>CM042834.1:159531734-161931734 GCA_023653725.1 Bungarus multicinctus
CCCACAAATAGTTTCCTAAAAGGCGCCATGAATCTATGCCCTCCAATTATTCATTGTTATCCCACCTGGGATCTTAATAAGATCTTACAGCTCTCACTAGGAGCCCATTTGAACCCCTGAGAACTACAAGCCATTTTCTTACTTATAAGGTGATGTTTCTTGTAGCCATCACATCAGGTCGACGCATCTTGGAAATAGCAGCTTTGTCGGTCCGCAAGGACCTCTGTATTTTTCATGTTGACAAAGAGGGTACTTCGTCTGGATCCCACATTTACCCCTAAGGTTAATTCGGCCTTCCATAGGGCACAGGAACTGATCCTCACAAATTTCTGTCCCAGACCTTCCAGGGCCTAGAACAGCAATGGCACCAACTGGATGTTCGCAGGGCTATCCATACGTACCTCCACCGAACAGCTGCTTTCAGAAAAACAGAGGCCCTTTTTGTATCCTTTCAACCAGCTACTCAGGGGCAGAAGGTATCCCCCTCGAATATTGGCAGATGGTTGAAGGCTACAATAGCCAAGGCGTACGAACTCATTCATTACAGGCACCCAGAGGTATCACAGCACATTCAACAAGGAGTGTGGCAACTTCGCCGGCCTGGGCTACCCAGGCTCCTATCATCGAAATCTGCAGGGCGGTGACATGAGCTTCCCCATCACCTTTCATTAGGCGTTATAAATTGATACATTTGCTTCTGCTGAGGCCTCCTTTGGCAGGAGGGTGTTGCAACAAGTTCATTCAGACAGGGAGAGAGTCCCAAATCAGACGGAGACCCTCCCGTAGGACAGCCAAGCTTTGGTATGTCCCACTCTCTGGATGCTCGGAGCAGCTCAATGGAGAAAGGGCGTTGGTACTTACCTGATACGCCCATTCTCAGTGAGCTGCGACGAGCATCCAGCCCCACCCAATATCCGTGAGGTTAGTTCCTGCCCCAACCAACGATAATCTTAATATTGATAACTAACATCAATTAGCTTGATATTGGAAAGGACGGGGATCCCATCGCCTCGTCTTCGCCAAACTGGGGGACGCTAGGGAGGAGACAGGGTGGAGCGACAGCGTCCTATCAATTAAGCTCAGCCTATCGAACCAGAGACTAAGCACCTCCCACTCTCTGGATGCTCGGAGCAGCTCACCGAGAATGGACGTATCAGGTAAGTATCAATGCCCTTCTGTTGGGAAACTAATATTCGTGTGACTACTTAATTCTTTCTTTGAGAGTTAATGCAGCAATAACTGTATTGTGTGAATGTGTGTGTGTGTGTGAGAGAGAGAGAGACTTTTCCAATCATGTTAGCATACACTCTTTCCCTTCTATTCCCTTCCTTAGGGAATAATGCTTTTTGCCCCTTTTCAGAGACCAAGTATCGTACTGTATTTGCCACTTGTACCCCTTTCTTTTGCATGCTTCTCTTGTAAAAACAAGGCTTCCCAGTGGTAGGTTATGTATAACTAGGTCCATGTAGAATGCTGGTTCTCAAATTCTAAGGGAACATTCAGAATTTATTTTTAGGGGAAGCTTTCTATTCTACTTAAATGAATAGCAGTGTGTTAATTTGAGCTCCGAGCTTGGTGATTTGAATGCAAATATTTTGTCCCCATTTAAGGAGATACCTTCAGTGCATTTTGGATTGTACTTGTCTGGGGGAGCACTGGCTTTTAACTACGTTTTAGAGTCCTGGTCTGATTTCAGGTTGTATGATTGGCTGGCTGTGGTTGCTGAGTCCTTGGTTTTAAGTACCGTTGTGTGATGTAAATTAGTATTGGTGTTGTTGCTCGGATGTCTTTTGATGATGTTGTGGTCTGGTTTTGTGTTGATTTGATCGGCTGCGAGTGATGTCGTCTGATTTCTTGTGATCTATCAAATTATAATTTTGTTTGCAGCATAGCTGTTCATTGGTCTTTAAATGCTGCCTTCGGGTTCGTGGTTGATGTTGTTCTTTCGTTCTAAGTGGTTGATAGATTGGGTTGATGTCAATATGTCTGTTTATTGATTTATTGGTAGAAAACTAGGCTTCCAGGAATTCCCTTTCTCTCCTTGACTTTGCCTCAACTGTGGTCCAGTTAGATTGAATTTGTGTTGATTGTGGGAACGAAACATTTGCAACCAAATCACCAAGCTTGGAGCTCAGACCAACAACATAACTACCAACCCGAGCTACTAATATTCAAATGAATAGCAATAGCACTTAGACTTATATACCACTTCATATGCTTTCCAGCCCTCTCTAAGCAGCTTACAGAGTCAGCCTATTGCCCCCAACAGTCTGGGTCCTCATTTTACTCACCTCAGAAGGATGGAAGGCTGAGTCAACCTTGAACCGCTCAGGATCGAACTCCTGGAGTGAGCACTGACTTAGCCCTGCAGTACTGCATTCGAACCACTGTGTCACCACCACATTATGTCCTGTAAACATAACGGGCAGCCTTAAACTGCTTTTGGTGTTAGTTCTGTTTTTGTTTCAGAAAAGGAATGGCTTTACCATACCCTTCTTATAATTCCTTTTCAGGAGTGCCAGACTCTGGAGTCTGAAAAAAATCAATTGCGTGAGGAGATGAAACAAGCTAAGTCACGGGAACTTCGCCAGTTGCAGGATTGTGGAGAGCTTGAGGAAGAAAACATCTCCTTGCAGAAACAGGTCTCCATCCTCCGGGGAAATCAGGTATAGCGATGTCCACAATGTGGGAACCTGGTATTAACTCACCTGCATGTATGTATGTATGTACCTTCCATTATATCTGTTTAGGACTTGATCTACTGTTGATTTGATATGAAACAGGTTATTCAGTGCTTAACTCCTATATTCTAAAAATGCTATTCAAATGTCTACAACTGTGTGCTAGGTATGCAATTTCATTAGCAATATTATCCTTGTCCTGATCTAACGTATAATTGGAGAGAGAGAGAGAGCGGACTCAGACATTTTTCTGTGCATGGAGAATATCTGCCTGTTTGCATGCTAGATGGGGTTCGGAAGAAATTAATAGAGGGAGAGGGTTGAGTGGAAATAAATAGCAGATCCTTTTGCAGAAGTAAGGGCCTGTTGAATTCAAGAACTTAAGTGGTCACTTCGCTTCCTGCTTTTCTACTTTCATCCTCACTGCATAGTTTACCTGTTGTTGCCTGGGCCTCCATGAGTAGAAAATGCCTCAGCTAGTTCTTTACTTGAATAGTATATAAGACATGGAGAAGGTGTAAATCAATCTTCTCCAGACTCAGCTATCCAGGTGTGTGGGAACTACAATTCCTACATGCCATGGTGGTTAGAAATTTTAGGAGTTATAATCCCTATACTTTTAGTGAATAATTGTATATCAGTGAGTGGGGGATAAATTTCCCTTTTCTTTAAGAGTGTTGGTGGTTTTAGAAGATTTATTCTCTACTGCAGCATCCGCCTGGTGGAATCTTCTCCCTCTAGGAAAAGTAAGATTAGATCCATCCCTCTCCATATTCTGCAAGTCCCAAAAATCCTCACTATGTTATCAGGACTGGGGCCTGAAGGGATCAGAGACTTTGCAATAGCTCCCTTTACTGCAGTTAATATCATCTTCTCTTTTGTTTACTTTCCTATAGTTACTTTTAACTCTGATTTTTAATGTGTTTATTGTTTTTTAATTATCATATTTTTCAGTGTATAAGATGCATTTCCCCCCCACCCCAAAAGTAGATGGAAATGTCTGTGCTCTTATACAGCAAATGTTGCTGAAGCTCCGCCCACTCAGTGACCCCCCACCCTTCGGCCTCTGCCTTTCAGCAATTTGCCTCTTTGCAGCAAACAGCCTGGTCAGTTTCAGCACAGCTTGATTAGTACAAGCAGCTGATTGTCGGTTGGATCGGCCTCCTGACGACCAGCTGTTTCAGACTGCAGAGATCACCTATTGCTGCCTCTGCGTGCCCCATTTTTGGCCTCTGCATCCATTTTCGGCCTCTGCATCCATTTTCGGCCACCATGTGCCCCATTTTTGGCCTCTTCCGATCCCCGCCACTTGGAACGGGCCAAAAATAGGGGGCACGGAAGCAGCAATAGGCGGTGGTGATCCCTGCAGCCTGAAACTGCTGATCGTTGGAAGGACTGCTTGTGCTAATCAGGCTGTGCTGAAGCTGACCAGGCTGTTTGCTATTTGCTGCAAGGAGGCAAATTCCTGGGAGGCAGAGGCAGATTTTTTTTTTCATGTTTTCCTCCCCAAAAGCTAGGTGCATGTTATATTTTGGAGCGTCGTATAGTCCAAAAAATACAGTAAGTAGTGTGTGCTGTGCAGAGTGACTATCATATGAAATGGATAGCTATACCAATGTGATAAATAAAATCCCTTTTTGTGTAATGCAGTTAAGTTCTAAATGGCAAATTCCAGATATGTACACTTCAGCTTTCACAATTCTCAGTAATGTTCATGCTGGCTGGGGAATTTTGGGAGCTGTTCCACATATCAGGAAGATGTCATGACAGAAATTTGGCTTAAGAGGTGTTGGTGTAGTTGGATATGAAAGACAGGCTGTTAACAAAATTCTGAAGAATGCTTCTTAACTGCAAAGGATCAAAGCTCTTGAAAGTTTCTATGTATATGAAGACATGGCATTAAAATTAGGAATTAAGAAATTAATATTTTCAGAAAGTATTCTGAAAAACTAAATTCTCCCTCATTAAAAACTGCAGATAGATGCAGCTTAAGCAGACTAGTTCATTCTTCCCCATCTTGTTTTCTGATCTTTTCTTCAGTTAATGTTTACCTGCTTCCATTTCTTGTTCATTTGTGTTACTTGTATCTACCTTTATGATACAGTAACTTAAACTACCTGTAATCTTTCTCTATATGGAGTTTTCCAACAATACAGAAATCCCTACAATGTGTATCAACATTGTAGACAATTGAAGACAATTTAAAACAATTATATTTTTAGAAAATAGACTTTTTTCCTTGTATAGGTCATAGAATAAATATTTTCAAGACCCAAACAGATCCATTAATGCACTTTTATTAAGGTTTTTAAAATGTAACATCTTTCTCATCCACATTCCAAGTTAAATTTTGACTAGTGTAAGGTCACTGAGTTAAAATACTTTGTTCGGCTACTAATAGGTCAGGCAATGAATTCCTTGAGAAAGCAAATTATACAAGAGGTGCTGCCACCAAATGTTTGACATTTTTTAAATGGAATAAGGACTAAGCAGCAGATTTCAAGAACAGTGTTATTGGCCCAGAAAAAAGGCGTAGATGACGTATTTATTTATTAAGTTTATATGCTGCCCATCTTACTATCAAGAGTGACCTAATCTAATTGATCTGATCATGGTCTGCCTGTGAATGAAAAAAGATATAGACTTTAAAGTGTGAAGTGGAATGCAGTTGCAGTGCCAGTACTAAGTCCCTGTTTCATCCTAAGGTGGAATTTGAGAGTGTCAAGTGTGCCCTAAGGTGCCATGAGGAAGAGCTCATGTTGGCTGGTTCCCAGCTACAAGAACTGGGTCGTCTTCGGGATTTGGCCGAACAACAACTTCAGGAGGCCCTTGAAACGGTCCAGGCTGAGCGTGAGCAGAAGCAGGAACTGCGGCGGGAGTTAGCTGTCTATGCTGGGGGCTGTCATGATTCTCTGAACAGCTTGCAAACCAACCTGGAGGAACTGAGTCACAACCACACCACAGAGTGTGAGGAGCAAGACAGTGGTTTCGCCAGTGGTAGCAATGTAGGGGGCCTGACATCCACACCTCACAGCTTCCAGCCTGCATCTGGTCTTGTCGCAGACCTCTTCAGTGAACTTAGCTTGGCAGAGATTCACAAGCTACAGCAGCAACTCCAACAGGTAAGAAAATGGTTTGGGGTGGAGAACAGGGAATTTGGACTTGACAGAGTAATGATTTGCAACACTGATTGCATCCTTATTGAAGAGTCAAGTGAGCAGTTTTGTTTTAATCGCCAAGGAGTTACTGATGACCAACTGTGTTCATTCAGATATACCATTTCAAATGAATTAAAAACAAAGATGAATGAATGGTCAGTATATGTGTAGAATAAATTAGGATAGTATGGAGAAAATTCTAGCCAAACTGTTCTGAGATCTGGCAGATTTGAATGTCAAGGCTTTTTCATTGTGATGTGATTCTCAAAACACCCTGATATCCCAAAGCCCATCCCAATAAAATAAAACTCTCTAGTATAGGCATGGAGTTTCTAGGAACATACATAACTGTTATCCGATTATGTGTCCTTTAACGAAGGGTTGAGATGTTGGGAAAACACATCTTTCCTACAGGACTGTTGCTTCTGCAAATGAACTTTTTGGTTTTTGATCTCCCTGGTTGCAGCCCTGAAGATTAACTCCAGTATCTGATAATATCACTTAGAATTACAGGTAGTCCTCAACTTATGACCATTTGTTCAAAATTATGAAAGTGCTGAATAAATGGACTTATTACTTGTGCCTGAGATTATGGCCATTGTAGCACGTGATCAAAATTTAGGTGCTTGGCAGCCCATCTGCTCTTACAATTACATCTCCTCCCATCTATGGTCTTCTGACTGTCTTGCACACTGCCTTGAAGGATGGTAAACAACCGCAGAGCCACACAGCTCTGGAGCTGTTTGCCGTGACTTGTGAAGCCTTGGCTGCTGCTGCCCATACAAGCAAGCATCCATTCACCTTCCTGCCTTCTCTCCTGGTTCCTCACAACCTTTCACCTTTTGTGACCAGCCACTGAAGCAGAAGCGGCTTGCTGCCTTTGCTATCTCCATTTTGGAATCTTCACTTGCCATACTACCCTACTTCTCTATTGAATGCTTTCCATATGTAGCTCCCCAGCCGGCCCCAGGAATGCATCACCAAGCCACAGTGTCCATAAAGCGCCAACACCCATGAAGCACCAGTAAGCATTTATTTGTCCGGCTGCCTTTTCTCCCAGTTCCCTGAACTGACCTTTTGCTTTTGCACCAAACTGCTGAAGCAGAACCATCTTGTTGCCTTTGTTCTCCTTTTTTAGACCCAGCTTCTCCAGTGAATCTACACGTGGCTCCCTGAGCCTTCAAAGCCTGTCTTTGGAAGGACAGTGCAGCATTCCAAAGACTGGTATCTCAGGAAATGAATGAATGCTGGCTGGGGCAGGCTGAGGCAGTTGGGGCTTCATGGAGCCGGGCAAGCAACCCCACATGGCAGGATGCATGGCAGCCAAAGGGCAGAGATGTCAGGGGAGATAAGCAGGTGGGAGGAATTAGAGGCAGTCCCTTATCTTAATGAGGCTGAGAGCTGGGGGGAGGCGGGGGGAACTTAGCCTGGAATGGGTTGTATTGGGCTTGATACTCACTAAATGACTCACAATCGGAAGTGGCTGGATTGCCACTGTAAGTCAAAACAGTCACGTGACATCTCATTTTATGATTGCATTGACTTTACAACAGCAACCGTGCTTCCAACTATGGTATAAGTTGAGGACTATCTCTACAGGCAAAGAATGCAGAAGCCAATGTGCAATTGGTGGGTTGTAATGAGACTAAAATAAGTCCTGTAATGTTAATTCTAACATGTCACAGAACTCCTGTGGAGAGATTGAAAGAGCCAATAGAAGAGCTAATAAAAGAGACATTTAAAACATTTTAATCAGAGATTTAAAGGTGAAAATTACTCTTTGGTACCACGAATTGGCACTCATTGCAAGAAGTATTTCTGGTTGTGAGCTTTTCAGATGTTAGTAGTTACCTTTTCTTGGACTATGTAATGTCATTTTTCAGATTCAGGAGCATCACTATCAACTGTAGAACTACAAGTACCTACTTTGTTTAGTTCGTATTTGCCTGATTGGGCTTCTTGACTACATTGTGCCAAACGTTCTGCTTATGAAACAGGTTCTTGAAAGATGGTTTTATACTTCCTCCTCTGCTGAGTATGTTTCTTCCCATTTAATATTATACCTAGTTTAGCAAAGAAGACTGTGCCGGGGAGCTCATTTCCAGCTCACTATGGCATCCCTAACTTTGTCTTTGAGTGAAAGTTGATCCGTGGTGGCATATCAAGGTATGAAGCTCAGCACTTTTCTGTCTGAGTTAAACACTGGCTGTGGGAAACCCAGATGGAAATTTGGCAGGATTGTTAAGGAGATGGGAGAACCTCTCCTTCCCATCTCAAGATGGGCCAACACTTAACGACAGAAGAAAACAGTCTTGGTCTCAGAAAAATCAAGACAGCATTTGGTAATCTGTGTTCTAATTTATTTATCACATTTGTAGAAAACATCCTCCCAATAAAGTAAGGCTGAAGTTCAGAGCCTTTCCCTGTTCCTGTTACAACCTGCTAAGGGGCTTGATATCAATCTTATTTTAAATTTTGGGGCTCAGCATTAGAAAGGGCCTAGTGATATTCCAAACAAAAAAACTTTTTAAGCAAATTTGAGTGAATCTGGAATTCAGAATATGGATAGATTGCCTCTCCTCTCTACAGTCATATATTGCATTACGGCAAGATGTGGTTTGTTTTATGCTTTCTTAATGTGTTGCATGAAGCCAATTATGGTAGTTTGTTAAACCAGGGTTCGTGGTCTGCTGTGATGAATCTAGCCAGTGTTTCTTATTGAATAAATTATCTTTAATACATAATGTAGTTATATTTAACACCTAGTGTAATACGTAAACCCAATTAACACCATAGGATATTCTGTCCTATCTTTTCTTTGTTCCCATAGGCAGAAAAAGAAAAGGCTTTGCTAGCTACAGATCTGCAAGATCTCAAGAAACAGCTGACCAGCACTAAGGAGATCTTGGCCCAACAGCAGTTGTGCAACAGCCGTCAAGTAGATCAGCTTCCAGCCCCAGAGGCTAAGCCTAGTGCTGATAATGATGGGGATAGCCTGTCACCCAATAATAGGGAATGCTACCGTGAGGAATTGGACAGGGCCCAGCTGGCAATCCGGCAGGAGAGAGAGGCAGCTGCCCACTTAGAAGCTGAGTTGAAAATTACTAGACGGATTTCCAGAGAGTGTCAGTCACGGCTGGCTGAGACTCAGGAGGAGCTCCTAATTTTTTCTGAGGAGATGGCAGCTCTCTACCATCACATATGTGCCTGCCACAACATAACCCCTCACCGTGTAGTATTGGACTATTACAGGGAGGGCCGTGGTGTTCAAAGTATGCGCAGGAGACAGTCCTCCAGAAAACATACGTTCACAGAAATAGAGACAACTAGCAGTGGAGACAGATCACCAGCCAGTAGCCCTGGCTCCCCATGCGGTTTGGAGCCTCTTTATGTCACTAATCTGACAGAGATCTTGAAAGAACAGCTGGGGCATCTGGAGGTGGCACTGTCCATTGCACATCAGCAAAGCCCAATGGGGCACAGAGCTGAATTGGAACGTGATAAAGAAGTTCTGGTAGAAGAGGTGCTGAAACTGAAGTCCATGTTGAGCACAAAGCGTGAACAGGTTGCTACACTGCGCACAGTGCTTAAGGCCAACAAGCAGGTAAGTGCAGGAAGTGCTAGTTATAGTACAGATCTACCGTGGGCTAGTAGAATGGAAAGTGGTCCTGAGAGACAGGTTTGGGAGCATCCACTCCCATGCTCTTTAACATTTGTATGAAGCCACTGGGAGATGTCCTCTGACAGACAGGTATGGCACTGAAGATACCCTTTATATGGCAAATTTAGGTTATAGGCCAGAGATTGGCAAATGTTTTCTGTAAAGGGCAAGATCCCATTCCTTTTCCAGCTCCGTAGGTATAGTTGACAGTTCTGCAGACTAAAGACTGCACTAGCCATCTGACAGCCTTGATATATGAAGGAGGTTGCTGAACCACATTGGCTGAGACCCTTAGCTAGCAGGCCATATAAAAACAGGCAGCAGTTTGGATTTGGATCATGAGCCATAGTCTGACGATCCTTGCTTTAGGTCAGGGCTGTCAAACTCCTGGCCCACGGGCCGGATGCATCACACACTGGCCACGCTCACACCTCATTTAGCGCAGGGAAAAAAGGTCCTGATACATCACTTGACGACGCCGTGATGATGTGAGTTTGATAGCCCTGCTCTAGGTCATGCCTTCATCTCCATCACTAAACATACAGGTAGTCCTCAGTTTATGACCATTGGTCTAATGACCACTCAAAAGTTATGACGGCACTGAAAAAAGTGATTTACAATTGGTTCTCACATGACCCTTGCACTGTCACTACAATCAAAATTTGGGTGCCTGGTAACCTATATGTATTACAACAGTTCCAGGTTCCGGAATCATGTGCAAATCACATTTGCAATCTTTCCAAGAGCTTCCAACAAGCAAAATCAAGGGGGGAATCCAAGTTTGCTTAATGGCTATGTGATCTGGTTAACAATTGCAGCAAAAGTCATAAAATTGGCCACAATTTACTTAACTGCATCATTTAGCAGAGAAAGTTCTGGTCCCAGTTGTGGTCATAAGTTGAGGACTATCTATAATTCAGCTGTTGTGGAAAGAGTAAAACCATTATAAGACATAGCTCCCAAAACCTCTGCAAGCAGTTTAATAAGTTCCATGGTCTATGATATTGAAAACTATTGAAAGGTCCAGAAGGCTGAGAGAAACACATTACCCCCATCCAGTCCCAATATAAGGAGTCCAGGAGAGCAACCAAAACGTTTTCCATCCTATACCTGGGCTTAAACAGAAACTAAAAATGTTACAGGTAATTTAATGTTTCTTGGGTGCTACATAACTGATCCACTACCACCATCTAAGCAATTTTCCCTTTTTGAAGGTTGGCCAAAAATTATTTAAGACCATTGGATCCAAGACTGGCCTTTTCAAAGAAGGATACACCACAGCCTCTTTCAATTCCTCTAACAAGGAATTGACTGTCTCCTAGACCTAGATAGTCACACTCCAGAATCAGGATCCAAGCTACAATTGCAAAATACTGTAGATACTTTCTGTCCATTTCTCAGATATTATAGGCCAAAAATGATCCCAGATGATTCAGCAAGTCAGAGTATTGGTCACCAATGAAGATTGCCCGTCAGGAATCAAGGTTTTGGTGAATATAAGTGATTGTTTTCCACAAAACATTATATAAATTGGTCACAGTGGTCAAGCAGAACATGATATTGATTTGTCCAAAGACGGATATCTAACTTTAAGCAAGGCAGGCAGATGGTAGGCTACAAATTGAATATGAGAGCAGTGAGAAAGCTTAGCCTCCAATGTAGGCCCAAACATGAGTACATACCCATGCTCAGTTAGATTCACTTTTCATCTTTTTCTACTGGTGCTCCAGGCATCGCTTCTAGCTTTCCCTTTCCCTAAGAATCTCCATGAACCATGGCACCAAACAAGATCAAACTCCAGGGAAAGACTGCTCAAATGTCTTCAAACAATCACCTTGTCTCTTGTTCCCAAACTGCCTTCCAGGGAGCTGGGAAAATCCTCTGGAAACAATTGGATCCATTGGGCAACCGTGATAAATCATATAGTAACCCCCCTGCTATATGGAGGTCTAGATCAGGACATGAGCATGGCAATAGGGTAATGGGAATCACATCTCCAGATTCCATGACATCTAGTTAGAAACAAACATGAGGTTCAAGGTGTGATCATCTAATGTGTCAAGCCAGGAATGTATTGTCAGCTTGCGAATTCTTATGTGTTGTTCCAGTTTAATATTGTACATTAGCTGTCTTTAAATTTTAATTATTTTTGTATTGCAGATGTTTTTTCTTACTGGATGTTTTATATTTGTTTTTTGTATTGTGATGATGCAGAAATTTAATAAATAAAAACAGAAAAAGCTAGGTCCTTATCTTTCCTTATGTTATGACTTTTAAGAGGTTTTGATACAGACCTTCCCTGATATTTTATGAAACAAATTTAAACAAAAAAATAATATAACTCCTCTGAAAGGGCTAAATAATGATCAAATGGAAGTCATCAGAAAATCAAAAGGAAGGGAGTTAAGTATGTTTCTTCAGAAAAGTCACAATAAAGCTACATCCACGGCTATAGGACGTAGGATACTAGTTACAGTTCTGGGCCTTCAAATATTGATGTCATAAAAAGCATGTCAGTCTGCCCAGATCTTAAGAAAACATGTTCCTTAGCTTCTCTCAGTTGCAGCAATACAATTTGAATGGTAGTCATGATAATTGAAATGGTGTAGAGTCTTCTGCTTGGGCAGGGGATTGGACTAGATGACCTACAAGATCCCTTCCAGCTCTGATTATCTGTTGTCATCTCTTAATTGTATCTCTCCTATTTTTTTATTTGGAAGCTCTGCTGCATCTCCCAATATCTCCTCCCATCCTCCTGTGCTTGCTGAGCCCTTCTGTTGCAGTTTACTGTTGAAATTCATGAGGCCATCCCGCTTTCAAACATACTAGGTTGTATCTGGAGTACAGACATGTGTTTTCCTGCCTAGCTTTAAAGCCAGCAAAAGCCAGAATGAATGCTTCCAAGGAGTTTTTAACAGACTGAACTTCCCAGGAAAACTTCAGCAATGATACACCCCATGGTTGGAGTGGCATTTGCAGGGTGATCTAAAAGATTTTGGGAAGCATTCAGCTTCTAGGTTTTGTATAAATGATGCAAATGAAGGAGGAGGATATTTGTGTATCATGTGAATGTGTGCAACCTTTCTTTGCAGACAGCAGAGGCAGCCCTCTCAAATCTCAAAGGACAGTTCGAAGGTGAAAAGGTGCTGGTGTCAGAGACCATGATCAAGTTGCGTCACGAGCTCAAGGTCTTGAAGGAGGATGCTGCTACTTTCTCTTCCCTGCGTGCCATGTTTGCTAGCAGGTTAGAAGCAGGGTCTGCTCAGTGAGACAAGAAATCAGCCTGTTTTAGAGTAAAGAGTCAAATAGGATGGGATTAGTTCTTCCATAGCTACTACACTATGGTATAGTATACAAGACTACCAAAAGCAACAAGGGCCATTTAAACCTTTAAAATGGTGCAGCAGAAGGACCTAGTTATATACTTTAAAAATGCCCAAGATACTGAGACATGAAAACAACAGATTACTCTACATAATCTGTTATGAGGAGTGGCCAACTTTTTAGCAGCCTTATCCTGAAAACCATGTTCTAACTCTCTGGCTTCTGAAACTACTGAGCGTGAAATTTCTAAATATGCCTTTAAACTACATCTTCTTCTCCCTTGATATAAGATCATCTGAGATGTATTTCAAATGAGATTCCATGCTGTTTCTGGCACTTGAAGGATATAAGCCTTGCAAAGCAGTTTGTGGAATTGTTTTTTAACATATACCTGAACCTATTGCCTTCATTTTCTATCCCCAGGTGTGATGAGTATGTGAGCCAGCTGGATGAAATGCAACGGCAACTGGAAGCTGCAGAGGATGAAAAGAAAACTCTAAACTCCTTGTTGCGCATGGCGATCCAGCAGAAGCTGGCACTCACACATCGACTGGAGGCTCTTGAAAAACCAGTGGAAGAGTTGCGGGGCAATAGGAGGATGCTCAGAGCAGCCAAGAGTAGTGCGGTAAGAATAAAAGGGACAATTGAGAGATGACGGAGGAAAAATCACCCAATTCTTAAGTTTGCTATAGTTGTAACACTATTCACCTAGCTGTAATGGACAGCGTTCCACAGTCCTACATACTCATCTCTTTTGTTCTTGAATGTAGTATGTAGGTCTGTGGTGCCTGCTATAGGCAATGTTTGTGTAGAGTTGAGCTGAGCCTACATTGTATTCATATCAAATCTAATTTGCAGATCTGCTTCTAAGCACGCTTTCTGTTCATTACTTATACGCATAAATATCAACTGACTTAAATGCATAAATTTCAATGGACTGTAGCAAACACATTATTTTGCAGAAATAAGAGTTACAGGTAAATGATAAAAATTATGGCCCTGGGAGGAGCAGATACAAACTGTGATTATAGATGAAGCTGCTCAGCAAAGCACAACCACTCTTTTGTCTGCATGCTTGTGCATTTTTGAAATGCTACTTATTTTTTAACAAAATATTTCTCAAAAGCAAAATATGACATTTTTAACAAATAAAAGGCATACAGTTGGGATTTATAAGAATCAAGGGCAGTCAAGTAGTCATAACTATAACTGTACGGCTGTGCACCGCTCCGAGTCCTTCGGGAGAGGAGCGGTATATAAATAAATATTTATTATTATTATTATAACTATAAGTGTACCATAAGTATAGTGAACATATTTTCTTGGAAAAAATAAAGGACAAATCTGAAAAAAGTCAAATCTGAGAGGTTCATAAAGATTTTTAAAAAGTGTGTATTTTTTAAAAAAGGGAACTAAATTACATTTTTAGTTTACAAATAAAAAGATTTAAACAAAAATGTAAAAAAGAAAAATTAAGTGCAAAAAAAGGAAAAGAAAAAAGATATAGAAAGAAAAGATGTAAAGATGAAATAAAAGTTGTAAAGAAATTCTTTTATCTTCATCAAGACAAGTACAAGCCAGTAACTTATTCTGTTACTACAACAAAGGAACTCTTCTTCCCATATCTCATCTCTTATCAATAAACAAATTATTAAAGCCTCATAATTTGATCCTGGTCAGCAAAAGTTCATTAAGAGTTATCAAAAACAATTGCATGTATGTTTAACTTTGTATATCCCTAATTATTAAGATACTTGCTGTTTTCATTTGTAAATCTACTATAACATTTTGTTCCATGTTATTCTGGAAACTTATTTTTATGTCCACATTTGAGTCAGCTTCAACCTCAGTTTTGTACAGTGAGATTTATTCCTCTCCTATAGCCTCTTTAAGTCCTATTTTTAAAGTAGCAGACAATTTTGAAACAAACATCTGTATGCATTGTTCCCACATATATTTGAAATCTTTCCCAGTTATATTTTGTCCCATTTTATATTAATGTGCCCCTTATTCTTTAATTATGTTTAGTTCTTTCTGCATACGTCTAGAGTTCAACCTTCAAAATCTCTCTTTTTCCTCTAATTTATAACATTTCCCCACAAGAAGGTTCTTATAATTAATTTAAAAAGTATTGTTTATTATTTATTAAATTCATTACATTTTTATGCCACCCATGTCCCCCGACTCTGGATGGCTTACAGATCATAAAAAATAAATAGAAGGATAATTAAGATAATAAAAATATGCAAATTAAAATTTTATAACTATATAAATGTTTCATAGCTAATCTTTATAAAATTCAAAACAACCCACTAATAGGTTTTAAATACCTAAAATCAAACCGTATATATAAATTTATTTTTAAAAGACAGTTCACTTTCTGTATTTTTCTCACATGAATGTGAAAGAGTATGCATTAAGTGGTAAGTTAAATGAGCCAAATAAATGACAAAAGTGAATTTTTGAAAAATAAATTTAAAGGACAGTATTCTGAAATACAGGATTGTCCTTTATAATAGAGGGTATATGGTCATTGTAACCATAAGCAAAGCTCAGTAAAACTGCTAAATCGGGAGTAGACATGTAGGGTTTCCACGTGCTGCTAATCATATGTTCAGACCAAGTCTTCATTACTGAATGAAGTTCACAAAGCATTTGGTTTCTCTTTATCAGTGGGCCTCTTAAGAGGATGAACATGCAGTCTAGTTAAGATGTACTTGTAATTTCACAATATAACACTTTCACTATCAGCATATTTTTTTCTTATCACTAGGATATTGATTAATTGAGCAGTTCTTATGTCACGGAATTCATGACAATGTACACAAGAGCCAAATTTGTATTGCTATCACAGGTTGGAGGACTGGAATATTACAGATAAAAATGTTTCTTAAAACCAAAACTGCATGCACAGATAAAACCTTAACTGCATGTTTAAGAATTGGTCACATGGCCTTAAGCAAACCTCCATATCTAACCTCCTTAATATGGGGTACTAATCTTGGCCAATTTAAATGTTAAATAAATGTCAAGCAATATGGTAATTAAATCCATGCCATGATCAGCATAAAAATGTAGAAAATTGATGATATTTTATGGATCTTTCTGATCTTTTTTTCTTCTCCCCAATTCTTTTCCTTCTCCTTTCAGAGGTGAAATTAATGGGATTCGGTACAGGATTTCTTGGTTATTCGGATGCTCTGTGACTACAGGACTCCAATTCTCTTGCGTAACCAAAAGCACTCAGTACCTGCAACCACACAAGAAGGAAACTGGATGAGAACCTCTAGCCCGAACATGCATCTTTGTTCCCCCAACCTCTCCTTTTCCTTAGTGCCTTAAAAATTCCCAAAGATCTACTTTCTCTCTAAATATTTCTCTGCAACTGTTTTGTAAAGCACCTGTAATGCCTTTTTAAAGCTTTGTTCCAATAACAGTGATGTTAACCTTGAATAAGTCTTCACACTTAAGAGCTAATTGGCTGAAAGAAATTGTGCACAGATTGCCTTTTTTCACTACCCCATATTTCCATTTTCCCCCTCATTGACCCACCATTTATTCTGCTTATCTGTTTGCCACAGGTTTTACAGTTAGTTTGAAACAGGTGTGCAACTAATGGATCAATGTACATGTAACAATGAGATGTGTTGTCAGATGAAGAGATACTTGGAAGCAATTTTGTAGCTTGGAGCTAGGCAAACCCCTGGTTTCCCTTAAATAAATGATATTCCTGGTTTCTAATCTCTTTTTGACTACAATCCAGGAAATAAATCTGTACTTTAAAACTTTGCATAACATAAGGAACATCAAAATGCTTTGTAATACTAAATAGACATATTATTTAACACGCCAAAAATGATCATCCTTCTTTACAGTTGCTCTGTAATTCTGTCCCAAGATAGTCTGAAGCCTTTTACAGAGTCATATCACTTGATCTTTGACGTTATTGTGCCTTTTCATCATTTGTTAATTCTATTCTTGATATATTTCCATTGTTCCAAAAATACCTACCCATCTATGATAGTTTTAGAATATGTTTTCTCTCCCTCCCGTTTTTTACTGACATAATGTACTTAAAAGGGAAGCGTGTTACTGAAATTAATGGGGGTCTCTATTTGCTGAAATATTTTCTCTTAATTTTTTCTGATCACAATGAACCAGAAATAGTTATTTATTTTTGCAATATCTGAATGTCAGAAAATGTCTCAGTAATATACTACAGTTGGGAAAGTAATATAGAATGGTCAATCTCTAGCTTCCTGGGCAGTTTTCTCTGTGCTAGGAAGAAGATGCATATAATTACCCCTTCCCCCTTTGGCCTGGATGCAATCGTTTTTGAAAGCTATTTTAAAGATATTGTGCCAGGCACTGGGAGAAAGGCAGAGAAGGATATTTGAGGCTTTGTTTAATTATAATATTGCCAGACAGAACAGTATTGTGCATGGTTGGCTGGTGCCCCCTTCTGGTGAAAATTGATCAGTTGGGTAGTATAATATACCATACTTGTTTAAAGATGGGGTTTTGATTGATCCCTTCTTGACTTGATAACAAACATTAGCTTTATTGTTAAGTAATATTGTGTGAAATTTTCCTTCCCCCCTGATATCTGTGGGAATTAGATAAAAGGGGGCTAAGAAATAAGAAAAAAAAATTACCATGCCTTTTGAATTAAAAAATATTGAATGTTAATATATAAAACTTCTTTTGTGTTTCTCAATAGGTCACTATAGTGTTTCTTCATTCCTCAGTATGCAATAATAAAAATATGTATTTTTAAAACTGAGATTTAAAAATTAATTTGCATTATCTAGAGCATCCAGGCATGGGAGGTGCTTCGCTGTCTCGTCCAATAGGCTGAGCTGAATTCTGAGGACACTCCTCCTCCTCGAGGCTCCTCCTTAGCGTCCCCAGTTTTTTGCTTGGCCTTCGTTCGAGACCGGCAATTTTCTCTTGGCTAGATTCTCTGAAAGCAGAAAAATCCCCCCCCCAAAAAGGTCAGATCGCAGCTTCCTGTTTAATGCAGGAATTTTCAAACTGGTTCATATCCTGGGGATTTGTGAGCAAATCTGGGAGGGGTTGCCAAGTTTTTTCACCATGCACAGGAAAAGCTGGAGCCTATCAGACTATACTCTGCCTAACTAAGCTAGTTTGTCCATTCATTATCTGGCTGATTGTTTCGTTGCCACAGTGGGGCAGGCCCTGGACATCTAAGCTCTTGAGCCTACTCTGCCTAGTATTAAGGGCGCCACATTTTATTTATTTTAATTTATTGGATGTCCAAATCCAGTAGACCCTGGGCTTCACACAAAACTAAAAAGACATTAAAACAGCTAACAATATTAAATTACATTTAGATGATGATCATGACAGATATAGAAAGGAGCTGAGCAAGGGTATTTTGGACTGTATTCTACGTTGATGCCCCAAAAGGCAGTGCTGTGAATCACAGGTAGTCCAGAGTGCTCAGCTGCTGCTCTGCTGGTAGGGGAGGGAAAGAAAACCCATGGGGAAGAAAATGTAGCACTAGTCAGGACAAATACAATTGGCTTGTCCAAGTAAAACTAGACCTCATTCTGACAGAACTCCAGCTTTGCATGTGAAGAACTAACGGTTTGTATAAAGAATCAGCCAGTGCAAACCCCCCCAAACTTTACCTGCATTAGTTGTTATGTTTTTTCTTCTTCCTCCTCATTCATAGGGGACTATATATACACTGTATTTGTATTCTGGGAAGTCATGGTACCACAAAGTTTAAAAACATTAGGTTTAGTAAAGTAGTCATTGACTACAAGCTGTGGAGAGTTTTAACACTATCCATAAAGTCATAGCTAGTTTTAGTAAGACCTGTACACAAAGTTAGGGGAGCTAAGAGATCATCCTTTACTTCACTTAATGGGACTATGTGACAATCCTTTCCCCCTTAAAAATAGCATTGATATGAAGCTGGGACCATTTGGGTTAAAAATGCATGAACCATCATGTATATCTTCTAAAATGATTTATTCCTAGGTTTTTACTGACCTATGCTATCCATACACAAATAAGGGAGGTATGTAAACAATCAGGTGGTATATTCTCTTTCTCCATAATGGGAAACTGATAATACCGTAGCTTAATGAGTAAGTATATATGTTCTTGCCAATGCTGGCTGTTGAAGATGTGCTGGTGGCAAGAAGCTAATCTCTGTCATTAACAGTGGCAATGCCATATCTTTTGCACTGGCAAAAGCAATCCAGAGAAGATACAGTAAGTAGGCAATGTGACACAAATGAAGGACCGTATATGGAGCTGTATGATGCTTCCAATTTGATTCCAAAAAAGATGCATCGGTGTGCAGAAGGATACAAAAGAAGCACTTGCCCACCTTTAATGTTTATTTCACATGAAAGGAAGAGCATGTGAGTGAAGACACTTTCTGGCTTAGGTGGTGCCCCTTCCAGAATATATGCATTAACTATGATAACTGAAAATGGGAGATTCCACAATCATCACTTAATAGGAGTAAAGGGATTGGGAATAAAAAGTACTGCCCTTTCATGTCACCTAAAAATTAGGTTTCTGCCTCATTAGAAATCAAACTGAAATATCCCCATCCAACATTGGACGGTTTACAGCAGTGGTGGCAAACTTTTTGGGTTCCTGTGCCAAAAATTGCACGTGCACCAGTGCGCACGCACTCGCGTGCTAGCATCCAGAATGCAAAATGTGCCCCCCTCCCCATGCTCCCTGAGCATGCGTGTGCAATCCCTCCACCCCACCCCTTACCTGCACTGCACCTCACAGCTGATTTTTTTGGCTGATTTGAGGCCTTTTTTAGCCTTCCAGAGGCTTGGAAAAAGCCTCTGCAAGGCTTTTCAGGACAAATTATAGGCCCGTTTCGTCACTTCAAGTATTACAGGAAGTGACAAAATGGGCCTATTGGCCTGAAAAGCCTTGCAGAAGCTTTTTCCAAGCCTCTGGGAGGCCTTTTCTCAAATCATCAAAAAAAAAATCGTGAGGCGCGCCCATAAGCACAGTGAGATATGTTTGCCAGCAGCTCGCATGCTAGCACAAATGGTTCTGCGTGCCACTTGTGGCACGCGTGCCATAGGTTTGCCATCACAGGTTTAGAGGATATAAGTAAAATGTTGGTGTAACTTTACAAAATCTGCATACAGTAATGATCAGATGGATTGATTGAGTACAGTTCAAGGAAGGGATAAGGTAAAAATTATTAATGCCAGCTGAGGTCTGGCTGAGTGTCATCTTTTCAATTCTACAGGTGAAACTCAAAAAATTAGAATATCGTGCAAAAGTTCATTTATTTCAGTAATGCAACTTAAAAGGTGAAACTAATATATGAGATAGACTCATTACATGCAAAGCAAGATAGTTCAAGCCATGATTTGTCATAATTGTGATGATTATGGCTTACAGCTCATGAAAACCCCAAATCCACAATCTCAGAAAATTAGACTATTGTGAAAAGGTTCAATATTCTAGGCTCAAAGTGTCCCACTCTAATCATCTAATTAAGCCGTAACACCTAGAAAGAGTTCCTGAGCCTTTAAATGGTCTCTCAGTCTGGAAGGGAAAAGTGTGGAAGAAAAAGGTATACAAGCAACAGGGATGACTGCAGCCTGGAGAGGATTATCAGGAAAAGGCCATTCAAAAGTGTTGGGGACTTTCACAAGGAGTGGACTGAGGCTGGAATCAGTGCATCAAGAGCCATCACACACAGACATGGGCTTCAAATGTACTCCTCTTGTCAAGCCGCTCCTGAACAACAACAATGTCAGAAGCGTCTTACCTGGGCTAAAGAAAAACAGACCTGGTCTGTTGCTCAGTGGTCCAAAATTCTCTTCTCTGATGAGAGCAACCTTTGCATCTCATTTGGAAACCAAGGACCCAGAGTCTGGAGGAAGAATGGAGAGGCACATACTGCAAGATGCTTGAAGTACAGTGTGAAGTTTTCACAGTCTGTTGATTTCGGCAGCCATGTCATCTGCTGGTGTTGGTCCACTGTGCTTCATTAAGTCTAGAGTCAACGCAACCGTCTACCAGGAGATTTTGGAGCACTTCATGCTTCCTTCCGCAGACGAGCTTTATGGGGATGTTGATTTCATTTTCCAGCAGGACTTGGCACCTGCCCACACTGCCAAAAGCACCAAAACCTAGTTCAATGACTGTGGGATTACTGTGCTTGATTGGCCAGCAAACTCGCCTGACCTGAACCCCATAGAGAATCTATGGGGCATTGCCAAGAGAAAGATGCGAAACATGAGACCGAACAATGCAGAAGAGCTGAAGGCTGCTATTGAAGCATCCTGGTCTTCCATAACACCTCAGCAGTGCCACAGGCTGATAGCTTCCATGCCACTTCACATTGAGGCAATAATTGCTGCAACAAACCAAGTATTGAGTACATATATGCCTACTTATACTTTTCAGAGGTCCGATATTGTTCTGTGTACAATCCTTGTTTTATTGATTGCATGTAATATTCTAATTTTCTGAGATTGTGGATTTGGGGTTTTCATGAGCTGTAAGCCATAATCATCACAATTATGACAAATCATGGCTTGAATTATCTTGCTTTGCATGTAATGAGTCTATCTCATATATTAGTTTCACCTTTTAAGTTGCATTACTGAAATACACGAACTTTTGCACGATATTCTAATTTTTTGAGTTTTACCTGTATATGGTTATTTCCCATAAAACAGTTTTTGGAGGGAAAGCCTTAGCTTGACTTTCACTGCCATTAAAGGAATCTGGCTTTCCCCATTGACTTTGCTTGTCAGAAGCCAGCTGTAAAGGTTACAAATGGTGATCATACAACCCCAAGACAATTGAAATATCATAAATACATGCTAGTTGCCAAGTGCGTGAATTTTGATC
The DNA here is from genome assembly GCA_023653725.1 of Bungarus multicinctus. Lineage (NCBI taxonomy): Eukaryota > Metazoa > Chordata > Lepidosauria > Squamata > Elapidae > Bungarus > Bungarus multicinctus. Next base: position 159,553,439 of record CM042834.1, read on the forward strand.
CTGTGACCATGGGGATGTTGCAGTGGTCATAAGTGTGAAAACTGGTTGTAAGTCACTTTGTTCAGTGCTGTTGTAACTTCAAACAGTCACTAAATGAATGATTTTAAGTTGAGGACTACTTGTAATTGCACAACTTTAGTAATTATCTGTTAATGGCAATTATCTGTTAAGATTCATCTTTGTTTTAAATAAAATAAAAGGATTACAATAAGACTAAAAATAATAAACACAGAGTACTCTTACTTAAGAGGAAAATGAATATATATTTCTATCTCTGTACGATGCATTGTAAAAAAGCTAACTGAAAACAGAAAAGAAACAAAACATTAATGTTATGAGACTAGTAAAGAAACTTGTGCAGATTAGAAAAAGTAAGTCAGTGAACATGACATTTCTCTTTCAGGAAGTAGGCATGTTTTCCTTTAACCCTTGCAGCAGGCTTGTGAGTGGGGTTAGCTTGAATGCGGATGATCAAAACAAAATTACCTAGAAATATTTGAACTTGGCTATGTAGTCTTAATGTGAAATGCATCCATTAAAGCAATGACTTTTATAGATTTTAAATCTCATCAAGCACATTAAGAAATGAATAACTGCATTTGTGCCTATTTCTGCTTTTATGCCTGCAGTTTTAACTTTGCTGAGGAAGAGAAGTTTTGTGTGACTGCTACAGGGCTAGTAGAAAAAGTTTTCTTTGCTAATGTATAAGAAAAAAAAATCTGAAATCCAAAATAACGTTCATGGAATATTTGACTTTAGGCAGTTAAGAATTTGTGAGTAGTCAGCTGAGACAACATACTGACTTAAAATTACCTACCAAAAAGATCTACATTCAGATGAGTTGATTTGCTAACAGTGGTATCTGTTCATTCTGTTCAAAAACGTAAGTTCAAATTTTGCATATTTACACATTTTCCATGTATGCAGATAAACTATGGATGCTGGTCCCATGTCTTTAATTGCTTCTTTATTTGATGATTCTTCACTTTTCAATGGATTGAATTCGAAGCTGCACTAGTTAGATCACAGTGTATTCCATAAATCAGGTTTCTAAGATACAGTTTTATAAAACTTTAAAATAATCAGCTCTTAACATCCCTGAAAGTTCAAATGACAAGCACTATACTATAGTTAGTATTGTTGTCTAGTTGTAGTGTCTTAGGATGCTCCATGGAATAGGAGTGGTCAGGGAAACATTCTCAATGAGGATGCAATATCTTATTTTTCCAGAAGTCCTTCAGGGATAGAAGCAGTGTAAGATACATGTTAACTTTCATTACGTATTATTTAAGAGCAATCTTGTCTGTCATTTTTAATCTGGCTCCTTTTTGCCATTAATTCTTAACATTTGGAAGTCCTGGAGGAACAGGATTTATGCTAGTATAAGTTAAAGTTCATGCTGTATTTATCTCAGATGTAGGTGTAGCCATGAGCACAACTTGGCCTAGCAGCTATTGCTGTATTATTTTTTTAAATATTTCATTTGATATCATATATGCCACCCATCTCACAGAAACATGACTCAGCTGCATACAATAAAACCATTAAAGATTAATTACATAAAAACCCCACTACAATTAAAACTTTATTATAAGAAAGAAGGGATAGGGAGAGCATTACTGTAGTTGTTATACACGATATAACCACCTTATTAAATCCGTATTCTTATAAGACTCCCAAGCCTATTGACATAGCAAGTTTTAAGGGACTTCTGGAAATATGAAGGATGGGGGCAGTCTCACCTGTTGAAACCTGCTGTGCTACACTCAGATCCTTACACCTTAGGTTCCTCAGTATGAAAATCCTATAAAAACTTTATACAGATAGTCCTTGGTTAATGACTACTTGTTCAGTGACTTTTCGAAGGTTACGTTGTTTCTGCACAAATGGTTCTTATAATCAATCCTTGAAGTTCCAGACATCCCAGCACTCTCTTGGTCATGTGATTGTGATCTGGTGCTGAGCAACTGGCTCCCACAACTGTCCCAGTGACTTGCAATCACATGATCATCATGTGCAACCTTTCCAGTTGGCTTCTTACAAGCAGTCAGTGGTGAAGCTGGCTGGGAAGGTCATAGGTCACTCTGGTATGTCTCCCCTACCCAGCAGTAGATACTCTCAATCCATCTGCTATCATGCTATACCTCGCCAGCCATCCTCCCTGACCTAGCAGCAGCCACCTCTGCCATGCCTTACCAATCATCTGTACATCTTACCAGTCCACAGGCTTGCTTGTGAACCACCTGGGACTTGCAACTTCCTGCTGTTTTTCCTATTGACTCTGCTTATGGGAAGCCAGTAGGAAGTTGCAAGGTAGTCTTAATACTTAATGCAACAGGGACTGCCAGATTGTCCTCACTAAGTAATATGGTCACATAGTGATTCACTTTATGACAGTGTTACTTAGGGATAGAAATTCTGATCCTAATTACCCTCATTAAACAAGGATCAGCTATATATAATGGATTTAGAAATTGTATAACTGGTTTATATGACGTTTAATGCCTTGTTCTCAAACGTGATTATATTAACTGCTGGGCTTCCCAGAGTAATGACCGCCTGGCTACATGCACAAATAGGTTCCTTTGTTACTAGTATCTTTTTGAAAGTCTCTAAATCATGCCAGCCATTTCTTTATTTTGATGTGCTTGATATGTAATAAGTCAGGCCTTCTACTCTTCGTTAGACAAATTTATTTAGATACACATTCATGTTTTATAGGATTTATTGAGACTGGTAGCCAAGGACTCCACTTAACATTTATTGAAATAGCCAAGTACTTGGGAGGCTTACATCATACAGTGGATAAGAATGGATGAAGGACTAAATAGGACTATTTTTGGACTTATGGATTTCCCCCCAACTATTATACTCTTGATGTTCACAAATCATGGTAATAATGGTTCTTACCACTGGACCGCAAGTTGCCCTCCTTGGGCTATATAATAAGTGAATTAGTCTTACACGGAAAACTGGTTACTTAGCTCTAAGGATGACTAGGTTAGAACTATAAACACTGTTAATATGGTTTGGGCTGGATATATCATACGCTTGAAATTAAAGGAAATTGGTTATTCTGACCACTGTATAGCTCTGTCCTTCATTCTATCTAACTTGTATTCATTATTTCTCTCCCCGCCCCATCAGCGGGTGGGCGGCAGCGGTGTTCCTGCCGGCGCTGCAGAAACGCTTCCACGTTTCCGCTGGCGCTGCTGCTGTTGTCGTGCCGGCGGAAACGTGAAAAGTGTTTCCGCCGGCATGGAAAGCGTTTCTGCCGCCGCTCGGATGTGCGCGTGGGGATGTCCTTGTTTTGCAAGGTAAACGGCAGTGGCGCCGCGGCGGAATTGTTTGCTTTTCTCTCGTGGCGGGCGTGGAAAATGGTGTGGGGGAAGCCGCGGAGCTGAAGATGGAATCCAGAGCCGGAGGGTTTGCAAGCCGTCCGAGCATGTCACGTAGAGGGGAGTTTGTGGACGTTTCCCTTTTCAAAGAGTCCCCCCAGTTTCTGCCGGCGCTGCTGCTTTGTCTTGCCGGCGGAAACATGGAAAGCGTTTCTACCGCCGCACACACCCGAGCGGCGGCAGAAACCCTTTCCACGTTTCCGCCGGCGTGGAAAGGGTTTTTTCCGCCGCTCACACCCGAATGGCAGTTGTACCTTTTATCACTCTCCCCTTTCTTTTCTCCCTCCCCCTCCCCCCCGGGTCCCGTCCCATTGATTTCAAGGGATGCTGTTTCTCAGCTGATGCGGTTTGGAGGCACTTCTGAAAAGCCTCGCCGGGCTCTCGGCTTTTGTTTGTGCCGGCGGAGCTATTAAGCACGCTTGTCGCGCGCGCGGGTACCCCGCGACCCGCGATTCCTGCGCCTCCCAGTCTCTTGGATACTTGGGGAAGGTAGAAGCTAATTGCTAATGATGGAGAGAAATGAACCAGCCACCCTAAGCAGGAGTGGCCCGGCATATAGCGAATGAGCGGCCTCCGATGCTCAATATTCGTTTCCAAAATATTAATGAGATGAAAGCAACCTGCAGCTCCGCGGTGCAGCTTGTTAATGGTGGGTGAGCCAGCGGGGAAGTATTGGGGGGGGGGGTGTTGAGGTTGACAAGCCGTTGTTAGCCAAAGGCGATGCGGCGAACGGTGCCCACTGAATTGGAGGTTTAATTAAGCGCACGATCTTTTTCCCCTCCCATACTTAGAATTTGGCCAGTGACTATCCATCCTGCATTAAGTTAAACTGTTTTCATTCCGTTCTTTGCCCTGCTCCATTATTTATTTTTACTAGGTTGCCCGGGGTGCTGGAAGGAGTGGGAGGGGAGAAGGAGGGAGGGAGGGAGGAAGGATCACCCCCTTCTTCCAAACTTATTTTACACCAATTCTGCGAATGTTGGTTGGTGTGAGCGGCGGCAGAAACCCTTTCCATGCCAGCGGAAACGTGGAAAGGGTTTCTGCCGCTGGTCGGGTGTGTGCGGCGGCAGAAACGCTTTCCATGTTTCCGCCGGCACGACAAAGCAGCAGCGCCGGCGGAAACTGGGGGGACTCTTTGAAAAGGAAAATGTCCACAAACTCCCCTGTACGTGACATGCTCGGACGGCTTGCAAACCCTCCGGCTCTGGGTTCCATCTTCAGCTCCGCGGCTTCCCCCACACCATTTTCCACGCCTGCCACGAGAGAAAAGCAAACAATTCCGCCGCGGCGCCACCGCTGTTTACCTCGCAAAACAAGGACATCCCCCCGCGCCCTGAATGTTTTAACCCCCGCCCTTCCCCCCGCCAGCATGTTTTAACCCCCGGTCTCCCCCCCCAGCATGTTTTAACCCCCGGTCTCCCCCCCCATCATGTTTTAAACTAGGCCTAAATTTGGGAGGAGGGGCTTCATTTCATGCCTAGAAAACATGCTGGGTCTTCCTACGGGTGGATGCCGTATTGTTGGAGAAACAGGGTATGACGAGGCTGGGCAATGAGGATGCTGTTTCTTAGATTGTCTTCCATCTTCTTTTTTGCCTTAGGCTTTGGCAGAATCTCATAGCAGCCATAAACGAGCAGCAGCTGATGGGGAGAACCGGGAAGAGTCTCTACTCAGGGAATCGGCTTCTAAAGAAGCCCATCTGACTCAAACCATTGAGGAGCTCCAAAGTGAAGTGAAATTCCTGAAATCCCAACTTGACAATACAGGGGCGGAAAATGAGCGGCTCAGCGTAGCTTTGCGAGACTTAAGGAAGGTAATTTGGGCAAGGCCTGATTAAGGAGGGCTATGTTTAGAAGCCTCAGAGTAAAGTAAATGATATAAAGTTAAGTGTATTCATATTAAGCAAATGACTATGTTCTGATACTCTTAGCCAAGAAGAAAGAAATTGAAATATGGACACAAGATTGAAAGTATTATAGCTGAGGATCTCATTACTGCACAGCTGGTTCAGTTTTTATTTGTCTTGAAATTTGACTAGTTACTGTCCCTGTGCTTTAGAATTTCTGCTGCCATCAGACTTGGATAGTCTACTTTTCACGTTTAAACCAGACCTTGATTGCTCCACTTGAGTTTCCAGGACTTATAAATATACTAGCGTAGTTTCCTGCTTATTTAGGAAAAAGTGATGAAACCATCTCTCCCACTCCTTTTCAGACTTAAAGCTGGAGAACAGTGTGGGGAAAAGAAGCCGCGGGGATTAACCCCAACTGGAAATGGGACGGCCACTTGTTGACAGGCAGGACAGGTTCGTACGATATCACGTGCCTGTGACAGAGGAATATGAAACTGCTTAACCAGTGATTTTGCAGTTTGATGAAAACAGGAATGACTTGCAACAGGGTCAGAAAACAAAAGTAACTGCTTTTAAAGATTTATCTGCTTTCTGATTTCCTTCTGTAAGGGCATTAGTAAAAGGTATGAGTATGACTTCTTATATGTTCAACATATAAAGGATAAGAACGAGTTTCCAAGACATTTTTTAAAGATAAAAACAGGGCCAACAAATTTACATCCAAATTTAAGGCACAATACGAGTACGGTAAGGACTGCATGGCCAGATACACGTATTGAGTATCAACTATAAGGTTAATAGGTTGATCAGAAAATAAGTGTAATGCCAGAATTACAGCTGCCAATTCAGCACGTTGAGCTGAAGTTTGTACAGAGGTGTATTTAGAATGCCAGAGCTGCTGCTCCTGCCATACAACAACTCCTCTAGTTGGGGACCCATCAGTAAAAACTGTGATAGCAGAAGACAAAGGAGTTCGAGCAAAAATGGAAGAGAAGGCAGGATTTAAAGTAGAGGTGATTACTATCCGTGGGTCTTTAGGTAAAGAATAAAGAAGTTTCCCCACATATTGGGAAAAGGCTATTTGATAAGAGTCAGAAATAGTCATTAGATGTTCATGTTCAGCTTTTGTACGAGTAAAGGCTATACTACTTAGATCACATCCAGTAAGAACTAAAGCTCGTTTTCTTGCTTTAATTATTAAGTCTTCTAAATCGGACTGTTAAGGGTAAATATTACGAGGTGGAGTAGCAGATAAATTAAGCCATTCATGTATGTGGACCTGCTTATCAGAAACTGGTGTATATAAACAGCCAGTGGGAATCCTGTAAGAATCTCCATTTTCCACTTTTCTTTTTTATTACAAAAACAGGAGTATTCCATGGACTGGTAGAAAATTCAATATGTCCTGCTAAAAGTTGTTCATGAACTAAATGCTGTAAAGCTGAAAGTTTATCAGCAGGAAGAGGCCATTGTTCCACCCATACAGGAGTAGAACAGAGCCACTTAAGTGGGAGAGCCATCATCCAAAATTAAATGAGCATTTAAAAAGACAAGAACATCACGACCCCATATATTAGTATGAATATCCAAAATATATGGTTTTAAAGAAAAGAACTTACCAGCAGCAGTGGAAATGTCAATATCCTGAACATTTTGCCAAGCTGAAGTGGAGCCACCCACGCCCCACAAGGAAGAAACAGCTTTCTTAGGCCATTGAACAGGCCACTGTAAAGAGGAGATGACAGTAACATCGGCCCCTGTATCCAATAGCCCTTGAAAAGGTTCCTTATTAAGGTAAAGTGTTAGTAAAGGTCGACGTAATGTCAATGGCTGAAGTAGACCCACCGAAGGAGAGGTGGAGCCAAAGCCTGTATTTCCACGTATTCCAGACCCAGGAGAAGGAACTTCATAAGGAAGAAGAAGCAATTGAGCAATAGAAGAATAAGAAGGGATACGTTGTGGGAGGTTAACCCAAATTTGTATCATAAGGGTGCCAGTGTAGTCAGAGTCAATAACGCCAGGCACCACAAAGCGTCCTAGCTTATGAGCAGAGGAACGAGGTAATATTAAACCAACAAGACCTGAAGGAAGAGGGCCTTTGTATTGAGAGGGAACCAATTTAACTTCCATTGGAAATTTAAATTCAACTTCTAATTGTGTAATCAAATCGATCCCAGCACTACTGGCTGTGGCAGGGGTGGCGTGGGAGAGAGTGACTGTGGTGGAGTCAGGGTTATGGGGTAGGCACGCTTTGGATTCTGGGTGGGTGCCACACCCATGGGCATGTTTCCCGAATGGAATCTACATTGATTAGCCCAATGAAAACTCTTTACAAATCGGGCATTTTTTAGATGGTCGGTTTTTAGCAATATTAGGAACAAAACGGCATTCTTTTTGAAAATGCCCTGGTTTACCACATTTAAAACAATTTCCTGAGGGCTTTTGACCCTTTTGAATTGCTGCAGTTAAGAAATGCATTTTATAGGTTTGTGACCCAATATCCTGACAGACACATAGCATATCTGCCAGGGTATAATGATCTGTTGCCTTTAATGGTTGTAAAGCTCTTTTACAATCACCATTAGCATTTTCAATAGCCAATTGATGAAGAAGCTCCCCAGCTGCTTCTTGATGATCAAATTGTTGCCGAATGGCCTTTGATAACCGTTCCACAAAATCAGCATAAGGCTCATTAACTCCCTGTCTGATGTTAGAAAAATTTGCTCTAGGTTCCCCAGTCTGAGGAACTTTCAGAAATGCTCGATACGCACATTCTGACACAACAGCTAAAGTTGCAGGAGGGAGGATTATTTGTGCAGGGATAGCTGCAAATTGTCCAGAGCCAAACAATTGTTCTACAGTGTAAGCTCCTCCTCCCCCCATTGCAGCTGCTTGAGCATGTCTCATATACTCACTTTCCCAGACTACATATTGCATTGAAGTTAGAATCATACGAAAAATTTGTTTCCAATCTTCAGGAACCATGGTATATCCATTTTTAATACCTTCCATAAGTCCTCTAGTAAAATTACTACTAATACCATAGTCTGTAACAGCTTTTTTCAATTCCCTTAATATCTGATAAGGTAAACCTTCCCATTCTGCTATCTGCTGACCCAGCTGTTGGCCTTGACCTGGATGATACTGCACAGGACAGACAGACAATAATTCAGCTAACTCTGCCCCTGGCATGGAGACATCCCTTTTACATGTCTCCACCATTTTTTGAAAAGATGTTTGAATAACCGGATCAGGAGGTTTTTGTCCTGTGTCTAAAGGAGCAGAGGGAGAGATAGTCAGATATTCTGATGAAGAAGGAGGACAAACTATAGGGGCTGTATTTTGTGAAGGGGGGGGGGGTGCTAAAAGAGAAACCTCATTAGTGCCAAATATCTCAACTGCATGCCGATATAAATGCCAAGCATGTAAAATCTCCATGCTAGCCCTTGGCTCTGTATGTAAAGTAATTCCAATTTTTTCCTAATCTACTAACCTAAGAGACCCTTTTTCTGGATACCATAAACATTGAGCTGCAATCTCCTGGACCAGCCTTGTGAAACTGCGCTGAGATACATCTGTATGATTTTTCTTTAAAAGGTATCCTAATTCCTCCACATGCTTTCTCTGCTCCTCGGAAAGCGAAGACCGCATACTTACAGAAACCTTTGAAAGGTTGAAGGTGCACCAAATCCTTGCCGGACGAAGTAAGGAGTCCCTGTTCAGGCGCCACTTGTAGGAATCAAGACTCGGGACCACATGAAGATGAGACAAGCTGCTTTCTTTATTGTCAGGTTGAGAATAAGAAGAGCTGTCTGCTCTCTTGCCAGAGTTCGTTCTATCTATCTATATCCATAGTAGCAATCCAGTGGTTAATTTATACACTATACATCTATTTAGACAACCTTTGTTACTGTCTGCTTAAGCAGTTTATACATTCACCTCTAGTTAGGATTAACTTTTAATTAAGATTAACATAAGGTTCAGTTCCTGCCTTTGTTCCGTCCTATCTGGGTGTTAAGGTCTTGTTTTCTCCAGGTAAACATGCAAACGTTTCCTCCAGGTAAACATGCAAACGTTGCACTTTGCATGGAATGTTCTTTGTCTGAGGTTTGCCATCCAAGACAAGAATATCCAGAATGCACAACGCCTACAGCCCACTGCGATTTAACTAAAGCAGTCAGGGCGATCGTGGATCGCCACAGGCATTCCGATCGCGATCACGCTCGTTTCAGCAGAGAATCTCTTCCCTGCCGCTTTGCCTTTAAAGAAGCATTTCCCAATCACTCTTTCTCCCCTGTGCCTCCCCTCCTTGCCATTGCTTCAAGAATTGGTCTGTCATTCTTAAAATTCAGATTCCTCCCCACGAGAATGCAGGGGTGAAGGCGTTGGAGCCCGGTTCTCCCCTTTCCACCACTCAGCTGGTCCTTTTAATTAATTGAGCGCCGTGACTCTTAAGCTGTGGTTATTGGCACCAAATAGGGATCTGCGCCATTGCTTCAGGGACTGTCCGCCATTGTTGAGCGCACGTTTCCCAGGCCCAGACCTTAACACGTGGCATCGTGTGGTCGTCTTATATTTCCAATCTGCTGTTGAGTGGTCTGCTTCCCTCAATCTCTAGGCAAGGGAAGAGGGTGCAAATATACTCCTTTTAACTCCGGTTTGGGAGATTATTTCATTGAATTTTGTTGGCTACCCTCACAGCTCACACAAATTTATCTTTGATCACAGCATTAACAGTATTACCAAGGCCTGAGGCCTGTGGGAGAACTGTTGAGGGCTATTATTGGTATCTAAAGCCCTATATATGTGAAGTTCTCGAATTTGGCTTATTTGGTCTTATTCAAAGTTATTTCTCATTCTTGTACATATATAATAATTGTAAATAAGTTCTTAGTGTAATTGTAAATATAGTAATACTAAGACCTTTTTTTTCTAAAAAAAAAAAAAGTGGGGGGGAGAAGTACATTGATTGGGTTCCCTGTCCCAGTGGGGGTACAGGTCCCAGGACGTGCCAACAGTCCAATACAATTTGGTATATTTATATATATAGAGAAATTATATTTAGCATATTGCAATGGCAAGCAGAGGCGGGGCCAAGCCTCGGACCCAAGACAAGTCTAAACAGACTAAAGATCCTTCAAAGGCCGCAGATAAGGACGCCTCCAGACGTCAGAAGGCATTAGAAAGGCAAATTGAAAGGCACACAAGGGAGAGAGAGAGGGCTTCTCTGCATCACAATATATCTCCACAGACTCAGATTCAAAATACACCAATACTCTTAGACTTATCCTTACCATCTTATCCATCTGGTACAACAGAATCTAGTCATTCACAGACCTCGAGAAGGGTTCCAGAAGCAACCTTCACACTGACGGCAGCTGATTTGAGACAGGAAGAAATTCTTCCAGAGGAGTTCCCGCAAGCATTGAAGTCATGGATGGAGCTGGCGATCAGTAGGGGAATCGCAGCTGGACTTCAACAATCTCTCAGGACCAGACAGGTACCAACATCAGACTGTGACAATCAATCAATACGATCTTTAGGCAGAACGGACCTTCATTATCCTCAGGTACCTCCCCAAGGGGAGCCTTCATTAATTTCTCATGCACCTTCCCAACATGGTCAGGAGGAGAGAGAAGGAGAGGACCATATGGACCAATTATATACGGTGTCTCTCCAAGATAGTGAAGTTCCTCTGGATGACGAGTCAACAGAAAGAGGCATGTCAGATGACGAAGACATCAGGCCTGACCAACCTACCTTTACGGGTCTTTTTCATCCACAGCTTTTCAAATCCCTCCTATATAAGGCGAAAACCACAGTGTGGCTTGATAACTTCCTCTGCTCAACAACAAGAGTCTCGAGCAGTCGGAAGACCTTGTTTTCTCTCAACCGGTTAACGAAGTCGAGGTCATTCCACTTCCAAAAATGTTCTCAGATCTACTCCAAAAACAATGGTCCTCCACCACAATGCACGCCTTGCCCACAAATTTTGATAAAAAATTCTTCAATTTAGCTCCAGATTTTTCAGATTACTTGAATATTCCAGTGGTAGATGACCCCATTGTTGCATTGGCATCCCCATCAACTGTTCCCACCGAATCAGAAGATGCTCTTAGAGCGGATGATAAGAAAATTGAGATAGCACTTAGAAAAGCACATCAGTCTGATGCGTGGACCATAAGGGCGGCTACTGCCGCATCCTTTTTTACTAGAACTTCCCTCAGTTGGCTCCGCCACCTGAGGGACACTATCCCAAATTCTAACATCAGGGCGCATCAAGACATCCCCAAACTAATTGCTGCGGCAGAATTTTCTGCGGATGCCACATTTAATTCGGTAAAATTTTCGGCTTGAGCCATGGCTTCTCAGACTTGGGCCCGTCGACTACTCTGGCTCAAAAATTGGCAAGCTGACTCCAAAAACAAATGGAAGCTGGCCTCTTCCCCAGTTTCGAATGAAAAATTGTTTGGCGCTGCCTTAGATCCCCTGTTAAAATTGAAACCAGAAACAAAAAGAAAGTTCTTTCCTCCCTTCTTTGTTGTTCAGACTTCAGACCCTATCAGCCCTTTCAGAGAAGTTCCTTTTGTCTCTATTATCGAGGGTGTTCCCCAATAGATTCCAGAAGGTCCCTGAGTACAGGGGCGCCCAACAGTCAGAAGGCCCAGACTTCGGTGACAGACCTTGTAGAGGGGGTCAGGGGAGGAGATCCTTCAGAGGCCCGGGAGGCAAAGGCTTCCGTCATCCAAGATAGTTCCAGGGAGCCCGTTCCCATTGAAACTTTTTACAGATAGTTGGGATTCTACCACATCAGATTCCTGGGTCCGTAACACTATTAGGTTTGGCCTGGCTTTAGAATTTTCCTCCATACCCCCGAATTTTTTTTATGCAATGCCCTCTCTCCAGGGATCCTATCAAAAGGAACCTGATGGAGGCAGCGATTAATCACCTTCTGGAAATTAAGGCCACCCAACTGGTAGCTAGGGATCAACAGGGCCAGGGGTTCTACCCTCTTATCTTTGTAGTCCCCAAGAGTTCGGGGGGATGGAGGGCAATATTAGATTTAAAGCGACTGAACCGTACTCTAGTTTATCGTAAATTCAAGATGAGTACGTTGCAATACATTCTCCTTGGAATAAGGGAAGGAGATTTTTTATCCTCCATAGATCTCACGGAGGCATACTTACACATTCCAATTCAACCTTCTCACTTCAGATTTCTCAGATTCTGCTATAATAATAGACATTTTGAGTATGTCGCCTTTCCTTTTGAGTTGTCATCCGCCCCAAGGACTTTCACAAAGGTTCTGGCAGCGGTAGCCGCTCACTTATGTGGTTTTTCCATCAGGCTACATTGCTACTTGGATGACATTCTATTATTATCTTCTTCACTTAGGCAGGCAGAATCGGATTTGCAACTAATATTACGAATTCTTCAACAACATGGTTTCTCAGTCAATTGGGCAAAGAGCCATTTAGTCCCATCTACCCACTTATCCCACTTAGGTGCGATAATAGACACAGTTCAGGGACGGGTATTTCTATCCCCTGAGAGACTGGAGAGTATCAGGAAATTAGCTCAAAATGTCAGATATCTGAAACGAGTTCCTCTGGCCGATTTGTCAAAACTGTTGGGGAAAATGATTTCCTCTATTTCTATTATTCCTTGGGCCCATTTCCATGCCAGATCGCTTCAATGGTTCTTACTTCCTTACCAAAGATCAGGGTGAAGCAATTCCAGAGTCAGAATGTTGGTTCCAACAAGAGTCCTTCTCTCACTACATTGGTGGACCGTTCCGACAATCAACAGAGGTTGTCTTCTGAAGGAGCCCCACAGACTCACCATTACCACAGACGCCAGCCTGTCGGGATGGGGGGCACATTTCCAGACCATCTTGACTCAGGGACTCTGGTCAGTAACAGAACAATTGAACAGCATCAATTGGTTGGAGCTCAGGGTAGCTCATTTGGCCCTTCGCAGCTTTCTTCCTCATATTCGCATGAGTCATATTCTCATCCTTACAGACAATGTCACAACGAAAGCTACATCAACAGGCAGGGGGGTACACATTCAAGACAGCTCATGGAGGAATCAGAGAGGCTGTTCCGCTGGGCAGAAAGGAATTTGGGTTCCATCACAGCGGAACACATTTCGGGGAGGACAAACACGAAAGCAGACTGATTGAGCAGGGCCTCGGTCGATCAGTCAGAATGGCTTCTGCATCCGGATCTGTTTCAGGAGATGATCGGATGGTGCGGTCTTCCAGTTATAGATCTGTTCGCCTCCCCCCAAAACGTGCAGCTCCCCAGATTCATCTTGAAATATCCAGCTCAAGGGACAGAGAACTTCAACGCCCTCCGTTGGCAGTGTCCCCAGGGTCTCCTCTACGTGTTTCCGCCTCTTCCTCTGATACCCAAGGTGATCCGGAAGATGTTAGAAGAGAGAGCGGAACTGATCCTGTTGGCCCCGCACTGGCCCAGAAGGCCATGGTTCGCGGACCTCAAGAGGTTGTCCGTAGCCGAACCTTGGAAAATTCCACCGCACAAGGTTCGACTTACCCAAGGGCCGATTCAGCACCCCGAACCTCAATGGTTACAACTAACCGCCTGGAGGTTGAGCGGAAACATCTAAGTCAAGAGAGGTTCTCAGACAGGGTGATCAATACCATTCATACGGCTCGGAGTCCTTCTACAAATCGCATATATAATGCTACGTGGTCTATTTTTCATAAATGGTGCACCAAATCCAGAATAGACCCGTGTTCACCATCAGTAGCACAAGTTTTGGAATTTCTTCACCCCGGTCTAGACAGGGGTCTCTCTCCAAACACTTTAAGGCAACAGGTGGCAGCCATTGCCTTGGTGGTGAGATGGGAAGATTTAGCATCTATTTCCCATCACCCACGAATAGTTTCCTAAAAGGCGTCATGAATCTATGCCCTCCAATGATTCATTGTTATCCCACCTGGGATCTTAATAAGATTCTTACGGCTCTCACTAGAAGCCCATTTGAACCCCTGAGAACTACGAGCCTCCATTTTCTTACTTATAAGGTGGTGTTTCTTGTAGCCATCACATCAGCTCGACGCATCTTGGAAATAGCAGCTTTGTCGGTCCGCAAGGACCTCTGTATTTTTCATGTGGACAAAGAGGTACTTCGTCTGGATCCCACATTTACCCCTAAGGTTAATTTGGCCTGCCATAGGGCACAGGAACTGATCCTAACGAATTTCTGTCCCAGACCTTCCCAGGGCCTAGAACAGCAATGGCACCAACTGGATGTTCACAGGACTATCCATACGTACCTCCACCGAACAGCTTCTTTCAGAAAAACAGAGGCCCTTTTTGTATCCTTTCAACCAGCTACTCAGGGGCAGAAGGTATCCCCCTCGAATATTGGCAGATGGTTGAAGGCCACAATAGCCAAGGCGTACGAAACTCATTCATTACAGGCACCCAGAGGTATCACAGCACATTCAACAAGGAGTGTGGCAACTTCGCCGGCCAGGCTCCTATCATCGAAATCTGCAGGGCGGTGACATGAGCTTCCCCATCACCTTTCATTAGGCATTACAAAATTGATACATTTGCTTCTGCTGAGGCCTCCTTTGACAGGAGGGTGTTGCAACAAGTCCATTCAGACAGGGAGAGAGTCCCAAATCAGACGGAGACCCTCCCGTAGGACAGCCAAGCTTTGGTATGTCCCACTCTCTGGATGCTCGGAGCAGCTCAATGGAGAAAGGGCGTTGGTACTTACCTGATACGCCCATTCTCAGTGAGCTGCGACGAGCATCCAGCCGCACCCAATATCCGTGAGGTTAGTTCCTGCCCCAACCAACGATAATCTTAATATTGATAACTAACATCAATTAGCTTGATATTGGAAAGGACGGGGATCCCATCGCCTCGTCTTCGCCAAAACTGGGGGACGCTAGGGAGGAGATAGGGAGGAGCGACAGCGTCCTATCAATTAAGCTCAGCCTATCGAACCAGAGACTAAGCACCTCCCACTCTCTGGATGCTCGGAGCAGCTCACCGAGAATGGGCGTATCAGGTAAGTATCAATGCCCTTTCTGTTGGGAAACTAATATTCGTGTGAGTACTTAATTCTTTCTTTGAGAGTTAATGCAGCAATAACTGTATTCTGTGAATTGTGTGTGTGTGTGTGAGAGAGAGAGAGACTTTTCCAATCATGTTAGCATACACTCTTTCCCTTCTATTCCCTTCCTTAGGGAATAATGCTTTTTGCCCCTTTTCAGAGACCAAGTATCGTACTGTATTTGCCACTTGTACCCCTTTCTTTTGCATGCTTCTCTTGTAAAAAACAAGACTTCCCAGTGGTAGGTTATGTATAACTAGGTCCATGTAGAATGCTGGTTCTCAAATTCTAAGGGAACATTCAGAATTTATTTTTAGGGGAAGCTTTCTATTCTACTTAAATGAATAGCAGTGTTGTTAATTTGAGCTCCGAGCTTGGTGATTTGAATGCAAATATTTTGTCCCCATTTAAGGAGATACCTTCAGTGCATTTTGGATTGTACTTGTCTGGGGGAGCACTGGCTTTTAAATACGTTTTAGAGTCCTGGTCTGATTTCAGGTTGTATGATTGGCTGGCTGTGGTTGCTGAGTCCTTGGTTTTAAGTACCGTTTGTGTGATGTAAATTAGTATTGGTGTTGTTGCTCGGATGTCTTTTGATGATGTTGTGGTCTGGTTTTGTGTTGATTTGATCGGCTGCGAGTGATGTCGTCTGATTTCTTGTGATCTATCAAATTATAATTTTGTTTGCAGCATAGCTGTTCATTGGTCTTTAAATGCTGCCTTCGGGTTCGTGGTTGATGTTGTTCTTTCGTTCTAAGTGGTTGATAGATTGGGTTGATGTCAATATGTCTGTTTATTGATTTATTGGTAGAAAACTAGGCTTCCAGGAATTCCCTTTCTCTCCTTGACTTTGCCTCAACTGTGGTCCAGTTAGATTGAATTTGTGTTGATTGTGGGAACGAAACATTTGCAACCAAATCACCAAGCTTGGAGCTCAGACCAACAACATAACTACCAACCCGAGCTACTAATATTCAAATGAATAGCAATAGCACTTAGACTTATATACCACTTCATATGCTTTCCAGCCCTCTCTAAGCAGCTTACAGAGTCAGCCTATTGCCCCCAACAGTCTGGGTCCTCATTTTACTCACCTCAGAAGGATGGAAGGCTGAGTCAACCTTGAACCGCTCAGGATCGAACTCCTGGAGTGAGCACTGACTTAGCCCTGCAGTACTGCATTCGAACCACTGTGTCACCACCACATTATGTCCTGTAAACATAACGGGCAGCCTTAAACTGCTTTTGGTGTTAGTTCTGTTTTTGTTTCAGAAAAGGAATGGCTTTACCATACCCTTCTTATAATTCCTTTTCAGGAGTGCCAGACTCTGGAGTCTGAAAAAAATCAATTGCGTGAGGAGATGAAACAAGCTAAGTCACGGGAACTTCGCCAGTTGCAGGATTGTGGAGAGCTTGAGGAAGAAAACATCTCCTTGCAGAAACAGGTCTCCATCCTCCGGGGAAATCAGGTATAGCGATGTCCACAATGTGGGAACCTGGTATTAACTCACCTGCATGTATGTATGTATGTACCTTCCATTATATCTGTTTAGGACTTGATCTACTGTTGATTTGATATGAAACAGGTTATTCAGTGCTTAACTCCTATATTCTAAAAATGCTATTCAAATGTCTACAACTGTGTGCTAGGTATGCAATTTCATTAGCAATATTATCCTTGTCCTGATCTAACGTATAATTGGAGAGAGAGAGAGAGCGGACTCAGACATTTTTCTGTGCATGGAGAATATCTGCCTGTTTGCATGCTAGATGGGGTTCGGAAGAAATTAATAGAGGGAGAGGGTTGAGTGGAAATAAATAGCAGATCCTTTTGCAGAAGTAAGGGCCTGTTGAATTCAAGAACTTAAGTGGTCACTTCGCTTCCTGCTTTTCTACTTTCATCCTCACTGCATAGTTTACCTGTTGTTGCCTGGGCCTCCATGAGTAGAAAATGCCTCAGCTAGTTCTTTACTTGAATAGTATATAAGACATGGAGAAGGTGTAAATCAATCTTCTCCAGACTCAGCTATCCAGGTGTGTGGGAACTACAATTCCTACATGCCATGGTGGTTAGAAATTTTAGGAGTTATAATCCCTATACTTTTAGTGAATAATTGTATATCAGTGAGTGGGGGATAAATTTCCCTTTTCTTTAAGAGTGTTGGTGGTTTTAGAAGATTTATTCTCTACTGCAGCATCCGCCTGGTGGAATCTTCTCCCTCTAGGAAAAGTAAGATTAGATCCATCCCTCTCCATATTCTGCAAGTCCCAAAAATCCTCACTATGTTATCAGGACTGGGGCCTGAAGGGATCAGAGACTTTGCAATAGCTCCCTTTACTGTAGTTAATATCATCTTCTCTTTTGTTTACTTTCCTATAGTTACTTTTAACTCTGATTTTTAATGTGTTTATTGTTTTTTAATTATCATATTTTTCAGTGTATAAGATGCATTTCCCCCCCACCCCAAAAGTAGATGGAAATGTCTGTGCTCTTATACAGCAAATGTTGCTGAAGCTCCGTCCACCCAGTGACCCCCCACCCTTCGGCCTCTGCCTTTCAGCAATTTGCCTCTTTGCAGCAAACAGCCTGGTCAGTTTCAGCACAGCTTGATTAGTACAAGCAGCTGATTGTCGGTTGGATCGGCCTCCTGACGACCAGCTGTTTCAGACTGCAGAGATCACCTATTGCTGCCTCTGCGCGCCCCATTTTTGGCCTCTGCATCCATTTCCGGCCTCGGCATCCATTTTCGACCACCATGTACCCCATTTTTGGCCTCTTCCGATCCCCGCCACTTGGAACGGGCCAAAAATGGGGGGCACGGAAGCAGCAATAGGCGGTGGTGATCCCTGCAGCCTGAAACTGCTGATCGTTGGAAGGACCGCTTGTGCTAATCAGGCTGTGCTGAAGCTGACCAGGCTGTTTGCTGTTTGCTGCAAGGAGGCAAATTCCTGGGAGGCAGAGGCAGATTTTTTTTTTTCATGTTTTCCTCCCCAAAAGCTAGGTGCATGTTATATTTTGGAGCGCCGTATAGTCCAAAAAATACAGTAAGTGGTGTGTGCTGTGCAGAGTGACTATCATGTGAAATGGATAGCTATACCAATGTGATAAATAAAATCCCTTTTTGTGTAATGCAGTTAAGTTCTAAATGGCAAATTCCAGATATGTACACTTCAGCTTTCACAATTCTCAGTAATGTTCATGCTGGCTGGGGAATTTTGGGAGCTGTTCCACATATCAGGAAGATGTCATGACAGAAATTTGGCTTAAGAGGTGTTGGTGTAGTTGGATATGAAAGACAGGCTGTTAACAAAATTCTGAAGAATGCTTCTTAACTGCAAAGGATCAAAGCTCTTGAAAGTTTCTATGTGTATGAAGACATGGCATTAAAATTAGGAATTAAGAAATTAATATTTTCAGAAAGTATTCTGAAAAACTAAATTCTCCCTCATTAAAAACTGCAAATAGATGCAGCTTAAGCAGACTAGTTCATTCTTCCCCATCTTGTTTTCTGATCTTTTCTTCAGTTAATGTTTACCTGCTTCCATTTCTTGTTCATTTGTGTTACTTGTATCTAGCTTTAGGATACAGTAACTTAAACTACCTGTAATCTTTCTCTATATGGAGTTTTCCAACAATACAGAAATCCCTACAATGTGTATCAACATTGTAGACAATTGAAGACAATTTAAAACAATTATATTTTTAGAAAATAGACTTTTTTCCTTGTATAGGTCATAGAATAAATATTTTCAAGACCCAAACAGATCCATTAATGCACTTTTATTAAGGTTTTTAAAATGTAACATCTTTCTCATCCACATTCCAAGTTAAACTTTGACTAGTGTAAGGTCACTGAGTTAAAATACTTTGTTCGGCTACTAATAGGTCAGGCAATGAATTCCTTGAGAAAGCAAATTATACAAGACGTGCTGCCACCAAATGTTTGACATTTTTTAAATGGAATAAGGACTAAGCAGCAGATTTTAAGAACAGTGTTATTGGCCCAGAAAAAAGGCGTAGATGACGTATTTATTTATTAAGTTTATATGCTGCCCATCTTACTATCAAGAGTGACCTAATCTAATTGATCTGATCATGGTCTGCCTGTGAATGAAAAAAGATATAGACTTTAAAGTGTGAAGTGGAATGCAGTTGCAGTGCCAGTACTAAGTCCCTGTTTCATCCTAAGGTGGAATTTGAGAGTGTCAAGTGTGCCCTAAGGTGCCATGAGGAAGAGCTCATGTTGGCTGGTTCCCAGCTACAAGAACTGGGTCGTCTTCGGGATTTGGCCGAACAACAACTTCAGGAGGCCCTTGAAACGGTCCAGGCTGAGCGTGAGCAGAAGCAGGAACTGCGGCGGGAGTTAGCTGTCTATGCTGGGGGCTGTCATGATTCTCTGAACAGCTTGCAAACCAACCTGGAGGAACTGAGTCACAACCACACCACAGAGTGTGAGGAGCAAGACAGTGGTTTCGCCAGTGGTAGCAATGTAGGGGGCCTGACATCCACACCTCACAGCTTCCAGCCTGCATCTGGTCTTGTCGCAGACCTCTTCAGTGAACTTAGCTTGGCAGAGATTCACAAGCTACAGCAGCAACTCCAACAGGTAAGAAAATGGTTTGGGGTGGAGAACAGGGAATTTGGACTTGACAGAGTAATGATTTGCAACACTGATTGCATTCTTATTGAAGAGTCAAGTGAGCAGTTTTGTTTTAATCGCCAAGGAGTTACTGATGACCAACTGTGTTCATTCAGATATACCATTTCAAATGAATTAAAAACAAAGATGAATGAATGGTCAGTATATGTGTAGAATAAATTAGGATAGTATGGAGAAAATTCTAGCCAAACTGTTCTGAGATCTGGCAGATTTGAATGTCAAGGCTTTTTCATTGTGATGTGATTCTCAAAACACCCTGATATCCCAAAGCCCATCCCAATAAAATAAAACTCTCTAGTATAGGCATGGAGTTTCTAGGAACATACATAACTGTTATCCGATTATGTGTCCTTTAACGAAGGGTTGAGATGTTGGGAAAACACATCTTTCCTACAGGACTGTTGCTTCTGCAAATGAACTTTTTGGTTTTTGATCTCCCTGGTTGCAGCCCTGAAGATTAACTCCAGTATCTGATAATATCACTTAGAATTACAGGTAGTCCTCAACTTATGACCATTTGTTCAAAATTATGAAAGTGCTGAATAAATGGACTTATTACTTGTGCCTGAGATTATGGCCATTGTAGCACGTGATCAAAATTTAGGTGCTTTGCAGCCCATCTGCTCTTACAATTACATCTCCTCCCATCTATGGCCTTCTGACTGTCTTGCACACTGCCTTGAAGGATGGCAAACAACTGCAGAGCCACACAGCTCTGGAGCTGTTTGCCGTGACTTGTGAAGCCTTGGCTGCTGCTGCCCATACAAGCAAGCATCCATTCACCTTCCTGCCTTCTCTCCCGGTTCCTCACAACCTTTCACCTTTTGTGACCAGCCACTGAAGCAGAAGCGGCTTGCTGCCTTTGCTATCTCCGTTTTGGAATCTTCACTTGCCATACTACCCTACTTCTCTATTGAATGCTTTCCATATGTAGCTCCCCAGCCGGCCCCAGGAATGCATCACCAAGCCACAGTGTCCATAAAGCGCCAACACCCATGAAGCACCAGTAAGCATTTATTTGTCCGGCTGCCTTTTCTCCCAGTTCCCTGAACTGACCTTTTGCTTTTGCACCAAGCTGCTGAAGCAGATCCATCTTGTTGCCTTTGTTCTCCTTTTTTAGACCCAGCTTCTCCAGTGAATCTACACGTGGCTCCCTGGGCCTCTACACGTGAATCTACACGTGGCTCCCAGGACACTGCAGCATTCCAAAGACTAGTATCTCAGGAAATGAATGAATGCTGGCTGGGGCAGGCTGAGGCAGTTGGGGCTTCATGGAGCCGGGCAAGCAACCCCACATGGCAGGATGCATGGCAGCCAAAGGGCAGAGATGTCAGGGGAGATAAGCAGGTGGGAGGAATTAGAGGCAGTCCCTGTTCCTGTTACAACCTGCTAAGGGGCTTGATATTAATCTTATTTTAAATTTTGGGGCTCAACATTAGAAAGGGCCTAGTGATATTCCAAACAAAAAACTTTTTAAGCAAATTTGAGTGAATCTGGAATTCAGAATATGGATAGATTGCCTCTCCTCTCTACAGTCATATATTGCATTACGGCAAGATGTGGTTTGTTTTATGCTTTCTTAATGTGTTGCATGAAACCAATTATGGTAGTTTGTTAAACCATGGTTCGTGGTCTGCTGTGATGAATCTAGCCAGTGTTTCTTATTGAATAAATTATCTTTAATACATAATGTAGTTATATTTAACACCTAGTGTAATACGTAAACCCAATTAACATCTTACCATAGGATATTCTGTCCTATCTTTTCTTTGTTCCCATAGGCAGAAAAAGAAAAGGCTTTGCTAGCTACAGATCTGCAAGATCTCAAGAAACAGCTGACCAGCACTAAGGAGATCTTGGCCCAACAGCAGTTGTGCAACAGCCGTCAAGTAGATCAGCTTCCAGCCCCAGAGGCTAAGCCTAGTGCTGATAATGATGGGGATAGCCTGTCACCCAATAATAGGAAATGCTACCGTGAGGAATTGGACAGGGCCCAGCTGGCAATCCGGCAGGAGAGAGAGGCAGCTGCCCACTTAGAAGATGAGTTGAGAATTACTAGACGGATTTCCAGAGAGTGTCAGTCACGGCTGGCTGAGACTCAGGAGGAGCTCCTAATTTTTTCTGAGGAGATGGCAGCTCTCTACCATCACATATGTGCCTGCCACAACATAACCCCTCACCGTGTAGTATTGGACTATTACAGGGAGGGCCGTGGTGTTCAAAGTATGCGCAGGAGACAGTCCTCCAGAAAACATACGTTTACAAAAATAGAGACAACTAGCAGTGGAGACAGATCACCAGCCAGTAGCCCTGGCTCCCCATGCGGTTTGGAGCCTCTTTATGTCACTAATCTGACAGAGATCTTGAAAGAACAGCTGGGGCGTCTGGAGGTGGCACTGTCCATTGCACATCAGCAAAGCCCAATGGGGCACAGAGCTGAATTGGAACATGATAAAGAAGTTCTGGTAGAAGAGGTGCTGAAACTGAAGTCCATGTTGAGCACAAAGCGTGAACAGGTTGCTACACTGCGCACAGTGCTTAAGGACAACAAGCAGGTAAGTGCAGGAAGTGTTAGTTATAGTACAGATCTACCGTGGGCTAGTAGAATGGAAAGTGGTCCTGAGAGACAGGTCTGGGAGCATCCACTCCCATACTCTTTAACATTTGTATGAAGCCACTGGGAGATGTCCTCTGACAGACAGGTATGGCACTGAAGATACCCTTTATATGGCAAATTTAGGTTATAGGCCAGAGATTGGCAAATGTTTTCTGTAAAGGGCAAGATCCCATTCCTTTTCCACCTCCGTAGGTATAGTTGACAGTTCTGCAGACTAAAGACTGCACTAGCCATCTGACAGCCTTGATATATGAAGGAGGTTGCTGAACCACATTGGCTGAGACTCTTAGCTAGCAGGCCATATAAAAACAGGCAGCAGTTTGGATTTGGATCATGAGCCATAGTTTGACGATCCTTGCTTTAGGTCAGGGCTGTCAAACTCCTGGCCCACGGGCCGGATGCATCACACACTGGCCACGCTCACACCTCGTTTAGCGCAGGGAAAAAAGATCCTGATACATCAGTTGATGACGCCGTGATGATGTGAGTTTGATAGCCCTGCTCTAGGTCATCCCTTCATCTCCATCACTAAACATACAGGTAGTCCTCAGTTTATGACCATTGGTCTAATGACCACTCAAAAGTTATGACTGCACTGAAAAAAGTGATTTACAATTGGTTCTCACATGACCCTTGCACAGTCACTACAATCAAAATTTGGGTGCTTGGTAACCTATATGTATTACAACAGTTCCAGGTTCCGGAATCATGTGCAAATCACATTTGCAATCTTTCCAAGAGCTTCCAACAAGCAAAGTCAATGGGGGAATCCAAGTTTGCTTAATGGCTATGTGATCTGGTTAACAATTGCAGCAAAAGTCATAAAATTGGCCACAATTTACTTAACTGCATCATTTAGCAGAGAAAGTTCTGGTCCCAGTTGTGGTCATAAGTTGAGGACTACCTATAATTCAGCTGTTGTGGAAAGAGTAAAACCATTATAAGACATAGCTCCCAGAATCTCTGCAAGCAGTTTAATAAGTTCCATGGTCTATGATATTGAAAACTATTGAAAGGTCCAGAAGGCTGAGAGAAACACATTACCCCCATCCAGTCCCAATATAAGGAGTCCAGGAGAGCAACCAAAACGTTTTCCATCCTATACCTGGGCTTAAACAGAAACTAAAAATGTTACAGATAATTTAATGTTTCTTGGGTGCTATATAACTGATCCACTACCACCATCTAAGCAATTTTCCCTTTTTGAAGGTTGGCCAAAAATTATTTAAGACCATTGGATCCAAGACTGGCCTTTTCAAAGAAGGATACACCACAGCCTCTTTCAATTCCTCTAACAAGGAATTGACTGTCTCCTAGACCTAGATAGTCACACTCCAGAATCAGGATCCAAGCTACAAGTGGCAAAGTACTGTAGATACTTTCTGTCCATTTCTCAGATATTATAGGCCAAAAATGATCCCAGATGATTCAGCAAGTCAGAGTATTGGTCACCAATGAAGATTGCCCGTCAGGAATCAAGGTTTTGGTGAATATAAGTGATTGTTTTCCACAAAACATTATATAAATTGGTCACAGTGGTCAAGCAGAACATGATATTGATTTGTCCAAAGAGGGATATGTAACTTTAAGCAAGGCAGGCAGATGGTAGGCTACAAATTGAATATGAGAGCAGTGAGAAAGCTTAGCCTCCAATGTAGGCCCAAACATGAGTACATACCCATGCTCAGTTAGATTCACTTTTCATCTTTTTCTACTGGTGCTCCGGGCATCGCTTCTAGCTTTTCCTTTCCCTAAGAGTCTCCATGAACCATGGCACCAAACAAGATCAAACTCCAGGGAAAGACTGCTCAAATGTCTTCAAACAATCATCTTGCCTCTTGTCCCCAAACTACCTTCCAGGGAGCTGGGAAAATCCTCTGGAAACAATTGGATCCATTGGGCAACCGTGATAAATCATATAGTAACCCCCCTGCTATATGGAGGTCTAGATCAGGACATGAGCATGGCAATAGGGTAATGGGAATCACATTTCCAGATTCCATGACATCTAGTTAGAAACAAACATGAGGTTCAAGGTGTGATCATCTAATGTGTCAAGCCAGGAATGTATTGTCAGCTTGTGAATTCTTATGTGTTGCTCCAGTTTAATATTGTACATTAGCTGTCTTTAAATTTTAATTATTTTTGTATTGCAGATGTTTTTTCTTACTGGATGTTTTATATTTGTTTTTTGTATTGTGATGATGCAGAAATTTAATAAATAAAAACAGAAAAAGCTAGGTCCTTATCTTTCCTTATGTTATGACTTTTAAGAGGTTTTGATACAGACCTTCCCTGATAACTTTATGAAACAAATTTAAACAAAAAAATAATATAACTCCTCTGAAAGGGCTAAATAATGATCAAATGGAAGTCATCAGAAAATCAAAAGGAAGGGAGTTAAGTAGGCTTCTTCAGAAAAGTCACAATAAAGCTACATCCACGGCTATAGGACGTAGGATACTAGTTACAGTTCTGGGCCTTCAAATATTGATGTCATAAAAAGCATGTCAGTCTGCCCAGATCTTAAGAAAACATGTTCCTTAGCTTCTCTCAGTTGCAGCAATACAATCTGAATGGTAGGTCATGATAATTGAAATGGTGTAGAGTCTTCTGCTTGGGCAGGGGATTGGACTAGATGACCTACAAGATCCCTTCCAGCTCTGATTATCTATTGTTATCTCTTAATTGTATCTCTCCTATTTTTTTATTTGGAAGCTCTGCTGCATCTCCCAATATCTCCTCCCATCCTCCTGTGCTTGCTGAGCCCTTCTGTTGCAGTTTACTGTTGAAATTCATGAGGCCATCCCGCTTTCAAACATACTAGGTTGTATCTGGAGTACAGACATGTGTTTTCCTGCCTAGCTTTAAAGCCAGCAAAAGCCAGAATGAATGCTTCCAAGGAGTTTTTAACAGACTGAACTTCCCAGGAAAACTTCAGCAATGATACACCCCATGGTTGGAGTGGCATTTGCAGGGTGATCTAAAAGATTTTGGGAAGCATTCAGCTTCTAGGTTTTGTATAAATGATGCAAATGAAGGAGGAGGATATTTGTGTATCATGTGAATGTGTGCAACCTTTCTTTGCAGACAGCAGAGGCAGCCCTCTCAAATCTCAAAGGACAGTTCGAAGGTGAAAAGGTGCTGGTGTCAGAGACCATGATCAAGTTGCGTCACGAGCTCAAGGTCTTGAAGGAGGATGCTGCTACTTTCTCTTCCCTGCGTGCCAAGTTTGCTAGCAGGTTAGAAGCAGGTCTGCTCAGTGAGACAAGAAATCAGCCTGTTTTAGAGTAAAGAGTCAAATAGGATGGGATTAGTTCTTCCATAGCTACCACTGCTCTGTAACCTAGTGCAAGGATAGGGTGACTGCAATCTACACGGAACAGCCAGTAGCTTTGTTGGATTTTGTTCTTTATTGACTATGAAAAAACTCAGCACTGAATTTTGATGGTAAACTGCTATGAAATACAGGTTTAGAATAAAAGTTAAGAAACAAAAATATGGTAGCATATGTCCAAAACTAGTGATGAATTTTATATAAAGTTAATTTCAGAAATATTTTGGAAATGATTCATTTTTCTTAAGTTGCATCTTTTTATCTTTTCCAAATATTTTATATAATACTACAGTGAGATTAGCATTTTAAATATTGAAATATTTATTTTTGCAACATATTTATTTAACATCAATGTGTGTTTCTTTTCGGCTCTAGTATGTTTTACCCAGGTTTTTTTTGGCTATGCCTGTGCAATCCTTGGTGTAGTATACAAGACTACCAAAAGCAACAAGGGCCATTTAAACCTTTAAAATGGTGCAGCAGAAGGACCTAGTTATATACTTTAAAAATGCCCAAGATACTGAGACATGAAAACATAACAGATTACTCTACATAATCTGTTATGAGGAGTGGCCAACTTTTTAGCAGCCTTATCCTGAAAACCATGTTCTAACTCTCTGGCTTCTGAAACTATTGAGCGTGAAATTTCTAAATATGCCTTTAAACTACATCTTCTTCTCCCTTGATATAAGATCATCTGAGATGTATTTCAAATGAGATTCCATGCTGTTTCTGGCACTTGAAGGATATAAGCCTTGCAAAGCAGTTTGTGGAATTGTTTTTCAACATATACCTGAACCTATTGCCTTCACTTTCTGTCCCCAGGTGTGTTGAGTATGTGAGCCAGCTGGATGAAATACAACGGCAACTGGAAACTGCAGAGGATGAAAAGAAAACTCTAAACTCCTTGTTGCGCATGGCGATCCAGCAGAAGCTGGCACTCACACATCGACTGGAGGCTCTTGAAAAACCAGTGGAAGAGTTGCGGGGCAATAGGAGGATACTCAGAGCAGCCAAGAGTAGTGCGGTAAGAATAAAAGGGACAATTGAGAGATGATGGAGGAAAAATCACCCAATTCTTAAGTTTGCTATAGTTGTAACACTATTCACCTAGCTGTAATGGACAGCGTTCCACAGTCCTACATACTCATCTCTTTTGTTCTTGAATGTAGTATGTAGGTCTGTGGTGCCTGCTATAGGCAATGTTTGTGTAGAGTTGAGCTGAGCCTACATTGTATTCATATCAAATCTAATTTGCAGATCTGCTTCTAAGCACGCTTTCTGTTCATTACTTATACGCATAAATATCAACTGACTTAAATGCATAAATTTCAATGGACTGTAGCAAATACATTATTTTGCAGAAATAAGAGTTACAGGTAAATGATAAAAATTATGGCCCTGGGAGGAGCAGATACAAACTGTGATTATAGATGAAGCTGCTCAGCAAAGCACAACCACTCTTTTGTCTGCATGCTTGTGCATTTTTGAAATGCTACTTATTTTTTAACAAAATATTTCTCAAAAGCAAAATATGACATTTTTAACAAATAAAAGGCATACAGTTGGGATTTATAAGAATCAAGGGCAGTCAAGTAGTCATAACTATAACTGTACGGCTGTGCACCGCTCCGAGTCCTTCGGGAGAGGAGCGGTATATAAATAAATATTTATTATTATTATTATAACTATAAGTGTACCATAAGTATAGTGAACATATTTTCTTGGAAAAAATAAAGGACAAATCTGAAAAAAGTCAAATCTGAGAGGTTCATAAAGATTTTTAAAAAGTGTGTATTTTTTAAAAAAGGGAACTA
Source organism: Bungarus multicinctus (assembly GCA_023653725.1). NCBI lineage: Eukaryota > Metazoa > Chordata > Lepidosauria > Squamata > Elapidae > Bungarus > Bungarus multicinctus. The sequence continues at coordinate 159,581,219 of CM042834.1, forward strand.
AATTACATTTTTAGTTTACAAATACAAAGATTTAAACAAAAATGTAAAAAAGAAAAATTAAGTGCAAAAAAAGGAAAAGAAAAAAGATATAGAAAGAAAAGATGTAAAGATGAAATAAAAGATGTAAAGAAATTACTTTACCTTCATCAAGACAAGTACAAGCCAGTAACTTATTATGTTACTACAACAAAGGAACTCTTCTTCCCATATCTCATCTCTTATCAATAAACAAATTATTAAAGCCTCATAATTTGATCCTAGTCAGCAAAAGTTCATTAAGAGTTATTGAAAACAATTGCATGTATGTTTAACTTTGTATATCCCTAATTATTAAGATACTTGCTGTTTTCATTTGTAAATCTACTATAACATTTTGTTCCATGTCATTCTGGAAACTTATTTTTATGTCCACATTTGAGTCAGCTTCAACCTCAGTTTTGTCCAGTGAGATTTATTCCTCTCCTATAGCCTCTTTAAGTCCCATTTTTAAAGTAGCAGACAATTTTGAAAGAAACATCTGTATGCATTGTTCCCATATATATTTGAAATCTTTCCCAGTTATATTTTGTCCCATTTTATATTAATGTGCCCCTTATTCTTTAATTATGTTTAGTTCTTTCTGCATACGTCTAGAGTTCAACCTTCAAAATCTCTCTTTTTCCTCTAATTTATAACATTTCCCCACAAGAAGGTTCTTATAATTAATTTAAAAAGTATTGTTTATTATTTATTAAATTCATTACATTTTTATGCCACCCATGTCCCCCGACTCTGGATGGCTTACAGATCATAAAAAATAAATAGAAGGATAATTAAGATAATAAAAATATGCAAATTAAAATTTTATAACTATATAAATGTTTCATAGCTAATCTTTATAAAATTCAAAACAACCCACTAATAGGTTTTAAATACCTAAAATCAAACCGTATATATAAATTTATTTTTAAAAGACAGTTCACTTTCTGTATTTTTCTCACATGAATGTGAAAGAGTATGCATTAAGTGGTAAGTTAAATGAGCCAAATAAATGACAAAAGTGAATTTTTGAAAAATAAATTTAAAGGACAGTATTCTGAAATACAGGATTGTCCTTTATAATAGAGGGTATATGGTCATTGTAACCATAAGCAAAGCTCAGTAAAACTGCTAAATCGGGAGTAGACATGTAGGGTTTCCACGTGCTGCTAATCATATGTTCAGACCAAGTCTTCATTACTGAATGAAGTTCACAAGGCATTTGGTTTCTTTTTATCAGTGGGCCTCTTAAGAGGATGAACATGCAGTCTAGTTAAGATGTACTTGTAATTTCACAATATAACACTTTCACTATCAGCATATTTTTTTCTTATCACTAGGATATTGATTAATTGAGCAGTTCTTATGTCACGGAATTCATGACAATGTACACAAGAGCCAAATGTGTATTGCTATCACAGGTTGGAGGACTGGAATATTACAGATAAAAATGTTTCTTAAAACCAAAACTGCATGCACAGATAAAACCTTAACTGCATGTTTAAGAATTGGTCACATGGCCTTAAGCAAACCTCCATATCTAACCTCCTTAATATGGGATACTAATCTTGGCCAATTTAAATGTTAAATAAATGTCAAGCAATATGGTAATTAAATCCATGCCATGATCAGCATAAAAATGTAGAAAATTGATGAGATTTTATGGATCTTTCTGATCTTTTTTTCTTCTCCCCAATTCTTTTCCTTCTCCTTTCAGAGGTGAAATTAATGGGATTCGGTACAGGATTTCTTGGTTATTCGGATGCTCTGTGACTACAGGACTCCAATTCTCTTGCGTAACCAAAAGCACTCAGTACCTGCAACCACACAAGAAGGAAACTGGATAAGGAGAGAACCTCTAGCCCGAACATGCATCTTTGTTCCCCCAACCTCTCCTTTTCCTTAGTGTCTTAAGAATTCCCAAAGATCTACTTTCTCTCTAAATATTTCTCTGGAACTGTTTTGTAAAGCACCTGTAATGCCTTTTTAAAGCTTTGTTCCAATAACAGTGATGTTAACCTTGAATAAGTCTTCACACTTAAGAGCTAATTGGCTGAAAGAAATTGTGCACAGATTGCCTTTTTTCACTACCCCATATTTCCATTTTCCCCCATTGACCCACCATTTATTCTGCTTATCTGTTTGCCACAGGTTTTACAGTTAGTTTGAAACAGGTGTGCAACTAATAGATCAATGCACATGTAACAATGAGATGTGTTGTCAGATGAAGAGATACCTGGAAGCAATTTTGTAGCTTGGAGCTAGGCAAACCCCTGGTTTCCCTTAAATAAATGATATTCCTGGTTTCTAATCTCTTTTTGACTACAATCCAGGAAATAAATCTGTACTTTAAAACTTTGCATAACATAAGGAACATCAAAATGCTTTGTAATACTAAATAGACATATTATTTAACACGCCAAAAATGATCATCCTTCTTTACAGTTGCTCTGTAATTCTGTCCCAAGATAGTCTGAAGCCTTTTACAGAGTCATATCACTTGATCTTTGACGTTATTGTGCCTTTTCATCATTTGTTAATTCTATTCTTGATATATTTCCATTGTTCCAAAAATACCTACCCATCTATGATAGTTTTAGAATATGTTTTCTCTCCCTCCCGTTTTTTACTGACATAATGTACTTAAAAGGGAAGCGTGTTACTGAAATTAATGGGGGTCTCTATTTGCTGAAATATTTTCTCTTAATTTTTTCTGATCACAATGAACCAGAAATCGTTATTTATTTTTGCAATATCTGAATGTCAGAAAATGTCTCAGTAATATACTACAGTTGGGAAAGTAATATAGAATGGTCAATCTCTAGCTTCCTGGGCAGTTTTCTCTGTGCTAGGAAGAAGATGCATATAATTACCCCTTCCCCCTTTGGCCTGGATGCAATCGTTTTTGAAAGCTATTTTAAAGATATTGTGCCAGGCACTGGGAGAAAGGCAGAGAAGGATATTTGAGGCTTTGTTTAATTATAATATTGCCAGACAGAACAGTATTGTGCATGGTTGGCTGGTGCCCCCTTCTGGTGAAAATTGATCAGTTGGGTAGTATAATATACCATACTTGTTTAAAGATGGGGTTTTGATTGATCCCTTCTTGACTTGATAACAAACATTGGCTTTATTGTTAAGTAATATTGTGTGAAATTTTCCTTCCCCCCTGATATTTGTGGGAATTAGATAAAAGGGGGCTAAGAAATAAGAAAAAAAAATTACCATGCCTTTTGGATTAAAAAATATTGAATGTTAATATATAAAACTTCTTTTGTGTTTCTCAATAGGTCACTATAGAATAGTATTTCTTCATCCCTCAATATGCAATAATAAAAATATGTATTTTTAAAACTGAGATTTAAAAATTAATTTGCATTATCTAGAGCATCCAGGCATGGGAGGTGCTTCTCTGTCTCATCCAATAGGCTGAGCTGAATTCTGAGGACACTCCTCCTCCTCGAGGCTCCTCCTTTGCTTGGCCTTCGTTCGAGACGGGCAAATTTCTCTTGGCTAGATTCTCTGAAAGCAGAAAAATCCCTCCCAAAAAAAGGTCAGATCGCAGCTTCCTATTTAATGCAGGAATTTTCAAACTGGTTCATATCCTGGGGATTTGTGAGCAAATCTGGGAGGGGTTGCCAAGTTTTTTCACCATGCACAGGAAAAGCTGGAGCCTATCAGACTATACTCTGCCTAACTAAGCTAGTTTGTCCATTCATTATCTGGCTGATTGTTTCGTTGCCACAGTGGGGCAGGCCCTGGACATCTAAGCTCTTGAGCCTACTCTGCCTAGTATTAAGGGCGCCACATTTTATTTATTTTAATTTATTGGATGTCCAAATCCAGTAGACCCTGGGCTTCACACAAAACTAAAAAGACATTAAAACAGCTAACAATATTAAATTACATTTAGATGGTGATCATGACAGATATAGAAAGGAGCTGAGCAAGGGTATTTTGGACTGTATTCTACGTTGATGCCCCAAAAGGCAGTGCTGTGAATCACAGGTAGTCCAGAGTGCTCAGCTGCTGCTCTGCTGGTAGGGGAGGGAAAGAAAACCCATGGGGAAGAAAATGTAGCACTAGTCAGGACAAATACAATTGGCTTGTCCAAGTAAAACTAGACCACATTCTGACAGAACTCCAGCTTTGCATGTGAAGAACTAACGGTTTGTATAAAGAATCAGCCAGTGCAAACCCCCCCAAACTTTACCTGCATTAGTTGTTATGTTTTTTCTTCTTCCTCCTCATTCATAGGGGACTATATATACACTGTATTTTTATTCTGGGAAGTCATGATACCACAAAGTTTAAAAACATTAGGTTTAGTAAAGTAGTCATTGACTACAAGCTGTGGAGAGTTTTAACACTATCCATAAAGTCATAGCTAGTTTTAGTAAGACCTGTGCACAAAGTTAGGGGAGCTAAGAGATCATCCTTTACTTCACTTAATGGGACTATGTGACAAATCCTTTCCCCCTTAAAAATAGCATTGATATGAAGCTGGGACCATTTGGGTTAAAAATGCATGAACCATCATGTATATCTTCTAAAATGATTTATTCCTAGGTTTTTACTGACCTATGCTATCCATACACAAATAAGGGAGGTATGTAAACAATCAGGTGGTATATTCTCTTTCTCCATAATGGGAAACTGATAATACCGTAGCTTAATGAGTAAGTATATATGTTCTTGCCAATGCTGGCTGTTGAAGATGTGCTGGTGGCAAGAAGCTAATCTCTGTCATTAACAGTGGCAATGCCATATCTTTTGCACTGGCAAAAGCAATCCAGAGAAGATACAGTAAGTAGGCAATGTGACACAAATGAAGGACCGTATATGGAGCTGTATGATGCTTCCAATTTGATTCCAAAAAAGATGCATCGGTGTGCAGAAGGATACAAAAGAAGCACTTGCCCACCTTTAATGTTTATTTCACATGAAAGGAAGAGCATGTGAGTGAAGACACTTTCTGGCTTAGGTGGTGCCCCTTCCAGAATATATGCATTAACTATGATAACTGAAAATGGGAGATTCCACAATCATCACTTAATAGGAGTAAAGGGATTGGGAATAAAAAGTACTGGCCTTTCATGTCACCTAAAAATTAGGTTTCTGCCTCATTAGAAATCAAACTGAAATACTCCCATCCAACATTGGACGGTTTAGAGCAGTGGTGGCAAACCTTTCTGGGTTCCTGTGCCAAAAATTGTGCGTGCACCAGTGCACCCTCACTCGCATGCTAGCACCCAGAATGCAATATGTGCCCCCCTGCCCATGCTCCCTGAGCATGCGTGCGCAATCCCTCCACCCCACCCCTTACCTGCACTGCACCTCACAGCTGATTTTTTTGGCTGATTTGAGGCCTTTTTTAGCCTTCCAGAGGCTTGGAAAAAGCCTCTGCAAGGCTTTTCAGGATGAATTATAGGACCGTTTCGTCACTTCCAGTATTACAGGAAGTGACAAAATGGGCCTATTGGTCTGAAAAGCCTTGGAGAAGCTTTTTCCAAGCCTCTGGGAGGCCTTTTCTCAAATCATCAAAAAAAAATCGTGAGGCGCGCCCATATGCACAGTGAGATGTTTGCCAGCAGCTCGCATGCTAGCACAAATGGCTCTGGGTTTGCCATCACAGGTTTAGAGGATATAAGTAAAATGTTGGTGTAACTTTACAAAATCTGCATACAGTAATGATCAGATGGATTGATTGAGTACAGTTCAAGGAAGGGATAAGGTAAAAATTATTGATGTCAGCTGAGGTCTGGCTGAGTGTCATCTTTTCAATTCTACAGGTGAAACTCAAAAAATTAGAATATCGTGCAAAAGTTCATTTATTTCAGTAATGCAACTTAAAAGGTGAACCTAATATATGAGATAGACTCATTACATGCAAAACAAGATAGTTCAAGCCATGATTTGTCATAATTGTGATGATTATGGCTTACAGCTCATGGAAACCCCAAATCCACAATCTCAGAAAATTAGAATATTACATGCAATCAATAAAACAAGGATTGTACATAGAACAATATCGGACCTCTGAAAAGTATAAGCATGCATATGTACTCAGTACTTGGTTTGGGCCTCTTTTGTAGCAATTACTGCCTCAATGTGGCGTGGAATGGAAGCTATCAGCCTGTGGCACTGCTGAGGTGTTATGGAAGACCAGAATGCTTCAATAGCGGCCTTCAGCTCTTTTGCATTGTTCAGTCTCACGTCTCTCATCTTTCTCTTGGCAATGTCCCATAGATTCTCTATGGGGTTCAGGTCAGGCGAGTTTGCTGGCCAATCAAGCACAGTAATCCCACGGTCATTGAACCAGGTTTTGGTGCTTTTGGCAGTGTGGGCAGGTGCCAAGTCCTGCTGGAAAATGAAATCAGCATTCCCATAAAGCTCGTCTGAAGAAGGAAGCATGAAGTGCTCCAAAATCTCCTGGTAGATGGCTGCTTTGACCCTGGACTTAATGAAGCACAGTGGACCAACGCCAGATGACATGGCTGCCCAAATCAACACAGACTGTGGAAACTTCACACTGGACTTCAAGCATCTTGCAGTGTGTGCCTCTCCATTCTTCCTCCAGACTCTGGGTCCTTGGTTTCCAAATGAGATGCAAAAGTTGCTCTCATTAGAGAAGAGGACTTTGGACCACTGAGCAACAGACCAGTTCTGTTTTTCTTTAGCCCAGGTAAGACACTTCTGACATTGTTTGTTGTTCAGGAGCGGCTTGACAAGAGGAATACGACATTTGAAGCCCATGTCTGTGTGTGGTGGCTCTTGATGCACTGACACCAGCCTCAGTCCACTCCTTGTGAAAGTCCCCAACACTTTTGAATGGCCTTTTCCTGATAATCCTCTTCAGGCTGCAGTCATCCCTGCTGCTTGTATACCTTTTTCTTCCACACTTTTCCCTTCCACATAACTTTCTATTAATATGCTTTGATACAGCACTTTGGGAACATTCAACTTCATTTGCAATTACCTTTTGAGGCTTTCCCTCCTTATGGAGGGTGTCAATGATGGTTTTCTGCACAACTGTCAGGTCAGCAGTCTTTCCCATGATTGTGATTCCTACTGAACCTGACTGAGACACCATTAAAAGGCTCCAGAACCCTTTGTGGGTATTATGGCTTAATTAGCTGATTAGAATGGAACACTTTGAGCCTAGAATATTGAACCTTTTCACCATATTCTAATTTTGTGAGATTGTTGATTTGGGGTTTTCATGAGCTGTAAGCCATAATCATCACAATTATGACAAATCATGGCTTGAACTATTTTGCTTTGCATGTAATGAGTCTATCTCATATATTAGTTTCACCTTTTAAGTTGCATTACTGAAATAAATGAACTTTTGCACAATATTCTAATTTTTTGCGTTTCACCTGTACCTCCAATGTTGCACCTCATATCTTTCTCTCATATATTTTCATTGAAGTGACACTGAGGAAATAGTACATTTTTAGGCCTTTTTAAACCTTTTCCTCAAGATTTCAAAGAGCAATAGAGATAAAGGGTTTTAGATAAGGCCCAAGAAAATTTAGAATGTGCTCCTATCAATATGAAGGGTAGAATTTGATTTCATTGCTTTTCTGACCTTTTGTCAGGGGAGGATAATCTTTTAGGTAAATAAAATAGTTTTATGACATAAAATCCTGATAAAGCAAATTAGGTTAACCATAATCTGGTTTGTAACTTACTGTGCTGTGTGAGTCCAGCCATTGTAATTTACTCAACAAACCGTGTCTTAGCTTTCATAATACAGAAAAACAACTTCAAAAATTATCTCATCCTCTATTTTGAAAGAATAAGACCAACCCTGGTTAAAGATAATTCTGACAAGGGGACTGAAAGCAACTGTTGGGTCATTTTTCCAGCTATTTTTGGGGTATCTGTCAACAGTTCAGCAGTATGCAAGAGGAAAACTGAACAAAAGTCGCAGGAAGGATCTCTTGGCTGCATTATGTTAACCATCATTTAGTTAATCCAATGTTATCGATGAATTGGTCACACAGGCTGGCTGGGTTCCTGAGCTAAAACACGGCTGAGTACTTGTTTACTATTCAGATACTGCTACGGGGTGCTCTCCCAGAGAACTCTCCAGATTTGCAAATCTGAGTAAGCAGGAACAACCACAGGAAGGGGAAACCCCATGGCCTCTACAACCTCCATCCTCACCTTTCGCCGTTGTTCTTTACTGTATTTAAGCCCCGACGCCTTAGATCGCGATCCTATACAATATACCCTTTTCAGGAGAAAACGCCTCCATTGAATCTCTGCTAATCGTTTCCCAATAGCCAAGCTGGGGTTACGAGAGAGGGAAGACTGAATTCCAAGCAATGAGTACAATAGACAGAGGTGCGAGGTGGGGCAGCCCATCCGCGGCCACGGGCGTATGAGCGGGACCTGGAGCTAGGCCCTTCCCTCTCGCGGGGCGGAGCACGGGCCCAGCCTCCTGGCTGCCCTTTTCTTCTCCCGCAGAAGGTGGCTTCCCAGACGCTTCTTGCAGCATGGCTGGGGCCGCCGTGCGTGCCGGACGGTTCGTTCGCCTGGCGGCCCCCTCCCTTTCCTACTGCACTCGCTTCGGGACCGAAGTACCCGCCGCAGCAGCTCAAGCTCCGCAACCGAGCCCACCCTATGGCAGCAGAAAGCCGCGCGCACAGCGGGTCTCGGCTGACGAAGACCCGGCCGCCCGAGCTTTCTCGAGCGCTCCAGCTCCGGGGCCGGACAACAAGAGCTTTCTCTGGGCACGCTACGGCGAGATGAAGCGGCTGGTGCAAGGTGGGTCCGCCGAATAGAGCGAGACCTTTCCCCGCTTTTCTCTGCCTCCCACCCACCCCGCAGACCCTACGGGCGACGGAGGTTGTGGGTGAGGGAGAGCCCCTGCGGAGGTTGCTTTGGGAAACTGGGGAGGTCCTCCCGCCCAAGAGGGTCTTTACTTCGCCTCTCTTTTCGTCTCCCGCGCATCAGGGCTGCTTCATTGTCTCCTTCGGTCTTGCCAGCCTTTTCGAACCCTTCTGAACAGGCTCCCGTTTCGGGGCATTAACTTCGAGATTTGTCCCTTCCTAAAGCTTTCAAAGGGGCGATTCATCTACGAAACGCCATCCGGAGTACCTCGGTGATCCACGTATACCGCTTCTAGTGTCCCTGGGTGCCAAGTTGGATGCCAGCCTTTTTGCGCACGCAGGAGCTTGCACGTCGGACATAGTTTTGGGTCGTTTCTTGAGCCCCATCCCTTATTTTGTCACTTCCCGCTTGATCAGACAGTGTTTTTTGGGGGTGATGGTGGTGGAAGGGGGTCTCCGTCAAGAGCTTTCTTCTCTCGCTCCCCTCGAAATCTGCTTTCGAGAATTGAACGCCGGCTCTAATTTGTCGCCCCTTTAAACGAGAGCTTCGGGCTCTCCTGCACACCATGGTGACGAATCTGATTTGCCTTCGCGTTGCTCCTCTCCTCCTCCCACTCCATCTGTATCTGGAATTCGGGGTCTGGTATTTTTTCCCAGGCATTTAGGCTGAGATATCCCCTTTCTCTCTTTCCCTCCCTCCCCCTAGTTTACAAGGACGTGCTGGCGGTGGGAGGGAGTGATTTGTAGCAAGTTTATACAGTATTGCTTTGTGTCTGGTTCGTAGGGAGGACTTGGTGGGAAGAAGAGAATAGCAACAGAGAATCCTTTGGGGTGTTGAAGGTCAATTTTCTGTGATATGTTCCCACAATGTTTTTTTTTTCCTGCTGACTATATATAACATTTAGTGCATCTAAAATCTCCAGCTGATAGAGTGTTTCAAGACTCTTTGATATTAAGGAATTAATCCTTTATTTTCTAAGATGTTTTAAGTGTCTGTTCTGGCTGCAACAGCTTTTTTTACTGCATCTAACCAAAGCCAACAACATTTTTTTCTTGCTGCATCCAGTCAGGTTCCCTTTATCTCATCTAAAGTCCAGCAGAAATACATTTGTTCTGGTTTAAAGTAGTATTTTCTGACTCCAGTACCATTTATTTTAAGAGTTTCAAAGTGTGTGTAAATTGCTCTGCAAACTGAAGGATGGATGAGTAAGTGCTTCAACTCAGCAGTAGAGAAAGCCCAGAAACGGCTATTTTAGTGGACTTTTCCACTGAGGTTAACATTCTTTCAGCAGACTAAAGTCTGCATGCAAAACAGCAACAATTTGGAAGGGTATATAAAAACATATTATCTTTGCTTTTCGAAAGCTGGTATGTTTAACCGGCCTGTAAACCCAGGCCTGGAAAAGAAAATCCCACTTTTGTGGGAGGAAAGTCTCTTCTAAAATGATAGTTGCTAGACCTGGATTTTGAAAGCATCTCTGTGTTATTTTATCTCTTTATCTGTTTATATTATCTAGAACAGGGATATCCAACCTTGGCAACATTAAGACTTTTGGACCTTAGTTCCCAGAATACTCCAGCCAGCCATGATCTAAAAGTTTGGAATGTTCCCTCTGTGTAGTAATCCTAATGTCCACTAGAGCAGCGGTAGGGAACCTTGGCTCTTTTATCATTGATGGACTTCAACTCCCAGAATTCCTGAGTGAGCCATAAAAGTTTCCCCATCCCTGGCCTAGTGGTTTTTCAGTTGTGAGGGAAATCAATTTTTGACTTGAATGGGACTGTTTAATATACAAATGTAGGACATATAAAGAATATTGATCATTCAAGTCAAAAATTAGGACATTTGAACAATCCCATTCAAATCAAAAATTGATTTCCCTCACAACTGAAAAACCAGTAGGCCAGGGATGGGGAACTTTTTATAGCTCATTCAGGAATTCTGGGAGTTGAAGTCCATAAGTGATAAAAGAGCCAAGGTTCCCTACCACTGCACTAGAACAAAGGAGATTCAAATTCCTGTGTAATGAGTAGAATGGGGCTTCAGATGTTGGTTAGGGATTATTGGAATTATGGTCCAAGCACATCTACCCAGGTTAAGGAAAATTGCTCCATGTGCTTTGAAAGTCCACTCTATCCAGAACACAAGCGGTCAACTTTTGAGGAGTGTTGGGGATGCCACTTAACCCTTAGAGTGGGTGGTGCAATGTGTTTCAGTTGATAGGGCTGCATTATGCATGGGACGGTCTGTTCCATTCTTAACCTGTTTTACAAAAATGTAGTTTTCTACTTTTTTGGGTGAATCAAGTAGTAAGTCTATGCTGAAGCATGCACTACTTTTTTCTGGGTATCCCACATGACTAGTGAGAAACAACACTGATATAGTTGGGGCCGCTGCCAAATTGCAGTGGCACAAAGGGCCTAGGATGGGAGTAAGGATCACTAAAACAGTGTTTGAGAAATGTGTGATCTTGAGATTATACTTGCTGTAGGTCAGCCCATGCTCTGTGAGGGTGCTGGATAGTTTAATGCAAACCAACAAAAGGGGGAAAAAATCCTTTGTGTGCTCCAAAGTTGTTGCATGATAGCTGTTATCATACCCAGCCAGCACAACCTAAATCTAGTATCACATATTATGTATGACTCTGTATAAGGCAGCATCTTAATGTTCCTAAGCCATAAGAATTATCTACAAAGTTTGACACTTTTCAGTTCCTTTCTGATATAGCCATGCCATGAGGGAATCATATTAATGCTGCATGTAGTGATTTTTTTTCAAATTAATATGCAGTGAAAGTTGGTTGGTTTTGTCTCTGTGTGCTAGGATCAAAATATTTATTTTGGAAAACCATAATTATCCAAGTCTCTTCCTTATTTGCTGACTTTTTTCTTTCTGGCTGCTAATAAGCATGCCACGTCTCTCCCACTCTTGTTTTCTCCTCCTCCTCCTGCCCTAAGCACTGTGTATGTATACAATATCTGCTTCCTTCCTACATATTGCCAGTTCTTTCCCAATATGCTGTGCCATCAACCGTCAGCACATTATTGCATTGTCACTGCCTGACTGCCTGACCCAGAAATTTCTGATTGGAAATTTTGAAATTTCTGAAATTTCGGGAAAAAGATCTTACTCATTCTAGGGGTTTGTTTGGGGGTTTTGGTTTAACTGAAGAGACTTGTTTTCAGTAAAATCTATTCCAGGGAGTAAAGCAGAAAGGATTGAGGAAAATTCCCCCTGGACTCTGAAATTAGCTGACTCATCAAATGGCAAATGGCAGCAGCTTCTGTTATTAACGGGTCTGTTTGCATATGAAAAGCCAACCCATTCAGATTTCCAATAGCTGAATCACAAGACAACAGAAGCATCAACATCTATGCTATGTTAGTAGTTTGGTGTCATGGATGTTGTTTAGGTAGCTCATCCTTGAAAAGGATGCCTTGATAAATTAGACTAAAATTGGATTCTGATTCCAGCAAAGACTATCCAGTTTTAGGAAGAAGCAAGAATTTTCAAGCAAGTTCTGAAGTAAGGGGAGAAGAACATTCAAGGAAGGAAAAATAAAAATTTAGAAGAAATAAGGACTCAAAGTCCAATATTAGGGAAACAAAGATTAATTCCTGCTCCATTCATCTTTAATATATTATCCACGATCTCCAGGTTTCTCTTCAAGACAGCAGACAATGGTGCCATCTGGCATTGTTCCAGCAGGTAGGACATTGCCAATGTTAAGCTGAGCTTTTTTGCCACAATAAACGAACTGCCCTGTATGAATTCCCTCAGCTGCAATGAACAGTTCTGTTCGTTTTTTAAACCTATATGGATCGCAGAAAACAACTTTGGCAAGAGGAGCTTCTCGGCCAGGATCATGAATGATGTCCTTTACAATGCCCTTGATGTAGCCATGTCTTTCAACAAAATCAATAGCCTTCAGCTTTGCTGCACCCTTTCTGTGTTTCACATGGGCCCTGAAAACAGAACCTGCACCTTTTCTTTGACCTCGTATTATACGGCCCATTGTACACTCTGCCGGAGCCTGCCCCAGGAAAAAGGAAAAAAATTATGCCTGAGAACTAGTAGATAAGAAAATAATTTGAGTAAGTACCTGTTTTTCCTTCAAACAATCCAATATTCCAGGAGAAATGAACCTATATGTCAATTTTTAAATAAATAAAGCAACAAACATTGCATTTTGGCTATTGCCATTGAAAGTTAGTAGTAGACTTCTCCCAACAAAAGATAATTCTGTGTTGTGTAAAGAAATAATTGTTGGTCTACTAAATTAAAAATCCTTTTATTTTCACTTTTGTATACCCACCATTTTAAAAAGTCAGTCTTGTGTAGCTTTGATCATAATTTTCCCAGGTTTTTAAAAGTTATGTGACCAGTTCTATACATACATAACTGTAAACCTGTTAGGCTACATATTCATGTATTTGCACGTTTATTTTTAATCTGTTCCTTAATTCCAAAAGAAGCAGAAATGTTTCCAAAGAACTCTTTGTTGTTGTTCTTCTTGAAAATTGAGAGATATTAATATTGTTGAACATTTATAGATATTAATAATTTTATTATTATTTACAAAGGGAGTGAGTGCATTGATACTATTTTAGGAGATCACAATTTCATATTATTGATTTATAGATAGCTTAGATCTATTAAAGAGCCATGGTGATATTTCTGCATATGCATGGCATCTGGTTATTTTACTTAGTGAGGAGAAGATCAGCTGCAATTGATGAAAGTCATATAATTTTGTATGTTTTCAGAAAATGTAGCTGTGTACTAAAAACAAATTCAAGGATTATGATAAAACCCTACAGCAGTGATGATTTCTAGCTATCAAATATATAAAAAATTAAATTTCATAATAAATTATTAGATTGAGAAATGATTAGAAGTTGTGTGTATGTATATATTAAATGCTAGCCTATTTTGTAGGAAAGCTAATTAGAAACGGAAGTTAAAACCCACCCCTCTCCTAAAGAAATTAAATATTTTAGGATATATTAAAAAGGCAGAGTATTTCCCCTAAAAGAGAAGTAGAAACTCAGAGAGGCAGAAGTTCAGCCCTCCCTATCTTTGCTAATGAGCCATTAAGGCCTGGGCCAGTCTATTCTACATAACAAAGTTCTACCTCCTTCAGGCAGACCTATAATAGGAATTGCCCAAAGCCCTTTCATTACATCATCATCCAGCAAGGCTCAACCAAGCCTGGGACTCAGAACACAGAGTTGCCCCTGCATGGTCCCATGGAAGTCTGACAACCAATCAGAATACAAGCTCAAATTCAAATCCCAACAGAGGGCATAAAATCCAGGGACTCTCAGCATCTCTTCCCTTTTTCACTCAGAAGCTCTCAGGCATGTGATCTTGTCCACCATTAAACCATCTTTCCAAACAGCTTCCATGTTTCCAATGTCTTTTTCCCCACTTGGAACTGAACCCAGAAGGATATTTTCTTCCAACAGAAACATCCAATTTTCTTTCTGGTCATGACTTGATTTTATAAAAAACAAAGGAAAAACCATTCTAATTCAACATATATTTGCATCTTTTTTTTCGTAAACATTCTTTGCAGAAAAGAACTCATAGATTGATTGCTGATGATTATATAGTCAGAAAGGTGATATAAATGTGCTTGGGGACAGATAGGTAACTTATAAAACCAGCAAGGGCAGCATTTTAAAAAATTGATGGTTGAGGGCCACAAAGGCAGGGGCATGGTTGTATAATAGAGCAGGTTCAAAATTTGTAGATAAATGTTTGTTAAAATATAAGATATGCCTGTGTGCTGGCCTGAGTGATTTTAAAATTGTCTGAAGTTGACATTCCTGTCCTTCGGGGAACCATGAACCTTGCCATTTTAAATAAAAACACATTATGTATATACCCATTAAGACAAGCAACCTGTCTTACAAGAATTAAGCATATTAATTAAAAACAAAATGCAGGTGGAGAAAGACTGGAAGAGTAAACCAAGTGTAGGAAACTTGACTACTTGCTGATATTTTGGACTAAAGCTCTATAAACCCAAGGCAGCATGATCAGTGGCCAGGGGTTATGGCAGGTATATAATCCAAAATATCTAGAAGGATCCTGGGTGACTCTCTGAATTAGAATATTCCTGAAGTGTTTGGGGATAGACTTCTATTTACCACAACATCATGAACCATGCAATATTGTTGTTGGCATTCCCATTTTCCTACTTGGCAGTGATACAGGATGACCCTGGATTGGGACATTGCTGAATTGCTGCTATATACATTGAGTTTTTGTATACTTTACAAAAAGGTTAAAATGGGATGTTGATAAACAGCAGTTACTTTAAAGCATAATTTGCAATTTGTAATGCCTCATATTTATTTTATATTTATATTTTCTATTTTTTAACCACCTAACTCCCTCAGAGAGTGGCTCTGGGAAGTGTACAACAATCAGTAAAATTAATATTAAAATAAGAATTAATTTAAGATTATAGAGTTTAAATCCTATGATTCTTCCCTCATAGGATTTAGATCATAATGGAAACCATTTCATTTCATTTCATCAAGCCATCAATCCCTTTAGCCTAGCATTAATTGGCATCCATCTTGGGAGATCCTTCATTATTCTGGTGGGATTTTAAAATGATGTCTAATATATTGTAACCCATTCTGAGTCCATTTATTTGGGCAGGCGATAAAAACAACAAAATAAGTAAATTGGGCCTTTGGCTACAGATGCCTTTGGCAAATGTAATGTCTATATTCAGCTTGTTTTCTCTGGCTTCCTGAGCTCCTTTGAAGAAGAGTGGGGCATAGATGCTTGAATGAGATTTCAGAGATTATGACTTCCAAGGAAGAAATAACAGACTGAAGACAGCACTGCAAAACGTGGAGTTGACAGTCCCAGTGGGTGAGCCAATGAATAAACCAATTCTTTACAATTCCTCTCCAGACAAGGAGAGGACTTGAGATTACCCACAAGTGCTCCAGACAGTTGCTCCTCATTACAGCAGAATCTGGCAGCTTTAGAACTCTTGGGAGATGAGGGAATAGCCATCTTGCTCAATCCACAGTTGGCACCTTTGAAAGAACACTGAGTTCATGTATTTTTTTCTAATTATATCAAGAAATCATTGCTAACAACTATTAAGAATCTTGGATCAACAGGTTTTATAGAACCAGGCAAGTTTCCTTCAGTCCTTAGTGAAATGTATTTTAATACAAGATTAAGGATTTAAAACATATTTTGGAATAAATAGCAGAGGGGGCGATTAAAAGCTGGATTTTATAATGTTAGAAATGGACTAAGGATCCAAATAAATTTGAAATGAGATTTTAGAATTAATTATAAATAAATGTTTCCATGGGAATTTTTTTTAATTTTGAATAAAAAAAAATAGCATAAGATAGTACTTAAAAAATTAGACCATAGAGGGAAATAGAAGGAACTAATGATTACAATTAAAGAATACTTACATTTGACTTACTAACATAGAAGGGGCCAAAATACCTTAACACTGGACATATTGAAGCATATGTTTAAACAATGGGTCCAAAAGTTAATTTTAAGAGTGTCTGCCTCTATAGAGATTATATGTAAAAGATTATGGAAGAGGAACTACTTGACAAGATTGAAATGAGTTGAAAGTGAATTTTAAAAAATTATCTCTCTGATTGCTTTGATGTCTCCCTTTTTGGTAATAGAAATGAGATGCCCTCTTTAGAATAGAATAGAATAGGTTTATTGGCCAAATGTGATAGGACACAAGGAATTTGTAAATACTCTCAGTATACATAAAAGAAAAGATACATTTGTCAAGAGTCGAGAACCATAACGTACGACACTTAATGGTAATCATAGGGTACGATAAGCAATCAAATCATACTAGGAAACAGTCAATATAAATCGTAAGTATACAAGCGACAAAGTTACAGTCATACAGTCACAAGTGGGAGGGGATGGGTGATAAGGAGTGATGAGAAGATTAATAGCAATAGTAGTGCAGACTTTGTAAATAGTTGGACAATGTTGAGGGAATTATTTGTTTAGCAGAGTGATGGCTTTCGGGGAAAAACTGTCCTTGTGTCTAGTTGTTCTGGTATGCAGTGCACTATAGCGTCATTTTGAGGGAAGGAGTTGAAACAGTTTATGACTGGGATATGAGGGGTCTGTAAATATTTTCACAGCCCTCTTTTTGATTCGTGCAGTATACAGGTCCTCGATTGAAGGCAGGTTGGTAGTAATTGTTTTTTCTGCAGTCCTAATTATCCTCTGAAGTCTGTGTCTGTTCTGTTGAGTTGCAGAACCAAACCAGACAGTTATAGAGGTGCAGATGATAGATTCAGTAATTCCTCTGTAGAACTGGATCAGCAGCTCCTTGGGCACTTTGAGCTTTCTGAGTTGGCGCAGAAAGAACATTCTTTGTTGTTCTTTTTTGATGACGTTTTTGATGTTAGGTGTCCATTTTAGGTCATGTGGTATAGTAGAACCTAAAAATTTGAAGGTCTCTACTGTTGATACTGTGTTGTCTAGTATTGTAAGAGCTGGTAATATGGGAGGGTTTCTTCTAAAGTCTACCACCATTTCTACGGCTTTGAGTGTGTTCAGTTCCAGATTGTTCCGGTTACACCACGAGGCAAGTTGTATAATCTCCTGTCTGTATGCAGATTCATCGTCTCGAATGAGACCAATCACTGTTGTGTCATCAGCAAACTTCACTATGTTAACAGATGGATTGTTTGAGATGCAGTCATTGGTATATAGGGAGTAGAGAAGTGGAGATAGCACACAGCCTTGGGGGGCCCCTGTGCTGATTGTACAGGTATTGGATGTGATTCTGCCTAGCTTCACCTGCTGTCTGTTAGGAAGCTTATGATCCACTTACAAGTGTGTTCAGGTACCGCTAGCTGGTTTAGTTTAGTTAGAAGAGTGTCTGGAATGATGGTATTGAATGCTGACCTGAAGTCTACAAAGAGGATCCTTGCATAGCTATTTGGAGATTCAAGATGTTGTAGGATGTAATGCAGAGCCATATTGACAGGATCATCTGTCAGTCTATTTGCTCAGTATGCAAACTACATGGGATCTAACAGCGGATCCATGATGGTTTTCAGGTGGGACAGTACAAGCCTTTGAAAGATCTTCACAACTACATATGTTAGAGCAACTGGTCAGTAGTCATTCAGTTCCTTGATGGCTTCTTTGGCACTGGGATGATAGTAGAGCATTTGAAGCAGGAAGGAACATAGCACATCTCTAGTGATCTGTTAAAGATTCAGGTGAAGATGGGGGCCAATTGGTCAACACAGACTTTTAAGCAAAAAGGAGTTATCTTGTCTGGCCCTGGTACTTTTCCTGGCTTTTGTCTGTGTAATAGATCTTGCACTTCTTTTTCTGTGATCACCAGAGGTTGTGAATTCAATGGGTTGGAGCCAGTTGTAGGAGGATTGGCTGTTGCTGGTATGTTTGAGATGGCGGTTGTGGAGATAGGTGGCTGTAGTTTCCTTTCAAACCTGCAGTAAAACACATTCAGGTCATCTGCTAGTTGCTGATTTCCTTCTGCCTGGGAAGGAGGTTTGCTGAAGCCAGTGACGTTTTTAAGAGTTTTCCACATGTTTGCTGGTTCATTTGCTGAGAACTGGTTCCTTAACTTTTCAGAGTAGCTTCATTTTGCTGCTCTGATCTCTCTTGTTAATATGTTTCTGGCCTGATTGTATAGTATTCTGTCACCTTTTCTGTAGGCTTCCTCTTTGGAACAACGTAGCTGCTTTAGGTTTAGCTGTGAACCAAGTTTATTGTTACTATATATTTGCAGGTTCCTTGTTGGTACACATAAGTCTTTGCAGAAGCTGACATATGATATTACAGTATCTGTGATCTCATCTAAGTCTGCAGAGGCATCTTCAAAAACATTCCAATCAGTGCAATCAAGGCAGACCTGGAGTTTCACTTTTACCACTCTCACAATCTCTGAATTCCTTTTTCTTAGTTTCCTGCTTCACAGAGAAGTAAAGTACCAAGTCCAGACCTTTAACCCATCATAATCTCTGCCCCCACTTTCCTCTTAGAACTCTTTTAGTATATTGTAAGAGGTAGTACATGATATGGGATGATTATCCGTGTGGAAGATTTCTTGGATGGATTGCTTTGTATCCCATCTTTTCCTGTATAATTCAGGTTTCCCACAACAATAATCTCGAGAGGAGGGTTGGGATGACAGCACAACGGGTCTAAGGTCACTCTGCCAGCTTCCATGCTAACAGAGGACTAAAATTCACAACCTCTTTATTTTCTGATTCAGATCCAAGAAGAACAAGGAAGACAACCTTGATGGAGGTATGCAAGCTCTCTTGCCAGATTGATAATAGCCTTGCTAAGCAGTCTAGACCAGGAAATCAACTCCACAGGAAGACTAAAACCACTTTTTAATTGAGATTGGCTATATTAGCAGAATCATGCCAGTCTGACTTTATTATGTTGCTTGCTCCCTCTTGCAGTTGAATGAATTAGGGAGAAGCCTGAGTCACTTCCAAATGTTATCTGGTTGTTGTGGATTTCAGATAGGTTTTACCCTTCTCCCTTTTGGCAATGGAGCTTGTATAACTTAGTCAAAATCATCTTCCTTATTTCCTACAAAGCCTTAACCAAACTGGCTTGTAGCAACCATATGCCATCATAGCTTGTCCTCCATGCTTCTCTTTCTTGATTTAGATTTGCTCCCGCCTGGTGTCTGCAACCTTCTGAATCCTTCAACCATTTACGCCAACAATGAGATTTCACTGAATACCATCGGCGTCTACGGCTTTGATTATGACTACACCCTGGCATTGTATTCCCCTGCACTCCACTCCCGCATCTACAATACTGCTAGGGACATCCTAGTGGAGCAATATAAGGTACAACCTGACCTGGGGTTGTTTTCTTCTTATTGACGAAATATCAAAGCAGTTAGGATTCTGGTTGGTCCTTGGCTTAGAAATTGGACAAATGGGAAGCAACTTTTTAACAAAGTTTTTAACTCAGTTTTAGAAGCACCATATTTATATAATTATAATTATAAAAATTATATGCAATATTAATATAACAATAACAAGTATCTTGATTATACAGTAATTATATAATAAGCTGCATGTTTTACAATAAATCCTACATAATAAAAATAAGTTAAAGCAAAAGAAAACCTCAACTAACTAGAATAAAAAAGGTGGTAATAAAAAGAAAAACAAATATAAGTAAAAAGGTTATTACGTAATACCATACAAATAAATGAACGTAAATAGGGAGGAATCCATTTTTAATTAAAATATCAGGTTAATCAAGTTTCAGAATTATCCTACAGTTTTCAATTTCATTGCTACTATTCCATTTTTAGACAGTGAGTATAAATAACCTTAATATGTGGAATTATACTGTCTGATCTTGTCTTTTCAAATATAACTAATTGAAAGTCTGACAATTGACAGTTTTCATTCATCCATGAGCACTGAACTTCCTTTAAATTTATTGAATTTCCAGCATAAAAGGAAGACAATTAGCTGAGCTTTTCAATCACATGCAACATATCTGAAATTCCATAAAACTTGAAATCATTATTGGGTTTTTGTGTGTATTGAGATGGGTGGGCTTTGACTGCTGGCAACTGTCTCCATAAGTCCCTGTAGTTTTCTTGGCAAGATTTTGGAAGTGCCTTTGCCTCGACTTCTTCCTAAGACTGAGAGAGAGGTACTAGTCCAAGATCAAGGCTTGTAATAAGGCAGAACTAGAACTCACAGCCTTATGGTATCCAGCCTGATGCCTCAAAGTGGCACTCTAATTGGGTAATATAGGATACTTCTAATTCTTTGTTCCAGTTCTTGCATATTGTTCAAATTTCTTTCTATAAATGACAATTGCAGTAAGTGTTAAACTCATTAAAATCCTTCTTCAGTATGCTCAATGCCTCTAGGGGTGTGGAGGGATCAAGAGCAAACAATAAAGACAGCAAGCAATATATAGGTAATCCCTACAATGCCCGTTGTCTTGGTTAAGTGAAAATTGTGATTCATTAAGCGAGCACCTCCTCGGAACTTTCTGCCAGTGGAGAAGCTGGTAGGAAATTGCAAGTTCCAGCTGGCTTGCAAGCAGGTTAAGCAGGCAAATAAGTGTTTGTAGCTGGGTGGGAGTGAGAGCAAGTGATGGGATGGTATGGCATGAGTGCAGTGGGTCTTGGGATGGCTGCTGCCAATTGGGAGAGAGTGCTGGGGAGGTTGGGGTGATGTAGCAAAAGTGCAGAGGGACTTGGGGAGGGTGAGTGGGTCCATACATGCAAGCCAGTTGCTAAATGCCAGTTCACAATGACATGATCACGTAGATGCTGGGAATGCTGGAACCAGATGTAACCATTACTCATTCAGTGCTGCCGTAAGGGTCACTAAACAAGTGATTGCTAATCCAGAATTACCTGTAGTTGTATTTGTTGGCATTTAGCCATTGTAGGCAAATTATATTCCTTTTGTAAAATCTCAAAGGTTTATTACTCCTAAGATTACAGCTGATGAAGAGTAATACTGTTTTTAAAACCACATTTTCCAAATAAGACAATTACTAGCCAGTTTAACATAAGAATTGCTTAAATAATTACTTTCTTGTAGAAGCAAAAATAAAATTATAAAGTTTTGCACAGTGGAACTCAAATATGTGTAATTATCTTCAGTGCTAAGAAAATGACCAGATTCTTACTATAAGTAGAACTAAGAACTATACTGAATGACAGCTCTCCAGTTGAGTTTAGTGGCAAATACTCATTATCGTTCTCCTTGCACTAGTAAATAAAGTTAGAAAGTATGTAAAGGAAGACAGTAGGGCCCGAATGGACGTGATAGAAGAGAGCAATATTTACATGTCCACATGTAAACTGCTCATTTGTGTTTTAATGTTCTGGTTTTTATGTTAAAAAGAATGTTCAGATAAAGAGAAACTGAATCAACTGGGATTTTTGACTATGCTTAAAGGGGCTTTTCCTCCTTAAATGTACAGTACTTCTTCCATGTCCTTTACAGTGAGAGAAGAGATTCCAAATGGTTGCCTCTTTGTTGCCTTGCTTGATTCTTCATGCACATTCTCAATTTCCTTATTACTCTGTTCATGGTTTGATTTGGAAAGCCAGCGATTATGTGCCTGATAAAACTGTTTCCAATGATTCCAAGCAGTTTGCTATGTCGATTATTCAAGAAAAATTGTTAACTTAAATTCCTTAGAAGATTGCACATGGTGACATACTTCTCTTTGTTTAACACATCAGTATCCAAAGGGCATCCTGAAGTATGAATATTGGCCTAACTTTGCTGTTCGGGGCTTACATTATGACATTGCAAAGGTGAGAGAGAGTTTGTCGTTTATGTTTCCGAGGGGTTAGCAAATTTGTCTAGAGGGTCAGAGGTCTGTGTGTGGTTGCTTGCTTTTTCTATGAACACCCCAGAAATCTTTAATTTAAGGATCCAAAATGGCAGACTATCAGAGGTGGAGGGGTAGGGAATCACCATGTGAATCAATGGAAAGGAATAAATTCATGAAGCTCAAATCTGGTGCAGATTTATTTCCTGGAATAAGGAGGTTAGGGGATCTTACATTCTAGAATTCTATAGTCCTTTGGAGGCTATTTGCACAAATATAAGAATATTCAAACTATCCAACCCAAGTGCCACGGGATTACAGTCTTAAGTCATGTAAATATTACTGCCTTTATTATCCAGGAGCTACTTTTCTGAATAACTGATATATATGTCATCTGTTGAGGGACCCATGTAAGCATTTTTTATCTTTGTGGCTGCCAGTATAGAACCTAAGGGACAATATTGTTGAATGTGAGCTAATCATCTAAAAACAATTAGAAAATGTATTTGCAAGATTTAGGGATCCTAAGGTTTCTGTGCAGATACTAACTCCACTTTTCCCTGTCCTCTCTAGGGCTTGCTCATGAAGATAGATGCATTCCACTACATTCAGTTGGGTACTGTGTATCGGTAGGTATTCATTATGTTGTTTTCCAAATGGCTGGGTTGGCCAAGTTCAGACCCTACCCTAGCTTCTGGCTATTCATGATTTGCAAATTTACAATTGGCCTTGAGAAATGCTGTATTTCTTCCTTGCCTGGCTTACACTGATAGTATTTAGCAGTAATAAATACGTGATCTCAACTATTGTCAAACAAGGCAAGGGAAAGAAGAATTTCTTGTTCTGCATGAAGTGGGCTAGAAGCATTCATATAACGTTCTGGCTTCTAATTTTCAAACTGATTGGCCTAATGACAACATGTTGGGTCAGAATTGAACTTAACTGTTATATGTCTGCATTGGAGAGTATTTTATTATGCCTGTGAAAGTTCTTGTCCTTCTATAGCTCAGACTTCATTTCGTGCGACCCAAGAATTATGCTGCGTTGCAAAATGTCTGATGCCTATTATAATGCTGTTACAAGAATATTTTAATAAGATATTGTTATGTTCTAACTCGATGTCTCTCAGCTTTGGCAGCTTGAAAATGTGTGGACTTCAATTCCCAGAATTCTGGCTCTGGAATTCTGGGAGTTAAAAATCCACACATTTTCAAGCTGCCAAGATTGAAAAACACTTATCTAACTGTTAAAAATATTCTGTTATTGTAATTCTAAGCACCTCTGTCCTCTTTTTTAAAATCTTGTGCAGTGGCTTGAAACCTGTTCCAGATGATGAAGTTCTGGAGATGTATGATGGCACCCATCATATTCCCTTGCACCAAGCCAGTGGCTTCTATGGAAAGGTAGAATTCCCAGAGCTGTCTAAAAGTGTTAGTCACATGCTGAGTTTCCATTCCTGGACAAGCTGCGTGATTGGATGATAGCTGGGCTGATTGTCTTTATTTAATCTGCATATTAGTAGTGTGCATGAAATGGGGAAAATATTCTTTTGAACGAGAGCAAACTGTTCCAGAAATCTGGATTGCTTATAGTTAGGCAGAGCCAAACCTAGAATTTTTTGATTGATCCAGATATTGAATGCAAGATGAAACAAGTGAGTCAAAGTTGTTGTGCTTTATGCCTTCTTTTCTTTTTCCCCATCAATAGCTCTCAGCACAACAGATCTCAACAGCACACTTACTCTTTCCTGAATTTTGGTAATATCACTGCAATTTTAGTGTCAACGTCCTTTCTTTTTTAAAATTTTTAATATTTTAATTAAAAAAATTAAAAACTGTTACAAACTATAAAAAAAGAAAAAATAGTCCAGAAAAAAATAGAAAAAGAAGAAATGAAGAATATAATTAAGAAAAAGAAAAGAGATATATAAAGAAATGACTTCCTTCTTTGACACAAGTATAAATAATTTTAATAACTTAAAAAACAACAGATCTTATTTGTATACCCGGTACAGCATTTTTTCCATATCATTCTTGTAGACGGTCATTTTAAAATCCACTTTCAGATTAGTCTCATCCTGTTCAACAAAACTTTTTCTTTGATAACATCTCTCAACGAAGTCTTATCTATAGAAGCAAACATTCTTAAAATTACCTTCAGGTTCCATTGTTCCAAAATATCCTCCAATATATCCAATGTTAAGGTATTTTGCTCCATTCTGTATTAGTAAGACAAATTTAAATGTTCTTCTTTCATTGTAATCTTTAGTTCCTTTTGATTCCTTCTAGTGTCCAATTTTTAAAGTCTTTTTTTAAATTCAAAACAAAAGCATTTTTGCATGGGAAGGATTCTTTATAATTAATTCCAAAATTTTATTTCAACTTATTTAGACTTTTAGTTCTTTTCTAACTTTCTAAAATCAAAGTTTTAATATGCACCAAGACAAATTGCTTGTGTGTCCAATCACACTTGGCCAATAAAGAATTCTATTCTATCTATTCTACTCTAATCACCTTTTTGCTGTTAATTCCAAAATAATTTTAAGTTCTTAAATTTAAACTTATTTTGCTAAGTTTGAGGGAAACTCATCTAGTTCCATAAAACCTGTGGATCTAATGATTTCTAATAGGCAAAAAGCATTTGCCAAAAGTGATTAGAAAAGGAAGTATGCAAATCTAGTGTCCTTTCAAAAAGTGCTGACTGTGGTTTAAGTGAAGATGGTTTTTCCTCATCCCCCAAAGCTCTGAACTCACCGTAGACCACAATTTTGTGGCCTCCTCCCAAGGAGCAACTGTCTGGAGCACTTGTAGGCAATCTTAAGTCCTCACGTTTTCTTGGGAGGAATTGCCGAAAACTGGCCTACTCAGAGTTCTTCATTTCACCATGATTATCAGCTCCGCTTTTAACTTAGCTGTCTTCAGTTCTCATTTCTTCTATGCAAGTTGCTAGTCACTTTCCTTCTAACAGCCTATATCTAATCTCTCTTTCTCTCTCTCTCTGCACTTTCCATCTAATCTATCTTTGTCCAAATTCCAGATTGTTTTGGAACAATCTGAATGTTGACTTTCTTAATTCTGCTTTTTGAAGGTCAATGATGTGTATGTGTTTTTGCTAAAAACTCAGAAGGTTTGAACTGAGTAACCATTAATTTCTACAGAAATTCTTCAGACTAAATGAATGAAGACCAGAAGGCATTCTAGTCTCTTCTTACTTTAAAAAGGAAAGGCCTAATGGTCTAATAATCTGTACTCCTTGCCTTCTTTCTCTTTTCCTTCCAGGGCCCTGCTGTTAAACAATTCATGGACATCTTCTCTCTGCCAGAAATGACACTCCTGGCTGTAGCCAATGATTTTTTCATCAGCAATGATATTGATTATGACCCCATCCATCTCTACAAAGATGTTACGGTATGTACTTAATCCCCCTTGCAAGCTTCTCCCTTTTCACTCTTGTTTGTCTAGGAGAACTTCTGTGTTGAAAGTTAGGAGGAGGAGGAAGTCTGTTGGCTGGCAGTTGTGTATTTTCTTCCCAGTTCTGAGTGGGGGTGGAAGTCTGGCAATTATTTTTGGGAGGTTTTGCAGGACATAGCGTCCTGTGTGATTTGTCCTTCAGCAAAATGACAAGATTTTAGGGTCTGGAGTTCTAAAGACCTGCATTAGCTCTGTGGGTTCCCGGCTCTGTTTTTAAGTAGAGCTTTAATTATAGAAGGTTGTGACGTATCTCACCAGAGAGGAACAGGCTGTCCCGAGCTAGAAGAGGACTTAGGACATGCTGCCTCTGAAGCTGCCAGGAAGGCTTATCTGTAAACCCAACTGCTCCTAGGCGCACGTATTGAGGGCCCCTCAGCTTATGTTTTCAGCATGTTTTTTTTTTAAGTTAGAGACCGGAAAAACCATCTGTTCTGGCACTCTGCCTCTCTGGAGGCAAGAGGTCAGAATTGGCACTCTCGTAAATAATGTTGATCCATTATTTTCTGCTCCTGCCCTTTTCTTCAGCTCTCTCCCACCTGCAGAAGGACCTTAGTCTACCACCAGAGAAATGTGAATGGCACCTCTGAAGTTTAACATTGAGAGGTTATCATTTAACCTGTGGAGGGGAGGGGGGGAGAAACAAGATCAGGTTACATGCAGTGCTTGAACAGTTTAAGGAAAGAGAGAACAGGGTCAACAGGGGCAGATGTCCTGTTCTACTCTGTGTGTGTGTATGTGTGCGTGTTGGTAGCCTCACTTATTCTCCACCAACCCCAAACCAGACTGAAAATTTAACGTCATATACTTTGAAAGGAATTGAGGAAGGAATAAACAATAATGAGGGATAGAGGAAATAGAGACAACCGAACCACATAAGATGTTCTGCATTTTAAACCTTTCTAGAGACAGGGCCTTTTCTTTTTGCAACAAATAAAGAATTTTGTTGCAACTTCAAGATTAAAATCCGACTTCTTAATCATTACAAGGCGAATGCAAGAAAACAAATTTGGCTAAACTCTATAATGCCTTATTTCCTACATATTTTTAAATGATTAGAAACAGCCTTGAGGGTTTTTTCAGACCAAATGATCCTTTCTCAATTGTCTCACAGGCTGCTATGTACATATGTGCAAAACATACAAATACAAGTTGCTTAATGTTTTGTTCCACAAGGACAGGCGAAGGTTTATTTTCCAAGCCTGTTGCTTTCAGTTCTTTCTAACGTTACATTTGTCTGGGTGTTTTGGTACTGTTGACATATTCTGATGTTTTAATTGCTTTAAAAGTTAAATCTATTTTAATGTTTTATTTTGTGATTTTAATTATTACTTATGAATTACCCAATTACTTTTTTTGTTGATGGAACATGTATAGAAATACTGAGAGCAAGTAAATAAAAAAGGATATATTTGATCATTATCCACAAAGCAGAGTTACGGCGAAGACTTAGTTTAACTCCGTCATGCCACAGCTATCTACTGGTTATCCAAACCACGAACACACAATCATTACTGCTATTGAAAGTTTTTTAATTTTTAAAGAGGAGATCAGATCACCAACCTTGAGTATTGTTTTCTGGTTTATTCTTTAAAGCATAACAACGAACTAAAAAGCAGAGGCGAGACAGAAGGCATCATAACACTGATGTGGTCTCCCTACTCATTGAAACTCATTGCATTTGAAATGCAGCCCAGAGATAGAAATGTCAGGGCTTATAATGTTAACATTTATTCCTGGAATTCCATTTCTTTTTTTTCTTTCATCATTTCCACAGGATGCTATCCGAGATGTTCATATTAAAGGTTTTATGTACAAGTGGATTATGCAAGATTTGGGTGAGTATCTATCTGCTATACCAGTATTTCTAAGCCTTGGAAACTTTCAGCTCCCAGGATTCCACGGCCGTGCTGGCTGGGACATGCTAGGAGTTGAAGTTTGCCAAAGTTGAGAAATAGTGTGATATAGGAAAAGCAAAGAAAGAGGCTGTTAGTGATAGCCTATAGGTCTGCCCTTATGGCATACAGGTAGTTTAAGTCGTTAACTTGGCGACAGCAATTGGGACCAGAATTTTGGTTCCTAAGCAGTGAGGTTGAAACTATCATTTTACTGCATCACTTAGTGACTGTAATCCTAGCTTTCTCAGCTGACATTGTTAAGTGAGAACCATAAGTTGTTAAGCAGAGGTAAAGGAGTGCAGGGGTGCCTCGGGGTGGGGGAGGCCCTGGAAAACTAGGTGCAGGCCATGTGTGAATTGGGGAGGTGCTACAGTGCAGTATAAAGCTGCAGCCACTTCTGGAAACCTTAGCCATCCCAGCTCAGCTCAGCAGTGTGGCATAAAGTCACTGCACCCCAGGAAGCCTCAACTGCCCACCCAGCCCAGCAGCACTTATGACTGCAGGGGCGCTGCTACTCTTCCACCTGCCTACCTCCCTTCCCCCACCCCCTGGATCTATGCCCATTTTGTTGCCCTGCTCAAGGGCACTCTTCAGTGGCTGCACTGGAGCTGGTGCTGAAGTAGAGGCCCAGAGCCTTCAGCAGTCTCAGTCAACTGCCCCTGCCCCCAGATCTCTGCTTCAGATCTAGCACTGCCCCTGTGCTGGGGGGGCAATGATGGGACTTTGCACAAGGCAGCTGGCCATGGCTGGCCACACTCTGGAGCTTGAGGCTGCCTTTCTCAGTGGCAACAGTGGCTGGACGGAAGCAGAGGCCTAGGAGTGATGGCATCTGGCTGAGACTAGTGAAGGCCCTGGGTCCTTACTTCAGCACCAGTTGTGGTGCTGCCTCCACCAAGTGCCACTGCAAAGTGGCCAAAAATGTATAGATGGAGGGAGATAGGCAGGTGGAGGGGTGGGGGTGGGGAATAGAAGCATCCTTGTGGTCAAAAGAGTGTGTGGGCCGCCAAACACCCAATTTTTGATTACATGACAGTGGGGATGCTTCAGTGACTGCAACCTTAAGCATAGATCACAACTCCCATTTTTTTTATGCTGTCGTAATTTCAAACGGTCACTGAACGAATGGTCATAAGCTGAGGATTGCTTGTAATTCTTAAAGGCGTCTGTCCCTCTTCCTTCTTCCAGAGCAATACATCCTGCACGGGGAAGAGACCTACGCTGTGCTGCACCGTTTGGCCAAAAGTGGCAAGAAACTCTTCCTCATCACCAACAGCCCCTTCAGCTTTGTGTGAGTTTAAGCACGCCCGGGCTCTAAAATACTTCTGGGTTATTTGGGATCGTTTTTATTTTTCTTAAGTTACCAGAGACTTAACATTTTTTTTTCAAGCACTTAACTTTAGCTTTAGTTCAGCTGGTGAACTGGATTGCATTCCAACTTTTTTTTAATCTGGATGCAAGTTTATTTTTCTTATTTAAGTATTAGGTTTACATTCATGATATTCATTTACCTGGCTCTTTTTTTTAATCAACGTTTTGTATTTTTATGTTTTTAATGTTTTTATGCCTTTTGCTGTATACCCCAGAGTATATAGCAAGTGTGTATACTAAATATATCATACTAAGAGTGTGATGGGCAGTACCCAAATTTGATAAATAAAAATCAGTCTGTCTTTCATTCAAGAGCTCAAGATTGTTTACATGGCATTCCTTTTATCCCCACAACAGCACTAGGAGAACATATATAAGGTCGATTAATTAATTAACCATTATCCTGAACATATCATACCTTCCCTTTAAAATATCCTATTTCTCTCTTCGTTTTCTTAGCTACTCGCAGCACCTCATTGAATGTAGATGGGAGAATAAAATCTCCAAATAATTTGCCACTCTCAGTTAAGCGGGAAATCAGTTAAGTGGGAAATCAGTGGGTTTAATCCACTAGCTTTTTATTCATTCTTCTTCTGAAATCGAGGCCTTTCCCTGCTCCATCCTTGGCTGCGAGAGCCCACTGAATAATGGTTGATTATTTTTTTCAGGTGGGGGAGGTATTATCAGAATAGTGCAGGGACCAAGCAATAATAATAAATAACAATAAAAAATAGCTACAGTGTCAAGTATTGACAGATTTCTTGAGGTTTCCTTCAACTCTTTCCACAAGTGAAAATACATAACCTCTACATCTGTTTTAATTTAATTATTTAAGTATCATTTTAATTTAATCTAGATGGGGAACATTTTGAGGTGCCACTGGTAGCACAACACCCTCAGGCGTCTAGTTGCCAGCTCTTGTCTAGTGAGCTTAGATCAGCATTTCTGAACTTTGGGAACGTTAAGCTCTATGGACTTAAACTCCCAGAATCCCCTAGCCAGCATGATTGTTGGAGAGATTCTTGTTTCACAGTTGCTCCCTACTCTGTACTTTTGGTACCACTATCCCCTCCTAGTTCTCTTCCTTTTTCTCCCTCTTTCCCCTAGTGATAAAGGAATGCGCTACATGGTGGGCAAGGATTGGCGAGACTTCTTCGATGTGGTCATAGTCCAGGCAGACAAGCCTCATTTCTTCAATGACTGTGTCAAGTGAGTGTTATGTGTTGGTTTCTATATGGGGATGAGGTAATGCATGTCCTGAGGGCATTTGATAGCTTTCTGGTTAATGGAATTGGCACACTGCAGCACTTAACATTCTGATGAATTATACTCAAAACCAGCAATGTGTGGGCCATGTTTAGCCTCCTTGACCCCTTGTTTTGCAGTATTTAGAGCCCCTGAAGATTGTGCTGCAGAAATGCAGCCGTACACGGAATAAAAAACATGCTAGGAATTTAGTTCTCCCCTAATGCGTTTTAAAAAGGCAGACAGAAGATTGACTTTTCAATCCTGCTAGTAATGTCACTGTGTCACTATCATGCTTCCTACAGTTTTCAGAACTTGCCCAGGTTTTTTTTTTCAAGGCATGATCTGTGCCTGCAATATTGCAAAAAAGGTAGTGCGTTTCTCGGTCCTGCCGTTGTTGCTCAATTTCTGTGGAGAGTCGATGGATCAGCGCATGTTGTGTACTGATAATACGTGGCTTACGGGGAGTGCCTTGAGTAGATTATAGCTCAGACCTGAAAGCACAATAAAAACTGCTCAGGCTAAAAATGAGGGAGCTGTTCCTTTAAGAACACGAGAGCAAAATATCCTGCCTCTTTGACTATTGGCAGAGTTCTTTGGTTTCAGCCTTTCATTTGTTGGTTGTTGGAGAGGTTTTTTTTTCTTCTCCTGCATATATATTAACTTCTATATTCTAGCACTTCCTTTGTTTTTCTTTATTTTTTAGATTTTTTTTGTTTCCCTACCCTCAATCATCATCGGTTTCATTCATTTTCTGTGCAACAATAAAAAGTAGAAATAGAAAATTTGAATTAACAATTACTGGCCGTATGAGAGCGGTTGGGATGAACTATACTTGAACTCTGTATATCCTGATTTCCTTTCCTGATGAAAATTTACACTACTGGCCATTATGTAGGGTTTTTTTAAAAAAATTCTCTATGCAAGACTTACTTAAAATGTCTTTTCAAACCTCTAGATATTGCAAAAGAGGATGTAATGGGTGTCTAACGTTCCTGGAGGGCACTTGATGGGTGGTGGGAGGGCTGCTGAACAAAAGAATTATAAAATCAAGATTCCTAATTTACTTTAGCCTTTAGGATGATTTGATACCCACCGGAAATTTCCAGAAAATTTGTACATAGATATAACATACAGTTAATGTTCCCTATAGAGCAGTGTTTCTCAACCTTGGCAACTTTAAGACCTGTGGACTTCAACTCCCAGAATTCCCTCGCCTGCATTAAAGAATATGTGCCTACGTGTGTGAGAAAAATAACTGTGGATTTTGGAGTCAGATGTTAGGACTCCTGTGCTGCCCTCCCCTTGTATGGTGGGACGCAGAAGACCTTCCCGGCAGCCTCTCCAACTGATATTCATTTTTCTTCCAGGCCATTCCGGCGACTGGATAGCAATGGAGATCTGCAGTGGGACAAAATAAATAAGCTGGAGAAAGGACAAGTGTATAAACAGGTAGGGAACGTTGACATTAGATGGTCTGTGTTTTTGAGGAAGCAAGGTAATACTTACACGCAATATTATTTTAATACCTTGATCCTTGAGCGTGGTTAACTCCATCAGCATAAAAAAAAATACGATTGCTGCTGGTACTTGCTGCTGGTCTCCTGCTAAATTACTAATTATCCACCTTCAACCTTCTCAACCCTTTTGAACTTCTTGGCAAACTTTGGAAGGAAAGTAAGTCAGAGATTTAATGAGATGAAGGAGGAATTTCTTCTTCTTGTACCGAAAGGGTATAACACCCAGTTAACCCAAGCAGAATCATTTTTCAAATCTCCTTTGACATTTTCCCTGTGAGTGTAGAGATGAGAGAAGAAGCACGTGAGGACATGTTTCAGAAGTGGCAGTTCTAAGCATCTGTTGTGACCTACTTCCAAGAAAGGTGCCACCGGAGCTTTGGACCTCCTCCTCCTGCTACTGATGTTCCTCTTTCCAAACATCTAGTCTACCTACTATCTCTGTCTGGGACAGAGGGTGGAGTGACAGAAATAAGAACAGCTGCCAGCTCTTGCTTGGATCTAATTATTTAAGTTTAAGGGTGGAGACTTGGCCAAGGTTGGACAACTAGGTGAGAGAAAAGGCAAAAGGGGGATTGGGTGTTATATGGTAATTTGCTCAGAGGTCTCTTGAGTCCCAAAGACAGTATTGAGCTAGCTTTTCTGTACCTGCAAAATATGAAGAACCTTCCCTTTTTCCTCTGTGATATCTAATATTGTCTATGAATGTTGGTCTTGTATCCATTCAATTCTTCTAATCATTCTAATGCAACATTTCTAACTACAATCTTAGGGAAATCTTTTTGACTTCCTCCGGCTCACAGGCTGGCGTGGATCCAAGGTGCTCTATTTTGGTGACCATCTCTACAGTGACCTGGCGGTGAGAGTTTTGGGCATAATCCCCTGGGACATGAAGAGAGAGTTGGGTGGAAGTTGGGTCTTTTAGATTTTCTTCCCAGCCCTGGGAAAAGAGTGGGCTTAGTTCAGTGTGTAATGTCTCTTGTGATCCTATAAATCTAATCCATTATGTCTTTCTGCCCCAGGACTTGATGCTGAGGCATGGCTGGCGGACAGGGGCCATAGTTCCTGAGTTAGAAACAGAGACAAAAATGGTCAACACAGAGCAGTACTCCCAAGCACTCACTTGGCTACAAGCCTTAACTGGATTGCTGGAGCGAATGCAGGTAGGATATCACGATGCTGCTTGGCTGCTAGGAATGGAAGGGGGAAGGTCCCAAATTATTGATGGAACCAGTGTGGAAAAGAGGTGCTCCCTGAGGAACGTAGGCCAGGGAATACTTAAAACAGTGTCGCAGTCAGTTACTCTCAAGCCAGTTAACTCAAAATAAATGGGGCCTGAGGGACAAACGAGCTTAGGGGAAGGTAAAATTGGTTCTAAGCAGCTAATTTAGTGAGTTTTGAGAGAGGATTACAGGGCTCTCTAACTTTTTGGTTCTTGTTCCTGAAAAGATGTTTCAAGATTCCGAATCCCAGCAGGTGTTGCAGGATTGGATGAAGGAGCGCCAGGAGCTCAGGTATTTTATTTCTTCTCCCTTCTTTTTCAGGGGCTTCAGTATGCTAGTTCAGACTTACCAATTAGCTACTTTCCTGCTTCCCCAATTAACAAATAGGAACTGCCTCCATCCTACAGAACATAGAGGTTTTAAAGTTTTTTTCTTACGAAGTGAAATTGTATGCACATATTCTATTGCCCTTTTCAGCATTAAAATATGAGCACACTGGCCTCAAAATTCTGCAGAGTTAATTGGGACCTTAACTGATGGTTTTGCCTAACCTTTTTTTTATTATTCTATCTCCTCTTTAATTTAACAATTTGCCTCTGCTTTTTGGTCTCTTCTGGATTCATGATTTCCTACTTTAGCTTTGTTTCAGTTTGAGCCCCGCTGAATTAACTGATCTAGTTTTTAAAAAGTTACTTATCTTTAGTTCAGCTTAGTCAGGATTCAACTCCCGATTCTTTGTATCCTTTTGAAATAAAGGTTAGAATTTATTTAGCCTTTTCTACTTTCTCTCCCCAGCATCAAATCTACATTTAAATTTCTCTTGGATGTAGACTTTCCTCTACAGGGTGTTACTTTGTAAAGTATAACAAAGTTTTATATTACAGCATTGGCCTTTATACATTGTCCAATTGTGCTTAAGCTGTAGTTCCCATCATCCACAACTAAGCTCCTAGTCCAACAGCAGGAATAAAAGTTTATTTTGGTTACAGACCAGTCAGTAGCAAAATGTAGTTTTTGCTCTTTTCTCTGGTATTCCTTATTTTCAATGTGGGGAACAGAACGGGCTCTTTTCAAGTTTCATGTAAAGTTTTAATAGGCTGGTTATACAGGTCCAAACATGTTCTTTATTGCATATTTTAATTCCCTCATGGAGTTCTGTTTTATGTTTACTTGACTGACTCATTTATCAGCCTCATTGACTCTTTCTTGATGGGCAAAGGCCTGTAAATAGAATCTCTCACTGCTCCCTTAGAAGCCAAATCATCAGTTGCAGTATCTTGAAAAACAGGGCAAATAAATTCCTATTAATCTGGAGCAGCTAATTTCTTCTTCTCCATTGCAACAACTACGATGAGCTATATTGGCCACAATTACATCGTCTTCTTGGTTCCAATGATTTTTCCCCCTTCCTGCTCAATCATGTCTGGTTCTAAAGAGAGTGGCTGAACAAGTCTCTACAGTTTTCTTGGCAAGATTTTTCAGAAATGGTTTGCCATTACCGCCTTCCTAGGGCTGAGAGAAAGTGATTTGTCCAAGGTCATCCAGTTGGCTTTGTGCCCAAGGCAAGACTGGAACCCACACTCCTGGTTTTGAGTCTGATGCCTTAATCTCTACATCAGATTGGCCCTTATGACTTATCCCTTGCCAGATTCTATCACAAAGCCAAGCTGTAAGCGGCTAGACATGGAATCCTGCTTGAGCTCCAGAAGAAAAAACACGAGTTGATGGGGATTGCAGAATAGGGTGGAAAAAATAAATTTCATCTCAGTTCTTAAATATTCAGAAGCTTTTTTGTAAAGCATGCATTAAATAGTCAAAGAAAACCACCTTTGATGTAGAAGTAAAAAAGTGACAAGGTAGGCAACTGATCCTTTTTTTGAAAATAGTGTTCAGGTTGCTGTACAAAGATTCCACAGCAGAAAGAATGACTTTCATATAGCTTTGGGAATTATTTTCTGCCCATTCACTTTAATATAGCTTCTTAAATTGTATTGATATCATCATTTGTGAGTTGCCTTTGTGCTGTTTGGAAGCCTGTGGGGTTGCTATTGATTTAAAAACGAAGTTCTGTTCCTGCTGTCCTTTGATGCTTGAAGCGTGTTGAAATGTCACAGATAATTTAAATACACATTAAAGAACATCCCAGGCATGTTTGTCAGTTTTAACAGCTCTGCGCTCCTGCCTTATGCTGAGAATAGTTATTTTGGTATGAGCAATAACTTCCTTTTGCACAGGTGCACTTTGGCACGCACAAACACTTGACAATTCCGTGAAAGAATTGCCAGCACAGCTTTTGCTGTTGTGAATCATATCCCATTTAATAAAGGTAGGAGTTTTTGTCTGTAGATTTGCCCTCTCCTTGGGTCTGTATGCTCTAGGCATGACATAAATTCTTTTAGATTATAGTAGGGCTATGTATTGTTTTTAGCCTCTGAGTTGCATGGAAAAAAAAACCTAGCTCAGATTATTTGATAATAAAGCAAAAGAACTCTGTCTTTAAGAACTATAATACAGAAAATTCCAAATCACAAAATATCCAAGTTTAATGATACAGTAATATGAAATAGAACTCTCTGATATACTGGAAATATAGCAATGCTAAATTGACAAAGATAAATGGAAATGATCTGTGTAAAAACATTGCTTTGATTTTATTTTTATTTGGCTATGGACTGGAACAATATGTTTTATATGCTTTGTCACTCCATACTCCAATCCTATTCTGCAGCAACTTTGTGTTTTGAATATTTAGGCATAATGTCCAGACCTCAGTAATTTTTATAACCATAAAATAATGTTAGATCAATTCTAGAAATGAAAAGACAGTTTGGAGCTAGCCAGACAATGTATAAATCTCAGTGCCCTCCAGTATTTTTTTTAAAAAAAGAAGCTATATATTGCAAGATAAAATGCAACCTTCTGTCATCTTTATTTGGAAAACAACCACTGGTCAGACTGCAAGATTGTTAGAAAGTAGAAATGATGCCAGCTGCAATTCCAATTTTATACACATATATGCTCAGATCAAAATAGGAGCACATATTCATGCACATATATTTGCTCAGAATAAAATAGGAAAGTTGGTTGCTCGATAAATAGAAACTTGGTGGAACCCGACCTTCTGATACTGGATATTCTGCGATTGGCTACGTCCACCCTAGAGACCCCAAGAAATACCTAATCCACAGTTATGGCTGTAAGGTATAAAAGTAATGCAAAGTGAAATCTTGCATCTTAAATATTTATATTAAATTAAAACCTAGATTCTTAGAAAACTGTTTAACAGAATCTTCGTAGTATTTTATTCAGATACTCCACCTTGCCAACTGAGTCATCTCTGGAAAACGAAATCCAGCAATCCTGATTGTCTGATCGTTCTTTCTTTTCTTTCTCCCCCGGCATGCTCTTACAGGGCACTGACCAAGAACCTCTTCAACCCACAGTTTGGCAGTATCTTTCGCACATGCCACAATCCCACATACTTCTCTCGCCGCCTGTGCCGTTTTTCAGATGTCTACATGGCCTCCCTCAGCTGTTTGCTCAATTATGACCTCAACTACACCTTTTACCCAAGACGTACTCCCTTGCAGCATGAGGCTCCCCTTTGGATGGATCAACTCTGCACTGGCTGCATGAAGACTCCCTTCCTGGAAGAGATGGCACATATCCGCTAGGGACCAATTGGGGAGAGGTTTGCAGGTGGTTGTGCTCCTAACTTTAAGGCAATGGTGGGATGGTTTAAAATCTTGTATGGTTCTTCATATTAGAACCAACCCTGTGATCTGTGGTTACATATCAGATTTACAAAGCAAGGGGCTTGCTAAGCCTTAATGATTGCTCTTTGGCATTCATTTTTGCTCATTGAGGTATCTTTGTGTCTCACACTGAGATCTAGCAACTCTGGCCCATTGTTCTTTGCTGGAACTCCAGCAGCTTTCCAGCAAGCACTACAAATGTTAGAAGAGGCCCATTAATGGATCATTGTCTGCCCTTGTTGCCAGCTGTGCTACGGAGTTTGGAATCTCCATGTACACAGAGGGAAGGGGCCTTGGACTGGCCCAGGATCTGTTTGTTGGTTCTCCCTTAGGGGTGGGTGCTTCTCCTAGACAAATATGCTCAATGTATGCTAGGTGGAAGACCTTGGTTTTGTAGATTGGTACACAAAGTTCTTGTCCCTTTTAGAAATGCATATATTTCGTAGTGTTTGAAGTTTACATTCCTTCCCCAACTGTAAGATCTTTTTTTTTGTTTTTTGCTTGTAATGGAGAGGAAAACGGGATAGGAAAATAGGGCAGTTGGGGAGGGGGGGTTCCTGTCCTGTCTCCCACTTGAAATGGAAGGGACAGGAGGTGCTATAGAGGGGATGGTATTTTTAGCAGATGACTGGAATTTTATAATGTTAATAAAAGAGCAGTGTGAAATCCATGGCTGATTTGTTTTGTGATATTGAAGAATGAGAGCAGGAGCTAAACAAACTACAAGTTTGGCTTGCCATCATGGCATTCTTCTATTCTTTCTGCAAATTTTATATTTTTATCGGTTTGTCAAAATGTAACACAAAAATATACAAAGAAAAATGAAAACAATGGGAAATTAAGGGAGGAAAAGGGGAAGAGGAAAAAGTGTAGGGTAAAAGGGAAAGGAAAAGAAGAAAAGCATTGACTTCCAAGTCCTTTTGACACAGTAGAATAAGGTAATAACATACAACCTTGATTCTTTAGTTTTACATAATAATATATAGTAGCCATTTCTATAACAACCAAACCAAAACCTAAAATCAAAGATTCATTTTTTTCCACCACAAGCACAAAGTCCAAAAGCTGTTTCAAAGTAGAAACAAAATTATTTTATTCAGCAAAGCAGTCAATTTCACCACCCATGGCTAACCCCATCAACTTTTGCAGCCATTCGTCCATTGCGGGAATGAAAACATCCATTTTTGTGCATAAAGTATTTTTGCTGCTGTCAACATATATAACATCAAAATTCCAGTTCTTTTTCAAGTTCTTTTCCATTAAACTTAAAAGAAAAATATCTGGTTTTATCTTTATATTCATTTAAGAATCTTCTCTATTAAGATGTGAATCCTATTCCAGTATTTCTTTGTTCTGTTACATGTCTACCATAAGGGATAAAAAGTTCCTTCTTTACATTTACATTTCCAATGTTCATAGTACCTTTATACATTCTTGACAATTTGTCCAGTGTTAAATACCAAACATCATCTTATAAAAATGATACAATGTTTTACATAAATTTTCAGAGTGTCTACAGCCTTATAATGGAGATCTACAGGATTGCAATGCCACCTACTGGCTATATGTATAATTTACAAGCAATATCCACACACGGGGAGCAGGAGGGGGGAGGGTTTTTTTTTAAAGATATTAAAATCTCATTCGGAATTACAATATCTTCACTTTGTATTCCATTTATAATTTATAATTATCTATCTCTAGAACCTAGTAATTTGTTTCATGGCAAGATTGCTCGTAGGCAGTGCAAGATGATTAGGACATCATTGCATGCTACATCATTCACCGGAGCCCGACTTTACAAACCTGTGACTACTAGATACTATTTTTTATTTATTATTTATTTATTTCTGAGTTTTATATACCGCCCTTCTCCCGAAGGACTCAGGGCGGTGAACAGCCAAAATACAAGTAGACAAAGTATAAATTATTTAAAAGAGAATTAAATACTAGACTGTCCCAAATCTAAAAACCCCAATTAAAATCAATAAAACTTCATACCCCGTCCCAAGTAATCTAAAAACCCCATTTAAAATCCCATTAGTCAGCTCAGGCCGGCCTGCTCGAAGAGCCAGGTCTTCAGGTCACGTCTGAAGGCCCTCAGGTCACTGATCGTTCGTAATCCAGGGGGCATCCCATTCCAAAGGGCGGGTGCCCCCACAGAGAAGGCCCTATTCCTCGGGGTCACCAGACGACACATAGAAGGCGTCGGGACCCGGAGGAGACCCTCTCTGTGGGAGCGCACCGGTCGGTGGGAGACTACTGGCAGAATGCGGTCTTGTAAGTATCCTGGTCCGATGCCATGGAGCGCTTTAAAGACTAAAACCAGTACTTTAAAGCGAACCCGGAAGGCCACCGGCAACCAATGCAGCTCGCGCAGGAGGGGCGTCACATGGGAGTATCTCGACGCCCCCGTAACCACCCGCGCGGCTGCATTTTGTACCAGTTGAAGCCTCCGGATGCTCCCCACAGGGAGCCCCATGTAGAGGGCATTACAGTAGTCCAGACGGGAAGTGACCAGGGCATGAGTGACTGTGCGTAAGGCGTCCCGATCAAGAAAGGGCCGCATCTGGCGTATCAGGAGAACCTGATAAAAAGCCCCCCTGGAGACGGCTGTAATATGATCTTCCAAAGACAGCCGTACATCCAGGAGGACACCAAGATTGCGGGCCCCTTCTGTGGGGGTCAAGATCTCATCCCCAATAGCCAGTGACGGAGTCAGCTGACTATATCGGGCCGCCGGAAACCACAGCCACTCGGTCTTGGAAGGGTTGAGTCGAAGCCTGTTCTCGCCCATCCAGTTCCGCACAGCCTCCAGGCAACGGGCCATAACCTCCACAGCATCGTTGGGGTGGCTTGGGGTGGAGATGTAAAGCTGAGTGTCATCAGCATAAAGATGGCATTTCACCCCAAAACCACGGATGATCTCTCCCAGCGGCTTCACATAGATGTTGAATAGAAGAGGGGAGAGGACCGACCCCTGAGGCACCCCACACATGAGGGGCCTAGGGGTGGACCTCTCCCCCCCCGTCAACACCAATTGCGAGCGGTCCGAGAGGAAGGACGAGAACCACCGCAAGACGGTGCCCCCAATTCCCAACCCCTCCAACCGCCGCAATAGGATACTATGGTCGATAGTATCAAAAGCCGCTGACAGATCTAACAGGACCAGGACAGAGGAACAACCTCTGTCACGGGCCCTCCAGAGATCATCTACCAACGCGACCAATGCTGTTTCGGTACTGTGCCCGGGCCTGAAGCCCGATTGGAACGGATCTAAATAGGATGCTTCCTCCATATACTGAGGGAGCTGACGCGCCACCACACTCTCAACAACCTTCGCCACAAAGGGAAGATTGGAGACAGGACGATAGTTATTCAAAAGAGCCGGGTCCAGGGAAGGCTTCTTGAGGAGGGGCCGCACCACCGCCATTTTCAGGGCGGTCGGAAGCGCCCCCTCCCTCAACGAGGCGTTGACAATCCCCTGGAGCCAGCCTCGTGTCACCTCTCTGGAGGTAGAAACCAACCAGGAAGGGCACGGGTCCAATAAACATGTGGTGGCATTTAGCCTCCCCAGTAGTCTGTCCACACCCTCGGCAGTCACAGGATCGAACTCTTCCCAGATAACCGTCTCAAGACCTGCCCCGGACACCTCCCCCGGGACCACCCAACTGGAGTCCAGCCCATCCCGAATCTGGGCGATTTTATCATGCAGAAATCGGGAAAACTCTTCTGCCTTACCCTGCAAGAGGTCCTCCCGCGCTCTCGGATCAAGCAGGGAGCGGGTCACTCTAAACAGGGCAGCAGGCCGATTTTCTGCAGACGCAATAAGGGCGGAGAAGTGTGAACGCCTCACCGTCCTTATCGCCACTAGGTAGGTCCTAATATAGGACCTCACCTGTGACCGGTCAGACTCAGCATGACTGGCCCTCCAGATGCCCTCCAGACGTCTTTTCCGGCATTTCATCCCCCTCAGCTCCTCCGTGAACCACGGAGCCAGGTGGGATCTATGCCGAGTCAGAGGTCGCAAAGGCACAACTCGGTCCAGAGCCTCAGCGGCCAACCTATCCCAGGTGGCCACCAAGTCTGTGGCCGAGTTATGAGCCAGAGTTTCAGGAAATGGCCCAAGCTCCATCTGGAACCATTCCGGATCCATCAGGCGCCTGGGAAGGAACCATCTCCTCGGCTCCGCCTCCCTGCGATGGGGGGTGGCGGCACCGAAGTCCAGTCTAAGAAGAGAATGATCGGACCATGACAAGGGTTTTATAACTAGGTCTCCAATACGATCATTCAACCACTGACCAGAGGCGAAAATCAGGTCCAGTGTGTGTCCCCCCGTGTGAGTGGGGTCAGAAACTAATTGGGTCAGATCCATGGCCGTCATGGAAGCCAGGAACTCCCAGGCCACCCCAGAGGTTTCCCCGAGCGAAGGCAGGTTGAAATCACCCATGACTAAAAGCCTGGGGGTTTCAACCGCCAGCCCGGCTATCACCTCGAGGAGCCCGGGCAGGGCCGATGACACGTGGCAGGGAGCCAGGTACGTTATCAACAGGCCCATCTGAACCCCCCGACCCCACTTCACAAAGAGAGACTCACAACCAGCCGTCTGAGGAACAGTGGCCTCCCTAGGACAAAGGACTTCTCTAATAATCGCCGCCACCCCACCACCCCTTCCCTGAGACCTCGGTCGATGGAATGCTTGGAAACCTGGTGGGCATATCTCTACCAGAGGGACACCGCCCTCTGGGCCCAACCAGGTTTCGGTGACCCCTGCCAGGTCCGCACCCTCCTCCTGAATGAGATCGCAAATCAGGGGGGCCTTGTTAACGACGGACCTGGCATTACATAACATCAGCCGGGTACTCAGGGCCTGAGACTCTGCACAACCAGGCCTGCCAGACGGGTCTTTAAATAGGTGGATTTGACCCTGCATCCAATTAGCAAAGGTAGAAGGGTGCTTGTTAATTGTTATGCAATCACATGACTGCTGTCTTAAATGAGTTTATAGTTTAAAGTCTCATGATTTTGAATAAGAGCATTTTGCCCCCATTCTTCTAGCAAAAACATATATAATTCCTTTGCTGAGTCCTGATCCAACTCAAAGCAGAGCTACAAGTCTCCCATCCTGCTACACTTTATACCAGAAATTAGAGAAAGTCAATAAGCTTATTTGCTGATTTTTCCCTCCATTGCTTCCTGTGGATCTTTGTTCTTTTGCAAACAAAATAAGGAAGATTGCACTGCTTGGATCTAAAAACTAAAGCAAAACTCAACCTACCATCTTAAACTCAACACTGCAAGTTTTACTGCCTGCTGTGAAGTATAGAATCAAAGAAGTGATCAAAGAGCGCACAATATGAAGCCCTGCATTGTGCTGAGCACAGTAGCTCTAGAAAAGCTTTAAGGATGAACCAAAAAATAGTAGAAAGAAAGTTTTATTAAGTCATCTGACCATATCAAACCAAATTAAAAGATGCTAGTTTCCCCTCTTGGGAAAAAGACCCTTCTATATTTGGTGGACACCACCCCGATT
Source organism: Bungarus multicinctus (assembly GCA_023653725.1). Classification (NCBI taxonomy): domain Eukaryota; kingdom Metazoa; phylum Chordata; class Lepidosauria; order Squamata; family Elapidae; genus Bungarus; species Bungarus multicinctus. The sequence goes on from CM042834.1 coordinate 159,623,443, forward strand.
CCCAGTGGTCAATTTGTATTCAGCCATAGCTAGCTACTTGCCCTGAATCTTAGATGTGAGCTTGCCCTCATAGCAAGAGGCCTGAGGCAGGTTTCTGGACTGATCATCTTTAGCAATCCTGGCTCTGTTTTCTGCTCTGTTGCCTAGAGTGGGATCCTGTTTCACTCTTGCTGGCTTTCTGCTCCCCCAGCACATGCTTGGGGGTGGCAGACCAGAAAGACGCAGCAGGAGGGACAATTGGAAACCATGTAATTGTTTCACCTGGTTGGGATGGCAGCATCTGGGCCACCCAATCTGGGAGAGATGGGAGCTAGGGAGCTTCCAAACCTCCATTTGCCTGGATCCCGGGTGGAACAGACAGGCAGTGTGACATGGCAGAAAGACACAGCCGGCAACTGGACACGTCTGGAAGGGTCTGGTGAGAACAACCAGCTGTGGATCGGTGAGGTGGATGCTGTTACAAGGAAGTAGCTAAGAGGATGGAATGATATAAGTACAGTTTAGTGGCTAAAAAGTTCATAATTGTTATTTTAAGAATATCAAAGTATGTCTTGAAGGATGCTTAAGAAAACATTTTAAGTGAGATTGTGTTTATTAATTTCCTTACCGCTTCACCTCTATCTAAATAAAAATTTTAACATTACAAAAACCCATTTAGCAGAAGTGAAACTGAAATGAATACTTCTGCTTTTAAATAATATTCATGTCTCCTGGGTATTTAAGCTATTATAATTTTTTTTCACTCTTCAGTAGCAGGGTAACTAATTTCACTCTTGAGTTTAGATAAATATACTAGTGTACTTCTGAAATAGAAGTAAAACAGGTAAGCATTAAATGTAACTTTTCTAATAAAGAAATATAGCAATTCGATTTATTAAAATGGAAAATATCATGTGAGAGCACCATGCCTCAAGGGATACTGACATTAAGGTTTGAGAAACACACATGCTTTAAATCCAATTTTTTTTAGTTAACCAGAAGAGGTACAGGTATTTAAGGAACTAAAGCCAAACCGGTGACTCAGGTATGGTCCTAATTTTAAAAAGAAGCATGCTGCTGCATAGGGGAAAAAAAAGTGAGAATGAAGCCATCCAAATGGAGAAAAGTTGACCTGTCCTCTCCCAGCAAGAGCTGTGCCCCCACCCCCATTTCTTCCCCCTCATTAGGACTTCCGACTGGCTTTGGCTTTGGGCCAAATCTCAGGTCCTGGCTTTGCATCCCCATCCCACAGCATGAAATCCATTATTTATGGCAAGTGCTTGTTAAGGTGCGTGTATAGGGAGGGGAGTCTAGAAGTAGCCTCTCACTTGTACAGCCCAGTGAACTCAATTCCGCTTCTCCCTTCCTTCTAGCTGCTCGCTCAGAAACCACATCCAGGGGTGCTGAGGCCCAGCCTGTCACCACTTTGCGGGTCACAAACCCCAACAAAACTGCTGGAAACCAGCAGCATCTACACCGGGAGTTGCTGTTCACCCATCGCAAGTATGGCTTGCAGCTCCAGGCTGCTATTGCTACATAAGCTTTCCATAAACTGGACAGAACAATTTCTCTCTGGAAGCTTTGGCTTCTGGAGACTTTTGTTGATGTATCCCCCTAAGACTTTTGCTGATTGTCTGGGTACTTTACCCTTGAAATAAATTATAGTTTATTATTGGGAGAAAGCTTGGTACCTTTGCTAGAAGAAATCTATTTCAATTATTCTAAAAAGGTGGCATTTTATTGCTCAGAAAATTCCATTTCTTTCTTGCTCCTCCAATTCTGTTTACTTTATAATTCGTGTGACATTGTGCAGGTGACACACCGGCACTGCCCTTCACCATCACCAACGCCTCACTTTCCCTACCACGCTTGTCTGTTATTTCAACTCTGCAAAATATAGCTGTTATTCTGCAAGCTACAAGTAGAGGTATTCATAAATAGTTCAAAACTGTTTTAGTTTAACACTAGTCCAAAATGCTGTATACCTCTTGCCATGTATTGATGGGAAGACACGTTAGTTGGTTGAAGCAAAAAACATCAAAGGAGCTTGCATGTTGAAGATCCAAAAATATGTTCAGTTTTATAGCCATATATTTTCATGAACTATCATCCACATTATCCATTCTGCCAGCTTTTGCCAGAGCAAAGTTGCTACTCTTTAAAATGCTACATCTTGTACATAAATATTTCAACTGTTTAGGAATCAATGGTCTGCATTTTGAGGAAGAGATGCATGTAATTCTTTTTACCTCCTTAGCAGTGGAGAAGATGTACCAAATATTTACCTCATGGGGAAGTACTTTTCAAAAAACCTGGCATGCTTTTGTGTAAGCTGATCAGACCACTCTGAGCCACCATACAGTTATTATTTGAAGATGAAATGCTCTCTCCTAAGATATCACCAAAATAGCAGGGCATCCACGAAGCCTATTAAAATAAAAATAATAATAATGTACTTTCTGCAAGAGAGAACCTTAAAAACCATGGTATAAGATAGCAGAGCAAATATTTTGTTGGAGGTTTAACAGACAAAAACCATTTTCCTTAGTTAATTGTAGGATAAATAGGGTTGGCTGGCTCAAAGACATCCAACCAACGCCTGCCTGTGCATAACGGAGGAACTCAATATCCTGGTTTCTAATCCAACACCTTTACATCAAAAGCACCATTACATTGCTAGAAATAACGAAATTGTGTAAGAAAAGCAGCAATGAGCAGGGGTCATTTCTTATCCATATTTGTCTATCGTGTGTGTCTGTCTGTGTGTAGGTGGGTATGCATGCACACTTTTGTTAATATAGCATTAACAATATATATGTCTAGTAAGCCCTTCAATTGTATAGTATCTGCCTGTTTCTATCTATGAATGCAGTTTCACCCCCTCCAAAGAGTTCACTTCATATCTGGGATGGCTACAGAGGCCAAATAATGCCCTTTCTACCAACAAGATCCTCCGCTTCTCTACTCATTGCAGAATCTTATGCCACCAGACTTGAAACTCTAGACCTGGAAAACCTAGAACTACGCCGCCTCCAGTCCGATCTAAATATAGTATATAAAATCATATATTGCAATGTCCTACCTGCAAATGAATACTTCAGCTTCAATCATAACAATACAAGAGCACACAATAGATACAAACTCAAGGTTAACCGCACAAAACTTGACTGCAGAAAATACGACTTCAGCAACAGAGTAGTCAATGTTTGGAATACTCTACCTGACTCTTCCCCAAACCCCAAAAACTTTAACCTTAGACTGTCTACTATTGACCTCACCCCCTTCCTAAGAGGCCTGTAGGAGGCGTGCATAAGCACACCAATTGTGCCTACCGTCCCTATCCTATTGTTTCTTTTTATTTTTCTTATATCTATCTCTTGTATTCAAAACTATATTTATTCTTATACCTGTATCTTGTAAGCGATTGACAAATAAAATAAATACTAAATACCAATATACCCTATAACCTCCACCCTGAGAGTAAGACACTCCCCCCCCCCAATACAGTCTGGATTTACTCCTGACTGGACATGCATAGGATTACATGAATTGTAACTTGACTCATATTCCCAGCCCATGAGACACAGCGGGAGTCACCTTTCTTTCCTTGGCTGGCTCCTAGCCAGACTGGGCTTTGATCAACAGCAGGTTTTTCAACCCTCATTTGCTGTCCTATTTCTTGAAGTCTAAATAGAAACGACAGTTTTACATGGATGTCTATTCTGCTACTTCTCTGTAGAAGGAGGAAGACAACCAAATTCTCATATACCCTGTTATTTTGCTTCAAACTTGCTCAGTTACTGAACCCAGCAGTAGATAAACAAGAGCTAAAATGTAAAGCAATGGTGGTAGGACATTTTTTTTCTTCCCACCCTCATATACTCCATTTCGTGTAAATAACAGACCTCTCTCTCCTCCTGCTCTCTTTTTCTCTTCCTTTGATGACCATCAGCGCATTTGTTTAGCAGAGGCAGCAGGAACCATCTGCAATCATGGACTGTCATCAACTCTGCCTGCTTGTTAATGCTATATAATGGGGAGGAGGAAAGATGGGGGGGGCTGTCTTTTTTTTTTTTTTTTTGAGATTGTCAACCAAAGAGGTAATAGTTGTGCCAAAAGTGCTTTTCCAAAGACAACTGGATTTTCTTGGTTTTTTTTTTTTCTCTGAAAAAAAAATCACCTCTCATCCAAGAATCTTCTTCGATTTGTGAAGAAAAAGTCCAGTTGCCTTTGGAAAAGCATCTTTGGGGTGTCCTTTTATTTGCAAGTTAATTCATCTACTTGGTGGTGGTATCATCTAGACTAGAGCATCTGGCAGACACTCTTATAAAAAAAAGAGTCTGGCAATGGAGGTAGACTGGTGGTGGCAGGTAATGGATGGAGTAGTAAGCGATCACTTATGAAAATTCTGAACATCAAACTTGGAGACTCTACCGTAGGCTAGACTAGGGTAGTTGAAAAACCATTCTGGATGCAGGCAACAGAATGCCACTTGTTTTTAAGAAATTTGACACATCTAAGGAACTATCAGGACAATTCAAGGGAGTTGACATCATGTTGTAAATGAAGGGTTCAATGAAGATTCTGATAGGATTACAATCTTAGTGACAAGGTGAGCTCTGAGTGCATATGATTGAAGGGGAAAAATCCCATGTAAGATGACCTATTCTTGAATTCCTTCAGACCTCGGCTGTTTATTCAGAAATAAATCTTGATCTTTGAATAGTAGCTGTACTCAAACATTAAATGTACATGTAGCAGTCCTATTTTGTAAGAACGCCAAAACATATAGCAAATTTCCTCACAATCTATAGCCTGTTTAAAGCATTTTGGACTCAGGAAGCTAGACAATAATTATTGTTTCTCATCTTAAAGAAGAATGGTATATACATAGTGGGAAGGGAAATTGTTTCAGTACCAGATTAATTTTCTGTTAAATTATAAAATTAACATTATCTACATATCCATTCATGTATTTTTAAAGGGCTGAAACCATGAGTTGATATAAAACCAAACCCAAATATCTTCAATGTTTGTTAATACATCTAGGAATATTTCTTGTTTTATTAGCATGCTCAGTTTCAGCTTAGATGGACAATGGTTTTCAGTCAGTCCCCTATCCGTCCATCCCGCTGGAGAACTTTTTGAATCATTGTTTTGTGAGAGATAATTCTGTGATTTTTAAATATGACCTTATTGCTCAATCATTCTTTACATCTGATGATTTTGAGAATTACGAATGAGTTGTTCACTGACTCAGACAATATATGGGTTGATTATGCTGAAATATGGGAATCCTTTATTGAAGCTTCATACAGTAGACACATACGTACACACACAATTTTCTTCTCTTTGTTCTGGTTGCTATAGCGCTTTTCTGCACTGTTCCCAGTCTAAAGTGTTTCTTTAGTAGGCAAACTAAGCCTGGCTGAGAATGTTTATTGTTAAAAGGAAACGACTGTTGTCTGCTTTTATGTGGGTCTTCCTAATTTCATGTATATATTATCTTCTTGATGGGCTTGTCACAACCATTTATCTGAGCAGGTTAGGATGAATGAAATCCCTATGTTGTGTCAATCTCCCTCCTCAGAGGCCTGAGCCTTCGATCAAAGCCAGAGCTGCTCCAAGTTCTAGAGCATCGGAACAGGCGCCGGGATGGGACAGAAAGTGGCTTGAAACCATCCCCCCTTGAGCAGGAGCTTCTACGCTGGCAGCAGAGACGGGAACAGGTAAGGGCCAAGCCATCAAGATGGTCTCTCTCCACCGTAGTTCTTGTCAGCAGTGACAGGAAATGCCTTGCAGGTGGACCCTTCAAGGATATCTGATAGGAGCATTCTTTCTTATCTGCAGCATCAACAGCAGGAAGCAACAGGAGATCCTGGTGGGAGCCAACCAGAGTTCATAAAGGTCCGGGAGAAATTACGAAGGACCCAGCAGCAACGGGATCCCTCTCCCCAGCAGGCACCCCCTTCCTTGATATCTGTTCCCTTCCCACACCTTCATCACTCCAACAGAAAGCCCTCCCAGTTCCCAGTCAAACACCCTCCTGTAGCCCCACAGGCTGCAGCTTCACTTCCTCAGAGTTCCTTCAAGGACTCTAGTTTTACTTCAGTCCCATCAAAACATTCTCTTGCCAATAATACATGACTGCCTCTCACACATGTCCCTTCTACCACAAATGCTTCATCAGGTGGTTAAATATACAACACCAAGCTGCAATGTGTTCATGTTGGGGTGAGGGGCTTATTCAACAACCTTGGTTTAAAAGTTTAGCTTAGCAGCTCCTTCCTCCTGCTCTTCCAGATTTGGGGAGGGATTCTCAGAAGGATGTGAATTTTGTCTCCACTCCCAAATGTGAAAATAGAAAGAAAAAAGATTGGCCAAGTGTGTGAATTCCATTTCTTTCTTTCTTTTTAGTGGTCTATTAAAGAATTTTAAAAAAATCCTATACACACTAAAAAAGACTTCTGGCTTAATGTCATCTTTATTTACACAGCTGGCCAAATCAAAATGATGTAAGCTATGGAGAAACCCTTCAGCTATTTGACCTTAAAAAGATTTTGAGTTATGGGAGGCGAGCAATGTCGATATAGAAATGGTGATTATCTACACTGAGGTGAAATAATGAAATAAGACAACCTTAAAAAATGGGAAGGTTTATTCAGATATTCCGTACATTTGTATATTTAAAACGAAGCAACAGATAGGCTACAGTTCTTCCCTCCATGCCTGTCCACCACCTCATAAAAAGCCACCCATGCTCCTGAATGATATAAAGACAAGCTGGTTTCAGGAAGGGGATGGCCCCAAGTATGGAGATCAGCTTTTTCTCTGGAAACCTTTCCATCCCTGGCCCTCAATATACCACTTCCTTTTTTCTATTGACTGTCAAGAAGGCACTTACTGTAAAAAAAAAACATTCTAACATATACACACACACCCCAACCCCCACCCCCAAATTCTAGACCACTCCCGGCTTTTGTGGTGCCCTCTGGTTAGGACTGCAAATCACAGCGTGGCAGCCAATGGGCTGTGACTGCTGGAAATTACAGCCCCAACCAATGTGAAGGGGACCAGGTCAGCTAAGACTGGCATAGGCTCCTGGGGAGCCAATTTAGTAATAAAAGCCAAGGCTTCACTGACGAATGTACTTGACAAAGGGGTTACCATCAGCCCCTCCCTCTAAGAAGTAGATGAAGACCAGGAAGGCAACCAGCAGCCCAAACACCAGGAACTGGAGCCAGAGGGGGAGATATCGCTTGGTTTCTGCATTGCTCCCAAGAGCCTTCTCTGCCGCCTGGGCCTGGCGTTCTGGATGTATGGCACGGCGGGGCTGCACCTGCAGCGAAGACAAGCCAGATGATTTCCGTTGGAAAACGCTCTGATAGGAACTGCTGTCTCTGCAAATATAAACCCAAAAGAGAAATGTAAGTGCAGATGCCAGCATCTTCTTTAACTAGAGCTCAAGGCATGTCCAATCCTTCTTGGCCCCATGACTAATTAAATCTCCCTGATAACAATCTGTGTTAAAACATGGTTCCTAAGATATGAAGATTTATGTCCTACATAAATTTTAGTAAGCTCTTGGAGAATCTCTTCAATGCAATCCACATTATGACTTCTTTTTTACTGCGATATAATTTTCTGACAGAAGCACTAAGAAACGCTATCATAATATAAACACATAGTCAACTCTAGATGACCAACAGTCCTAATGTAGGCCTGCTCATAATGACAGTACCTGCTTTCTTTCTTTTACTGGAAGATACTGTCATCTACAAGAATTGTTACAGGGAGATATAATGACTGGTATGTGAGGAGGCAGAAGGAAGAGCTGCAGCCTAGACAATGGTCTGATAAATCACATTTGAGCCTGATGGAGGAGAGGGGGCAAAAGAACCTCAGAAGATTGATGTCAGCCTTTGAGGAAGTCCAGACATGAAGCATACCCACATACAGGGGTAGGAACCGGTTCGGCCTGGTTCTATAGAACCGGTAGCGCCAAAGAGCAGCTGACACCGAATTGGTTCGCTGCAACGATCTTCTGGTCATCTGTTTGGCCCAGCCTAGGCTGGGTGCTCTAGGCTGTCCTTTATTCTCTGCCTTTTCCTCCTCAGCTGCTTTGCGCGGCACAGCTGAGTGTTGCTTGTCAGCTGGAGCAGATGAATGGTTGCCGGACCTGGTTATTTGTGAGTAATGTGCATGCGTGCATTTGGTGCGCATGCGTGCGAAGAGAACCAGTTGTTATGCCGGTAGGATCCTACCCCTGCCCACATACCATTACAGCAGGACATTCAGCCCCTTCGGCTCCCATCTGAGAGATAGGAATTCATTGCATTCCCATGGGGATCAATTTGCCTACTTACACACACCTGGGTACCCACTTGCCTCCACATAGCTTTAATTATTTCTGAATATTCTTGAAGTTAAGTGAGGAAAGAGTGACTTTTTCTTTTTGATTTACAAGAATCCCATAGGCATTCTTAGCAAACAGCGAAGATAGCTGTGGTCCATTGCTTGGTCCCCAGATGCAGCTCCCCAGGTCAGAGAAAGATCAGGAAGGATAGAGATGGATCGTTAGAGGGAGTGTCAGAGAGCCTCTTCACTCCTTTTGCCTTCTGGGCAATGGCTGTCCTGTGATCAGCCCTGCCCACTGTGGCAATGTGGCACTACAGGTAATCCTCAACTTACAACCGTTTGTTTAGTGACTGTTCAAAGTTACAACAGTACTGAAAAATGTGACTTATGGCCATTTTTCACAGTTGCGACCTTTGCAGCATCCCTATGATCATGAGACCAAAATTCAGATGCTTGGCAACGGGTTCATATTTGTGACGGTTGCAGTGTCCCAGGGTCATGTGAACAACTTTTGCGACTTTCTCACAAGCAAAGTCAATGGGGAAACCAGGTTCATTTAACAACCGGGTTACTAACTTATCAACTGCAGTGATTCACTTCACAACTGTGGCAAGAAAAGCCATAAAATGGAGCAAAACTCAATCAATGTCTCACTTAACAACAGAAATGTTAGGCTCAATTGTGGTCGTAAGTTGATGAGTACCTGCATGTGGTACTGGGGCATAAGGGGAAATTTCCTGATAAGCGAGAGCAATCAACCAGTGGAACGGCTTGCCTCCAGAAATTGTGGGTGTTGCATTAGTGGAGGTTTTTAAGAAGAGACTGGACTGGATAGGCACTTGTCTCTGATTGTATAGGGTTTCCTGCTTGAACAGGGGGTTGGACTAGAAGACCTTCAAGGTCCCTTGAACTCTGTTATATTGTTATTATCACTACACTGTTACTCCTATTGCTTCTGTAAATAACATTCCTCCTATTTACTTTTTTCATGGCAATCACTGCTGAGAGCTCCATGACACACTCCCAAAATGCAAAATACTTTCCCAGAATGGAGTAAGAAGCTCTTTTGTCCAATAAATATATATTTAAAATAAGAGAGTAGTCTTGGATTTATTGACAATGCATGTTAAGATTTCTCCCCACTGCTTTGGTGGTAATGGGCAACCATTTTAAGTTCCAAGTAAATAGAGTCTGTTTGTCAGCCCCTTTGACTTTCCATAAATCCAAGGAATATTTCTCTCCTTTGAGGTGCCGTAATAATGACTAGACAGAGCCAAAAATTTGTTTTCATAGAATAAAGCCTTCCAGTGACTCTGGTAAATTAGGTTACAGAACGAAAGAGAATGAGCAAACTGTTTCATACTAAAGACTAGCCAGTAATTTATTGTTGAATTGAGAAAATCTAAAACATTTGGATGACTATCAAAAGATAAAAACACCTTGTCTTTTCCCATTAATTAACACGAAGTAAACCATTGCTGACAAGGCAAAGCTCCATGGAAATGAACTGCAGGCATGAAGTTCATCTCAGTCAGTGCTGTGCAGAAGAACCTTATCAACCATAGGCCCTGGTGATTTAAGGCCTCCTACATTAGATCTTCTATTGGGCATGATATGAAATTTCTCTTACTCTCACCTGGTTTCCAGTAGTCATCATTTGCATGTTAATGCTACCCTGCCTTTCAGATTTTTCACAAAGATTGCAAAAGATTCTCATTTTGATAATTGCATTAATGCTGATAATTCTGGTGGTGTTCAAAAACTTTGATACTATATATGTTGACAACAGCAAGAAGCACAAGGACAGAAAGATAGATGCATAAGGACAGAAAGATAAACTAATTCCCACAATGGAAGAATGGATGGTAAAGATGATGGAGCTAGAGATGGCAAAATTGACTGTGTGAATTAAAGATAATTTATCTAACTGTTTTCATTTGGAAACCGTTTCTGGTTTTTGAACCAAAACTAAAAAAAAATGAAACTTTAGCTTTAGGTTTTGATGATCAGAATGACTTTGCTGTTATAGAAATGGCTTCAAACATTTAAAAATGTAAAGCAAAAGACTGAGGTTGCATACAAGTAGTCTTTAACTTGCAACAGTTCATTTAGTGACTGTTCCAAGTTACAACAGCATGGAAAAAAGTGAATTATGACCATTTTTCACAATTATAACCTTTGCAGCATCTCCATGGTCATGTGATCAAAATTCAGGCGCTTGGCAACTGATTCATATTTATGACCGTTGGTCTGTCCCAAGATCATGTGATCATCTTTTGCGAACTCCTGACAAGTAAACTAAATAGGGAAGCCAGATAACCAACCAGGTTATTAACTTATCAACTGCAGTGGTTCACTTAACAACTGAGGCAAGAAAGGTCATAAAATAGGACAAAATTCACTTAACAAATATCTCACTTAACAACATAAATTTTGGACTCAACTGTAATTGTAAGTTAAGGACTACCTGTATTTTTTTTTTATTCTACTATACTGAAAAAAATCAGAACTCACTTTTTTTCCTTTTTTACCTCTTTCTGTGCTTGTCTCTTTAAGATTCCTCAATTTTTGTTTCTATTTGTAGCTTATAATAAACTTTAATAAAAATCTTTTTAAAAGTCCTGACGGTGCTCAAAATTCACTGCCTGAGATAGAAGGCTTACCTTAGTATAATAGGCTTCACTGAACTTGTTTGGTCAAAATGTGCTGGAACTGCAACTTCCAACACTGACAGCCAGCAGCTATTCTGAGAATGGCAGCCTTGATATATCAAGATGGAACCAAGTTGGGGAAAACTGTCTCAGCTGATGGGGGAGTTTTAGCATCAACCTTTCTTTAGAATCAGAAATATTTGACACCACTGAGTGGACTCCCCATTATAGATAAGGCTGTGCAGCATTTCCAATTCAAAGTCCGTAAATTATTTTGGTACACAGGGGCATGTGGGCACAGGGCTTCTTAAGGACTCTTTGAAGTAGCTCTATCTGGACTTATCATCACCTGGCTCCCCTTAAGGTCATCAAATCATGCATTTTCTGAAGGAACCACAGAAAAGCATCCACCCACAAAGCAAACTAGCAACCCCTTCCACAAAGTGTTCTTAGGAATATTCTTTCTTACTGATGCCCTCCTTACCTCTCAGCTGATATATCCTTCTCACCGGAAGAGTAGGGATATGGCTCTCCAATCTGAAAGAAAATATGGACAGTAGTGAGTATATAATACAACTGTTTGTTTAGCAACCATGTGAAATGACAACAGTACTGGAAAAAAATGACTTATGACCGGTCCTCTCACTTATAATCATTGCAGCATCCTCCTCGGTCATGTGATCAAAAGTTGGCTGCTTGACAACCAGCATGTATTAGCAACAGTTGCAGCATCCTGGGGTCATGTGATCATCATGTGTGACCTTCCCAGCTGGCTTCTGATAAGCAAAACCAATGGGGGAAACTGGATTTGCTTAACAATCACATTATTCACTTAGCTGCAGTAATTTGCTTAACAACTGTTAACAAAAACTGTTTTACAAAAACGTTTGTAAAATTGGGTGCAACTCACTTAACAACTGTCTTGCTTAGCAATAGAGAGGCCAGTCCCAACTACAATCGTAAGCAGAAGACTATCTATATAAAGTTGTAAGGAGGAATCTTTCCTTGATTATTTCCAATGTTAACCCCACTCCTGGATAGCTTTCTTGTTCTGTCTAGCTTATGTGTGAAGGGATATGTATCTTGGGGAGAGTTTGGCCAGCACAGAGCTTTCCCAGAGACAGAGCAGGATTAAAAGACTGTGTAGCCCAAGCTGGAGGGGGAAGAGGGAAAGTAGTTCAAGGTAGCCATTCCGTAGAATCTCTCAAACTATATCTGGTAGGTTGGAAGCTTATAGCTTTAGTTTGGCAAGATTCTCTCTGTTAGGAATAAGCAATTTTAACAGATAGGATTCAACTAATGTCAAGTGCCAGGGAAATCAGGAGATTCAGGCAGAATCTACAAGAATCTGACCAACTAGGGGTCAAGGGAAATGAGCAGGAGATAAGAAAGGTATTCAAAGTGGGCCTGACTTAGATCTACTTGTGACTTATGACATATATGATTCCTCCCTCGGACTCAGCTTGCTCATCTCTACAACTAGACTTTTCTGTGTTGTCTTCGGGCTTGACAGCATGTGAGGAACAACTTACTGGTTGGCGGGCACTCACTATCCCTGGAGATGTAATATGGCTTAATAAGGATGAATAACTCCGATAGGAAGATCTGGAGGGCTCAGAAGTGTTCACATCCATATCTGACATAAAAGAGAGAGAAAGGTCTATCAAAGATGGTATGGCATATAATTTTTGTTATATATCAATATAAAAATAATAATAATAAAGGCTGGCAAAATCAGATTTCTCTGATTGAGTGCTGGATGGGTGTTTTTTTGTTCCCAGATTTCTCAATAATTATCAGTTTGACCAAATGTTATGGTTCTAATCTTACAGGTTTTGTGAATTTTCAAAGTCCATTTTGCCCTCTCATTTTTCTTCCTACCTTCTGATGCATATGAAGAATGCTCTTCATGGTGGGGCAAACTGTAATTATAACTCAGATACGACTTGGTGGGACTGGGATCTAGGAAATCACAGGAAAAAAAAGTTGAAGCAAAAGCTCTTCCTCTTTTTGGCACATATGTGTGTATGTATTTATAGTATAAAAAACAAGTTAAGCTATTTAAGCTGAGAACATGTTGCAGAAGGGAAAGATAGTATCTGTAAATGGTTTTGGATCTCTTTGACATTCTGTTGCATATGATGTAATACAATTATAGGTAATCGAAATTTCACAACATAATTGGGATCAAGCAATGCATTTATAAAGCATAACATCATATGATCATGCCACTTAGCAAAGAAATCCCAGAAGTTCTCATTGTCATTGTAAAGGGAATCACTGTGGGTTGTTAAACAAAGAGATCACGTGGCCACTATTTGCTATCCCCTGCTGGCTTCCCCATTGATTTTGCTTGTAGGAAGCCAGCAAATGATGATCATTAGTTCAAAGACCAGTCATAACCATCATTTGTTCAGCACCATCCTATGTTTGAATGGTCACTGAACAAATGGTTCACTGAGCAAGGACCACTTGGTTTTTACAGAATTCATTTCTGAGATAAGAATATAACATTCCAGAAATTCTGACATTTAAAAAAAAAGATAACTTTCATAATTACCAAAGCAACATTTAATATAATCATATCAATGAGTAGTGAATGACAGAATCCTGCTAAAATACTGTAGATCTCTACTTCTTCTAGCCAATCTATGAATTGTGGAGAAATTTGTATTCCTGTGTCTATATTAACTTGTATGAATTACTTTAGGTTATATAAGTAAAGACAGATGAATCAAATGACTAATTCCAAACTAATAGAGAAAGTGGAAGATCTTCTTTAATGTTCTTTAGTATTCTTTAATTTTTGTACAACTGAGTATAAATCTCCCCTTCAAAAAATGCTTATAAAACGTGTTAAGAAAAAATATCGTTCCAAAGGGTATAAACATGGAAAGAGTAATTTACAAAAATGTACATATTAAGGGGCAGTATATACAAAAATGTGTATGAATGTTCAGGTGTTATAAAAATCAGCACTGAATTAAGTATATGTTACATAGATTTTTTTTTTTAAATCACAATTCATCATGAAAATAGGGTGGAAGTGACTTTTGACTGAAAAAAGGCAAACTTCATAGGAAGCAAAAGGCACCTATCCGTATGTTCTTAAAATGTACTTGTTTATGATGTAGAATATTAATTTTGGCAGTGTCAGTCACAACAAAGTTAACCATGATGTCAAAATGCCCTAAAATCAATCTTATGGGACAAATACATCACTGATTACACATAACATGTATAAAATAAAATCCTATCAACCTGTTTGTGATTTTAGGCACAACCGATGTATAAAATAAAATCCTATCAACCTGTTTGTGATTTTAGGCACAACCGAGTCAGGTTTATATAGAAATCCCTGTTTTGGGGGTTGAGTTCTGAATATGAACTATGTCATTTTTTTTGATGAGAGAATACATACATTTCTCTTGCTATAACTGCCCCCCCCAATAAAATATATCTTCTTCCCAAATAAAAAACTCCTGGCTTTTCAATATCCTCATCCTATGTCCATGGCTTATAATCCATCTTTCTTCAGTCAAAGACTGTCCTCTCACACCTACCTTCATCTCTGTACTCAGAATAGTATTCCTGGCTTGTTGGGACATATTCTTTGAAGTAAGTTCTTGTGGAGCCAAGAGCTGCAGGGTAGAAGGAATGAGAAGGTATTTAAATTTGATTCAGCCTCAATAGGAGTCAGTACCTGGGTCACCTTGTCTAGGCTGGGAAACTAAAAAAGGTTGGGTCTGTTTAGTATTATTACAACATACCTGGGCTGTAGACACTAGAGTGAAAAGTTGCAAAACACTCTCCAAGGAAAGCAATGGCAAAATATTTTCCTACTGTTGTCATGAAGACAGCATGGACATACCCACATAGTCACCCAAATGTCGACCTCAAATCAATGAAGACTTTCCCTTTTTAATTTAACTTCGATAGTCCATTTCCTTAGAGCACCAAGAACACACATGCCATTGCCCTGCTAATTTTTACCTTTTGCTTGTTTGTTTCTTGGATTGCTCATCCTTCTAATGTCTTTTGTTTTTTAGTCCATGCCTGTCTTTTACTCCTGTTTTAGCAATTCATGTCACTCACCTTCTTGTCCATAGTTGAAGTCTTCCCTTTTTCGTGGGCTCACAAAGGTCTCTTTTACATAGCTTTGGCTGGTGGCTGGCTCTGTGCGGGTGAGAAAAGAGGTTAGTGCCTGGCAGGGAGACTTTTCTCCACTTGGGTCAGTTTCTTCTTACCTGTGTGGGACACAGACTCTCCAGGTGAAGGATATTGAGTCCGCTCAGTCTCATATTCATAGATTTTCTTTTCATAAAGTTTCCGGGTAGATCCTAGGAAACAGAAATCAGGCTGGGGTTATATCTAAACAGAGAACAATATACAACCCTTCAGCCTCCTCCATATGTTCCTTCTACTCTTCTATTAATACTTCCAGATATCTTTATTGATTGCTTTAAAGTCTTGCCAAATCCCAAAAGAAAGCTCATTGCTTAATCTGTCCTAAATATTGTTCACAACGTTTATCTGTTGTGAAAGCCACATTGTCCAAGATAAATGTGGGTTGGATATTTCACAAAAAAGTAATTCCTGGTTAGGAGCAGCACTCCCTTTAATCATTTTAAGACTCTTCTGACATTTCTTCTTCTTAAAGAGCCAGAAGACTCAATTAAGGTATCCACATCGGTTATTTATGCAGCTTCCTCCCTCACATGTGAGAGTAGAGAGGCAGAATTTTATCCCCATATGCTCCATCACTTCAGGCAATTCATTGTGAAATTAGTGAAAAACTGGAGGAAGGCGGGGGCAAATAAAATATTCTCTTATATGCTGGTCTCTTCTGCTGTAAAAGCCAAATGTGCAATTTTTATGAACTAAGAACTATCCTTGGCTTTCAGTGCTGTGCTGAAGGAAGGGCTTGGCAATGCTCCAAAAGGGAAAGGATCCAGAGTAAAATAAGTGATTAGTGAAAAATGAACTTGATTTAATGTTAATTAAAATTACTAAAATCAATTAAGGGTAATTTTACAACTAAACTTCAATATTCTAATAAATTCCCCTCCTAGTTCATTAAAAATTACATTTTGGCAAGGGGGGTTTGCACATAAATTTTTGGGAAAAGAAATTTTTGTCATAAAATTATATTTTTGGGGGGTTAATTGGTTCCTTTCCTAGCCTGCTACTTTCCCACTTCCAAATTCCAAGGCATGTTTACAGGCAGTCCTCATCTTATATCAGATCACTTATTGACAATTTGAAGTTATGAAGGATCCTGAAAAAGGGAGTTATGACCCAGGTACAAAGTTTGGGCCACTCACATTTATGACTGTAGTACTCTGTGGTCACATAAGTGCAATTTATGAAGTTTTTGCTAAAACCTGGCCTTTATTTGTTTTCAGCTAACCCCACCCCAAACAATGGGTTCACATAATCAGCGCCACAAAAAAAGTAATAAAATCCAGGCATGGTCATGTGGTAACCCACTATGCGACCATCATATCTTAGAGTCCAAATTGCGAGCTCAATTAAAACCATATGTCGAGGACCACCTGTACTTATTTTTTCTGCTCTGGGTAAACACATTGTCACAGCACATACCAACAAGAGGCCCGTGGGGGATGCTGTATTTTTTCAATCGTGCGATAAGTTCCTTGTCTGTCATGCCTTTATATTCATCCATGGTGCTACCTAGAAAATGCAGAATGAGGGTGGGGAGAAATAAGTTGCAGCCAATATCCCTAAATAACAATTAACTGTTCAATCGGAAAACACCTTTTAAAACTAAATCTCTCACAGATGATCACACCAAGCTCTAAAATACTTTAACTTGAAAGCAAAAGTAGTTTCAGTACCAATATTACTACAGGTTTCCTGAAGAGAATGATTTCAGTAGAAGCACTTTTTTCCCTTTTTTTTCCTGAAGGGAATAAAATGTAATAAACAAGCTGTTCCTAAAAGAGTTACATATGAAAGGAAGAAATGAGATGGGGGAGCAAACCCCAACATAAATAAAGTCAATATTTGGAAGTGATTATATCTCCCATAATAGGAAAGGACTAAGGACAATGGGGTCTGTTTTAACAAGACGAGCTAAGCATCGTTGCCTCAACAAGAACTAATGTTCTCAACCCCTTACAGTACTACAAACTAGCCATGTCTGTAAACAGTTGGGCAATGTTGGATTAAGCCAGGGAAGGCAATGGTGGGTGGATCAAATTCAGTGCTAGGCAGTTTACTAGCACAGCTTTGCTAAAGCCTCCAGGAGGGGCACATAGTTTCCTAAAGCATATTTGCCGAGTGTGGGGTAAGAGGATTATGTTCTTCCTACTCCTCTTGATGAAAAAAATAAAATCAAAGAAACCCATTTGGTGACTCCCTCTGAATCAAGATAAAGATGTTGTTCCATTACACAACTTACGATAAATGTACCCTTAGGATTACTACCGGCAACAAATATTTTGTCATGTGTACTTATTTTAATCAGGTTTTATTTAATGCCACAGTCTGCATTTTTGTGTATCATTTCCTTCTATACTTATGTATACAGATTTGTTTTATTCATTTTAATGTATTAATGCTGCCCAACTTCAATACCTGCAAACTTTGGATAAATGCAGCTAATAATATTCAATCTAGTACATAAACATCATAAATCTTTAAAAAGCAACAAACGTTTTGCATTTTTGAGAGATTATAACTTTGACAAAAGAACTGGGGGAAAGGTATCAGACAAAAGAATTATAAGCCACACCTTAAGTTTTTCATCATATTCTTTGCCTGAGCATGAATACGGAAAGATTTCTTTTCAGCCACAAAAGAGGCCATTTAAACAAATTCCCTCAAAATCTTCAGAACTTATTTAATCAATACAGGCTCCAAATGGAACCTGTGCATTCTAGATATGTATTACAAGGAATTGTGTCTGATTAGAATCCACATCCATACATCCACATATAACAAGTTATGCATTGCTGTATTATGGTATGTCGAACAGCCATAAATTAGATTAATATTTTAAATCACATCTTATTCTGGACCTTTGTCCAATTCAATTTCTCCTAAAACCCAACATAGCTGACGAAAAAACAAGACAAAAAAACAAAACCAAGTAATTATTGTACTTATTAGATCGATCTGAAATTCTGTTTTCTACCTCTGTCTAAATTTCTGTTCTACCTCTATGAAGAAAATGTTTTTATTTAAATGGAAAAATGTTCAGAGCTGGGGCCTGAATCAGTATCAGACATACTTTGCAAATTTATTTCGTCTCAGATTCCTGGGTGTGCCTTAGCTTTCCCTTGAATCCCCCCCTTCCCCCCCCATCAAAATGCAGACAGAATACTGTAACTCTTTTTTTGCCTAACAATTTGGGATAGATAGGGGGTTAGGAACACATTTATTCCATAACAGTGAAACTTATTATTACAGTTGCATGCTTCCTAGGCCTAAGATTAAGTAACATTTTAAAAAACAATTTAGGCAAGCGAATGATCAGAGAAACAAAGTGCTAATTAGGACTTTCGGGGTGTAATAGCCAAAAATAGAAATCCTGTGTTCCTTTTTAATTTGGGGAACAATTAAATAGGGAGGAAGGAGAGAGAACCAAGAGTCAGTTTGGTCTAGTGGTTAAGGCAGCAGTCTAGAAACCAGGGCACCATGAATTCTAGTCCTGCCTTAGGTATGAAATCGGACTGGATGACTTTGGGCCAGTTAGTTTCTCTCAGCCGAACTCCTCTCACAAGGTGGTTGTGGAAAAAAGAGCATTAGAGGTGCTTACTGCTTTGAGTTATTTATAACGGGGAGCGTTACCAATCAGCAGCTTGCATGCCTGAATTAAGCTGCACGAAAAACAAACCGTTGATTGTGGTATTTTTCCAACTACAAATGTCTGCATTCAACTGAAGTCTAAATTGCGTTGAATGGAAGAAGCAGATTCACGCGGGAAAAGAAGGAAAGTCAGCCAGCGGGGTAAACTGAGCTCCTAACTAAGTTTAGCACACGGAGAAAGTAACCCCGCCCAAAGCGTCCAAAGTATACTTCAGGGTCAGCTAAGGAACCCGAAAACCTATCCCATCAGCCACTACCTGCAGTCCTTTTGCAAGGAAATGGTCGAGCTCCAGACCCTCCAACACCCCCTCATCCTCTGACAAGACAGCAAATGCCGTGGGCTCGAGGGTCAGAGAGGAGGGTTGGGCGGAAGAGCCCAAGCCTGACAGCTGCCAACTTTCAAAAGCCCGGGACGCTCCGGGCTCGGCTCTGCCCAGAGCGGCGGGAGACGCGTCTAAAAAGGGCCAAACGGAGGAGGCAGATAGTCACCCTGTCGCCCGGTCCCTAGTCCCCCTTTCAACCCCCCATCGGGGCCCGCTCTCTACCAAACGAGAGACGTGCAGTCGCTGCCCCGGGCGGGCTCGGCGTGGGCGATGCCTTCCATGCCCGGATCCTACGGCCCAAGCTTCTTTCGTAACGCGCGGATCAGACGATTCCCTCTACTCCCCGCCAAGATACATCCAGTTGGCAAAGGAAAAAAGAAAAAGCGACGCAGCCCTTTTTCCAGTTCAACTTTAGGGGGGAAACGAAGCTGGCTTTGCAACCGAAAAGAAAGCTTAAAAGAGGGCGGGTGGGGCCGGGCAGAAATTCTCCTAGCAGCGGAGGGAGGAAGGCAGGGTGGTGGGTGGCACAGAGGGGAGTGGGGGGGCTCGTTCCTACCTGCTATTTCGGGCGCACTTGGGCTGGTCTCCGCCAGGGAAGTGAGTCAGGCTGCGGGGAAGGAGGGCCCGACAAACTCTGGATCTCAGCGCCGCACACACCCTCCTCCGTCTCCTCCTCCTCCTCCGTAGCTGCCGGGCGGGTTCGGGGCGTGTTTTCTTTTTTCGCTGGCTCTCGTTACCGGCCTTTTGCGTTTCAGATCTTTTCACTTCTTGGCTCTGGTAGCGCAAATGAACGACGCGCGTTTTGCCGCCTTCCAGGCTCAGGAAACAGAGGAAGCAGACGTTATAGGCGAGGCGGAATCCCTCGGGTATAACGGTGGTAATAGTAATTAACACTGCCAGGGATCAAGCTCTGCCTAGAGATCCAGTCTAAACATCTGGCCAACTGTGCGATCAACCATAATAGAAGTAGAACGTCCGTGGCAAAAGAAAAGAAGGACAGTACCGATTGTAATAGAATATTGTTTTATTGGCCAAGTGTGATTGGACACACAAATATTTTGTCTCCAGTGCTTAAGCTTAAAAATGGGGTGGGAGGGGGGACAGGGAAGGAGGTGGCTGAATGGAGTCACTGAAGCAGTAGGCGTGAGCTTAAATGGAGTCTGGAGGATGGTAGAGGATAGGAAGGCCTTGGAGGAACTTTGTCCATGAGGTTGCGATGGGTCGGGCACGACTTCAGGACTAACAACAACAGAAGGATGGCGTGAGAGGAAAAACTGTCTTTGTGTCTAGTTGTTTTGACATGCAAATTCCTGCAGTGGCGTTCTGAGGGGAGGAGTTGAAACAGTTTATGTCCAGGATGTGAGGGGTCTATATATATTTTTCAGCTCTGTTTCTGGCTGGTGCAGTATACAGGTCCTCAATGGAAGGCAGGCTTGTTGCAATTGTTTTTTCTGCAGTCCTCTAACTATCCATTTAAGTCTGTACCTGTCCTGTTTGTCTGCTATACCAAACCAGACAGTTACAGAAGTAAAAAGGCAGACTCAAGAATTCCTCTGTAGAACTGTATCAACAGCTCCTGGGGCAGTCTGAGCTTTCTGAATTGACACAGGAAAAATATTCTTTGTTGTGCCTTTTTAATGATGGTTTTAATATTAGGTGTCCATTTCAATAGACAATAATAGGTGCCTTGGATGCAATTTTAAAACATCTGGAGCAGCAGTTTTAAAACATCTGGAGCAGCATCAGCATTGACCAAATTACCAACAGTCAATTACAAAATGCAACTTTATTTGGAACACCTTACAACCTGCTATAGTACCTTTGTATTATTAAACAACATATCCTAGATCCTTGGGAAGGACTCAATTGGTGGACAAAAATGACAAATCCAGTCTTAACATCTGGTTGACTGTGTGACCAATCATAATAGTATAATCGACCTGACAATAACTGGATGCAGCCAAATCATGCAGACTGATTAAAGGCATGATTGAGGTATTTATTTATTTTTGTGTGATCTTTATTGCTTATGTTTTTATTATTGTTGTTAGCTACCCAGAGTTACAAACAGACCTTAGAACCAATTGCTTAGCAACTGTTCAAAGTTCAAAAACACTGATTAAAAAAAGTCTTAGAACTTTCCCATTTAAAACCATCACAGCATTCCCCCTGTCAAGTGAACGAAATTCAGGTGCTTGACTATTGGCATGTATTTACAATGATTGCAGCATCTTGCAAACATTGTAAATCCATGTCATGTGAATCACCGTTTGCAATCTTCCTGGTGCTTCCAACAAGCAAGGTCAATGGGGGGAGCCAGATTCATTTAAAAACCACATGAATCACAACTACAGTGATTTAATTAACCATGGCAAAAAAAAAAAAGATTGTAAAATCAGGCACAACACACTTAATAACCTTACTTTGCAATGTAAATTTTGCTCCACATTGTGATTGTAAGTTGAGGATTACCTGTATACACCACAAGATGGGTGTTGATAAAAATCTTCTACACAAACAAATATTAAAACTATGGGTCAGTGTCCATTTTCTGAAAATATTAAATCACAAACAAATGACAGTGAAAACTTTCTGGGATGTTAAATGTACTGAAGGATACTTGATACAAAGTACACCAGATATTATTGTGGTTGGACACGACTATGTTGAGTTTATTGAGGATGGTTTTTCCAAGAGACAGTAACATTAAAAACAAGAAATTGAACAGGGTTATAAAATACCAAGATTTGCAATTAAGATCGGTTCCAAATATGAACAGATTTGGGGCCAATTATATTCTGATTGACCCTCTCCTTGCTCAAATGGCTCTGCCTGGCAAATATTTTTGCATGACATGGCACTGCTTCAAAAAAATGGGTGGGTGGGTCTGAGCCTACACTTTTTAGATTTCACACATTTCCTCATAACTGCAACTCAAGATTGAGAGCAGTATAAAGAATGACTGATGTTGCCAAAAGCCCTGAAGTGATATATCAAGCCGAACAGGATACTACCATCCTCTATCTCGGTTTGCCTTTTGCTTTTGTCTTTAACCTCTTGGCCTCTTCCTCTTCTTTGGACATTATTTGCGAAATCATTAATTGGGCGGTAGATGTCAGTTCAAGAAAAATTACCACCAGGTGTATTCTAGCAATTTTCTGTCAATATTTAACAGTTTTACTTCATATGGGGAAAAATAATTAAGTCGTTGCCAAGTTAGCAAATTTTGAGCTGTTTGGCAATCCCATCAGTGTTCCAGTGAAGATGGATGCCATACTTTGAGTGTGATGATTAAATGCAATGATTTTGAATATCTAAATGATTGCTGGTTCAGCCCAGTTACTTCTTTTACTCACTGCAAGATGAAATGAGAAGAATATTCCCATTCCTCTTCTGATCAAAATGGTAGTTTGCCACTGCCACCATTGAAGAGGAGCAAAGTTTAGGAAGGCTGATTTATTTATTTTTATTTATTAAATGTAGATGCCACCCATTTCACTATCCAAAATGATTCTGTTTTAATATAATGAGCGAACCTAGTCAGTGGTTCAATAATGGTTCAGTTAAATACTCTAACTACTGGTAATATAGTATTTGCAAAAATACTGGGAAAGTTTTTGAACCTCAGTTTGCATTTTGTTTAATTCTTTTAAAATGAACATTACTTGCTAAAATTGGGGAGTGTTTATGGTTCCCTCCAGTTTAATATAACATGCAAACGTTTTGGGAAGCTTTTCTTAGATTGATACATTCTTAATTGATGAGAAATCATGAAATAAGGATGGATTCAAAAGAATTTGGGCTCCACTGATGCAAGATTGCCAATAGTGCTGGAGATCCTGAATGCTGTACAATACTTTGGGATGCATCAGTATATAAATCTGGCACCCATATAATTATACTCAGACTCTGAAGGACCTGTTTGAAATTGATTCTAAGTGCTACAACAGCTCTACTTGATAGCATATTCCTTTACGTGTCTGCCAGCAAATAAATTCAAATCTTGCAATCTACTTGAATGAGAATAAGCTTCATTGACCTCAGCAAGTTTAATTTCTTAATGAATGTATTTAGGTTTGCATGATTTTGTTTTGTTTTGACCTATCCAGTTTATAATGCATTTTCCCAAGACTTACAAGCCTGAAGAGGATAATTTGGAGGGGTAGAGGAAGTGAAATGTGTAATATGTAAAATCTTGGGCTAAAGTAAAACTTATATTAATTAAATTAGTGGGAAGTTTTCCTCATTGGTTTTGAGTGTGACTGAAATATTTCAGCTGCTCTTTGCTTGTATCAGGTTAGTAAATAAGCAACTTTATTTATTTATTTGATTTGTCAATCGCTTACAAGATAATAGGTATAAGTATAAACATGAGTAAGAATACAGGAAATAGGTACGAATAAATGGGGACAATAGGTCAGGGACGGGAGACACGATGGTGTACTTATGCATGCCCCTTACAAACTTCTTAGGAATGGGGTGAAGTCTTAAATTAACTATGTGTGATTAAATCAATGTTTGCCTAGCAAACATTGATTTAATCACATATAATAGTTCAATGAATTTTCCCCAACTCATTATGTTGGGACTATATCTCCAGGAATGTCCAGCCAACATGAGGGAAGTTTATATTATTTTCTAAAGAAAACTAAATGCTGATAACAGTTATCAGATGACTTGGGAACACAAGGAAGGCTTGTTTGCACGGCTTAGGACCCTCAATCTGCATCAGGTCATCCAGACGTTTTAAGTATCTGAAGGTAACACTCTGTAAGGCCACGCGGTGGCAGCAAAGACACAAAGAAACCTTTAGCTCCTTGCTGTCATTTGAGCATCGTCCAGAATTTTATGGACCAGATACAGTAGGCAGTCCTAAACGTTTCTCCTCCCATGGTCTTCCTCTGCCGGCACCGATACAGATTCAGCCAGATATTGCGAATGGAGCTTCGACATTACAGTATTAGTTGCACCCTCCATGAGCAGATTCTAATCTCAAAACGGTCTCACTCCGGGAGAAAGGAGAAGCCACATTCCCTCCAGAAGCCTTCGGCGGACAAAAGGGAGCCCGAACTGCAAGAAGATCTTCCATTGAGCAGGAAAAGACTACATCTCCCATCAGACTTTTGGGGAAAGACTGCCCTTCGCATCTCCTTCGCCCCTCCCACTGGCCAAGGACTTGCCCGAGCATGCAGCTTTCAGTTTCTCTAGAGACCGAGCGAGCCGGGAGTCCAAGCGTTGCTACTTCTGAGCCTGGAGAATCGCGGAGAGGTGAGAATGAGACACAGAACGCGTCTCTCCTGTCCATTTCCAGCATGTGAGCCGTTTTTGTCTTATTCAGGAGAGAAGAAAAAGAGGCTGGCTTCCCCCTTTTCATTTTGCCCCCTTCCCTGGGTTTGAAAAGCGAAGGACCGAAATACGGCAGTGGCACTGACTGTACGCTGTCTCAAGCCATCGGGCACCTTTCCCCAGTTATTGCAGGAGGAGAGTCGGGTCAGTCAGTCTGTCTGTGGCGGTCAAAATCAGGAGGGGTCGGGTGGCACCTCTTACGACTGACAACACTGTGTTAAAAGCAGATTGCAGCTCACGTCATCGGATACAGGGAGTGCAAGGCTGATGTGGGATTTAAATTGGGGAGAAAGGGGGAGAGACCGGTGCTTCTGTAGGTGCAGGATATACGCGAGAGAGGTTGCTAAATATCTCACCCGTTAACAAACGTAATGTGTTACAAACTCATTGTATTGGTTGAGACCTTCTGAGGTTGCCTGGAAACTTTTTGATGTGAGTTCAGCCATTTCTCACTTGATGATGCTGTTAGTCCCACTTTTGTAAACTAGCCACTATGAGGTCTGCTAGGAAGGATCCAGGAAAGTTGAAATGCTCTGATATAACTCTGTTCTGATTTTGAGTCTTGCTGTCAAACTTGTGTCCATTAATTCTTTTGCACAAAGTTTACCCTGTCTGGCCTACTTAAGAATCCAGAGGGGCACTGCTGGTAGATGTCACACTGGAGGATTTCCCCTGATTGGGAGAGTAAACGGTTAATGGAAATAGCCTTTATGAATTGAAAACGCTTTTCTGGACCAGTCCAGATGTTCTGGCTATAATATTTGTAAGAGCACAACATGAACCTGAGGACTTCTCACTAATTGTTTGCTTCACCATTTAGAATCCAGATTTATTTTGTTTTGAACAAGATTTATTTATTGTCTGCCTTTCTATTTAAAGGAGTGCTCATAATTCCCCTTTGAGTTATTGACAATGGCATATTGTAAGCTATTGATTGTGAAACTTACCTTGGTAAACCTAAATGACCAGTCTTCTAGCAATGAGAACAATTAATCAGTCGAACAGCTCATCTCTGGAAGTTGTGAGTGCTCCAAAACTGAAGGTTTTCAAGAACAGACTGGGCAGCCATTTGTCCAGAATGATACAGGATCTTCCAGCCCTATTGTTCTATGTTCTGTGTTCCAGTTCAGAGAAGACATTCATGTGGTTGATGTCTTGGATTTGGGGTTATGCAATTGAACCCAGTTTGAGGCTAACCTCACACATGAAATTCCTCTGGGTAATTTGAGGCCAATGTCCTGCCCTCAGTCTAACTTACTTCACAGAGTTGTTGTTGTAGGGGGAAATTGATAGAGGAAATGCTGTGTGGAAATCTAACTAATAAAAAAATTCTGGGCATCTTGCCATAAGGATATGAGTTTCTCCTACCTTAAAGGAAGACCAATATTAAATATTAAACTATAATTTTCTCCTTAAGGGAAATCTCACTTGTACAATTGAACAATGACTTTCCTCTTTTGTATGTCAGACTGTGGAGCATTATTCATTAATATGAACAACTGAGTATGAGGCGTGTCTTTCCAGATGATGATGATGATAGTAGTCAGGGACCCAGGCAGGTTCATGGTGAAGGAAGCAATGCTTGATAAAGCCACATAGTTGTTGTTACTAACAGTTACTAACACGCTTTGCCTTTTTTGTGCCAGCCATGACTGAACCTCTGGACTTCTACCAAACGTTTGTTTTCCTTGACATTGAGTCCACCGGGTTGCCCAGAGACCAACCTCGCATAGCGGAGCTGTGCCTCTTTGCTGTTCACCAATCTTCCCTGCAGCCCTCTCCACAGACAAAAGGGCCACAGCTGCCTCGCATCATAGACAAGCTGATCCTCTGCATCGACCCCCAGAAACCCTTTACTCTATGTGCACAGGATATAACTGGGCTCAGCAACCAAAAGCTAGAAGAGAACTGTAAGCCGGAAATCAACCGTTCTTTGATGGAGACCCTGAAAGGGTTTTTAGACCGGCAAGCTCATCCCATTTGCTTAGTGGCCCACAATGGTCTCCGCTTCGACTTTCCTCTGCTGCGTAAAGAACTGTGGCAAATAGGCACCGACCTGCCTGCAAATACAGGATGCCTCGACACATTGCAGGCTTTGAAGGATGTACTTAGAGTGCCATACCTGAGCTATAAGCTGGGAAATCTATACCAGTACTTCTACAGAGAGGAACCATCCAGAGCCCACACAGCTGAAGGAGATGTGCTTACTCTTCTCCTTGTGTTTCTTGCTAAGGCCCTTGAGCTGAAGGCTTGGGCAGCCCATCAGGCCCAGAAGTGGGAGGAGATTCAACCTATGGATTTTCCTCACTCAGACAGGATCTGATCTCTGGAAAAAATAATAGCCTTTCTCTACTTGTCTTCTGTTATACTGAACCATATTTTTTTAATTGTGGTTTGTTGATTAAATCATAATTTATAAGCTTGTTCTTGACCAGCCAAGCTCTTTTTCTTTCCTGGATGTAGAAAACCACAGCAACGACCACAGAGAAGATATGCAGTAGCAGTTAGCAAAACATGATTTAAACCTGGAACAGGAAGAGAATACTAGAAAGAAACTCAATCTGGTTCTGCCTAAACTTTATTTGATATAAGAGGAAGGGAAACAGGGAAGGAAAATGCAATTAACTTTCAGGATTCTATTACGAATACCTACCGGTATATCAATAAATTAGAGTGCCAATAAATCTTGTGGGTTCTGCTTCCTAATGTAGACTTGAAGAATGTGATACCTGGGATCATGTGGCAACTATCTGATCCTGGGAGAAGATCCTGCTTTAATAAGTGGCCAACACATGCTGTGTAAGGTCTCAATGAATTTTTCCTCTTCAAATCCAAAATGCCACATGATCCTACAAATTCCTTTTCATTTGCACATTTAAGGAGTTTGTCTAATTCTACTTCAGATTTTCATCATTATTTTTGAGCATAATGTACACAGTTGCTATAAGGCTAAAATTTAAAGATGCGTGTTTTAGTTTCTTAGCCAACTTTTCCTATTTTAAAGGAAAGGGATTCTCCTGAAGATACGGATTTAAACCTACTTTGAGACAGATCTGGATTTTGGAAATATTTGGAAGGAAACTTCAGGAATCCTTTTTATGTGCTCTAAAGGAAAATGAATTATTGACAATAAGAAGAACAAGCTTTTGATAACAAATTTGCCACTAGGAGTTCCATTATTTATTAAAGCTATGTTTAATTGGGGTAAAAGTTGTTATGGAGAATTAAATTTGAAAAGTGTGTGTGTGTTGTTAACAGTATTTCCACTAAAGATCCCCAAATTTTAAAGATTTGGATTGTTTATATTTGTTCTGGATACAAATGCCAACTTTCCCACCCACCCTTAATGTATCTTGAAGTAATGTAAGTGCCTGTTCCTCAATTACTGCCTGTAATTATATTAGTAAAGAAACCTTTACAAATACCTGGAAGATGCCAGGTTGGAGATGAATAAAGTTGTCTTATCTTACAATCATGAAATGAAAAGTTTATTTTTGAATGGGATTGCGATTTTAATAAGTTTGTGGGTGAGACCAAATTTGAACTGGGCACTTGTTATATATTTCAGCCATCATTGCTATCAGAAGGCCTTAATATTCTGCTTTTAACCCATGGTGTTTAGCATTGTGATGTATAACTATTAATGAACACGGAAGTAGCATTTCTAAATAATGTTGGCATAAGGAAATAGTTTCCTAGCACAGTACTTATTTAAACTCCCACATGCTTGTAGTAACCTGTGAAAAAAATTCCTAAGTTCCTAAGTAAACAAAATAGGTTGTTCTAGGAAGTACTTCCTGTTACTTATTTGTTTATCTCATAATTAGTTAGATTTGATGGACTGTTTTCTTATTCTCTTATTTTTTTATTTTTTTAATCCCCTTTTATTTGATATATGCACAGTTATGTAAAAAAATTAGAGACTGAAAGGTACAACCAATGAATCAGTTAGTTTAAAATTGGCCGCAGATTTTATTTTTACAAATAAAATTTACTTTCTTTAAAAAAAATATTAAAAATTGGCAGAGGTTTTTTTAAAAAGATACATTTCTCACTCTCTCATGCTGGAAGATGCAGTTTCATTGCTATTTTCTCCAAATGTATGGGATGTACCTTCTTGGATGCTGCCTAAGACATCAATAGGAATTATTTTTTTGCTATTTTCTCCAAATGTATGGGATGTACCTTCTTGGATGCTGCCTAAGACATCAATAGGAATTATTTTTTCAACTGATTTTATTATAAACTAATATGTGATTTTTAAAAAAAAATTGATTAAATTACTCATACAATAATTTGGTCCCAAAATCACGCAAAGTTGCCTTCTTTTTAACTATCATAGATTGAATTGTACACCATGGAGGAAAAAAATTACTGTCTCTTCACCTGTGAAACTTTCCTCAAATTATATAGTGACTCTCCAATTTGTCCTGATGTTTTAATAGAATTTGATTTAATAGATGAATGAATCTGTATGGATAATAATTATAGGTTTTGAAATGAATTATCTATTTCCTAGTTAAGGATTTGTTTGTTTGTCTCTTGTGTATCTCAAAAATTGGTAAATTCTTTAGAATTATTACCGTATGTAGTATGAAAATTGCATATGGTACTTTAATGTTTTTAATGTACTAATTGCTGGAGAGAATAAATGAATGAAAGTAAAAAAAATATTTCAAATAAACTTGTGTATGGAGTTTTCTTAATACAATACAACAGTGCTTGCCAAACTTTTTCCTTCATTCCCTAAAATTTCTTCTGATAAATTCCTTTTTACCCAATGTGGATAAAATGTTTTAAGTCAACTTAAATGTTCCTGTTGTGATTGGGTGTGTTTACCTAAAGAAAAAACAGTTTTACCTAATTTGGGGTAATTTATCCAGGCTTGGGAAGCACGGTAATACACTATCACACTTTCAAACTGAATACAGAAGTTTTGTCTTAATATCTTTGAATTGGCCTGCAGTGGGGAAAACACTAAAATACTATGACGTACTTACTGTGAAATAACTATGGGGAAATGCTGAAATGCTAATGCTGATTTTCAATAAACTATCTGTTTGAAGAAACTATTCAAACAATTATAGGAACACAATAAAATTGCTAAGAAAACCAGGAGAGATATATACATAAATCTATATTTAGTTATGATGCTCAGTTAGGTGGGATCATCGCTTCTCACCTACCTTTCAATTGCCAAGTGAGGATAAAACAGGAAGTAGTACAAGTCCCATCTATGTCAAGAGTTTCTCTGTGGACTAGAGAAATTTCTTTTGTTTAGGAAACATTTGTGATTGACTTTTCCAATTGAGATGATTGCAGTGAAAGACACGATTTACAGACATTGTATTCTGAAATTTTCTCCCTAGTGTCCTCAAGTGCTAAGAATCTACCTTAGTTATAGGCTGCCATGTACTAGGCCAGGGGTCTCAAACTTAGTAACTTTTGTGAACTTCCAGAATTGCCCAGCCAACAGAATTCTGGAAATTGAAGTCCACAAGTCATAAAGTTGCCAAGTTTGGAGACCCCAGTACTAGATGTATGTGAACTTAAGTGGAACACAGTTTGAGCAGAGCATATGCCACACAACACACCCAAGATAGCATCCTCTATAGGAGGGCTGGGGAATTATGGTTCCTTATGACCTGTGGACTTCAACTTCCAGAATTCCTGAGCGAGCATGGCAGATCATAAAGGTCATAAAGGGGCCATAGTTCCCATCCCTGCTCTACAGAGAGAGAGAGATGCTACATGTTCCATCTTGTGCTCCTCAAGTGAGCCTGCTTTTTATCTTGCAGTAGTGCGTGTTTTGTCACCTCTCCAAGCCACTCCTGTCATGAGGTGGGAATGAAATAAGAACACCTTGTCCTTCACCAAAAATAGTTTGGGTGGATCTGACCTCGGGATTATAACCTTCTGGACTTTGAGATTAAGGAAGTAGTTCTTGCCCTGAACAAGCAATTCGGAAGAGGAATTGTTCTCTGAATGATCAATAAATGAAGAGACACCACACTAGTAAGTAGGAAACAGTTTGAAATGGAACTCTTACGTGCTCTTTTACCAGTTATAACGGGCTCCCTTTCTTCTCATAAAATGTCCTCCAGGACAAGTGTACAATATGAGTTACATTTTATTGAGTGGGAATCAAACACATCAGGAATTACCGTATTTCCTCAACATCTTTTCTGCATGACACAAGGGAAACTTCAAGGGTGTTCCTCTTGTGAATCAATGGTGTAGACTAGAGCATGTCACTCATAATAAGGACATACTAGTTTGGACAGTTATCTCAGCTGGGTGGCATTTCCGAGAACCAGAGCTGTGAACAGGAAGAATGTTGAACAGAAAATTAATTGCGGCGAGTTCAAAACTTTTGTCTCTGAGATGCCAAAGCTTTAAAGATCTTTTTGTTTACTCTGGTGATCTTTCCCTGCTTATACATCAGTCCTTAACTCACAGTCTCCAGGATTGCTCTGAGTCCTGTTGACGAAACTGCAAAAAAAGGAGAACATACAAAGTGTTGAAAGTCCTTTGGTTAGAAAACGCAAAAATGCCTTACAGGTAGTCCTTAACTTACATTCATTTGTTTAGTGACCTTTGGAAGTTATAACAGCACACAAAAAAAGTGGCTTATAATCGTTCCTTGCATTTAACTGTTCTTAACTAACACGATCACTTAGTCAAAATTTGGGAGCTTGGCAACCAGCACGTATTTACAATGGTTGCAAGGTCCTGGGGTTATGCAATCACCATTTGCAATCTTCCCAGCTGGCTTCTGATAAGCAGTCAGTGGGAGAAACTGGATTCACCTAATGACCACATGATTCACTTAACAACTAGTGAAAAAGGTCTTAAAATTAGGTGTGACTCAATTAACAAATACTTTGCTTAACAATAGAAATTATGGTCTCAAATCTGGTTCTCAGTCAAGGACTACCTGTATTTCCTTGGGTTTCTCTATTTTTCTTATTTGATTGCTACCTTAATGATAGCTGTCAGCCAATTAATTACCAGTAGCCTGTAAGTACCTACAGGTAGTCTTCAACTTTCAACTGTTTGTTTAATGACCAAAGTTACAATGGTCCTGAAAAAAGTGACCCATGACCGTTTTCCACACTTACAACTATTGCAGCATTCGTGTGGTCACTTGATCAAAATTCAGACATAGACTCATATTTATGAGGTTGCATAATCATATCTTGGAGTCATGTGACCTTCTGACAAGCAAAATCAAGGCAGAAGACAGATTCACTTAACAATCATGTTAACAACTGCAATGATTCACTTAACATCTGTAAAGTAAAACAGGACAAAACGGGACAAAATTCACTTAATAACTGTCTTGCATAACAACTGAAATTTTGGGCTCAATTGTGGATGTAAGCTGTAGTTAGCCATTTTATATATCACAAGCAGGGAGTCATTTAAAACTTGTGTGGAATGTGCCATAAGACACCTGAATATATTTTCCATATATATCCTGTTTATTTTTCAGTGATGTGACAGTTCTATGCTCCTTCCCTTTATTAATTTCTACAGATTAACTGCCAGGTGTCAGGGAAATCAGGCAATCCAGGCAGTTCAAATGGGTATAAAAGTTTATTGTACAGTATGTTTACTCTCTACAAAAATCTGTACTACTAACAGTGTCAGAGCAATTTGGTGGTAGATAAGGAATTCTAAGTAGGCTGGACTTAGATCTCTTGTGGGCGCAGACTAATGATGCGTTTGGCCCTTCCCTTGGGCTCAGCCTCGTCCTCCTGCATTAACCTCCTCTTAGCAAAACTGGTTGGCTGCCCTATCTCTGGCTCTTTGCAATCATATTAAGTTCCTGCTCATCCCATAATCTTCCTTCCCAAATTAGTTAATATGCTATGAAGCAAAGAAAAGGCCATGTTTATAAAGGGCTAAGAAAAATTATGTGGCTCTAATTAATGGCAGATGACTCGTTTGTTTCTGAACTGATTGGAAGAGGTTGAAAAACTCTGCATTCATGGATTGCACTTTTAGCTTGAAGTGAAATCATTCAAGAACAATTTAGAAAGCAGATTTTCCTTAGTCTTGAGGCTTCAGGCAGGTCAAGGAGATGCCATGGCATTCTTTTTTCTTTTCTTTCCCTCAACAATCCTGCTTACCCAAGGGAGCACAGGTGCCCATTTTCAAATGCTAACTCTTCTTTTAATAATGTAGTTTCCCCTAACCAAATCAGCTTTAGTGGCTGGGATTTGGAGAGTTACAAGCCCTTTGATAATCACTTGGACTTACATATACGGATAAATAAATCTGGAATACCCAGTGGGGAGTGAGGAACTTTTATCAATCAAAAAGATACGTAACTAAAATATGAAGATAGGTAGCATGATTAAAACATCAAATAAAGACACATCAAACATTTACTTTTAAATTCATTTTCTTTCTGTTTTTATTTGGTTTTTATCCATTTTTTCTATAATTTTGGGGGGATAAGGGGGCATTTTGGGGAAATAATGCATATTTTTCTGAAGTTTTGTTGCTGTTCTTGTTGGTTGGTGGTGTTTTTTTTCTTTTTTTTGTCATTTAAAGATGGAAGAAAAAATCACACAATATCGACCGGGGCAAAGAGCCGGACAAACCGAAACGCACAATTACGGCACAATCAGATACACAGACACTGAGTAATATATAGTCAGAGTGCCACTGGGGGTGGGGAGGGGGAGAATGAAGGGGTCTGGGCTGAAGGGGGAAGCTTTGGCTGGTATGGAAAGTGGAGCAGTTGGAGGCCAGAGGTTTTAAAGGGAAAAAAGAGGAGCAAGAATTAGGGGATGGCTTAGAGGGGAAAAAATGAGTAAGTGAGGAGATCAATGTAAACATGGTGAATAAATTTGAGAAAAAGTAACAGGGCTAAGGAAAAGGGAGAAGTCAGTGACAGGGCTCAGATTAACAGAATGAATTAGAGAGTTTAAGAGCAAGAATCTGAACGATAATGCATATTTATTTGGACACAAGCTCACATGGAATCAACTTTGTTTATTATGTTAAGAGCTACTACCTGATACCAAGCACTCCAGATCGTATTGTACAAGGCTGTATTTATCAGAATGATTTCACACGCACCATGTTTGCAGTTGATTAGATTTACAGATTTTGGCCTTTAGGAGCTTGGTTTGTGTGAGAATGTGGTATATCCAGCAAGTGGGCGGTTCTCTGAAAACCGCAGAGCTCAGAGATGGCATTTGAATAGATTGCTGTCTCACTCTTGGGCTTGTATAATTTTGGACCACCATAGTGATTGCATGGCAGCTGATAGATGTCCTGCATAGACAGGGCTCTTGGGACATGCCACCATGCAGGTCACATTGCCTTGTGAAGCCTGAGGGAGGCTCGATAATACCTATCATAAGCAATCATGTATGGAGGCTTCTATGTGAACCAGACTGGGGATAGCCTTAATGATTGAAAAGGTTCAGCGGTTAACCATCCTGATGATAAGTCTGGTATCTGGATGGATTAAATTATCATATCTCAAATACAGGTTTTAGGAGAGCAAGAGAAAGAAAAAAGAGAGAATGCAAATGAGGAAAAGCATGGGGAAAGGATGGATGGATGGATAGTGGAAGCCTCCCCCGCAATCTCCCCATCCCTTAACTATAGACCCCTGGTGCAACAGCTCACTAGGAACAAGTCCCCCACCCCTGTTTTGCTCTTCCCTCCCAACCGGGCTAAAGCTTTCTAAGGAGATGGTCAATACACATCCCTTCAAAACAATAATGAGCACCTCAATGTTGTGGATCTTTCTGAG
Organism: Bungarus multicinctus; assembly: GCA_023653725.1. NCBI lineage: Eukaryota > Metazoa > Chordata > Lepidosauria > Squamata > Elapidae > Bungarus > Bungarus multicinctus. Next base: position 159,657,711 of record CM042834.1, read on the forward strand.
GCTTCCCCATTTTAGCATCCCTCCTCCCCTGATGCAATGGGCCATGAGAATATCCTTGAGGAAGAGGAAGAACAGCTGCAAGCAAGGTAATGATCAGATACAAGAAACACAGGCCCAAACTAGAATTTGGGAAAGCATCTCAGACTCTACCCTCCCTGGTTAATAAAGAATAAAGGCGGGATGTGTGTGTGGGAGGAGTGAAGGCAGTCAGAGTTGCAAGATTCTATTACTGTAACCCTATAATTAAAGTAGCTGCAGTGTTCATGACTTTGGTATTTAAGTCAGGTCTAACCCCAAAGAGCTAAGATCAGTCTTGAAACTCTGAATGTGCCTTCACTCCTCCCTTCTGCTGTGCCTTTTATCCTGAAGAGAACTAGGGAGGATCAAGTCTAAGACGCTTCCTCAAATTTCATTCCTGCTTTGGACTCAGATTTCTCTTGCCTGGCTGGTGCCTTGGTTGCGGCTCGTCCTCAAGGTTATTCTCACAGCCCATTATAGATACCTGGCTGGAAGGAAATCAGGGGATAATTTCCCCCAAATATATTTGCCCTCTATCCTACCCCATAGATCAACGGGGTGAAATCAGGAATTGAGGGTATGTTTTAAAAAAAAAAACTTTAAAGTGCTGCTAGAGGATTGAACCCCCAAACCTCTTAAACCCCAAATCCTGCCTGGCATTTGCACACTCAAAAGAACAACCCAATTGCCCTCTACCTCATCCCCTTCTGGCCCAGCTTCCGGCCCATCTTAGAGGCATGCAGAGGAGAGAGGAAAGCTTGGCATCAGATGAGGGTCAAAGGAAAACTGAACTGCTGGAATGCCTTCCACAATACAGAAAGCATAGGATGGGGTTCAAAGTGAATGGCGAGAGAAAGGGTACTTCAGGAGGAGATCCGACAACCCATTTTGGCTGGAGAGTGTAGCAGATAGGCCTGGGGAGGCCAAAGGTCAAGAAACTGTCATGGGGAGGGCAATGGTGTGGAGAAGTGTGTTATGCATGAGGCATTGGGGCAGTGGGAGAGGGAGCGGTCTACCTCTAGTTATAGTTTCTCATATATATATAATATATATGTATATATAAACAGCACAAACATCTACATTCATCCTGGGGGGGGTGGGAGGGCTCCACCAGCCACCTCCCAGTATGATCACCCACCAGCCCTCCCTTCCCCCGCACAAGGGACATGGGGAGCCAGGACGGGATGGCTGCTTCCTTCTCACAACGCCTTCTATTTGGGGGTAGGAACCTGTGGAGAGAAAAGGGAGAAAAGAGCCAAATGAACACAGAATGAGTGACATCATCCTGCAATTGATGGACATCCTGATATAGCAGAGAAGGACAGGCAGACATCTTAGCCAGATCCTAGCAGAAATCAGTAGAAAGAGGCACCTCTCTCTAGGACAACAATGGCAGTCCACCAGATGTTATCCTCGATCCCCAGCTCTGGCAATTGTTTTGGTTCAAGGAGACCATGAGCACTGGGTCTGTCATGGGCCTGCCTGGCACTGCCTAAGTGTCAGCCCCAAAAAGCAGACAAGAAAAGAAAACCAACTCTACTAAAAGACTAGAACTTTTATCGAGATTGGCTGTCACAGCAAAATCTTGTAAGTCTTGATTATGCTGTTCCTCCTCCCCTTTCTTATACATGCTTTTGAAAAGGTTTCAGAGTGACTCTGGATTGTCAACTCTTAAACCTCTGGTTAAAATAGTTACAGTGCTGCTTGGGTTGGTTGGCTGGATTGGGTTGTGAAAAGTCATAATAACATGGCTGTGACAATGCCTGTGCCAAATTGCTTGTCCAAGGACACAATAATATACAGTACTTCAGGTTTTCGGAGTTGATAATCCTGACTCACTCTGAAACCTGTTCCAAAGCATGTGGAGACAGAGCCATCCCAAGACAACTTTGGGGAAAGGACAGGACAGCTGTCCTTTTCTACATCATGACAAGAATAGACACTCCAACTTGGTGTATAGAGTAAGGGAGTTGGCCTTAATTGAAATCTACAGGAAGCATTACCTAGGTAAAAGCTAATTATACCATTTCACTTAGATGAGATGGGTGGCCTAGAAATGGGATGAATGAATAAATAAGTAAAAATTCACCAGGTGACTTCCATTTAAAACCATGCTAGGCCTGGTTAGGAAGCAGTTTGCAGCCTACTGTGCCTCATTTTCAAACCCATTAAGCTCTCTAAAGCTAGCCAACTTAGATTTAGCACATTAAGCAGAAAATCTGCAACCCCCTCTTTTTATCTTTGGTCTAAAATACAATAATTTCGCATTAAAGATAGAATTTCCTGTCTGTATGTGGCCGCTGAAATTTGCTGCCTGAGGTGGAAATCTGCCAAGAGGGCAAGCTTTCTCTGGCTTGAGAACCGAGAAGACAAACTTGGTATTCTTCCCAATGATCTTAAAATTATCAGTGGGAGAGCAGGAAGCTTAATGCAATTTGGGTTTTATTGTTAAATAAGCTTGGTACGCTACCAATGTTTCTTTTGTTATTGCAAATTATGTATGCTTGCTTGTTTGATTCTCAGGATCAAATTAGAATTGATATAGAAAGCCTTTGACAAGAGTTTCTCTTTAAAACACATACACACAAAGTGAGGAAGTGCCAAGCTGGCATGGAAGAAACACCCAATGGGATAACATCACTGGAAAGGGAATGTTCAAACTCCCACATGCAATGATAATGATTTCCGTTCTTTTCCATAAACTGTTGCTTGCTGTACAAAGTTAGGCATATAAGCAAGAAGAAATTAGATGGCTTGTAAACTACAATTCCTCTGGAAATTTGTTAGCAGGACAAAACAAACCAGATGCAGCATGATCAGGTGGACAATTTTAATGGGGGAAACTCTACCATCCTGGTCCTGATATAGCCTGATATAAGTTGGTATTCAGTTGATATGAATTGCACACAGTATAATTTAAATATAGATTTTACAGAATCGTGATACAATTTTGTATAATTATATAGCATGAACATTTTCTTGTTTATATACTTACACCTATTATAAAAATATGTGATTTTTATCAGAGATAGACAATCAGTTGCCATCCACATGGTCCCAACCACTAATCCCAGTGTCCTTACTCTGGCTATACTTTCTAGGGATATTGGGAATTATGTTTGAGTAACACCCAGAGTGCTATAAATTGCTTATTTCTGCTTAGAAGATCGATACAGAGAAGTGGTTTCTTCATTCCATGAACTGAGGAGAGCATAAATGTTTTGCCCTTGGAAAGAAAAAAGAGTTCAGCTACATTTTGTAGGAGTGGGTACTGTAAAATGAAGTTTGGGGTTCAAGAGGAACCTGAAAAATTTGGGATAATGATAAATTAAGCAAACTAGAAAATTTCCTGTATACAGATCTCACAGCCCAGGTATTGATCTTACTCACTTCTTTTTCACAACTTTTTGATGGCATTTTATTCCCAACTGCTGTCTTCACAGCACTAGCAACACAATCTCTCTTCTCCCAATCAGTGGACTCATTACTGTGCCCAAGAAGCTGTCATTCCCCCCTTATTTCGCACCACAAAGAGGGAGAAAAAAAGAGATAAAGAATACTAAAATGATTGAAGTTTTTTTTGTTTCTTTGACTGATTTCTCACCTTTTCTTTTCATTTTTCACTCCTTGTGTGGCCATGCAGAGACTGAAAATTGAATCTGACCAACTATGGAGGTAGTTTAATCTTTGTAAAGCTGAATTTAAATCTAAACACCTATGGGTTAATGACCAGGTTAGCTAACACCTTTTCAGTTATCCCGGGGTACCAATAAATATGTAATGGGACAGGACTGCTGCTGAAAACTAATTAACTTAGTAATTAACATATTACAAAGTATAATTAACATATTACAAAGGCTGTGTTCATATAACATACTAAACCAAATAAACAACAGCTTAATAGTTGATCTGATTCATGCAACACCTTGTTTAATTTTAGATTAGCTACTGCAGCTTATAAACCATTCTTTATGGTTTAGTATGTTGTGGGAGCACAGCCACGCTGTTTTCCTTTTAGTGTAGGCACAATCTAAGGGCAACTGTGATGAGATGCTGTTATGGATTGAATTATTGCACTACTTGCTTAATCTCTGGGCATGAATCAATTTTACTGTGTGGTAACAAGCTCAAACTATAAATGCAGGATTGCAAAAGCTAAAATGGGACAAAACAATAGGCAGAAGGATAAGTCTCCATCCATATTGCATGAACTATTAAAACATATGCATAGACATAACTCTCCTGAGGTTACAACCTCAGTCTCTGTGTATACGTGTGTCAAAATGATGATAGGCAATGAAGTATAATCAAATCCCCACACCTTTTGTACAGAAGTGCTATATTAATGCAAGTACAATTGGAAGAGCTTTGATCACAATACCATGTCTGCCATTTTGCAGATTTGGACCCTTCCCAACAGTGGTGGGATTCAAAAATGTTTACTACCAGTTTTGTAGGCGTGGCTGGGTGGGCATGGCAGGGGAAGGATACTGTAAAATCTCTAGGTGGTATTTGCTGGTTCTCTGAATTACTCAAAATTTCCCATACTGGTTCTCCAGAACTGGTCAGAACCTGCTGAATATCACCTCTGCTTCCCATCATAGACACTACTAACCACTATGCAGAACCATGCTGCATAATATTAAATCTTAGACTGGTTTCCTGTCTCTCAATGGAACCTCTTTTGCAATGTTTTTCAACCTTGGTGGTTTGAAGATGTGTGGACTTCAACTCTCAGAATTCCTCAGCCAGCTGGCTGAGGAATTCTGGGAGTTGAAGTCCACACATCTTCAAACCACCAAGGTTGAAAAACACTGCTCTTTTGTATTTCATCAAAGAATTAATGAATCTTGTTAGCATACCCCTCATCCTTTCAGAATTATTATCTAGGATTCTTTCCCATCCAGCTATTGGCTCCTTTCTACCCAGACATAACGAAATTAGTAATAGCAATAGCACTTAAACTTATATACAGCTTCATAGTGCTTTACAGCCCTCTCTAAGCTGTTTACAGATTCAGCATATTGCTCCCAACAATCTGGGTCCTAATTTTACCCACCTCAGAAGGATGGAAGGCTGAGTCAACTGCCAAACTGCAGGCATCAGCAGAAGTAGCCTGCAATACTGCATTCTAGCCACTGCACCACCATGGCACTTAAAAATCTGCTTTCTTTTATTTCTCTCTTTTTTTAAAAAAAAAAAAATGCTTGTATGCAAATAACATCAAAGCAAAAATCCAAGCCAATAAATGATTCTTACAGACATGTTCCTTGTGATCTTTGATTGGGACTGGGCTTTTCCACCTGTGTCTACCTGATGCTGGATTTGAATGAGACTTACAATGTATAAGACATGTTGAACTTCATCATCAGTCTGTCTACCATCATTTGGAAGTATTCAAAATGATAATTCTAAGGCAGTTATGAAGAGTTAACACATAACGAACAATGAATAATAAAAGATTTTCCAGTTATTGCATACCTGTACAGATGTTACTGTTTGCTTCACATCAACTGAAGCTACAGATATCACTATGCAAGCCATCATTTCCACTTAGCAGATACATATTTCTACAGAACTTACACATTTATTTGTAGGATACATGGCATAGCATGCAGGCAAGCTCAGATAAACAGGGAATGGTCTTTGCTGCGACAGAGCACATATATAGCTTATCACATCTCTATAACAAAACGGTACCAAATAATGCCACATATAAATACGCTCTATTTCAAACACGATTGGTTTTAAACCAGTTTTTATAGTTATTTTTCCTCTGAGAATTGTTTGAGCTTAGAAAGTTCTGGGGATTTTCTTTTGATAGTCCTCTGTGAGGGTACTGGATTTGTGAAGATTTGACCATGTTAGGCAGGCATGTCACAAAACCGGGGTAACTAGAATAAAGAAACCATATATTCTAGTTACATATGATAATTGGGACTCAACTACTGCTATCCTTATATTTACTGAACTGGAATGTTTATGGGCAACATTAACTATGAAAGAATTTACTTGCCAGTATAATTCTGACAAGGCTTACTTAAAAAACAACAACCATGTATTGGCATACATCTATATGAATGTCTATGGTCCTGCCGAAGGACAAAAAATGTAGAATGTGATAGCATATGTAGAATTCCATCTTCTGAGAACTTTGAATAAAAACCTGTCCTCGGGCACTGTCACTATCTGTGGAAATTTTATAAATTTGAACATGAAGGAAGAAAGCCAAATAAGATTTCCTTTGATCAAAGGGGTCAGGCTGCAGAGCCTTAGATCGATCCTCACTTCTCCACAGGGCTAGCACAGCCATAACCTATCATGCAAAACCTTATCACATATAACATGGGATGGATCGGCACAATATATGCAACAACTACACGATTCCATTTCCCCATATGTTTCTATGACTCACCCGCCTACATCTGGTTTGCAAAGGAAGTGGGCCCGCCTTGGACATAGCCACCTTGCTGGGCGAAGTCTCCCTGCTGACCATAGCCTTGCTGGCTGTAGTCAGGCTGGTAGCCACCCTGCTGCCCATATGTGTCCTGTTGTCCATATCCTGGAGCTTGGTTGTAGCTATCTCCATAGGTATCAGGTGCTGGCTGCTTCTCCTGGGCTGGTGGGTACTTCATGAAGGGGGCACTCCATCCAGTCTCTTTAAAGACGAACCATAGGTTTCCAATCCAAAGCACCAAGTTCAGGAAGCCAAAAACCTATGGACAACATGAAGGTAAGTTGATGAAAGAGCTGGGGACATACAGCCCTATCTCTTAAAAAGAATGCATGGAACATTCAAGAAGAATAGCTCAGCAACCACACTAATCTAGCAAGCATATAATAACCCTGAGGAATAATGGCTTCATTCTTCATTGGTCAGACTCAAACCTACCTCAAGTGCTAGGTACAGTTTCGGATGCTATATTTTAAGAAAGATTCCTACAAAGCAGGATGAGTACTAGGATGAACAACGTGAACTATCCAGGCAACAGAGACCTATACTAGAGTAGATGGAAGGAAGTGGATGCTGGATATTTTATCCTGAGGAAAAATAACTGTGAGGAGCCATGTATCATATTGAAAATTGTCATGACTTGTCCTTTATTATCCCAGGGATGCAAAATAATGACTTTCAGTAACAGGAATGCTAGCTATTCATTCATTCATTCGTTTATTTGTTATGTATAGAAGCCCATCTCAAACCAGTGACTCTGAGTAACAAATAATCATAAAAATAGTTAAAATGCAATACAAAAAAAGAAATTAAATACAAATAGCAGCCAAGAGATATCATAATCAGTTTCAATATAACCAGGAAACAAGGCCCTTCATAGATTTGGACCCCAAGCTCAGGCACGCATAGTCTAGTCTTGAGGGTCTTCTGAAAGGCCAGCAAGCTCAGGGCCATCCGAAATTTAGGAAGACTATTTCAAAGGGCAAAGCCAATGGTAGAGAATATATGTGTCTTAGTCCCCACCACCTGATATTCCTTGGCTGACAGGACCCAGAGAAACACTGTCTTAAAGCCAACTCTCAATCTCTTTTAATTTTAATTTAGGAAGTGAGGGGAAAAAAAACCTTAATGGCATCGTCCAACTCTCTTATTCTATGCAGCTGTTGTGCCCCCTTGCACACTGACAATAGAGATAGGCCAAACAATAACCCAAATCACAGACTAAAGAACTGCAGAGGAAAGTCCTAATTCTAAATTAGCTTATATCTAGGTCTTTTTCAAAGTTTCTGCAATCATGGATCACTAAAAAAGAAATTGACAAATGCTGGGACTACCCAGTTAAATAACATCACCCCTTCTTCTTATCTTTAAGTGCAAGGAAGGGTCATGATTTTTTGGTGGATAAGACAGTATTTAAACTGGTACAATTACGTATTCCTTTCCCTGGTCTCAAATAATGTAATTTCCCCTATAAAACAAACAAATAAACAAACATAATGTTGTTTAATACAAGCATCTGGGCTAGAATAGTTCCAACTTGTCTATGCCTTCCTATTTCCTCCAGATGAAAAAGCCTATCTAAACAAAACTTTGTTCTGGAAAATATATAGGGTTAAATGTTATTAAGCTTGTAGGGAATTATTCACTCATAAAAGACTGCTTGTGTGTACCAGATTCTAAAAGGTGATTTGATAAAATTTATCATATCTCAGCTGTCATATTAGCTTTGTATTAAAGAAGAGGCCAAATTGGACAATATGATTCTGAATGATGTAGGTTTAATCAATTGTTCAAAACCTGAATCATAATGATGAAATTGAACTAATATTATTTAAAGAGTTTGATATGTTTTCCTTTTCTTCTCCTTTAAATGGTATATTCTCTATATATTTAGAAGTAAATTGCATTTAGGTTTGTAGCAGATTGAGTTTTTAATTTTGCTTAGTTGTGTTTTTTGTTTCTCTGCTCTTTCTCTGCTCTTTTCTCCTTCGACTTTTCTCCCCCCGCCCCAAATTAGTATCAAGTCTTTTTTCTTACCATATGGGTAAGGTTTCTTTTAAAAAGTTTATAGTTTTTATGCAATGCTTACATTGCCTTGTAGTTTCTGGGTTATATTATGTAACAATTAAGCATTTTTTGCAAATGGTTTTAGAAAATTATGTTTAAAACTAATCTCCATTAATCCCACTGGAAAAACACTGAGAAGCTCCCTAGGACCTCAAAAGTTCTCTGGTTGTAGCAGCAATTTTAAAAAGCTCATTTGTTTGAGCTGTGCTTAGTCATTAGTGCTTAGTCATGAATAGATATGCAAACAGAATGCAGCAGTTTTAATCTCAGGACAAGGCAGCCATATGGACAAAACCAAACTGGAATTCTAAAAGTCAGCTTCAGAAGTAATTCAACAGAGAAGCAGCTTATTCTGTCCTGTGGAACAAGTGTTTTCTTCTTAATGGCCATGTGTATGTGTGTACATGAAGAAGAATAGAAGACGTGATGAGAAAATACTAGAGGACTATAAACAGGAGATAACCTCACCTGGAGCCTCTCACAAAATTCAAAGAAAGAGGCAGGATGGATTTGTTAGAAAAATAATTCAGTAAAAGAGATACATAAACAAACCACAAGAATAAATCTTACTTTTAAGATCAGAAGTTTATTTCATGAGCAATTTGGAACATGAAAAGCCATAATAACATTACTTATATCAATAGCCCATTGTAATGAGGTCCAGAGACAGTAGCTAGCTCCAGAAAGGATAGCTACTTTCAGTGACCCTGATTTGAGATTTATCCCCTTCTTATTCTGAAGCCCACCCGTGGTATGTAATTTTACTGGATGTACTTCCCTATTCCCTCATACTGTTCATCAATTAACACCCACTTGTAGGTATACGCCAACTCACTTACCATTTGCTACTTTCAGTTCCCCTTTTCCTCAATGTCCCAGACATTCATGATCCAAAATAGCTCTAATTTTGATTGTCCAGCAAATATATGTTTTTGCAGAAGTAGCAGATAGCAAATATATGGCTGTCCCTGCAAATTGCAAATATTTCTCTATGCTTGTAAAATCAGCTCAGCCAGTGTTATAATATATTGTTAATTTGAGGCCTTCAATTAGGCAGAGGCCTACACCAATTTTAAGGCCTAGTTGTCCTTTTCTCACAGATTGCACAATAAGAAATTATCTAGTAGCATTCTGAAACAAAAGGATTATATCTGGCTATGAGTCAGACCAGAAAACAGAATTGTGGGATTTATGTGATAGCAAGTAGATCTGATTTGGATCAGCAAATGGTAATAAGACACATGTATAACAATTAAGGTTGTTTCCTTGAAACTGGCTCATTGTAAGACACTTACCAGTAGAGACATCACCCCAAGTTCAGACACACAGGCATTTTTACAAAGCAGCAGATAAAGATGCACAAAACACCAACACATCCATGTAAATAACAAACTAGTCCTGGTACAGAGTTCATTAACTGAAAGCCAGAAGTACAAATGAACTCTTTGAAAATATAGAAAACAGACTCATATGGAAACACAGACACACACAGACACAGACACACACACACAAAACAGATACTGCAAAGCTATATCAAAGATAACTAAGAAATGCAACTATAAAATGCATGTACAGCCTCCAGGAATAGACCCTATATGAAAATCCTGTCTACACTCTAATCATATTCTTATGACAGTAAGATGGAGGACCTACCACAGAAGTGTTGAGGCCAGAAGTGATGGGCTCATATTCCTCCTTGCATTTGACCTCTGGTTCCTCACACACGGACATGCCTTCTATCACATTATCAGGGTCAGTGGCCTCCTTGACATCTGAAAGCCCCTTGGCCCAAGCGCAAGAGCTCACCAACCACATGAACACAAAAACAGCTGTGACAATGAAATCCTGAAGCAAGAAGAAGAAAAACCCAATGAGGTTATAGGAAAAATTACCCAATGTGTGAAGAACAGTAAACCTCTGGGGATCTTGTCCGTGAATATCATAAGCCTCTCTTGAAATTCAGAACCAAGATCCTGCCATGCCCTCCCAGCACACCCTGACTCTAATTCAGCATAGGTAGAAGACTTTACGATCAGTGGTGGGATGCAAAATTTTTTGCTACCGGTTCGGTGGGCATGGCTTGGTGGGCGTGGCTTGGTGGGCGTGGCAGGGGAAGGATACTGTAAAAACCCCATTCCCTCCCCACCCCACTAACCTGCTTTCCAGCTCTGTTCTCCTGTGCAGGGCAACAAAAGAAGACTTAGCCGATCAGCTGGGACTCGGGAGGCAGAGAATAGATGGGGGTGGGGCCAGTCAGTGATGGTATTCCAAACTACTCAAAATTTCCTCTACTGGTTCTCCAGAACTGGTCAGAGCCTGCTGAATACCACCTCTGTTTGTGATAGTGGCTATTTGTAGCTCAGGTATAGGATAAAGGTGAAGGTTCAGCAACTCAATGGCCATGTCAGGTCTATCACTCTAGCCCAAGATTTTAAATTGGCTAATTGATTATTTAAATTTCACCCCAACTAAAAGATCATTAGGTGGTCTCAGATAAGCCACTATTTTGAAATAATAGACCCTGGTGGTAAGTAAAAATTGGTTTCACAAACCTTGGAGGAAGCCCCCACCTGACACTAGTGCTTGCAATGGGTCAGCAATGAGATAAAACTATGGAAGTCCTCGATTTACAGCAGTTTACAACTATTGCAGCATCCTTTTGGTTGTGATTAAAATTCTGACATTTGGCAACTGATTCATATTTATGACAGTTGCATATCTCAGGGTCATGTGATAATCTTTTGCAACTTTCTGATAAGCAAAAAAAGTCAGTGGGGAAGCCAGATTCTCTTAACAACCGTGTTACTAACTTAATAATGGCAGTGATTCATTTAACAACTGTAGCAAGAAAGGTCTTAAAATGGGGCAAACTCACTTAACAAATGCCCGGCATACCAATAGAAATTTTGGGCCCAATTATGGTTGCAAGTTGAGGACTACCTGTTAAACTATAGCAATATGGCAGTATTCAAAATAAATAAAAAACCCATCATTTCATATTTATTTTGTTCAACATACTTTAGACACCCTTCCTCATGCTATCATCAATTAACTTCCTGCTCCTAATGAACGTTTAATATTTTGGTGCACAAAACAGGGCATTCAAAAGGCACTCTTTATTCAATCAGGTAGGGGCACGAATAACCTGAATATAAAGTTATTAGTTAATGATGGGTGATGTTTGATCCTTCCCAATGGATTTGGAAGGTTTTCCAAATGCCTGCTTGCCATTCTAGGTGTCCTCTTCAGAAGCAACTACTCCAGAGGTGGTATTCAGCAGGTTGTGGCCAGTTTTGGAGAACTGGTAGCGGAAATTTTGAGTAGTTTGGAGAACCGGCAAATACCACCTCTGGCTGGAGATTTTACAGTATCCTTCCCCTGCCACGCCCACCAAGCCATGCCCACAGAACCGGTAGTGAAAAAAATTGAATCCCACCACTGAACTACTCCTGCTGACTTTAATTCAAAGGGTGCTAGTATCAGGTGTGACACATGTGCCGAAATGGCTTGTGATACTATCACCCTATAACGGTACTCACAACCATGGGACCTTTGTTGTTCTCCCTGTATTTATCCTGCATGAAGATGTAGACAACAGTTGCAGCTAGAGAATAAAGGAAGGCGAAGACTGCAATGGTGACAAAGAATTCAGCAGAGGAAGAATAGTCTCCAATCAAGAAAACCTTGTCTTGTTCGCCTCCTTTACAGGTGGGAGCATCAAAATACACCTGGTGGAGCCTGGAGAAGAGAGGAAAGATTATGTAACAGGAATTCACAGGAAAAAGGCAGCCAGTTTGGGTGAACGTTGGTTACACTGGACCAGACAGATGTTATTGGGTTGGATTATAGTTCCCAGCATCCCATTTGGAAAATGTTATATTAAGGAAAGCTGCCTAATACTAGAAGAGGAACACAGAGAGAGAGAGAGCAAGCAAGAGAGAGATTTTTCATCCTTTCTCGGTACATATGAAATCAAGAACGTATTCTTCTTAAGAACTAATTTCAGAAGAAACAAAATCTTGGGGATTACTGCCACAGGATTAGACCCTGGTTATGAAAAAGTGATTAGCAAAATTCATAATGGAATCTACTACATGGCAGCAGTCGCTATTAGCCATGATAGTGACTGGATCCTCAAGGTTCAGGATAAATATAGTCCTCAATGCAACAAGTTAAGGATTAACAATTGTGGAGGTCCATTACCAGATGCTCTGCTAATGGGCCCCTTGGATTTCTCTGCATGACTGTTGGAAAAGCACACACACAGACAGGCATATGTGCATCCACTACCCATCCACATATATATAAAGAATTCAAACTTGTCTTCTGTCCTTTATCCAGAAAAGATAACACTCCCTTTGTATTAACCCTACTTCCGGTGTTCTATTGTTTGCTTGGCAACAATAGTGGTTTGTCATTCCTTTCTTCTTGGATATCTTGTATGCCTACAAACATTCCTTGATGATCTTCCATGTAGTAACCTAGTTTGACCCTGCTTGGCATTTTGGGAATCCCAAAGCTCTACTAGGTCTACTAGGTGACATAGACTGTCAAAATCAGAAGTGCAACCCACTGATTGGTAGCTTGCTTATTTCTGGAATGTGCTGTGTTCTTGTCCATAAACAGCATCTTGGGTGTAAATGTTTGCTCACCAGCAGTTCCTTTACAGTTTATTCACTGAACAGCGCCAATTAAGTCTTAACTCACCGGAAGGGGTAGGAGAATTCCACCTCTATATTGAGCTTGCTCTCATTTTTCTTGGGGCAATTGACGCTGAGACGGAATTGTCCAGTGTAGCTGCCACACGTCGCAAATGCAAAAATGGAAAAGAACTGGGGGGGGGGGAAGAAAAGGGGAGCAAATATGAGTTACATTCACAGGAAATTTGGAAATCTACTGAGCAACAACCCCATTTATTGTGCTACATATCAGAAATGTGGCACCAGGCAAGCAAGAAGGCTGGAAATATTACAAAATGGTACAGCTTTCAAGGATAGTTAGTGGCCACGTGTAAAATATTATACATTCCTGAAAAAAATTACAGTGGAATTTATTTGCTACATTAGAGAACGGAAGTTTCCTGAAAATAACTTAATGGAAGGTTCTGAAAAAAATAGCTTGATGTTTTTCATTGTGTTGACTTTTTCTGAAATATTTTCTGTTTGAAATATAAAATCTGGATTTTTAAGTGCCTCTTTTTATATTGAATATGTTAATTTTGTAAGATGTCATTACTCTAATGCTAATTATATTTGCAAGATTAAACATCTGTGATGTTGAATTCCCTGCCACCCAAATATTTTAAAGACCTTTCTCATAAACATGCCAATTAATTTCTGGCCCAGTAATCTAAGTAAAAATATTAGAACCTGGAGGTGAATGTCTTTTCATTGGTACTTTATCCTGGTTTCTTAGAGTAATGGGTTAAGATGCGTTCATGTTTTGTTAGCTCCGTTAGATAGTTAGATAATGATTGATTGATAGGCAAGGACATGATTTGGCTGCTGGCATTTGTCCTCCATGATTGATCAACTTAATAGTCCATTAATAGCTCATGGTATAGAAAGACATGAATGGGGGGGGGGGGGGAGAAGAATAAAATTTCCTGAGATTTTTTTTTTGTTTGCAAGAATTTCGGTGGTTAAAAATGGTGAAATTGCTCTTAGATATTATTAATTTTTTACTATTGCATATTTACATATTTTAGTTCTTTAGTAAGTTTTTTTAAACCAACCAGTTGGGTTGACTATCTCAAGGATCTGAAGGACAAACTATTACAATAAAAATGCATGCAATATTTTTCCCAAAGAAATCTTAAAAAAAAAACAAAGAAACAGATTTAGCAGGCTTCAAACAAGAGTGAATGGTACTTAACCAGAGGTGGCATTCAGCAGGTTCTGACCAGTTCTAGAAAACCGGTAGCGGAAATTTTGAGTAGTTTTGAGACCTGGCAAATACCACCTCTGACTGGAGATTTTGTACTACCCTTCCCCTGCCACGCCCACCAAGCCATGGCCCCAGAACCAGTAGTAAAAAAAATTGAATCCCACCACTGTACTTAACCTTTTTTTCTATAATTCTTTTTTTCCCTAGTCAGAATCCTCTCAAACTACTTTCTCCCCTCAATAAGGATTAGCACAAGGATTTTCAAACTTGGTGAGTTTAAGACTTGTGGGCTTCAACTCCCAGAATTCCTGAGCTAACATGACTAGAGGAGGAATTCTGGGAGTTGGTCCACAAGTTTGAAGACCCCTGGATTAGCATCTAATTTGAATTATTGCAGTTCAGTTAAAAAATAACATTGAAAAGTTACAGGCAATTGCTCTACTATTTTGCAAACATTCATCAAATTTATACAATTAAAAAAATATAGATTCCAATGAAGGAATCTGGAAATTTTAATTTGTTGAAGACAATATTGTCTAGGTTTAATAATATATGAAAGGACTGCGGTAGTCATGGATTCATCCTAATACAATGTAATTTTTTTCTTTGAAGAGTTTTATATAATTTTAATCATTATATTTTATTGTATATCATTGTTTTATTTTTGTCTGTTAAATGAGACAGACATTTAAAACATTTAAAGTCTCCTATGATTCTAGAGGTCTCTTATCTTATAACTTCCACTCCAAATATGGGAATTCCCAGGTTCAGAGTGAAGAAATACATGTTAAACTAGTAATATGTTTTTTACGGGATTAGAAATGAATCACAATCCATGGGTGGAGTTTGTAAAATTCAGAAAAGTTTAATCTCATCTCATTTTTTTTTTCATCCTATGTTATACAGCTTCCGCTGTTATGCCTATGAGAAGTTTTGGTGTACAGAAATTGCCTAATGTGGCACCGGCACTGCCAGTTGCAGATTTCCTACCTCAATGAGAACTAGGGACTTGAAAAGAAAACTAGTAGGCATTAAGCACCCATCATTTCTCCAAGCCAATTTGAAGTATGTTTGAGCTGAGGCATACGACGCTGCATTCTGCTGAACCTTGCGCCGCTTTGTGTAGAAATATATATTTGAAACACTTTATGACCCCAATGTGGCTTCAAAAAATTTTATCTTTCTACAAAGCACATCTTTTCTCATAGGTGGCCCTTTCTCTCGGTTGATGCCAACGCATCTCCATTTCTAGCAAGACAACCTCTCGATAATGAGCAATGCCTGCACCCATATGAGTCACAGGGCTATTTCAGTCTTCCAGAGCAGTAGTGCGCGGGGGTGGGGGATGTAAATGCTGTTGGGTTCACCTGGGCCAGCAGAGGGCACTATAGGAAGAATACCGGCCGATGAAGGGATCATCTTAGCTTTGCTCAGGATGGGGAGCTAGCGGGTGGTGGTGATGGCAGGAGGCATTTGGATTACTGTCATCATGGATCAGCTGAGAAATCACTGTGTGATCATAGATATTTTTAGAACAAAATTTGCCATAGGAAGAGCTGGAGGATAGGCGAGAGCGTGCCTTATCCCGCTCTTAATCTCTTCCTCCCACCATCTAATCAGGGAGGGACCAGATATTAACCCAGCCCTGACCCACTTTGTTGCCTACCACCCAGGGAGCCACCATTTCCTGCCTGGGCTCAGCCTACAGAGCAGAAGAGACAGCAGAGACGCCTGCTTTAAAGACCTGCTATATGGTGATTGCTATTGGAAGGCTTTTAAATTATGCCGCTATGAATTAGATTGCGAGGAGCTTAAATCCCTTTAATGAAATGGCTTCCAAAAGCAGAGGGCAAGTAAAGAACTGCAGTAAAAAGGATCAGCATGCTATTCAGGGTTCCAGCCAGCTGGCTGGGGTTGTTTTTTCCTGGAAACTCCGTTCCATGGTACGGCATTCGGTGTCTATTGGATGTGCGCAGTCCTCGTTAATCTGATTTGAAATCCCCCCCCTACCAGAATTCCCTTCCCCCAGATGGTTTTGTGCTGGGGATAACATGCTCCCTTGGAATACCGATAGGGCAGAAGGGCCTGTGCGACAGAACAAGCTTACCAGAGATCCCATAGACCAGGGGTAGGGAACCTTGGCTCTTTTATCACTTATGGACTTCAACTCCCAGAATTCCTGAGTGAGCCATAAAAGGTTCCCCATCCCTGGCCTACTGGTTTTTCAGTTGTGGGGGAAATCAATTTTTGACTGGAATGGGACTGTTTAATATACAAATGTAGGACATATTCTTTATATATTCTTTATATGTCCTACATTTGTATATCAAACAATCCCATTCCAGTCAAAAATTGATTTCCCCCACAACTGAAAAACCAGTAGGCCAGGGATGGGGAACCTTTTATGGCTCACTCAGGAATTCTGGGAGTTGAAGTCCATAAGTGATAAAAGAGCCAAGGTTCCCTACCCCTGCCATAGACAAATAAATACAAATGGTGATAAATTAATCTGGTTCAAGATTAATGCAGAGCTCATCTTTTTGGTGTGCGTGTGTGAGGACCCCTGAGTTTCTAAGCTATTTGCGTGGCTTGGTGTGAAGTTCATGTAGCAAGGCAGTTCAAGTTTACTAATTCAGGGATGGTTTCAACTTAGCTAACAATTCATGCTTGAGGCACAAGTGGAAAATTGTGCCGTTCGAAAGTAATATGTCAACATTTTTTTTATCAACACGCCCCACTGCAGCCAACCGTGAGGCTGACTAGAAAACACAGGTTGGTAGCCACAATCAAGACACATGACTCCTGAGTTTACAAGTGCCACGGAAAGCTTTGCCTAGAAAAATGTGGGTTGCACCACTGCAAAATAGTGAAGTAATGCATCTTTAAGGAAACAAAATAGAGCCTTTTTGGTCTCAGAACAAATCTGTGGAAAACTCTGGAGACACAAGAGGGAAATCTGCTGGAGTCTCCAAAGGCAGGACTTTGCAGCACTTCACAAATCACAGTGCAAATGTACCTCCAGACTAGTCTTTGCAAAATACATAATAAAAAGTGGATTAAGAAGTGCTAGTGAACCTGACAGATAAAGGGATTTAGGATTTATTTAAAGCCTCTGAGGCCAGGATATGCATCTAAGAAAGAACAACCAGAGGAAACCGGCTTTGAAGCCTTGGTATGCTGCAGGCTATGCTGGAAGAAGGGTTTAGTTCCGATCCATCCCTGTGTCTATTTACTACACGTTTTGTAAGATGTCCAGGAGGCAGTAATCAGCGCAATATACTTTTTTGAGCCCAGCAAACTATTACATTTAACCTTTTTTTTAATCCATTATCTTTATTTTTCAAAATAGGAAGCCTGTGTGTTGCAGAGCAAAGCATGCCATAAGCATAAGCCATATTTGCAATGACAGAGGTATTCTTAGAAAATGGGATGGTGAATAGGGCTGCAGGAAAATTCTTCATTTGAGTTTTAGTAAATATAAGTGTTTGGGTCTGGCCATATCTCCCATGGTAATCATTGTTGCAAAAATACCTGCATATCCAAACATGCCCATTGGCTGGAATCTTTGCTCTACCCTACTCTACAAGGGCCCTTTTATGACTTGTGGCCTTCAACTCCCAGAATCCCCGAGACAGCCAAATCATAAAAAGGCCATCATTCCCCACCTCTACTCTACCCAGCTGGGAATAACTGACCTCCAGAATTTCCCAAGGTCAGAAGGTTTCTCAAGGTCAGATGGAATCATATTTTTCAGCTTCCAAAATCCAGGATGGCTTCAACCACAAGGATTTTATATTTGCGGTTGTGTCCCATCCCATCAATGGCTTTCCTGTTCAAAATTCTGTTCATAAATTTTCTTTTTGTGTGTGTGACTTATTGATGATACCAAAAGAAAATGTTCATAATGGATATGTTCTTATGCAGGAATTGAAATAATTAGGTTAAGTTTAATACCAAAATACAAAGCGTTTTTCATGAGCCTGGAGCTCTCCAGATATATTATAACATGAGTCCCATAATCACCAGGCACTGTGAGAACTGTAGCCTAACCTATTGGGAAAGCAGTAGGGAGAAAGCTATCTTAATTTGCTTAGCTATTGGGGTTTGGGGAAAAGTAAACCACCCTGAGAGCATAAGTAGTTTAAACCTTGGCTGCCATTCAGTGGTTATATGAGATATTACAGCCCACCAATGATGGAGGGGAGATTCTAAAGCTCCTCATTTTGACACCCCTTTCCCAATCTATCTATGGAGCACTCTTTTTTCTCCTTCCTTTCTCTTCAATCCTCCAAACTCAATTTTAAAACTGGGTATTGTTTTTGTGTGTGTGTGTGTGTGTTTTGTTTAACTGACTATTGTGTTTACCCTACATTCTTGGTGGTTAACCTATAGTTTATAAAAATAATAACTGGACTGTCTTAATATTTCAGTTAAGCAGGGGTGGGTTTCTACAGGTTCTGTCCACCTCTGTAGAACTGGTAGCTCTGAAGAGCAGCAGACATAGAACCGGTTCTACAGAGGTGAACCAGTTCTATGTCTGCTGATGTTTTTACCCACATGCCCACCCGGGCTCTTACCTGACCTTTATTTCCTGCTTTTTCAACTTCAACTGCCATGTGAGGCACAGCTGCAGTTAAAAAAAGCAGGAAAAAAGTCCTTTTTCAAAGGCTGCTTCTCTGCACGCAGCACTGCTCAGCTGCAGTGTGCAGAGAAGCGCATCGTAAATCACCGAACCTCATAAATCACCGAACCGATAGTTAACCCTGTTGGATCCTACTCCTGCAGGTAAGGGCTGTATTTCTTCTGAATTTCAGCTGGACTTACTTTTGAGTAGCTCCACCACTGCACTGGAAATGTAATTCCTATTGGCTCAGTATTAGTTTTCACTGGTATCTTGATATAATAACTTGTGATGATACCATACAGTAGCATAACATAAAAAGATAAAGTTCTTTTCCAAATCAGTTTGGTTCATTGTGACTTTGTGGACACATTCTGGAGGCAGCAATACAGAAGTGAATTGGTGTCGCTTACAGAGTGTTTTAATTTTCCACTCTAGCCTGCCACCCTGGGCATTCCTCAAAATCTCTAATTTGAATACTAATGAGGCCTAAACCCTGTTTACCAGGTTTCAGAAGCACAGAGATATAGAGAACTTATTCTGGGCACCAACCAGTGTTCCTGCACATATTCCAATTCTTATTGTGTTCTAATATAGCTACCAACATTGCAATAAAACAGGCAAATTCCCTATGGTGTGTGCTCTCAGTTAATTAGGGGAAGCATCTGAATTTTCCATCTCAAGTGCCCTGGCTGCTCCTGATTTTTCTAAAGTCTGTTTTTATTTTAGATTTCATTGTGTGTGGTCTAAAATACTTGCTGTTTCTTACAACAGAATTGAATGAAAGGGGGGAAAAAAGGCACTCACGTCATTATGGCCAAAAAGATATTTGCAACTATTGGCTTGTTTGCCTATATGTTTGAATATTATTCTCTATATTCTGTTTTAATGGTCTAGAATCATCCTTTCCACTTCTAATGTAGAGCATTACTTTTTCCAACTCCAGTTGATGCTCAGATTTATGCATGTTGACATTTATTTATTTGTTATAGTTATATCTTATTTTTCCGCAGGGTTGTGTACGCAACATGATCTTCTCCCATTTCTCCTAACAACAACTGTGAGGTTGAGTTGAGAGAAAGTGACCTGAAATCAATCAAGCAGATTCTTTGCCTGAACTTAGAGTAGACCTGAGTGTCTCCAATCCCAACAGTTTAACTACTATACAACTCTGGCTTTTATGATTATTGCTTAATATGCATTCATTCTGGCAACTGTGGATTTGTAATGAGGTCTAAAGTGATATCAGACCAGGACTGGGGAACAATTGGAAAAGCTTCCTCAAGTTGTGTTCAACTCCTGATGTCTTGCATAGCCACATCCACACTGTACAGTTTTCTTGGCAGCAAAATGGAAGTGGTTCGCAATGCCCCCTTTTTAAGATTTCTTAATGGCCTCTTTTCCAAGGAGTGACCAGTTTCAGTCTGGTTTAGTTGTGTGTGCGTGTTTATGTGGTCAGACAGGATAGGAAAGTTGCAGATTTGACCATTTAGTCAGCAGCCAAGCATTTTCAAGCATTTCCCCTAGTTTCTGTAACAGGTGATATGATGGCACCTGCACAGCAAGCACATTTTAATGCTGTATCATCATCTACAAAAACACTTACTTCAGCAAGAACTCAAGGACAGTAAGTTCTTAACTGCTGGGTGATATTTCTTTCCATGAGCATTGGGTGAGAAACTCTCCGTGCATCCATTTTATCTCACTATCTTTCCCAATTACCTAGTTGTTGAAATACACTTAAATTAGATAGAGAGATGATAGGAGAGCGAGTGAGCGAGCAAGAGAGCATTTTGCCTCTCAGGTTGGACGTGGCTTGGACTTCCATTCTGTTCCTGGCAGAGCACCCTTCTTGGCCAATTTTCTAACTGAGGTAGGGAGTCTCTCTTTTGCACTATCTCTTCTGATTCTAGCAAATCCCAGCCCTACAGTATCATCATAGCACTTTCGCCGTTTCCTTGCCTTCCATCCTGCTAGGTTGCTATGGTCACAGCGGTTGTGACAGGGAGAATTTCCAGATGATTGGAAGAACAGTCTGCCTGACCTGGTTCAATGCTTCAGCAAACAGGCTGTGTTCCAACCCATTCTCGTAAGGTCTAGGCTAGGAATGGTTGGCAACCCCAGTAATTCTGGAAATAGCACGGAGGGGAGTGAGACCCTTCATCCACATGTGAGACCATCACATTTAAGCAGTAAAATCCTGCTGGGAACAACACCCAGGAGCTTATCTCTCAGCCCTAGTCCTAACTTCATATGCAGCTGGAGCCCAGCCAGGGCTCAGGAGCAGACTATAACTGATCAGATGCCAAAGAAAGAAAGATGCCAAAGATCCACTTTTAAGAGGTGGATGCAACTTTGGGAGAGGGAACAAGCAAAAACCGTCATCTCTGGAGCATCTGTCTTCTTTCTAAGCAGAAGGAAGACAGGAGTTAGACAGACTCCTCTTGGCTTGCAGGGGTGCTGCTATGGTGGACTCACCCATTCTAGCAACTTTACAAAACCCAGGGGCTCCTTGAGGATCCGGAACTGTCCAACTGCCACAAGCTGTGGAAAGAGAAAGGAAAATTGATTTAGAAACCTGTGGAATATATGCATCTTAAGATGCTGCATTAAGCAGAAACCTGTACTGGTCCAAAATTGCAGACCTTTTGACATCTTTCAGCTGGATAAGCTGAGGGTGAATCTGGAATCTAATGAGCACCAAGGATAGGTATGGTCATGAAGCTCCCCCTCCCCCTTGTCCTGTCTCATTTTGTCTCATTCCATCCCCCCCCCCTCCACTGCTTAGATCAGTTGGGATCCATCAAACATGTTCAAGCCAAGCAAACACGCTAAGGAACAAAAGCTATAGGAGCTGGAAGCTCTCTGCCACACTTCTTAGAATCATTTATTTAGTTTGGTTTTTTTTTCTAAGTACTATGACAAAAGAGAATAACCTTGGAATCACACAGGGAAATGCCCCAGAGTGTCTTCCCCAGCCTGACATCATCTGGATATGTGGGAAGGAATTTCCAAGAATCATGGGAATTCTGGCAATTCCAGTCCCAACACATCCAGTGGAAGAAAGGTCTAATTGGATTTAGCTTCCCTCGTAACCAATACTCAGGAATCATACCACAATCCTATATAATGTGATGGAAATAGAGTAAATTATATGACATTTTTCTGGGCTGCTCTTTTGCTCTTAAAAAAGATGTTGGCTCAAATGTGAGTGTGTGTTTTTTAAAAGCCATTATAAATCATGAGCTGATAAAACCACAGCAGGAGAGAGAAGAGTGAAGAGAAAGAAAAATGGTTCAACATTGTTGACAGCAAAGATAACTAGCTTAGAAATCCCCCCCCTCCCAGATTTACTAGGGTATCTTAACGGAGATAACTGAAAGAAGCACATTCAGTAATGAAGGCCTGTCATGATCCCCAAATGCCAAACCAGGAGACACATTGTGATTGTGATGGCCCCTCTTCCTCACAAAGCACCTTCCTAGGAAAGTGAGGGCTAACTTATTCAGGTAGGTTTGGCTGCTCGAGACTTCCACCACTGTTTTGGAAGGCGAAAGAGACTGTCCCAGAAAGAGGTCAAAACCGATGCATAATCTAACGTGGTTTTTCTCTTAGATAGATCTGTTCCTGTACTACAGGCAGCAAACTCAACAAAGGGAAAATGTATCAGAGATTTTATAAGGCTCATACATCTCTCGTGTGTGGTGCACATGAATGTTGCAGTTTTCTGAATGCTAAAATCTCCCCTCTATATATAAATATTATATAGCATTTTCAAAGAATCAAAACTGCTTCATATAGCTAATCATATAGATTAGCTCAGTAAAGTCAACACACTAGATATTATTATCTCCATAGTGCCCTGGATTTCATGATATATGCCAAAATATGCCTTATGACCTGGCATGATAGACATTATATCCTCTTGTGCACTCTGAGACAGACATAGGATTGCCCAAAACACATCGAGTGACACAGATCCTTTCTTCATATACATCTATAAGTAGTTACATCTGCCTATACTGCACACCATTCCACAGTTTTCCACCATTCTAGATGATCCCATAACCTTTTTGTCCCACATTTGTCCATCTTATGCTGATGTACAACTGAAAGCTCTGTTCTCTTATGACACACGCATCTCTGACTTGCATAGCCTCACGCAGGCAATGTGATACCATTGCCTACACACACCATCCAGTAGCTGAACTGTCCTGCAGGCAATAGAGCAAAACCTCTTATCTTGTTCACAAGCAGCTTGGACTAATTCTTTTTCCCAGCATCTCCTGCCTTGCATGAAAACATGCCTCGAGATAATTCACTTATCGGCAGTGAAAAAGCCAGGATGTTCAAAAGCGTTGGTAGCAGCAACAACATTCCCCTCTCTGAGATTTGCATTTATAATTTGATCTGTTCTAGACGAAATGGACAGCTCCACATCTAAAATATATAAAATATACAATCATTACATTCAACTGAAAAAGAAAGGAAGAGTTAAAAGCCAACAGAATCAAACACATTTTGTCCTGAAGCTCACAAAAGCCAAATAAATGACCACCATTGGTTGATCAAACACCCATTGGGGTTGGATGGAAACATCATCACCAGAAGGCCTCTCATATTTTTAATCATGTTTTTGTCCTTTCTTCTTGTTAAGTTCCAAGATAAGAAACAAGGATTGAGAAAGTCTGCAGTCCTAAGCTTCCTTATTTCCCAAGGAGGCTTACTTTTGAGCAACCATCTTACAATTGAGCAAGAAGTAATGTAATGTGACAATCTTCTCTGGAATATCCCCAAGATAAGGGGATATCTTCTCTCAAGAGCCTTAGTTAGGGCTCTTCCTCATATGCCCCTAACCAGGAAACACATGTACCCTCCTAGTCTTTTCCATGCAACTGTTGTTGACTCATTTCCAGCTCAGAGCAGAGGCAGCTTAAAGTCGACAACAGCAGTTGAAATGTAATTTAAATTTAACATTGTGTTTTCCTTCTTATCCCACCATACATTTTTGCTAAGGACACAACCTAGCACATTTGATCAATAGGAAGCTGGTGATGTGGTCGGGAATTGGGATGTGCCCAGTTCCTAGCCACTTTGGACTGCTGCAATCACCCCAACCCCCCCCTCCCCAAAATCACTGAATGCTGCTCAGTGTGGCCATATCAGTTTGGGCTGAAGGAGATACCAGAGATGTCGCTGCTGCAGAGGCATCTGCTTGCCTAATTCTTGGCCAGCACTTTCTGAGGTTCTTCTCGGTCTTATATGTACAGGTCTAATGCTCTTTTGAAAGAGCACTGGGTATGTGTTCAGAAATAGCCTGGCTGACAGGTACAGATGTGAGAATACCTGCTCCTGACCTCAGAGAGGCAGCTGACTAAGGGACCCCATCTACACTAATTCAGTTATGCTGAGAACAATTAGTGGCTGGGTTTCCTGCTGGCAGGTGGTCCCAGTGAGAGGGGAGAGTCCATCCATCACTTTCCTTATCTTGTCCTGCATGAAAGCTGCAAGGACATTCACAAGCCTTTTGAGTGAGACTGAACAGGGCTTGGCCATTGGGACAGTAAACTGTAGGGATGTTTTCCCACTGGCTGGTGGACGACACTTTAAAATGGACATCTGGCTGTTCTCTTCATGCTTCTTCTTATACAAAGAACAGCTCAAAATTCCATGTAAAAAAAAAAAAATCTACATTTCTCCCTTCCGTCTTTCTGGTCTTTTAAAGAACGCTGCCCTCAAGGTACTTCAGGTCCCCAATGACACTTCATCCAGAAAAGGGGATAAGGAATACAAAGTTTATGCCAGTTCTTTGGGGCTCCCTCAAAGAGCACTTCCACTGCATTGAAATGTGAATCTCACAGCCTGTGCAACCATGTTGCTTCACTGAACCTCCTCCATCAAGGCAGAGAATGAGAAGCCACCTTCATTCCCAAGGGGGAAATCACTTCCTTTTGCAAATCGTCTCCCCTCCGCCTGGTGCATCTTGCTTGCAGTTGCTCTAGGAAGCAGGAATTATTAGAAACTGCCCCTAAGCGACAAATCTTATTTTGCCTGCTCTCCATTTCCTCTACTCTAGTATCTGTAACTACCTCTCTCCAACCCACCCATTTTACCTACTGACATCTTTCAAATATGATCAAATAAAACCTCATCTCATGCCCCCACCCCCTTCCTCGCTCTTCTTTTCCCTCCTCCTTTCTCTGGCTTGGGGTTATTCCACAGCCATACCGACAACCTCCCTTCCATCCATCATCTCCTGCACCCCACCAAGGGAAGGGCCGCCCCCTTTACCCTCTGTGTTTAATTGCATTGCCTGCCTGGCCACCCTCCTTTGGGTAGGAAGCACCATCGTTGATTTATTCATTCATTTGGTAGAGCTTCAAGGAAAAGAGAATTGTGCATACGAGTTCCGCATTATCCGATTAATCTGTTTTTCTCTTCCCCGCAATCACCTTGCCCAATTTCATGCCCAGCTCCAACTCTTGCCAATCCTCTTTCTCCAATTCCCAGCTATGGTATTGCGACTAAGCCCACCCACCCCTTCAGTACTTGCAGACACTTTCTGCCTGCACCGGATTTCCCGACCAACCTCAGTGCAGTGATATTGATTGCCATCACTACCCCACCCCCAACCGTCTGTTTACTGTTGTGGTGCTTTCTCTCTGCTAACCCTCCTCCCTCCCCAAAGATCCCCCACTTCTCTCCATGCCCTTTGGCTCCCTAAAAGCAGCCTAAAGAGCCTATTTTATATATTGCGCAGCTTTATTGCATCACCCCAGCCATTTTGGTTGGCGGCTCTTCCTTCTCACCCACCTTCCTCCCCAGTCTGCTGCAGTGGCAGCAGGCAGAATGCTGCTGTGCCTGTTAGATTACCTAGGGTTGTCAGCTACAGTCTAGCTGCTGTGTCAAGTTATAAATGGAAAAGGATTGAGGTGGGGTGGGGGGAGGAAATATGAATGACCTCCATCTCTCCCAACAGAAATCTCTGTCTGTCTGTCTGTCTGTTTGTCTGTCTGTCTGTCTGCCATCCATCCATCCATCCATCCATCCATTTACCTATATCATCTTGAATCTACTTTGGCATCTGCCTTCTCCAGAGACCCTATTTCCCATTTCCCGCTGCCTCACTGCAGCAATTTCACAGCCTCCTCTCCTCTCCTCTCCTCTCCCCTCCTTCTACCCAGGATGGGCTCGGTGCAGCTCCTACAAATTGCTGCAGTGGGGGGATGTGAACTCCCCGCGGCTCCGTTGGTCTGCATCCCCCACTTTGGGAGGCTGCTCGCCTAACTAACCGTCCTCCCACTCCGACCCTGTTCCTCTCAAAACGGAGGCTCTTGTCTCGCTGCACCTCGCAGATGGTGCTGCTGCACCCGCCGCATCTTCTTGCTGCCTTTAAGAATCAACCTCGATCCAGGCAGGATGGGATTAAAGCGAGGGAAGCGGCCATTGGAAGGGTGGGAGCCAGCTCAGCCGATCAACATCCCAATGTGGGGGTGCGCACTAAGGAGGCTATGGGGAGCTGTTCCCGGTGTTGAAATCCTCAGCGCTTACCTGATTGACGACTTCCATCTTTGCTTGGGGAAAGCGAGGGCGACGCAGCAGAGCGCAGGGGAGGTTGGGGCCGGTGGGGGGGGGGACTTTATCTGGAGCAGCCTTAGAGGGAGGGGCGAAGAGGGTGAGGGGGGAGAGTAATAGCGGTAGGGAGAGATTGGAAGAGCCGGGAGGGATGACGTCAAAGCTACTGGCAGGCGAAGCTAGGATGAGAGCCATGTTCTTTCTGGGCAAATGGAGAATACTTTTAGAGTGGGAAATGGAGGTTAAGTTAATGCTAAAGTCAAAATTGCTTTTCTGCTCTGGTTTTTGCTCATGTTTTGTTATTGTAATCCGTAATAAATAGAACTCCCATTTTGTGTGTGTGGATTTCCATAGTATATATGTCATACGAGACATAATTTTGAGATGTGAGGACTTCAATTCCCAGAATCCATATCTTCTGCATGCTGGCTAGGGAATCCTGGGAGTTGGTCCATACAACTTATATTTGCTAATATTGAGAAAGACTGCTCTGCATAGTAAAAGTAATGCTATCCCTAAAATACAGGAATGCTACTGAAAGTGAATGCAATATATTTCACCATAACGGAAGATTGCAGTCTCCTCCCCAAATGTTGAATGGCTCGTTTTAAGCCACTTTTCTGGGAGAGCTTTAGATTTAAAATCAGATATGGACGGGTATCAACATCAAGAAGATGTTGCCTTCAAACAGAAAAGTGCTCTGATGTTCTTAAAACAAAGAACTGTCTTATTATTGTAGCATCAGTGGGTTTGTATATACGATTTTAAAACGTCTACAGAAATACTGTTTTAATTGCGTGCCACTTTTCAACACCAGCGGATTATAGAAAAAAAGAGAAGGCAGTGGTGCCAGTATGTTGCTTTCTAACAATGTGACTACATGAGATGAGTGCAATCCATAATTTTGATGAACTGCAATTTTAAAATATAGCCTCTATTAATTGAACAGTAACTTCCATTATTTCCCCTAGAAAGGGGAGAACATAGCATGATAGAGTTTGAAGAAACCTCAGAAGGTCTTCCAGTTCAACTCCCTGACTGGCAGGAGATCCTATACCATTCCAGACATTCTTTGGGCTTGGGTGGGGGTCTGGATTGGAACACCTTCAGCGTCCCTTTCAACTCTTATGATTCTGTTCCGTTATTTTTTCCTACAATTACCTAGAAAGAAGTGTATCCATGGGATGGATACAGTGATCTAGAAAGGATAACAATAACAGAACAGAATAATTAAGAGTTGGAAGGGACACTGAAGGTCCTCCAGTCCAGACCCCCACCCAAGCAGGCAACCCTGCATCATTTCAGACAAATGGCTGTACAATCTCTTCTTAAAAACCTCCATTGATGGAGCACCCACAACTCCTGGAGGCAAGTTGTTCCACTGGTTGATTGTTCTCGCTATTAGGAAATTAATTCTAGGTTGCTTCTTTCCTTGATTAGTTTCCATCCATTGTTTTTAGTCTTGTCTTCTGTGCTTTGGAGAATAGATTGACTCTCTCTTTGTGGCAGCCCCTCAAATGTTGAAACACTCCTATCATGTGACTAGTCCTTCAGCTTCAACCATAACAACACAAGGGCACACAATAGATACAAACTCAAGGTTAACCGCACCAAACTTGCTTGCAGGAAATACGACTTCAGCAACAGAGTGGTCAATGTCTGGAATACTCTACCTCTTTGTGGTTTCTTCCCCAAACCTCAAAAACTTTAACCTTAGATTATCGACTATTGACCTCACCCCTTTCCTAAGAGGTCTGTAGGGGGCGTGCATAAGCGCACCAATGTGCCTACCGTCTCTGTCCTGTTGACTCTTTTTATTTTTCTTATATATATCCATTTCATGTATTCATAACTATGTTTATTCTTATACCTATTATCTTATAATTGCTTGACAAAATAAATAAATTAAATTAAACATATCCAATTCTTGCAACCGTTCATGTCCAGCCCCTTAACTGTTTTTGTTGCTCTTCTCTGCAATTTTTTTCTAGAGTCTCAATATTTGTTTTTATATTGTAGTGATCAAAACTGGATGCAATATTCTAAGCATCGTCTTACCAAGATACTACAAAATTATACTAACACTTCACATGGTCTCTATCGCTCTGTTAATGTAGCCAAGGACTGCACTGGCTTTTGGGGGGGGGGGGCGGGGGGGGGGGCTGCAGCAAACTGCTGGCTCATATTCAGGGATGTCAAACTCAATTTCATTGAGGGATGCATCAGGGTTGTGTTTGACCTGGGATAGATGGGTGTGGCAAGGATGGGCGTGGCCAGCATGATGTCACTTCTGTTGGGGGGCACCTGTGGTGGTCTCAGTGCTCTGAAGAGCACTGAGTGAAAATGGGTTCCCAAACTCCATTTTCAGCTGTGACGCCTCCTACAACCCTCTGGCAGTTAAAATGGAGCTCGGCAGGGCCATGTGCATCCCTCCCACGCTCCATTTTCACCGACAGAGGCACCGTGGGCTGGTCCATTGCTATTTCCAGAGGGCCCCCATGGGCCAGACTGAAGTATCCTATGGGCCAGATCTGGCTCCCAAGCCTTGAGTTTGACACCCCTGCTTAAATGATTGCCCACTAGGACTCCTAGATCTTTTTGAAGTTACCGTTTTTGAGCTGGATTCCACCTGTTCTATACCTGTGCATTTGGTTTTTCTTGCCTAAGTGTACAACCTTACTTTTCTCACCATTTAATTTCATTTTTTTAGATAGGGCCCAGTGTTTGTCCATTGAGATTCTTCTGGATCTTGAGCCTATGTTCTGGGGTGTTGGCTACTTCTGTCAGCTTGGTGTCATCTGCAAATTTGGTAAGTTCCCCTTCTATTCCCTCATCTAAGAACTAATACTTAATTCAATACCATCATTCCAGACATTGTTCTAACTAAACTAAACCATCTAGTGGTATCTAAACACACTTGTAAGTGGATCATATAACAATATGATCCACTTATGATCCAATAACAACTCCCAAAACAAGAAAAATCAAATTACCCATAACAATAAGGAAGCTTCAACCAAAAATAAATCACTTTGGTGGAAAAATAAATCTGATCACATTGCCAACTTCAAAAGCCAATACAAAAATTTATGCCACCAGATAAAGACTGAATGCATCAATTATCACATTAAACAAGAGGAAAACCTTCTACGCACCAATTCCACCCGTACTTTCTACAATTTTGTAAACAACAAACTAAAAGACTCAAGGTCCATCCCACCCGAGAGGACCTAATGGTAAAGACTGCAACGATGACACTATTAAAGCCAACCTCTTTAACACATGCTTTGGCTCAGTATTTGTAAACAGCAGTGGATCATGCCCAGTATTTCCTAGTCGAACCACAGACAACTACAGTGATCTAATACATATCGATTTTACAGAAGACAATGTTGAAAAAGCACTACGCAATCTAAAACCATCTCTATCTATTGAACCGGATGGAATATGTGCCTGCTTCTTAAAAAAGCTATCCACTGCCATAGCCGAACCTCTAACCATAATCTTTGAAAAATCTTTCAGGACCAGCTCCTTGCCAAACCTATGGACACTAGCCACGGTCATCCCCATCTTCAAAAAGGGAGACCCCAGCCTACTTGAAAATTACAGACCAATCTCTTTATGCTGCGTCACCTGTAAAGTCATGGAATCAATTATTAACCAATCCATTATCCTCCACTTAGAAATAAACAACCTACTTTCTAACAAACAATTTGGTTTCAGAAAAAAACTATCCTGTAATCTGCAACTCTTACACTGCAAAAACATATGGACTACACAACTCGATCAGGGCAAAGCAATAGATGCAATTTACATACTTATGTAAAGCCTTTGATTCAGTGGTACACGACAAACTACTCCTAAAACTAAAATCTTATGGTATCTCTGGATACCTGCATAACTGGATAGAAGCATTCCTGTCAAACAGACAACAAATGATCAAATTGGGAGTGTCCTATCAAATTCTGTACCTGTCAACAGTGGTGTTTTCCAAGGCAGTGTTCTAGGACCAACTCTCTTCATATTCTATATAAATGACCTCTGTGATCATATTAAGAACAACTGCATTCTCTTCGCTGATGATGTAAAGCTATTCAACACCACAGACAATACTGCTATCCTTCAAAAAGACCTCAACTATGTATCAAATGGTCAAACAAATGGCAACTTCAAATCTCAACAAATAAATGTTCTGTCTTACATATTGGCAAAAAAAACCAGAAAATAAAATACAAGCTGAATAGTCAAGACCTTGTTGATGATCCAAACTCTGTTAAGGACCTTGGAGTACTCATCTCTAATGATTTAAGTGCTAGAGCCCACTGTTATTACATAGCCAAAAAGGCATTAAGAGTTGTTAACCTAATCCTGCGTAGCTTCGGTAATATCACACTACTAAGTAGAGCACACAAAACATTTGCTAGACCAATACTTGAATACAGCTCATCAGTCTGGAACCTGCATTACGTATCTGATATTAATACAGTTGAGAAAGTCCAGAAATATTTCACAAGAAGAATTCTCTACTCTTCTACTCGTTGCAGAATACCTTATGCCACCAAACTTGAAATTCTAGACCTAGACAACCTAGAACTACGCCACCTTCGGTCTGATCTAAGTATAGTACATAAAATTATACGTATATTGCAATGTCCTATCTGTCAATGAATACTTTAGCTTCAACCACAACAATACAAGAGCACACAATAGATACAAACTCAAGGTAAACTGCACCAAACTTGATTGCAGGAAATACGACTTCAGCAACAGAGTGGTCAATGTCTGGAATACTCTACCTGACTCTGTGGTTTCTTCCCCAAACCCCAAAAACTTTAACCTTAGACTGCCTACTATTGACCACACCCCTTTCCTAAGAGGTCTGTAGGGGGTATGCATAAGCGCACCAATGTGCCTACCGTCCCTGTCCTGTTGTTTCTTTTTATTTTTCTTATAAAACATTTATACATACATACATACATATACATACATTCCATGTATTCATAACTATATTTATTCTTATACCTGTTATCTTATAATCGCTTGACAAAATAAAATAAATAATAAATAATAAGGTTCCTAACAGACAGGAAGCAGCAGGTGAAGCTAGGCAGAATCACCTCTGATACCTATACAATTAGCACAGCCACTCCCCAAGGCTGTGTGCTTTCTCCACTTCTCTTCTCCCTTCTACCAATGACTGCATCTCAAACGATCCATCTGTTAAAATACTGAAGTTTGCAGGTGATGCAACAGTGATTGATCTCATTCGAGACAATGATGAATCCGCATACAGACCGGAGGTTAAAGCTCTCCGGAAGTGAAAACCTTACCATGCTTGTTGGGCGATAGATGATAGACGTTATAGAGCACTGCACACCAGAACATCAAAAACATCATTAAAAAAGCATAACAAAGAATGTGCCAATTCAGAAAGCTCAAACTGCCCAAAGAGCTGCTGATACAGTTCTACAGAAGAATTATTGAGTCTATTTTCTGCACTATAACTGTCTGGTTTGGTTTTGCAACCCAACAAGACAGACACAGACTTCAGAGGATAATGAGGACTGCAGAAAAAAACAATTACTACCAATCTGCCTTCAATCGAGGACCTGTATACTGCATGAGTCAAAAAGAGGGCTGTGAAATATTTACAGACCCCTCACATCCCGGACATAAACTCTTTCAACTCCTTCCCTCAAATCGATGCTATAGAGCAGTGGTCGCCAACTGGTGGGCCGCAGCCTACTGGTGGGCTGTGAGAAAATGTTGGTGGGCCGCAGAGAAATCTCACACCTAGAGCACCCCCCAAAGCAATTAATCCAGGTTGCGCAGAAACACATGGTTGTGCCACCCACATGGCCTGCGGGAAACTTCCTCGCCCACTCACTCCTTACCTGGCAAACTTGCCTGCTAAATTGCTATTTTTCCTTTTTCTGACCATCATCTGTCCTGCTGTGCCGGGAGATTTAGATTAGCTAGAAAGCAGGAAATGGTTGGATTTCTTGCTTTCTAGCTAGTCTTTAGATCTTCAGCTCTGCCTTTAAGCACAGCCAAACCTCCCTTAGGACTGAAGATTCTATTATACAGTGCAGACTCACGGCAAGCAAATTTGAGAAACTGAGCTAGCTGATGGCAGATAGATAGATCACTGAATGATTCTGTGGGCAACTCAATCTGTCTGTCTGCTTTGTCTGATTTTGGGTAAAAGTTGCTGGTTTTTTAATAAAAAAAATCAATATTTATATAAATATTTATAATATTTACATACAAGCCATGCTTGTATCACATGACCACCAAGCCACAGCCACAAATTAGGCCATGCCCACAGAACCGGTTAGTGGTCCCTGGGTTTTAAAATTATCAGTTTGGTGGTCCTTGAGGTCCAAAAGGTTGGCGACTCTTGCTATAGAGCACTGCACACCAGAACAACTAGATACAAGGAAAGTTTTTTCCCAAAAGCCATCACTCTGCTAAACAAATAATTCCCTCAATACTGTCCAACTATTTACAAAGTCTGCACTACTATTACTATTAATCTTCTCATCACTCCTTATCACCCATCCCCTCCCACTTGTGATTGTATGACTGTAACTTTTGTTGCTTGTATCCTACAATTTATATTGACTGTTTCCTAGTATGATTTGATTGCTTATTGTACTCTATGACTATTATTAAGTGTTGTATCTTATGATTCTTGACTCTTGATGAATGTATGTACGCATTTGCACCAAGACAAATTCCTTGTGTGTCCAAACACCCTTGACCAATAAATAATTCTATTCTATTCTGTTCTATTAATTTGATATACCTATAAATTTTAGCTCAAACTCTAATGGTTCTATATAGAAAGCTTATTTAAAATGTTACCCACATAATTTTGTAAATTTCAAGGGATTGTTAGCGTTACTTATGAACATATTTTGGATCTTTGATAGGTTTATGTGAACTAAATATGCACAAAAACTGGTTTTTGTTCTTGGGTAGCAAACTTATGCCAGAATAAAGAATTTTTAATGTCAGTACTCTCCTTCCCTCATAGGTCATCCATTGGAAAGAACCCTGTGTGGGTAAGTCCAAAGCTAATATAGGTTGGATTGAATTCAAAATGGGATTATACTGCCTCTACCTTTCTCTTCTGTGTCTCTGCCTGTCTTGCTGCCTTGGAAGGGACTTCTCAAACGTTTGAATTGAGCTTTTAAAACCTGGGTCGGGGCCTTCATACAGCACCCATGTTATCCATATGCCTTTTGATGGCAATACAAAAGCTATCTAACTCAAAGGCCCTCTGGGATCTGTTTGGTAATAGAGACATTGGCTCATCAATTAAACATTGCAAAAAGCCAGCTCAGCCAGAGGACTTCCTCTCACCCAGGGATACCAGAAGTCTTCCAAAACGAAGGTATATTCTCCTTTTTGTCCTCAAGCATAGCCTTAAAATCAAATACTGTCCAGCTTTCTGAGTATCTTGGTTTTTACAAATCATTTGTTTTCACAATAGTAGTCATCCAAAATTTGATTCATTTTGACCATGTACGTTGTTTGCTTCTTGGCTTGCCTTGTCTGTTAACAGACTTGGTAGCCTATATTTACATTATTTATTCACTGATTTCTGCAATTGGCTTCAATTGAGGCCCTTCAAATCCATGATCACCGTAGTCAGAAAATCTCATGACCAGTCATACATTTTTATGGTGAAATTTGAAATGTGTTGTCAATTCTAAATTATCACTAAATAATAATGTTCTTGAAAATAAAGATCGGTTAGGAAAACATTGCAATTTAAAAACTGGACTTTCTGATGCTGGGAAAAAAATAATTCCATATACATGTAGACCTAAATAACTATTCTCTTCCAGATTTCCTTTTATATGATTTAAGATGCAAACAGGGAAGAAATTTGAGTATACCTGCTTCCATCAGTGCTGTCAAACTAACTCCAATAGCCTGAGCTAGCTTGGGCAATAGTGATTGATGCTGGTAATTGTAATGGTTTAATTATAATCTGTTTTATAATTATAAACAGGTTTTCCCACTGTAGGCGAAAGAAGAAATTCCATCCAGCTACAACAGGGGGGAAAAAAGGAAGCAAAGCCACCCTTCCTCATCTTTACTGGCATGTTTGTTCCTTTTTCTTCATCCTCTCCCGGAACTGTTTCCATCCTGCTTGATCATTAAAAACATTCTGTATTTTGCAGAACTTTCTTTCTCCTTAGAAGTAAAATAATGATAAGGAGAAAAGAAAATCTGATTCAGGTGAAATACAGAATATTATGGCCTGAAGGTATGCACTCTATAAAAACATTCAGGGGGCCTTTCAAAATGAATAGGGAGATAAAATAGTATTTTAAGTATGTACATTTTTTAATAATACAAATGTGTGTTTTCAGGGGACTCTTGGTCTTAAGAAGGTAATTCTACTTTGTTTTGCCTTGCAAAGAGGAAGTCTTTTTATTAACAAAGACCAACAGCCTCATCTGCTTCTTTTGCACCCCTTTCTGCAAATGCAGAAAATTACATCACCTTCATTCAGTTAGCTGGCTGTTGAATGTGGGTAACTTGGGCAACTTCAGGAAATTAGATGAAAGTTACCCATTTTTAATTTAGGGAAATCATAGAATTTCCTGGATTGGGAGGTTAGTCTGCTATGTATGGCAAGAG
The DNA here is from genome assembly GCA_023653725.1 of Bungarus multicinctus. NCBI lineage: Eukaryota > Metazoa > Chordata > Lepidosauria > Squamata > Elapidae > Bungarus > Bungarus multicinctus. Next base: position 159,692,990 of record CM042834.1, read on the forward strand.
TCATAGGAAAATCTTCTATGAGCACAATAGATTGGATCAAGTAACATCTCACACAATTTCATCATGGATTTCGATTCCCACCCGCAGATAACTTCCCCCAAATCATTCACATTCTTTTAATTCAAGTGAGTATACTAGGAGGAACTCCAGAGGTTGTTCTGGATTCTTTATTAGGATTTTATATTAGGATTCTTTATCAGGATACCAATATCATTTGGGGGATGTTGACCTAATTTATGATTATGGGAAGCTGAATACAGTATAAAAGCTGAAATCCAAAGTATCTGGAAGGTACCAGGTTGGAAAAGCAACTACAAAAGACCTAGTTGTAATTAATATCAGGGAAAAGATGTTAGATAAAAATTACTTTTTCTTTCTCTTTTTTATATGATCTGGCAAAACAGCTTCCCATCCCAGATCTTTTAAACAATATCTATTGTTTTTGATGAAAAAAATACAACTAATTGTATAGGAATGACTGTCCAATTCCAGAACCCTTCCTTAGAAGAAAAGGTTCAAGGCTGCTGTTTTCTGTACCATTTTTGGAAAAGCCAAAGCCTGGAAGACAAAGAGCAGACTCCCTAAATCAGGAAAGCTTATTGTCCAGTCTTTCTAATCATTGTTTCTGCTACAGTCAATGTGAGGATAGTGTTTGATTTCTTAACCCTGAACTCCATAGTATTTTAAACAACTACAACCATCATAGTAATGTTTTGAACAGTTCTGCAGCCACTGACTCTTTGTGCCCTGCTGGGAGGGCATTTCTTGGTCAATAAGTGGTGATACAGATCATTTCATCAGCCAAGTCCTCTTCCTCACGGGAACGGAAGCTTTCTTCATCACTATAAACAAGGCCCAGACTCTCAGCTCCACTGTGTTCCCCATCGCTGCTATACAGAAGGTGGCTTCCACCACCTCGGCTGCTACTATCACCACCAGCAGACTTGCGACTCAACAAGTCCGTGGCAGCACTTTCCATTTCATCCAGAGTCATGTGGCATGCATCAGCAATCTCCCGCTTGGTAAAGGCCACAAAATTTGGGTCCTGTGCATACTCGCCTAGGCCTTCGGAGATGAGCACCTAGGAGAAAAAGAAGAAAGGTAAGTCCACTTATTAATATGGTCCACTGAGAGGTCAAATAGGAGGAGAAAGATTGCACTGCTCCTTCCTGGTCCTGCCACTGGTCATCCATAAGAGAGATCAATGTGGTCCCGGCATTATACCTGAAAGCTGACACATGAAAAAGGATAATTTACTTGCAGATAATTTATTCCAAGGTTTCCCAACAAGTGGAGATCTAGAATGGAAGACTGGTAATTGTTTGACTATTCCCTAAAATACTTTGATCAAGCATTCTGTCCTATATTCAGTTCTGTATGCTGGAAGTGTACCGAATTATGACTCAGTGAAATATGTCACTTCTCAGCCTTTGAAAGACTTTATGTGGCAGAAAAGTACAATGTAGCTCTCTGGTTCACCTTAGTGTTGAAAATTTATTTGTAACAATTTGAATAAGTTTAATATAACACAACTACTGATTAACATTGTTATTTTTCTTCACTTTTTCATTTTCTTTTTCTCTTTACTCTCTTTTGATACCTTATTTAATTTTTTCCCATTTTAATTTTTTGAAGGTATATAATTTATGTAATGAGAGTTTAAATAGAAAGAGATGCAGTCTTTTTATTCATGTTACTACTTGTGTTATTGCTTGTACAACTTGTATCTTTAACTGTGCTAAAGACTAAATTACAGCACTTGAAGGAAACAGAGACCTGTCCCATACTCACCGCCTCCACCAGACTGTCTGCGCTGCCCGATCTGCCGCCGGAGCTGTGCCGGAATGAGCTTGGAACCTTGAGGCTTCCGTAGGTGTGGCAAGTCAGCTCGGCTTCATTCCTGTACCAGTGGGCCTGCGACATGGGTGGAAGGCTGCTGCTATTCTTTTCCCAGCTGTATCCTGGCACTCTCTCTTCCTCCACTAGGATGAGCGGAGCATAGAGCAGCCGGCCCCGTTTTGGAGGTGTGGCCCATGATTGTGAGGAAGATGTTGAAGTGCAGCTGCCACTGTGCCATGAGCTATATTTGCCATAGCCCTGGTGGGACTGAAAGAGAAAGGGAGATGCAGTCAGCCTAATGACAATAACGCTGCTGTGCTTTTTAACAGCCTTTCGATTTACAAAGTAAAAGGCCAGTTTAATCTTTTGACAGCTTGAAATCCAGAATCATTGTGGGCACGGCTAGGCCATCTCAAGTTGACAAGGTCTTTTCCTGTCCTGCCCACAATGATTCAGGGTCTGGAACTGCATCTGGGGAGCTTTTCCCAATCAGTGAACAATTTGAAGCTAGAGGAAGAAATGCTCCAAGGAAAAGCAGAAGCAGCTCGGTGTGCTTCTTGATAGGAGAGCAGAGTGGGAGAGAAGAGCCATGGAAATTCCTGGGATATTCCAGATAGATGTGTGTGTTCCTTTTTTTCCAGGTTGGAGATCTCAAGTTGTTTGGAACCAACCTACAACAATTTTTAGCCAGCATCTGGCAAGATATTTGGGGATTATATCCTGTGGTCATGAGATTGGAAAGAGTGCGTATAAATGGTTTGACGCATGGTACAATCAAATAATGGAACAGCCAACGATTGGAACAGTATTAACCTGGTTTGATCATAAAACAACCATATTACAAGTTCAACTACTGTCACATATTATCTGTGAAGAAAGGCGAACCATTACAGAAGACCATCCTGAAGTGTTCAGTTGAGTTACATACAACATGACTGTTAAAATGGACACAGCATTTCTTTCAGCTAGGAGAGGTCAAACTCAGGGGTGGGATTTTACTGGTTCTGTCCACCTCTGTAGAACCAGTAGCTCTGAAGAGCAGCAGACATAGAACCGGTTCTATGTCTGCTGCTGTTTTGGCCCACCCGCCTGCCCAGGCTCTTACCTGACCTTTATTTCCTGCTTTTTCAACCTCACCTGCTTTGTGTGGCACAGCTACGGTTGAAAAAGCAGGAAAATGGTGCTTTTTCAAACACTCTGCACTCGCACGCAGCGCTGCTCAGCTGTCCAGGCAGCAAGCTGATGATGCTTCACACGCGTGCGCAAAACATAAATCACCAAACCGGTAGTTACACTGGTCGGATCCCAACCCTGGTTAAACTGGTTTGGGGAGGGTGTGAGGGGGGGAGAGGGGGGAGAGAGAGAGACAGAGAGACTTACACCAGTTTTCAGAGTTCAGGTTCATCCCTACAACACATGAAGCAATCTTACTAGAATGTCTGTCTCATAAACAGTCCTCACATACTGAGAAAAATAGGGAAAGAACTCAAAGAGCAAAAGAATACTCTTTTCTAAGTCTCTCTTTTAAAAAGAAGGCTCTGTTCATGTTCTTTGACCTGCACGTGTGTTCGGCCCAGTAGTGCCTTTTGGTGGTAGGTGCCTGGGATGGGGATGTCATCGCAGCTGTCTTGACGCTGCAGGCACTGGATGCCGAAGGCTGGTTTGCGGCCTGCCCAAAGAAAGAAAGTGATGGAAGTGAATGGCAAGCAGGCATTAAGTGGCCATTGGTGCAAGACCACCTTCTACTAGCCCCGTTTAGCTTAGCCAAATATCTTAGTGTTTATTCATTCACTAAATGTATAATGGTTCCCCATCATAATTTTAAAAAAAGCTAAACATAGCATGATTACACGTTTTTCTAGGACCACAAGAAAGAATGCAAGTGAAAACAGAGTGCGTAAAGTAACTCTATAGTAGTTTATAACTCTCCTAACCAATAGACTATTCAACTGAATTTACTTCTTCACTTAAAAGCCTGCGTTTTCAATCTTTCCCCATATCTTTTGAAACTGTACTGTTTCCAAATTTAATACTATCTCCTGTTCTTGCCCCCAACCTGTCGTCATTCATTGGTCCTAAAGAGACTGTATAGACATTGTTGCTTCATTTGTAGATACTGTACACATTTTGTGGTGTGATAGAGAAATATTTCTGCAACTAAGACAGGTTTGCATAGTTTCTCCCTCCCTCTTCCAGCTACTCTCCACCTGACACCAAATCCACATCATGCTGACCTGCGGGAGTAGCTGGCAAGAGGCGCCGGCGCTTAGTTTCCCTGCCATCCAGTACTCCTTTGATGAGTCTGCTGTTGACCCGATGGGAGAGCAAAGGCAGAGAGCCCCCGTAGCCACTCTGCCAGTGATGCTGGTGGGACTGAGGGTTGTGCCGCTGAGACTGCCTGTGTGTGAGAAATGCAACCACATAGTTCAGCCCATTATGTGGGTTATTCCTAATAATTGGGAGCAAATTAACTGAATGTGTAAAAGATCACATGAACGTTTCTCAGATGAGACAACTGGGCATTTTTATCTGAGTGGCAAACTCACCTGCTCAGTTCCAAGGTAGTTGAGTTAAGTCTGCAAAGCATAAACTGTGATAGCAAAAATAACCCCTCCATCTGCATAAAGTGGCCAGAAACAAACTGTCCTGGATAAAGGACACAGTCTGGTAAACTAAAGTCAGGATTATGACGTTCTGACCATGAAGAGAAAATAGCTTGGACTTTATCCAAGTCCAGGTACAAAAATAGGAGGGCCAAAGCATGCTATTCAGAAAAGCAGGTAAGCTGAGTAGTTCAGTCTATCTGAGCAACTAAAGCAAGATTTGGGATACACAGATAATAAACATAGCTCCCAGTATTTGTTCTATTGAAGGTTTTCATGCAGAAGCAGTGGAATACTTCTCCCAGATCATATTTATTAGCTCTTAAGGGAGATATTCCTGCCTCCTGAGTACAACTTTGCAGACACGGTAGCTGATCTTGCCAGCCTTGTACTTTTGCATTGCCCTTCTGTTTCACAAAGTTGTTTTCAGGAATTTGGGGATTATGAGGTATCCTCCAAGTCAGACGTAGGTTCAGAAGAATGAGAAGGCTTAGTTTTGCTCCTAGTCCATGCTCAAGATCTGCTCTTTCAGGTGACAGGACATCCTCAGAATGTCCTGCTCATCTGACCTTTCGTCTCTTCTGGTGAAAATATCCAGAGGGACCATGATAGAGTGCAGACATGGCATTGGAAGAGACATAATTCATCTACTGGATAGTTAACTAAAAATATGGAAGTGGAATACCAAGAAGCACATCCAGTTTCCTTGTCATTACTTGCAAACAGAACCAATGCTGTGGTACAATACTGCACTACTATGCCTCAACACTTACTTGTTGACTAACACAACAAGTAACACTTACTTGTCATGGGGGGGCAGGTTTTCAGAGTCTTCCACCCGGCTATAGCTTCCCTGCTCAGCTGAAGCGTCCTCTATACAAAGTTCAGCTTGGTTAACTACTTCTTCTACTGTTGGTGGGAAACTGGAGCGTTGCCTGGATAGAAATATATAGTTGGGAAGAATTACAGTCTCCAAGCTTTTTCCCCCTCCCGTAATTTACGGGAGCCCCACTGAATTTACAACTACCTTCTTTCCTCCCCTGTCATTCAACCCTTCTGCACCTGTTTATCCTGCGTTGAATGGAAACAACAGGAAAGTCAGCAGGCTCATCGCTGCCACTAATGTTCTCTTCATAGGGCTTCAGCCCATTTAATGCATGGGAGGAGCTGGTCTCATAGAGGTGCTGAGAGGCCATAGTCTTGTCTTCTTGTTCTGTTGGAGTCTCAGCAACTGAGGTATGGTGGTCAGGGGCTTCACTATACAACTCAGAACTCTGTAAGAAGGAAGAAAGGAAGTAAGTCTTAGAAGTCTTGGAAATCAATAATTTCCCTGTTGTCCATTGCTTTTCCTGGATAGCTTAGTACGTTATACATGTGATCTAGCTAGATATTTTAAACTGAGCCTGTTCTTTCAAACCTATGCATCAACCTCAGTCTTAACATTCAGAGCTTCTTTTCCTTTGTCGAATCTGCATACCTGCAGCTTTCTAGTCTTTGGTGTTTACTTGTACATATTGTATATCTTTCCCAAAATATCAGTCCTAATTATTATTTCTGTAATCAGACCAAACTGATTCCCCATCCCGACTTTCAAAGTAAAATCAATATCAATTACACCACTGGGAAACCCAGGCCTTCGGGAAAAAAAAACCCATTTATTTACACTTATAAAGAATGTGGTTAATGGCATCTTTCAATTCATATGTATATGTATGTTTCGCCCATGTCTTTATGACCACTCCCAACTTCATCTGCTCTGTTTAAACTATTCTGGCAACAAGCAGCGTCATTGACGGAAGCACTATCTTCCACAATCTTACATGCATTTAGATTTTTTTTTGGGAGGGGGGGCATGAAGTGTAATTCTGGAAGGCTGCATTTTTTCATGGATTTAGCCATTGCACTTCAGGTTTTCCTGTATTTTCTTTGTACTATTAACAATCCTTAGATGAAAGATAGTGACACAACAAGAGAAAACTTATGAGAACCCTTTTATACATTGCCCTTTGGGTGCCCAGATCTGAGATGTGACCAAAAAAAACAACAAGACTTTTCAGAATGGCTGATTCCAGGTATTTCTACTCATCCAACAGGACAGAAATGACATTGTAAGGCATGACCCTTCTGGCATATAAATGTTTGTTTCATGGCTTTGGAGAGGAAAAGATCATGGAGCCCAGCTGGTATTCCCAATCAATGCTTCCCAATGATAGCAAACGTTCTTTAAGAGAAAGGACTTTTTGGTAATTACCAGTTAAAGAAGAAGAAAAGAAATACAGGGAGGTTGAAACAGGGAATCTAATCAATTATCGTAAATGTCTCTACCTTAATACATAAAGGATGAGCAACGTCAGTCAGGCGTCATAGGACAGAAAGGCAGGCATGATAAAATAATGATTACAGAAACACAGTTGGATGGCTTGCTTCAGAGGAACAGCTAACCTCAGACAGAAGGCAGGATAGTGCTGTGTAAAAGGAATGAACTTCCCTATAGTTGGTCTAATGGACTGATGGTAATACAAGTGTTGAAAGCATCTGAGTTAATACAGCAGGGCAAGCTAATAGAAACAATAACTTGCTATAAATCATCAAACTAGTCAGAAGAGGAAAAAGATTCACTGAAATCCCAATACCTCTTGATGTATTTCTGAAGGGAGGTTTCAACTAATTAGATATCTATTGGGAGATAAATTCTACCAAACATAAGATGTTTCTTATACTTTCTTTACTCCTCCTTAGTGATAATTTCTTTTCTCAAATGATTGAGGTAGGCATTAAGGAATCAGCTATTTGGGATTAACCAGGACGAGATGATTAAGGATATTAAAGTGGTAGGAAATTTGGGAGCAAGTAACCATGCATTTCTACAGTTCTTGATTTTAATAAAAAACAACTCTAACCATGGATAATAGAAAGGCAAATATTAATGAACCAAAAGAAATGATAAGAAAGGTGCTATAGAAATAAAACCTTAAAAGCAAAAAAGGTAGGAGGCTGTGACTTTTTGAAAAGGAAATTAAGAATTACATAGCCTTCAACAATACTAGTTGGGAAGAAAACTAGGAAACATCTAAAGAAGCCAATAGGCAAGCTATAGAATTCAAGAAGGAACTGATAATAAAAAGGGATATTTATTGGAAATCAAAGGAACAGCTAACAAGCAAGGATAATTTACAATGTTTCAAATGAGAAGTGTAGGAATCAGACCACTTGAAGGTGTCTTGAAGGCAGTGCTATGGTTGCTAAAAGTTAGTAACTATAAGTCAAAAATAGGTCCTGTATTTCTTGCAAATCTTGGCAACGTAACTTGGATAAGGACAATGCTGAGGATGTGAGCTTCCCATCTTTCAGCAAAGTTTTTGACAAGGCTCCACACAATGTTTTCACTGATAAACCATTAAAAGGTTGACACAGTAGGAAGGTGGCCCAGGAAATGCAACCACATAGTTCAACCTATTATGTGGATTATTCCCAATAATTGGGAGCAAATTTAATTGAATGTGTGAAAGATCACAATGAGCATGATGGTGGTTAAATGGCTGGCTAACTATAACAATAAGCATGAAATGACATGAACACTTGATCTGGAAACTGGAAAGCTATGGAGTCCCATAAGGATCTGTCTTGTGGACAGTAGTATACAATATCTTTATTAATGACCTGGATAATAGGTGGATGATGCAAAATTGGAAGGTTTGGTCTCTATACTCAAAAATACAGAATGAGATTGTACATGTTAGAAATCTGAATTGAGAGGAACAAGATGTTCTCCAAAAGGGAGAATTGCAATGGATAACATTAGGAGATTTATGGCTGTGCAAGTTTTGTGGCTGTGCAGAAACATCATAGGAGGAAAAGGGCTCAGTCACTGAGAACAAGCTAACATGAACCAGCAGTGTGAGACAGCTGCTAAAAGAGCTAACATAGTTATGGGCTTCATCAAAAGAAGCACTGCACAAAAGATACATCAAGTCCCTATATTATTTAACTCCAAACTGGAGTACTGTGCAGCAACAAAGATAATATAGGAACTGGAGGATAAGTCTACAATAACAGATTAAAGAAACTTGGGATGCTCAGTTTGGAGAAAAGATTAAATGGGAGACTTGATGCTGATTCAATATGTTAAATATGTTACATGTTCAATATGTTAAATATGTTAAATATGTTATATGTTCAATATGTTACCATAGGGAACTTGTTACTATCCACAGAAAGTAGAACCAAAAATAATGGCTATAAGTCTCACCAACCTAGATTTCTTTTAGATACAAACAAAAACTTCCAAATGGTAAGATCTGTACAACAGTGGAACTGTCTTCTTATGGGTTGAGGGTTCTCTATTTTGGGAGATTTTTAAGAGTATGGACCCTCTTGAGGCTAATTTAATAAGTTCTATTGCAAAGGGATTGTTTAAAAGTCCTTGTAGTGGCTTCCAATTCCACAAGTCAGTGATAATCCAGTATTCTAGGGTTTGAAGTTGGAGAAGAAATTGTAATGCCCAAACTCAGAACTCATAAACTGAATATGAAGCAATGTGATCATGAAAAAGAGAATGAATAATGGGTGTCCATAGCGAGGGGCTCAAAAAAGTATAAATGGCAGCCACAATCATACAATCATTCACTTTTTACCTGCATGGTTGTGGCCATCATTTTGACTTTTTTAAACCCCTTCCTGCGGACAGCTTTGGAATAATCTGAAATAAATGCAAACTTACCTCATTCACAGAAAATTAATTGCTATATATTCTTTAGCTGCAAACCTGCTAGGAAAAGAGGGCTTTCAGACTTAAGGGAACAATTTGAGCCATATTACTTTGTTAGAAATCAGCCATTAATATGTCACGTAATAGAAATTGGCTCCTGGTTTGTGTGGGAGGGGAACTAGACAAGAAATCTTCAGAGAAATTTCTTCAAAAAATGCTCTCCAAATTCTTTTGGGGGCTTCATGTAAAATAAGAACAGTAGTCTCTGGCTTTCTAGCCCTATCAAGCTAGAAACACATTATAAATCTGCAGACAGAATTATTATTCTCTTTCTCCAAATATCTCAAATTCTCTTCTCTTCTGCAGTTCATAACACCATATTGTACATGCATCTGCTCTCCTAGAAACTTAGTAGCAACCTTTTCCAATTTCAGCACAGAAGAGTAGGTGTGGAAAAACAGAACTGGCTAGCTGAATTATCTCGTTTGCAATTAGCTTGAGGGGCACTAAGATTTGAATTTTAAAATAATTCATCTTTTAAAATCTATTCATGTTAATTCCATGTTGAAATCTGTCTTAACTTAAATAACAATATTGAACCAAATCACAGCCAAAGGAAAATCAATGAGCAACTAGTACTTGGAGTTAAGCTCTTTGTTAATGCTCCAGGGATTACAGATCCATGCTCTAGAGTGGGTTTTGAGGTATGCTTGGCTATAATTCTCAGCTTATCAGAACTTTCAGTCCATACATTAGAGGTGCACCATGGGAAGCTGTGCTAAAACTACTTGTATGGTTAAAGAAAAAGCTGGACTACCCCAACCAAAAAAGAAAATAAAGCATTTTTTTTAACCCCAGTTCCAACAAAATTCTTCTCAAACAGAACATTTTATTATTTACTACATTTATATCCTGCTTTCTTTTTGTAGAAATATTATTTTTTACAATAGAAAACTCTGTGAGATGGATTGAGTTGAGAGAGATCACCAAGCCAGTTTTCATGTCTTAAGGAAGAACTAGAACTCATGATTTCCCAGCACTTTCAGCCGCTATGTCAAACATAGCAAAACATAGGTTTTACTATGAATATGAAGCTAACTATACTCCACTCCAAAGAAGGTTCCAATAAACAGTAGGTTAACAGATAATAGCAATCCACACAATGGAGACCTCGTTCTTACTAAACTGGGAAAAATGTTTTCTCACTTCAGAGGGAACAGAGCTCACATGACTGGGTTCACATGAGTGAAAATTCCTCCATGAAAAAATATCTCCTGTAAATAAAATTTTAAAAACCTAATGTGTCAGAAAGTGTTCTAACCCAATATTCTTCCTAATCTATTTTTATCGTTTCTGTGAAGAAAAATCAATAAAGTGCCATGTAACCTTTTCACAACTACAAAAATGGCTTCCTTAAATCCAACTGGAACGAAGGCTTTACCTTGTAAATGGCTGTCTCTTCCTCAATGATTTTCTCCTCAACTTCTTCCTCCTCCTCCTCCTCTTTTCCTTCCAGGTCACAGGACATTGCTCTGCGGATCTCAGGCCCTAGATTTTGTAAGCAGCTCAGTCCAGCCTTAATGGGGAGAGGTCCCAAAACAAAAGAATCAGCTATCTGTGTTTCAGGGCCTCTTCATCTGACCATTTAAGGCAGGGGTCTCCAACCTTGGCAACTTTAAGACTTGTAGACTTCAACTCCCAGAATTCTGGCGGAAGAATTCTGGGAGTTGAAGTCCACAAGTCTTAAAAGTTACCAAGGTTGGAGACCCCTGATTTAAGGGATTCATCTTAAAAGTGGTAGAGTTACCTGCAAGGCGGAGGAGTTGCTTGGGGACCCATCTGGTCCAAGCAGTCCCTTTTCTTTCCGCTTACGGAATTTACGGAAATAATCTTGGATCAGGAATGTGGCATAGAATTTTCCTACGGTTATCTCTTCCCCTGCCAGTGGAACATGCAAGCATTTAGGAACCTGTGACTAAATTCAAAGCATTCATGTTCCTCTAAAAACCTTGAGATGATGTTACAGAAATGTTTCGCTTTTTTTTTAACTACAAGAGAATAGCACCACTGTTCTTGTAGTGCTGAGTGCATTTTGTTGTTTTCAAGGATGACTTAATTGTGCATCAAGAACAATCATCAGCAAAATTTTGTTTTTGTTACACCTGCAGAATCTTAATTGGTGCAAGGCTTAACAACTTCTGTGAATATTTAAGTGGCTCATTAAGCTAACAATGTTTAATCTTCCCTCCTCTCTTGACTTTCTGGAGACTTGATAAGAGAGTGACTTGACAGAAAGGACAAAGGAACACTAACCTTCTGAAAAAGGTAATACCTCATCCAGTAATTTGGGCTTAGCCCGTTTCCAGATCTTTTTGATGACAGAACGGAGTTCCCTATTGGCCATATCCAGGTCTCCTATAAGAGAAAAGGAGAATGAGATTTTATTCCTGATTCTTCTACTAAGCAATCTAAAACTATCCCAAGTAGCCTTTGGAAATAAGAAAAATGAATAGTGGGAATACAGACAGATGGAGGTGAAATGAATTAGGGAAGAAAAGAAAATGAGGAAGAAAACAAGTACTTCTGATTTATGTATGTGATATATAGCAGTCCCAGACTTATTCCCGTTGTAGTCCAATACATCTGGAGTAAACCAATTTAAATGGCAGGCATAAAGCCTGGGGAAAGCTGTCATTTTAATTTGTTTTAGTAAAACAGGAAAGCTGGCTCTTGAAAATAGCATATTAGGACAGCCTTAGAACATATGATTCTAAAACAGCTGTATTATTTTACAGTGTCACATATTCATCTCATTCCTTTTTCACTACTCCAGTAAAACAAAAGCAAGAGAAAAAGGTGGAGAGAAGACTGGAGTCTTTCTGCTAATCACCTGGGGTAGAGTAGGACATAGGAGGAGCTGTTGAGAACAGAGAAAAGGTTTGTGGAAGCTTAATTAGAAGCCTGAAAACAGGAACTATCTTCATGTACAAAATGCTTCTCTGCATTAAATTAGTGCTTTACCTTCTGTCTTGATCTTTAGTGATGTACGCACCAGAGCAAAGAGGGTGGCATTGAAAGTGACAGTTCCATCTGAGTTCAATGGCATGTTCATGGCCACCAGCCTCTAAAAGACAGGTAAATTAAATCAAGAATTCCTGTAATCTCCTCCATGTTAGTGGTCACAATAGTCCAGGCGAATCTTGATTTTTTTCACTTACTTTGCAGGCCACTCGATGGGGACAGAGCTTCCCAAAACCCAGAGGTGGCTGTATCCGGCGCAATAGAGTCACCACATCCAGATGCTTGATGTAACCTCTGGAAGAGCAACCTTTCTTTAATTAAGCCTTCCTCTACCTGATCTCCTTTAGTTTTGATGAACTATTCTCATCACCTCCAGTTCCCATGGTGAATGGGAAAATGTGAAACACACCTGTCATCTATCATTATAGGCTGCAGGTACTCTAAATTAATCTGCATGAAGATAAATTGCATTTTCACATGTATTAAGCACATGAATAGCATTATAAAGGAACAGAATTTAAAAAGTATAGATTTAAGCCAGAGGCCTATTAATTCAAATGTTTATCAAACAGCAGCATAGAAAGTAATAATCATACAAAACACATTTCAAAGACCATTTTAAATCAGAAAGATATTGGAAATGGATAATGTTGTTACTAGGAAAACACGTTTTGTCTTGTCTCCATGATGCTGCTATTATTTTGTCTAAAATCCATGAGGGAAACAGTCTTAATCATCCTCAGCTGTTAAAGGTATGTAAAATCTATTAGGCTTTGTCAGCAGCAGCATCCTGGTGAGAAATCAACTGACTGAGACAGGAGAGGGTCAGCAACTGGGATATCCGATGTCACAATTACAGGCCTATGCAAATTCCAGATGGATGGAGAGTCGTCCAACTCAGCACTGAGGAAAGACCCTCAAACAGTAAAATCATGATCCAGAAATGATACAGTATAAGTTCCTCAGGCAGGATTACCACTTGTGTTTCACTTTCAAAATATTAACTCAATATATAATCTACAATGCCTTTTGTGGTATGTATCAAAGCTATCGAAAGAAAGTAATATTCTTCTAGTATCTCTGGGAACAGTAGAACACTAGAAATTGTGCAGCTTAAGAGAAGTTAAAGATTTCTCCTTATTGTCTGTGATGGGAAATTCTGGAAGATACTGCTACTATTTCCAAAAGCACTTACTGAAACTATTTCAATGAATGGAATTAAGTTTCTTACTTGGCAGCTGGATCATATTCCGACCAGATCCTCTTGAACTCATCCAGGTGGTGGGGACCCAGAATGGACCAGTCCCGAGTGAGATAGTCAAAATTGTCCATGATGACAGCAACAAAGAGGTTAATGATCTAGTAGACAAAATGAGCGAGAGCAAAAAATCAGAAGCAAGGAGCTTGATACCGTGAAGGTTATTTAGAAATAAGTCCTGTTGGGCTCAGCAAGTGTTCATAAAACTGTAATCAAGTTGAAGAAAAGGAATGGATGTCAGAGGAACTTAGTCAGAGTCAGCAGCTCTTTCTAAGGGTCATTGCTTTGATTTAGGCTTGGAACATATTCAATAACACAACGGAAAGTGTGCCTTGGAATAGCTGTCATCTCAGTATTCTGGTCTGTAATTTGCCTCTCCTTTGGCTGGGGATGAGAGGAGATATATTCCACAGTATTACATTTGACTGAAAGACGTTTAGTTAGAGAACACTGCTTGCCCACAATGCGCTTTCTTTTCAACAAGGATAGTATGCCCCAGTGATGGGATTCAAATTGGGCGTGGCTTGGTGGGTGTGACAGGGGAAAGGATATTGTAAAATCTCCAATCAGAGGTGGTATTTGCCGGTTCTCCGAACTACTCAAAATTTCTGCTACCGGTTCTCCAGAACTGGTCAGAACTGCTGAATACCACCTCTGGTATGCCCCATATTTGGGATAGGAGGTCTTTTTGTCAGGAAATGTTCATGAGCATCAATCCTCCTCATTTTAGCAATTAAGCCTGACCCAGTGGGGAAAGGACATGGGATAAGCCACACACAGATCATTGGTCTGAGCTTCTGTAATGATGCAAGAGCCACATGAGAGGCTGAAATGACACATGACAGTGCTGTTGCTCCTGCTGTTATTGACTAAGCAGAGGAACAGGAGAAGCACATTACAGGATCTTCTCTGTGCGACAGAGATGAAACAGCAGCCAGAGCAGGAGAGCAATTTTAAAGAGACAAATTGCAGGAATGGAGATAGCTAAGCGGCACCCACTCTGGCTCCCAGCTGTTCATTTGCTTTCAATTGCAGAAACAACTTCAAAGATGACACATATGTTCTCTGAGTTAGGTCTATTTTCAGGTAGCACAACCGGTGCATCAAAACTGACATGTATGGTGGGAACCAAAGTTTTAGTTTGTCAGTTATAATGAGATGGATCTTGGCTCTAAAGAAGAGGGGCTGGGTTGATAGATCTAGAATCCAGGTGCTAAATGGGAAGAACGGAGGGTACTTTATGTCAGGAACTCACCAGGAAGGCACACAGCATGAAGAAGCTGATGAAATAGACAATAGCAAAGTTGCTACCACAAGTGAATTCCTCCCCAGGTTCAAAATCAGACTCAGGGTCACAGCGCTTGCCAGGTAAGCTGGCTAGCATGATCTCCTGCCAGGCTTCCCCTGTGGCACACCTGGAGGGACAAAATGGGGGGGGAAACAGGCTGAATGTATCCTGCTAGAACAGAGAGAATGTAAGAAAGTATGGAGCGAAAAGACAAAACCAGCCTTCTTTCAATTTGTTTGGGGGACAATTTAGGAGACACACCTGATGGAAGTGCAATGCTGGAGGAAAAAAAGACTAAACAGAGTCAAATGCCATTAGATCTAAGATAGGAGACAAGTAGGAAATCTGAGGGCTGGAAGTTAGCCTGGGAGGGTATGGCAAGCTCTTCCGTTCCATGACAATAAATGTGCCCATCTGGAGCAGTCAAGCTAATATTAATGGAATCTATTTTTATTACATTTTAGGAGACAAGACAGGAAAACTGATACAACAGATGTAATAATAGATTTGTTAGAAATAACCTGTGATGCTTTGAAGCACTGTATGTTTTGGTAAACTCACTGACTGCACTCACTGAATCACCATTCTAGAAAAAGGAGCACAACTACATTCCTACTATTTATATATTATTATGTATATTTGAAAAGTTTCTTTGGTGCCTATTCAACTTGTGCTCCCCATACCATTCTTATTTTTGTGGTATTAAAGGGGGAATAACCAGTTTGCTGGGATAAAGTAATGCTTTGATAAATGTTGTCTATCCCTGTTTCCAAATACCAAAAGCTTGCTTTTAATTTTGATTTATTATAAACCTGAATTGGACCAAACACTCAGCTGGGTGTTCTTCTGACATTAGAACAATTAATCAGTGGAATAACTTGCCTCCAGAAGTTGTGAATGCTCCAACACTGGAAAATTTTAAAGAAAAAATTGAATAACCATTTGTCTGAAATGGTATAGGTTTCCTGCCTAGGCAGGGGGTTGGACTAGAAGACCTTCAAGGTCCCTTCCAACTATTCTATTCTATTCTATTCTATTCTATTCTATTCTATTCTATTCTATTCTATTCTATTCTATTCTATTCCATTCCATTCCATTCCATTCCACTCCACTCCACTCCACTCACTCCACTCCACTGTGTAGTCATAATTTGTGAGTTAGAATTTAATTTGTGAATTGGCCCAGATTATGTCAACCCTTTGGAAACAAGGTAGGAAGAAAGAAGCCATTTGCTTATCTTCTCCCAAATTAAGAAGGAACAGGAAAAACAGAGATACCTGAAAAGCAGCAACACAGCTTGTGGAAAGGTCTGGAAATTATTGTTGCGATTGATGGCTGTACTATCTTGCATAGCTATTTTGCCAAAGGTCTGAAAGTCAAGGAAGCCAATTTCAGGTCATGACAAGATACAACAAATAAAAACTCTAATGTAAAATGTTTCCAGGTGCACATAATTCAGCCTTCCTTGCATTCTGTCTCCTTTATAAGATCAGAGAATAAAAATAATATTTCTGTTATGTTGCTAGAAGTGCAGCTGGATGATGCTTCTAGAATATAGCAAGAGCTAATTTTCTGGCTCCAACCTATTAAGCTCTACCATAGATGGCAGTAAATGTTTCTTGGGGACATTATGAATTTAATCTGCACACTGTAGAAACATAGGTAGTACTTAGCCTGATTGGAACACCTACACACATACAAATATCTGTTGCATGCACATCGTTGCCTTGCACAAAGAAAAGAATCAAATTTTTCAGTTCTGATAATACAGAGCCTCATGCAAAGGTGCAGAATTCTAGCTCCTACCCCCATGAAATGCCTACAAGTCACTCATGTTTGTGCAAAGATTCATTTGCAAAAAAATGAAGCGAGGGAGATTCTCTGCTCACCTGCATGCCAATGACAGCGTAGATAAAGAAAATCATGGCAATGAGGAGAGCCACATATGGCAAAGCCTGGATGGGAAAAAAAATCAGTAGTGAATTTGGAGAAATAAATCTGCAGCCGGGCCTAGATCTTTCTGGTTTGACACAAAAGCAGTGTTTAATGCTCCTGTTAGCATATTTCCCAAGCATATTCTTTCCTTCCTACCCTGCTAGAACAAAGTATGAAGCAATTTTAAGTCTTAGATTTAAGGCAACAGTTACTTTCTCATCATTCCCCTTCTGACCTGGAAAGATTTGATGAAAGTCCAGAGGAGGGTACGGATACCCTCACCTTTGCTGAGGAGCTTGACCAGGCGCATGACACGGAAAAGGCGGAAGAAGGTGATAGAGATACGGGAACTGTCCTCTGAGCTCTGTGGAGTTGAGGGGGATGGGGTCAGCAAGAGGTTAGAACAAGCAGCCCCATAATAGAAACATAGGTAAACACATCACATAGGGCAACATACTAAATCCATCCCACTATCTTGCTGAATCTGTACAACTTCATCTAGTCCTGTAATCAGCTTTCAACTGGGAGCAGCAGCCACGACAGTGATGGCCTTCTCCTGTATTCTGCTCCAAACAGTAGAGTTTAGAGGTATGACGTTGCCATTGTACATGATGCTCCCATTTAGTTATCATAATCAACACATACATTTTGTCAGACAAACATATTTGTACATCTGCAAACACATGGGAAGTAAGTTCCATTTCCTTGGCCACCAGCATCTATCTCCAGGAAAGTCTGAGCAGCCCACAATCCCACAATATATTGGGTATAACTATGACTCCCCCTGCTTGCACAGCTAGCTGCCTGTTCTGTTCCTAGTCCAGACAGTTCTCTGGTCCAGGATTAACAGAACAGAGCTGCGTAGTTGCTAGGCAACTGTGCCACTTTCCTTTTTCCTGCCTCCATCTGCAGCAAAGATGGAGGTCCCAGAAAAAAGAAATCCTTAGCTATAACTGGGGGCAATGGTACCAGTGGAGCCAAATTGCCATTATTCAAGACCAACCTAAAAAATAATACTATTGCATGTATTGTTGGCAAGACCAAAATGATATCCCCATACTATTTGCTTGGTTATCTTTGCCCAACAACATCTTGCATTCTTTTCCAAGTCCTCCACCACTTTTCTTCAGTTTGGCCCATTTAGGTTCCTCAGCCAGTGCGATCCCAATGGGAACTTCACATCTGGGAGGCACAAAGTTATAAAATACAGTGGCTAGGAATGATTGCTCTACCATATATATGCTTATTGGCTTATTTTATACGTAGTGCCCCAAAATACATATTTACAACACACATTGATACATAGCATCTACTAAACTCTGCCTGAATTTAAAGACATTTATTTTATACAGTAATTTACAATCCCTATGATAGGCTTGTCACATCAACATTTATAACTTCATGCTTTATCACAGGCCTGTTTCATTCCTTCTAGCCCACGGGTTCCCAACCCCCAGTTCACAGCCCACTACCGGGCCATGGCCTATTAGGAACTGGGCTGCATGAGTGGTGGGCTGGCCTACGCATGCACATGCAGCTTGACTTGTGTGAGCAGTGGGCCAGTGTGCACTTGTGTGCCCATGCACATGCCAGCCCGCTACTCATGCAAGTCAAGCTGCATGTGCATGCACTGTCCTGTCCCTTGTGCAACCTGGTTTCCCTTCATTCTGCCCCCCCACAGCCAGGCCACCAAGGATGGGGACCACTGTTCTAGCCTACATCTCTGGCATACATCTCTGGCATCTCCAGGGAGCTTAGAGCAAGATCTTACTTTCACAACCCTTGAAATAAGGCAAGTAAGAATGACCCTGTGAACTGAATGAGGATTTGAACCTATGCCTGCCTTCTTGTAATTTGGCACTCTAACCACAACACCAAATTGACCCCACTGTGGATTTTGTCACAGTCACTGCTTCTGTAATACATAACTCAACTTTTCTGATTCATGGGGTAATATCTCACACTATAGCTTCCTTTCTGTTGGAAGGAAGGAATCACAACGTGATTGAAGATATGGTGGAGGTACATAAGATCAAGCCAATTATGTGTCTCATAATATCTAGTGCATGAAAGCAGAAATGCAGACAATATATGGAGGAAAAAAGAAATAGGAGGATAGAATCCAGAGATAGAATCCAGAGATGAGTAAATAAAAGACAAAAAATTCAGAAAATAAAAGATCTTTAGAACATATTATGCTGTATATCCCCAAAACGTATTCATGTCTTGCATAAAGAATAACTATAACAAAACATGGAATAAAAGCTGTGGAGAAAATTGATTTTTGTTTGCTTTGTGATTTCTAGGTTCAAATCTAGCCTCAGTTATGAAAAACGAATGGCTAATGTTGGTCAGTCATTCTCTCTTGCTGATCATAGGATTGTATACTGAGAGAGAATTGTTGATTGTTTGGAGAATAAAAGGAAAGGGGACCCCTGTAAGCTTTGTTAAGCTCCTACAGAAAAGGCAGGCTATCCATCTAACAAATAATATAGCAAATAAATAACAAAAGCAAATTCTTAGCCTTTGTGATAGGCAGGAGCTATATTTGAATTACATAATCAGGGGAAAAACTATCAGGTGTATTAGTCTTTTCAGTAAATAACCACTTTACATGGGGCTGCTCTTGAAAAGTATCTGGAAGCGTCAGCTGGTGGAAAATGCAGTGACATGGGCAGTTAGGTATGCCCAGGGGTGGGATTCAAACATTTTTACCACTGGTTCGGTGGGTGTGGCTTGGAAGGCATGCTTTGCGCACGTGCACACACTTTGCGTGCATGCACACACCAAACATGCACCTTGCGCAGGCGCAGAGGTGTTTGCACAGACGCAGAGGTTTCCAACTCACTTCCTGCAAGCCTGCACTCTCCCGGTTGCTTCAGCAGCTGCCGTGCAGCACTCTGCTGTGCCGCACAAAGCAGCTGTGCTTCAAAAGCAGGGGGTAAAGGCAGGGGTGGGATTCTACCAGTTCGCACCTATTCGGTAGAACCGGTTGTTAACATTCTAAGCAGTTCGGAGAACCGGTTGTTAGAAGAAATTACTGGCCTAATCCTGTAAGAAAGGCAGGAAGGAAACATTCTGGTGTTGCTTACAGAAACTGCCTCTCCGTTAACCCTTATTACATTCTTGGCAGGATTAGACTTCTTGTCTCAGGAACTTCTCTGGAGTTTTTTTCCCTCCTTCGCTGGTACTTTGCTTGTGTGGAGGGACCATTCAAAGTTACAATGGCACTGAAAAAAAGTGACTTATGACCATTTTTCACACTTACGACTGTTGCAGCAACCCCACGAGAGGCCAGGCAAGGAGATGCGTGCCTCAATGTGAGTGACACTGAGTTGGCCACACCCAGCCAATAACATGACCACCAAGCCATGTCCACCTATTCAAATGACCACCAAGCCATGCCCATCAACTCAGCCACGCCCATAGAACTGGTTGTTAAAAATTTGAATCCCACCCCTGGATAAAGGTGAGTAGGGGAGCCCGGGCGGATGGGCCCAATAGCAGAGTGGCGGAAAGAACCGGTTCAGTCTCTGCTGCTCATCAGCGCTACCGGCTTGAACCAGTAGAATACCATCACTGGTATGCCTCCATCCCTTCAGGCCTGGCAGAGGTGGGGCCAAGTTACATTAGCCAAGGAGCTTTGTTGGGCGGGACCTAGAGAGAGAGCCTTTTCTGACACGGCAACCGCCCTTTAGAACATCATTCCTCCTGAAGTGAGATTGGTCCCAACACTGTTCACCTCCTGAATGACCCTCTAAACTGGGTTTTGCCATCAGGCCTGGGATTCCACGGAAGTGTGGAGCCTATTAAATGGGCATTATAATTTTAGACTGCATTCCCTGTTTTTTGTTAGTTTTTACATTGTTTTTAACAGATAAACTATGTTGATTGTTTATCTTTTAACTGTGTACATAATCCAAAATCAAAATTAAATCAATCAATAAAATAAGCATACAGTTATGACATATTCTGACTCTTTCTGCAAATGAACTTCAGCACTGCTCAGATAGCTTCTGTGGGACACATATCATATTGGGGATAACTCACGTTGATTTCAGTAACAGCAATGTCTACTATACTCCCAACCACGATGAGAGCATCAAAGGTATTCCATGCGTCAACAAAGTAGTGCTGCAAGAGAACAACAGAGAAAAGCTCCAGAAAGAGCCACTCAGAACTAATTTACATCCACTGATCCACCCACAACCTATTTTACTGAACAAAAATAGCATCGGCCTGTCCTATTAGAGCTGTTGGTCCCTGCTTTCCCTTGGGCAAAATTCAAGGTAGAGTTTGGGTTATATAACGTCAAAATAACCAAAGCCCAATCTTGGGCAGAGCCTCTGCTTTCTTAAGATTTTTCAGATGTGTAGTGATCCTGCTTCAGATTATTAATCATGTCGCTGAGTAACCAGAAAGGGCACACAACAAGGAAACGCAACCCTCCCTTTCCAGAAGCTCTTTACCACCTTAACAAAATTCAAACCTTGACAGTTCAATTTTGTCCTTTGGGGCTCAAGACTGAGAAGTGGGGGAAGGCACAGGCACAATATCTTATTCAGCATTATTAACCAACATGAGTTGTTGTTATGGGTTGGCCTAAAAACCGAAATGCATTAATCACACATTTTTCACCGCCAGCACCATCACCACCTATTCTGCTTGAAAGTGTGATCTTAAAGTATAAAAAGTGTGTGTTGAGAGAAGGCTCCTGTGCTGCAATATTAAATGCTTCAGAATTTAATGCAAAGATGTAGGTCTATCTAGAAGGATATCCTAAATTCCTGAAGAGAATACACACTAAATAAAGGCATTTTTACAGGCAAGGTTTAAAAGTGGAGGGCTCTACAGATCGGCAAAACCACATCTTTACCAGAACCTGAAAGTTTGGCAAATAACCTTACCTCCCTTCTCACATTACAACAGTAACTGAACATACCGGAAAGAATGTGAGAATTTTCTTGAACATTGCACCATCAGGAATAAGGAGATCCTCCAAAGGGATCCTCTATTGAAAAACTTGAAACAAGAATTCCTCTCAACAAACAAATTGTTATATATGATGCAGAAGACTGAGGTAAGAACTCTTTCAAGTATCCTTCAAGATGTAATTAGTGATAACCTGGCATTAATCAAAGTGTTCTGGAGTTATGGGAAACAGTTCTCTGTGTGTTTACTTTTGCAAAACTCCCAAACCTTGGGCTTGAAGGCAATAATCTTCAGAAACATTTCAACAGTGAAGAGGCCTGTGAACACCATATTGAGCAGATCCATCACGTTATTAAAAGGCTCTGATTGTTCATAGTGCTGAAAGAAGAGATGAGACATGAATAATACAGGAGAATTTTGCAAATCTTGGTGATTCAAGTGGGATTTGTTGAGAATCTCCTTATAATAAGAATGAAAGCTGAACTCAAAAGTATCTTTCCTAGGTTCTTTAGGGTTTTTTCCTTCTTGTTCACACACATATAGGTTTGTGCAAATTATTCTATGGCCTTATCTTTCTCATCTACTTTGCTGCTCTGCAGCTGAATCCCCAACTTCTGTGGCACTTCCAGCATCTTCACTTTCTTCATATGGCCTGGAGTGAATTTTCTCATAGTTTACCAATTCATTACATTCACCACTGAGGCCCCAAATATTAGTGTTACACATTTATTTTAAAACTATGTTTGTCTATTCACCTTCTCTTAAAAGAGGAAATAACTGAGCAGTGCCTTTTGATATGTGGCACTATAAATTATGCTTCTCACCTGTACAGCCAAAGCAATAGTGTTCAGCAAGATCAGTACAAACATGATGTATTCAAAACAAGTGGAATTGACCATATACCAGAATTTGTACTGATATTTGTTCTTTGGAATATAGCGTCGTAAGGGTTGAGCCTTCAAGGCATATTCCACACATTGCCGCTACGGGAAAAGAAAAAGAAAGCAATTCAGCTGAACAGTAAGAGAGAATTCCCCCCCCTGCATCTTTTGCACATTTCTTCAGCAACGCTGGCTGCAACAGTTTTCGCAACATAAAGCAACATTTTCTAATTCTGTAAACCAAAGCCCCAATACACATGAAGAAGACTGGTATATGTCATATTCCATGAGTGCTGAAATTCCTGATGCCATTTCCTTCTGCATATCCACTGACAAAATTCCAAATCCAATATGCCTGCACCTTTCCTGTTTTTTATTCTGTTATGGGGTTTTTTATTTAGCTTATGGCAAATACATGGACTTATAATGGTTCAAATGTTAATCTCCAGTCCACCCACCCAGGGTGGTCTATGTTGAAAAAATCAGATATCGGGTTGCTGTAAGCTCTTGATGGACATTCGGATACAATGTAATGGACATTTTGTCGAGGAGCACCACACTGAGGGGTAGAGACAAGACCCCCCTTAAACGATGAGTCTTGGCAGGCACCATGTTGGGTACAGATCCTGTTCAGAGTTGACCAATGCTGGCGAGGAAGGTCACAATCTGGCACCTTTTGTGTAGGGTCATCTATGTAACTGCTGTATCTAGGCATTCAGCAGCCCATTTGGCTTTCCACTGTGTGTTGATGTCAAAGTTGTTAGACAGCTGTTGACCAAGTGCCAGAGAGGGCTTCCTGGATTTAAGCCTGCCAATTGATAGATGAGGAAGATCAGCATGCACAGGGAGAAATGAGATTCTCAAAATTTTGTTGTGTTCCTTCACTAAGGCTTCCTGCCTTCATAGAGCTGGTGGTGCAATGTGGCTCAAGATGGGGAGCCAGCAAGTAGTAGTAGATTTTATGCAACCGCTTATGAGAGTTGTTAATATTAATGTTATAAGGGATGTTAATGCTGGATAGATGTTGTTTGGATTTGAATTATTACTAGATGATCTGGTTATAAGCAATTCATGGGAAACATAGACAAAAGACTCTGATCAGACCTCATACCAAAAAGTTCTTGCAAAAATAATTATTTATTACTTTCAAAAATCTCAAGAGCCAAACTATAGTGTTTTTCCCTTTGTTCTGCCTTTTTTTTTAATAAAAGAAACCCAAAATGGCTCACATGACTGCCATTTTTTCCAATTAGCTATGGCTGCATATTCTCCCTCAATAAATAAATACAAATAATAAAACATATATGACTTTTCAAACTCCATCTCCTTTTCCCAGTGATAACACTTTTAAACTGATGTATATTATTAGAATGCATCCTAAACTTGATGAATAATGGATTGTATTTATTAAGGAGTGTTCTCAGAACAAAAACAATTAATAATTAGGGTAAAACAATACTTCAGAAACGAAAATCATTCTTTTATTCAGTGTTGAAAAACTGGGAGAGAACGATCTCATTCTTCTCAGTACAAAGGGCAAAACCGAGGAGGGAAATAATTTGATCCCCATTAAAGATTAAAGATAGGCAAAAGGGATATACAGTAGCAAAGTCCCTTGATCGCTGATGCGAATGAGTAATTATGGGAGTAAACTAATCTTCCCTAATCTGAGACTTTCTAAATATGACGGAATTGGGTGATATTCGGAATTCTCAGCCAATGTGGCTTTCTTACAGTTGCAATCCCAACACAACATGTAAGATTACTAAGTTGGGGAAACTAACGTGGACTAAGCTAATGTCCTTTGGAGAAGGGAAAAAAAAAAGGAATTTGAAATGTTATTTCAAAAGCAAATACAAGGAGTTGGGTATTGGAATGCTACCTGGTTCTTGTCCAGCTCACAGTTTTTGTATTCCTGCTCTCCTTGGGCCCGGAAAGTGATGATGACAAAGCCCACAAAAATATTCATCATGAAGAAGGCAATAATGATGATGTAGACAATGAAGAAGATGGAGATCTCCACCCGGTAATTGTAGATTGGTCCTTGGTTTTCTGCATTGGCATCAATCGCTTTGTACAAGAGCCTGCCATAGGTTAGATGGTGGCAAAGAAAGAGTAAGAGGGTGCAGAGCAGGAATGGAGAAATAGAAATAGGATTTTTTTTAAAAAAAACCTTCAATCAATGCCACAGTAAGAATATTCCTGAGGACTGGACACTGGGGATTCAGGGGAAAACGTTCTGCCCTGCTTGTAATACTTTGCGGAAGCACTTAGCAACTAATGTGGATACTACACTCCAAATTGGGGTCATGACTTGTCAAAATTGCTAGAACCCAGAAGAAACCATTATTTCTGTCACCTGAAGAATGGTCTGGGCAAAGCATGATGGTTGAGTACTGCAGTCAATGAGAACATACTCGAAGTCCCAAAAGACTTGAGCATTTTCTCTCTTCAGAAAAGATTCAAATCAATAATTACAGAATTCAGAGTTATCTGCTGGTTTGTGACTAAATAAAGATGGATTGATTGAATTCAAGGTTCCAAATAAGTTCAGAATGTAAGGTATTGTTCAGATATTCTGTATTACATGTCCCCCCCCCCTCATCTGAGTCAGCATATCTGCTCAAGAAACAGAGGGAACCAATGCAATTTTCAGCCTGAACAATGTCACATTACTCTTACTGCTGCTTTTTCATGATGACCCACTTCCTCTGGATTCAGATTGTCAGGAAAATAAATAAATACGTAGATACATATCCACCCTGGGATAAGCAGCATTATAAAAAGCACAGAAAAGAATTATTTATAAAAATAATAGGCTGGATTTATTTTAAAAAAAGTCAGCCAGGATTCAATTAAATTCTTAAATCCTCTAGCACTTTGTCTATTTCTATCTGCTATCTCTATCTAAGAGCCACAGTGGCACAGTGTTTAGAGTGCAGTACTGTAGGCTACTTCTGCTGCCTGCCGATTTGAATTTGGCAGTTCCAAACTCACCAGGCTCAAGGTTGACTCAGCCTTCCATCCTTCTGAGATGGATAAAATGAAGACCCAAATTGTTGGGGGCAATATGCTGACTCTGTAAGAGAGAGCTGCAAAGCACTGCAAAGCGGTATATAAATCTAAGTGCTATTGCTATTGCTTTTGAAGCCCGGAATACCATCATGAAATCCAATGGAGCTCTTCCACTCCCTTGGTTTAATCAAACAGTCTTTTTTATAAGTATTCAAAAGGCAAAGGGAGAAAGAAGAAGGAAAGAGAGGAGAGAATTTTTTTTTGTGGTTTTTGTAGTCATACATCTATCTCTGTTCATGAAAAGAGGATGAAAAAACATTAAGTACCCTTCATTTTGGGGCTAGCAAAACATATTCTCTTACTACACTTCTGAGCTAAGCAAGAAGTATCTAAACAGCTGCTTAAAGAGAAAAAAAATAAGACATCTGGGAATGGCAAACATCAAACAGACATGCATGCACTCTGAGCACAACTTCTACAGAGTAACTCACGCTGGCCATCCTTCAAAAGTGGAGACAGTGAAGAGAGCCATCATGCCTGACAGCACATTGTCAAAGTTGAAGTCACTATTGAGCCACATGCGTTCACGCACCATTGGGTGAGCCACATCTCCATCCTTGTACACAATGAATGTGCCTCTGGATTTGGAAAGAAGGGAAGGAATGGAAAATGGACAAAAGAAGGAATATGGTAATTTTGAATCGATTGGATAGTAGATTATTCGTATCTATTGAATTTGCATATGTACATTTAAAATTACTGATAACTGCTTTTTTAAGCAGTTTTAAGTATGTCAAACAAGTATTTATGTAACAGAGCTACAAAGAATCTGTAATTATCTGGCAATTACTGGTAAATCATGCTAATCCCAAATTTTAGCTTTCAGTTCTGATCTCACTAGAACTACACCTGGGGACCAATCATTAATTGTAAGCATGATTAGAGTTTTTGTCATTCTGCTACTAGTAGTCAACAGTAGCACAGTTGGAAAGCTGGAATCAGCAGTGTTCACAAAGGTCCTAAAATGAATCAAGGAAACATGGCAGGGACTAGGACCAGGATCAAATCGATTTCTTCTATCCAGTTATTTCAGTGCAAAACTACAACACAGATGCTACAGGGAATTCTTTATCTGTCTTCTACTTATGTACTCTCATTAGAGCAGATTTTATACTTACTTGCACTCAGCTGGGGTGTGCTTGGCCTCATCTGTGCAGCTATAGAATTTGCCCTGAAGATACAAGGATAAAAAAGATAGGCAGTCACAGGAGTAGGATTTTTCTTGGAAAACTATCTGTCTAGTCTCTTGGATCTTACTGAAATTCAGAGGAAATGCTTTATATATCAGTTCAAATAGGAAAAGCCTTTAAACAGAAGACTACAGTTCTTCATTTTGAGCAGTTGTGAGGTCCTTTCAATCTATGGACTTGATATTGAGGTGAGTGCCTCCCCATTCAGTCCAAAGAATCCCTTATGTATTTCCATTTGTGCCACTATCGTTATATATATATATCACCAACTATTTAGAGTATATTATAATATTGTCTTTGGTAAATAATCCCAATAACATCGTGAATCTTAGGGAGATGGCCGGTTAAGAAGTATGAAATATAAATTATTTTAATATCTTGATTTATACAGTCAATCAGTCTATCTTTCTACTTACCTATCTATCTACCATATATACCACTAGAATCCCAAGATCCTAGCAATTTTCAATAGTAAAAAACCACTATGATACAACATAGATAAAAACTTGTTTAATAAGGATCAAATCAGTTATGGATATAATTTCAACCATCAGGCAAAAACACCAGTAGAAGGCAACTTCCACTTGCAAAGACCTGTACAATACCTCTAACTTTGCAGCTTTTTACAAATATGCTAAGAATACCACTACTATAATCTCCACTGGAAGACTTTTCCCTAAGTTGGTTACCATAACCAGGAAACATTATCCCTGGGCCACACCAATTTTACTTCATGTGCAACATTTCCATCCAGGTCAAATATACTGAACTGGTTGTTCCTGCCTGGAGAAGAAAGTTATGCTTTGCCCTTTACCCAGAAGCCTACTGGCAGATAGGCCATGCAGCATTCAACATACAGCTGCAATTCTACCATAATAACTTTCAACCTTCAGCATGGGTGCTGCTGCATTCTGAACTAGCTGCAGCTTGTGAGTAATCTTCAAAGATAGCTCTTTGTCATGCACAGTATCCGTAGATGGAGAAGAGGCATGCATTTCTGTTGCCAGATCCTCCTGTTCCAGGGCCATGAATGATTCATCAGGTAAAGCTAGACCAAGGCACCTCTGGCCACAGCTCTTACCTGGCCATCAAGCAGCAGCTATGAGTTCAGGATAACACTCAGCTCATGGCTCTGCTCCTTTTATTCCATCTACAGCAACTATTGCAGCAGACATAGCCAGATGGTCTCGTTTTGTTTTGATTGAAGCTGTCCTGGCTTCATTTTATGAAAATCTCCAGCACTGAATCAGGATCTTAACATTTCCCATTTAATTCAGCATAGCAATGTGTAACTGGATATCTCCAGCTTAGTGATACCTCATAGTGAACCTCTCAGGGGCCTTATAAAGATTTATCAAAGGCCACTGGAAGGGTATGTGCAACTACAAAGGGGAAGAGAAAGGTTTATTCCAAAGTTCTTCTTGTTGTCACAGGACCGCTGCTGAAAATCAGCAGGTCTGTGTGAGAAGGGCTTCTTTCCCTCCATTAAATTTAGATCCACAAAGTTGTGCTATGAAAGTTATTATCCCATTGTGTCCATATCCCACCCATTGTCACTGAGCTGTGGCTGGTAGGGCAAGAAAATAACATGCATGAGCATAAGTATAAGAATGCTGAGTTAAGAGGAAGAGCAGTCCGATGTCAAGCATAAGACTAATAACTCTTTCTACATTTTTATTTTTCATTCATCTCTATACTTCTCAGTCTATCTAGTTGATTCCTTCCTTTTTCTTATTTCCAATTCTTACTCTCCTGCCCTCTGCACCTCAACTGGGCCCAGCATGTT
Organism: Bungarus multicinctus; assembly: GCA_023653725.1. Taxonomy (NCBI): domain Eukaryota; kingdom Metazoa; phylum Chordata; class Lepidosauria; order Squamata; family Elapidae; genus Bungarus; species Bungarus multicinctus. The sequence goes on from CM042834.1 coordinate 159,721,506, forward strand.
GCTAATCTCTGTTTAGGCCAAATCCCAAACTTCCATATAGGATTACAGAAATCGGGAGTGAAAGGACCATTGAGGTCATTCAACTTATCTTCCTCTTTACTGCAGAAATCCAAATTAAATAATTGCTGACATGGTTGTTCAGCCACCGGAAGGAGAGACCATTTAAAAGTTCTTAAATGGTCTCTGTCTTAAAGAGTTCTAAGAAATGTATTACAAAAACTGGTAAGTTTCCTGTGTAATTAGTTATGGTGTTTGTTACTGTGTTCCCTTTAACTTCACTTGAGTCTTAGGTTTTTCTTGGTGACATCTGTAACTGCAGATAAATCAAGAAGCTGCTTTTTACCATCATAGGATTTGTTGCTAAGGTGATGTGTTTGGAAAAGTGTTTAGGCAAAATCTAAAGAAGCCCACCCACACATGCTCCATGAGTTTGGTCATCACTCAGTATATTATTGATCGTTCCAAGAACACGTATCTATTTTCAATGCTCACTTCACCTCAGTCACATGTTGAAATGCTAAATACTGTATGTCTTACCTTGAATAATTGAACGCCAATGCAAGCAAACATGAACTGCAGCAAGGTGGTGACAATCATGATATTTCCAATGGTGCGGATTGCTACGAACACACATTGTACCACGTGCTGTTTGAGAAAGGAGGCACATGGGGAGAGGAAGAAATAGTTGAAAATACACTTTTCAGCCCTCGTGTCATCTGAAAAATCAAAAGAGGGAATGGGACAGAGAGACGGCCCACCCCTTCACAGCTTATATGCACCCGTATGTGAAGCAAGAAATGGATGGGTCTATCCAGTTCTGCATTTTAGGGCAGCTTTTCCCAGCCCAGTGCCTCCTAGATGCATTGGGCTGCATTTCCAACTTAGCTTGGCCATATCTAGAAAGCACCATATTGGGAACATCGCTCAAGAACCAGCATCTATTCTTCCGATAAGTCCTCACCTTCAGCCCCTTGGCTCGGTTGATGGCTCGGAGAGGACGGAGTACCCTCAGTACCCGCAAGATCTTCACCACAGAGATGGCACTGGAGCTGAGGCAGAAACAGGTAGGCAGGTGTAAGAGTCAATATGCCCATACCCAACCATTTGGGCTCACTTTTCAGATGGGATGCCCGGAGCTTAATGTTGCTCCTTAATCTGTTTGGTTCTTTGTCAGGGAGCATACTTATCCTTTGCATATCCTGCTTTCCAACTTACTGGATTCCAAAAGAGATGAGTGAGACACTGACAACAAGCAGATCCAGGAGATTAAACCAGTTCCGGCAGAAAGAGCCCTTATGCAGGAAGGCACCATATGAAGTCATCTGTAAATAGAGATGTCAAAGCAGCTGTGTGTCTCTCTCTTCCTCCCATAGGTGTTGTGAGAGTGAAATTAATGCCTGGTTATTTTGCTGTAAGTGACTCTGCTTCATAAATCAAGTCAGCTACATGCAAGAAGCTACCGGCAGTACAGATCTCTCCCCTCCCTCAAGGTCCATAAAGGCATTTCTCTTCGTTCTACAGGCTGTACTGGTTGGTAGGTTTTTCTGTCCCTTAACAGATGGTATATGCCAACACTGTATTAGAACAGACCGACATCACACCCATGTATAGAGAACACAAAAATAGGTGCAATCTCATGGATATTGCAATTATATTTTTAATAAAAGTTACATATTTGCAATTATGTTTTAAAGAAGACAGATTACTTCTGATTAGGCTTATAAAGATATGCATTGCAAAGTATGAGCAATAAACTCTTGAGAACTAGAGGGATGCCTTAATATGACTTCCTGAATCAGATGGACTTCCATGCCTTGTACACCCCTAGCTCTTTCCAAATAGAGAGCAAGATAAAAATATATACGTAGATAAATACAGTGGCTTAGGATAGTGTTTTAGTCTAGAAATAGTGGCCTAAATGCAACATTAAACATACATTAAATAAAGATTTAATCTCTTCTGATATTTCTGCCCACCTCTCATGGCACACCAGACACATTTCTATCCTAGAGGTAAACTGATCTTAATACTGAGTTATCTGTTACAATTATAAACAAGAGGATATTCTCAAGTTCTCAAATCGTGCAACTCAGACTTAAGAATACAAACATGTCTTCTAAGTCCAGAATTATTTATAAACACATGCTAAATAGCAAGAGAAATAAGCATTTGGATACTTAGTACAGAAACAGAGAGTTCTCATGTATTGACATTGATTCTTGGAAGTCCTGGATCTCTATCCCAATTACATTTACATTGATACAGTCTCTTGCAGTTCATTCTGTAGTTTTCTTTAACCCACTCATCTGCTTCCTATCCTATAGTTTTAGTATCCACAAGGCTATATGAGTGATATTGTGGCCTCTAGGATGTAAGTTTCATTTCTGAGTTGATAGGCTTTCCCCTTTCTTTCCTCCCTTTGCTTTTACTCTACTTAGTCTTAGTACCTTGAGCAAGATCTCAACAGTGAAGATAGATGTGAAGGCATAGTCAAAGTAGCCCAAAATCTGAGTAATGGGAGAAAAAAAGGAAAGAATAAAAAAGATGAAATATAAAAGACAAAGAGCAGAGCGAGCAAGTGTGTGGATGAAGGAAAAGGAGGCTTTTTTCCGCCTCTACCTCCTTTCCTCCATTCTCTGACAACATGGGTCATAGCTTACATTGTTGCGGAAGGAGTGTGCTCGGATGGGATCTTCTGCTGCCAAAGAGATGCTGCTAAGAATGATGAAGACAAGGATGAGATTGGTGAAGATGTGATGGTGGATCAGCTTGTGGCACCCAACACGAAGGCTAGTGGAAGAAGGGAAGGCAGTAAGCTAATAACGTAAGGCAGAACTGATCTGAGATCCAAATTCCAAAAATCAGGAAGTGATGCTCTGGGGCTAAAAAAAAGTGTGACAGAACACATATGGAATTTATTCAAATAAGGGCAGAATATGCATGGTAAATTTGGAGAAAACCTTGTGACCACAGAAGCAGCCCTGACATATAGCAAAGCCATTGGAAGAATATACATTCAAATACGTTGGTGGTATAACAATCTCCTGAAATACCAAATGCTAGGAAATGTGAACCTAGATCAGAAGCAAAGGACTTGGTGCCTTTTCTTGCACTAACAGGGAAGCTGTTGAAGGAAACTGGGCTGTGCAGCAAAATAACCTAGGAAACCACAAAAGAAGGGGACTGCAGTTCATCAGCCCAGCCAGACTTGAAGACAGTAAGGGTCTGGCTGACTTTGTATCAATGATGCTTCAGACTGGTTCCTCGGTCTGAGCAACTGGTCACTAGAAAAGCCATCCAGGCCCTTCCTCCAATCTACATGCTGTTAACTTGACTTCTGTCTGCCTCAAATACAGTAGTTGGATTTTGACTAATTGACAAATTGCAGCCCTAATCTCACAGGCTCTGACACTAGAAGAGGGGAAATCCTGACTTCACTCTACAATACTTATAGGCTGAACTCACATTCCCATAGAGCCAAAAGATATTCCCCTTATTTTCCACTTCGTGTACTCACGGGTTTGTTTGGCTAAGGCAAAAAAAGGCGCTTCCCTCAGGAATTGGTACAACTTTCTCCTTAGGAATGTCTTCCAGTTTGTCTAGGTGGGACTCTGCCAAGCTTTGCTGATCTGCCACCTCTTCCTCTCCTAAAGCAAAGGAGATTTCAGTTTTGGATAACCAATTACATAATGATAGACATGTGCACAGTGCAATAGAAGAGGACAGATAAATTTCTGTCCCCAAAGAGTTTATAGTTTAAAGCAGGGGTCGCCAACCTTTTGGACCGCAGGAACCACCAAAGTCATAATTTTAGATCCCAGGGACCACTAACTGGTTCTGTGGGCGTGGCCTAATTTGTGGGTGTGGTTTGGTGATCATGTGACTGGCTGGGCATGGCTTGTATGTGACTGGCTGGGCATGGCTTGTATGTAAATATTATAAATATTTATATAAATATTGAATTTTTTATAAAAAAGAGCAACTTTTACCCAAAATCAGGCAAAGCAGGCAGGCAGATTGAGTTGCTCACATAAAATTTGCTTGCAAGCAAACTCATAAAATTTGCTAGTAAGCAAACTCACAAAATTAACTCACAACACGCCATGCATGTAAATATTGAATTTTTTTATTTAAAAAAAGAGCAACTTTTACCCAAAATCAGGCAAAGCAGGCAGGCAGATTGAGTTGCTCACAGAATCACAGATTCATTCAGAAATCCATCTGTCTGCCATTGGTTAGTCACATAAAATTTGCTTGCAAGCAAACTCATAAAATTTGCTAGCAAGCAAACTCACAAAATTAACTCACAACACACCATGTATGTAAATGTTGAATTTTTTATTAAAAAAAAGCAACTTTTATCCAAAATCAGGCAAAGCAGGCAGATTGAGTTGCTCACAGAATCTTTGAGTGATCTATCTATCTGCCATCGGCTAGCTCAGTCTCTCAAATTTGCTTGCCATGAGTCTGTAATGAATTTGCTTGCAAGCAAACCTTCAGTCCTAAGGGAAGTTCAGCTGTGCTTAGCTAGAAAGCAAGAAATCCAACCATTTCCTGCTTCCTAGCTAATCTAAATCTCCCAGCACAGCAGAACAGATGATGGTCAGAAAAAGGAAAAATAGCAACTTAGCAGACAAGTTTGCCAGGTAAGGAGTGAGTGGGCGGGGAGGGTTTCCGCGGGCCATGTGGGCTGAGCAGCCTTGTGTTTCTGCACAGCCTGGATTAATTGCCTTGGGGGGAGGTGCTCTGGGGGTGAGATTTCTCTGCAGCCCACCAAAATTTTCTCACGGCCCACCAGTGGGCTGTGGCCCACTGGTTGGGGACCGCTGGTTTAAAGTACAACATTAGAGGAAGCAGTAATTAAAAGGGTGGAAGTAGTCAGGTGTGTATGGGCGAGAATGGTTCAGTTAGGCTAAACATCTGAACAAGGAAGAGATCCAAGGAGTTATGCAAAGAATTAATGCAAAATATGAGATTGGAAAGGATCATGTTAAAATTCTAGAAAAGCAGTCCTAGTCACAGCAGGGAGCAAGAAAGGGCAGAGTCCTTGAAATGAACAGAGATCTTTGGATATATCATGTCTTACTAATATTCAAGTTAAAACCAGCTTGAGACTATCTCCCAAAATAGCTGCAGCCTTGAGCTAAGCAGATGGCAGTTTCTAGACAGGAATCTTAAGCTTATTTATCTATATATTTTGTATAGTTGGTGGCCCTTCCAGAAAGCCCATTTTCCAAGGCAGGCATTGGACTTAAAATGCCTCTTATGTAAGAGGCAATAAAGATGAGATTCCAGAACAGAGTTGCATCATTATGCTTTTCATAAAGTATAGAGGAGGTGTAGTACCAAGTCAGAGCATAAGTTATCTGTGTGAGCTGTCCAAGGTCCTGCAACTTTAACTGTGGCATGTTTTTATTCTCCTGCCAAGTAGTCTCCTTCCTGGAATCAGCAGAGCAGGTGAAACTAATGAAGCCTCATTAAGTGAAATCAGGAGAAATATATCAACAGAGGATGGTGGAGAGTTGTAGCAAAACTATGTAGGTATGAAAAGTTTGTTCCCAATCAAGAATGGATAGAATGCTAGTTTGATATAACCTATCCATGTTCCTAGTCAGGCATCCAGGTCCTGTATCCAACTGCTTAAAAAGCATTATTTTTTCCTGGAATGGTCAATGGCCAAAGAAACCATAAAAGTTATCAGCAACAAAAACATCAACTATTCATATTTACTAGGGCCAGCTTTTCTCTTCCAGCTTTTACTTCTCTTAAATAAAAGACTACTTTAACTTTAACAAAACATAGCTAATGGGTATACACACCCCTGAGTATCTACATTTCATGTTTGAGATCCTTCTGCCAGATTTTTAGTAGCAAATTTGCACATTTAGCTAAAAGAAAGATACACCTTTATTCTTATTTAGTGTAAATGCAGAAGAAGCACAGACAAGGGGAATAAAGCATCAGCTTGTCAGGCAGTGACCCTTAGTGGAAGAAAAGAAGTGCTACAGGAAGCATTCTTCATCTGTGAAGTTTTGTAAAGGATGAAAATGTGTTATAATTGTGCCATCTGAAACAATTACATGGTTCAAGGTTGGAGCAATTATGGATATCTGCCTGTGCCTCCTAACTTACATGTCTCTCCATTATTCTAGGATGCTATTGGTATATATAAAAAATTGCTAAGTTAACAGCAAAATGGGAGGTCTGTGAATTTCAATCCATAATCAACGTACATAATTTCTCTTTCTTTTTTCCTTGCAGTTAGTGGCTGTTAAATAGCCCAGAGAAACTGAAAAATAGTGGGTGTTACTGCCTGTTTGAAAGTTGTTTTATGTGGAAAAGAGCATACAGAAAAAGAAGCAGAATTACTAATCTGGCCAGTTGTAAATTTTTTACTCGGTTTCAATCCTGGCTAAAGTTTTTTTTCAAGTTTCCTCTGTGGAAAACATAAATAGCTCTATTTCAGTTTAGTAGAAAACCACAGTCAACCACTGAAGCAACTTGGCTGAAGTCTAATTGCAAAATCTCATTGCAAACCATCAGTTTAGGTCTCTGTTAAGAGCTATCTGTTTTTCCCTTGGATTATTTTATTTGGAAGAGAGAAAATAAGAATTTAGAATGAAAGAGGGGGAAAAAGAGAGTGAATATCTCCAGGGCCTTCAGTCGTGACCCTTTCCACTTCTTTCTTCAACCTGCCTACCACATGGCTTCCAATAGACTATCAATAAGAGAATGCAATGCTCACCGATAAAAATCCTCACCCTTGTATAGGAGTCAGTCATTATGACTCTCACAGCACTAAAATCCCTTTCTTACCTGCTCCTTCATTACCTTCTTCTACAGCCTCCTTCTCTTCCTCACCACCTTCTACCTAGAAAGAAAGAAATCAGGGAGGTCCAATGTGGAGAGGTATTTTAATGAAAGAGGGACTCATCCCCAAAGTTTCCCAATTATTTCCTGTAGCGTTCAAGGAAAGGCATAAGAACAATTTGGGCAGAGAAAGTGTGCAAACATGGAAGGATCCAACAAACAATGAAAAATGAGTATACTTTTCTCCTACAAATCTTCCCCTTGCTGCCAGATATACTACATGTTTCTTATTCACGTGTATGCTATACTTGCATCTAAAGCAGGAGATGGGGATATAAACTGTAGGTGAAATGAGACATTTGGGTGAAGGGAGGCTGAAAAAAGAGTCTGAGGTAATAAATGCAATGAGCTAAAGGCAAGGCCTTAGTTCACCACTGCAAGTTCTTACTTGAAAATTAATTGTTTCTAACTTACTCTATCTGGATAGCATAATATCAAAGACTGAAGTATGCCCTATCGTGTAATAAAAATGGTTGGGTTGAATTTGGTTAAAGGTGGAAATTTTGCCAACAATAAGGCTGATTTTAGATTGTGGAAGGCACACAGAAATTGTCCAAGCTACTGATAAGTTCAAAATACACACATAGACCAACAGTGCAGAAACGTCTTTGGAGAAAAGAGAGATTGTGAGGTAGCCTGCACACAATTTGGACTCCTTATGAGTAAACTACAGTTGAGCTGCTGGGAGTTAAGGGATTACATCTAAGCTCATAATTGTAATTAAGGACTCAAGTTTGGTTGATCCACATTTTTAATACTTTGGAATTAACTTTTTATTTATTTTTAATATTGTAAACCTGTAGAATGGCAAGCTTTTATGAACTTACCTGGATACTTTCCTTCTGTCCATTACTAAAGAAGTTTTAAGTACATATTTAATTGTTTACTTTTTTTCTTTTTCCGAATTAACAGCAAAAAGATGATTAGAATGAGAGTGTTGATTTAAAAAAGTTACAAGCACACTAAGGACTCAGATAGATTTAATAAAATGTGGAAATTTATTATAAGAATTCTTCTCATGACAAACTATTCATGTCTTTGCATTCAGTAAATATGATGAGACTCTGAAGACTGGACACTAGAAGGCACCAGAAGAAAATAAAGCACAGGCACATTGAGATATAGTTGTGAACAATGGACTCAAAAATTAGTTTTAAAGAACTCTGCTATTATTGATAGACTAGATCATACTATGGAAGGGGAACAAGGGGAATAATTTCAGTCTTGCTAGTCTTTGGGTGTACAAATAATAGACCCTTATAATGACTTAGATAACTTTTTTTATATTGGATTTACAAAAGGCTTTTTATGTTTTGAATGATCTTTTTACATAGAATTTAAAAAAGGGATTTGTTAAATTTATCCCTGATTTTGTTAGAAGAAATAAAGAGAAAATGAAAAGAAACCAAATGTTTGGACCAAATGTGAAGGGGCTAAAGATTAAGATTATAGGGAGCAAGGGGAAGGAATATAAAATTGGTTTATTTGACTAAAGTTAAAATATATTGGTTGCTACTTCTGAAAACTTTTAATGGATTTTCTTTGACCAAGTTTAAAGGATAACGTTCCAAGACTTTTTTTTAATAGATTCAAGTTTTATGTGAAAGAGTCCATTTGCTGTATTTTAAATGTATCTGATTAAAGTTATAATAGTTACAGTGTGTTGCTATCTCTGGTAATTTTTATTAGATTTTTCCTGAGTAGATTTGAAAGATGATATTTGCGGGATTTATTTAATAATATAAATGAGATATAAATGTAAAAGAAAGGAATTCAACTGGGTTTATTAGATCAAGTTTATAATAGACAGGTTATTATTTCTGGCAACCCTTAAGAGATTTTTGCTAACTAGAAGGGAGTGAGGTTTTAAAGATTGATTATATAAGATGGTTCATATTAGATTAATCTATACATGTAATTTTCAAGTTGTTTTTTAAAAAGGGAAAATGCTACTTTATATATTTTTTCTCTACTTGGACTCATTTTTTTCCATTTCTTCTTTTATCTTTCATTTTATTCTTTACTCTATAATTTTAAGTGTATCTTTTATTTATGTGACAATTATATATATATACATACATACATACATATATATATATATATGTTTTCGGAGGTTTTCGCGGGTATTTGTATATAGATCTTTGGTTCTACGGGTTTTCTCCCGCGTAGAATTGGAAGTATCTAGGCGATGTTTCGATGAAGTCTCATTCATCATCTTCAGGCTTGTGTCTTCGGCCTTGTGCTTCTCGGAGTAATGTGAGCTTGTAGCTGCTTCTTCCTTTTAACTGCTAGTTGGGGTGTGACTTGGTTGGGTGGGGGCTTGGCTGTGTTCTGATTGGGTGGGGGGGTATTCTCATTGGTTGCGGGTTTGGCTGTGTTCTGATTGGTTGGGGGGATGGCTGTGTTCTGATTGGCTGGGGGTGTGTTCTGTTCCGGTGGGGGTTTGGTTGTACGCAGGTTAGTCTTAGTTGCTGGGGGATTTGATCTGGTGAGCTGTGATCCTGTTGTTTGGCTTCGCGTTCATGGTCGTGCCACATCTTCATGGTGGGTGTCAGTTCGCTTCATGTATGGGATGGGGGGATTTGAAGCAAGTAGTGATGCAGCTGCGGTGCGGCTTCTGGTCCGTGGTTATGTCTCATCTTCTGTGTGAGTGTGAGTCTGCTTTCTACGTGGAAGTGTGGTGGCAGCTTCTTCACACCCACGAGGGCCACACAAGAAGTTGCCACCACACTTCCACATAGAAAGCAGACTCACACTCACAGAGAAGATGAGACACGACTACGGACCAGAAGCCGCACCGCAGCTGCATCACTAGTTGCTTCAAACCCCCCCATCCCATACATGAAGCGAACTGACACCCACCATGAAGATGTGGCATAACCACGAACGCGAAGCCAAACAACAGGATCACAGCTCACCAGATCTGCGTACAACAAACCCCCACCGGAACAGAACACACCCCCAGCCAATCAGAACACAGCCAACCCCCCAACCAATCAGAACACAGCCAAACCCGCAACCAATGAGAACACACCCCCATCCAATCAGAACACAGCCAAGCCCCCACCCAATCAAGTCACACCCCCATTAGCAGTTAAAAGGAAGAAGCAGCTGCAAGCTCACATTACTCCGAGAAGCACAAGGCTGAAGACACAAGCCTGAAGATGATGAATGAGACTTCATCGAAACGTTGCCTAGATACTTCCAATTCTACGCGGGAGAAAATCCGAAGAACCAAATATATATATATATATATATATACATATACATACATACAGAGAGAGAGAGAGAGAGAGAGACATTGTTTTGTTTGGATTAAAAATTAGCTGCACAGGAAAAGGCGGGGTGGATTTTTCTTGTGTTTGCACTATAAAAATTATTGTGTGCTATTTGTTGGCAGTAGGACTATATAATCATGGAATTCCCTCCACTTGGAAACTAACAAAATCTGAGAAGATATCTGTTGCAATGCTGCTGTTTCCAACCAGATGTAACTGACACCCTTGCCTAACATAAAATGTATTAACACTTGTCTTATAATTTCTAGGCTGCCTGGAGTCTACACTTCTGGAGGGAACCACATTGGGGAAAAAAACATTAAAATGTGAAACACTTCCCTTATTGATATTTATAGTTACTGTATCAGAGGTGCATTCAGCAGATTCTGACCAGTTCTGGAGAACCGGTAGTATAAATTTTGGGTAGTTCAGAGAACCGGCGAATACCACCTCTGACTGGAGATTTTACAGTATCCTTCCCCTGTCACGCCCACCAAGCCACACCCACAGAACCGGTAGTAAAAAAACCTGAATCCCACCACTGTACTGTATCCAAGGAACTTGGATCAGAACCTAAGTTTGGACCTCACCTTCAGTATTTTCTTCTCTTCCTCTTCGCTCTGTTCTTCCTCTGCTGGTGCCTGTCTGCATTACAACAAGAAAGGCATTGGGAAAAATGTTAGAGGACAAAAAGGAAAGGAAGTCATTAGACTTTATCTTGCATTTGCCATCTGAGCTTCTCAGTATTCTTCTATATTCAAACCTCATTTAACGAAACACTTCTTGTATGTATTGCCTTCTTAAATTGGAGAACTGTACATTCCAAACTTTTACTTAAACAATCCTACTGCAGTATAAATGCCCTTACATGATGGTCCCCAAACCCCAGGGCACAACCACTACTGGGCTGCAGCCTATTTGGAATCAGGTCACAGAACCGCTGGGCCAATGTGCATATATGCAGTTCAATTTGCATAACTGGTGGGCTGCCGTGCATGCACATGTGCGCACCGGCCCACCTGTCGTGCAAGTCAAGTTGTACGCACACGTATGCATGCTGGCCCACCACTCATGCGGCTCAGTTCCTCTCTCTCCCCACCTTCCCCAGCCAGGCTGCCAAGCCACAAAGGTTGGGGACGACTGTTTTATAGCAGTAAAACAAACAATTTTACAAAGTTACAAATCAAACAGCTATTATCTGGTCCAGAGGTCTCCAAACTTGGCAACTTTAAGACTTGTGGATTTTAACTGAGGAATTCTGGGAGTTGAAGTCCACAAGTCTTAAAGTTGCCAAGTTTGGGGACCCCTGAAAGTTGAATTTCTTTCCCGTCCTGCCCTCACTTAGACTATGCTCACTTTTCCTCTTTGGAGGAATTAATATCATCTCCATCAGCAAGATTGTCCACTGCAATAGCCAAGAAGACATTGAGTAAGATATCTGAGGTGAGAAGTTTAGATAAAACAATCTGATATAAGAGGAAAGAGTCCTAATTCAATTTGAAGACACTTGAAGAATAGTTTTGTAGTCTTCTCTTTCTTTCTCAAGTAGGGACTTCCAAATTAAAGATGGATTGCTCCTTCAAAGAACTAAATTGATTGCTAACAAAAGGCTTGAGCATTTAAGCCACAAGACCCATAAAAGTTGAGCCTAGGACTTTATGTAGCCATCCTTTGTCATAGTGGAACTAAATATAAGCTCTTAAAAGGTGATCAACATTTTGATCTGCTTCCCAAAGACAATTAAGGGTGGGTGAGACTGACATAGTAAGTAATTTATACATTAATTAGCACTAGAAAAACCTCTCATAATACTCCTGGCCTTAACATGCAAATAATATCACTGCCAACAGCAGGGTCAAAGGATACAGTTGCCGCAAATAAAGAGAATGATGAAATAGATGCAGACCAGCATGCCGGGAAAATAGGGGCCGCCGTAGGCCATGATCCCATCATACATCACTGCGTTCCAATCTTCCCCTGTCAGTATCTATATTTCACAGTTGGACAGGGAAAAGAACAGCAGCAGATTAGACAAACCCAATAAGAACTTCTCACACTCTTGTAGTGAACAAATACTAGTCTCGATCCAGTGAGAAGGGATTTTGGAATCCTGGTTCTGTTTGGTATAAATTCACAATTTAAAGTTGATTGTGAATGGCAGGAGGTAATTCTGAGCTATTTCAGTCACATATTCTCCTGGCTCACTTGGATTATTAGCAACTATCCGTCAGCTCTTCCACACGTTATCATTTGAACGGTGGGTATATAACACAAACTTTAATTATATCCTCAGACCCAGTAAAACAATATTCTCTTAAGCATAACCAGCTTTGCTTTCTTCATATTAAAACCCATTAAGAAATCAGGACAAATAATTACTTCTGGCAGCAAAATGTTGTTTTTTTTATATTTAATGTTGCCAAGCATGAGAGAAAAAAAGAACTTTAATTTCTTTAGGTTTACGCATTTCAGGTTTGAAGCAGAGATGACACAGGCAGGGCCAGCTTGGGTGAGTACATAGAAGAGACAGAACTTTATGTAAGCAGAGTTAATAGAGCTGCCCCCACACATTTTGCTCTGAAATGTTTATGTTCCAAGTGCTTTTTTTTTTCTCCTTTCAGGATTTAATTTCGGTTCTGGAGTACATCAAAGAGAAGCCAATTGGATTATAATACATCTATCTAGGTGTAAGCAAGTATACCCCTCCATCCAAAATGTACACCTATTAAAATTCTAACATGCAATGCTGAGTATTTATACCTGAGGTCGATTACAGTATTTCAGTAACCTATGCAATGTTGTTTCCTTGACTATTCTCTTAAGCCTTTTTCAAGAGCTAGGCTTCAACCATATAGAAATTTGAAGTTGCTCCTAAAATGATTCATAAGTCTAGGGAACCATTTTCCTGAAACCCATTGCTATTTCCCAAACCTTGAGATAGTACTAATTCTTCAATAGCTTTAAGAATAATATTTTCTCAGCCTAAAATTTAGAGACAAGTATTACTAGCAACCGGGTGCCTGGCATTTATTTCTTGAAAGTCATTCACAAAATAGCCAATTATATGAATCACATCTCATATAATTTTTCATTAAGAATCAGGACCAAAGAAAGTGTTTTCACTAACTCTAGGAAGTACATGGGTCATTCAGGCTCTAAGCCAGAACAGGGAATGTCAACTCCCAAAAGCACCAGGTAGCATGGCCAAAAGCAACAGACTGTGAGAGCTGTCACTGAAAACATCTTAGAACGTCACCTAGATATGATGGTACTGGCTCTTAATCATCTTCCTAAAGGTTCTGGTCTACTGGCATAATGTGCAGCCTTTTACCTGAAAGACAGTGAGCAAGGCTTGGGGGAAAGTGTCAAAGGTGCTGCGTTTGGTCTGAGTCTCATCAAAGTTAAATTTGCCACCAAAGAGTTGCATGCCTAGCAAGGAGAAGATGATAATGAAGAGGAACAGCAGTAGAAGTAAGGAGGCAATGGACTTCATGGAATTCAGCAAAGAAGCCACAAGGTTGCTCAGTGAGGCCCAATGCCTAGAAGATAAGCCATGGAAAAATAAGCAAGCTAAGTAGCATGGAGCATCTTTAGAAGTCAAGAGTTAAGTCAGAATTATAGAATAGCTTTTGAGAACCACTGTGACAGGGAATTCACAGAAAAAAACCAGCGTTGTAAACTGCCTGGATATCAGGCAGCTAGGAAAAGGTTTAGCTATCCATGTATTACTAAATTATCAACATCTCTCACTACTTCTCCACAGTAGTTCTGCTAGCTAGAATTACAATATAGCAGTTATCAAAAAACTGTATATTGGTGACCTAAGTCTTTCAATTGTTTTGATTTTTTTTTTAGGGCATTATTGAACAATTGTGAAGTCTTACATAAAAATTGGCAAGTTATTTTCTACATAATTATTTCCTATTTCTGGTTCAAATTATCTACCTTTTATGCATCTTTTTAAAAATCTTGATATCTTTTTAGAATTAGAATTTATTTGATTTGTCAATCGCTTACAAGATAATAGGTATAAATATCTACATAGTTATGAATACATGAAATGGGTTCATATAAGAAAAATAATAGAAACAATAGGACAGAAACGGTAGGCACATTGGTGCGCTTATGCACGCCCCCTACAAACCTCTTAGGAAAGGGGTGAGGTCAATAGTAGACAGTCTGAGGTTAAAGTTTTTGGGGTTTGGGGAAGAAACCACAGAGTCAGGTAGAGTATTCCAGACATTGACCACTCTGTTGCTGAAGTCGTATTTCCTGCAATCAAGTTTGGTGCAGTTAACCTTGAGTTTGTATCAATTGTGTGCTCTTGTGTTGTTGTGGTTGAAGCTGAAGTATTCACTGACAGGTAAGTCATTGCAATGTATGATTTTATATACCATACTTAGATCAGACTGAAGACGGCGTAATTCAAGGTTTTCTAGGTCTAGAATTTCAAGTCTGGTGGCATAAGGTATTCTACAACGAGTAGAGGACTGGCGAACTCTTCTTGTGAAATATTTCTGGACTTTCTCAACTGTGCTAATATCAGATATATAATATGGGTTCCAGACTGATGAGCTGTATTCGAGTATTGGTCTAGCAAATGTTTTGTATGCTCTAGTTAGTAGTGTGATATTACCAGAGAAAAAGCTACGTAGGATTAGGTTAACAACTCTTAATGCCTTTTTGGTTATGCAGTTACAATGGGCTCTAGCACTTAGATCATTAGAGACGAGTATTTCAAGGTCCTTTACAGAGCTTGGATCATCAACAAGGTCTTGACTATTCAGCTTGTATTTTATTTTCTGATTTTTTTTTGCCAATATGTAAGACAGAGCATTTATTTGCTGAGATTTGAAGTTGCCATTTGTTTGACCATTCTGCTACATAGCCAAGATCTTTTTGAAGGGTAGCAGTATTGTCTGTGGTATTGAACAGCTTTACATCATCAGCAAAGAGAACGCAGTTGCTCTTAATATGATCACAGAGGTCATTTATGTAGTGTATGAAGAGGGTTGGTCCTAGAACACTGCTTTGGGGGACACCACTATTGACAGGTACAGAATTTGATAGGACACTCCCAATTTTGACCATTTGTTGTCTGTTTGACAGGAATGCTTCTATCCAGTTATTATTATTTTTCTTTTATTTATTTATTTATTTATTATTATTATACAAGAAAGAGTGACTCAGGCTAAAATCTCTACTTGTTTTCTTGAAAGTAAGTCTCAGATTTAGTGGGGTTGAGTTCAACATGCTTCGTGCTTAAGCTTGCATGCTATAGACCGACAGACATAAAAAACCTCTTTTGTAAACACAGGAAATACTTGACACTGATAGTTCAAGGTCCCTTTAAAAACATCATGTTTCCAATTTCCATATCCTCTAGAAAGCCAGACAATCCCACTTAGTATATCATCTGTCAGCTGCATTTAACTATAAAGGAACTGGAAGAATAGTAGTAGTATCAGCAGTAGCAGCAATAGCAAATACCTATTCAAATAATCTCCTCCTATGGAAATTTCAATATATATCATAAGTAAACGTTATTAAGTCAAGCAATCTGAGTGAATGCCTTATCCCTGGCTAATGGCACCTTCTTTACCTGGTTATTTTGAAGATTCGCAGGAGGCGGACACAACGGAGAACGGAGATTCCAAGGGCTTGCATGATCTCAAATTCTACCAGCACAGTCTCCAAAATCCCACCGCATACCACAAAACAGTCAAAACGATTGAAGAAGCTGACAAAATAGGCTTGAAGGCCTAGGCTGTACATCTTCAGTAGCATCTCCAGGGTGAACAGTGACAACAATACTTTGTTAGCATAAGCTGCAAGAACAAAAGATATGGGGTAGAAATTCTCAAACTGTGCTGTGGATCATTTCAGTCTGTGGAAAAGCTGCAGAGCAATTAAAAGTTTCTGATTCTAATAAAGGAGATTAAGGTATTTTATTTAAGACTGAATTTCAAAAGAGGCTACACTCACCTATGGCTATGATAATTGTATAGTCCTCGACTTACAACAGTTCATTTAGTGATTGTTTGAAGTTCAATGGCACTGAAAAAATTAATTCTCAAAGTTACAGCTGTTGGAGTGCCTCTACAGTCACATGATGAAAATCTGGATCCTTGGTAGCTCACCTGTATTTACAACTGCGGGGTGTGTTTCAACAGTCGCTTCCCCACCGCTTTTCTCCACAATCTCTGCCTTTTTGGCCTGCTGCACTCCACTACTCCTACCTGACCTTCACTGTCTTATTCCTGCTGCTGACAAAGCAGGTCTGACATGGCCATTCATGAGGCAGCTTTTTGCTGCAGAAGACCTACTTTTCTCCCGAAGTTTCCTCACAACTCTACAAGAAGTGGGCTTCGTGTGGCCAACAGCTGCCTTGTGAAGGGCCAGGCTGGATGTGTCTCATTATCAGCAGGAGCAAGTAGATGGCAAAGAGCAGCTAGCACAGCCTAAGGACCACAGTGCAAAGTACCAGCCATAGCCACCCTGGCAGAACACAGGGTGGCTATGACTGGTTCCTTGCACTGCGGTGCTAAGCTTGGGGCAATTGGGACTTTGTGCCACAGTGGTAGGCTTGAGGCATCATACCAACCTTAGCCCCTGCTTGTGCACCCTCCCATCCCCAGCAGCAGTCATCCCAGCCTAGAACCTTATGAGGAAACGTACAGAGGGAGAGGATTTTGCCAGAACGCTCCCAAAAGGAGATTTGATCAAGAGACTGTGCAATCCCGAGCTGGAAGCGGGAAGGGAAAAGAAGTTCAGGGCAACCACACCTTAGAATTTCTCAGGATGTAGCTTAGAAAGTCATACCTTTAGTTTGGCAAGATTCTATAAGCAAGTAAAGAACTGGACTCAGTTGGATCTCACCATCTCATTTCTGGACTTGATTCTGAGATACTGTACCTCCTTGCAACTTCCTGCTGGCTTCCCCATTGACTTTGCTTGTTGGAAGCCAACAAGAAGTTGCAAGGAGGGCCTTGCTTAATGATCTGTGACTCTCATTTAATGATGGCAATGGGGACTGCCAGGATTGCTGTCACCAAGTGATACGGTCACACAATGTTATATTGACAACTGCATGACTTAGCGATGGAAATTCCAGCCCCGCTTACCATTGTTAACCGGGACTGTCTATATTTCACTAGGGTAAAGAAAAAAGAAGGCGAGGGAGGATATTTTCCCAACCTTCCCCATGATCTTGACAGCTGAGAATAGCTTATGTCTACATGTGCTATAATTTGGGGCAGACTGGAATTAAATCTATTGCTCTTAATGCATTTTCGTCAAGACTACAGGGAGAAATAATCAACACAAAGAAATGGCCAACTGGCAATTTGTCAGACAGGTTGGCATGGCAGCTTCAGCAGGAAGGGGCAAATTAATACACAGCTTCTTCAGTTTGGGATCTAACAAACAGCAGAACCATATTTGCAGGAAATGCAGGGGATTCCAGTACAGATGCATTAAACAGCAGAAGGGAAATGATAATAGTGCTTAGAGTCTGTCTCACATAATATAAGAGTTTCAAAGTGATTCACGTGGGAAGTTTTGTTCTTTTCCCCCCACCTCACCCCATTTAAAGTGGCAAGCAACTTTGCACAACCCATATGCATATAGGTGGGTTCTTTGGCTCATAAAGAAAAGCAAAAGTGCTTTTTTTCAGACATAATGAATACCACCAGAAAAAAATGCATTTCACATACTAGCTATATACAAAGCTATATACAAAGTGGAAAATAATAACACCTGACATGATAGCAGAATTTCTGTCTTATGCACTATATACTGTCTTCTTGCCCTCTGTCATAAGACAGGGAACAATTTATAATGAGACAATATAATGCCATATAACATAATAGGAGGAAAGGAAATTTTTAGGGGTAAACCTGCTCAGTTATAAGACAAATTGGCAGCCTGCAATAAATTCAGGGTCTGGATATGGAGAAACAAACTTCAAATTAACCCTGGCAAGATGGAGAGGCTCTGGGATTTTGGTCTTTGAGGCCTGGGTAATAGTCCTTCTTTAACGATAGATGGGCTGGCACTTCCCCTGACTGAACTGGAGATGGTCCTAGACTCATGGCACCTGCTTGTGGGTAGCAGCTGTGGCTAGGGAGGCCTTTTCACCAATTTATCTTGTGTGTCAATTGAGCCCTTTGCTGGACCAGAAGGACTTGCTGCTGATCACTTATGACTTAGTCACTCCCCATTTGGATACCTGCAATGTATTGTACATGGGGCTGTCCTTTTAGACTATCCAGAATTTGCAAGTGGCCCAGAATGCAGCAGTGATGGATGCCCCTGTATTTACCCACAGTTCACCCTTGTTGCATGAGCTGCACTGGCTCCCAGTTTCTTTCAAGATGCAATTCAAGATGCTGGTTATTACCTTTAAAGCCTTATATAGTGCAGAACTAAGTTATCTGTGGAACCACCTCTCCCTAAAGACATTTGACTGCCCTACTAGATTTGCACACTCCTACTCCCTGTCTTTAAGTATTGCCATCTTATGAAAACTACGGAGCATACCTTTTCTGTAGCAGCCACTGTCCTATGGACATCCTTCCTCCTGAAACTAGCAGGCCCCCACCCATTCAACCTTCCAAAAAGCACTTAAGACTTGGCTTTCCCCCAGCAAGCACTGGGATAAGGTGAGATTGAGAAGATGAATTTATTGTGGGCTGCTTGTGAAAGTTTAGCTATAGGCTTAGTTTTGTTTTGTTTTTAATATTTTTTATTTTACACAGATGTTGCTTTATCTTTTGGTTGTGAGCAACCCAAAGTTTAGTACAAGATGGGTGGCTATATAAATGTTATAAATAAATAAATAAATAAACTTTATAACTAATACTAAAATTGTTTAAAAAAAGAGGATGATGAAAATCTGCAGTTTATATCTGTAATTGGGGATAAAATATGTGTAATCTGCTACAGGTATTCCTCCCTCCAATCAACTGTGTCTCAAACTGAATTCAAAACAATGAGTTCCTGCTTCTCGGCCCTGTGTTGAAAAATTCATTTCCCGTATGGCTATCCAAAGCAGCCCTAATCCCCCTAGACAAATCTCACTTGTTTAAGGTTGTCTCTATTTACTATGTCTTGTAGTCCCACCTTGGATTTGGGTGAGCCAATAAGGCTGTCTGTAATGTTCAGAAGCAATGGTGAGGGTATTCAGAAACACAAGGAGTAGGACCATCCAGTAGAAAGAGACAGATTTGACAGCCAAACGACATTTCTTCCGAAAAAGTCGGTTGATGCGCTGTACATGGCGGCTGGGGCACAAAAGAAAGAACAAAAATTATTGAACAGCCTAGGGGCCAGGCAAGAATGGAAAGTCAAACTGTTATACTCACCCAAATTTGGTCTTGGAAAGCTTTCTTCTGTGAAAAATAGAAATTTAATAAAAACTCAAAATGAATTCTTCCGTTAAACCTCAAAGACTCAAAGAGAAGTTACAAATCTATCCGGGATGCTATGGAAATGGTTCCAAATGAAATTCCACAAATCATTAATACACCCTAGAACATCTTTACTAAATACAGAATCAAGAACCATTTTTAAAAAAATTGGCTGTCATCCCACAAGGGTGGCAATCCATGACCACATGCAACTCCTCTGTCATCTATTTAAGACCCCCTAAAATTTGCTAGCAGAATGGTGATTTTCAGCTGCACATTTTGGATGGCAAAGTTTGGATGGCAAAGTATGGATGGCCTAAGGTCTCTATATGGTAAAATATTTCAATTTCCTTCCCCCTTCTCTCTCCAACCCAGAGCCTTCCATAAAAGGCTGAACATTTGAGCCTACTCCTTTCAGTGGAATGAGTGAAAGGTCTTCTACAGGTTACCATCTGTCCAGCAGGATGAGTTGCTGTCTTGCCTCCCTTTCCTATTTAAAGAGATTACTGACCTTTGGCTTGCACATAGAAAAATGCAGTTCGAAAAAGACATTCTAATGACATCAATAGAGTCTTAAATTTTTTCCATTATCATATATGCAGGCTACTTTTCTAGAGGTCAGTATGCTATTAAAAAAATAGGGAAGAACAAAACAAAACGACACCTCTAAGATAGAAACTTTGGACAGGGATTTTTCACAAGTAGGCTTCAGCAAGGAGGCCATATATTCAGCATGTCCATTTGCTCAGCAAATTTACTTAACTAGTCTATTAGTTAATAGACGGAAGAGTTCAGTCTGCAGTAAAGAAGTGCTTATGAGGCAGGATTTAATCAGAGATATGAGATGCAAGCTTAGGAGAAATTAGCATTCTCTGGAGGATTTCTTCAAGGCAGGCAAGAATATTAAAAATAGTAACAACTAAAATCAGTTTAAAATTAAAATTTGATCAAGTTATCAGATATAAAGTCAAATAATCTGTCACTTAAAGAATCATCTTCTCAATTAGGTGTGTCCAAGCTTGGCAACTTTAAGGACATCAACACCCAGAATTCCCCAGCCAGCTAGATGGTGAATTCTGGGAGTTGAAGTTTTCAAGTTGTCAAGGTTGGATACTTCTGTTTTAGATGTTGGTTGCTTATCTTATTCTGACTAGAGTGGAACCTAAACACTTGATCTTAAAATTTAGAACATCTCTGAAGGACTTAGGTAGACTTGGTCCGACAATGGAAGACTGAAAACAGATTAGGGACTTAGCTTTCTCAGTCCATCACTCTGATATCCTTTCAATAGGAAATGCCAGGAACCAACTCCAAAAACTCTTAACCCAGCAGAGAAGATACTCAAATGGGGGTGGGGGGGTGGGCAGGAGGCAACAGGAGGCAACCTTTTGGATTCCCCATTAGCTTCCTAGAAGAATTAACTTGGTCTGTAGAACACTAATAATTAGCATTGTCCTGCAGTTCCCAGCCCTCCTCTCTGTGGCCAGGCAAACTCACAAACACACATCATAGCAGTGGCTCTGAAGGTGCTCTTCATCTTCAACATTCTCCGTGTTGACCGAGGTACTTTCACTGGCAGGAAGACTGGCTGGGGAGAGAAAAAAAGATGAGGTTTTTTTGGGCAGGAGGGGAATAATTCCAAGTTCTTCCTACAGTATTTCTGTTCCCAAAGACACCTGCCACCATTGAAACCATAGGACTGACTCTTCCTCAGACCATCAGTTTCATGCCTTTATGATATGCAGAAGGGAGATAGTAAATACACTGACCTCCTATGAACAGACTTTTCAGATTTTTTAAAAATTTGCAAATTTTTAAACAATCAGCTTAAATTCTCTTTCAAATGACATTATATTTTCCAGATATTTAGGAATGAATTCAGCTATAATGTCTTATATGCTTAATACAGGTAGTCCTCGACATATGACCACAGTTGGGATCAGAATTTCCAATGCTAACCAAAGCATTGCTAGAGGAGTTGTGCCGAATTTTACAACTTGTGCCATGGTTAATCACTATAGTTGTTAAGTGAACCGTGCAGTTGTTAAGCAAATCCAGCTTCCTCCATTGACTCGCTGGGAATATCACATGGTGATCCCATGACCCTGGGAACATTGCAATCATCATAAATACATGCCGGTTGTCAAGGGCCCGAATTTTGATCATGTCACCATGGGATGCTGCGATAGTCATAAGTGCGAGGACTGGCTGCAAGTCACTTTTCAGTGCCATTTTAACTTTGGGCATTAAATGGATGGATATAAATAGAGAATTTCATCAGTTTTTACAATGTTACTTCTGCAATGGAAGTACAGTACATACCTACTAATTTTAATTATTTAAAGAGTCAAAAGCCTTTTTATCCCTTTATCTGTTCCTCTATTACCTTTTTGAATTAAAAAATATAATCAGAAACTTTATAAATAATAGATCACAACTGCTATGAAGATTGGATGAGCCAGAGTTTCGTAAATGAGATACTGCGGATTGAACGAGGGACTGTGATATCGCCCTCCTATTAATCATGGATCCTGTTTGGCCAGCAGACCTGGAAACTGGCAAAGAGTATCCTATTGCTGCAATTATGCCATAGGGAAAGGAAAGACACATTGTGGCAAATGGAAATAGATAGGAAAATTCAGTCGGAGAGAAAAACATGTGGATAAGGAATTGCCATAAGGGCATACAGTAAGAAAAATCCAACAATCAACCAAAAACAAAGAAATAAAAATAAAACTCCTCAGCATAATTACCAAATAGGCATATGAAATCAACAGACTTCATTCTATAGAATGAGGAATGTGGTGGAAACATAGTATCTACAGTTTTCTCTGCTTAGCCCTTAAAGAAAACTAAGCATGGACACAAAGGAGTAAAAAAACATTGAAAATTACTGTGGCTGTCGGAGGAATGACTCCTATGCTTGAACCATTTCTTCTTTCTCTTCTTTTCCATCAGGTCGGCCACAGTAATGTCTTCCACAAAGAAGGCACAGATCAGAGAAAGATTGGAAAAACATGAAGGAAGGGATCAATAGGAAAGGAAATTACTTAGGAACAAAATGGGTGGGAATGGATGGAGAACAATAAATGATGAGAGCCAGATGACAGAAAAAAAGAAATGTGGTGAACCCTCCTTACAAATGCCTTGTCCATTTCTTTCCAAGCCATTAGAACTAAAGAGCTTGGAATTTCAAGACTAGAAGCAGCTGTCACTACCCAACGTCTCTTCCCATTTGGGTAGTGATAACTAGAGGTCTTCATACAGAGAATGAATTTGGATCCTGAACTAAACAAGGCTTTGACTAGATAACATTTAAGGTCTCTTGCAACTCTATGATTCCATTTGTTTTGTGTCTATTCCTCTAAATTCCATACATATTGATTAGCATAATATAAAATGGGAGGTGCATGCTGCTTAAATGTGCCTTTTAAAAAAATTATTACATATTTAATCAACTTTTGATTAAATGTAATAAAACATATTTCTTAAAGAAGAAAGAGCCTGTGCTGTTCTTCTTTTGAAATTTGCTGAAGAATTTATTTCACTGTAAACTTTTTTCATTATAATTTTTTTAAAAAAAAATCTCCTTAAAAAGATACAGTAAGTAGCACTGAAAAGAATTATGCTTGAGACAACTGTACTATTGTCTGTCTGTTAAGAAAAATATTTCCATTTTACTAAAAATATTTTCTACATGCCCTGTAAAAAGTGAATGAGGACTTTAGCAATTTCTCTGTATTGTGGGACCACTATGCAACATATTAGCATTCACGTTTGGAATGAGATCCCTGAAACTTTTTTCAATTAAATTGAGAGAAATGCAATCTGATGGGCTGAACAGAAAAAGTAACCTTCATTTCTCTCCACTGCTCTCAACACTTGTTCAATGAACCCAAAGCAGCTGATACAGCTCCAGTGAATTAATTAGCATCAGGAGATGGATTCTTGGAATAGAATGCCATTTTCTCAGGCTACAAATTATAGCTACAGGAAATTAAAGCTGCCACTAATTGGCCAGTTCTGGGCTCTGCCAAAGGGAAGAGCACAACCACTGTGTCTCTTACTGCAACCAAACTGCCATTGGGGTGAGAAAGAAACAATAGATGCAACATGAAGAAACAGAAACCTCCAAGCAATCAGTCTGTTCTGCCCTATTCTCCACTAACTCTATTCCTGGGACTAAGCTGGCATGCGCTACTCACAGTCAACTTGCTGTATGCTGTTTACTGTACATTCATACAACCGAAGCAGCACAAAAGCATTCAAAATAAATAAGTAAATGAAAATTCAACTATGTATCCTAACACATTCACACTGGAGTCCCCTGCCCTCCTCATCCCAATCAGAATTCCTTTTCAAGCTGGCAGTTCAGTTGGTTTTTCCGCTAATCTTGCATTGCTGTGGCTTGGATTGATTCCTCTCTAATCCCCTCATATAGAGCTGTTACAGATGGTAACATCCAGGCTGCTAACTAAACCATTTCTAGAACAGTGAAGTACAGTCTTTGGCAAACAAGGGAGGGAGCTTGGCAGGAATGGTCCTGAAAGCTCTTACAAGTATGCTTTTCACTTGTCTCATCTTTTTCTTCATCGGTCTCAATGTCTTCTGCTTGCATGATCCAATCCAGGTAGCCCTTCAGATCTTCTTCCATCTGTTGTTTCTCTCGTAGCTTTTGGAAGTCTCCCCGGGCTTTTGCCTTCTCTCGTTCCTTAGAGAATTCCCTTTGGATGGAAAGAGGTCAATTTAGTTAACTGTTTGGACAACATCTGAAAATTTCTATGAAGGCCCTCCTTGCCTTTGATGCAGAGTATTATGTGCAGAGTATTAACTTTGGATCTTGTTTCCTGAACCTGTTTTATAATTCAAATGTCCAAGCTGTAGTCCAATTATTTTTCCTGACCTCTTCCTTTTATGTGTCTCATGTTTAATTGGATGATGAGAACATGGACATTACCTGTTACTTTTTTTCTACTGTTTTTCCTTTTTATTCTAGATCCTTTAGGATTTTTCTAATAAGAAGGCTGTTTTAAAAATGCAAAAGTACACAGAACCACATTACAGCCCCCATAGCTAGACTTGAAAATATGTAAGCCATATTTGCTGAAATCTGAAGAAGATTTCAAAAGACAAGAGTTCCAGACATTGCTTACTGCAGTTCTTTGCCCTTGATTCATATTTAATAAAATTAGGATAAATTAATGTGAAAAAAATTGTTTGCGTAATTTAAGCATATGTGAAAACTTTAGCTTAGATGCTTTTTTTTTCTATCAAGGAAGATGAATACATTCTGGTCACATGTCCAATGTTCCAAATCTGACTTACCCACTTAACACGCCCAAAACCAAATTAAGCACAAAGAAAGAGCCGAAGATGACAAGGCTGACAAAATAAACCCACGGCAGTTCATGACCCACTGCATCTTGCATCTGGAATAATCAAACAAAAAATACTTAAGGAACCATACATCAAGAGAGGCTGAATTGTATGAATTACTACAAGGAAGTATGAACAGAGGAGCTTTCTATTCCTTTGCCCAGAAGGACATAACTTACCCAGTAGAGAACATCAGTCCAACCTTCCATGGTAATGCATTGGAAGACAGTAAGCATGGCAAAAAAGAAGTTGTCAAAATTGGTGATTCCACCATTGGGTCCATCCCACTTGCCACGACATTCGCTATTGTTTACTGTGCATTCCCGACCGTGTCCAGAAAAAGCGCAAGGTGACGGGTCTTCCTCAGCCTCCAGATCTGCAACAAGTAGAAGATGAAGTGATGAGGGAAACAGGATCATCTAACAGATTTATTGCTCAGCTGAATCAACTTCCAAAGTATGCTAAAAACTCCCCGCCATACCTTTAGCCCTAAATCACCCAAAGAAGGCACCTGATTAAAATTGACTTACAATTTCTGTAATTTCATTAAACCCAACATAAAAACATATTAGCATACCACTTTTTAAATCTAGACATGTGATTGGACATATGACTTGTCTTGAAATGATCTTTAAATCAAAGTGGAAAATTATTTAAACAAGTAGGAAAATATGTGTTGCAGAAATCTTTCATAATCTTCCAAATGATTACTTTCCAAACAAAACTTGCATTTCAGAAAATTTAGCCAAATACTGTACCCTATTCTACAAGGGTGAAACAGAACTGTTTCCTCCAGTTATTTCATATTTGAACAGAACTAACTTTCAACTGTGTTATTTTTGGAAGTGGAACTGTCTTGCCTAGGGCTACTGGATAGTAAAAATACAGATTACCATTGGATGCAAATGGTAATCTTTGCTGTCCTTTTACATAATCTGGAGTTTTTAATAGTTTCTGACAGACGTGCCATACTTTGATGAATTATACCTGAATCAATGATGAAGCAGGTCTTATGCATGCGACCAATGAAGAGCTCCAAGCCAATGATGGCATAGATGATGATGACAAAAAGAACAAGTAGTGCTATGTGCAGAAGGGGCACCATGGCTTTCATGATAGAATTCAAGACAATATGCAGACCTGTGAGACAGAAACGTTTAGAATACAATAACAGCTTTTCACAGCACAAGAATATCATCCAGCACGAAGGGTACAATTTCAAGTGGCCCATCGCAGGAATACAGTGTTGAATAGAGAAATTTCTCTTTTCCCCTAGCACAGTGTTTACTAACTTTGGCAACTTTAAGATGGGTGGACCACAACTCCCAGAATTCCCCTGTTAAAATCCACCCATGTTAAAGTTGGGAAATGCTGCCCTAGCACAATATAGATTTGTAGAAAACATGGAATTCAATTGTTTCCACATCACCTAATTAAACTTCGTATATATCATCATCAAAGTAGTTCATTACAATTTATCATGTAGTGATGCAGAGAATGGCAAACACAACAGTGTGCTATGCATCACTAACAATAGAATAAAATACAGTGCGCAGTCAGAATGGCAAAGTAAGAGTGTCGTGTGGCCCTGAACACACAGCTTGCATCAAGAAGAGCAATGATTAAGTGGAGAGCACTTCAGGCTTACAATGCACCAGCATTTAAACCTTCACATAGTCCTATATATGTCTAGTTCTATGTGATTCAGTATCTCTGATGCAGTATAGAAAAATTAATATGAGCTGGAACATGATCTTAAATTGTATTCTACAACAATGATAAATGAGTTGGAAAACATGACTGAAAGTCCAGCTGCCTCTTGAAAAAGCATCTTTGGGATAACAGTGGTAACAGAGGTAACAGCCTCTGTGCTTAATAAGATATACCTGTAACAAAAACTATAAAGTATGGCTATTGTGCAACCAGCAGCAATAAAACTACCATATATAATTACGTTCATAATGTGTAGTCATATAAGAGACAGTCAGCATGTCAGCGGAGTTTTGCATCACAACATATAAATGTATACTAAGAGACTTTTTTTCTATTCAGCCTTTCCCTCACAGGCCTGTATCTGAGAAGCATGAGTACAGGAGATGCTTACTAGGGACGCCAGAGACCAGACGCAGAGG
Source organism: Bungarus multicinctus (assembly GCA_023653725.1). Classification (NCBI taxonomy): domain Eukaryota; kingdom Metazoa; phylum Chordata; class Lepidosauria; order Squamata; family Elapidae; genus Bungarus; species Bungarus multicinctus. The sequence continues at coordinate 159,748,572 of CM042834.1, forward strand.
TCGCAGGACACGAAAAGCTCGCAGGGCTTTGACATCAAAGCCGCCTGGCTTCCCACTCATGTGATGGGCCTCCCCAGGCTTGTGGGAGACTTGTTCCAGAATGACACTGAAGAGACTACAGGGAAAACAAGGGACAAGACAAGGCAGGGAAGATTGATTTCAGGGTGAGGGACCAAGTTTCCTTTCACCAGCATTCTGAAATCACTAGGATACCTTATACAAACTTCCACCTAGATAACTCAAGATCTGTTAACTTTAAACTCCAGGATTCCTACCAATGGCTTTGCTCACTAAATAATTTTGGGAGCTAAAGCCACATTTTGGAGACATTTCAAGTAAGGGAAAATTAGGTTAAGAGTAGGTATTGGTGTATTTCTGTCAGAATCAATTCATTTTTAAATGATTCTATCATTTAAACAATTGAGTGTTAGAAATGTTTGATAAGCTACTGTATTAATTTATTTAGTGTATGGTATATCATACATGGACTTGCAATATAAACATGTTGCCTAGATTATAAAAAACACAATAGAGTATGATTGTTAAAATGATCTGTATTCAGATTCCAATGTCTAGGGCCATCTAACCATTGAAGTGCAGCCCTGTTTACATGAAAAAAAAATCAGATACTGGACTGGTATTTTCCCCCAGCTTACAGCCAGTCATGATATGATCTACAATTTGATGTGGGACCCTGCCTCCATTGAAGAATTTCACAGTGAAGCTATACTGTAAATTTTTCCAATTCTACTTTCTCCCACCCTTTAATTTTTTTTTATAAATCTAATGCCAAAATGACAATCCTAAATGCCCCTTTTTATATTAGTTCCCAACTATTTGCTTCTCCTGGTCTATGCCCATGCTTTAATACAGTTCTGCTTCAGAGTCTGTTAAACAAGATGTATGCAAAATATACACGTATCACCTCAGTTTCAAAAAGCAAGGAATATGGCGTATATGTAGTGTTAGGATTTATGCTCATGCATAAATCTAATTTCAGTATTAAAAGTAATATAAGGTGATGGAGACGTCTTCTTTTTAAATTAAAGCCATTATACTATTTAAATTAAAGCTACTCTGTTTCTGCCTTCATCAGAAGAAAAATTCAGACAGCTCTATTGCCTCTTATGAAATAATGGAATGACTTACTCTGAAAGTGTAATAGGAGGAAAAATTATGTTAGCTGCATTTTTCCAATTATAATACTGTGATAACAAACAAATTTTCCTCTGCAACTCTTTAAGTCACAAGAAGTCGCTCAGGACTTGCACTGCCTACTGTATGTCTTTCCACTTAAGCTAGAGCTAGGTTTTTTCAATGTATCCGTAGATTTTCCTTTCTTTTTTATTAACAGATGATTCACTTGGAAATTATTTATTTATTTATTACTAATACTTATATACTGCCCTTCTCCCGAAGGACTCAGGGCGGTGCACAGCCAATCACAAAACCCCAATACACTGTACAAAAGTTAAAAACGGATTAAATAATTTAGGCTGTTTAGAAATTTAAAAAACTTTACCCCTCCCCCATAAAATAGTTAAAACCCCAAATATTCAAAACCAATTAAAAATGTGAGACAAAATTAAAATCTTCTGTCAGCCTAGGCCAGCCTGCTCAAAGAGCCAAGTTTTTAACGCCCGTCTGAAGGCTCTCAGGTCCGTGCTGGTGCGTATCTCTGGGGGCAGACCATTCCAGAGGGCGGGGGCCCCCACAGAGAAGGCCCTATTCCTATTATATTGACGAATCAGACCACTGTGAGTTAAACTCATATAGTCAGCTAAAATAAATATTGTTTTTAAAAACTTACCCCACTACAACAATGACAAAATCAAGAAGATTCCAGCCATTGCGAATATAGGCGCTAGGATGCATGACCAGACCATAGGCAAGGATCTTGAGGAAAGTTTCCACTGTGAAGATGATGAGAAAAATATATTCCACTTGCTCCTGTAGATTTGGGAGGAATAGCGCCAAGTTATACTTGCATTCTGTAGTTTGAAACCAAGTGTGTTGACAAATAGTCCAAAATCAGAGCCATCCCTACAAAATCAATTTATAAGATCCAAATTGTAGATTCCAGGAAACCCACACTAAAAAGGATTGAAAATTCTAGACAGGGGAAAATGACAAGGATTTCCCTGGAATATTTCAACTGAACACCACCACAAGTGTTCTTCAGAACTTGCTAGGAAAGAAGAGAGGGATATACTGAAGACACAAATGACAGAAGCGCAGCATGCTGGATATCTGTCACACATAAACACACCTTGCAAAAATTGCCCAGATCCTAGCATCCAAATTTAAGGAAGCATAGCACACAGCACAAAAGAAGCATAGGTCTGCAGCACAGAACACTGCCCATTCTTTCCATATTCTTTTTCCATCCTAGTTCTTCCAAGTACTGGAAAAAGAATGTAGTCTCAGCACAATCTTCTGTACCAGTTAATGCTCACTTTTCATTTAATACCAACTAAATGGTTAAAACAACTCTGCCTTGACCTCAGAATTTATGAAATACTCCTCCTTTCACCAAATGTAATTTCAATTGCACAACTTTCCATGCTTAAGTCACACACACCCACACACAAAACAACTAGGAAATTGGATCGTGTCTGATCTTACAAGTGTTTTTGAATTTCTGTCAATGGATTATTTGGGATTTATTCCAAGGAAGTTGAGCTCCAACTCTAGTCTTGACCCCAAGTGCAATTAGCAGATGAACAGTTGCATTTGAGAGCTTTTGGTCAGAGTGACCAGAAACAAGGTGGTATGTGTAGTGGGGTCAAATCAAATAAAAGTATTTATTACACTCATAAAAAAGACCAGCATAAAAAATATAGTTTAAAAAAATAAAAATATGATATGCACAAGGTTAAAAACATTTTAAAAATGACATTATAAAAATAAAATCTAAAATAAATCTTTAAAAATCTAAAAGGGATAAAAACATTAAATACAAAAATTGTTTTTTAGATACTTGCGTATCTAAAACTACGTTCATTTTAAAAATTGTATTTTTATGCTAATCTATGACCATAATTAAAACTTTGATTTGATCTGATCTGATTTGGCAGTGGAGAGGGGGAAATCGTCACCTCAGTTGCCATGAGTCACATGGGTAGATTAATGCCTATTAGGAGATAATAGTTTTAATTAGCATTAAGGTATTGCCTTGGGCAGAAATCAAGAGGTAAAGATGGAACCATTAAGAAAGGAGGGAAGAGGCTGTTACGCAGGATTTTTGGGAAGAAACTATAGTAACGCAGTAGCATTAGAACCAGGAAGCCGAAGTCAAATTCAGGTTTCCTAAATTTGCAGGAATCTGTCTTTAGGTGTCTATTGAACCCTCTAACACAATACTGTCTGCTTAGCAGCAATTTTTCAGGCTCCAGAGGCCTTCCAGAGGCACTTCTCAATTCTACACTTTAAACTGTTGTAAAGGAACTCAGATCTTCAATCTGACATGCAAAGTCCATGTTTCATTAATTAAGTTCACACAATCTTCTCACTGCTCGTACATCTACTTCGTTTCCACTCATAACGTGAGGAAAGGCACTCACCAAGTTGTGGTTGGAGACATTGGAATCATCTTCTGGAAAGGGAATATAGACTCCTAAGGCCACACAATTAGCAAAGATTGTCATAAGGATGAGGATGTCAAAAGGTCTGGAAGACATTCAAGTTAAGGTATCAAACAGGAATTTCTTTTCCCACCCTCCTCTCTTCCTTTTCCTAATTTGCACATTTAGGATACTTCCATTCGACTATGTTGATAGCAGCTCTGCGGATGGGATTGTTCAAATGTAGACAGAAGAGGGCTCGTGGTGAACGGTGCACCACGTTGGAGCCCTGGGTCTTAAGCTTGTTCTGCTGCTGACGTTTCTTCTGAGCAAGGCTGCCAGTAGAGCCCAAAGTATCTGAACCCCCACTCGTAAGCGTCCATGCTATGGCCTGCCCTGATGCTTCCACAAAAGCCTCGGCTGCTGATTGGGGTGGTGCCTCTGGAGAGCCCAATGCTGCAAAGGAAGAGTATGACGACAAGAGACAGAAGGAATTAATTAGGATCCCATCCTCTTGTTTAAAATTTGTGTGCGAGTGTGAGCGAAGGGGCAAAATAACAATCTCCTCTTTTAAAAAAAAATCTACAAAAACAGAAGTGGTTAATGTAAAATACAATACAGCATGCTTCAGCCTGGAAAACTAATCCAAGCTGAAGGCCTCTACGAGGTCAATCTATTTATAAGTTTCTCTTGCATTTCTGTCCCAGTGTATATCCCCTATTGATTTTATTATCAAATCTATACACTTCTGTAATTCCGGTACTGTTCCAATCTTAAAACTATATCATAAATGCCTTACTTTAACTTCTTTTCTAGAGTGACAGGACTTTATTTCAAACAGCCATTGTAACAGCAAAGTTCTGTCCAATCTTCTAACAGTAGGACTGCAAGCTGCCCATCCTTTATTGAGTCCTATTTGAACACCCACTACTAATCAGTTCTACTAATTTTTGGAACAAGCCCCAGAGGATACAGTCCAATACATGCTTCTAATTCAATATGCGTAGTCTGCCCTATAAAATCTCCATCTGTCCATATTCTTACTCCTATAACCAAATATATCAACGTGGGGTTACTCACGTCCTCCGTTGCACTCCGACTTAGACATCTTGCAAGTTGATTGTGTAAAGGGGAAGGAGAAGATGTGTAAATTTCCAAAAGAATTCTAGCAGTTCAGATTGATTATCTCTCCACTGTGCAAGAAGGGATCTCCATTATTTTAGTATTTCTCCCCAGATGGGGAGGGAGGGCCAAGTTAAAAGCTAATGGCGTCATGAAAAGGGAGTACCAGTCCCCAGATGCATCTCTTGCTTTCAGTATAGGGGCTTTTCAGAAAGTAACCAGATTTTCCCCTTGTGTCTGCTTCATGCTCATTTGCTCTCTCTCCGTCATTCTCCCTCCTTTCCCTTACTGGGTTGAGGATTAAGGCAGATTGTCTACTTTAAAGGGCAGCGCAAAAGGAAGGGAGGAGGGAGCTCACAGCTGGTTAGATCACAGTTTGTGGAAAGGTGGGGACATCCCAATCAACCAACAGGATATGGCCCAGAGAGTAGTCATGATCCTCTATAACATTAGAAGAAGGGATACAGCCTTATCCCAATGCAAGACAGCACAACTGAGTATGTTGAGGACAGAATAGTTGAGCGTTTGAATATAAAATTCTTCCATGACCAAAAATTGAACAGATGGCCTAGCTGTGCTAGCACATCATAGTTTATCAATTAATTCACTTTTTTAGGTTTGCACAACACACTGAACTAACCACATAGACTGAATTCACCCCAATGCACACTAGGCTAAAATATAGTTGGCCAATTTGTGGGCCAGAACATGGACAAACACAGCTCAAATCTATTATATTAGTCCAGTGCACCCACCCTTCCTTTTCCAAGTAGCTTTGCTTGAACTTATTTGCTTCGCTGATTTTCTAAAACAGTGCATTCTGGAATTCTAACTCAAAGGTTGAATCTGTATGACCTGCTTACCCCTTGTTAACTTATTCATGGCTTACTGAATGGATTTGGATAATATCTTAAACCATAAACTAATTACATGGGCTGATTTTCTACAATATGTTAGGTTAAAGAGCATTTAACTAGTTTATAGTTCCATACCTGCTACAAACACCATTCAAACCTTGTTTATCTATTTCAGAGTTCATTTACCTGGAAGACCATCTTGCCCATATCTAAATCTTGCACTTGGAGGCCTTCTCCAAGTGCCCCTAAAAAATGAAAGTAGATGAATGCTTGCCAGGAAGAGGGCATTTTACAGAAGAAGCTGTTACAAAAATACCTACAAAGATTTAGTCAACCAACTTCACCTTTACACAAACACCTACAACAGGCTTAGACACAATAAAAAAATAAAAATTAACTAGAAGTTAGAATTACATAACATCAATGACACATTTACAATCACAATAAAGTGACACTAAGCAATTATAAGATTTTAAATTACCTACACTACCTAGTATTTGCAGATTCAAGCTACAACTCTTGTATTCCTCAAAGTCTTACAAATTTAATTTTTTAATTAGTTGTAGTCTATTCTGTTTACTTTAACAACTATAGTGTAACTGTTTGTTTTTATAACCAGAGAACATCTCAGAAAGATGGGTGGTTAAAAAATAGTAAATATAAACAAGCAAAATACTTTATCAACCTGCCATAAACATATCGTTAATAAATAAAATAGTTTTTCTTCAATGGGTACTCTTAGGATTCTTCCAGGTAAAGTTGTAGCAACAAAAAATATTATGCACCTACTCGGGCAGAATAATAATCAGGGTTTCTCTGTGCTCCCAGCCAATAAAATGCTGCAAAGGTACATCTGTATGAAAAACAAACTTCACCCTGAAATATTCTTATAAGTATTGTATGATTAAAATAAAGGATAGAAATGTCCAATACTTCTTTGCAAGTGAAGAATGAGATTCCTCCAGGAACTTTTCTCTAACAAGAAAAGAATGATTGGTTGGCTTAATGGAGCTTTGCTATTCCATTAAATGAGCAAGAGAAACTCCATGTTAAAATGCCTACCTTCAGCAGTTTATTTTCCAGCTTGAGGCATCAACTTATTTCAAGAGGGTTGTTTTAAACTGCCTTGGCTTTCACTCTCCATCCCAGTCTGATATGTATGTGTGTCATACACAGTGGCCGCTAGGTTTGATAGCTGGCCAATATTTGCATTTTTAATTATATTGCAATACTGTCCGATCACATATCTTAACGGTAAGCGATCATGGCCTTTTTAGCAGTCAGTTAGGGCGCGTTTAATTTACTTCTCATAAGTGGTGGAAGGTTATAACCTGATGCAGTTGAGGGAAAATGTTTCAGCCTAAGGCAGATTTGGCTGACATTACGAGGATTCAGTTGCTAGGAGACAGCTGCTCCTAATTGCCCGCTTTCAGCCGCTCCTCCTCTCGAATCCTCAGCCTTGTGCGGGAAAGACTACAACCCCCGGCATGCTCTGCGTTCCCGCTTGCTTTAGAAAGGGCGCGGCATTGCAGAGCCATAAATATTATGTAGAGAGACCGATGCTTCTAACTTCTGCGTTCATTGACGTTTTCCTTTGTGTCCCCCCCCCCCCCCCCCCCCCCGAAATGAAAGGGAAGTATTAATAAGAATCATTGCAGAAATTTCAATGCAGCAAAAACGCGGGTGCTCGTGTTGTTTCGTGGGAGTAAAACTTGGAAAGAACGCGCGTGCTTTTAACCTTGAGATATCGGACTGGGACAATAGCACCCAAATGCATATCACTATTTGACCATAAAGCCTTAAGAGAGCTGCTTTCTCTTAATCCAACCTACACTATGAGGTTACCGTGAGGATACATTGAGGATTCCTCTCACGTTTTGCTCCTAGAAGAAAGCCAGGATATGAATTAAACGCATCTGAATTGGGTAGTGAATTTAACAAGGAAAGGCACTGGATCATTGTGGCTACCCGAAAGTATTTTATCAATGGGAGCGTTTGCTGTGGAAAGCTAAAAAGAACATTTGTTACTTCTTTTAATTCGTAATAATGGACTATATTGCACGTAAATTAATGTCTCCAAAATAACAGCCCTCAATCAGAGATAAATAAATTGGTATTTGTAGGACAATTCTTAAAAGCAGCAGCAGTAACAACAATACCGCAAATCACACTTTTCACATGAAATAAAATCAGCATGAAAAAGGGGGAAAAAATCTGCTGGCAAAACTGCTTTGAAAAGAGAGGTGCTGCTTGCCCACCCTAGGCTCTCTAAAGAGCTTGTATTTCTCCATGGTCTTTAATAAATCCTTCGGAGCAAAGACGTTAGCAGCGAGCGCGGAAATGTCCTCTCCGACCGTGTTAGTCTATCTATAATATCTCTGCTCCACGGCCGGGATTGCAATCGCTTTTGCCGCCGGGCCCGCACTACAAGTCCCAACGTGCAAGGCGCAGGGGGAGGCCACTAGAAGATTTGCACTACAATTCCCATCGTACTTGTGGTGGGTCCTGTGACTGAATGCCTGGCCCACCTCGGAGCGGTGAGTATTCGATCTTTTCCCCCGCAGCCTCTTTCGTTTCCTTTCCTTGCAGAACCTTCTGATATTCGGAAATGTCTGCTAGGTTTTATTTCAACCCATCTAAAAACTGTAGCAACCTCTGGGGCTGAAAGCCTCCGCTTCCTCTTCCTTTTCGAAGACTTCGGACGCCTTTTAGGAGTGGACTTGGTGCTCTGGATTGCTTACTGGAGTCTTTGGACCGCGGTAGGCGAATGCCTTACTGTCCTGCATGAGAACAACAGAGCCCAAAACGTTTGGAGGTGCAACACAGGTTGAGAAAGCTATTCCGCAGCTTTCTGATATATATATTTTAATTGATTTCTGCGACCGCCCATCCCACTGAAGTGATTGGAGGATGCTGACAAAGACTAAAAGATACAATATAATTACAGTACAGAAAATAAATTTCACAACCAACTGAAAGACAAAGTAGCTAGTCCATACACTAAGAGTGTGGGTTCAGTTACTCTCCCAATCTCCATGCCTGGGAAAATAACCTAGTCTCCAGAGCTTTCGGAAAGGTGAACAGACTGAGGCCCAATGTAACCTCAGTTATTTGGTGTTTAGAGGGCAGGCTTAGTCATAGGGAATGCACATTTCCTGGGTCCTCTTAGATGACAGTCTTTGATCAACAGGGTCCAGGGCATGCTACTTCTGCCCAACCTAATGGGATGAATAGAAACAGTGAGAATAAGTCACACCCATAATTGACCAGGCCACTGCATTTTGGATCAACTGAAATCTCTGAATGTTCTTCAAGGGCAGCTCCATGTAGGCAGGGGTGTCAAACTGGCAGCCAACAGGCTGGATGTGTCATACACAGGCCACACCCACCCCAGCTCCACAAAGGAAAAAAAGTCACGATATGTCACGATACATCACATGACGCAGTCGAGTTTGACACCTGTGATGTAAAGTATATTGCAGTAATCCACTTGGGAGGTAATCAAAACATGAGTGACTGTGCAGTACCTCTTGATCCAGAATTGAGGTACAACCCCAAAACTCTGCAACTGCTCCCCATCCCTGGTCATGACTGCCACCTGCTTGTTGTACAAGAGTTAGGATTCCAAGAGAACTCCCAAATTGCAGACATTGTTCTTTCTGTAGCAGCACAACCCCATCCAGAATTAAAAATGAAAAATCACCAGATCCAGGAAGCATAAAATCAAATGCGGCTCCATCTTGTTACGGCCTGTTTTTCCCCATCCATTGCCTCATAGTCTCCAGGCATTGAGACAGAAGCTCCAAAGCAGGGGTCTTCAAATTTGACAGCTTTAAGACTTGTGGATTTCAACTCCCAGAATTCCTCTTCCAGTCATGTTAGCTCAGGAATTGTGGGAGTTGAAGTCTGTAAGTCTTAAACTTGCCAAGTTTGAAGACCCTTGCTCCAAAGCATCACTTGCCCATCCAGGAGTGAAGATATGCAGCTGGGTATTGTCAGTGTATTGATGATACCTTACTCCATGCTTTCAAATGACATCACCCAGCAGCTTCATGTAGATGTTAAACAAGAATGGAGAGGGAATTGAGCCCTGAGGCAACCTATACAAGAGAAGCCATTAAACAGATTTCTCTCCTCCCCCCATCAGTGACTACAACTGATTTTGGAAAGATGTGGATAATCAACATAACACTATTCGCCCAACTCCTAACTCCTGGAAACAGTTGTTTCAGTCCCATCCCTCATCCCTCAGCTCCACTGGAAAGGGTACAGGTTTTGCCTTACAGTACCACTGGAAAGGGTACAGGTTTTGCCTTACAGTACCACTGGAAAGGGTACAGGTTTTGCCTTACAGTACCACTGGAAAGGGTACAGGTTTTGCCTTACAGTACCATGGTATGGTCTGCAAGGACAAAACAAAAAGCTGTCTGCCAAACTGTATTTTTCCCATTTCTAAAAAAAAAATCCTACATATTTTTGGAAGTGGGAATAGTGCATTGTTGTCAGAGAGCAATCCAGAAAATGTTATCAAGCAGCAGAGTAGGAGTGTTGCCCTCTCCAAGTTTGACTGCTGCTGGCCTGGTTGCAAAACCATCATCATGTTTGCAAAGCAGTGGCTGGGTTCCTGCATTGTGATAGCCCAAACTAAACAAGCCACTTTACAATTGTACAGGCTGTGTGAACTATTGTTCCTGGGTCCCATTGCTTGTTTTATAGCTGTTTGTACATTGAAGAAGTTGGGCTTTATTAGTGATACTACGGCTGAAAGAAGAGGGAGGGAATTTTTTTTTTTTTTTAAAAAAAACCATAATCTTTGAGCCAGTTTAGTGCTTAGGCACCAGACTAGAAACTGGGAGACTGTTCGCCGTGCCTTGGGCATGAAAAATGGCTGAATGTCTTTGGGCAGGTCACACTCAATTCACTTTACAAGTTTTTGATGTGGGGAAAATAGGAAGAGGAAGAAGTATTAGATAACATTTCCCACCTTGAGTTTATAAAAATGATAAAGGTGGATATAAATAACAAAACATGAAAGATGAGCTGATTGTAAGCTGTACTGATAAGCTCTATCACAGTTCAACGCAGGAAGGTTTACAATGCTACTTTGGCAGCCTTATGCATCAGTCTTTCTGGTGAATTCTAAGGTACATTGGACTTACAGCTCTCAAAATTTTCACCCAGCCTAGCCATCAAGAATATGCTAGATTGGAGAAGATCTCTTTCCATCTAAATGTCTTGTAGTGTAATTGTGCAATTCAAAATTGCAATTTTCAAACATTTCAAAATATTTATTGCCTTTTTAAAAAATGGCTTACTCAGACTTTTACCAAAAATGTAACAAAAAGATCAGCCAAAAGCAGCAACTTTTCCCAAAACATCTCACTATTTGTGAATAAGCAAAATTCAAATGTCTAAAAGGAAATTGCTTTACTCCCTGGTAGATCATAGATAATAGATAAAGTCAAAGATGACCATGGGCCTAAGGTAGAGAACTCCATATGGTCTGAAAAGGTCCTTTTTGAAAACATAGCGGCCATTGTTTCTCTGGAGGCAGCAACAGATGCACTTGGTACAGGAGTGTCGTGTTTCTTATTTTTATTTATTTATTTATTTAATATACCGCCCCCTCTCCCGCGGGGACTCAGGGCGGTGTACAGCCGAGTAAAAAACCACAAATATAAATACAATTATTAAAATAGAATTAAAAAAGATCAAATTGATGGCTGAAAGATAAAACTAATCAAGAGAATTTAAAAATTAAAACCATTAAAATCAATTAAAAGCCCTACTAATAGCACTAGGCCAGACCGGCTTGATGGAAAAGGTGGGTTTTCAGCGCGCGCCGGAAGGTTTGTAGGTCAGGGATAGTCCTCATCTCCGGGGGTAATTCGTTCCAAAGGGAGGGCGCTCCCACAGAGAAGGCCCACGCCCTCGAGGTCGCCAGCCGGCATCGCCCAGCCGCCGGCACCCTGAGGAGACCCACCCTGTGGGAGTGCACTGGCCAATGGGAGGCCGATGGTGGCAGTAGGCGGTCCTGTAAATTGAGCCTAGCCTTAAGTTAGAAGAGGACTCCTGTCTCATACCAGATTTTGAATATCATATGAAAAAAGAGAACAAGGTGGCTGCCTGTCATGGCCACCTTTTTCTGAGTTTCTCCCATTTTGGCAGTGCATTTTTCTGATCCTTTGGGTTGAATAGGACTTCCATCTCCTCAGCACAGTCTATCATGACGGTTGAGGATTATGGTATTTACAGGCCTAATTCACAAAATACTCAAATATGGTTTGTTTTTGCTATAACATTAGGTATAAACTCACCCATATTGTACAAACACAATTAAGCAATGGTTTATTTAATAAATCATATTACCTGTATATTTGAAAGGTGTTACATTGGTGAAGGCTGCCCTAGGGAGTCAAGACTACCAATAAGGGGAAAGTTTATAATGAGATATAACTTGGGATTTTGGTGTTCTAATCTATTTCACCTATAATGTCTTCTAGTCTCAATTGCTAAGATTTTGGCAGCTTCATCCATTCTACATATAGCTGAACAATTATATGAAGGTTTTTCATCCATCCAAACTTACCATAGTCTGCCCCTTTTTTTTCCACGGGCAGATACTGTACATTATTGGCTGAGTATGTGCACAATACCATGTTCTGCTTTGTTTAACCATGATTTGTAGAACAAGCCATAGATATGGTTTACACATTGTATGTTAAATGGTACATTTAATGTTTATATTATATATTAAGACTACAGATAGTCCTTGACTTACAATCATTCATTTAATGACTGTTCAAAGTTGCAATGGCATTGAAAAAAGTGAGCTATGACTATTTTCCACACTTACAACTGTTGCAGGATCAACCAGAGTAGAGCTGGAAGGGACCTTGGCGGTCTTCTAGTCCAACCTCCTGTTCAAGCAGGAGATCCTATACCATTTCAAATAGGTGGTTGTCCAGTCTTTTCTTAAAAACCTCCAGTGATGAAGCACCCACAACTTCAAGCTGTTCCACTGGTTAATTGTCCTCAGTTAGGAAGTTTCTCCTTAATTCCAAGTTGAAACTTCCTAACAGTGACGACAATCAAGTGGAACAGCTTGCCTTCAGAAGTTGTGGCGGCTTCATCACTGGAGGTTTTTAAGAAAAGACAAGAAAACCAGCTATCTGAAATGGTATTGGGTTATATACCATTATTCTCATGGTTACATGATCAACATTCGGGCACTTGGCAACTGGCATGTATTTATGACAATTGTACTGTCCCAGGGCCATTCGATCACCATTGTAAACTTCCCAACTGGCTTTCATCAAGCAAAGTTAATGGGGGAGTCCAGATTCACTTAATGACCGCATGATTTGCTTAACAACTGCAGTGGTTCACTTAACTGGCAAAAATGTTGTAAAATGGGGCAAAACTCACTTAACAACTGTCTTATTTAGCAACAAAAAAATTGGCTCAATTGTGATCATAAATCAAGGACTACCTGTATTGATTAGTGTGACTTGTGAACTAGACCACTGTCCAGACCTGGCTGTATTTTTTTTTCTCTTTCAAGTCAATATGAGCCCCTAGCGACTATTGGACTATTCTGTGCAATTTTCTTGACACAATTTTTGGAAATGACTTGCCATTGCCTCTGAGGGATGAGGCAAAAGAATGACTGAAACTCAGAGTTACCCAGTTGGCTTTGTGGCTTAAACAGGTGTACAAATCTTGGTCTCTCATTTTCATCTTCTGCCTTAGCTACCCTACTAAGCTGGCTTTCTTGGGTTTATGTAATTTGGCATTTTTTTTGGGGGGGGGGAGGAAAACAGCGAAGAGTTGGTGAGAATGAAAGCTCAATAAAATTATGAGTGGTATGGCAAGATACAGTCTTCTATTAGGTCAGTCAATAAAATGTTATAAAAAACGAAATGGGAGAAACAAATATTTCAGTAACACAGATGGAATTCACTGCTACTACCGTAGGGTTTGTAGTTGCTATTGGCTTAGATGCTTTAAAAGAGCAAATAGAAGGGGAGGGTATTAGAAGGAAAGTTGTATGGACATTCATAAAAAAAAGCTTAATACTGAATTTGAGACTCTAGCAACAAATATTGAGAGCCACAATCACTTGTGAGTCCTGTTTTTGGTTTTTTGAAAAATCCATTGGACATTATTGTAGCAAAGGAGGCTATTTACATTTCTTGAGCTAATTCAGGGTGGTAGCACTTATATACTGTTGTGTATAAGAGAATCTTGTGTATTAGAAAACCAGAAGCCATTGTTCTAAATCATGGGTGTCAAACTTGATCATGTCAAGTGATCACCCAGCCGCGTGGGTAGTGTTGGGGGCTCCTCGGGGCTCCCATGTTACGCCACTTCTGCGCGAGCTGCATTGGCTCCCGGTGGCCCTCCGGGTGCGCTTCAAGATCTTAGTTATCATCTTTAAAGCGCTCCATGGCTCGGGACCAGGATATTTGCGAGACCGCCTCCTGCCATTATCAGCCTCCCGCCGACCGACATGCTCCCATAGAGTCGGCCTCCTCGGGGTGCCGCCGGCTGGACGGCTGACGACCCCAAGGATGCGGGCCTTCTCATTGGGGGCACCCTCTCTCTGGAATGAATTACCCCCGGAGATGAGGACCATCCCTGATCTCCTGACTTTCCGCTGTGCATTGAAAACTTATTTATTTCAGCAAGCCGGTGTGGCCTAGGGGTTTTTTAAGTTTTTTAATCTGGTTTTAATTTTCTTAATTCCCTTATTTTTAATCTTTTGTAAGGGCCAATGTATTTAATTCTTTTAATTTTTAAATATTGTATATGTGTTTTATATATGTATTTTATTCTGGCTGTTCACCGCCCCGAGTCCCTTTGGGAGAGGGGGGCGGTATATAAATTTAAATAAATAAATGTTACATGATGTATTGCAATATTTTTTTGCCTTTGCAGAGCCAAGGTGGGTGTAGTCTGTGCGTGATGCATCGAGTCCGCAGGCCTCCAGTTTCATACTCCTGTAAATTTTGGCTACAATCAAAATTTGGCTCACCATAGCAAGAATTAGTTGAATTAACTGAGCAGTAACATTTCTTTCTTTTTTAGGTCATTGAGTGCCAGAAATTATATAAAAGGTTATGTATAGAGCACCGGAGAAGTAAAAACAGTTGGTAGATGAGTAACATTTGAGAATTTACTCATGAGTTCTTAATCAGCAAGATGAAATGCAGTTGGGAAATAGAGCTAAGGATCCTCCCTATTCCCAAGGACATAAAGTGGTTGCTTGAAAACTCCTTGTTTGAGTTTTGCTGCTATAAATTATAGGCTGTCTTGTAACACTGGGTCATCCTTTTCTACCAGGCATTCCTTTGTCCTAGATGTCCCGGCATCATGGAAGAAGTGGACAAGATCCTGATACATTCTCTCCGCCTCTCTGGGACGTAAGGCCATCTTTATGTGTGCCGTGTTGTGTATGCGGGGGGGAGGGGGTTGTTGAATGGGAATGGCAAGAAAGTGATTTGATACGGGAGCTTTATTTTTGCTTAAATGCAAAGACGCCTTTAAGTTTTGGTTGATGGATGATGACTTCATGGACGCATGAAGTGCTTTCTTGGCCCCAGTGAAGAAATGGCTTGCCATTGCTTCTTACTAATCTACACGCGACACACCCATCTAAAGACAAATTCCATCTTCTTAACTTTTACGCAATGAGATGAGATGCTGCTCCCGATTTCAATTTTGCTTTCTGTTAAAGAACACAAAAAATCTGCCTAGGTGCCTAGAAAATCGAACTAGAGCTCTAATATCATGAGCTGTAATAAAATAAAACCCATGAAACAAAGAACGAACTGAAATTATCCAGGAGATCTGATTTACCCACTGCCTTTATGGAAACGTTTTCTCTGAGTTCTGGCAAATATAAGTGATGAAGGTTGCATGTCCAAGGTGTTTACTCTGTCCCTCTGGTTTCTAGCCTTAGCTTGGAGAACTTGGCTGTCTTGCAGATATCCTGGCTATGTACCCAACTAAGTATTTCACTGCTTCTGAATGCTGTGTGGGAGGAAGCAACTGACAGTTGCTTAGCAACCATGAATAGCTTAATCATTGGAGTGCAAACCTTTATTGGCAATCCCATGATTCCCTTTGAATAGCAATGATAATTAGCATTAAAGAGCAGATCCATAAGAGTAATAACCCCACTGATTGAAGATAAACCCCTGTCAGGTATAGTGCTCCACTAAGAGTTTGGAGATCATCTTATCTTCACAGTTCCAAGATTTATGTTCAGTTCTTCCTAAGTTGTCCTTATGTGCCTACATGCAGCACTTGGCTGATGAGTCATGAGTTGTGCAGGCCTGCTAGAAAGCAATAAATCCAGCAAAATATGAAATGGGCACGCAAACATTTAAAAGATGCGGAACCACAGCAGTCCTTAAAACAACCAGCATTTTTTGCAGAATCCTAGTGCTGTCACTATATTCTCTTTCAAATGAGAATCCATATTGATCTTTCATTAAGCACTCAGTATTTCTGGAGCACAAATGGGGGGTCCAGGGGACTGAGAAAAGTAGCAGCCTGGCTCACAGCTGTGGACCCTACTGTAAAGGCATGTCTGGGATTGTAACCTGATTCACTACCCACTGAATAAGCAGTGGCACTCTGAAGAAATTGTTAGCTATAGCAGGTTACTCCTGTTCAGTTGCAGTGGGGCTGTGGAGATGTGAAAAGCAGGAGGTAGGAAAATGCTTAAATATAAAGGAAGAGCAACTATTCCTCATTTTCCAGTTTTTCTTCCCTTGGTTTTCTGCCTGTTACCTTTATTCGGCATCCTCCACAACTGGGCAGGTTGAACAGATAACTGACTGAGTGAAATCCTATTAAGATTCAACAGTACTAAAAGGTTTGGTGGTTGACATTCTGTTAGCTGATGCACATTTTGTTTTTTAGCTCAGAGGCCACCTTTGACTGTGATATTAGGCAGACGCGTGCTGCCTAGTATAATTTCTTTTGCGGTTTAATAATTGGGTGAGAGAAAAAGCGCAGGCTTTCCTCTCCCAGCAAAGGAGGTGTATAGGTGAGTTCATACTGAGTATTAATCTTTGCTCTATCATTCTCCCCTCCCCTCCCCATCCCTTCCCAACTAGGGATATCCCAGAGGAAGTTCAGAGCATCCGTGAGTTCACTACCGAACTGATCGTTGAATCTGTGGTACGCTGCCTGCGGGTCATCAATCCTTCTGTGGGAGCAAATGTGAGCCATGTTCTCCCTCCAGGCATGTCTGCCCGTTTTCGGATAGGCATGAGCCTGGCCCAGGCTTGTCAGGTAAGCGAGTCCTGATGCATGAAGGATGAGATGTTGTCCCCTGAAGTAGTTTTATTCTAGAAACATCTCCTGGTCTCTAGTATTTTTTTTTTATTATTATTTTTTAAATTACATTCATATGCCACCCTTCTCCGGAGACTCAGGGCGGCTTACAGTCTATGGAGCACCATGCTAAGTGCTCGGCAATAGCCTTCATTCCATTGTATATGCCTGCTTATAGTACAATAGGTTGCTTTTTTTAAACTTGAGGTCCTTGCTGTGCAGAACTGGTATATAAAGTAGTCCTACCTCTAATATTATTTCCCATCAGATGTGTGAGGTAACCAAAAAATATGCTAAGATCAGACCTGACAGATTAGGAACCAATGATAATTAGCACTCTTGTTCTTCAAACCCATGTGTTTTCAGGGGTTGGTACTTCAAAGCTGAAACACAAAGAACCTTATTTCTAATCCTAGCTCATCCTGCTTCACTTTTCTGTCATCTAGGACTTGGGATATCAAGGGGAAGTGGGCTATCAGACATTCTTGTACAGCAATGAGCCTGAAATCCGACGCCTTCTCCTCTTCCTGGTAGAGAAGTTTCCACGAGATGCCTCAGAAGATGCCAACCAGCCTGTGGGTATGGAAGACTCTGGGGGTTTTAAAGAAAAATCAGGACGTATCAAGGCCAAATCTACAAATTGTAATTGTGTGTTTAAACTGTTTTTCCTTGCAGGCAAGTCTGCCACTCTTCACAGAGCCATTGCTGCTACTATTAAGGGGCAACTGGCCATCCCATGGGTGCCCCCTGCCTGCCGTACTCCTGGCTTGCAGCTTTTGCAGGTTTGTTTCCCCCTCCTCAGCTTAAGCTGATCGCTTGATGAACAAAATCTGCACAGCACTTTTACTCTCAAGAACCAAAACTTTTGAAAGAAGTTTCTAACCCTCAGGGTCCTCAAAGGGACCCTAAAGCTCTTTTGCAGAAATGCAGGAAGATTTTGCAGATGCCCATGGTGACTCTTGAATCTTTTCTTTAACTCCCGGATCAACCATCTTCTTTTCCCAGTATTTTTTCATTCATTTTTTCCTTCACAACAATATCTACCTTCTTCTTTGATAATAGTTCCTCAAAGTCTACAGCCACCCAGCTATAGCATTCTGAACAAAACATGCTGAGCGATACTAAATTAAGCAAACATATATTCATTGATTTGCAAATGCAAGCAAAAAAAGACAGGGATATTCTCTCCTGATGTGCACACTCCACTGAGTAATTTGTTTTCCTCTCTCCCTCTGCTTTGATGGTTTATTTGTGCATTTTTGTTTCCAGCCATAATTCTTACAGTTTTGTCCTTATACAACCCTTTTCTCTCTATGGTGTTCTTGAGATTTTCTTTTTTTTAAAGACAATAATTTGTTCTTCGGACCTTCCCCCCGCCCTTTCGTTCTTGCCAGGGTTCATGCTTGATGAAACAATTCCAGGCTCAACGATTGATCCTGCCACAGGAGTCAGACCCATTTACTGGGAAAATATCACCAGGTGGGTTCTGCTTCTTGACTCAGGAAAAAGGAATGCTTTCTAGAGATTGAATTGTTCTCTTGGGTGTAGCCTGTACATTTCATATCCTTGAAAGAAAACAATGGACAGGCAGGGAGAGGATGGTTTACAAAGTTCCTTACATGATGCTATACAAATGAGAGGGGAAAGAGTGCGCCTCAAGGAGTTTACAATGTTCAGACATAGGAGACAACAGAAGAAGAGCAGGAAGATGGTCAACAAAGTGAAATACTATGCATTCTCTATAGTTACACAAACTTGGGTTTAGTAAGTGCTGGATTGTGGAACTCAGAATTGGGGAAATTCCACGTCTTTAAAAACCAACTGAGAACATAACCTGGATAGTGTGTTCCTGCTTGGACAGCTTGTAGTTTTTAATCTGAGATTTCCAGTTTTCTGGGGTTCTTTGCTTAGAAAGCATTGGGTGCTGCTTATGTAGGTGATATTCTTGTCTTGCCTTATCAGTTATTAAAAAAGAGATAGAGTGAAATTCCAGAATACTCACACAGGCAATATATGCACATTACTCTTGAAATATGACAAAGGTATTTTCTTTTTTTTAAAAAAAACTCATCTCCCAGGAAGTGGTCATGTATGCAGAACTTCAGGATGTTCACAATATTGTGCAAACTTCTCATTTGTGTATTAATAGCTATCTGTCCACTTGGGATTTTGGAAGAAATGCTAACCAGTTTGAGTAGATGTGACTGGCGTTGTTTTCTTCTCCCTAGAGAGGAGAGAATTCTTTGTCAAATTCCTGCCTCCTGTGTCAGCCCAACTTCCTCAGCCTGCATCCTTGGTGCCATCCTTGTTGGAGCTTAATACGTCTGAGCTGAGTGCAGCACAAGAGTGGGACAGCGAGTGGAAGAGCCAGGGGCTTGGTTCCCGCATG
This sequence comes from Bungarus multicinctus, assembly GCA_023653725.1. NCBI lineage: Eukaryota > Metazoa > Chordata > Lepidosauria > Squamata > Elapidae > Bungarus > Bungarus multicinctus. Next base: position 159,767,852 of record CM042834.1, read on the forward strand.
ACCCCAGAGGTGAGTAGTAAGGAGTGAATGGAAGCTGCCTCCCTACCACTTCATAGCCACTGGTGGTAGGATTAACAGCGACTAGTAGTGATTCTCACATTTTTGTCTCACAAAACCTCAGCGCCCTTATGGATTAGCCTTATATGCAAGGAGGAACCGAGGCCAGAAGAAAGATTTACTCAATTAAGCTTAGTGTATTAAACTTATTTAGTAAACTTGTCTGCTGCCTAACTCTCAATAACTTTGGATGGTTCGCAACAGTGAAACACAAGGGAGAATCAATAAAATGAGACAAGTGGAGCAGGCCAGATGGAGTGAAGCAAGGGTTGTCCCTCTTTCTTGCCAAAGGCCTGGGTCTTTCCTGCTCTTCTGAACAGTAGCAGAGTGAGGGCCATCCAGATCTCAGGGAGTACTTCATTCCAGATAATACTGTAGGTGCTTGTGGAGAGAAGGAACCCTTCCAAGGTTGCAGTAGATAAAATTGTTTAATCAAATGTACCAGGAGCATGCCAACCCTGCAAGGTTGAATCGACAGGGCAGATACTATGGGAGACAGGTGATCCCTCAAGTAACCAGGCCCTGTGCTATGTAGAGCTTTAAAGGTTATGACCTTTACCTGGAATTACAACCTGAAGCAAATTGACAAGCAGTACAGCAAAGCGGAGTTGTAACCTGGGCATATTTAATACATCCTTGGTTTACTGCCCTTCTGATGTGGGGAAGTCCACATTCTCTTTCTTACCTGCTTTCAGATTGCCCAAGAAGAAAAGAGCCCAATCTCCTCTCTTCTTTTTCTCAGATTGCACCTTTCCACAAATTCTTAATAATGTTTTTTCAGAGTATGCAGGATACCTTGCTAGAGGTTGGGTTTTCTATGCCGATAAATGTTATATGTTTCCTGTTATTTGATTTCCAGAACTCTGAATCTAACCAAAATTTGAACCTTTGGGCTGGGAACCACCATCCATCAAATATTATTGAAGTGAATATTTCGGCAGCTTTCTTAATTGACTGTGCTGGCGAAGACTGCCGGGTGTTGCAGCTCAGCAATATTTGAAGGACGTAGCTATTCTGCTACTGCAATAAAGGAATAAAATTAACTTGCAGCAAACACAGTGTGGGTGGTTACTATTTCCAGAGATGTTGCTCATAACTTCCCACTCTTATTCTTATACCTTGGCACACACACCTGCCCCCCCCCCCCCCCCGGTATTGCCCCTTTCTCAGGAATATCGCCAATGGAAGCATCAACGATTGCACCATCGACTTTTGGACCAGCTGCGACAAGCTTCTCCTCGTGTTGGCCCATCTCAACAAAGGACAGCCAGCCGAGAGTTACTACAGTTACTCGAGATGTTCAGTGCTGGCCATGAGCAAGCTGGTGCATTAGCCAAGGGCTCTCGCTTCACCCACACTCAACATTTGGCCTACAAGCAGGTATGAGGGAAAACCTTTGATTGTAATTTGAGGCAGGGAAATTAGGATTTTAAACAAGGGTACGTGTGAGAGAGCTGCTGCTTTGCTCTGGGTAGATCAGTGTGACTTGAATTCTTCAGTAGACATCAGTTGGAGAAGTCAAAGCAAATTTGGTGGGGAAGGACAGAAGAAATAAAATACCTGAAGTTGACCTTCCATTTCAATTGACCCCCAACAGGATGCAGAAATTCCAACACAGGTGGAGACTTTGCCAAACTCTCGGACATCGGAACAGGTAAACATGGGTACTTTAAGATGCAGGAGAGGGAGGTTCAACCCATTTTCCTTAGCTCATTCTATGCATACTTTGGAAAAAGACTGCTTATGTATTGTAGGATGTTTCAGAAGAGCAAGTTAGCATATTTTAATTGGGTGGCCTACTGTGACTTTGGCTTCTCCTACCATTCACTGCATAGAATTTTAGTAGGTATCCTTCACTACTCACAACATGTGTGGCATCTTATTTTACACCTTAATATTCTAATCAAAGGTGCTCCATTTTCAAGTTTTTGCTTTCCTTAAATTGCTGATTTCACACTTAGCTACCAAACTCAGGGACTGTCCTTCCTCTTCACAATATATATATATATATATATACATTCTTTAAATAACAAAACAGAAACTCTTATGCAGAATTTTAAAATGGTGTGAAAGCAAATGTATAACATTGTGGTGGCAGGAAAGGCTCCTTTGAAGCACGGTTCCTATTGCATATGGCTTTTAATTTACCCTTGGCTTTCCTTATTCCAAAGGTTTGAAGCACAAATACATGAAACTATGAAACTTTCAGCAAAAGTGAATGAAAGATCTGACCACATTAAGTTAACAGTACAGCCCTGTTCCTCTGCTGACTGTACCCTATAAGCCAAAAGATAGTTACAAAATTGGGGGAGGGAGAAGTAAGATGTGTTGGAAGACATTGGTTGCAATCTCCAAAGCTTACTGAGCCCAAGCTGACTTATTTCCTGTGCCTCTCATTGCTTGCTGTCCTATGAAACCTTTGGATAGTTTATGTCCAAAGGAAAAATAGGGAGTCCAGTTACACAAAACCAGTTTCTTTACATAAAGCTGTTTAAAGTCTATGGTACTCACTGACAGAGTATACATTGTCTGTTTGACAGAACACAAACAAGAATAAGAATAGAATGTCTGAACAGAAAATTCCAGCACTTCAAAACCACTGTTTTTAATGAATATCTTTTTTATTTTTCTCCTCTTTTTTATTGTTTCGTTTTCAGGAGTTCCGGGAAAGCCAAGCAGTGGAACTGGAAAATTTGGAAAGTGAACTGAGCCATCTCATAGCCCAGATTGAGGAACTGGAGGGTCAGATGTCCACACTGGGGCTGACCCTCACCCAGGTGAGAACTTAGTAATGTTATTGTCACCTGGGTGGACCATACTAACTCAAAGGAAGAATTGACAAGTGTCCTTTGTATCCATGACCTTGCTGCAGAGAAGAGAATTCTGGGAGTTGAAGTCCACAACTCTTAAAGTTGCCAAGTTTGGAGACCTCTGATTTAGGGAGACTTTGTGGGGAGATGTGGGAGTCAGCAGTGATCCACATCACTAAAAAAATTCCTGTGGAAATCCCTCTGAAATAAATGGAACATAGTGGGATTTCCCAGGGGTTTGTAGTCATGTTACTGTGAGAGTGCTATCTGAGCTTCCTTCAGAGTTTGTTTTGAGAGGAATCCATTCCTTCCTCAGGTGGAAGGGGAAGTACGGCAGCAGCAGTTGGGAGTGACGGAACAGGAACAGGTCCTGCGTGTGAAAGGCCGTACCGTGGAACTATTGCCTGACGCTGAGAACAACCTGGCCAAGCTACAGGTAACAACAGGAGGTGGAGAAGTGATAGAGGAGCTGGGCCGAAAAGGGAAAACAATCCTTGGAAGTACAAATAATCAGGAATGAAAAATACATTAAAAAGTGGAAATGGTTCTAAAATAATTGTAAATGGGGCCATTGGAAAGGGAGATCAAAACCTTTTCTATGGCTTGCTCACAGTGGCTATAGCAAAGGGCAGACAATTGATGGATATGGATTGCAGAGAATGTGGAAGAAAAGCTTGTCCTTGTAGATAGAATAGGGAAAGGGAATGCTTGAATTGTGTTTGGTACAAGCTTTTATTAAGATGAGTTTGTTACGACCTTCCCAGTTTGTTATTCTCAGTATTGCTAGCTGGCCGTTCCAAAGAGTGGAATTGTCCACTTGAAGAGAATAGAACGTCTCACCTTTCCCTGTAATTGTGGAGGAAAAAGAGCTTTAGTGCATGCAGACAAGCAGCCTATCTCTGTTTCTTTTTCTCCTTTTCTATGAATGGAAGAGAACGGTGTAGCAAAAATCTGGATGGGGTGGTACTACAGATCCCAACATCTTGTTTCGTCCTTCAGGTGCTGGTTGAGAGCAGTGCGCAAAGAGTCATCCAGTTGGCAGCCCAGTGGGAGAAACACCGGGTGCCACTCATCCAGGAGTTCCGAGAACTGAAGGCTCTCCATGATTCCAAGGAGGTGATGCAAGCAAAGGGGGGGGGGGCGAGGGAAACCCTTCTTCAGAAGAGAGCCTCGATGGTGATGATGCCGACCTTCTGAGGATACTGACCCTCTCCTCCCCTTTCAGCTGGAATCATCACAGCGCTTGTTGGAGATCAGAGAGCTGCACGAGCGGATCCGATTGGCCGCTGATGAAGCTAAGCGCAAGGATGATCTCTACAAACAACTGGTTGGTGATGTGTCTCACTGGTTTGCTGCAGTTGGATCCTTGCTAAAACTTAAGTTTGCCATACAGAGTAATTGGGACAATGGTTCCTTCCATGACTGATTGTTTAGATCAGGGGTCTCCAACCTTGGCAACTGTGAGACTTGTGGATTTTGGAATTCTGGGAGTTGAAGTCCACAAGTCTTAAAGTTGCCAAGGTTGGGGACCCCTGGTTTAAATGATAGGTAGAATGCTTCTATCTAGTTTACTGCTTCCAAGTCCTTTGTGATTGGGGCATATTAGCTAATGATTGCTCTAATTTTTCTAATTGGGAAATTACAAAATATTTGGTATGGGGTATATTAGAACCTTCTCTGGAGGTATTGTAGGTCCTAATTATAAAACAATGATTTCCTAGGACACAATACTATTCATAGTTGATAACCCTGCTTGCCCAATATAGTTAAATTTTAAATATTCTAAGGTTCAATTTCTGCTCAGCGAAATTGTGATATTGCACTGTGTGAGGAATACTTAATTCCTTCAGAACAACAGACAAACCCTTGTGCTCCTCTGCCCATTTTCTTTTCATGTGCAGCTTGTAGAGGTGGAATCTCTTCCCAAAGATATCTCTCGCTCTGCCTATACCCAGCGCATCCTGGAGATTGTTGGAAATATCTGTAAGCAGAAGGAAGAGATCACAAAGGTAAAGCACTTGAGCACCTGTACCCGGGAAGTGTTTTCTCCAGTGCCAAATATGTGTGCTGTAAATCCGCTGCACAGGTAGTTTTTGACTTATAACCAGAATTGGGACCAGAATTTCCATTGCTAAGCAAGGGGGTTGTTAAGTGAGTTGTGACTGATTTTACAACCTTTTTTGCCACGTTGTTCAGTAAGTCACTGCAGCTGTTAAGTGAATCTGGCTTCCCCCATTGACTTTGCTTGTTGGAAGCCAGCTGGGAAGGTTGCAAATGACAATCATGTGACCCCAGGTTGTTGCAACCATTGTAAATACATGCTGATTGCCAAATGCCTATATTTTGACCATGTGACCGTGGGGATATTGTGACACTTGTAAGTGGGAGGATCATTTGTAAATCATTTCCTTCAGTGCTGTTGTAACTTCAGACAGTTGCTAAATCAATAGTTGTAAGTCGAGGACTAACTATAATACGTCCAGGGTTGGTAGCAATTGGGAGTACATATGGGCAACTAAGTGATCTTCCTGTCACTTGGATCCTCGAGCACTATACTGTAAATCCCACATCCATCACCCATGTTGCCTGGGGAATTCTGGGAATTGAAGTCCACTCATCTTAAAAGTTGCCAAGGTTGAGAAACACTAGTCTAAGCAGTACTGTTGTAGACTAAGATCAGGAGACCGAGAGAAGAATCAAAAATTCCTGCCAAGAGATTATTACAGTAATCTAAGCATAAAACAATCAAAAGCATGAACCAAAAAGGCCAACCTTGCAGCATGTTTTATTCTGCATTTACTCTGCCAACAACAATCATCTTCTGGTTGGTCACTCACTGTCTGGATGGTCACCTGTTGGCCAGCCCAATTTAGAGACAAGGATGATGTAATGGTAAAATGAGTCCTTAATAACTTCCTGCTTCCTGTATACTGCTATAAATTTTACTGTTTAAAACTAATTAACATTTTAGGAATTCTATATAGAAGTCTTTCAGGAACAATAGCATTTTGATGCAAGTGGAAATTGTGTTATACCAACAGGGAGGGAAATACTGGTTTTTATAGGAGTACACAATTGTTTTAGATTTAAGAGCCATACCGAGGTCTGCTCTTAACAGTGGGTGATAATAGGACACAAAGTATTTTTTTTTTTGTTGGGGTGGGATAAAAATCGCCCTTTAAATTTACCCCAGTTTTAAAACAAAACATATTATTGAAAACATTTACTCTTGAAGGCTTTGGGAGCTTCAAAGGCTGTGCTGAATTCCAGGTTGCTATTTTTGTCCTCTAGTATGTCTTTTATTCAACGTATGACTTCAGCCAGATGCTGAAGTGCCGATCTACCACGAGAACAGCATATTTGACACAGTGAAAGGACCCAGCAAGGGAGGGTGCAGAATCTGTTCAGATGTCTTGTCACCCCTCTGCATTTTAACACTGGGGTGATTTTAAAAGGCAATCTTTATCCACTCCACACACACCACCCCCAAATCTTAATCATGTCAAATCTAGTGTCAAATTCTTTCTCTGCCAGGTTTGACTTGGCACTAATTTTCTTCAATGTCAGCATTACTATGGACCCAGAGATTTTTCCCCCCTGGATTGTCAATTTGTGTGTTGCTGTCATTTGTATTAAACTGTTTCAACAGTTATGACTTCTTCCATTGGATATGATTTTATTTGCTCAGTTTACTAAAGTAAGTAATAGCAAGGAAGCATATCACCCCCATATCTGCCTCCCTCAAAGGTAACAGGCAAAGAAGCAGACCTATGCATACAAGGATAATGCCCAACTATGTACAGATGGTTTCCAATTCCTTTTGTGCAAAAACTCATTGTGATCTGACTCTCCTTCACTTTGGCTGAGTCCAGTGTGTATGATAAATGCTTTTCTGAGTATCTTTCATTTCACCTGATTGGGTTCCAAGAGGAATGTATAAAAATCTCTTTATAGATTTTACAAGTACTCTGTCACTTCCATTGGCAAAAAGTATAGAACTTTTTAGAGTGCCAGGTATAAGTGTCCACTCTTTCAGTGATTTGGGTCTAATCACATTCTCACAACCCAAAAGAGCCCACAGAAGTGGCAAAACATTAGCACTTCAGGATAAATCAGGCAAGGAATCCAATATCATGTAGACCTGTGTTACTTTTTAATTGTAAAACTATAGTGATATCAGACTCCAACCCACCAGAAAAACCACACTGAGTTTCTTCTAACCATTTCCTGCTCCTTACCTATAGACAAAAATCTTGCCAAACTCAAGCAAACTACTTGCATCATTAAAGCTATACTCTGAAAACTTCTAGGGAATTAAGTCTCTTCCTTCCAGCTGAACTATCTAAACTTCACTGTCTTTTGCTCCTCTGGAATGCACTCCCTTCCTCCTGGGACTCTAGATTATATTCCATCACAAGCAATAGAATTGTGCAAATCTAAATGTACTTCCACCTCCCTCTCTATCTTTGTGAAAATTAGTCTTGTTTGTTTACTAAGATTACCTTCCTGCCCTGCTCTCAGTATTTTATCTGACCATTATCATGGTCACAGCTCTTCTTCCTGTCCCTCAAGGCCATCTGCCCACTATGTAAAATGAGGGGAGATTCCCCACAGATGCATTTTCAGAGCAAAAATGGAAATTTAAATGCAATAAATTAATTAGTTGCCTATCTTCCTGGAAGTTTGGACTCTTCAGTGAGCTTTAATGATTAGGAAGACTCTTCACTTAACAGTGTTTACAATAATTGCTGCTATTATTTTAGCGTTGTTCAAAGATTTCTAATTGGCAATTAATAAATCTGTTAAATCCTCACTCGCAAAACTTTGCTACTGTTTTATGTGTGACTACTTGCTTTTCCTTCCCAAGATCTTACATGATACCAAGGGGCTCCAAAAGGAGATTAATAGCCTTTCTGGGAAGCTGGACCGGACTTTTGCTGTCACTGATGAGCTGGTTTTTAAGGTAATGGCTGGGGATTGGAAGAGGGTAGAGCTCTGAAGGGGCACTTTGAAAAAGTTAATTTCTTCCCCTTGTCTCTTTCCACAGGATGCCAAGCGGGATGAGGCTGTGAGGAAGGCATATAAGTATTTGGCAGCTTTACATGAGGTGAGAGGTTTCCTGTCACAATAATATGCAGTAGATTTTTGTGAGTATGTGTGAGAGAAATAGATTATTTTTATGTTGCCTTTTAAAGGGAAATAATCAGAAGCCAAAAACAATACAAGGCTTACTTTAGAATATGAGAACTATAATGGAAACATTAGAAGGAAAGGAGATGAAGCCAGGGGTGGGATTCAAAAATCCCAGCAATCAGGTCACTGCCTGGTTTCTGGGTGGGTGTGGCCATGGTGGGTGTGGCCAACTGGAATTTCTGAGACGGCCGTTTTTTGCCTTCCCAAGGATCTGGAGGATTCCTCCAGGTCTCTGGGAGGGCAAAAACAGCCTTCCCCAGTCTTTGGAGGCCCACCAGAAGCCAGAAACAGGCCTGTTTCCATACTTCTGGTATTTCTGGGAGGGCCGTTTTTCGCCTTCCCAAGGGTCTGGAGGCCTCCGAGCCTCTGGGAGGGCAAAAACGGACTTCCGGAAGGCCTGTTTTTCCCCCTCCCAGAGCCTCCACACAAACCCTGCACTTACCTGCATCACATGGAGACTCCTGGGAGATGAGGGGTGGGGTGTGAGGGGCCAGCCAGTCGGTTGAAATACTGGTTCAGCAAACCAGATGAAAACTTAACACCCGGTTCGCCTGAACCAGTCCGAACCAGTAGAATCCCACCCCTGGATGAATCTCAATGCCTTTTGACATTGAGCCTGGAGAAGAGAAATTCCTGCAAGGAATTTTTTTGTAAAGGGCTACATTTCCTAGAGATAGGCATAATCTGTTGGGAGGCACAAAGGGGGAACAATGTGCATAATGAATATGCACTCTGATACCCTTCTTTTCCTTTTCCCTGCTCTCCTTTTTTTCCCTTCCCTGTAATCTTTCAAACTGCCTCTTCAGTTTTCCTCCAGGAGGCTGCTAGGGAAGGGTCTGATATCTTTTAGAGATGGCTTGCTTGTAAAAAGCACTTGAAAATAAGCCAAGAGCCACAGGTTGCCATGCCCATGCCATTCCTTCAGGAAAGTCCTGCCATTACTTGAAGACAATGCAGAAGAGGTGTCTTGGCTACGGACCATACAAGTGAGCCTGATTTTCCCATCTGGGAGGGTTGATATATTGGAATTTGTACACTGAGTACTGCTTAGCATCCTAGTGGGAATGCTTTGCATCAGTCATATTTCTGGACAGTTTGACAGATAGGCCTACAAAACACAACATAATCATGGTATGAGGGCAGATATGTGATGTGGGTCTTATTAGGGTACTTCACATAAGTGCCCTTGTAAATGTAACCCTACCTTTGTTAAGAGTTAACTTGTTATATACCCAAGATGGTCCACACTGCATTATATCTACTTGGGACCCTTCCCATTTGAAGCTGCCGTTTCTGCCTCTCCCTTAGAATTGCAGTCAACTGATCCAGACTATTGAGGACACAGGTACCATTTTGCGAGAAATTCGGGATCTTGAGGAGCAGGTGAGTCTGACTTGAAATACAGGTGGCAGAAGAAACTAGTATGGCTTTCACACAGTTATCACTGTTTGTATGTATTTGAAATGTGTAAGTTTCAGTCCATTGCCAGCTGTTCATTTCATTCCTTGAAACTGAATAACTCTTGAACAGTTGCTCTTCTGTGTAGAGTACCTGCCCCTCTGCCTTTCTGATAGCTTTCTCATGATGCTCTATCCCACCTTCCTCATTGTTTTGTGAGAGAATATGTGTGAAAGCCTCTCTAAACTCTGTGTAAAATATGATGAAGTCGGCTAATAATTTGTGTTGCTTTCTGATTCCGCAGTCCCCTAATATATTCAGCTGAAATTGGGAATAATGTTCAATATCCTTGGTTATTTTTAATGAAAAGCCCAGTCTCTTATTATAGAGGCAGCTATTCAAAAGCCAGAATCCCTCTAGATCAGAAGTACAACCTCAACTGCCTGCTCAGTTTCCCTTTTCTGTCCATTAAGCAGGAATAAGATTATGACCCTAGGAATCTGGTCATGTATATTGTAGTGTACCAGTATATTGTCTGCTTCTTGAGTAATAAAGAATCATGTGTAGTGTTATGCAACAATGCCTATTAATTCTTTTATGTTTGTCTAGGGTAGATACTCTCAGACATTTTTTGGTGCATGGCATTCTTAGCAGTTCTATATTGGGTGCTGCAACGTCCCAGGGCACCACAGCAAATTCATTAATAGATTCATTTATTTAGTAGTAAAACATCTCATGCTGCCCTGTGAGTTTGCTTTGTGGCCTGGTGATGCCATGGGGCACAGTTTGGGAACCTCAAATGTAAGGTTTTGGTGTGGTTCTTAACATAACCTGATTTAGCCGGCCACCCCCCACTAAAAAAACCCCAACCCTAAGAATAAAAGCGAAATCAGTTTTTTTTTTTAAATAATTTTAGTAACCTTTGATTAGAAAAGTAGAAGTAGAGTAAGCATTATTTTTTTTCCTGATAAGCAATTTTAGATGCATAATTAGTCTGGCAGTATCAAAGCAGACCTTCCAAGACAGGCATGGGCAAATCACAGTATCCCTTTAAAAAAAAAAAACTCCCGCCGCGCCCCCCCATCCCCCGTCTCCCAAATTCAAACCACTGAATTTTGATGGCAAACTACCAAAAGATTTTTTATGCTGATGTCAAAGTTATATTGAAAAGCTATGGATATTCACCTTTGAGCTATAAGACCACCAAACCTTACAACACCCTCCTCAATAGTTTGGAAATGCCGGTGCATGGCCGTTGGATATTTAATCATTCTGTGATTGAAACACTTGATAGTGGAAGATAATCATGCCATAAAAATAAAGTTTAAATGAAGTTCCCCCATCAACTAAAAGGTTTCCCACCTCCTACTGGAAAATGGTTCAAAATCTTCTCCAGATATCCCTGTCTCTTTTACAGTTAAAGCTGTAATAATTAAGGATAAAAGTATAATTTTAGAAAAGGTATGTGCTGGTGTGAAAGTGATAATTTGTGAACCGAATGCCATTATTTTCAGTTTCTTTTTTCATATTTGATGGATTAATTCAGCATGATGGATTGCAGAATGTGCAGGCATGCCTCCTGTCCAAAATAATGGCCCCCATTTGTTTGTTTCCCCTTTCCAGATTGAGAGTGAAACCAGCAAGAAAACCCTGAGCAACTTGGAGAGGATTCTTGGAGATTATCGGGCCATAAAGCAGGAAAATATATCACTGCTCAGCCGTTCCCGAGAGACATGAAGATCCCATCTTGATACACAGTTCTAGATGGTTCAAGGGCCCAACCAAGCACATTTCATTAAGACTCTACTGTGCCTCTAGCCAGAAAAAGTGGGGAGAGTGAGCAGGGCTCATTCTTCCAGGCTCTGCCTAGATTGCAGAAACCAGTCAAAGTGCAGCACATTTCGGGCACAATGTGAAGCCTTTGTGTCTATACTGGAGAAACAGATATGCAATGGGGACATTCCTTCCTCCATTTATTATTTCAAACAAGGCCCTTGTACCTTTTCTCCTAAAAACACAATAAAATTCCCTTTTTCCCTTTTCTTTATTCAGAATACTAGGACTGCTGCTATGAATTAACAGAACATGCAGCGTGGGGCCAGTTTAGGCTGCCTCTGCTTCAAAATGTTCTGCCTCCAAATTTGATGCTTCTGTATCCATAGCTTGGAAACAGGATCTTAAACACTGCTGCCTTTGTGTATGATGGGGAAGAGTCAACTCAGCTCACAAGGGTTCCTGGGAAACCAGAAAAGTGGGGAGACGTGTTCTTGGCTGGCCAGTGGGTTCCAGTGGTGCAACAGAACCACCTACTCCTTGGTTGAACAGAACTGGGTATGGATAAGTAGCACAACGCTGGCTTCTTTTCTTCTGGTACTCAACTTCATCCACTGTCCAAACAGCTCCCTTGACATTCTCCACTCGCACAAAGCATTTGTGCAAGCTCAGGTTGTGTCGAATAGCATTCTGTGGATTGAAGAAAGGCAGTGATGGTTAAACTTGCATTCTTCGTAGCCAGAGTCTTCATTCAGGTTGCCTTCCAAAATCTCTCTCACCTTTCTCATGCTTTCAGCAGGCAGATATACCAATGCTCTTTTTACAGTCTGGTCTTAATGCTCCTTAATTTGCTCTTCAACCCCTTAACTATGGTCCGTTCTGAAGTTAATTTCTAAACTAAATTTTCTATAAAATGTTGGCAAGAATATGTTTAGGGATTATTACAGAACTAAGTAACATTCTAACAGCATCTGCCTCTTATTGAATCAGATCACTGATCTCCCTATCCCAGTATATTCCATTTGGATTACTTATAGTTTTTAAAGCAAAACGTGGGTTTGCTTAGCAGGGATGTGGTCTAAGATTTCGGTATCTAGCACCATCTGCATGCAAATGAGATCTTTCATTCTTACACAGGGTGGAATCAATTATCTTCAGTATTTCTGAAGTTTTTTTTCTGTATTGCCCAATTATTTTGGGGTATTATTCCTTCCTCTCATGTTTTTATATTCAATTTCCAACTCTATTTTTATTTATTTATTATTATACTTGTATGCTGCCCATCTTGCCTAGATGTGACTAACTCTGATCATAACCAGTTGTGTTTCTGTGATTGGTTTACATTTTGAACTGAAATAACTTAGGAGAGGCTTATTTCCAAATTCTGAAGTTAATTCACGCAATTTTCTTAACTATAATCCACTTATTTCTTTCTCTTTTCTGTTACTTTGGTTTTTCCTGCTAATTTCATATGGAAGCACCTCTTTTCCCACAAACTTCAGTTTCATCTTTTCTCTTGAGTTCAAACCTGAGTTCAGCTCACCTTCCAGGTAGGAGTGTTGTGTCTGAAGTAGCCAAAATTGTTGAACCAACGGTAAATTTCACTCAGACTGAGTTGTTTCTTGGGAGATTCTAGGATGGCCTGCAAATCATAGCATCAGTACTTCATAGCATGGCTGTTTATTGAAAGGGATATTGGTGTGTTTGTGTACAAACGAAAACCAGCAGCTTCTTTGCCCCAATATTATTTTTACCATCCCCAAACAACATATTTAAAGAGCGTTTTGCAGTTTTGTAGACCATTTGAAGACGATGCTTACAAAAATAGCTATTGGTAAAATATAGAGAATAAGTATTTGTGGATATGGGACACTGCTGTAGATAGGAAGAGAAAATGTGTATGGCAAGAGCATGGGAAACAGCATCATTTGCAGTCAGTATTCTAAGAAAGTAGGATTGGAGGAGAATGAGTTTGCAAAAGTATGCATCCTGTTTTAAAATAATCTCTTGCTATTTGTGTGAAGTTAGCATATTTTGCAGTAACTTACCCAACAAATCAGGGCAGCATATGTGAAGGGTGGGCGGGTTGTGGTATGCCGGTAATAGTCCATGCTGGGGGTTTTCACTGTGGTGACAAAAGTAATTAGTCAGGCAATCTTCTACTTTCCGAAGTCTTCCGGTCCTATTTCCTTCCTGCTTTCTTGAAGGCATTTGCTTTCTAAATATTAGAAACCTAATACTGCTTCTATAGATGTAAAAGCTGACCAACAACTTGTAGCAGGTCTTCAAGTACAGCAAATAAAAATTCACTACTGTATCCATCCAGAAGCTGGTTAGCGCTCTATTGGCTCTAACCATCGTGCTGAACAGTCTCATAAAGCACAGAAACTTGTTTATCAATGGACTTAAGCTGTTAAGTGGCACTGCCTCTATATTAAGCAAATAAATTATTCTTATTTGTAAAAGTAAGTAAAAACCTAGAACACAGATTGCATTCCAGTTTGCCAGAGTATAGCTGAAACTAGAATTCTGAAGCAGAACTTAGAATGTAGGCCTAGTTGTTCCCACTCAAAATGGCTCAACTTTCACCCACATCATTCTGCTTTTTTAATGCTTGCTCTTCAGCCTTAAGCATCCCAGGTGGGTTTTTGCAATCGTCCACCTGTTCTAGACAAATAGCAGACCTTGATCCTTCAGCCGGATACAAACTCTTGTAATAACATTTTAAATTTAGAAATTGAGTCCTGCCTTCAGTCTCCCACAATGCACTTCTCACCTGAATTGCTGTAGAACCCATGATGATTGGAAACACAGATCCCATTCACAAGTTCACTCCTTGGCCCTTTGGTCTGCGGTGAGAAGATGAGCCCTGAATATGGAAGCTGTGAATGGGAGGTCAATGCTAGCTCTGCCCTCATAACAGCCAGTTTCTGCTTTTCTTGTGCCAGCTGCGTCACAGAACAAAGATGGGAAAACTATAGTCAGTTTCTAGATGAACCATTCAACTTTATTGAAAATATGCAGGAAACATCATGCATGTTCCCACTTATGTTATCTAACCCCATATTAAAGGAAAATTCTTCATATAGTGATATAATTCTTCATATAATGATGGAGCCCAGAACTTGGGAATATAAGGATGTCTTTAAATTGTACCTCTGCCTTCATTTGTATTTGCAGTAACTCCAGTCTATTCTTTCCAACTTTTTAGGGATTGAACAATAAGTGTAAACACATTTAAACTATATTTGGCTATTTGGGGGGATTCCTGCTTTGAGTTTTTCCCTATTTGGAACTGCTAGGTTTGCTAACTTAAGGGTTGCCCTGAAATTGTTCATAATGTCTCATTATGTTTGGTTATGGAAATGACATAACTTGGAGAATTCAATTTGATTTAGATCTTCTCGGGTACTTCAGTTTTATGGGCTTTATCTCCCAGAATCCCCCAACTAGCATAGCCATAACTAGGAATTTCAGAAGTTGGTCTAGGCTAGGTGCAATTAGACTAGTCAGAGAAATGTGATGTCCCTTTCTTTTAAGCTTGCACTTACCCGATCTTCTAATTTGCGCACCAACTCCTCTTGTATTTGCCACTGAGTATTATCTGCTCTGCATTCCCTGTATGTGACTCTGCAAACAACAATAGCCACAGGCCATTTTTGTCATATCACCCAACTACCACTTTTTTCAAACCATAGTTATCAGTGACCCTCAGAGGGTTGTTTTTTTTAAATATATGTTTTATTAATACGTTTTTTTATATCACGTAAAAAATTCCATATCAATATGAACAACATGTTATCTGGACATAATTTTAAGTAGAAATACAATGTTAATCAACATAAAGTTGTTGCGGCCCTTTCTGGATCTGGACGCACTTCGCACAGTCACTTCCGCCCTCGTTATCTCCCGCTTGGACTACTGCAACGCTCTCTACATGGGGCTCCCCTTGAAGAGTCTCCGGAGGTTACAGTTAGTCCTGTATGAATGCATACAGAATGCAGCCGCACGGATGGTTATGGGCGCCTCCAAGGACACCCACATAACACCACTTCTCTGCAGACTGCACTGGCTTCCTGTGGCCTTCTGGATTCGATTCAAGGTGGTACTATTAGTATTTAAAGTGTTCCATGGCTCGGGACCTGGCTACTTACGGGACCGCCTTCTGCCACAAACAACCTCCCGCCGCCCAGTACGCTCCCACAGGGTCGCCCTGCTTGGGATACCGCCACCTGATCGTTGTCGGCTGGCGACCCCGAGATTACATGCTTTCTCTGTGGGAGCCCCCTCCCTTTGGAACTATCTCCCCCCGGAGATACGAGACACATCGGACATCCTAACCTTCCGGCGTGCAGTCAAGACCTTACTTTTTAAGCAGGCCGGCCTAGCCAATTAAAGGTTTTCTGAGATTTTTAAATTTTAGATTCAAATAAGACTTTTAATTCTATTTGACGGGACTCAATCATTTACTTACTTATTTTACTCATTTATCCTATTTTCATCTATCTATATTCAATTCTGAGTTAATTACTGTTACTGTTGACTGTATCTTTATATGTTTAGACTGTACACCGCCCCGAGTCCCTTTTGGGAGAGGGAGCGGTATAAAAATACGATAAATAAATAAATAAATAAATCATAATAGTAAGCATAGTAAACATATCAGCAATAATCAGAAAACATATAACACAGTTTATCCGTCTTACAAAATCATCAATACAAAAGTTTTTATTATTTTTAATTTTAATTTCTAATCTCTGATTCTATTAGATAGTCATTGATAAAACAAGTCCCATGTCAAGAAATATTCTGTTTCTTCCTTGTCTTTTATGTATTAATCTATCCATTTCAGCATAGTCTAATATTTTTTTAATAACATTTTCATCTGTAAGGTTCTCTTCATTTTTCCATTGCTGTGCGAACACAATTCTTGCTGCTGTTAGTACATGTAAAATTAAATAAGTTTTCCCTTTGTCATACTGATGTGGTAATATACCCAACAAAAATATCTTTGGTTTCAAATTTATATGTTGTTTTATCATTTTAGTCCAATGTTTTTTTGCCTTTGGGCATGTCCACCACATATGATAATATGAACCTGGTATCTGATTACACTTCCAACATTTAACTGATAATTTTTTATACATCTTTGTTAATTTCACTGGTGGTAGATGCCACCTATAAAACATTTTATGTAAGTTCTCCTTATAGGCCATTGACATTGTTAATTTACAATTTCTATCCCACAGTTTCTGCCATTTCTCCAATTCTATTGAATAATCATTAGCCCATCTTATCATTGTTTCTTTCACTTGTTTTTCTTTCAATTTAATACTCAGTAGATAATTGTACATTTTTATTAATTTTTCATCTGTCCTTAGTAATATTTAATCTAATTCTGTTAGTTCTTTATGAAAGCCCTGCATTCTTGCATCTTTCTCATATCTTGATTGTATTTGCACATATGACCACCATGCTAATCCTTTGATCGCTCAGTTCTTGCTTAGATTTGAGTTCCCCTTTGTCATTTAAATATCCTTATATCTTACAGTTTTTTCCACATCAATCACATTAGAATGTATCAGTGGAAAGCCAGACTGATATTTTCATATAATGTCTTACTTTAATTTCCCCCCATACTAACAATAATACATTTCTAACAAAATGTCTTTGAAAGTATCCATGCATTTTAGTTTTGCCATACCATAAAAAAGTGTACCACCCCAATTGGAGATCGTGCCCCTCCAAATTTAATAATCTTTTATGTCTCAAATTTACTCATTCTTTACCCAAACAAGTGCAGACGCCTGGTAATATAGCTCCCAATCTGGCAACCCAAAGCCCCCTTTATGTTTAGTATCTTGTAGCAGTTTCAATCTTATTCTTTTTTCCCTTGCCAAATATATTTTAATATCAATTTGTTTAGTTCTTCAAAAAAAAAATTTCTAATTTTATCGGAATTGTTTGAAATAGGAATAATAATCTCGACAAGATATTCATTTTTATTGTAGCTATTCTCCCTATCATCAATAGCTGCGGATTTTTCCATTTCTCCAAGTCTAATTTAATTTGTTGTAACAATTTTATATAATTATCTTCTTTGATGGTTGCACATCTTGCTGTAACTGAATTCCTATGTATTTAACTTTCTTCACTATCTGAATACCTATCTTCTCCACCAGCTCTTTTTTTTCTGTAACATTTTTAACTAGTGTTTTAGTTTTCTCTTTATTCATTTTCAATTGTTCACCATATTCTGCTATCATTTTTATTAGCTTGGGTCCAGCTTCCTGCGGCTCTTCTAAAATAAATACCAGGTCATCTGCAAATGCCTGTAATTTGTATTTCTTTGTTTTTATTTCCATTCCTTTTATTTCTGGATCTTTTCTAATATATCTATTTAATGCTTCCAAAGTTAATATAAATAGTAAAGGGGACAGAGGGCATCCTTGCATTGTGCCTTTCCTTATGTTAAAATTCTCTGTCATGTCCCCATTAACTATCACTTTTGAAGTTTGTTTAGAGTATACTGCCTTTATCATGTTATAAATTTCTCCCCAAAATTCATATACTTTATTGCCAATTTATGTTATCAGATGCTTTCTGTATATCTAAAAATATCAATGCCATTTATTTTTCGGAATGTACTTCATAATACTCCCAACGTATTCAAGATAATTCTCATATTATTTTTGATTTGCCTTTTCGGTAAAAATCCATTCTGGTCTGGGTGTATAAAATTATTCAGGAATCTTTTTAATCTTTCTGCAATTATTGAAGCATATATCTTATATCTTTTTTTGTTTTTGTCATTCTCTGGTGATGTTTCACTGTTGAGTCACCCGTGCACATTAGGCAAGATGGAGCACTGTAATAACTACTTTGTGCAGAATATAGACAGCTTGATTGCATTCATCCAGGCACGTGAAACTGAAACTACTATCCTATGATTGCTTCTTATCAGTGCCAACTTCAAGACGTTGAGAATGCTGAAGAAGCAGTAAGGCAACGTTTTGTTTTGCTTGGTGGATGTGAATGATTGCATTCAACTTAGAATCCTCCTTCCATCCATTGAATACAGAAACAGGAGTTGCCAGAGTCATCACCAGTCATAGGTTTTTCCCTTCAAAGTTGATAGTAAGTACAAGGCATTTCAAGAGGAAGCTGAGAAATTCAGAAGCAAGTCTGAAGGAGTTGGGCTTGCTTTTTGTGGTGATCATTAATCGGAACTGGGATTAGAGCTCTGTGTCTTAATCTGTGGTGAATTCATAAGATTGCAATTATGATTTAGAGGTGGCATCTTAACTAAAATAACATGATCTGAGATTGGAAACAGAATTTTTTGTCTTTCCCAATTAAATGTATGTGCTGCAAATCTGTGTAGCTATTACAATAATAGAGCAGAAATTCAGAGGTGTGAAATTCTAATAGAAAGAGGGATGGGTAAGATTGTCAGCAGCTGCTAAGAACTGCTTTTGGTACTGTTCAGATTAGACTGCAAAAAGAAAATGCATTATAAAAATAGCCACTCTGCATTTAAAATTGATACTACAGGTAGTCCTCAACATGACCACAATTGAGCCAATAATTTTTGTTGCTAAGTGAGACAACTGTTAAGTGAATTTTGCTCTATATTATGACCTTTCTTGCCCTAGTTGTTAAGAGAATCACTACAGTTGTTAAGTTAGTAACATGATTGTTAAGTGAACTTTAACTTTGCTTGTCAGAAGGTCCAAAAGATGATCACATGTCCCTGGGACTCCACAACCATCAAAAATATGTCAATTGCCAAGCATCTGAATTTTGATAATGACTATAGAGATGCTGCAATGGTCGTTAACTCTGAAAAACTGTCATAAGTCTCTTTTCAGTGCCATTGTAACTTTGAACAACCTCTAAATGAAGTGTTGCACATCGAGAACTACCTGTATAGTAATTAATGTTGCTAGTTCCTAATGTTCTGTCCCTGACCCTCAAATTAGAGGCGAATACTTGGAAGTTCTGATAGTGGAGCTTTGGGTGGGACATCCTGGTAACAATGTTTGCTTGGATCAAAGAGGGGCCTCTCTGAATGTGGCAGTTCAGGAATTGAGCCTATTTGGACCCAGAGGAGAGCGAAAAGCCACCCAAGCCAAGGAGAATGCCCCATTCATTGCACAATTCGAGTTATTATTTTGGTCAATCTGCAAACAGCCCATAATTTGCACCCCAAGGCCAACTTTTTCATTGAAAAGGCTGCCCTTGTTGTCCATGAACAGAGAAGAGGGGCCACACCAGGCTGGCAGAATCTGATGGGAGAAGAGTGGAATTAAGGCAGAATCTAGTAAATAACAGCCCAATATGTCTAGATAGTTTTCAGACATCAGTATCTCTTATCTCAGGTTGTCTCAACATAATTTCATTTGTTTAAACATACTGGCTGGTTAGCATCTTAAAAATGTTTAGAATTCATCCCCAGCTACTTTTTAAAAAAAGCAATGCATGCCTTTGTTGTATTTGTGGTATGGGGTCCATATAGTCCACACAGCTCTCCAAATCAGGTTATCTATACAGATTTTTTTGCGTATAATTAGAGAACTTCTTCATGCAACTGCCTAGACTCTAGCCTGCATGTGCAATATTTTCATTATTTTATTAAATTATAAAGTCCCAACTCTTCAAAAGCTTCGATGATATAAAATACCATTTAAAAATCTTAACCCTGAGAAGGGAAAACATAAATTAAAAAAAAACAATGAAGCACAAATAAGACACAATACACATTCTAATCCAAGGTCTGAGGAAAAACATGGTTTTCAGAAACATGGCCAGGAGAGGGCCAGACATATCTTGGGGGCAGTGGGGGATTTTGTTCTAAGGGAAGATGCTATGAGAAAGAAAGCATGCCTCCTAGGTCCAATTGGGTGGTACACCTTAATGAATAGGATCTGGAGCATTTCAACTCTGCCCGATCTTACAGTCTAAATAGAAGCCCCTGAAGTCTAGATTTCCATTCAGACAAGAGTTGTGCAGATAATGTTTGAGTCACGTGCTCCATTCTAGCCTCTTTCAAATGTGTTGGATCATATCGGGTGGGATTCAATTTTTTCAACAACCGGTTCTGTGTGCATGGCTTAGTTGGTGGGTGTGGCTTGGTGGTCATGTTATTGGCTGGGCATGGCCAACTCAATATCATTCACATCGAGGCACGCATCTCCTCGCCTGACCTGTCATGACTGTGGGGATGCTGTAACAGTCGTAAGTTTGAAAAATGGTCATAAGTCACTTTTTTCAGTGCCATTGTAACTTTGAATGGTCACTCCTCACAAGCAAAGTACCAGCAAAGGAGGAAAAAAAAACTCCAAAGAAGTTCCTGAGACAGGAAGTCTAATCCTGCCAAGAATGTAATAAGGGTTAACGGAGAGGCAGTTTCTGTAAGGAACACCACAATGTTTCCTTCCTGCCTGCCTTATAGGATTAGGCCAGTAATTTTTTCTAACAACCGGTTCTCCGAACTGCTTAGAACGTTAACAACCAGTTCTAGCAAATAGGTGTGAACTGGTAGAATCCCACCCCTGGATCATATCTCTCAGAATTCCCTCTCTGTGTTTTGGGTGAGAAATTTGAAAGCTGTAGTGAAACTGCAGATATGGGTTTGGTGTTAACAGGGCTAGTTGCCTTAACTAGCTAATTGCTAGTTGCACCAGTGCCTGTCTGTACAGCATGCTATGTACATTAAGTGATTGTATGATATGTGAATGAACAGAAAGACCTATATATGAACACCAGTGTAGAAGTCCCTATTAAGTAAGCCGAATGCAGAAATGGTCAAACACCATTTTTTCCCTGCCAGAGGACAAGATAAAATCACCACAGAGAGCTCACTTTCCCTATGCAAAAGCAAGTAGACTGACAATTAAATATTGACTATTGACAAAGAGCCTTTCAGTTTTGACTCTTGGCAATTGCCTGGACTAATCCCTGCAGCTTTCTTAGCAAGGTTGTTTTGGAAGTGGTTTGCCATTGTCTGTGTCCTAGGATTGAGACAGTGACTTTTCTGAGGTCTCCCAACTGGTTTTGTGCCTAAGACAGAACTGGAACTCATGGTCTCCCAGTTTCTATCTTGATGCCTTATGCACTACCCCAAACTGGTTTTTGCCCAGAACATATGGAACAATTCAAATGATACATCCAGCCAGCTTGAGTTCCCTGGAATCATCTCACTTTGTTGGCAGAGTTGGCCTATAATTCATCTGTAGCATTCATCTTCTGCTATTCAAAGGATTAGCAAAACTTTCTGAACACTGAGAATTGCAACAGAGGAACAAATTGTAATGGGAAATAGCAAAACCTCTGCTTTAATATTTGTAGACATATCTGGAAGGGATGTGTTTGGTGGAAGAAGTAGGCAGAGGTAGTGAAGATGGACTGGCTCACCTTTCCTGGTACTGGTGCAAGCAAGAGGTGGCATCTGGGCGAAGCTGCTTTCCTTGAGCATTTTCTCTGGTGGATGATGTAGTAAGAGCAGCCTGATGAGCCCAATCTTTTTTCCCAATGTTAATCCCTGAAACGAAACTGGTTAGAAAGAAGAGGAAGGCAGGGAAGCAGCTCCAAGCTACGTTTGCCCTGTTTTCCCAGCTTCTACTTACGAGATGCTAAGTCATGGTTTGAGCTTGCTGGCTGAAGATTTGGTGGCAAGACTGAGCCAGAAAGCGGAAGGAGTTGCAACTGCTGACTGCTATCCGCATGGGTGTTCTGAGGAGAGTAAAAAATGTGTGGAGTAAAAACTGAATATTGGAACGGCAAGCCCCAAATCCTGAAGCGCTTCTATTTTCCGATGGCAAACCAGTGCCTACCCAACTGGCAGTCAAAGCCCCAACACATCTGGATTTGTGAAGGATGTCCAATGAGCATAAGGCAGAACTGTCCTGAACCTTTCTCCTTATATCCAGGACACATGCTCAGCACTCATTTTTAAACCATGCCCTTTACTGCTGGATCCAGACAGCTCTATGATTCTCAACATTTCACAAGGCATATATCTGCCACTTGATGTCCCCAAAAGTATAGAATTGGTTCACATGTCAATCTAAAGGCTTTGAACATATAGGTAACCCATTAATTTAGTTTTCACAGTTCAGTGAATTGTGCAGAAAATTTTGTGCTAATGAGCTAAAAGTGCAAACATGTAGAAATACAAAGTTATATTTTGATCCTTTATTATCTGGTAAGCTAATATTCTGCATATATTTATGTTTAATGTTTTAACAACTGGTGCTTTTACATTCATATCTATGTTATTTATTAGAAAACAAATATTGCCAAGAAAGATAATATTAAAAATATTTTTGGTAAATTACATGCATACCAGTGGTGGAACTCAAAAATTTTTACTACCGGTATGGGCGTGGCTTGGTGGGCATGACAGGGAAAGAATACTGTAAAATCTCCAGTCAGAGGTGGTATTTGCCAGTTCTCTGAACTACTCAAAATTTCCGCTACTGGTTCTCCAAAACTGGTCAGAACCTGCTGAATTCCAGCTCTGATGCATACCCAAGATCGAGCTACTATCTCTGGAGAATCAGAATTCAAATCTAGATGTTTAGAGAGCCAGTTTGGTATAGCAATTAAAGCATCAGGCTAAAAATTGGGAAACTGTTCTGCCTTAGGTACAAAACCAGCTGGATGGTCTCAGTGATGGGATTCAAATAATTTAATAACTGGTTCTCTGCCCTAATGACTGGCTGGGTAGGCATGGCTTGGTGATCATGTGATTGGGTGGATGTGGTTGGGTGGAAGTGACGCAGGACTTGTGTGATGCTAAAGCAGGACTTCCCTGAAACCCTCCTTCACTCTGATTATGCAGGGAATCCTCCACTTACAAATGTAATATGGTAGAGCCTGCCAATTACATTTGTAACCTGAGTATTCATTTGATTGGATCATGTTAAATGAACATGATCACTCCCTGCTTTTCCCAATACATTTGTTAATTGAATACGCAAATCATTAAATGCACATGAGGTATCTCAGGCTGGGGAAGAGCATGTGGGGCCTAGTGCTGGAGCAGGTCATCCAATCCACTGAGATACCTCATGCTCCCCTGGGGCCCCCACAATTGCTTCCCCTCATCCCACCCCTATGGGTCTCCACAGACCAGGTCTGCTTTGCTAGCATCACAGATTCCACGTATTCCTCCCCACCCCATTTCCCATGGATTACTTACTTTTTGAAGATCTCCAGAGTTCCAGACAAGGCTGACCCACTGGCAGAGAAGCCAAAGTGTTTTATTCAGTGGATGGCAAAGCTGTAAGAACGTGAAATCTAAGAAAAACATTTTCACCAGCTTCTGAGTAAAAGACTTTCGCTTAGGACCGGCAGGCTTCCTGCTTTAGGACAGCTTCAGGGATTGGTAGCAACAGTAGCCAATTAACGAGAAGCTTCCTTCCTTCATCTCATTGGGCTGAACTGCAAGCCCCTTGTTGCACACCCCAATCCCTGAAGCTGTTCATTCAAACTAGCCAGTCAGTAGCAAGCAGGAGGCTGCTCCAAGCTGGCAAACTAAGTTTGCAGGCCTTCATGGCAGAGAAGCCGGTCTTCTATTCAGATGGGGAAAGCTGTTTTCCTTACATCTCACTTCTTATAGCTTCATCAGCTTCTGAATAAAAGACTTTGGCTTCTCTGCCATGTGGCTCAGCCTCTTCTGCAGTTCTTCGAAAAGTAGGTATAGTAAAGCCATTGCAAATGGGATGGGGAGGAATAAGTGGGCCTGTGGAGGCTCCATTTTGGCCTGTAACAGGCTGGGGGAGGCCTCTGGAGCCTGAATGGGGCAAGGCTTCAGCTGGTTCATCAAACTGACCAGTTAACAACCAGTTCTAGTGAACCAGTTTGAAATGGCTGAATCCCACCACTGGATGGTCTCCCTCAGCTCTAAGAAGCAGGCAAGGGTTAACCACTTCCACAAAAACCTTGTCTGAAAGCAAACAACAGAAATGGATGGATTTCTCAGGAAGCCTCATCAGTTAGATGACAGGCCCACCTTCACTATCACATACAATGACTTACTGGTTGCTTATATGATGCAGCCCGTATCACGACAGATGGCCGATTCTGGTTAGTTATTCTCAGGCTAGGCTGAAATACTATCTTGGAATTTTGCGAACAGGGTGCCTTGGGACCAGGCATTGAGAATTGGTAATATCTGGAATAAAATGTAATCAAATTAACATACATTTCAACCATCTTTTTTCTATATGGTCAAGACCCAAGTCTTAAAAGTGCCTGGAAAAACAAAGGAATGTCAGTAACTGCTGTGGACTCTTCCTCTCTCTGTTCCTGACATAAAAATTTAAAAACACACTTAATGCTATTCTAGCAGAGAAACAAGAGAAGGGCAAATGTATTTCCATTTTTCTAAAAATAATATACATATACTTTCAACATGTGATTGTGATGCAACATGTCGTGCATCACAACCTCTCAATTCCATTATTGTTATTATTCCCAAGGAAGTCTTATGGTATTACCTGAAATATTTTGCAAAAACAGACGGTAGTTCTATTATAGTCTACTATCTAATATCTACATACAATCTAAAACTCTCCTCAAACTGGAAAGCAGTGTTTCCTATTGCCTTAAAAGGAATACTGTACTAACATAGGAGGACGTTATTAAGAAAATAATGGAATGTGCTGAAATGAATAGATTGACATTTGAAATCAGAGAACAAGAAGATAAACAATTTTATAAGATTTGGGATTTATTTTATCAATGGTTAGACAATAAAATATGGTAATGAAATATGTAGAATTTTGGAATATAAAGAATATATAAAGATGTATTATCATAATATAACTATGTGATAGATTTGGGATGATAATATGAATTGTCATAAAATAAATCAATGAAAATATGGATTATTTTGCATAACATAAAAAAATAATGGTATAGTCAAATGATTGATTAACAATGATATTAATGTATTTAGGAATATTTGATAGATAATATGAGAACATATACAAGTAATTGTAAGTGATGACTATGAAGTGGATGCACAAAACAATCTGTAAACCAACCGACACACTATATGTATGTAAGTGGAAGACAGCTTGATGTTTTTAGGTTGTGTTTGTGTATGTTTGTCTAAAAAATAATAAAATTTGGAGAAAAAAAAAGGAATACTGTACTGTACAGTTTACTCATATAAGATGCCCAGAGTCACTTGACAGTGAAAGGGCGGCACATAAAAAGTACAGTACAATATTACTTTTCCGGAAAGGGGGTGAGTCAAAGAAGCTGTGGCTCTTTTCTGCATAGCCTTCTGGGAGTTGTAGGCAGTTTCTCGTTTGCTGTATCTCCTCTTCCACAAAGGAAATAGCAGCTTAGCCTAATATAGGAGACTAAGGCATGCTAGAATTTATAGTTTTATCCCTGTTCGTATGTGCGTTGTTTTGTTAAGGAGTCTCGATCTTTCGAAAATAATTCATTTTAACTGTAGAATAATTACTTTCCCTATTTTAAACCAGCTGTGCAATATAAATGTCAGCCAAATTTGCAATTTCTTAGGCAACCATTCTACTTGTTTTTGCTATTATCAAACCTCGAAAACCCCAAAATAGATGAAATCCTAATTTATTACAAGAAAAAAAACCCTTGACATAAAATTTGATGCTACCTCATTGAGGTTTCCAAATTAAGACTGATTTGAAAGTCTTGTTAAATTAGCCATTTAAACTGCATCATAAACTATTGTTTTTCATTTTTAAAAAAAAATTATGATTCATTTTTTGCCATCCAAAGTTCCTTCTGATAGATCCATACCCATATAATTTTAATAAATAAAACAAACTAGTTGTCTTATTTCTTTATATTTTTGTCTACAACATAAAATACTCAAGAGACTCTTAAAACATACCATAGTCTTTACTGATGGCCAAATGTGGCTATAAGGTCCGTCCTATGTGAGTCTTGCTACTGTTATTAATATGATTTTGAAATGTGCTACACTTCTTTTTTTTAAAGAATTCTGCAATCTGTATTCTGCAATCTAGGATTATAAATCTGTATAAAGAATATACTGTGCTGCAACAGAAAAAAACAGAGTTCCTAGAAAATAACATCAATAAATAGAAAGCTTGGCAAGTAAAATATCCATGTACACGTGTTTTTAAACATCCATGTGTATTCATTGAGAAGCTTGCTCCACTTGGATTTTATAAATGAGTGTGCATATGTGCTTAGAACATACGTTTGTGCACATTTTCCCCAACCTCGCCTATTTTCTACAGAAAAAATAATTTTTTCTCAGTGATCCAAATATGCATTAACCACAGGGAATTGATGGTCAGTGGCATATGAATGTGTTTTGCCTTGTCAGGTGATAAAATAGAGCTAAAAAGGATCACAGTGCAACCTTCATTTTTAGCATATAGTGAAATTCTTTTGAAATAATAAACATCAATCATTAAAATAAACTCCTTACAATACAGATATTTGGAAATACAAATTGTTCACCTCCTGAATGTGTATCTACAGAATTTCTGAATGAAATAGACTTTCTGAAAAAGTATTGCACTTAAATACATACAGTTTCCAAAAATATGTAAAGTTTATTGGTAGGAAACAAATCCTTTTGAAAAATGAATGTTCTTGAAAAAGAAATTATCATGGGAAAAATAACTCTCCCTCAATAATCAGATCTGCCATAGTGGGTTTATATAAAGATAAATAGGGAAAGGAGGAAAAATAACTTTAAAATAATAAAGAAGTATTTATGGATAAAATCTATTTATGCATCTCTAAGAGAATAAATACATTATTCTATGATCCTGTCCTATATGTAGTTCCATACTCCTCAAGCAGAAATGTAGGCTATAACATGTATATTCATCTTACAAGGTTTACCATTATTTTATGAATTATGACTTGTCTCTCAATCTCAAAACAATCACTGAAATTACAGAAAAGCCTTTGTTAGAAATCTCACTATAACTTAGGAAACTATAGTAGATCCTATAATTGATTCAGTAACAAATGCAATGATTAAAATGTATATTAAATTAATTTGTTTCAAGAAGTGACTCTTTTGAATGTTTGCTTGACAGGTTACGATTTGGAATTTATGTAGTCGTGACTTTCATACTTTCTAAGGACTATATGAAAAAAAGGAACATATTAGTTAGCAGTGGAAAGTATTGCACACCGGAAACTAAAGGGAGTCATCTAAATGTAAATCTATCCCCTCCTATAATCCAAACTTTAATATAATATTTCTGTTCCTAGCCCATAAGTTCATCCTAAGTAATACTCATTTGCCTCCCAAAATTTTACAGTCATCTTGTTTCTTATCAACGTTCTTTGCAAACCCAGACCCTACGCTTTTGTTGTAGAAATGAGAAGAAAATGCTTTCACACAATGGGTTGCAAACCACTGATCCACATTCCCCGAAAATGTATGTCACAAGCGCTGGTACCATATATAAAAACTTTCCTATACGTCAATCACTTTCCATATCGAACCACTTCTATGGGGTTAAAAATTCCCCTCTTGGCAAATGGATGAGCCAGAAAGGCCTAACTTAAACCATGTGTTCTCAAGTTCACCTAACATGGAACAGGGTCTGCAGTTTCTACAGATTAGAATTATCTATAAACATTGTTAAATTTATTTACTAGATTGTGTATGCCTCTCAGTCAAAGGGATTCTAAGCAACTTACATTTCCCTCTTACAGTAAAAAGTCTAAAACACCAAAATAAGCAACAATTCAGTTATAATTGCAATTACAAAAACATTGATACATGAAAAACAAAACAAAAACCTGTTATTTATAAGGAGTTCCACTTCTTGACTTCTCTTTTTAAAAGACACATTTGAATGGGTGTCATAAAATTAATAGGCTGAAAGTTATGTGCTAAATGTTGAATGTTGCTACAAAAAGAGCGAAAGAGAAACCTGTATTTTGTGAGAATGACAATCTTTAAATGAATTTTCCCTTCTAATTTTCTTGGACAAGTGGCAGCAGAAAGCCTTGGAAGGCCATGAAAATCCATTTTAACCATCTGTTTTCAAACTCTTTAATTCCAAAGGTGTAAAAATGTCCCCATTAAAAAGATATATGCATGATGTCCATGTTAATTATTATATAATAGAATTAGACAATCCTTCCAAGCTGACATTAAATAAGAAATTGAAATTCTGTAGGGAGCCATTTTGTACATGAGATTTCAATAAAACAACACACACACACACACACACACACACACACACACACAATTTTGGGAAAGTTCTTTCATGGGAAATTGAACAACTAATTTTGCATTGTTATATCGTATGCAATGCTGTTTACCTTATAAGTCCAAACATGATCCAGAAATTACAACTCACTGACCGTTAACTTTATAGATTAAGCCCAGGATTGGATTACTTTGCATAAATGCATGTATCCAAAACTTTACATAAAGTATAAATATTACATAGTGATTTTAACAGCTTTGTTGGCATACAACCACTCAAAAAAACAAAAAAACAAAAAACCCAGAAGTACCAAGAACACAGAACAATTACTTGGATCCATCTATAGCTCCTCTGCAATTTTTCCCATCCATAAAACAGGGAACTCCAAAATCTGAAACCCACTGGGGAAAAAATAGAGTGGAAACATATTAAGCAGCAGAGCAAGGGAAAAGACAAACGTTAAACTCCTGTCTCTCATCTACATTTCTCTTCAAATATTATCCTAATTTTTATGTAATATGTGCTTTCAACCTCTCAGTTTTAGTTGTAAAATTGCAAAATTTATTATCACGGCATTGACCTCCAAAAGTTTTTAATTACAAAATAGATCCTGAACTGATTTAGTATATGAGTTCTGGAAACCCATTTGTGATTTGTGATCCATATGGTTACTAAATTATCTCATATAATTTAAATTAAATCAAATTTATTTATTATATAAATTATAAATTATATATAAATTATGACTGACATTGACATTATGCCCATCACATAATTGCTCCAAGTTCATGAAGTGGAAGATGACAAATGAACCCAAAGTTAAAACATGAGATTCGAAGATGTTTTTTATTTTCTTTCTTGCAAACCGTTTATATATCTTAATTTTACCTTTTCAGATTACAATGGTTTTGAGAGATAAAGTCTTGGATAACTGGTCCTCCATCATTTTCTGAGAAACTTTTAATATTTTAATGCAAATAAATAAGACACTTTTACCATTTCAAAAACAAAAAATATTTTCTACATGTATTATAATATATGTATTTTAATCTATATTGGCACATATATTTGAACAAGAATGTTGGCTTACCATTAGAAGTAGGTAACTGCTTTAAATAATACATAAACAGAAAAGTATATTTAGATTTCATGGCAAGTAAAAATTCAGAATTTAAACATTCATAGAGAGTGAATTGTTTCAATGATAATTCAGATTGATAGACACACTTCAAAGTGCTACTTGCATATTTTGAGTTTTTCATCATGGAACTTTCTCTGGTATTTTCAGTGGAAGGACAAATACTGCATTATCTTTCTTTTATAGAAGAGATGCCTCCATATCTGTTACTGTTGTGAAGACTATTTTACGAGAATCCACAAAAAGTTATGCTTTCCATTTTTTTCAGTTATTGGTTTCACCACTGTCCAGCCAGAGTCTTTTATGAAACAAACAAGCCCAACATAAAAGTACAAGCCATGTTTATGTCCAGCATCTAATCTTTAGGTATGCTGCCTCCAAATACAAAAATTCCACATAGCCAAACTAACAGGTTTTAATAACTCTATCCAATTATTTTAAGTAGCTGTTTGAATTAATCACTTCATCATCACTGTATTATATTAAACCCACCCTGTTAGAAGAAATTATTTCTTTTGTGACCCTAAACCTATAGAAAAGCAATTTAATTGGAGGAGCCCATGCTCCTATGACACAACCAAAAAATAGTTATGTATGCTTTAGAAATCTGGTAGCCTGTTTTCTATCGACAAATTTCATAAACTGCATAAGCTTTTGTGAACTGTAGCTTATTTAATCAGATGCAGAGTCTGGAAATTCTGCATTCTTTAAAATCGCTACAACTTTAAAACAGTTATTATTCATACAGGAATGCCTGAGTCAAAATACAGTCTCTGGATCTAATATTTGTTAACATTGACTTTAAGAATACCACCCAGCACATCTCAGTTAAAATAAATGCATTTAAGAGGACATTTTTCATATATCATATATCAAGGCATTGAGCTTATTCAGAAAATCTGAATATATTTTAAATAATTGAAATCCCCCCAATACATTTTTCATACTACAATATTTAAGAAGCCAGGATTTTGATGATTATTATTACAAGTCAATTCCTTTGCAATGTTCATTGAGATCCTGTTGCAAAATACCATTTCAAGTTGGTATTGGTATCAGAAGTGTCAACATTTATGCCATCTCAATTTGCACATCTAATTGGCATGTACAAAATTGGCATACAGCCTGCATTTTGGACCAAACATCGTATCAAATTTATATTGTTTTTTATAAAATCCATGGAATTGAGTAAAGCATGTTTTGTGAAAATCTAAATGTCCCCTCAAGTATTGTGAGATATTATTTTGAATTGGACAGAATACAGTTGGTGATGTAGATGATCCATTTTTTAAAAAAATAGTATGAAATATTTGATAGTTTGATTTTTCAGAGTAATTAGAAAACCAAGTGAACTTACCGCCTGGGGCTTTGCTTTTCAGATCAGATGAGGTCAGTGGATGGATATATAGTGAAGAATCCTCAAAAACAAATCAGTATTTATATTGTGAGGGAGCCACCTGCCAAAGCCACAGGAGTTGTCACAGCCCAATCTGCTTACCAGGGGTATTTCTTTTTCTGCTTTTTCTGACTATACTATATGGAAAATGTGAAAAATTTAATCTTTTTTCTTTGTTTTGTCAACCTGCCCTTTTACGCATAATGACTTAATTTTTTCTTTCCTCTTTTGAGACATAAAAACATGTCATAGTATATCAGACTGACTTTTATGTTAAACCACATAAAGTATATTTCATGTATATTCATGCCATCTATGCACTTGTATCTACACATGTGATAAATCCCAAAAGACAATATCAAAAAAGAATAATTATAAAAAGGGCAAATTGGTGTGCTTGTTGTTTAATGATATTCCTATAGAAATTTCCAAATATATTTCAAATTCTTTCACATTTTTCTAGTATTTCTTAGGGTATATACTGTATTTCTAACACACTCATCTGTGTGCATTAATCAGTGAAAGCTGTCCTCTGTCTCCATTTCTTTTGCAGTTCTGATCAACTGAAAGCAGAGAAAGCATTTTAACAGCACAATCTTACCACTTTTTTTAAAAAAGTCCTACTGACTTTGGTGAATTAATTTCCTCCTATGTGGATTACAATCATGGACCACACAGAAAAAATTTCCATTAAGTTCTATGAAGTTCAATCCCTAATTAATCGGTATAAAGCCCAACTTACCTCACAGGGATGTTGTGGAGAAGTATTAATGTGTTTGTTCCCTTGAGTTGTAAATTAAAAAAAAAAGGCAGGATAATTTAAAAAAAATCTGTCCTACAATATTTGACAAGCTGTTCAAAATGAAACTCTCATGTGTAGTGAGTTTATATACAGCACATTATATCCATGAAACATCCATCGTAGAAACATCTCCATCTTAGTATTTTAGTTCTAGAGAATTTTAGTTTTGGTAACATGTGTAACAAATAAAAATAGTCCCTTATTGAAAGCTAAAATTGAAATATGTATTAACTTTGTTGTTGCGTTTATTCAGAAGAAAAACAATTAAGAATAGAACTATTACACCTATAAAAATAAGGGGAAAATAAATGTCAGGATCTTTTTTCCACATAGCTTTATATAGTTATTGGCATCCCTTTTTTTTTAAATTAGTACTTAAATGGGAAATCACCTTTTACACAACTTAATTAAAATTAAATATGTTTATTTTTTTAAGTATTTATGCAGTTGTTCTCAGGCAGATCTCACAATGAGAAAATCGATTTTTTCAGTAGTAAAAAAATCAGTAGCATATTAGTTTTCCTGTTTTTGTTAAAATTCTGAGATGGCAATTCAGAAATGATAAGCACACCCTTGAGTCAAGTTCAGATCCTGAAATCACCATGGGTGCATTCCTGTAGTTTTCTTGTCAGCAATATAGAGTTAATTTATTATTGTGTTCTTTCGATTTCCCAGTTTTCCTTGGGGGGGTCTCCCATTTGAATCTAAATTTAAGGAGAGATGCCAATAAATACTAAGATACATGGAGTTTTCTTTCATCAAAACAAAGTTTGTGTCTTTTTTAATGCACTTTTTCTCAATGTTTTGTTTATTTTTCTTTTTGTTTTTGTGAAAAAAATCCCTTTTTTAACTGTTTGAATAAAAATATAACATTGATAGCAAAAAGAGGACAAGAGTCTCCAGACTTCCCTGAAGAACCTTAGCAGTTAGAAATTTATTTATTTAAATAGTTTTATATGGTGGTCATTGGTCAATTTCACAAAGCCAACTCTGGACAACCAAGAAGGATTTTTAAAAATACAATATAAACATAATCTTACAGGAACCTTGAGATTCTTTCAGAAAATAGGTTTCTTTTACATAACTTTTTCTCTCCCCCACATTTAGTTGCTTGTTGAACTGAATACACAATCCACACAATTTGCACCTGTAGTATAATAATTAGAAAAAAAAATCTTAGTTTTTCTTAAATATATTGCTTGTTATAGACACATACACAATTATTTTATACAGTTTATCACACTTGATCAGAAACCCATACATACAATGTCTAGATAATCTATCAAAGTTCTGAAATTAGCTGCATTGAATGGAAAGAAACCTAAAACACCTTGTCCTGGAAAGTAAGTTTTGTTTCATATTCACGGATACCAACTCTTTGCCCCTGTGTTGGACTACCCCGAACGTCAGCTCCATGCAAATGCAAAATATCTCAGAGACCAAAATGACTGACTCATCACCAGTCTAGAATTTTCCTTTATCCAACCCAGCATTATGCCGTTTCAGTCATAAAGATCCAAATGCAGATATTTCAGATGTTATCAATGTATTCAGTTTTTCAGTGTAAAGAACAAGTCATACAATGTAGAGAACCCAGATAAGAAACAAAGAGAAGGAAGAAATCAGGCCTTAATAATGCTCTCAGTTTATTTCAGTACTTAATTTAGAAGAGGCTGGCTTCATCTTTAGGCCATGCACGAGAATTGTCTTAGGATATGGTAGTTGATGTAGTACCTAGATAGTGAGTAGCAACAGCAGTCTCAATTAAGTCCATTTCTGTTCTGGGGGACAGAACCTTCAGAAACTTACCCCACTGCCTTCATGTTTCATGAAGGATTCAGTTCCTTTATAATCATTCAACTGTTAGTCTTGCCAGCTTGTATACATAGAATGAAGAAGTGGGTCCATCTTATTTTTCGTTTCAGGTTGCAAACTTTCATAAGCCATCCTTCTTTAATTATTCTGATTCTGTTTTCGTTTTCAAGTGCCTCACAAGCAAAGACCAAAGCCTTTACTGGTCTTCAGCTGTATAGTATATTGGGGTTTTTTTTGTGTGTGTGTGTGTGTGTGTGTGCGTGCGTGTGTGAGTGTGTGTCTGTGTGTGAAGAAGAGGCTGTTGTGTTCAGAGGAGGACCCATTTTTCTTCTAGCAGAGTGAGACTTCAGAAGCCTCATATAGTGGTGAAGAAGGTAGAAATGTTAGAGAAGTCAGGGGAATTAAAGAATCTGAGTTTCAGTCATATTAATCCTACAAAGTAAGAATCACAGAAAAATACAGGATGACATCATAAGATACCAGTTTAAAAGAAAAATGAATTGTTCTTTACAACTAACTTTGGAAACGTAGTCATACCATCATACTCTGCTTCTTAACATAGAACTTATAATTTCTTACTGTTGTTCTATAATTTCTCTTCTTCAGTGTTTTTTTTTTAATGAATGCGCAATGAACTCGTATGCTGGAACGCTCCAAAAGTGTCCCTCACACCTATCTGCCAGCATTCTCTCTCTCTCTCTCTCTCTCTCTCTCACACACACACACACACAGAGTGAATTCTGGATCATTGTGAATGAGCTGTATGTAGTTCTCCACTGCTTAATCACCATATAAATTGGAAATATCTTGCTAGGCAATCAAATATTTTTTAAAAAATATTGGTTCTTGGTTTCAACTCAAATATTATAGGAGTGCAAGCCAGAAGTCTACCTTCATGAATCTAACTGAATCAGGCTTATGGGAACTAAGTTACCAAGGAAGCATGGGGCGTCCTCAGAATGCCCCTTAATTCGATTGTTTGCAGTCCTTCACGTGCCACAATTAACCAAGATTGATGGTAAAATTTTAGGCCAATATAAGACAGAAAATTGACAAAAGCCAAAATCCCTAGTTTAAATTCCAAAAAAGGGCTAACGTTGTTTGAAAAATAAATGGTGGGATATAATTTCATACTATTTTGTGGCAGAAAACAGACATGATATAAACTGTGGTGAAAGCCCTCAATAAATCTAAAAATCAGGCATCCATATCTGGACTGCAAAATTCCAGAAGACCCTTACAAATTAGCAAAGATGTACACAAAACTATGTTCTACTGGGTGACCATACAGATTTCTGCATCCCAGATGTGGTAGTTCTTACCACAGTTTTTAAAGAATTGTATTTTTCAAAATTGATGCAGAACCCAGGGAACAAACATACAATTCTGCCCTGCTCACATGAGCTACCCATGTCAGTTTTCATCTTGCCCACTTGGCCTTGGGCTATCATAAAATGTGTTGCCCAGCCCTAAATAAACTATGAAAGTAACTCCTCTGGTTTGTTAAGTTCATTGACACTGAGTGAGATATGCAAACATAGCTATGCATACTTGAAATGTTTCCTGAAAACAGTAAACATTCCCTTCCCAGACAACTGATTATACTGATATCGATAGTCAAATTATTTTGGCTGGCACCTGAGGCGGAAAATCCTGCAAGTTCCAATAATAAAAATATAGAGAAAACAAATTGCCAATCATTGACACCCAAATTACCCAGGCAGTAATTCTTGCTTTAGTCTAATTCAAGAGGTGACCTTTGGAAAAATGCAGTCAACACCAAGGTATATACCGATATGATTCCTCAATATGAAATATGAGCTAAATACTAGCTCTCTTATACTAATGATAAAGGGTAACATGAATGGTACGTATATAATTCTGACTTCAGTGAAACATCTTTCACTGAAATAATAGTAATTTTTCCACAAAAAACAATCTTAAGTGAATGCAATTATGATCAGAAAAGTACCAATAAAGGAGAATATTTGCACAGAATATTTACATCATCAGAGTACGGATGATGTAACCTAATTTGGGTAATGAAATGTCTGCAAGAAAACAACCAAGTTCAGAGAGCAAGGATCCGAAAAGTAAAATGAGAAAGAGGAGTTTAACTTTCTCTTCAGACTTGAGGGACTTTCAGTTCAGTCTTTTCTGAAAATACAGTGTGCTTTTGTAATTATAATTACACACCAAGAAAGTCACAAAGTAAATAGTGATTTTCAGCAGAAAAAAATGATACACACACAAAAAAGATAACATCTTTCACTGTTCGTTCATTCCTCTTCTAAAAAATAGCTTCATTAAAAAAAAAGTTCATACTTTGTTACACACAATTACCAAATACGTAATTTTTGGTTAATCTGTTATGGGTTCTGAAATATACAAATTCTCAACAAAATTTGAAAAGGAAGTCACTTTAATAATTGAAATAACTTTATCTATCCTCCTACCTAGCTGTGAACTTTCTATTTTATAATATAATTATTATTTTTAATATTTTTTCCATTAACTACTAGTAGCTCATTGTTTAATGGCATTGCGGACTCATGTTATTGATATCTACCCAGAAAGGTTGCACCTGTTTCAGTTATGCAATATTTATCTTGGTTTCCTGGCCTGAATATATTTCAAACACATTGCAGGTTCTTCTTAGTTTTTACCTGAAGTTGCATGGAAAATGGAACGAGGGAGAAGGGCAAATAAAAATATAGCTGTTTTTGTTGCTCTTAATCAATTGAGATTCCTTTGAGATGCTCAGAAGAGCATAATCTAAGCAAAGAGTCCATTACTTGTTTGTCTACACAGTTTAAATATGTGTCTGATAACAGTCATATACACTGACAATAACTGACACAATTATTGCATGCACTCAGGCATTTTTATTTTCTCTGGGAAATCTCAAAGTAACACATTAATTCATGACTGATTGTGTGTGCAAATGGATAGGTATAAAAACCGTATCATCAAGTTGTGGTCTGTTGTACCTAGCTGTTAAGGATTTGTCCTTCCTAGTTTCTAATCCACTGCTTACATAAACACACAAAAATATATCCCCAAGAGCATTTTGAATATGTATTACTTTAGGCTGTGTGTATGTGTGTGTGTGTTGGTCTGAGAAAGTTGATTGTTAGGTATGGCCCTATCACACTTCAGACAACTTAAGAAGTGAACAATTAACAATTTCTTCCCACTACCATCATTTTTAAAATATCCCATTCATGTTTTAAGTAAGAAACACTCCAGTCTTTCCTACCTTCCTCATCTTAGGATATTTTGGTGGTCTCATCCTCTTGGGGCCTCCAGCAAGTATGCTGGTGACTTGATAGATGCTTATAGACATGGAACTTGCTCTGAACTAGCACACCTATGCCTATTTCTTTTTATTGATGTTGCTTCTTGCGTCATCCTCCAAAGTCCCTCCCCAGACATCTGGGGCACCCCCTCCTTAGAGGAAGGGGGGATGCTGTTGTAAGGAGAGGGAAAGTCCTAGACTCCTCAGTTTTTCTTTTTCTATAGGGCAATTTCCAATCTGACATTGAAGATAAATAAATACAAATA
Organism: Bungarus multicinctus; assembly: GCA_023653725.1. Lineage (NCBI taxonomy): Eukaryota > Metazoa > Chordata > Lepidosauria > Squamata > Elapidae > Bungarus > Bungarus multicinctus. The sequence goes on from CM042834.1 coordinate 159,805,011, forward strand.
CCTGAGGTAAGCCACCCTCCCTCTATAAGCTTTCACTAACTCTTGTTTTCTTTCTTTTCCTATAACCCTGTCTGAGAAAGTGAAATTTGCCTGCTACTTGCACTACAGGAACTGACAGAGCAACTTGACTGGTAGATCCTTTGGTATTTTGATTAAGAGACTATTCTCTCTACAGAATATGGACTCTAGATAAAGGGCTAAATTACGGTAAGAATAAATTATGGCTTTAAGATCACTTGGGTGGGTAATGGATTAATAGCTATCATATTAACCTTCACAACAAATCCTATGATAACAATGTTCTAATGGTATAATTTTTGTAGACTAGAGATAGTCAGGTTAGATGTCTGATTCAATAAAATGGTTAACTTTGTAAGTATTGTTTTCTTGTAACAGATTAACATGAATATCCCTCTGGAATCTTGAGTTTCACTGAAAACACAACAAAAAAGGAAATTAATAGAAACAACATATTAGCATTCTAAGGCACAGTGAAATAATATTGAAGTAAATATAATGATTGGCATGTTAATGTGTGTCATGACGTACTTTCTAATCACTCCAGATGTGTAAGTTTTCAATTTCAATGATCTTCAGCCAGTGTTCAAATTATAAATAAAGCTGGTCAGCAGAAGAATAAATGAGACTGAAACTTTAAAGTTATCAACCATGTTTCCATTTCTTAAAAAGATAAAATTAGTGTATAAGATATTATTCAACCTGAAATTAAGCAAGACTAGAAGCAAACTGTTAGAGAAAGATGAAAGAAAGATTTATGCTAGATGAAGCAGGGTATGAGCAAAGCACTGAGCACCACCACACTGAACAAACATATTTTATGAGGCCTGTGACCTTCTAAACCTCATTAATGAACATCCTGTTATTAAATATTCTTCTAATGGGGTTTTTGAAATCTGGATGCAAGTGGGATCCTTTTTTATAGAATAGGAACTACTTTATAATTGAGCATTACCCGTATTCATCAGGCTAAAACCCAATGTTGCTTAGGTATAGATATAAACCCACCCTTTGTTAAAATGTTTCTCCTTTGAGTCAATTCAACTTTATAACTTTAAAAAAACACATATAGTGCTTCATGGCCCCAGCTGACACAAGGCATTCCTACTCAAAACAAAGCAATGCTATTTAGTACTTAGAGATACAATGTGTAGCCATGATAATTTCTCTTACTTTATTTAGAATTTTCTTATTAAAATTTGATAAGTATGGCATTTGCTTACATTATAAACACAAATATTACAATACGGTATGCTTAATATATGACCAAAGAAGAGTAATTCTAATTGAAAATGAATATTAGATCAGGGAAAGGGCTTAGGAATTAAATGGACTCCTATATAAACTTGTGGATATTTTTGACATTCCATTCATCAAAGAAGGACATTGTTCATTTCCTAAACTCTGCATTTTCAATCTCACAAATATAATATCAAGGAATACACTGAAGTCAGCAATGAAATTAAAATCTTAAGTAGTGGTGATGGGTAAACTCATTGAATAGGGATATATATATATCCCTGAAGTTTCCTTGGCATGGTTTTTTAGAAGTGGCATGCCCTTGCCTCATGTCTAGGGCTGAGAGAGAGGGACTGACTCAAGTCACCCAACTGGATTCAGGCTTAAGATTGGACTAGAACTCATGGTCTCTAGCCTGATGTTTTAATCACTACACCAAATTGGTTTTCTCTGTGTGATTAACTATGAAAAAAAGTTGTTTAAGAAAAATATTTGCAGCAGTTTAAATACACAGAACTTCATCATTGTATTTAAAAAAAAACTAAGTTTGCGTAATTACATTCCACAGGGTCCAAGTTAAATTTACAACCACAAACTTGGAAAAGAATTTCCACTTTACATAAATACTGTGTGTATTAAAAAGCACAGTATAACTTATAGTGTGGTAGCCCCCACCTGCAGTTCTCTCTGTTTATCTAGAAGTCTCACTCGTTGAATTCACTGCGTTTGCTCTATCTTACTTAACAGTAAACTTGAATCTGCTCTGTTAGAAAGGAAAAAAACACTGAATCCTCAAATCTAATAAAATTATTAGAAGTGCTATGCAAAAGTGGGGAGTCAGCAACTTTTATCTGATATTTTCCAGTCTTGGCTTTTGATTTTCATTAATTGAAAATCAATATGTACGATCAAGTGATCTCTAAAAGTTAAATGTTCAAGGTTTCCCAATAAAGCACTCATCAACACTGTAACTGGGTCCCTCCATTTTGCTACTGGCCTTCCTATTCCTCTCTTTTCTTTTACCTTTCTCGGCATCAAAGCCTTCTTCAGAGAACTACGTCTTCCTATAATGAGTCCAAAATATGATAATTTGATGTTGGTAATGTGTGCTTCAAATGAGAATTCTGAGTTGGTTAGGGTTCAATGATCCATTTGCTTTCTCAGCTCTCTGTGTTAATCTGAGGAGTCCTCTCTGACAGTTCAAAAGTGTCAATACTCTTCTTATTCTGTTTCTTCCAACTTTCACTTCCATAAAGGTCACAGGGAAATGCTATTGCCTGCATGATTTTGACTTCTGTAAACCCAGATGCATCACAACATCTGAAAATCTCTCCCAAGGCTTTCTTTCTTTTCAAAAAAAAGTTTTTTATTTTATATATACAATAATTCCACTCCATTTCAACTTTGTGTCGACTAGATAGATATTTTGTGTGCTTACAATTATAATGAATACTTTTCTTACCAATATATAATAATAATCACATTTTCTTATACATCTTATCTAACCAAGGCTTTCATTATGGCTAATTTACCAAGTGCTATTCTGCAGCATATTTCTTGACTGCTTGTTCTATAAGTTGTTCTTTATTGTTGATGGTTATTTATTTATTTCTTAAATTTATTGGCTGTCGATCTTACAATAGGTTAACTCTGGGCAGCTTACAATATTAGTGTTGATAGTTAATGTTGAAGCTATCTACCACTTCAATATCTTCATTGTCAAGTCTAAGAATAGTTATTGAATCAGTTATCATTAGTTTGGTATTCTTTATACATAATTTTAGTCCCATTTTGTCATTGTCTTTTTTGACTGTTTTAACTACAGCTTACAGATTTTTGCCTTTTTGGCCATCAACACAGGTTATTAATGTCCTTCTCTAGTTTTAAATCCCTATTCAATCCAGCTTCCCTTAATATATTCAGCATGTAAGTAGGAAAAGTATATAGCCGTATCTGTGCCAACATAGTGTCATCTATTTTACCAAATTCTATCTGTATTGTGGCTTCCTAACCTGTATATATGTTTCCCCTGAAAATAAAAGATGTATTGGGATTCCCATTTTTCTAAGCACATTCCACATCATGATATGGTGCACAGAATTAAAGGCCTTTCTATAATAACACTGACTTGTTTTTTGTATTCTTTTTTTCCCCAATTATCCAGCATTTATCAGGAATAATATTTCATGTTCCTCAGCTTTTCTTAAAGCCAGCTTGAACATCTGGTATCTCCTTTTCCATACAGAGCATCCGTTGTTGCCCTGGATGATCTTATGCATTATTTTGCTCACATATGAAATTAAGGCTATTGTATGATAATTTCCACATGCTGTTGAGTCTCCTTTTATGGTATTGGAATATAGATCAATCTCTTCCAATCTTTTGACCACAGTATTATTTTCAATTTGGTTAGAATTTTTACTTATTTTTTTTCCTGTTGCTTATCATATTTTTGTGGGTATTCTATCAGTTTCTGAAGCCTTCTGACTTTGCAATGACTGGAGTACAGATTTAATTTCATCTTCTAAACTACAGTGCTGGAGATAATTGTAAAAAGGGAATTATCTTATAAGTTATCTTGGATGTTGACACCTCTACTGTACAGTATTTTAATATACTTCTTCCATCTTTGTTTGATCTTGTTTGAATTACTTACTATCCATCTTTTGGCTTACCAATTTGAGGTTGGAACCTCCTTTTGAATTTAGAGATCATTTTGAAGATTTTCCTTGTTTTTGCCTCTTTAGTATCTATATAGATATTATCATATTACTTCTTGTTTCTTCTAACAACTCTCTGAAATTCTTTGTTGGTTTCCTTCCTGAAGACTTTGTCTTTCTTGGCTTTGGCTTCTCTTCTCTTTTTACCAATTTCCCTGGTTTGTTCTGACATCCAGTTTGTTTTCTTCAGTTTCATCTTTGGCAGTTTCTTCTCACATTCACCCTTAGCAGCTTCTTTAAGTTAATTTCACAATTCCTCTTGTTTGCTTACCAGTGAGGTTCAGGGCTGCAAAGCAATTTCTACTATTCTCCTTGAAAATGATGGGTACATGCTCAAGATGTTGTGGAAATGAAGTAATTTTCTTCTTCTCCTTTCTTCTTTCTTCTCCTCCAGCTTAATTTAGAATGTACAGATAAGCAGATAACAGATAATCAGAGTTGGAAGGGACTTTTTAGGTCATCTAGTCCAACCCCCCACCCAAGCGGGAGACCTTACGCCATTTCTGACAAATGGCAGTCCAATCTCTTCTTGAAAGTCTCAAATGATGGTGCTCCCACAACTTCCGAGGGCAAGCTGTTCCATTGGTTGATTGTTCTCACTGTCAGAAAGTTTCTCCTTATTTCCAGGTTAAATCTCTCCTTGTTCAGTTTCCATCCCTTATTCCATGTCTGGTCTACAGAGGCTTTAGAAAATAGCTTGACCCCTTCTTCCCTGTGGCAGCCCCTCAAATATTGGAAGACCGCTATCATGTCTCCCCTGGTCCTTCTCTTTACTAGACTAGCCAAGCCCAGTTCCTGCAAACATTCATTGTATGTTTTAGCCTCCAGTCCCCTAATCATCCTGGTTGCTCTTCTCTGTACTTTTTCTAGAGCCTCAATATCTTTTTTATATTTGATTGCTCCATTTCTTTTTAGCAATTAGACAGTCTATTTTTTTAGTGTATTCTATGTGCTGATCACCATATAAACAAATACATTAAATGTAATAAGTGTTTATCAAAAATGTCTGTCATCGAGAAAAAAAAGGAACACACTGCTCCTATTTTTTCTCTTCTTCACGTTAAGCTATTCTCTACTCCAACAAACCGTCTCCTTGTTAGCTTACTATTTTTGGTAGACACTCTGGGATTTGCTTTTGTTTTTCTTTGTTTTGTTTTTCTTTTTTACTCTTCATTTTAAAGAAAAAATCTTTTTTCTTCTACCTGTTTTTGGTATTATTATTAGTATTATTTTTTCTTTTTATCTTCAAGGGAGTAGTTTTTTATTCCCTTTCTTCTCCCATCCTTTTATTTACTTTTATTTACTTTTTATATTGTTTTTTTCTGTGGCTTTTTTTTTCTTTTTTATACCTGAGACTTTTTAATTGGAGTAAGGTATTGAAGAACCTGAAGAATTTTATTTTTTCTGCCACCCGCTATATTTGACAACTTTTCCTTTTTCTTTTTATGGTTTTTTTCTTCTTTCTTTTTGGGTTTTTCTCACTATTAGATTAAGGTGTACAAGAACCTGAAGAAATTTTGCTTTTATTTTGCTTTCCTTTTTCCTTCGCTATTTTTACTTGGAATTGCAATTGGACATTACACGAGTGGATTAAGGTCTAGAAGAACCTGAAGATTTTGAATTGTTTGAAATGAGTAGGAAACTAACAGCAGGCAGTTCTTCAATTCCTACTTCTTCCTCTTCACCATCTGGAGAACAACGTTTAATACAGATGATGTTACAACAAGAAAAAGAACAGGAAAAGGTGATGCTGCAGATGATTATGCAAGGAATTCAAAACATACAAGCAAGAACAGAGAATATTGAAAAGAGGACAGAGAACATTGAACAAAGAACAGGAAAAACTGATGAAAAGGTAGAGAACATTCAACAAATGATGATGAAGTATGATGAGAGATTCCAAAAAATTGAAGAAGACGATAAACAAAGAGATAAGAAGATCGGAGATACTGATGGCAGATTAACTGTGGTTGAACAAGATAAGAGTGGGATGCTCGGATGGGAGATTGAGAGATCAGAATTTTATCTTAGGTTCCAAAATATAGAGGAAGAAAAAGGACAAAATTTGGCGGAGATAATGATAGAAATTTTGGCTGAGGCATTGGAAATAACTAAAGAGAAGATGATAGATGGAATAGATGAGATTTTTTTGAGTTTTTACAAGATATGCAATGAGAAATAGTTTGCCAAGAGAAGTTCGCATTAGATTTACAAAGAAAGCTATTAAAACGCAAATATTACATGTGGCAAGAGAGAAAACACTGAAATACAAGGATAAGGAGATTGTAGTTCTGAAACAAGTACCCAGAAGAGTGAGCGAGATGAGAAGAGAGTATCGATTTTTGACTAAAATACTACTCAAAAAAGAGGTGAACTATAGATGGCTGATACCAAAAGGCTTAATGTTTACATGGCAGGAACAAAGACATAGAATTGATTCAATCGAGAAAGCAGAATTATTTTATACAGAATACTTTGGAGGGAAAGAGGAAGAGACAGAAAAAGAAATGTCACTAATTGAATTCCAAGAGGACTGCCAAGCAGTGACTGAAAAAGAAGAAGGTGCCGTAGGCGGGACGGTGGAAGTTAGAGAACAATGAGAACCAAGATCTATGAGGGCTGCAAAACCTACTTACAAAGTATAATCATGGAAGAGAAAAAACTGATTACAATTAATATAATTGGACTTAACTCAGCTCTTTAAAAAAGGAAAACTTTCCATAAATTAGAGAAATTAAAATTTGATATAATCTGCCTACAAGAAGTACATATTAAAAAGCAACATGAACAAATATTGATACAGCCAAAGCTAGGGAAAATATTTACTTCTTTGACGCAATGTAAGAAAAGAGGAGTGGCTTTGTACATCAAAGATACTATCCCAGTGAAATTGATTCATACGGATGAAAATGGAAGACTCTTAATGGTGGAAATAATGGACAATAATATGAAAACACTCCTGATAGCAATTTATGCTCCAAATGATAATCAAGAAGAATTCTATAGAAAATTACATATGAAAATAATTGAATTTGACTATGTTAATATCTGTATGATGGGAGATTTTAATGGATACAACACAGAAAACAACAAAGCAAAATAGAAAGACTCTCCCTAAATCCTTTTTTTAAAATGATAGATGAAATAAATTTAAAAGTTGTTTGGAGAGAAAGAAACGCTAAGACCAAACAATATACCTTTTATTCAAATAGACACTCATCATGGTCTAGAATAGATATGATATGGATGTAAACAGAATTGATCGCTAACCTTCAAGAAATTGATATAGAAACAAGTACCTGGGCAGATCATAATCTAATGACAGTTACATGGAAAGGACAAAAAAGAAGATCTAGATGGACGTTAAATAAAACTACATTAAAAGAAAAAGATGTTACACAGAGAATGGAGAAAGAATTGGCTTTTTTCAAAGAAAATAAAAAAGAAGATACATCAATGCAGAATTTATGGGATATAATGAAGGCATATGTTAGAGGCTTGATAATAGACTATACAAGGAAAAGAAATATAATGAAAAGACAAGATATTATGAAAAGAAATATTATGAAAAGACAAATATTATGAAAAGTGTTACAGAAACTGCCACAGAAAAAGGACATTAAGTTAAAAATGGACACAATTAAACATAAAATGGGATTAATGGAAAAAAAAGAATTAGCACAGAAAATCAGAGGTGTGAAGCAGAATTATTTTGAAAATGCAAACAAACCAGGTAGATGGTTAGCATATAAATTGAGAAAGGAGAAAGAATCAAGAAAAATATTGCAATTAATAGATGATCAAGGCCAAACTTGTTGTGGAAGTAAAGAGAAGAAAAAAATCATACGAGATTACTATGGGAAATTGTATGAACAAGAGAATATTCACGACGAAAGAGTTAAACAGTATCTGCAGAATGCTAACTTACCCCAGATACCTAAAGTGACTGAAATAATGTTAAAAAGTAACATAACAATGATGGAGCTAAATGAAGCACTTAAGAAGCAAAATAATGGAAAGGCACCAGGCCCAGATGGACTTCCAGCGGAATTTTATAAGACACTACAGGAATCGTTAAATCTTCCATTACTAGAAGTTATGAATGAAGTTATGTCAAAGAAGAGGATACCCAAATCATGGTCAGAAGCTTGTATTACACTTGTCCCAAAGGAGGATGCTGACCCACAACAAATCAAGAACTATAGACCCATTTCCTTATTAAACTCAGACTATAAAATTTTTGCTTCAATATTGGCAGAAAGACTCAAAAAATATTTGAATAACTTTATTAATCCTGATCAAAATGGATTCCTGCCAAAGAGACAAATTAAAGATATTTTTGGATACTTTGGAATATTATGAGGCACATCCTGAAAAACAAATGGCTTTGATATTTTTAGATGCACAGAAGGCCTTTGATAATGTGAACTGGTGATTCATGTTATTACAGTTGGAGAAGATAGGCTTTGGTAAGATATTTATTCAAGCCATAGAAGCTATATATCATAAACAAACAGCAAAGGTAATGATAGAGGGAGAATTGACAGATTCTATTGATATAAGAAAAGGAATAAGACAAGGCTGCCCACTGTCACCTCTATTGTTTGTGTTAACTTTGGAAGTGCTAAATAGAAATATTAGAGAAGAAAAGGATATAAAAGGGATGAAAATTAAAAAGGAAGAATTTAAACTGCAAGCATTTGCATATGATCTGGTTTTCATTTTAGAAGATCCATTATCCATTATTAGAAACAGCATTTAAACTGATAGAAAAGATAGAGGTATATGGAAAGGTAGCTGGTCTGAAAATAAATAAAGACAAAACAAAGATTTTGTCAAAGAATATTTTATTAAGACAAAAGGAAGAATTGGCGGATGTTTTGAAAATTCAGGTCACAAATAAGGTTAAGTATTTGGGGATACATTTGACAGCAAGATTCTTAAAGAGAATAATTATACTAAACTCAAGCAACAGATTGCGACAGATCTGGCGAAATGGGAAAATTTTCAATTAACATTAATAGGGAGAATTTCAACATGAATATATATATATATACAATATACAAGATGAATATATTACCTAGAATCTTATATCTGTTCCAAACAATTCCAATTAGGCTAGGGAAAGACTACTTTGAAGATTTAAATAAAATTGTGCTGAAGTATATATGGCAGGGAAAGAAAGCGAGAATAAAATTAAAACTGTTGCAAGAAGCTAGAATAAAAGGAGGATTTGGCCTGCCTAATTGGGAGTTATACTATCAAGCTACAAAACTGATGTGGGAATGGATAACATAAGGAATGGATAACATTAAGAAATATTAGACTGTTGACAATAGAAGAACATGATTTGTTGTTGGGGTGACATGCCTTTTTATGGTACAAGGGAACTAAAACACAAGGGTATTTTAGAAGACATTATATACATGAGGCTTTGTTGTTAAACTGGGAGAAGACTAAAAGGCAATGTTATTTGAAAATTCTAGTCTGGCTATTGACTGTTGAAGCATTTTCTTATCTTATAACATATAAAAAGGAACAAACAGATATGGTGAAATATTGAATGAAAAGGGTGAACTTAAATCTATGCAAAAACTAGAAGAACAAGGTATAAAGATGAATTGGTTTTCATATGCGCAAATACGCTCTAAATATGACAAAGATTCCAAAACAGAAGGTTTTTACGATAAACTGACTGATTTAGATAAGATTTTGACAGGTACTGATGAAAAGGTGATTAAAAAATTGCATGGATATTTATTAGAAATTAAGTTAGAAGAAGAACAAGTTAAAGAAACAATGATTGGGGGAAAAACTTTGGATATGGGATTGACAGAGAAATGGCAAAAATTGTGGTCTCAAAATTATAAAATGACAATGTCAACAGCTTATAAGGAAACATTTGTATAAGATGTTTTACAGGTGGCACTTACCCCCAACAAGAATAGCAAGAATGTTCAAGAACAAATCTGAAAAATGTTGGAAATGTCATCAGATACCTGGCTCATATTACCATATGTGATGGACGTGCGCTGACGCTAAAAGATATTGGACTAAAATGCACACATGTTTGGAAAAAATGACAAAAAAACACATAGACTTGAAACCAGAGATTTTTTAATTGGGAATTTTATCTGAAATATACAGTAGGGAATTGAAATATTTGACTGTAAATGTATTAACAGAGGCTAGGATTGCATTTGCTAAAAATTGGAAAAATGAGAAAATACCCACGCAGGAGGAAGTTATTAAGAAAATAATAGAATGTGCTGAAATGAGTAGATTGACATTTGAAATTAGAGATCAGGAAGATAAACAATTTTATAAGATCTGGGATTTATTTTACCAATGGTTAGACAATAAAATATGGTAATATGTAGAATTTTTACAATATAAGAAAAATAGAATTATATAGAATATATAAAGAAGTATTATCATAACATAACTATGGGATAGATTTAGGATGATAATATGAATTGTTATAAAATAAATCAATTAAAATATGGATTATCTGGCATAACATGAATGAATAATAGTATAGTCAAATGATTGATTAACAATGATAATGTATTTATGTAGATAATATGAGAACATATACGAGTAATTGTAAGCGATGACTATGAAGTGGATGCACAAAACAATTTGTAAACCAACTGACACACTGTATGTACGTAAGTGGAAGATGGCTTGATGTTTTTATGTTGTGTTTGTGTATGTTTGTCAAAAAAAACAATAAAATTTTGGTAAAAAAAATATGTCTGTGATCATTGACTGTAAGTTCTTAAGTTAATTAGAATAGCTATCTATTCATGAAAATCATTGGTAGGATTGTTTCATGCATTTCTGCCCCCTGGAATAAACTCCCCCCCCAAGATCCAGATAGCCTCCCCTTGAATGGTATTTCAGAACTTGAAGACCCAGCTCTTTACTCAGATATTTGGTGAGGGTGACTGAAGCTTCCTTCTGGGTATTGCAGGTTTGCTTTGGTTGTTATCTGGTTTATGTCATGTTCTGTTCTTTGGTTCTATTATGGCATTATGGTATTTTATTCCTCTTGTGTTGTTAACTGTTACCCAGAGCCACTAAGAGTCGGGTGGTTTAAAAATAAATTTAAAAATATGACTCATGAGCTCACTAGCTTAACTTCTACACGTTTTTCAAAATCTCATCTTGGGCCTTTGGGAAATTTACTACTTTTTCAACTTGTGAATAAATATAAATTATATACTTATATTTATATAAATATATTATTATAAGTATATATTAATCCTGTTTGTAATCCAACTGAACTAGCTTTCTCTGCTTGTATAATAACTAGTTAGTACCTGTGTCTTTTTAAAATTAAAATTCTTTTAATAAAGTAATTTTATTTGGTTTTCCAAACTGTAATACTTTGCTCTTATTCTCTAAAGCCTCTAATGCTGGTGCAATACATTGATGTTTCATTTTGTATTATTAGGGGTTAGGAGGAGATAATTTAAGAATACAACGGTAACTGACAAAGAGGATGTGCTAATTTTTGCACAATTGCTCATAATCTTTGGTTTGCTAAAGCAATAGTAATAAAATAATTGACTATTGTTCATTACTTTGAATTATAACTTTTTCTTATTCCCATCATACTAGAACCTGAGATAATTTACATTCTTAAGGTATTAGCAGCAAAGTAGAACTTGCTTCTGAAACTCTAAAAGTTTCCTCAGGCTTTGATCAATCTGGCATTTTCATTTTCTGATGATTGTGTCTGCCTAAACCTAGAGTTTTTCATTTGTTTTTTTTTTAATCAAATAAAAAAATAATCTTCACAAAGAATTCACACATTACTGATCAACTCATCTTGGTATCTCATTTTTAAATCAATAATTATAGCTGAATCACAATTAAAATAATTAAATAAACATGCATGGACAAATACATTAGCAAAAGGAATAATTTTATGGATTAGATGTTAGTTGACTTAATTGACACTGTAAACAAGATGTTAAGAAACTGAAAGAAAATTTGGTTTCAGAAATCTAGTACTGTAGCCCCAATCATATTAAGACATTTTATTAAGGAATAATAAAAATAGTAAATAATGAAAATAGGAAAAAAATTAAAAACTCTTTATTATTTTTATTTTTTTAACTTTGTTAAAATTTCTTCAATAAAAGTTATATAAAAAGACATTTTATTAAAAGGCATAAGCTTTTATCAACCCCAGCTTATTTTTTCAGATGCATGGAGGGAACAAGACTGAAATACAGTTGAAATAAGGATGGAAAAGTAAAGAGACAGAAAGACAGGGTAGTTATGTAGTTGTAGGATCACATGTAAGACACTTTACAAGCATTTTATTATAAGCATTTTATGATGTGTTAAAAAATGAATTCAGACCTGAGTTTCTCCCTCAATTTCGCTCATTTTTTTTTTCAAACTACTTTGAGATCTGTAATAAATGCCCTGATATTATTTCAGAGTTTTTTAAAGTCCTGATATTAAATTAACAGATACAATTAATTATTTTGCACAGTCTGGCCCATTTGTCCTACATACAATCCAGAAAGAATTAAAAAACTATGTTGATTTTTCCCATGTTTAGTCAAAATTTTCCATTTTTAATTTCAAATTTAATTTAACTATTTCCAAATTTAAAAATTTAAATTTTATTTTAAAATTTAAGTAAACTAATCTCAAATTTAATTAAATTAAATTTGACTTTGTTGATATGGAACACACATAGAAATATGGGTCCCATACTAACATATTATCCACAGACCAAGACTGCCCATCAATTCAAAATCATTGTATATCTTTGTCAAAAACAAAAACCATAACTCCAGGTTTTATAGGACTCTACAGAAAAGAAATAGGAAAGAATATACTTATTGGACATGTAATAGTTTGCAAAGGATTCAGATTCTCTTTTTTAAAAAATGTACACTTACATTTGTACATTTGAATTTATGTATATAATAAAATGATTTATAGCAATTCCATAGAAATGCCAAACTGTAGCCAAGTTTAGCTGATCCAAAATGTTTCTGTGTGAACTTTTCCATGAAGGCATTATTCTCAGTTGATATTATTTTAAGCAAACAATATACACATTTGAAAAAAAACCCCACCCTTTTTTAAGGCTCTGCTTTTTTTCCTGGTTTTAGTACAATATTTCAATATTCAGAAATTTAGCAATAGCACCTGCAAAATTAACTTCCCATGATTTAAGAAATATAACTTGCCTAGAGGTAAAAAGTGTCAATTTATTTTTGGGTTGTTTGCTTGCTTGCTTGTTTTTCATATTTCTAAATCATCCATCCTCCTCAAAGAGGAGCTCTGGGAAGAGTACAATATAATATAACTGTTAAATAAAAAAACATATTGATATCCATACACTTTACTGCATGTACTTTGTGCAAGTGAAGAGGCAAGCGGTAATCAATCAATTTCCAAATAGTTCAGTTTTGGGAGTTGATTTGTTGGGTACAAAATTCCAGGATGATTTTCACTCTAGAATCTAAAGATTTTGATTTTGCCTAATGAGATTGTGTTTTTACACTGAACATGTGTTACAAACATCATTTATAATGATAGCAATACACTTTCTAGGGCTCTCAATTAGCTACTTCTCACAACTGAATTAAAGGCCTAGAAAAGACTGATCAAATCATTCCTACATATATACATTTATTGTTTTCCTAGATTGCCAGCAAAAACAGTTCTTTGTTTAAGATTTAAACATGAGCTCTGAAAACAGAACAAGCATGATAAAAATCTTCATTAGCAATATTATTGACAAAAATCATACCAAAAGTAGAAATAAAACAATGGGGACCTAAAAATACATGATGAAACTTGCAAGTGATTTTAAAGAAATTCTGTCACTTCTAATCAAATAAGACCAAATAAGCTATATCAGGAAAAACAATTCTTCACCTGATATGAAAATATCTTAACGTTTTGTTAGTTGGGTAATAAATTGACTTGTGCTGTGTGAAGTGTAGATATTATGCACAACAATCTAGTGTTTTTAGACCTACTTCTTATAGAAATATAACCAAAACAACTTGCCTGCTTTTTCAAATGATTTTGAGATGCCCTTCATTAATTCTTTTAGTTCATCTCTCATATCTTGCTCAGAAATTGATGCCATTTTCTGTAGCTAGAATAGCTCCATCGTTCAAAAAATCTTGGCTGCACCCAACTCGGTTCCTTTGTATGGCATGTTCTACCTTACTTCTGACAAAAAGTAAGTACTGCATCACATTTATGTTTTGCTCTCTAATGGCTTGTTTGTAGATGTAGGTAGAGAAATAAACTACGATATCTCTATTGTCTGCATATTTCTGTCATCTTATCTGAATTCCAAAATATTTTCAGCTCTCTCCAAAACATCTGGCAGAGCTCTAGTTGCTGCAATATCTCTAAACAGCTCTTCCATTGGATTATTTTACAGTATGTGTAAGTATATGTGAGGAGCCTCTGTGGCGCAGTAGTTAGAGTGCAGTACTGCAAACTACCTCTGCAGTCAGCTGCCTACAATTTGGAAGTTCAAATCCCACCAGGCTCAAGGTTGACTCAGCCTTCCATCCTTCCAAGGTGGGTAAAATGAGGACCCAAAAATATGCTGACTCTGTAAACCGCTGAGAGAGGGCTATAAAGCACTATAAAGCGGTATATAAATGTAAGTGCTATTGCTATATAATTCTGTTTTAAATTCTCTTCCTTCCTGCATCCTTAGTGCCCCCTTTTCTTCTTCTCATTGTCTCCTTATTATCAACCAGTTTCAAGTGCCTTAAGAGAAGCATTTATTTATTTTTGTTTTTGCTTATTCTTTTGCACTGCTAACACTGAATGAGTGAATGAATTAGATGACTACGGGAAGTCTATAAAAAGGACATGAGTATACCATTATTTTCACACTGATACTGAAGGCCATATACAACTATTCTGATTGATTTGCTAATGTTATGCTTCATTCATTTCTTCAATTACTATATAAAAGTGAATTTAATTATTTATGTACTGTATGAATGTGTATTATTCTAGGCAGTTGAGCATGATATACATTTAATAAATCATTAATATCATTTGTTGCTGACTTCTTCACTTTCAGTTTAATTGGGAGGCCCTAGTTTCTAGTAGTATGAGGAAGAAATGGGGTACAAAGTTTTAATTTATTTTAATTGGGGTTTTTTAGATTTTTATAGGGACAGCCTAGGATTTAATTCTTTTTTAACAATTTATATTTGTCTATATGTATTTTAGTTGGCTGTTCACCGCCCTGAGTCCTTCGGGAGAAGGGCGGTATATAAAACCTAAAAATAATAATAATAATAATAAAAAATCTTTCGTTTTCTACTTTATATGTATGTGTGGAATCACATTTGTTATTTTAATACTTATTCTGTGATTGAGTCTTTTTCAATTCTTTGATGCCTTTTTTGTTTTAACTTTTTAAATAATTTGGTGTTGTCCACAAATTTTATATCATTTTATAAACTTCCAGGTTAATTCTTTGGGAATAATATTTTAACATTATTATGTTTATTTTAATTACTTTTTCTTATATACAGAGCAAAAATATTTAAAATCTATCAATGATGAAACCTGATGTATTCCATTCTATATGAGTGGAGGGAGGCAGCGGGATTCCACATTTATGTCAGCCAAGAAGTGTTGTTTTAACAAACCTATTAGTCTTTAACAAATCTATTAGTCTATTAGTCCTCAGCTATGGGCAAATGGTGAAGGCCATATTCCAAGTGACACCTGTTCCTCGAGAAAACAAACCCCTTTCTGTTTCTTTGTATAATATGCTAATAAATAAAAGGAAAATTATTTGACATATTAGGACATCTCCATGCATACCTATTCAAGAATTTTGCAACCCAAACTGCTGTTTTTATCATACTTGTATCTGAACAACACAAATACATTTACGGTAATTAATCATTTTGGATATACTTTAAATGTTAAAATAAACCATATTTAATTCTTATAAATTTAAACTGCTGTCATCCAATAGGTATGAATTTAATCTTGACATTTATATGCAACATGTACAGTGGGCTTAAAATATTTCGGATCAATCTGATTGAGAATTTGATCTAATGAATGTACTCTCCATATTGGATTTGTAACTGTTTTATTTTGAACAAACAATGTGGTGCAATAAAAAGCATGCATTTATTACAGGTGAAGATACTCCAGCTTCCTTTCGCATGGCCTGGGATAAAGAGATGATTTTTAAAAAACACGGATCAAGAATGCCTTTCCAGGGATAGGCTACGCTGCCACTTTACCCCCTCTTAGATCTACGCCCTGGTATAAAAATGCAGGCGTACGTCACAGCTTGTATTATTTTCTTTCCTCACCGTTTTCTCTCTGACAGATGTTCGGAGATTATAAAATAAGTGCCCTCCGCAAGCAATCAAGCTCAAATTGTGTCCCTGGCTTTCTGTCAGTCACAATGAGTTCATCCGACCGGAGGGGGCTCGGGAGGAGGGAGACGACGCCGTGCGTAGCCTTTCCTCCCCCATCTGCGTGTTGACCGGCATAGATGTGCTCCGGTCTCGACTGCTTTGCCCGACGCTTTGCTTGCCGGCTACGGTCGCCCGCCTGCGGGTTTTTCTCGGGTAAAGGAGACGGAGAGGGTCTCCCCCCCCCCCCCGCTTTACGCTCTGCTTTCCGATTGGCGCAGCCGCTAGCCTGCCTGACACCAGCCTGCGACTCCCGCGTTTCCTCGCCTTGCTCTGCTTGCTCCACCTCCCTCTCCCGGCTCGCTCCACCCCGGCTCGCTGTCGTCGTCGTCCTCCGCCCCCCTCCCGGCAGCTTCGGCAATAGCAGCAGCAGCTGTCTGCGCCGCTAGTCCGCCGTCCTCCCAGCCGCCCGCCATGGCTCGCGCGGGGGCCTCCTCCTCCTCCCCGCCACCGCCGCCACAGCCTCCCTTGCCTCTCACTCGGGAGGCGGCCGAGGAGGAGGAGGAGGAGGGGGAGGAAGACGACGGCGAAGAAGACGGAGAGGAGGAGGAGGAAGATCCCCCAGCCCGGGCTCTCATGCCACGCTCCTCCCCGGTGCCCAGGCCTCAGCACCCCAGCGCCCCAGAGAACTGCTCTTCGTCAGAGGACGACGGGGAGGATGACGGGCACCACCAGCACTTGGCCAGGCCACTTTCTCAGCATCCCCCAGGCCTGCTTGGGCCACCTTCCCAGCATGCAGTGCAGGACAGCCGAGGGCTCCCCTCCCAGCATGCTCAAGGGCACCCTGGACTGTTTTCCCAACATGCCACTGCAGCTGCCACCCCCATGGAGGAGCCCTGTCAGCACACCGCAGGCCGGCATGTGCTGTTTGCTGATGCCTTGGGCCTGCCCTTGGCACGCTGGCGGCGCTACCAGCCTTGGCCACCGCCTTCGCCAGAGTCTCCCCCTGAGGTGGTGCCTTCCTTGGCCTCCCTCCCTCCCTCCACAAGTACCCCCTACCTTTTGCCATCTTTTGTGTTGCAACCAGTGGGGCAAGATGAGGATGAGAAGCTTGAACGGCTGCGCCAGGCCAAGGTAGAATTGGAAGAAGTTTTGCCACCACAGCCTGGAGAGCCACGAGTGCTTCGTGGTACTGTGCGTGTGCTCAACGTTTCTTACCACAAGGCTGTGCATGTGCGGGCCAGCAAAGACCGGTGGCAAAGTCACCGGGATTACCCTGCCCTCTATATTTCAGGGGGCTCACCAGATGGAGGCCTGACTGACCGCTTTGCCTTCTGCCTGGAGTTTGGCGATGAGGATGAGGAAGATGAGGAAGGAGGAGGAGCCCGGCTTGATTTTGTGGTGCGCTATCAGACCGAAGAAGGAGTTTACTGGGCCAATAACCAGGGCAAGAATTATAGTGTGGTACTGAAGGGGGCAGCGGCTACCCAAGTTCTACCCACGAGGTCTTCTAAAGAAGGTGAATCACGTCGACTCAAGAGCTGTATGAGGCCAGTCAGAATCAGGTAATGCTTTCAGTGCCCTTCATATACTTGAAGAAAGTGCATCTTTGAATTATCAGTTCCATTCTTGTAATCTAATTTTCTCCAATGCAGTGCCCTCCAGAAGAATTGGCCTATAACTCTCATCAACCTAAAGATGAAGTGAGTTGTAGTTGTACTCCAAGACCTGAGTATCTTTGCTCTTCTATTCCATTCCCATAAAATTTATATCCAGGGCTTTTTTATCTAATATTATGTTGTTATCAGTTAATCTATGTCTCTTTTTCAGGTATCTTTCATAGACTTAAGACCACAAATGGACAAGGAAAAAAATGGGTATTTAGGAACTAAAGAGAAGTTTGTTTCAAATTCTTGCCCATTTTCTAGATTCTGTTTCCTTCAGTTATGCAAATGACACTTACTAGTTGTACTCTCCTGTGATAGAAGCCAGCATTCCAAAGAAATCTAATTTACTATGAAGGAAAAAGAGTGCTGATGCATGCTGCTTAATCCCTCTTGTTTGAGTCCTCCTGCTAGTGGGAGTGCCTGAACAGTGATTTTTTTTTTGTTGGTGATGAATGAATTAAGATTTTTGGGATATGTCTCTGTAATCAAACTGAAATCAGGAATTGGCAATGATGGAAGAGCAATAAATAAAGAGAGAGATCTGGATTTAAGGTACTTCTGTTAGTAAAAGGTTAGAAGTGGCATAATGAAAAGACACATATTCACCATAAGGCAGAATTCTTGGAACTTTTTGTTTTACCCTGATACATGATACATGAACATTCTCAAATTGTGAGATGGGTATTATTGAAGATAATGCGATCAGCAAAGAAGGTGTGAGATTCATCCTGTCCCCTTCCAGTTAATCTTCAATATATTTTCACACATGATCCAGAAAGCATCATTTTGCTAATGATAGAAAGTATGGAGCTTTAAAAAGAGAAAGTTGAAGAGGATAGTTTTAAGGCAAATGCATACTATAGTAATTTGTATTCAGAATATTTAAAAAAATGTTCTATGGGAGGCTCCCTACCTTTATGTATGCAGTAAAGCAGACTGCTGCACATGTAGCACTGTTTCCAGCAACAAATGTATCAACATGGATTGCTTAAAAATGCACATAAAGGTAATCCTTGACTTATGACTATTTGTTTAATGATTGTCGAAGTTATGATAGTATTGGAAACAATGACTTACAACTGATCTTCACACTTATTGCTGGTGCAATGTCTACACAGGCACAAAATTCAGGTGCTTGGCAACCAGCATGTATTTACATCTGTTGCAGTCTCCCAAGTCACATGATCACCATTTGTAACCTTAGCTGGTCTCCAACAAGCGAAGTCAATGGGGCAATCCAGATTTGCTTAACAGCTGTGTGATTTGCTTAATGAGTATAGTAAAAAGGTCATCAAATTGGGCATTTATATCACTAAGTTCTCATCCCAAATGTGACCATAGGTCAAGGACTACCTGTATGCATCTTGGGCCCTGATTGGTTCAGGTTTCTTACAACTATTTTTCATTTCAAAAGTAAATCTATATAAGGACTGTACCAATTCGTTGTCAAGGCAGGGGTTTATATGAACCACCACCACTTTATAGCTTCCTGTCCACATGTTGTATGTTTACTGATAGCCCCAGATTTTCTGACTGACACAATCTTGCTCACTTTACCTAATAAACTGTGCAGGAGTTTTTGATGTGTCATTAAGGATACTGAATTGTCAATTTCTGAATACCTTATTTTGATCAAACAGCCTAATTTCTCACTGTAGGAAAGATTTTTTTTATTATGCTGTAAGAAATACTGGTGTGTACACAGCAAGTGAGTTTGTTCCTTTTAGTACCATTTGTGAAAACAGTTCACTCTAGACCAGAATTGAGAACCAACATAAATGCAACTCATTTTCTATGTACTGTAATAAAGAAGATTGTCATCTACAAATGATTATCACCAGTGGTGAATATTTCATAAGCATAACATTCCATAGCTTTTTCCATCTGATTCTGCAGTAGTCTTTTTTCTTGGAATTGCCTTGCTTCGTTCATAGACCTATATTGGGAAAAATTGGGAAAAATCATTACAGTTCAGCAGTCTAGTATTCTTTTTTGTTCTAAGGTGTTATTTTATCACCATTATAGATACTTGAATGTACACATGGGAGGAGGAATAAGCTGATTTTTTTAGCATCAGCCTAGACATGGTAGACAAAACACTACTGAAGCTTTTAATCCTTCTTTGCATTTATTTAATTAAAGATATCCTGTTTGCTGGTTTTGGCCATATTTCTTCTCTGTTGATTGTGATAGGAGATTATCTCCTCAACCCATAGTCTTCATCATCAGCCATTCAGTCATATCTGACTCTCAACCACTCTACGGATCAGCACTCTCCATGCCCCTCTGTCTTGCATCACCACCTTCACAGCTGCAATGGTCATCCCAGTATCATCTTTTATAATGTCCAGCCAGCAGGTGCTAGGGCAGCCCATTCTCTTTTCTACTGATTACTCTCAGCATGATTTGACTTTTCAAGTGAATCAGCTCTCTTGACATGACCTAAATATAACAGCCTCTGTTTGGTGATCTTAGCTTCAAGTGATACTTTTGGTGAGGTTCGGTCTAAGACTTTATTTCTGCAGCTCATGGGATGTGTAGTAGTCGTCTCCAGCACCACAGGTCAAATGCATCCACTCTTTTTCTATCTGCCTTTTTTAGAGTACAAGTTTCACAGCCATAAGTGGTAATTGGAAAAAATATTGCATTAACTAATCTGCATTTGGTTGCGAAGCTGATGTCTTTACTCTTTCAGATGTTATTCATGGTAGACATTGTAGTTCTTCTAAGTGCTATACACCTTCTGATCTCAGGGCTGCAGTCACCACTTTGGCTGATTGTAGAGTTCAGGAAGATGAATTTCTTTACTGTTTCAATGGTCTGATTGTCGATCTGCACTCTGACCTATGTGTTCTCTGCAGTTGTCATTATCTTTGTTTTCTTGATGTTAAGGTGCAGTTAAATTTTTTCACTTTTCATTGTTGACTCTCAGGTTTAGCCTCTCCAGATCCTTCTCGCTTTCCATGGGCAATATTGTATCATCTGCATATCAGAGGTTGATATTCCTACCACCGATTTTAACCCCAATGGTAGATTCCTCCAAATATGCACTTCTCATAGCTATTTCTGTGTACCTGTTGGATGGTATTCTAGGTGACAAGATTTAAACTTGCTGAGTGCCTTTTTCAACTCTGAACCATTTTGTGTCTCCATATTCCATTCTTACAGTGGCTACCTGGTCAGAGTACAATGACTATACTCAGTTGAAGGCTTTTGTATAGTCAATGAAGCACATGTAGAAGACGTTTTGATATTCCTTTCCTTTTTCCACTGTCCAACATAGATTGCAATATGATCACACATTCCTCTTCCTTTCTGAAATCCTGCTTGTATATCAGGCAGTTCCATGTTGGCAGTAGAATTCAAATAATACTAAATTATCTTCAAGAGAATTTTACTCACATGTGGGATCAAGACTATGGTTTGGTGGTTGAAACGGTCTTTTGTATCACCTTTCTTTGGTATTGGGATAAATATTGACCTTTTCCATTCTTTTGGCTCCTGGCCACACTTCCATACACTTTGGCAAAGGGCTTGTCAGCCCTTTTATTGGCACTGGTCTCATCAACTCTCCAGGAATTCCATCAACTCCTAGGTCTTTGCAGTTAGGCAACTGGTTGAGTACTCACACTACTTCCTCCTCTGTGATACTTAGTTCCATTTCCTCAACCCATAGAGAAAGCAGTTAAAGTTGCATTACTTTAGAGAGCCTATTCAAAGATCAGTTAAGAGGGTATTGATGATTGATCCCTCCAGACTTTTAACAGGAAGGAAAACAAAGGATAGAACCTGCAAAGACTATTGCTGAATCAAATTTACCTATGATCAAAAGGAAGGAGAAGAAAACCCACTATACCTGGGAATTTGTTGAATATTATATTAAATGCTGTATAAAAAGCTGCCTAGTAGTCTTAGTAGGCGGTTCTAGTGTGGAAGCAACATATCTGATTCTTATGATACTGACATAGAACCATATTCCATTTATTTAATGTTCATAATTAGGAGGATTTCTCTCCCCTTATGTTCTTAAAGGCTTACAACTAAGGCATAGAACATGTACTTAGGTAGATAGAATTTGGTATGAAAAAGTAATAAACATAGATGCAGATTGTTCTCTTAGTTATTGATCCAGGAGAAAGAAAGGCAAACCCACTAGGGTTATTAAAAGAATTTGACTTAAGGCAAAGTTCCTTATGAGTAACTACACGCTCATGAATATTGATCAGTCCAAGAAAGAGTTTTCTTACAAACATATTGAGGGAACCATGGAATAGGTTTGACAATGGATACAAAGCCCCATATAAAGAGCAGTACATGGAAAAACGGGAAAGAATGATCTTGTCTGCCTGCCTGCCTGCCTCCCCAAGACTCTGGGTACCTTGCTTTACAAAGAAATAATAAAACATAACTTACAAAATGGATAAAATACATGTATTCCTCAATTCTATGTTCTAGATGCAATGTAGCATTTATATACAGCATTTTTCTGTTTGGTGAAGACTAGAGGAGGTTGAACACTTGGTGTCTGTCATGAATATTATTTTGTCTGCATGTGAAGTGCTGGATAGAAACGTAGATTCCGCCCCCACCCCCTCTTTTAAAATTTAAAGAGAATCTGAATCTTGACAATTTTGTATCTGTTGCATTCAGTGTGGATGATAAGAGGGACTCAACTATTGTTTTGCCATGTTGTAATTATATCTGAGGAAACTCAAACAGGTGTTTCCTTGCCTAGGCATAGGTTTGTTGAGGTAGTTTGGGATCCTTCTGATAAAAGTCCTCAGTATTATTTCTAAAATCACAACAATCCATTATGTCATGGACCCCAGGAGTCTCTAACTTTGGAGACTGGCGTGTGGATATTATTTCTCTTGACATTTTTTATATTATCCACTAAAGGAGGCAATTAAAAATGTAATCTCATTGGGAGGTTTGTCACCATTCTATGTTGCTAGTACAAGTATTTTTTGCAATTAGCTCTAGATGGATTTTGTTTAGGTTTGCTATGTGTTTGGGTTTCCTTGTCAGTTTCCTTAGAACTTTTTAAGGCGTCTACAGTGACATTGTATTGAAATACTGCTATTATGTCACATTTAGCTTTCTGTCTTTTACGCAAAACATATCCAGTTCTTTTAACCATTCTTCATAAAATTTAGCCTTCAGGCTATACCCAACATCATCTCTGTTCTTCTGGTTTATTTTGCAAGTCAATGGCAACAATAAAAGAGTCATATGAGTATCATTTAGGCTTGCTGCATCTAGCTGACCTAATCAGAAAACCAAGTCCACTAGTATTTTGTACTACGGAAACCCTCAATAATCAGTATACTCTTAGAGTTAAGCATCAGAGTATAGCTGAGTACAGTCTTAATCCAGGAATTTGTTTTCAGTACCAGGATGGAGTCTGCAGCACTTTCTCATATTCTGGTTTGTGAAAATCTGGATGACCAAGTTGTTGTTGTTGTTTAGTTGTTTTCTTCTTTCTATACTCTGATGAACCTTATTATACTAGGATTATCTGTTGGTAACTGCTTCTTTTTAAATCCCTGCCTGTGTGTCATCACTGTTAATATTTAGCCATCTTGTCTTCTGGTTCCCTCTTTTTCAGTTCCCTTTGTTTTTTCCAAGCATCCTAAGCACCCAGTAATTCTTGTCTTTATTTATGCACCCAAAATATTTAAATTTTAACTTTATTATTAGTACTACTAATGAATAGTCTGGATTTAGTTGCTTTAATACTGAATTATTCATTCTTCATAGTTCATGGTATTCTCAACACATTAGTATTTTGTCTTGATCTATCTTCAATCTTTGTCTCAAGCAGCAGATATCTATTTCATGACCACAGTCACCATTCCTATAATTTTTTGTGCCTAAGAAAATAAAATCTGTTTCTACTACACTTCTCTGCCTTTTTTCATTAGGTTATAATTGCATGTTGACATAATGTTAGGATTTTTTAAATAATTGAATAGCTTTTGCACTCTCTTCTTTCAACTGCATTAAGAGATTCCTCAAATCTTCCTCACATTCAGTTGTCAGAGTGGTATCAGCATATCTGAGATTGCTGATGTTTTACTCAAAATTTTTAATTTCACTTTCTTTTAGTCCAGAAAATTCTTTTCTTCCATGTAGCAATTATTTCAGTTTTGTAGTTACATATAACATAACTTTAAAAGAACTTTACGAAGCATGAGAGCTTGTGGAAAAGAAAGAAAATTATGTCCCTGCCCTTGCATCTTAGAGACAGCTTCATCCACATCATAGTGTCATATTGCCCTTTGTAGGCTTTGGGCTGCAATGACATGTGTTGCCTAGCCCTACCTTAAACATACTTCGAAAGCAGCTGTGGTTTGTTTAGTATTATCATTAATACAAGTACAGCCACCTAGATTCATTCACAATATATATAAAGTGCAAGGGCATGTCAGCATAGAATAAGTGGGTAGTGCCAAAATCTTCATGGAACAGATGGATATTAAGGCAGAATTCATATGATTTAAGGGAAGGATCAATATATGGGTGTTCTAGGAAGCAGGTTCACCCATTAAGAAAAATATAGAACAGTTTGGCACAAGGATTACAGAAATAGTTGTAAATTAATAGAGTACAAACAATACAGTACTGCCAAATCTAGGCTGTAAAAATCCAGTTGACCAGCAGATTGTAGGAAAGAGTTAAATATTTTAAGTGAACTATCACAACTTGAGAGGCTTTTCAAGTAGCTATTAATTCAGTATATTCTGTTGATTTTTATGTAGCTAGTTTAAAGATAAAGAATTTAACACATTTTTCTGCCACTTGTCATAGTTCATATTTATACTAGGGCCAATCTTTTTATCCCCCCAATCTTTTGGGGACTAGGGATGAGTTCTGTGGAGAGAGGTTTTTCTGCAGACCAGAGGGGGCGTGGTTTCGGGTGCTGCCTGCATCCCATGGATGGCACTTCGCTTGTTTGCGCGGCCCTGTTTCTGGCATGCTGCTGATCCACAGACTAGGGGTTGGGGACTCCTGTACTAAGGTATATAACAATTTTTATACAATTTAAAATGCAAGAAAATGTATTATATAGAGAAAGAACCATGGAAATCTACCTATTATTATCTAAAGAGAAAATACTTTTAATTTTTTTAAGCAGTAAAAAAAGAGTTGCAAACATGTCTGCAAAAACTTTTAAATGTGATTTATAAGGTGTCTCTGTAAACGGAAGAATTAAAAAATAAAAAGCAAGAAATGGTTTAATTTCCCACCCTCAAGTGGGAACAACTATTCATTGTGGTCTGTTGCTATTCTAATGTTAGTATTTAAAATGAGTAGGTTGTATCTTGATTTTTCACTCTCAGCAGAAATCCCCACCCACCATTCATGTGCGGGTTCAGTGATGACCTTTGTAAACTTGGCTTTGTCAGGTGATACTTTACAGTTCTGGGAAGAAATTATGGAAAAGTTTCTTCTAACCTTCCCTTCTGGAGCCCTGCAGATATACTGGAATATAATTTCCAGGATTCTCAGCCACCAGAAGGTGATTTTGGTGCATCAAATTTATCCTGAATGTTTATGCAATTATGGTTTGTTACTCATGAAGTGACGACAGTTTAGTAGATTTAACACCTAATTCTCGCAGCTGATAGAACCATACAAAATACAATGACTGCTTTTTTTTGCCTAATGTATATGTATATTAAACCATAGGGTATGGCTGCAGTATTATTATTTATCCCCTTTATTATTTTTTATTTCTCCCTTTTTTGGATTTATACATTAGTATCAACATTATTATTACATTATATTGGTTTCCAAGTGCACTGAGTCCTTCTTTACCCAGCACAAATTTCTTGTGTATCTAATCACACTTGGCCAAATAAATAAAAAATATGTAAGTATTTTTTTTTTGCCCACTTACCTATCAATGTGCTGAATTCTGGATCAAGTCCAATTTTGCTTTCCCTTGAGATTTAGACAGTTGTCAATTAAAAATAAACGCATCAATTACACATGCATATTTGACACATATTAGTAATGCCAGTAATTTCTAGCAATGCTATACTAATAATGTGTTAAACTTGTATGTTGCCCAATTACCATCAATGTATATTTGGTCTTTTAGTAGTTTTTAATTTTGTACTGTTTTTCGTATTTTAATGTGGCTGTACACCGCCCTGAGTCCTGTTAGGGAAATAGGGCGGTATATAAGTTTAATAAATAAATAAATAAAATAAATAAATAAATGTTGGGTGGTTCACAACAATCAAACAAAGAAATTATGAATGACAGAAGCCAATGCTGGTGGAATTATGTTCTTTCCCTACTTTATTTATTTATTTATTTAATTGATCTTCTATACCGCCCCCTCTCCAGGCGGGACTCGGGGCGATGTACAGCCGAATAAAAATACAGACATAAATACAATATTTAAAATGGAATTAAAAGAATTAAATGATTGGCTGAAAAATTAAAACTATCAAAGGTTAAAAACTAAAAAACCATTTAAAATCAATTAAAACCCTGCAAGTAACTCTAGGCCAGACCGGCTTGATGGAATAAGTGGGTCTTCAGCACGTGCCGGAAGGTTAATAGGTCAGGGATGGTCCTCATCTCTGGGGGCAATTCGTTCCAGAGGGAGGGTACTCCCAGAGAGAAGGCCCGCACCCTCGGGGTTGCCAGCCATCCAGCCAGCGGCACCCGAGGAGGCCCGCCCTATGGGAGCACACTGGCCGACGGGAGGCCGATGGTGGCAGTAGGCGATCCTGTAAGTACCCAGGTCCCAAGCCATGGAGCACTTTAAAGATGACCACTAACACCTTGAATCGCACCGGGAAGGCCACCGGGAGCCAGTGTAGCTCGTGCAAAAGTGGCATAACGTGGGAGCTCCGAGAAGCCCCCAAAACCACCCACGTGGCCACATTCTGCACCAACTGGAGCCTCCGGATGCTCTTCAAGGGGAGCCCCACGTAGAGAGCATTGCAATAGTCTAGGCGGGAGATGACGAGGGCGGATGTGACCGTGTGCAGTGCATCCCGATCCAGAAAGGGCAGCAACTGGTAGATCCTACGGACCTGACAAAAAGCCCCCCTGGCGATGGCCGCTATATGGTCTTCTAACAACAGCCGTACGTCCAGGAGGACACCCACATTGCGAGCCCTCTCTGTGGGGGCAAGAATTTCCTCCCCCACAGCCAGCAATGGAGTTAGCGATGGGGCGCCGGAAAATACAGCCACTCGGTCTTGGCCGGGTTGAGCTGAAGCCTGTTTTGCCCCATCCAACCCCACACAGCCTCCAGGCACCGGGTCATCACTTCCACAGCTTCGTTGGGTTGGCCTGGGGTAGAAATGTACAGCTGAGTATCATCAGCGTACTGATGAAACTCTACCTCAAAGCCACGGATGATCTCACCCAGTGGCTTCACATAAATGTTGAACAGCAAGGGTGAGAGCACCGACCCCTGAGGTACCACACAAGTCAGGGGCCTCGGGGCCGATCTCTGCCCCCCTGCCAACACAAATTGCGAACGGTTGGTGAGAAAGGAGGAGAACCACCGTAACACAGTGCTTCCAACCCCCAATCTCCCCAGCCGTCGCAATAGGATACTGTGGTCAACAGTATCAAAAGCCGCCGAG
Organism: Bungarus multicinctus; assembly: GCA_023653725.1. Classification (NCBI taxonomy): domain Eukaryota; kingdom Metazoa; phylum Chordata; class Lepidosauria; order Squamata; family Elapidae; genus Bungarus; species Bungarus multicinctus. The sequence continues at coordinate 159,832,673 of CM042834.1, forward strand.
AGATCTAACAGGACCAGGACAGAGGAATAACCTCTGTCACAAGCCCTCCAGAGATCATCCACCAACACAACCAACGCCGTCTCCGTGCTGTACCCGGGCCTGAAGCCTGATTGGCGTGAATCCAGATAGACAGCTTCATCCAGATGCCAAGGGAGCTGTCGTGCTACCACACTCTCAACAGCCTTCGCCATAAAGCGAAGGTTGGAGAACGGACGATAATTAGATAACCGAGTTGGGTCCAGGGATGGTTTCTTGAGGAGGGGTCTCACTACCGCCTCTTTCAAGGCGGCAGGCAAAAACCCCTCACTCAAGGAAATGTTAGTAATGCCCTGGAACCAACCTCGCATCACCTCCCGAGTGGCCAGTACCAACCAGGAGGGGCACGGATCCAGTAAACATGTGAAGCAGATTGAAAATCATAGAATCATTCCTTCAGATAGAAAGAAGTGACCATTTTTCACACTTTAGCAACAGAAATTTTGGGCTCAATTGTAGTCGTAAATTGCGGACTACATGTATAGAGTTTGGGAATTTATAGAAATAACTTTACTATAGATCTGAGATAATCACCTACATTCAATGTGATTAATATATTTTTGTTCATTCATGAATTATTCCAACAGATGTAATACAAAGTATTACTACGCTCAAGAGTAGATACACTGTAATATACTTTATATTTTGTTTGGCATAGCATTTATAACAAGTTTCATTATACGATTACATAAGAATATGGACAGAGATATGTTCCCATTGTATTTAGACATGTTGTATTATATATTAATAGGGAAATAATTCTCCAAATACATGTTAATTAGGTTCAGGTTGCTTAAACTTGGAAGAGCAAATGGGCAGAAGGTATACAGTACATGACTGCAGATATCCCTGCTGAAAAGCATGACTGTATTATTTGCTAATTTTCAAATACAGTTTGGGAGGGTTTGCTCACATGTTGAATTCTTTTTAGTAACATGAAAACAGTCTTTTCTCTTTCCCTCTCTTATCACCTTTGGTCCCTCTCTTTCTCTTTTCCTTAGGATTCATGCCCGCATTTGTAACAGAATAACAGAATTGGAAGGGATCTTGGAGGTCATCTAGTGCAATCCCCTGCTCAGGCAGGAAACCCTTTACCTTTTCAGACAAATGGCTGTCCAATCTCTTTTTATGACTCTCACAGCATCCCTCAATTTTATTCTCTTTCCTGTGGGAACTGCCTGTTATTCAGTTTCCCTCCAGCTGCCTATCTCTACCCTTTTGATCACCCTGCACTCCACCTGACTATGCCCCCCTAGCTAACTTTCACCTTCTTCTTTCTCCTACTGCTGGCCTGGGATCCAGGTGCTGGGTAAGAGGGATGGATCCAATGATTGTGGCTGAATAGTGGAGCCTTGTCTGCTGAAGATAGTGTAAAAGGCATGGCCAGCAGCAGGCAGCAGCACAGAATAACAGAATTGGGAGAGACCTTGGAGCTCTTCTAGAACTCCAGTGGTCCCCAACCTTTCTGGCTTTGCAGACTGGCGGAAGCAGCAGGACCAGAAGAGGGGATGGTTCCGCACTAGCAGCAGGCGAGCACAAGTGGAGCTTCACGCATGAGCTTGCATGGCCTTGTACTAGGCTGGAGGTTGGGGACCCTTGTTCTAGTCCAACTCCCTGCTCAACCAAGAACTCCTATATCATTTCAGACTAGTTGTGGTCCTATTCCTTCTTAAAAACCTCCAGTATTGGAACACCCACAACGTCTGGAGCAAGTTGTTCCACTGATTAATTGTTCTAATTGTCAGAAAATTTCTCCTAGTTCTAGGTTGTTCTCTTCTTGATTAGTTTCTATCTATGGCTTCTTGTCCTATTTTCAGGTGCTTTGGAGAATAGGTGACCCCCTCTTCTCTGTGGCAGCTCCAGAGATATTGGAACACTGCTATCATATCACCACTAGTCCTTCTTTTCATTAAATTAGATATACCCAATTTCTGCAACCATTTTAGCCTCCAGTCCCGTAATCATCTTTGTTGTTCTTTTCTGCACTCTTTCTAGAGTCTCAGCATCTTTTTTATATCGTGAGGACCAAAACTGGATGCAATATTCCACATTTTTATCAAGGCATTATAAAATGGTAATAACACTTCATGTGAGCTATGGAGGAGGCAGGGCAGCAGTGCAGGTGGAGGAGCCCCATCTTCTACCACCAGCATGAGGAGTGATAGCTTATAGACCATGCAAAGTGCAGCAAAATGGTCCAGTGAGGACTAGGGAAGGGCAGTGGTGGTAGTTCCTCCGGTAAATGTCACAGTTGTGTAGGAAGTGCTCCCAATTCCCTTAGCTGACCCTGATGGATACCATAATTGATGGTGTCAACTGAGAGATCAGGGAGGGCTTGGACATATACACCACCCCTGTTTGAAGCCTGCCAGTGATTCATAAGTCTGATCAGTTTTGTGTCAGTATAATAAGCTGGCCTGTAATTTTTTTTCTTTCTCCAGTGATGGTCTAGATGTCTCTTATGCCACTTCATTTCTCAGAGTCTGGAGATTCTCTGGGATCCACATACATGTCTTGGCTCCAACCAAGGGGGCAAATGTCCATGTAGCAGGCTGGTAAGTGGCAGATGCAGTGCATGTAATCATATGTAAGGCTTAAGAGGTGCTAGGAATGAAGTACAAACTAGGGAGAGGGCTTGGCAGAAGATGCAATGATGGGAAAGTGAGGGATCACTGCAGGGAAAGTGTTGGAGTAACAGAGTAGTGAAATTTTATTCAGTTTTCCACATACTAAAAAGATCTTTTTTCAGTGAATAGCATGATTCCAGGTTATTGCATATCCATACAAACATGACTTTAGTTTCATACTCATCTTTCACATTTAAATTCACATCTTACCATTACTTTTCATATTTTCTATCATTTTTATTATATACTTTCCTCCAGCTTTTTATATATATAAATAAGAGTTCAATCTCAATTCAAACATTTCAAAAAAGTTTCCCCTGCTATTATCAATTTGAGTGAACCACCCCTATAGCATACATATCATGTAATTAATTCCCCTTTTAAGTCCCATTAATTATTTAATTTTTAATTATCACCTAAAAAGTTAATACCAGTATTCTTCTAACAACTATTACATTGCATATATATATACCTTTCAGTTCAGGGTCTGCAAGTTTCCCCTTTAATTACATAAAAATATTTATATTTTTAAAAGAAAAAATTAATCTATTCAATTCATCATAAAAACTTATATTATTCTGCTAGTCACAATTTCCATATTTCATTTCAGCTGTATTTTATAAATTCATTAAACATAATTAATAAACTTATCATAGTATCCCCTTTTTCACCATTATTCCATTTACCTCTATATATAATTCCATAAAAAAGCAAACATTACAGTAACAGAACAATATCAGTTCCAATCTCTCATTTTAGTAATCTGTATTTCACTATTTTCTAATTAATTTATTACTTTTAATTCATTTATATTACATCTCATCAACTTGCAAAATCCCCTTTCTTAATTCTTAATTAACCATTATTTCTATGTCTTTTAAACAAACAATTTATTTTTATTTTTGTTTGATTTCCATATTTCTTTATTTCCTGGTCCTGTTTCTTATTGTCTCTTTTCCCCTTCATTCTTCCCCTCCTTTTAACCATAGAAAATTTCAATGCCAGCAGGGAGTGATCTGTTCATCATGAGAGACTGATAATATCCACAACTCTAGATCATGTTATTACAATTCCAAGACAAAACCCAGATCTAATATATGATCTAGGCCATCAATAACCTGGATTTAATCCATAATATCTATGACATTCCAAGCTGCCTCTGGTTTTGAATCCAGAGAAGACAGTTTGAAGTTCCCTAGAATCATAGGTCTAGGGAAGTTTTGGAAAAACTTGGCCACAGCCTTGAGTAAGTCAGATAGGCAAGTAAAGTGGTCTTCTGTAAGGCGACCAACCGCCCTCCTTTAAGGAGGACAGTCCTCCTTTTGTAAGTTCTGTCCTCCCTCGAAAAGTGTCCTCCCACATGTCCTCCCTTTTGATATTTGAAGACTAATCTGTAAATCTCCGTATTTGATTGATGCCGATCCGATCCGTTGTGTGTGATGTGACAGATTTTATTTGACATGACGATTCGTCAAGGCTCAGTACAGTGCGGCGATTATGAGACGCATGCACTCTACACAGGAGAATTGTTTTGAGAGAGTGCGCCACGCACATGCGCACAAGTGGCTTTGTTTTTTTTTCTTCAATTTATTTGTGTCCTCCTTCTCATTGTAAAAAAGTTGGTCACCTTATCTTTTGAGATAAATAAGATTAAAAAAGAGACATTGCAAGAACTACTAGAATGTTACTTCAGTGATATGGTTTATAATAACAGAATCGTGAAGGCCTGACAAGAGTTTCTTTTCCCCTCCCTCTTATACTAAAGAGAGTTAAGGTGGGCCAATTGTAAGTTTCTTCCTGACCTCCTCCTATCTTTCCAGGATAAGCTGACGTGTTTGTAACAGTTGCCATATACTTTCTTCTCTGTACTACTTTGCATTAACACATTTCAACCTTAAGGCTCACTTCACAAACAGGATTTCAACTTTAAGGCTCACTTCACAAACAGGATCTCACTTCCATTGTCTCTGGGGCAGTATCCCTGGAAGCCACCAATTTTGGGGGATAGCTATTTTCTGCTGCTACACCTTGATGCCAAATCCAGATGGGAATATTTCCAAAAGAGGACCTCCTTTTCCACCAAATCAGCTTTAGTGATACATATCAGATGAGTTTTCTCATCCAATCATACGATGATAAAGGACCAACCTGGTATGCCTTACCAAAACTGGTATGATATCTTGGGTAAAATCAGGAATGGGGAGGCATTATTATATAAAGAAAGAAAATAAATGAATGAGGTAGGCATTATTACAGGCTGGCCTTGTATTTTGTAACAGCAGCTGGAGGCCAGAGCTAGTGAAATACTAATGACTAGGCCTTGGGGCTAAACTTAGTGGGCTAGAACACTGCACTGCAACCAAACATTGTGACTGCTCTTTCCCCAAGATTGCCCCACCTACCCTATTTCATACTCATCACCGCTGTAATGTTACTGTCTATTTTCTTCATCATAATTCCTATCCCCTCTAACCCTTCCTTTCCATTCAAAGGGGATTTGCACTATTCCAAACTAGAGTAGTATTTATTTAACAAATCTAGAGGCTGGCAATTCCAGATAATTCTAGATGACTTCCATTAAAAAAATAAGATTTTCTTTTAAAAAAAATCATAAGCATCCAGAAGGTAAACACCTGACAGTGTCTCAATCAGTACTCTGTCCCAAGGCCTGAGAGAACAGCTGAATTTTCAATCACTTTCTGAATATCAGTGGTGGGGAAGCATATGGCTCTCTGGGGGGATGGGGTGGCCAGTGGGCTCTTGGGTGGGGGATGCTGTGACCAATGACACACATCCAAAATAACTGACTGTATCTGGCACCAGGATGATTCAGCAAATTATTCAGCAGCCAAAAATGTGGTTCAGCTTGGCCAGTTTACTACTCACATCCTTACATATATTATCCCATGTGGAGGGGAGCCAGGTACCAAGAAGGGACAAGTGATTCCAGTCTACACCCAACTTTTCTAAACAAAGATCACTAGTTCAATTCTATTTACTGCTTCAGAGATAATGATATAACAAACCTAGGTTTTTGATTGTATATTTTTTCTATGGAGGGACATTGTCTTTAATTTGGGTCATCCAAAATTTATCTAGCATACTTCAAAACACTTTCCATTGCTTTGAAGTAACCCGCTCTCTTCTATATAGAGACTCACAGCTTCTGATTCCAGTTTCTATAGGTTAAATCAGAAGCAAGAACTAAAGAATTACGCAGCTGTGAAATGAGATGAGATCAAACCTTACATTTTCTGCTTCCGTATTTCTCAAGTGAAGGGAGTTTCTAAAGGGTTGACATCTCAGCAAAATGTTTGCACAGACACACGAGACCTGTGTCTTTTACCACAAACCACAGTATGAAACTTATGAGAGCTGTGTGACATAATTACAATCTGGGGGATGTATGCAAATATGCCAACTTCAGAGCTTTGCTTTGGATTTCTGTCAATCTCTTGGTTTTAACAGCAGGTTTTCAGAGTTTCATTTGCAGTTTCTGTAATAAGTAAAACCTAGTTTTAAAAATACAATAAAAAGACAAAGCAGAGGATGCAGGGGAGAGGATTCTATCTCCTGACTTTTAATGTTATTACTGATATATTGCCACAATGACTGTGTTTTTGAATATTGTACAAATCACATTCCCTCATGCTGAAGGTAGAGTCTCTTTTGTAATGTCCACAAATCACAATTTCATCGTGGCAGTTGATTTCCATGTTTTTGGTTGAGTGCTGAATCCAGAGTTTGAAATTGTTTACATTATTTCTTTACAATAGAGAACTGATGACCATTAAGGCAAATGGAGACTTGAATGAAAAGTAATTCTCCCACTTCCATAATATTAGCCATGGTGGCGCAGTGGTTAGAATGCAGTACTGAAGGCTACTTCTGCTGACTGCTAGCTGCCAGCAGTTTGGCAGTTTGATTGTCACTGGCTCAAGGTCAACTCAGCCTTCCATCCTTCCGAGATCGGTAAAATGAGGACCCAGATAGTTGGGGGCAGTATGTTGACTCTGTAAACCGCTTAGAGGTGGCTGTAAAACACAGTGAAGCGGTATAAAGTGCTGTTGCTATTAGTTTAAATAGGGATATATTTAATAAACGAAACAGGAAAATAATCCTTGAAATGAGCTCTTGTTGTACCTTCTATTTCTTTTCCCCCATAATCACCTCCATTTGCTGTATACTTCTATCAACAATGGGCAAATTAAAAAAAAAATCATTAGGAAAGAACTCCCCACTTTGTCTTTTCAGTCAGGCTCTTTCTGTATCTTTATTTAAATCAAACCAGTGCCCATGAAGATATTTTTTTAATTTCAGGAAAAGATAGAAATTGCATGGTACCAAGTGTGGACCTATGACAGATAGTGTAAGAGAGTGATATGCAACTTCACAATTGCCTCTTGGATGGTTTATCAGGTTTGAAGCCTAGTCAGCCTTGCAGCAAAATTTCTTCTTGTGTTTAATTTTGTTTTAAAAGTTTTCAGTGTTATGCTCTGAGTTGCTACTTGTGCCAGGTTCGGAAAATTGTTGTAAATAATACCATCTGCATCCTAAAAACCCCTTCAGTTTTGAATGTTTGTTTCACGTGCTGATTTGTGAAGGGACTGATACTTTGGTTTTGGTCACTACAATGACCCTATGTTTCATTGGCTGTCCCAATGAAGGAAACAACTTCGTCACCTTCATTCTTGTTGTATAATAATAATTGTTGACAAATTTCAACACTTGAAGCTTTCACCTTTGCATTCAGCATGCAAGGAACTATCTTGCTAAAGATTTCTGTTAAAGAACATCTCTAATATGACCCACAAATTCCTGTGAAATGCCAAACTTGTCAGCAATTTGCATTAGAATGATCCACTGATTTTCCCTAATCAGTTCATCAAGTATTTCTTCTATTAAAATAGTTGATTGTTATCATAAGTTGTCTACTTCATTCTCAATCATACACATCAGCTCTTCCCAGTTCATTGCTTTAAATGTATTTTTTGTGCAGCAATGCACAGTATTCATGACATCACCATAAATAATCTACATTTGGTGGTGAATTTCAGTTGGAGAGACTTCTTCAGCAGTCAATTCAATCACAGCATGTTGCTAAAAGTGCACCAAAGTGTACCCACTGCAGGCTTCCCTTTCATGAAGAGTAGCAATGCAACTTTTTTCACAGCAACTCACCTTTTTTCATAGCAAATTTCCACCAAGAAATGAAAGAACAAATGCTAAAGAACCTGTTACAGCTTCTATCCCATCAGGACTGCCATCTATTGGTGATGTACAGCATTGAAGACAGTACTTTTCATTCAATTCTCATAGATGTGAGGGAAGTGCTTTATGTACTCTCCATATATTTTTCTTTCACCTAGCCTATTATTAGTCTATGTGTTTTAGAGATAAGGGAATTTCTTCTCTTGCTTTTCAAGATGCAGTTTTCTTATCATATGTATCAAGAAATCTCTCTTTTACTTCAATTATTATGCTGTTCATTGATAGGTGAGCTAAATCTATATTCTGCATCCAAGTCAAATATATTATGAGCATACTTTGTTACGAATAGGACCTGCTGCTCAGTATTGTTTAGCACTCTGCATATGTTCAGGAGCACATCTTCTAACAAGGGGTAATGCTACTTCAAACAGGATTATGGGTTGAGACCAGCTTCCAACCTATGAACTACTAGATAATCTGGAGTTAAGGATTACCAAAATAAGCACAGAAATTCCAGGACTAGGGTAGCAAAATGCCCAGTTAGGATTTTCAATTGATTTTTTCAATTTTGACACTTGGCAAAGAGCTGCAAAATGCAGCTGAATGAGATAACATATCTCTTACTTTATTTTAAATTTCAAAAGCCAGGAATTTATTTTCAAGATTTATATACTGCCCCCTCTCCTTGCAGGACTCAGGGTGGTGTACAGTCATTAAAAATATGATAATAATATAATAATTAAAAATAATTAAAGATTAAATTTGGTTGTTGAATAATAGGGATGGGGCAAGGGTTTAAAAAGTAAAGACTAAGACCAATTAAGATCGAATTTAAAGTAAATGAAAACCCTAGGCCAGACCGGCTTGATGGAATAGATGAGTTTTCAACACGCGCCGGAAGGTCAGAAGGTCAGGGATGATCCTCATCTCCGGGGGCAATTTGTTCCAGAGGGAGGGTGCCCCCAAAGAGAAGGCCCGCACCCTTGGAGTCGTCAGCCGTCCAGCCAGCGGCACCCCGAGATCTTGGGAGGCCAGGAATAGAAAAGCCTGAGTACATATTTATGTAAATAGATATAGTGATGTGCTTATTCATATCAAGGAACTGACAACTGTGAGTGAGGTTTGGGTCTAATTAAAAAAACTTACCTGTAAAATCTCTTTAAGTCCCATTGTTCCATCTGCTTAATGAAAAACAACATGCTATTTAAGATGGCACAAGTATCTCAGACTATGTGAACCAAATGCTTGATCCAAGTAAAACTGTTTTAAAATAATGTGTATTGCAAGATGAAATTGTATAGAAATTGCTTTCCTTGTGATGTCTATGTCCCAATGTTTTGATATGCTGAAGCAAGCCATAGGAAAACCTACTTTCGATCAGATAATATCCAAAATAAAGTGTAGGAATCTTAAGATAATTTGAAAACTGGAGAAAAATCCTGTTTTATTTGCAACAACAGATTACAGTTTAGGATATTTTGCCTGAAAAGGTCTAGCCAGCCTTTACAGATGTGAATGGAGAGAGTTCAAGCCAAAATCAAGGGTTTTTCTCTCAAAGGAAGGAAAAATTGTCAGGATGGGAAAAGAGTGAAGAAGAGAACAGAGCTAAACCCAAAGGGCAAAAAATAATGCATTCTGTGAAAGAATTGTTCAGAGTAAGAAAAATACTGGTAGTCTGAATTCAGTTTATTTACATAGAGGAGCAACTTCTTTGTTGTTTTAAAATAAGGATTTTTTGTGACTCTTGAAACAAGCTGCAAAGGGTAGATACAGGAATAGACAGACAGCAACTAAGCTCACAAGAGATTAGAAAGGCTAATAAAATGTAGACTGATGAAAAGACAATTGCTTTACACGTTGCACTGTAGTCTCCAAATCTGAGTTCCAAATGATTGAGTGTTAATTATGCAGTCAGAAAGATACATAGAGTTTAATTTGCTGATGGAAATTGCTCAATAAGAACAAGAGATGGGGATCTTGTTGTTGAAAGGAATATTGTTAGAATCTAAACTTTTTGGAGTAATTCTCTGATAAGAGGCAACCAACTGAGCTTGAAAAGGAGGAGAGAGAAATTGCACTGAATGTTGGCATAGAAAACTAGAACATCAGAATATAGAGCAAATCAGGCAGATACAAAGGGAAGAATTAACCATCAGTTTTGAAATTATACATAACAAATGTGCCAATCTATGCTGCTTTGTACGTTTATATAGTAAATGTCTTTAAGAAGCGCACACATAAAAAAAAATACTGAGAGCACGGGAAATACTGTACCTCAGCAGTATTCTGAATAAACAAATCCACATTGACCACTTTTGAGCTGTGGTGGTGTAGTGGTTAGAGTACAGTATTGCAGGCTGCTTCTTCTGACTGCCGGCTTCCAGAAATTTGGCAGTTCAGTTCTTAGCAGGCTCAAGGTTGATTCATCCTTCCATCCTTCCAACATCGGTAAAGGAGGACCCAGATTGTTGGGGGCAAGAGGCTGACTCTGTAAACTGCATAGATAGGGCTATAAAGCTCTGTGAGATGGTATATAAGTCTAAGTGCTACTGCTATTAGTTTAAATAAGGATCTTTTTAATCAAAAATAAATATTTAAAGAAAGATCATTTATATTCTGATAATTGAATTTTGAGTGAACAAATATGAATATAAATATTCATTTAAAGGAAAATGGGTTTATTCATAAGAGATCTGTTCCCTTTCACTAGAACAAAATGGATCAACAGAAAGTATCATTTTCTATACAGGTAAAACTCGAAAAATTAGAATATCGTGCAAAACTTCATTTATTTCAGTAATGCAACTTAAAAGGTGAAACTAATATATGAGATAGACTCATTACATGCAAAGCAAGATAGTTCAAGCCGTGATTTGTCATAAGTGTGATGATTATGGCTTACAGCTTGTTAAGATATGTACAAAATAACCCTTGAGTAGTAAGGATATGCACATGGAAACGTTTTTGAGAATAGTTATGAATAATTATTCAGCCACACACAGATACACTAAATTGAGTTAAAGTTTATTTTAAGAAATAGCACAGTCCAATAAACAGTCCCGGTCATATACATTTTACAGTCCAAAGAATATCCAATTACAAAGTCTTCTTACTGGTTGCCTTTGTCATTTACAGTAAACAAAGATATCAGAGTATAAGTACAGCATAAATACAACAGAGATAGCAACAGAATGTCAGACAGAGCAAGCTATGATCTCTAACTCCCTCTTATGGCAATTCGCAAAACAACCAACCAATCGGAATATAGTCTAAATCAACACAGTGATTTTGTCTTAAAGCTACAAATAAACATTGTTGGTTTATATATTGCCAACCCAACTAGTTGGTGGACAGATTCCTAACATAGCTCATGAAAACCCCAAATCCACAATCTCAGAAAATTAGAATATTACATGCAATCAATAAAACAAGGATTGTACATAGAACAATATCGGACCTCTGAAAAGTATAAGCATGCATATGTACTCAGTACTTGGTTTGGGCCCCTTTTGCAGCAATTACTGCCTCAATGCGAAGTGGCATGGAAGCTATCAGCCTGTGGCACTGCTGAGGTGTTATGGAAGACCAGGATGCTTCAATAGAGGCCTTCAGCTCTTCTGCATTCTTCGGTCTCATGTCTCTCATCTTTCTCTTGGCAATGCCCCATAGATTCTCTATGGGGTTCAGGTCAGGCGAGTTTGCTGGCCAATCAAGCACAGTAATCCCACAGTCACTGAACCAGGTTTTGGTGCTTTTGGCAGTGTGGGCAGGTGCCAAGTCCTGCTGGAAAATGAAGTCAGCATCCCCATAAAGCTCGTCTGCGGAAGGAAGCATGAAGTGCTCCACAATCTCCTGGTAGATGGCTGCGTTGACCCTGGACTTAATGAAGCACAGTGGACCAACACCAGCAGATAACATGGCTGCCCAAATGAACACAGACTGTGCAAACTTCACACTGGATTTCAAGCATCTTGCAGTGTGTACCTCTCCATTCTTCTTCCAGACTCTGGGTCCTTGGTTTCCAAATGAGATGCAAAAGTTGCTCTCATCAGAAAAGAGGACTTTGGATCACTGAGCAACAGACTAGTTCTGTTTTTCTTTAGCTCAGGTAAGACGCTTCTGACGTTTGATGTTCAGGAGCGGCTTGACAAGAGGAATACGACATTTGAAGCCCATGTCTGTGTGTGGTGGCTCTTGATGCACTGACTCCAGCCTCAGTCCACTCCTTGTGAAAGTCCCCAACACTTTTGAATGGCCTTTTCCTGACAATCCTCTCCAGGCTGCAGTCATCCCTGCTGCTTGTGCACCTTTTTCTTCCACACTTTTCCCTTCCAAATAACTTTCTATTAATGTGCTTTGATACAGCACTTTGGAAACATCCAACTTCTTTTGCAATTACCTTTTGAGGCTTTCCCTCCTTATGGATAGTTTTCTGCACAACTGTCAGGTCAGCAGTCTTTCCCATGATTGTGATTCCTACTGAACCAGACTGAGAGACCATTTAAAGGCCCAGGAACCCTTTGCAGGTGTTACGGCTTAATTAGCTGATTAGAGTGGTACACTTTGAGTCTAGAATATTAAACCTTTTCACAATATTCTAATTTTCAGAGATTATGGATTTGGGGTTTTTATGAGCTGTAAGCCATAATCATCACAATTATGGCAAATCACAGCTTGAACTATCTTGCTTTGCATATAATGAGTCTATCTCATATATTAGTTTCACCTTTTAAGTTGCATTACTGAAATAAATGAACTTTTGCATGATATTCTAATTTTTTGAGTTTTGCCTGTAGGTATATGCTAGTTGACTCAGGTCTGGATCAGAAATGGCAGGAAAAAACTATTTCTGCTGTCTTCCAAACTGGCTAGTCATTAAGGCCAATTCTTATTAACTATGGTTCAACAGAAAATTTGGTTTAAATCATACTAGAATGTTTGGATCTACAGTATGTGGTTATATTTCTAAAGAGCAAAGAAGGAAACTGAAGTATAGTTGAATAAGGATGGGTATACAACTGACACAAAAAAATATGGGGATCCTAGATCTGTCCACTGGAAGGCTTAAAATAATAAATCTGACTTAGTTTAATGAGAAAGTAAAAACAATTGGGAATTTAAACTTAGCAGCCATTAGTATGCAACATTATCACAGTTGTTCCTTGCCTGTGGTTTCCAACCAGCACTACAGTTTATTTCAGCAGTAGTTGAGATGCAGTTCAGAGATATCTAACAAAGAGACATGCCCCTCTTCCCAGATAAACCCTTCCTTATGGTGAAAAGAAAAGAAATGAAGAGATAAGACTTGAGGGATATTTAAAAACTACCAATTCATGAAATTGGAAACTGGAAAGCAAGTGAAGAGATGGAATCTTTTTCCAAAAATAACATTTGGCAACTAGATAAATAACATTTAGTAACAAGAGCCAGTTTAGTCTAATGGCTAAGGCACCAGTCTAGAAACCAGGAGACCATGAGTTCTTGTCTTGTCTTAGGATGAAAGCTGGCTGGGTGCTTTTGAGCCAGTTACTTTCTCTCAATTCAATCCACCTTACATTGTTGTTGTTGTGGGGAAAATTGGAGGATGAAGAAGTATTATGTAGAATAGAATAACAGAGTTGAAAGGGACCTTATAGGTCATCTAGCCCAACCCCCATCCAAGCAGGAGTTCCTACACCATTTATGACAAATGGCAGTCCAGTCTTTTCTTGAAAGCTTCCAGTGATGAAGCTCCCATAACTTCTAAAGGCAAACTGTTCCATTGGTTGATTGTTCTCACTGTCAGAAAATTTCTCCTTATTTCTAGGTTGACTCTCATTTTTCCTTATCTGGCTTTCAGGTGCTTTGGAAAATCCTCTCTGTGACAGCCCCTCAAATATTGAAACACTGCTATCATGTCTCCCCTGGTCCTTCTCTTCACTAGACTAGCCATGCCCAGTTCCTGCAACCATTCATCGTATGTTTTAGCCTCTAGTCCCCTAATCATCTTGGTTGCTCTTCTCTTTACTCTTTCTAGAGTCTCAATATCTTTTTTATAGTGTGGTGACCAATATTGGATGCAGTATTCTAGGTGTGATGGTATTAGTACCTCTCTTGATCTTGATTGTATCCCTCTGTTCATGCAAGTTAGGATTGCATTGGCTTTTTTGGCTGCTGCTTCACACTGTTGGCTTATGTTTCATTGGTTGTCCACTTAGACTCCAAGATTCATCTCAAAGTTACTGCTATTAAGCCTGGTTTCTCCCAATCTATATGTATACTTTTGGTTTTTCTTACCTAAGAGTAAAACTTTACTTTTCTCTACATTGAATTTCATTTTGTTAGTTAGAGCTCAGTGTTCAAATCTGTCAAGATCCATCTGGATCTTGAGCCTATCATGTAGGCACGTTGGCTATTCCTGCCAGCTTGGTATCATCTGCAAATTTGATAAGTTCCCCTTCTATTCCCTCATCTAAGTCTAATGTACTAATTACATCTAATGTAATTTACTGTATTGAGTTATCTATAAAATTAATAAAGGCAGGATAAAAATAAAATAAAAAATACCTGCCAGAACAAAGGCAATATAATGCAGATGAGGCTTCAAGACAAAATGTAGTGGAAATGGAGAAGTAAACTAAACCAAATGTTGCTTAAGGAAGGATTTGAACAAAGCAAGGCTGATCCTGCCTAAACTTGAGATTTATAAATAATAAAGAGATCTTTATCCTGAATTAAGGTTGATAGTTTAATATCTTTTAATGAGGATAAACTAGATAAGAAAATTCTGAAAGATTTGGCCAGAGAAGAGCTTGGTAACATTTCTTGTTATAGCTTGAAAAAGATGAATCTCTTCAGCCAGAAATAGAAAATTATGATCATTTTAAAATGTCTATGGCTGAGTGACCAGTTCAGCCAATAACCTATGGAGGCTAAATTTCTAAAGGAAGAAGAGCAAATCGTATCTGGTAGCAGTAAATATAGAAGGCACTTGGAAAGCTTATATGTGTCAACAATAACTAGACCAAATTTGGGTACATCAGTAGAAGTTACATATAAGAGTACAGATAGTTCTTGACACTACAAAAAGGATATACAAGGTCAAGGATTTCAGTACTATCCTGTAAAACAAATTATTGCTAATGTGCCAACCAAGCCACAACCATACAAGTCACACAAACAAGATAGAAATAGTGAATGTATGTTCCAGATGATGAGAAGGGATGTTGGAGATTGCATCATCGCTTTCCATCTATGAACCTTTGGACCACTAAAGTTAATGTCAAGAGACATTGTCTTGCAGTAGTGCAAGAATGTTAATAATTCAAATGCGTTCACAAACCTTTAAGCACCTCTGTGGGTAAGGGGACGGCTTCTTTCATTCTCTTTCTGTCTGTCTGTCAGTAAAATAAAACTTCTTATATTTAAGAAACTAGGGAACTACTTGTTTTCTCCCTCTTGTCTGTCTCTCTCTTGGAGCCATTGTTTAAATAGAAGAGAGATATAGATAGAAATGCTACCCTGCATATGTATTAATATGATGAAAGTATATTAGTATTTATTCATAGCTGTTCTTTGAATGGGACCTGCTACTAATTACTTGGGACTCTTTTAGAGTTCAGAAGCACATCCTGAACTCCTATTAAAGAGTCACAACTGAGTTCAAATGTCCCAATGAAATATATAAAGAAATATGCTATGTTGGTCTAATACATTTAAGCAATGAATTCAAGTAAATTTGTCCATGTCCTTGATTATCAAGAACTTGTGCATAACGGTCCTATTCTGTATTCCCAATGTGTCCTTTAGCACATGAAATACAACATTATCAATGCTTTTATAAAATTGATTAATTAGAAAACTTTAAATCACAGAGAACACAGGTTGCATCAGAAGTGCCTATTGTGCAATACATATTTGATACCTATTTGTCTTGGGGATCATGTCAACAATTCATGTATCTCCTAACAGCCAGTATTCATGAAGTCTTTTTGTTGCAGGTCAGGTGAAAATGAGCTGCAAATAGAAGACCTAGCTCAGTATATTTATTCTGAAGGTAAGTTGCTTGCTGGATCTTCTTTGTCTGGCATTTGAGGGCAAAGAAGAAAATGTTGCTGTAATCAATATGGATGAAGTAAATAATTCCATTGACCATTTGAAGCTGCCTGCATTGGGACAGGATGCTGGACTAAATGAAACCTTTGGGTTAGATCCAGGAGAGCTTTTATTTCGTTATAACTACTAAACTGGGAAAACATCTTCAATTCCCCTTTTGGAGTTTTTTAAAATTAGATATTACAACAGATCATCCATTCACAGTTCCATTCAAATTTACATGTGTACAGATGGATGCCAGAATGTAATTTTGCCAGCGGCATGGAATGCACTCAGCAGATACATAAAAAACAGAAAGAGGAACAGTTAAAGTTAAACTGGGAGTATTAGTTCAACGACCATTGAATTTAATATTTAATATAGACATCTACCAGCCACAAAAGAGAAAAATACTTGGAGACTAGAAAAGCAGCATTTGCCAAACATGGAAAGAATGTGTATTTAAACTGTATATGCCTTGGATTACAAACATGATCAATAAAAGTCAAACATTAGATGATTAAAAACCTGCTTAAAACTCATTAAAACATATGAAAAACTTAAAAAAAACATATCGAGACTTTTTCAGAACTGTAACAATGCAAGGAACATTCAGCTCCAATTGCAAGTAATTCCATAGACTAGGCTCCACTGTGGAAAAGCAAAATTAGCTGTAAGCTAATCTTATATTGGCATGTTAAGCATATCAGTATTGGAATCTAAAGAAGTCAAGTCTTTGGATCAATAAAACCTCCATTTTGTCCAATTTTAGCTTCAGTTTGTTTTTCCATAACCAGTTATTTACACTTTAAAGATCGGCACAGGGAGGACCTTGAGACATTCAAATTCAGCATGCAATAAAAGGACAAATATAGCTAAATATCATCAGTATATTAGCAGCAGATAGTCTTGAAACCACATATGATCATTTCTTATGATTTCTTAGACAGATCAATTAACGTGAGATCAGATTTTCTGGGCCATTTTTCAGAGGGTCAGACAGAATTTTCCCAATGTAATTTTTTGGTAGTAAAGCCATTTCAAAGGGATGCCAAATAAGTCAAGCATTGGTGAAAATGCTGGACTGTGAGGAAGAATTGGAAACAGGTAGAGAAAGAAAAGAGAAGAAATGAAGCATATATGTTATGTAGTTCTGTGTGTTTTATATATATATATCTAGAGTACAGGAAAGATAATGACTCAATTTCCATAGTAGTCAAGAAGTTAAGAGGATGTCATTGGCCAGGTTATTGTAATCCTGTAGATTTTAATTATAAATTCAAAGCAAGTAAATAGCCAATATCCAGGAAAAGACAATACTTGGGCTCCTGTATTTTCAATAAGCCAGCATGAGAAAACCGAAATATGGTTTTGGTAAAGCAGACAACTTCACATAAATGTAGTTTTGGTATAGTAACAACTTCACATACATGCAGTTTTGTATTCTGAAGTCTGGTGCAAGTATGTAAGTCATGGCATTTCTGTGATTAATATTGTCCTCCAAATTAATCACTCGGCTGTATCTTCCTCCAAGATACCAAAAGTGGAAGAAGGTTCCACAGTTCATAGTTTGCCCTTTTTCATTTGTGGAACTTCGTAGCTTTAATGCTTTCTCTCTTTACAAAAGAAAAGAAATGGGTTGTCTAGTGGTTAAAGCACTAGACTAGAAAATGGGAGACCATGAGTTCAAGTCCCATCTTAGCCATGAAAGTCCGACTTTGGGCCAGCCACTCTCTCTCAATCGAAGCCACCACACAGGATTGTTGTTCTGGAGAAAATAGAAGGAAGGTGTGTCTCATCCTGTAAATATGGGCTAGGCAACAGAACGAAGGTAGTTCTAAGAAAGGATTGCAAGGAATCGTTACAGAGTTCAAGCATAATTAAGGCTGCATGTAATCCTACAAATGTTTTGGATATAGTGCAACAACATTACAGGAATTTGATTGTTACATTTTTAAAATTCTCAGTTGTAATAATCTCAGTTGTAATAATGGCAGGCAAGCTGCCTGCATATCATTATAGTAAATTGGAAGTAATTTGTAGGTACAATTATAGCCAATTGCTAAGACTTAAAAAGCAACTCTGTTTCGAAGAGAAACTTAGATTTCTCTTTCTTGAAACTTATTTCTCTCCTTCCTCTTTTCTCTGACCTTGTCTATCAAGATGAGCAACTAGAAACAATGGTATCAGCAGAAAAGTATGCAGCATTGGGATCAGCAATTCAAAAGATGGTGTTGAGCTTAAGAGTTCTCACAATACGTTTCAGTCTTTGATGAATGTGAAGCTGTTCTTCAGATTGTTGTAATGAGAAACCTTATTGTAGTTTAATAATTAACACATTTCTGGGGGAACAAATCACATAAGCAATTCTTTTGAATTGTTTTCTTCTACGGTTTATTTTATTCTTGAAATCAAACGATTTTCAGTTTATTTTTTATTTTATTTTTTAAATTAAACTGAAAAGTGTATCTTGTCAACAGAAAATGAAAAGTAATGTAATGTTCAAAATTTTCCTCTATTATATCTTGATGGCTTGACAGACTACCCAAAAGTACAATAAACTTGAACAGTCAACTAAGGTATTTCTGCATCCTAGAACTATGTTTAATATTGTGTTTTCTAAACTTGAATATTTTTGTTTTATATCAGTTTGGATTCAAAGTCCTTCTGAAATGATACATATTTTAAAGATCTATATCTATATTCCCCAAGACCCTATCAGTTTTGTTGAAAACTGATATATTAAAATTCCATTGAAGATCATGAAAAGTGACAGTGGCAGTAGATGCATCAATTTTAATTTTTAATACAAAGTATTCCTTGACTTATGACCATTTGTTTAGTGACTGTTTGAAGTTGCAATGGCACTGAAAAAAGTTACTTATGACTGTTTTTCACATTTACAACTGTTACAACATCCCCATGGTCCCATGATCAAAATTTGGAAGCTTGGCAAGTGGCATGTATTTATGGCGATTGCAGTATCCCAGGGTCACATGATCACCTTTTGTGACCTTCTGATGAGCAAAATAAGTGGTGAAGCCAGATTCACTTAACAACTGTGTAACTAACTTAACAGCTACAGTGATTCACTTAATTATAGCAAGAAAAGTCATAAAATGTGTTAAAACTCACTTAACAACTGTCTGGCTTAGCAACTAATTTGGGGGCTCAATTGTGGTTATAAGTCAAGGACTACTTCTGTGATAAATATCAATAAATATAAGCCATAGAAACAAAAACTTACATAAAATTTAAAACTTACATAAAATTTAAAAGGAAGGAGTCCTGAAAGAAAACAGTTTAAGAAAGCATGCTTTACATTATGATATGAATAAGAAGAAACAATGAATTTGGGGTATTTCTGCTAACTGAGTCCTGAGATTTGTTAGTAAAATCAGTGCCTATGCAATCATTATATAAGTTCAATGCTGACTGTAGAGGTTTCTAAAAGTATGTTTAAAATATGTATAAACTAAGATTATTAAGAAATTGGATGTCCAGGATCCCATTCTGAGCTTACTGAAGTACAAAATACTGAAAACCCAGCAGTTCTGAGTATATGACTTGCAAATAAATAGTCCTCCATATTGAATGCTGATTCTGTACTTTCTCTCCCTGTTACCTCCATACATTTCTTCTGTCTTTCTCTCATCATAGAAACAAGTGTTGAAGGAAATCTATCGAAGGAATTTCCAAACTCTTCTGTGATGCAGCCTTCAACTCCAATAAAACAGGTAAAGAGCAACAAAGTCAAGAGTGGCTTGACTTTGGCACCACTGATTCTTCATGCACATCAACACATATTTGTGTAGCACATGAGAGTAAAGATAGTCTTCAGGTCATGATAATAATTGGGAGCAGAATTTCTATTGCTAAGCAATATAATCGTAAAGCTCTTTGTCTACATCGTTTAGCAATGACAGTCCCAGTGGCCATCATAGCCTCCAGATCATGTAGGTCATTAAAAGGTAAGTGGCAAGAGTCCCAGACAAGGAGCAGGGCGAGTGGGTAGGTGGATGCTGTAGAGGGGGTGATGCTGTGGGGAGATGCTACAGGGCATGGGCCAGCTGGAGGGGGATGCAGACAGATTGGCAGGGAGAGAACTTCTTAATGTGGGCAAGCTGCAGGGGCTGCAGGCAGTTGGCAGGAGCCACAGGCCTGTGCTTTTGAATGAAGGCAGGTTGGTAGGAGCTGTAGGCAGATAATTCTGAGCACAAATGGGATAGCAGGGAGTACAGACAGGCACTACAGAGCATGAGTGGGCTGGTGGGGGCCACCACTGAGCAGGTACTACAGAGTAAGATTGTAAATGGTGATCACATGGCTGCAGCTCGTTCTGACATCATAATTGTAAGAATGGCATGCAGGTACCCCAATCACAGTCATATGACCATGGGGATCCTGCAAAGGCCACAATTTCATAAACTGGTCGTAAATCCATCTCGTTCCGCATTGGTATATTTTTCAACAGTCACTGAATGAGTAGTGACCATAAATTGAGGACAACCCGTATACTTTGTGCAATATTTTAGGTAATAATTATGCTAATGTATAAATGATACATAATATACTTAATGACAGTATATGAGAAATAATAAATCATGCAGGCATAAATAACAAAGAGCATTCAGTTATATTTTAAACTTTGTATATATATTTCATATTCTCCCATGAGCTATTCAGAGCATCCAGTAGTGGGAGGTGCTTCAGTCTCTGTATGTATAGGCTGGTCTTAATTTTGGGATGCTCCTCTTCCACAGGACTCCTCCCAAGCGTCCCCCAGTTTTGGCTCAGCCTCATTGAGAATAGGCAATGCTTTTATTCCTTCCTTGGCCGAAACAGGACAAAACAGTTAATTTAGGTTTGAAAATAGCCCAATCTATCTTTCAAATCCCCAAAACAGCTGACAGAGCTTCCATCACCTGTTATCTGGCTGACGGAGCCTGTCTTATAATCGGGGAGCGCTCTAAATCCCAGAGCAAGTCAAAACAGCCCAAGAGAACTTCCAAAGCTGTGGAAAAAGATGCCAAGAAGTGCCAAAATGCATTAGAAAAGCACATGAAAAAGTGCATGCAAGAGGCTGAGATAAACTCTCAAGCTTCGTCTCCCCCTAAATCATCATTGGCCATAAGCCCCCCTCTACTCCTCCCCTGGATCTGTCCATACCATCCAGGCGCAGTGCGACTTCTCAAGTACAACCAAGTAACCCAATGGTAGCTCCAGTCACACGAAGGGCCCCCGAGGCCATGTTTCCTCCAACAGCAGCGGGACTTCAACAGGAGGAGGCCCTCCCGGAGGAGATTCCCACGAGGATGAGAGTTTGGATGGAACTGGCAATACGTCAAGGTATTGCAGTGGGGGTACAGTGGACAGTTCTGGCCCCACGACTTCCAGCAGCTATGGATTGCAATTCCCAATCATTACAGTCGCTAAGCAGGACGGAACAGCACTATCCTCAGGTACACCCTCAGGGGCAGTTTTCTATGATTCCTAACATACCTCTTCAAGGTCTGCAAGATGAGGAAAGCCAAGTTGATCAAATGGAACAAATTGAATCAGGATCTGTCCACGTCAGTGATCCGGCACTGTCAGAGGCAGATCCCCTAGAAAGGGGTATGTTAGATGATGAGGGTCTCATACCTGATCAGCCGACATTTACGGACTTGTTCCACCCGCAGTTGTTAAAGTCACTCTTGTTCAAGGCCAAAAACACAGCATGCCTGACCAAATCTGCCCCCCACCCCCCTTCCCGGCCATTTCAACTCCCTTACAGGAGAATCAGAGGATTTAATCTTTTCCCAGCCGATTGCCGAGGCAGATGTAATTCGAGTCCCACACATGTACTCAGATCTGTTACAAAAACAATGGGCTTCCACAGCAGTTTACCCCACTCCCACGGAATAAGACAGAAAATTCTATAATCTGGCACCCGATTTCTCTAATTTCCTGAATACACCAGAGATTGACGACCCAATAGTAGCTTTCGCATCCCCTTCTGCTATTCCCAGTGAAGCAGAGGAGGCGCTAAAGCCAGAGGATAAAAGAACTGAATTAGCCCTATGTAAGGCACATCAGTCTGATGCATGGGCCATAAGAGTGGCCACAGACGCATCCTTTTTGATTAGATCCTCTCTTAGGTGGTGGAGCCACCTAAGAGAAAACATACCGACATCTAATGTAAAGGCGCATCAGGACATCGCCAAACTAATTGCTGCCACAGAGTTTTCTGTGGATGCGACATTCAGAGCGGTTAAGTTTTCATCAAGAGCCATAGCATCCCAAGTTACAGCACGGTGTTTACTATGGCTAAGACACTGGCAAGCTGACACTAAGCACAAGTGGAAGCTTGCTTTATCCCCCATTTCGGGGGACAAATTGTTTGGCTCTGCCCTTGATTCGCTGTTAATTGAGACCAGAAATAAGAAAAAGATTCTCCCCTCTCTTTTTTGCAAATCAGTCAACTGAAACACCCGGACCTTTCGGAGGGGCTCCTTTTGTCCCTTCTACCAGACCCCATATTCTCCAAGATTCCAGAGGTCCTCTGGATTTAGGCCAGGACAGCAGTCAGAGAGATCCGACTTTGGAGACAGAAATAGGAGGGGAGGACAAGCCAAGAGATCTTTCCGAGAGACAGGAAATAGGTCATTCTGCCACCCCAAATAGGACCATCGGCAACACTCCCATTGGTGGAAGGCTTAAACTATTTGCAGACCAATGGGACTCTTCGACCTCAGATGCCTGGATCAGGGATCAATCAGAGTGGCGCCTGAACCCGAATCTATTTCAAGAGGCGGTTTGGAGATTCGGTCAGCCAGTCATAGACATGTTCACTTCCCCCCTCAACTCTCAGCTCCCAAGATTTGTGTCCCTTCACAAGGAGCGGAGAACATCAATGCACTCCACTGCTGCTGGCCTCCGGGTCTTCTTTACGCATTCCTTCCACTTCCAGTGATTGCCAAAGTCATCCAGAAGCTTCTGGAAGAGAGAGCAGAACTCTTGCTGGTGGCACCATACTGGCCCGGACAGCCATGGTTTGCAGATCTCCGGGATCTGTCCTCAGCAGAACCATGGAGAATTCCACCAGGGTCTTGCTCACCCAGGGCCCTCTTCAACATCCGGACACTCAGTGGCTACACCTTGCCGTATGGAGGTTGAGCGGAGATGTCTGAAAAGTGAGAATTTATCTAGCAAAGTCATTGCCATCATCCAAACAGCCAGGCGCCCCTCAACAACTTGCATATACAATGCCATGTGGACTAGTTTTTGTAAATGGTGTGTTAAATCTTGCATCGACCCCACCTCTCCATCAGTGGCACAAATATTGGAATTTTTACAAGAAGGACTAGACAAGGGTCTCTCACCAAATACTTTGAGAAGACAGGTAGTGGCCCTGGCCTCGGTTGTTACTTGTGAAGACCTACCATCTATTTCTCATCACCCACGCATATGGAGTTTTCTTCATGGCGCCACAAACTTACGCCCTCCGGTGGTTCACCGTTATCTGACTTGGGACTTTAACAAGGTTCTTACCGCGCTCACGAAATGTCCCTTCGAGCCCTTGAAGGCTACGAGTCTCCACTTTCTAACATACAAAGTAGTTTTTCTAGTAGCAATAACATCCGCTCGATGTATTTCAGAACTGGCCTTATCGATCAGACAAGATCTCTGCATCTTTCACTCAGACCTCTATTATTAAATATGTCCTGTATAAACAGTTCCTCACCTAGCATGTTATGTTTGATATAACTGGTGTCATGACAACAGTTATCTGGAGTTGATAGCATTTCCCCCAAAATGTATTAAATTAGTAGTTGATCCTACCACTATTGCTTGGAGATTAATGTTTTGATTAGATTTTTTTTTCTTTAGCATCTTGAAATCCTTTCCAAATGACAACAGTATTTTTGCATTGCAGTATCCATTTTTCCAAAAAAATTCTTAAGGCTATTGTGGTATATAGGTAATCCTTGGATGACGACTGTAATTGGGACCAGAATTTCCATTGCTAAGTGATGCAGTTGTAAAGTGTGACATCACATGACCACCTCATTTGGCAAGAGCAATCCAGGCAGTCCCCATTGCCATTATTAACCAAATCCCACTGGTTGTTGGAATAGGACCCACCTCTCCTGGCTTGCTCCCTTCCAGCCCAGACCCTTGATAAAGTAAGGGACTGCCTTCTCTTGACCTCTCCCCACCTGCCTATCCTGCCCATCTCAATCAAAGACAGAATGAAAGAAGTTGAAAAAAAAATACATTTATTAAAATGGAATCAAATTATCAAGAAAACTTTGGTTAAAACAGTGAAGTAGTTGTTAAAATTATTCCAATTGAAACATTGGCCCAAATGAGCCAGTTGATGTATGCCATAGTTATAGTATGTAACTACTGAGAAATTGAGGCTTCAGATATGAAGGAATGAAGTTATTAAGAAAGGAAAACCTAAATGGTACATGCAAATAGAATTGAAAATAAAGAAAATTTACATAAACTTGACTAATTTAAAGAATTTGAAGCAAGGACCCTTAGAAAAAAAAAATCAAAAACTGTGTGGGTATGGGTGAAGTACAACCTGGACAGTAAAGGAATTTCAGAGGCTGCAGAACAGTTGAGAGAAAGTGTTATGGCTATTACAGAGAAGATCACATAATATGAGAATCAAATAAGATCATATTATGTGATCTTCTCTGTAATAGCCATAACCTGCAGATTTTGCAATTTAAAGCAAATCCATATTAAATTCCACAAAAACGTTTGAAAAAGGGAAAGGACTAACTACAAATGAAGCCTGACAGAGACCCTAAAATTTTGGAAATGTTTATGGGAAAACAGTAGGAGTATAATATGGTTCAAACAAATTGAACATGCATCGGAAATAGTGAGAATGGAAAACATTAGGGTAATTGAAGAAATGGTATGAAAGCAATCAGAGAAGGTAAAAACTAGAATGTTTCTAGAGCAGACGAGCTGCATGGATTCAGGTTAATCTACAACTGAAGTTGGCAGACCAGATGAATAGAAAGTTTTGGAAGCAGCGGTCACCAACTGGTGGTCCGTGAGAAAATTTTGGTGGTTCGCAGAAAATTTATTTGGGCCAGATACGTGCAATGAATGTGTTGCTGCAGAGAGTCTCCCTCTTCGGGGACTTTTTGTGCGGTTTTGAGGGGGGCATAAATTCCAACTTGGGGTCTGCTTCAGCCTCCTGGTGTGGGGCTTTGAGCGAAGGCTGGAGGGAAATGCTGCTGGGCCTTGTTCCAGTGGGACTATATCATAGCCTGAAACTGGCTGACCATCTCAATCTGCTGAGCCTCCACGCACTGGTACCTGGCCTTGCACTCCTGCAGGTCTTCCCTCTGCTTGGAAAGCTTATGCTCATGGTCCTCAGTAAGGTGCTTTTGCTGAGTCTCCTCGGTCAGATCCAATTTAAACTGAGCCAGCTGTTTTGCCAACTCTTTCTTGTGGTGGCTACTTAGCTCTAATAAATGCTTCCTGTTGGGGCCCTAAGGAGCCTGGGCGAGCAGGCAAGGAGTGGCTGGGAGGAGAGGGGCAAATAGAGGTCGGCAAGGTGCCCCTCGACATGAGTGACATCAAATTGGCCATGCCCACCCAGTCACATGACAACCTAGCCATGCCCAACCAACTGGTCATTAGCAGATCATATTAGTGGTCCGCAGGATTTAAAATTATGAATTTAGTGGTCCCTGAGGTCCGAAAGGTTGGTGACCCCTGTTTGGAAGTACCAAAAACCAGAAAATGACTAAACAGTTAGAAGGTCATTCCTAATTCTGTAGGATAAAGAGAAGGGGATAGAGGACTAATACAGGTGAAGCAAATTCTGGGAGAAGGAAAATACGGCTTGAATTAAGAAAAGCCAAAAACCTTTGCTGAAGGAAGTCAATAAAAAAAAGGCACTTGAAACAACAAAGGTGGAAGCTTTAGTGACATTGAATATAGAAAAGAAGCAAAACTGATGTGTTAATTGAAGAAACAAGCCAATGCCTGGCTAATACTTGAAGAATATAGAAGAAAAAGTCAGTTTAAAAACCCCATATGTAAAGATTAGGAGCATTATAAAAAGAAACGGAAGGCTTTATTTTAACAGCTCAAGAACAAGCTTTGCCAACTAACAGCATGAAGGCAAAAATTCAACATGTAAGACAACAGCAAATGTCATCTTTGTAGTAAAAAGGATGAAACCATTGACCATTTGATCAGTGGCTGCAGCAAAACTTCAAAATTGACAAAGCATCATGACTGAATTGCCAGAATTGGAGATTTTACTGGGAGTTTAGATCATAATGGATAAAAAAAACTATAGGAACCATCAAATTGAGAAAAACTTGGCAATTTTAAGATCTTATGAGACTTTAAGATTCAAATAGACAGACATCTTGTTCATAACTTGCCTATCTAATATTGAAAAGAATTGATGCTCTATTTCAGGTGATTGAGGAAAAACAATTGGAAAAAGTTACAAAATACTGGAACTTACAGATTGAAGTTGAACACTTATGGAAAAATAAATCCTTTGTTATATCAGTTGTGATTGGAGCGCTCGGAGTGATACCAAAAGAACTTTCTCGATATTGGGAAATACTGAATTTATCAGGTCTGAAAATCCTAATTTTACAAAAAAAAAAAACCAAACCAACCCATCCTGCTTGGAACTGCCTATCTTCTTAGATGCTACAGGAGCTTAATAGTTCTTAGATCTTTGATTAGGAGTTTAATTATTAAATTTCCATAGTTTTGATCACTCACACATGTATAATAATGCCTCCAGTGACGCATACCCTTAACATGGTTGTGAGGCTTGCATGCTTTGCGGAGAATTAAGACCTACAACAGAGCTTCAACCATACCAGACCAGTCTCATCAGAGAAGCTCCACAAAGAGTGCATTTCCCATAATCAATATAAAGAGATGTGATTTATATACTGGATCGATTGTTGCCTAGGTCAACAAGGGCATGGTAGGTGTTGGAATTCCTGGATATCTGATAACAATTGGGGACTGGAAACCAAAACAAATGAAGAATGGTTACAGGAATTGGGTATATCCAGTTTAATGAAAAGGACCGGGGATGACTGCACCTTAGAGTGGAACAAGAAGCCATGGATGGAAACTAATCAAGGAGAGAAGCAACCTAGAACTAAGGAGAAATTTCCTGACAGTGAGAACCGATTAATCAATGGAATGACTTACTTCCAGAAGTTGTGGGTATTCCAACACTGGAAGTTTTTAAGAAAAGTTTAGACAACCATTTGTCTGAAGTGGTATAGGGTTTCCTGCCTGAGCATGGCGTTGGACTAGAAGACCTCCAAGATCCCTTCCATCTCTGTTATTCTTTAAATGGTCTCCCAGCAGGGATCCCCAACCTGTGGATTGTGGCCCACTACCGGGCTGTGGCCTGTTTGCAATTGGGCTGCATTCACAGCCCCACTCGTGTGTGTGGCGGGCACTGGTACGTGTGTCCACCACTCACACAAATGAAGCTGTGTGCGTGCTTGCCCTTTGCCCCAAACCATCTGCTCTTTCCACCAAACGCCCCAATGCCAGGCCGCCAACTCAGAAAGGTTGGGGAGGGCTGGTCTATGGGACTCAGAAATGTTGGTTGAGAAACAGCTGCAGGATTACTGGAAGAAAAATGGTTTGCCCATTGCAAATATAAGAAGACTAAAACAAAGAAATGATAAAATAATTTGTAATAATTTGTAATCTGCTATTACAAATCAAGCCCAACAAAAAAAGGAAAAATGTACCAGTTCTGGAAAGATCAACATCAAAATCATAAATAACAGAACAGAGGCGGGAAGAATATTTATAATAAAATTGCTGTTTTCATAAGTACATCATACAGAGTTTGGCTACTATCTTGTTGCTTAACATAACCATCTTAATCAGCATTGCCTTGCAGAAATATATGGTGTCCATTCGTTTAAACAAATATACTTAAAATGAATGTATCATTAATTTTATAAACATTTATTTCTCCATGATTCTTGCTAAAACGTAACCATTTTTATCCTAAATGTTAACACTTTTGATACAGACTGAGGGTAAAATTTTAATAAGATCACTATCCTATAATCTGTAGGCTGTAGCTAATCCTAAATTTCTGTAGTTCCCTCAATCTTCAAATACAAGCTACCAAATCTTGGCAGCAAACACCTGTTACATAGTGGTTAAAATTGCATAGTTAGACAGGGATGAACCAGGTTTGATAATAGAAACTTATTGGGTGATTTTGGTCTGTCACTTTTTTTAAAATTCATACTACTTGACAGGATACCACAATGATCGTACCAATGTATGCTTCCTTGAGCACGGAGAAGTAATGGATGTTAAAATATAATAAATGAAACGTAATTTTTCTCCTCTTAAAGATGAACAATTAAAAATAGGTAGTAAAAGAGCTTGAACTTCAGATTTTTATACCTCTTTTTAGAATAATGATCATTCAGTTATCATGTAGACATTTTCTGACCTACAGCATATTTTTCCAAGTAGTGCGCTTGAAAAAGAGATTTAATCAATACATGATGGTGCAAATGGAAGTGGATAGTATAGTGTGCTGTTTGTTTCCTCTACAGGCATGCAATTTTGTGGTTATTATGCCATAATACCTAAGGCAGAAAAGGGTACATTCCTTAATCTCCTGATGAAACTTAATGCTCTGTTTCTACCACTCCATAGGTAGCTATGAGCATTCATCACAGTGTAGATAAATATATTATTTTGCTACTCCTTTTCACATTCTGTCTATTTTTTCTGCTTTTTCCTTCACTGCCTAGATTCCAGAACTCACAATCACTACTGACTCACCAGAAAAGAAGGACCCTTCTAAAGATCATCTTGTAGATTTTACAGATTCCCCACAGGGACATGCTATCAGGGTCCACACTACATCTCATGAGGAGCTGAAAGTGCCATGGGGTTTCATGCTAGGCGCTGAACCCCATCCCTTGGGACAGTGGGATGCTCCAGAATTCAGCAAGTGCGATCTCACCACAGAGGGATCTTTCATGGAAGAATGCATGGAGGAACAGTTGAGAAGATACCAAGAGCTGCCCCATCGCTTGGAGGAAGATGCCATAGATCGAGAACTGGAACAGCTTTACTTGTCCCATCTGAGCCGGCTTCGAGCAGAGGAGCTTGGAGGAAGAGGAGACTGGTCTGAAGAGAGCTCAGGCAGCAACACCAGTCCTGTACCATCTCTCATTGCATTGCGGCAGAGTGTTTTGACTGATCGTGACCTGATAGTCAACTGGACAGGCCCAGAGAGAGCACTCAACAGTTCTCTGGCAAAAGAGATCACACTGTACTATGCTAAGCAACGGGATGATGACTCCAGAGATAGTGAGGAGGAGGGAATTATGGCAGGATATGCAACACAGGGACCGCCTGAGGTGGTGGGACCAGGCCGTGATAGCCCACCAGTCTTATTAGAAGGCTGCTTTCTAAATCATCTGGAAGAGGGAAATGTCCAACAGAGTCCAATGAAGGACTCTGACCCCTTTCCCAGCTTGAGAGTGGTGGCACCTAACACCTTGAGGCCGGTAATTCCAGAGGCTATGGTGATGCCCCTTGTAGTTCCAGCCCGGACACTAGTGCCACTACCAAAGCGGCCCACAGATCTGCCATCCAGCCCTCTTGATGCCCATGGACAAGGCAAGAGCCAGGGCTTCTTGATAGGGCATGGCAGCCTCTGGCTGGGTGAGGGCCTTCATGTCCACAAGCCCCCTGAAACCAGTCCCGTTCCTCATAATGAACTTGAAAAGATTTTGACACGCTCCCTGCGGTTCCTCAGCCTCTTTGTCTTCCTTCCCGTGGTTTTCAACAGCTGCATGCCTTTGGTGGCCGTTACACTTTACCTCCTTTTGGATTGGTTCTCATAATTGGTATGGCAGAAGTGCCAAAGGCTCGTGAGAAGATCTGTAACTTGGCTCTATTCCTGTTTCACCTGATCAGCTAAAAAATTGGCAGTAGTGTCAGATCTTTTTAGAGTTAATGGCATATCCATTCTAAATTTCCCAAGGTTCAGAACTATTTATTTTTATTAAATCATCTGGTATAAGAGATGAATTGCTTGGACAATAAAAATGAGCTATATGTGAAACTTGCCATGAATTGGATCTGAGGTAGCATTTGTAAGACCCAGAGTGGGTGACAGAGGGCTCAAAGCCCCAATAGCCCTCCCACGCTCCCTTTGCACAATTTATTCAAGAAGGTTAGAAGCAACAGCATTGTCCATCCTGTCATTTTCAAATATAGAGAGGCAACTAACTATGCCTTGTCTGAAAATCCTACTCAAAGAGCCAGAATAATATTTCCCTTTTCCCTCTTTAAAAACAAAATTCCTTGTTATGATTTAGTAATCTTAACAAATCAAACATGTACATTTCTAGGGGAAAAAGTCAAAATGGCCCATGTAAAATTTTAAGATAGAATGTTTTATTTAAGTTCTTTATGCCCATTCTCTATATATTAGTGCAAAGTTTGGTAATTAAATTCCCAGTAAGTTTGAGGAGCCTCTGGTTTTATTATATTACCTGTTCTGTGTAAGATTTGGACAAATCAACTAGCTAGCTCAGTTTCTATCTTGCTTTTCTCGTGGGCAAGTACAAATGATTACTAATTAAGTGAATTCTGCATTAACAAACAAACAATCCCATTGAGTTAAAAATGACCCCACACCTAGTGCTAATCTGTTGCAGAGGTTCCTTTGGCTCTTTGGGAAAGAATACAGGCTTAGACCTGAATATACTACCCTGTGACACAGCAGTCTATCAATGTGAAAAAGACTAATTAATAGATGACCCCTAATCCCCACTTATTTTTACAAGGCTGGGAAATTGTAAATATGTTTTGAAAATATCATGAAGCACTTTCTTTCAGAATGTTCTCCTGTTCCAGCCTCAGTGAATTTAACAAGAAAAGTCCAAAGGCAAAATAGCACTTTTGTTAAGCACCTGATTTCAGAAGGATTTGTGCAATCCTGGATTGTGCTCCACATTTCTGTAATTTCCCATTATTTGAATGAAACAGGGAGACAGACAGAAGTTTTCCATTCCAAAGAAGATGGCAGCATTTTCAGTTCTTTGCCCGCACAGCTTCTGCAAAATACAATCACAACCATTCCAGATGGCCTCAACAATCGTACAGCCGAGTTCCATTCATGCCCCTATCCTGAGCCCTACCCAGCTTCTTAGGAAGAAACTTTGGACTGCTGGCTGTCTGTGCTTCTGGGACCCCTTTTCACTCCTGGATCCTACACTTCTCTGCCACTGGCAGGGTCCAACGTACAGGACTAGAGGAAAGCTCCCTAAAACAGATGGCCCCGTATTTATTTTTGTACCTGGTGGGAAGGCTGATTTTTTCTACCGTAGAATTCATCCCAAGATAGAGATTTTATTTATTAACAACTAGCAGTACAAACCCAGGCTGGTGGGTTTGTAGAAGATTAAAATAATTTATATATACATGTTTGATGTCTGCAGCAAAGGAGTAGATTGGAAACACCCTGTGTCTTTATGTGCAATAGGTTGAGATGGCACTGAACTTGCTGTAAGAAGAAAGCCCGCCCGCTTTCATGCTGCTAAATGTTTTTCATTAACTTCCTCTTGAATGTTGTACTGTCAGCAGCTGCTGTGATATAGCTTTGTGGGGCCTTGTGGAGGAAGTGGAGATATTTGTATGGGTTCTGAAGCCACTTCTGTCTGCAGATCCAAACATGGTCCTGCTTTCCCCATCCATTGGTGAATGCTCTTAATTAAGGAACATAGGGAGGTTTGGAAAGTGGAATACTGTTTGTGCTTCATGAAGAGAGATCTGTTCTGATGTCAGTCATCTTAAGAAAAACCTGTATTTTCCAGATAAAAGCTGAGATCAGAATGTAATTAGCAGTCACGGCTATATGTGTGTGTGTGTGTATGTGAGAGAGAGAGAGAGAGAGAGAGAGAGAGAGAGAATGAATGAATGAATGAATGAATGAATGAATGAATGAATGAATGAATGAATGACTGAGAGAGAAAGTACACATACTTTTCTTAATTGTCCCACGATTAACATTTTTTGATGTCCTACTATTGTTCCTTCTGCCTTATTCAAACTGTCAGACCCTTCATCAAACAAATATGTCTTATACATGTTCCACACCACATAAGTTCTGAAAATTAATTGGTACCTCCACTTGGCTACAAAGCAAGCATTGATTATACTTTACATGTCTATAGAAACACTGGTCAAAGCCAAAATCTTCATAAGTGAGCAGGCTGCCTCTGGTGGCAGATGGTTGAATAACATTAAGGACTGCAGAGTGGGACATAAACATATATTATGGAGTATTATTCTTCAGAGAGTTCTTCTGCACAACTTGTATTGAAATGCAAAATGTCTGCATAAAACATTCCTGTGCTTTTGCACAGCTCCTGGCCATATAAGTTAACATATGCAGGAGAATTCATATGCAGAATGTGCTTCATGTTAATTAATAAGGTTTCTATGGATTTGGGGATATCCAATTTCAAAGTACTTTGGATTAGCTGTTATAAAACCAGGCTTATTTTAGTGCTTTTACTTTATATTGTTTTTAACTTTCAGCATTCAGCTGGCCAATTTAGAGTACAGTTGTTTCAAGTTTCTCCATCTGCATATAGGAAGCTAGCATTTGTGCAAGAAAGCTATACTAGATTCTTCTTACGTGTACTTTATTTTTAAATGAAGTATGTTCAGTAATATGAACCTCTACTTTAAGTTCAATGTTGTTTACTTTAAACATAGTATCAATAAGAGATAAATATCAGGCTTTTATATAAAAAAAACCATCTATAACCACCGCTGTGTATCTGCATTAATGTATACATCTCTGCTCTCACTGGATCCTGTATATTCTTCACCAACATTATTATAGGAAAATCAGTGGCTTCTCTTCTCTGAGCAGCAATAATAAAATGTAATTCAGAGGAGGTAAGAAGTTTGGGTAATTTTTATACTTAATGTTGAAACTAAATAGATGTAAGAGTGCACAAATATAATTGTATGCAACAGGTTAGCATGTATAATAATTACAACTACTCTTTATAATACATTAACAAGTTACCCATTTTTTCTGGGTCATGAAAAATACAAGCCAGAAAAAACTAGATGAGGCAAGTTCATAACTCCTTTCATTTATGCATAGACCCTCATTATATTTACAATATTTGTATATTTACAAATATTTGCAAAAATCCAGATAATTTTCAGAACAACATTATACTCTGATAGTACATTATACTCTGATAGAGCAAGAACAAAAATGAATTCTATGACATCCTGAAGACTTACATCTAATATAGCATAGATTTTTGTGGATAATAGTCCATATTGTTAGATGTCCAGAGTAGAGAGAGGAATACTATATATGAACAGCCATTTGGAAGAATAGGTTAATGGAGATGGTAGAAAGAAAGGTCAGAAACACCGAAAGCTATCTCTAGATCCTGGCCAATAGTTTAAAAATCAATAATTTAACAAAAAATCAAGGGTTTTCTTATTACACTGTTAAATCAGCTCATCAGTGTACCGATAACTGCCACATTCAAGAGTTTTGTTAATGGCCAAAGAGTGATTTATATATATTTTGTTAGACTTTGGAATTATTTAAAAATGGTCAGATCAGGGATGTCAAATTTGATTTCATGGAGGGCCACATCAGTGTTGTGTTTGACCTTGGGGGACCGGGGAGCATGGCCAGCTCAACATCACTTATTTCGGGGGCGTCTGCGGTGGCCTGAGAATTCTGCCAGCAAAAATGGGCTCCCGAGCTCTGTTTTTGCTGGCAGAGGCGTTGCGGGCTGGTCCTTTGCTGTCCTTTCCAGATCTAAGGACCTCGCGGGCCAGATCTGGCCCCCTCAGCTTTGAGTTTGACACCCCTGAGATAGATGGATGTGATAGCCCAGATGTCTAATTTATTATGGATGAGAGGGTGATTTATTTGATCTTTTTTGTGGCTAGCTTTTTAGGCTGTGCTGACCTCTGGTAGCATAGCAGCTGGTTCTGTCCAGTAATCTTATCTTGATGCAAGTTGGCTTATGCATGCAGAATGCATTGTGGAGATTTCACTTTGGCTACTGATATTTATGGCTTTGTCCATAAGAGATTTCTTTTCTGTGAACAGACTGAATCCATGCAATTGGGGGAGGGGAGCTGTGCAGGTTGAATTAGTATCAAGCTATGGATTTATGAATGAGAAATCATGCTTGTTCAGCCCTTGAAACATAGCTTGCTAGAGAACATTAAAGAAGAGAATTAGCAGTGGTACATTTGTCTATGATTTAAAAGCAACAATTCTGCATTTTTTCTTCAATTTTGCAATCACCCCATGGTGTGGAATTAGATTACAATCCCAGAAGCCTTATTTGTTTTAAGCAGCCTTCCCCCAAGATAGAGCCCTTTAGATGTCTCGGACTCCATCTCCTAGATTGAGGCTGCCGCCTTTGATCACGTTCCTCAGCCAGGTCTCTTGCTATGGAAAAAGATCTGTGCATGGCAAACTATAGGGAGCATGGCAGGGAATATATCTGCTACTGTAGAGCAAGGAATTGGATGGGAC
This sequence comes from Bungarus multicinctus, assembly GCA_023653725.1. NCBI lineage: Eukaryota > Metazoa > Chordata > Lepidosauria > Squamata > Elapidae > Bungarus > Bungarus multicinctus. The sequence continues at coordinate 159,867,218 of CM042834.1, forward strand.
TTACGTGTGCGTGTGTGGGTGTAGGTGTGTTTATATGTGTATGTGTGTACATCCTTTTGAGCTGTGCCTGCTTCAGAAGCACTAATAAACATCCTGACTATAGCACTTGTGTCCTTGGGAGTTTTTTGGAAACCGCAACAAATGGGTTAGGGTAACTGCTACCTGCCCTCCTGTGATTATTTGGAAGCCTCAGCCCCCCCCCCCCCCCAAGTATTTGCTTCCATATTCTCCCTTTCCTTCCTTTGATTCAATTAATGACCCAAGGATACTATTTCAAGAGACTGTTCTTCCCCAATAGATGATATGCACTAAAATCTAAATTATATCGCTTGTCATTATCAGCAAAAAGAAGCCTAAAAATTGGTAGTCTGCAGTCACTTTATCTCTGCCCAAATTCTGACATTCTAGCTCAAGCAAGGGTAGGAAACTTGGTGGGGGGGGGGGGGGGAAGGGCAGTGTTGCTGAATATAGTTAACATGCCCAGTAATAAAGGATGCTGGGATTCAGTGACACTTGAAACTCATGAATTTCAGGAGAAAAATAGAGAAATCTGGTAACTGGTAATATATGTAGTATAATTCAATATGCCTGAAAATGCCTACTTTCTGGTTTAAACTGACTCTTGCAAAAAGCATTAAGATTGGCTTGAGAAAGAAGTGTTTAGTAATATCTAAGAACTTGACAATCTGTTTAATAAAGTGTCTGTCACAGGATACAGACCAGTGGTGGGATTCAATTTTTTTTACTACCTGTTCTGTGGGCATGGCTTGGTGGGCATGGCTTGGTGGGCGTGGCAGGGGAAGGTTACTGCAAAATCCCATTCCCTGCCCAGCCCACTAACCTGCTTTCCATCTCTGTTGTCCTGTGCAGGGCAACAAAAGAAGACCCAGCCAATCAGCTGGGGCTCGGGAGGCAGAGAATAGATGGGGCGGGGCCAGTCAGAGGGGGTATTTGCCGGTTCTCCGAGCTACTCAAAATTTCCACTATCAATCAGAACCTGCTGAATACCACCTCTGTTACAGACATTAATACCCAATTCTGGCATTAGATTTCAGTGTGAGAAGTCAACCCAAAATAGGCAAAGCAACAAGAATTTACTTCAAGGTGTAGAATTTTTTCTTCTACAATGTTTGTAAAAATTAGGTTTTGTGTGTACGGACTTCATTCCCCTTGGGATTCTCCATGTAGAAAAAAATGGTTAGAAACAAAATATCAGAGCAAATAAATGCTTTATTGAAAATTATTAAATAAATCACCAATGAAGGCTGGGAAATTTCCTGTCATTAACGGGAGCATAAGACTATTTTAGGACAGCAAAATATCCATGTTTATGAATGTGCAAGTCATTGAATTTATTGTGCAGAAGACTGCTGCTCTGGTTAGTTTGCAATCAACATCTACTTTACAAAAGGATGCATGGAGCCCCTTAGGCCAGATCTTGTTTTTCCTTTCATGCCTCCCCTAGTTGAGGGGAAGACAATCCAAAGTGGTGCCTTGAACAAATAATCGGAGGACAGCCAATCCAGCAGAGGCAAAGCAACCGTCACCAGGGCTGAAACAAAGGGTTATTCAATATTCTGTTTTTTACAGTAGATAAGTTTTTGGAAAGCCTATGAGACAGACACATTTCCAACAAATAATATTCTATAATGCATTACTTATGAACTTAGAAATAGCAGACAGACCATACAGTTAGCAGCTTATTCTTCATGAATTTGTCTAATCTCATGTAAATCAGTACCTGTCATTCAATTGCATAGCATTTTGGTGACAGCATTCTGAAAAAGTGAGACCAGCTGCTTGAAGCTATGGAGACAAGCAGCTTCTCAAGGAGAGAACCACTGTCCCTAGTTGAAGAACATGGGGTGGACAAAACAGCATCAGTGCAGAGAACTGGCCAGAAGAATATTATTGGATCCTAGCAGCCTATATTAAGGTGTATAATCTAAAGAATATCAAAACATTAGTTGCTGTGGCTAACCCTGTTAAGCTACCTGGGGAATGGGACAGGTACTTTAAATATTTTCATGGGTAGAGTGGCATTTCACAAAAAGGAACAGCGTCACAAACATTTCTGCAATCATTTCTGTGTCCAATTTTGCTGTTGGAAACAAAGTGATATTCTGACTATAATTAAGCCCAGTGATGGCGAACCTACGACACATGTGTCAAAGGTGACACACTATTATATTTTGGGTGACATGCTAGTGTTCACCAATACTTGATAATTATTGTTGAAAGCACACCCTACTCTCACACAATTTTCAGTGGCTGTACACAGCTACTGAAAATGGCAGTATGTTTCTGGACATCATGCTGCCCCCAGAGCCACTGGGAATCATGTGAGATTGAGGAATGTTTTGACACTTTTTAGAGACTACAGACCCTGTGGAAGAACATTTTCTGAAGCTTTCAAGAATGAAGGCCTTGTGCGACCTGCAGCTACCTCAATTTGTCTGCAACATATATATTTTCTGAATTTTTGATACACTAAGCCCAAAAGGTTTGCCATCACTGACTGACTGAACAAAGATAACTGTCCATGCACTTGATTGCAGCATATGAACTGGAATGAGATCAAAGTACAGATGCTAGACTTTGGATTGGGACCAGAATGATGCACAAATATCGTCACTGGTTATCAGGGAATTATTGAGCATGATTCAGTATTGATGTGTACATCTGTGTCTGCTCATTGGAACCCTTCTCCAGATCATGCTGACTTTCTAATTCTGGAGACTTAGTTTACACACTATTTCAGTCCATTTGGTACTGGTCAGATCTCATCTGGTATCCTAGGCCTAGCTGGAGCACTATACCTAAAAAGGATTCAGACAAGCTTGGAGCAGTTACAGTGAATGTGAACAAAACTCATAAGATTGGAAAATGAATATGAAAATATGAAAATGAAAATTGGAAAGGGAATTGTGTATGCTTAACCCCAGAAAAAACAGAAAAATTACCATCCAGAAAGCTGCAATCTGTTCTCCATCTTTCCAGACTGGGGAATACTGACCATAAATTACAAGGTAGATTTGGATTGAAAAAAAATGCAGTAATAAAAGATGTTTGACAATGGTCCCCCTTTATTTTCTAGGTAGATGGTAGATTCCCCTTACAGCCACTGTCAAGAATTATTTAATATGGATTTCTGCACTGAACAAAAGGTTGAACAAAATAGTGTTAAACAGTGTTGGAAGAAATAGCCTTCTGGATTCAGTTTCAAGTGGGGAAGAAAGACATTGGAAACATGGTGACTGCTTGGAAATATGGTTTAATGGTGGACAGATTAACATACCTTGGGTGAAGAAAGAAGGGCTGATATGCTGAGAATGCAATTGTTTTATACCCTCTGTTGGGATTTGAATTTGGGCTTGTATTCTGATTGGTTGTCAGACTCCCATGGGGCCATGCAGGGGCAACTCTGTAAACTGTCCTGAGTCCCAGGCTTGGTTGAGCCTTGCTGGATGATGATGTAATGAAAGGGCTTTGGGCAATTCCTATTATAGCTTTACTTGGAGTAGATCTTTATTATGTAAAATAGACTGGCCTAGGCCAGAGTAATGGCCCATTAGCAAAGGTGGGGGAGGGGCTGAGTTTCTGCCTCTCTGAGTTTCTACTTTTCTTTTTAGTGGAAATATTCTGCCTGTTTAGTATATTCTGAAAAATTTCATTTTTCTAGGAGAGGGGTGGGTTTTAACTTCCAACAACTGCATTTAAACAAAGCTGATAGTTTTATCAATAATATTGCATGCTAGACTTATCTTACTTTTTGTTGGCTTCCCTAAGCATTTTTTTTTAACAGTGAATGATCTATAAATTTATAAAATAACTTCTGGAGAAAAGAGAGCTTTGGATTAGAAGCATTCATAACAAGTCTTTTTTGGGTGGGACTGGAGCTCTTGTGCTCATTCCACTCTCCTGTATCAAAACAGCTTTCCAATCCTTGAGCACAGCCTTACAGTGGAAGATTCGTGAAAGTTTTTAAAAATATGCTCTGTGCTACGTATCCTTTGTGGCCCCATATAATGCAACACTCTGTATTGTTGTGCACTTGTGAGCATGAGACAGGGAGGAGCTTTCTTAAGATTTAATTTGCAGAAGTTTTCCTTCCTATGGTTGACTTGGCAACCGAGTGTTGAAATTGCATTGGAAAGAAGGGCGGTGGGATATAGTATTAAAAGCCCGTGAGGGGGCGAAGAGGAGAATTATACTAAACAAGGTGCGTGTCTTTTTATGTCTGTATGGGTTTCCTTCTTGACTCTATATAAGCAATGTTGACCCTCGGACCTACTCCAGAAGTTTAGAAACGAAGCCCTCGCCTTGAGCCCTCTCCTTGCTGGGGAATGACCTATAAAGCCGAATTCCCGGATCTGAGGTGGGCTTCTGTCAAGAATTTCCCAGAGTCCCCCCTACTCCCAGAGGCACTTGGTGCTTTCCACCAGCTGCTCTTGGTTCTTGCAAGTGAAAAAGGATGCTCCCTCCTGTCCAAATCCCTCCCACCGCCGCTGGGGCCGAAGCTGTCCGGAAATTCCCGAGGCTTCCCTCTCCCGCACCTTCTCACACTCTCACTCACACACGTACAGACAGGCGCGCGCGCGCGTCCTCTCTCTCTGTGTCTCTCTCTCTCTCTCTCTCTGTCTCTGTCTCTCTCTCACATACACACACACACACAGACATTCGGGGCGCGCGCGAAGGGGCGCGCTTATCTCTGTCCATTGTCCTCCCTGTTAGCTTCCACAGCCATTTCATCCAACGCCGCTTCCTGCAACACGCTGCCCTTTCCTCTCTTCCCATGGCAGTCCTCTCGCGGACCTGGACCTCCATCACCACCAACGGCTTCTCCCAATGAAGCCCGGAGATGCTGGGGCCTAAAGTCCTCACCCCCTCCCAGGCTAAAGAATCTTCCGGTAGACGGGACCAAGATGGCTCGACTTCCACTTCGACAGGAGCAGTTGAATTTGAGATCCTTCCTGGTGGGATCCCACTGAAAAAAATGAATCGAGCCACAGCCAATTTTTGAGAGCTGTGAGATTTGGGGGCAGACTCAGTTGGGGTATAGTGCGATCTGATGCCTTGGGTATCCTGATGAAACTAATCCCCGGAAGAATTGGTGAGCGCCTGATTTTTTTGACATAAGGATGGATCAATCTGGAGATTTTTTTTGCTTAAAGGGAGAGAGTTCTGCCGGTTGGATTTTAGTGGAAATGGACTAGGTGGGACCCAGTGGAAGGAAAACCTAGTAGACTGGATTTTGCTGCTGTCTGTTTGGGGAGTCAGACTAGACCAGCCTGAATTTCACTGAAAAAAAAAATGATGGAGTAACCTTGGTCCAGACATGGCAAACGGAGCTCAGTTTTTCTGGATGCATCCTTTAAGCTGGTGGCAGACTCTGCTCTCCATCCTCATCAACCCTCCTTCTCCTCAGCAAGGGCTGATTTTGCCATTCTCCTAAGCAGTGAACATCATTGGAAGGAGGAAAAAAAAAGGTAAACGCTTGGATTATTTTCCAGCTCCTTATACCTTATCTAGGCTGACAATAGAGGGAGGGGGCAGGATCACGGCCTGCAGGAAGAGGGAAGGGAGAAGGGGTGATCCTTTGAAATGGCAGTTTCCCTAGCCCCATTTCTTCCTGGGAGAAGGACTGGCCCTGTCTCCAAGGCAACAGCTCTGGGGCATTCCTAGCCATGCCTCCCTAGATAGGGTGTGAACCCTGAGCTACCAGAACAGGGTAGAGTGGATTGAGAGGCAGGCTTTTTGCTTTCTCCCCCCCCCTCCCCCTTCAAGTGCCATCCATCTACCCGTCACGTACCCCCAGCCAGCCAGCTGGGATACTATTTCTACCACTCCTCTGATTAGCCAGACTGGAGAAGCAGAGGTGAGCAGGCCCAGTCACCAGACAAAACCGCATGCTCAAAACTGGTGATGCAGGATTGTTGTCTATGGCCATTCCTCTCCTGCCTTTTTTAAAATCTGTTTCTCTTCCCGTATCTCCGCCTCTTCATAGATCCACTTACTGCTATCTCCCAAACCAAGAGACAAACACATGGATCCGCTTCCTATCCTTGCACTCTGCATCCTAGCCGCCACAATAGGAAACCCCCCTCTCCTCCTACTCATCTATCTGTCTTCCTGCCTCCTCCCCTTATTGCTTTTCCATTTCACGCCTTTTCAGATATCTCTATGGAGCCACCACCTGTTTCCTCTCTTCCTTTACATGGGGGAGGGGGGGAGGAAGCTAAGGGTGGGGACAGCTTTATATATATATATATATATATATATATATATATATATCGTTCCCATGTGCTCATGATCAAGCTGGGTGTGGGAGTCTTATTTCCATTTTGCAAGAATTACATTGATCCCAGTTCTTTTGCTGCTTGCTAATCTTTTGGTCCTCTGTGCCCTGTTGCTCTTGAACCCCCACCCAGTCTTCAATCCATGGTGGCTTTTCCTCCATGGTATCTATATATGCATTTCTCTAAAAGCACAGAAAGCAAAGGAGAAAGACTGAACGCATCTCGTACTGAACGCTCATCATCCCACCTTCAAATCGTCACTTGAGAAGCAATTACCTAAGCTTGATCCTGACTATGAAACTGAGACACTTTTGAAACAATTCCATTAATCCAGTATATATGTCATTTTTTTTTACCACTTATATAATATAAGAATATAAAATATAACAAATGCCTAAAGTTCAATGTGTGCAGAATGATGAAGTAGGTTGAGGGCAAGAAAATGTAAAATCCCTTTGTTCTCTTCCACTAGGCCTAGCTTGTGTTTAGCAAGCTGTTAAAACTGAATCTAAAGGATTCTTTACTCAGCTTGATGAGCTGCTTTGTCAAAAGAAATACATTGATTTTGAGACAAGGTATTGATCCTCCCTCACTTCCCACCCACCTGATGCTATAACAGAAATTGGTAGTAAACTATGTATAAAACATAAATATTTCATCTGAGAACATCTGGATCAAAATCCCTATCACAAACTACAATAAAACAATCTTGTTTTGTGTCACCCTGATGTTAATTCAGAGGTGTTGAGCTCAATGCTCTTATCTTTAAATTGCCACCTAAAGTTCTATCAAAGACAAATTTCTTTTGGAACAAATATTCCAACAATTATGCTCGTATACAAGAAGTAAATTTGTGTTTCACCCTTGAGTCAGTCTTACTCTGTCAGGTCAACCTATCTCGCAGGGTTGTTGTTTTTGGGGAAAAGAGAAGGAGAGAGTGCCATGGATATAACCTTGCCTTGGATGAAACACCTGAAGGAAAGATGAGATATAAATAACACAATCATAAATAGCCATTTATCTAGATATTTTTAATTTAGTAAATCTTCATATAATTAGCTAGAAAACTTCATAAAAGTTACTTAGTTGTATTTCAGAGATTAAATAAGAAGGATATAAACTTGGAAATTACAGTACTAAAAATTAACCATGTGCTAGTAACTATAGCCAATTTATTTGCAAGGTTGAATAAACTATTAGTCAGTTAGAAATAATACAACTTTAAATAATTACATTACTCCACTATCACTGATGTAAAGAAAGTGTTACTGGTCTGTCTGGAGAGTTTAATAACTACACTTAACAAATTCCTGCTTTAAAATTAGTAGTAAACCAATTATCTGTCACAAGGTAATCTAGTAAAATAATACCAAGAATTTATATTTATTTGCTTTTCTCTAAGATTTTTAATAAATCGTTAATCTATATAGAAACTTCAATTATTCTAGTCACTAGATTTATAATTTCTATGGTTGTGAGAGTAAAAGGTGCTAAAATCTTACTAGGACTTTTTAGTAACTTGCTTTTCTTTTGCTCATAAATACCCAAAGTGCTTATATATATAAAAACTGGTGAGAAAAAATTGTGTTTTTAATGTGGCACAGTATCTGAATCAGCTTTCATTAGTTTATCGTAGTAGGTATATTTCACTGGAAGTGTCACTTAACTATGTGTAAATAATCACTGAATATATAAGTGTGGATGTGAGGCATGTATGAGGATATGTGTCCAAGTGTTGAGTGAATGTGTTGTGCAATACAATTCTTTAGGTTTATTCAGTTGTTAAATCCTGATTTCAGTAGAACTTTCTCTTTATAATTATATTAGAAATTTCTCTTATTGCAACATTTGCATTGCTGGGATCTCTTTAGAAGATGCTTTTGTTTCAGGTCACCCAAATGTATACAACCATTTTTGTGAATGAACTTAATTTAGTGAACAAGGCTGTATTGTTACATAAATGTATGTATTAATCTATAAACCATATTATTTTTTCTTGATTTATTCATGAATTGGATGAACTGTCATTTCATTGAATTATAAAATTCTACAATTCATGCAGTTTTCACAAAACTATTTGTACCCCATAATTGTAAAATTCTGTATAATTTTTAACAGTGTTGCATCTGCCATTCGTATTGAGCATAATTATTCTCTCATCATCCAGATGTTTGTTGCCCTGTCAACCATGTTCAACAGGACCTTCTTCTTTATACATGTATCATTTTATATACACATGGAATAGGATAGACCCAGGTCTTTATATGGCTCAATTTAGAATGAATGTGTCTCATTTTGTGCCTGAATTCAGGCCCATGCATTTTTGAATACCTTCAAGATTATTCAAAGGTTAATGAAGCAATCTAATATAAACTGCAGTTGTGTTACTAAATGTATTTTACCAATATTATTTTGAGTGTGTCGGTACCGATTATAACAATAAGTGTTACTGTTGAAGAATGCAGCTCCTGATTGACATCCCACTTTCCATTATGACTGACAGGTGCCACTCCAGAAAAGTATATTTGTAGCTCAAGTTTGAATTGCGGGGTCCTTGGTGGTCTCTGAGCTTGTTTGTTTACTTGCAGACATTTCATTACCCAACTAGGTAACAACATTGGTAGTAGAAGGGAGTGAATTTGTCTCTGTTTATATACAAGTGGCTTGCCCTGTCAGTATTGGTGAGTTTGTTCTTGATGGTACCTTGATTAGGTTGTTGTTTAGACTGTTTGATTATTTTCTGAATTGTTAGTTCCTTGATGGGAGTATTGTTTACTGCTTGATGGTTGGCCTGGTGTTAATCTTGGTGTTAATCTTTACAGAGATTATTGATCTGCAGAAATCTGTTGATCTGTTGATTGTATCAACACCCAGATAAGCAGAGATTAATACCAGGATTAATACCAAGCCATCCATCAAGCAGTAAACAATATTCCCATCAAGGAACTAACAACTGAGAAAACAACCCAACAATCTAACAATAGCCTAATCAAGGTACCATCAAGAACAAAGGTCTTCAAACTTGGCAAGTTTAAGACTTGTGGAGTTCAACTCCCAGAATTCCTGAGCTAACATGACTGTAGGAGGAATTCTGGGAGTTGAAATCAACAAGTATTAAAGCTGTCAAGTTTGAAGACCTCTGATCAAGAACAAACTCACCAACATTGACAGGGCAAGTCACTTGTATATAAACAGAGGGCAAATTCACTCCCTTCTACCACCAATGATGTTACCTAGTTGGGTAATGAAATGTCTGCAAGGAAAAAAACAACAAAGACCATTCAGGTGTCACTCCTACAGTACCAATTGCTTGGCCTTAACTGTGGTCTTTCATCCCTTCTATTCCTGTGACAGTACTTTCTTCTCATATATACAGGGATTCATCTGTGCAAGAGAGTTCTTAGACACCCTCTGCATTATAGAATTTAGAATAATTTGCTATCTGAGGGGAAAATCTAGTTCAGGGATCAAGAGTTGGCCCAAATACTAGCCACTTAAAATAGTTGTGGCTCCTGTCTTCAGCTATGCCTAAACTCTAATGGGATCAAAACTAATAATGACTAATGAGAAGAGAGATCTTGGAATAATTTATATTCAAATACATTTCAGATTTTGGAGTAATATTACACAATGCAATGAAGGTGTTGATACAGTGTATATGTGTTGTAAAAAGGCCAAAAGCATGTTAGAGCCTCCATTTTACAACTTTTGCTACAATTGTTAAGTGAATCACTGGAGTTGTTAAATTAGTAACATGGTTGTTAAATGAATCCAGGTTCCCCTTTGACTTTGCAAAAAGTAATCACATGACCCCAGGACATTGCAACTGTCATAAATATGAACCAGTTGTCAAATGTCTGAATTTTAATCCCATGACCATAGGGATGCTGCAGTGATCATGTGTAAAAAATGGCAATATGTTATATATATAGTGGTGCAACTGTATCTGGAATATTGTGTGCTACAGCTCAGAAAGGATACAGTAAAGCTAAAGAAAGTCCCTATGAAGAAAAGTTGTGATATTTGAGGTTTTCTAGTTTAGCAAAGAGAATTGATATGTTTGTAGTGTACAGAATTATGCATAATTGTGAATAAATTGGACAAGAAATAGTTATTTTCCCATCCTAAAGTATTAGAAACAGATGTCACCTAATGAAATTGAATCCTGGAAGAATCAGGATGGATAAAAATGTTTTAACACAACATGTACTGTAATTGAATTTTGGAATTCACTACCATGAGATGTGGTGCTGACTACCAGCTTGACTGGTTTCAAAACAGGGTTGGACCAGTTCAGGGAAGTTATAGGGATTAATGTCTATTAATGGCAGTGTGATTATCTTTGATGTTGAGACACTATTGGGGGTTCTGTATGGAGTTGGATAGCTGCTGTGAGGACGGATTACTGGACTAGTCGATCCAGTATCCAGCAGACACTGATCATGTTCTTAGATCCCCAAATCTACGTACATTTGTCCTTTTGTCAAGCTAACTGATGACCGACCATAGGTTTGGAGGATCCCCTACTGCAGCCCAGAAACTGTCAGGTTGGGGAAAGGTACATCATTGCAAGTCAGAATTATCACAATTCTCTGTTAGATCAATCTGTGCAATTCAAACCAATGGACCACAAGCAGACATTTCCCTCAGAAGATCCAAGTAAGTGAACCAAGCTACATGTAATAGGAGAGGAGAAAGCCTGGTTTAAATCAGATGCCCCTTTTAGTAGGTTTAGGTGGTTGAAACAGCTTAATATGGAACAATAGGACAGAGAATCTGAACAAGGAAAAAAGCCCAACAGGAACACTGTTCAGATGCTAGCAAAGTGCTGTGCAAATAGAAAAGCCTTTGCCAACCTGATGTTCTCCAGCTATCTTGGGACTGCAACTCCCAGCCCAGCCTTTGCTCATTATGGTTGTGGATTATTATTGCAGTCCCAAGACATCTTCACAGTACCAAGATGGGGGAGACTGCTATTGAGAAAAGTCTTGAACAGTGAACAGCAGCAAGAATGTGCTTGGGGTGGATATCTGAGAAAATGATGGAACGTGGAATCATAAATTGTATAAAACTGCTGAAATTTATAATGGATCTTTACCACACAGGTAAAATGCCTTCATGTAAGTAGGTCTTTATGTATCTGCAAATTTCAGATTAGGGGCTACTTTGATGGTTGGGGCATGAATGAGTTCACTAAACATGTTATCACATTTAGAAAGTCCTTACAAAGTTAACTTCTCTTTCTGATCAACAAGCTAAACACTAGCAAGGATGTTGATAAGGCTGAAGGATGGAAAGCTAAGCTGAATCTTCTGCCTTTCTTCTCTTCTTCTCCTCTTCATATGTGTCAGGTTACTGGGAGGCAGCATGAAAGAGGTTGAAATATTTGATAGTCTTTACTGATTTCCCATAGTTTGCCAATATTTCTCCACCTCATCAACTTTAAGATGTGTGGACTTCAGCTCCCAGAATTCCCTAGAATGCAGGTTGAGGGATTCTGGGAGTTGAAGCCCACACATTTTAAAGGTGATGCAGTGGGGAAATATTATTCTAGAACAATACTTTGGAGGTAGTAATTCCACCAATTAATTTCCTCAGTCTGTTTTCCCTGCTTTTGCTTTCTATCTTATCCTTCCCTCTTTCCCTTCTCAGCAGAATTTCTGCCTACCCTGCCTTTTAGAATGGTGAGGAGCTCATCTTATTTCTGCCTTTAAAATGGTGATGTTTAAAAGATTTGTGCTGGTCTCAGAAATGGCTTGTCTCAAACCCTGTTCAACCCTTTTCCAAACAGATATGCAGACTTACAAAGAGAATAAGGGAAAAACTTTTCCTTCTGGGGAAAAGCACTATAACTATTCTAACCCTAACAGTCCTGTACCAACACAGAAAGGTCATTTGTTAATAGGATAATGGTGGATAGCAGTTAGAGAAGGGAACAAAATGCAGCTGAGTAGCAATAGTAGCTTGAGAGGAAACAGTACTGGACAAGGCAAGTATTGACAACTCAAAGTGGCTTCAAAAGTTGCTGGTCCTATATTTATTAGGTAATATCTAGAGCTGAGGCATTACAGTACTGATGAGATCTCTAATAATGTATCATGGAAGGAACATTGCTCAGAATGAAGGGACGCCAAGACCACAAGGACATTTAAGAACTTTTATTTCAAGAGGGATGGTTTTCTGTAGGTTAAACTGTGGTCTATATAGCTGTGGGCAACCTATATATTTCCTATACCACCTTGAGGACTGGAAACCCTAAATTTCCCATTAGCAGTTACCTCATTATATTTGTTTGTTAAACTGAATTTACTATAGAATTTATCTGCAATTGTTTTGATTTTGAACATAACTCTATTCCCCACCTTTTCGTGCCTTTTACTTTTTTCTGGCAGGTTTTCTGTGCCATTAGAAGAATTCTGGGAGACAAAATGTAATAGGTATTCTTCTCCACATGTGAGGGCAAGTTTTACACCTTACAAGTATATTGGGCTGTTGCTAGATTTGTAGAAGCCTTGTCTGGGAAACAGGAATTCTGCCACTCTTCCACTTGATATGTTCAGCTCTTTTGATTTTTTTTGTCTCAGACCATGAATTTTGGAGTCCTTCCTGTGCACTCTCTCAAGTCAAACAGCTGTTACTTCTTCATTCCTGAAACAAAGTGGATTTCAGGTGAAAATAAGGATGCTGTTATGGGCTGATAATATTCTTATTCTCATGAAAGAAGATTCTCATCTTCCCACTATTACAAATAACTGGAAGCTGTTCTCCATTTTCTTCATTAATCTCAAATGTCATAGTATCTCCTACAGTAGTTTATATTAACTGTTAACTAATGTTTAACTCTCATAGTGGATATCTTCATTACAAAATAGCTGACTGCAATTCAGATTCTGAACAGGAAAAGGAAGTTGGAGTCCTAGTGTTTTTTATGTATATTTATCCAAGCCATCCCTAGATCTGCACTTTCCCCGTTATTTAACCTAATAGCAGTACACATTAGCAACATTTTGAAAATGCATTTTTAAAAATCTCTTCATTCATTAAACCTAGTAGAAATGCAATCCTCCATGCATCAACTTTTCAGAATGTCCCAACGCTGTTGTACAGTGTCTACAACAAATGAGTTGGACTGGATATAATTCCCAGCAATATATTATGCAGACTCTTGAGAGAATTATGTTTTTCTCAGAAAATTAGACATGTTGTTGGGGGTGGGGGAGGTGCAGTAAGAATAGGTGACCCTTAATATCAAAGTGACATAAGAACACAGATTTTAAAAATCCTCATTAATTTATAATTTTTACATATCAGAGGGCTTGGTTCTTATAGGAAAATTACATTTCTCCTAGCTCATGGGGATACTTATGTCTCATTAAGTCATTTGTTGGGTTGGTCTAGCCAACAGGTAGAAAACCTTTTTGCAACATACTTTTCTTCTAGTGCTACAGGGAAAGTAGCAGGACATATGAACCAGAACTAGAAGTAGCTGGGCCTAATTTCATTATTTGTCTTCAGGATTTAATGGAGCAGAAAGGCATGGTATAAAATAAATAAGAAATGTTTGGAGGGAAGTAATATTTTAAGGTGAAACAGATTTGTTAAGCCCAGAGATGGTAAACCAGTGACACATGTGTCAAATGTGACACACCACAATGTGTTAGGTGACACACCAGCATTCACTCACACCCACAACAACTACGTGAGAATGAAGTGTGCTCTCACACAACCTCCAGAGCGTCAGAAACATGAGAACAGGACATGCTTTTGTGCAATTTTTGGAGTCTAGGGGCAGCAGGAGAGCATTCTTCAAAGCTGCTTCTAGAATGAAGGCCTCATGTAATCCAGAACAGGCCACAGGGACCTGTCAACAGAAAGAGAGCACTGCCTGAAGGTAAGGTGCCTTCAGCACTCTGGAGAGCATTGGGTCATGGGGGGCAAATCACACTGTTCCCCAAGGCTCATGAACCTTGGTGAACATTTTGAGTAGCAGAAGTGGCCCTTGGGCTGCTCAGCCTCAATGCTGCCACCAGGTTCCGCTGTTCAGTGTGGCTCAGATAGATGGATGAGATAACTATTTTTCTTTTGTTCAGGGCTGGGGTATGGCAAGCCAACAGAATCATTTAGGCATTTTCTGAATGTTTGACATGTTAAGCCCAAAAGGTGAAACCTAGCAGATGCAATACACTTTTTCTGGCTCTCCCTCTTTCTCTTTCATACATAGGAAACTCTTCATAGCATAAGACCTGGTTATCTGAAGGACTGCCTGTCTCCAGTAGTCTCTCCATCTAGTAACATCAGGCAGAGTTGGGCCAGTTCCTCTCAATTTAACAATTTAATTAGTGGGACCCCAGAAGTACTCTTTCTTTATTATGCTGCTGGGTTTCTGGAACAGAAGCCTGGGGCTAGCTGTGGGTACTATTAGGGAAATTGCAGCACTACATAAAGGTAGTCTTTGCTTAACAGCCTGTTGCGTAGTGACCAGCTGAAGTTACGATGCACTCCCCCAGAACGACTTACGACCCAGTTCCAGAGTTCTGACAATTGCACCCCCACCTCCACTCCCATGGTCATGTGATTGCACTTGGCAACCAGTTCACATTTATGACCATTTGCAGCATCCTGTAATCACATGGTCATGATTTTTGACTTTTTTGCAGGTTTCTGGCAAAAAACACCCATGGAAGAAAATGGGTTTGTTTAACATCTTTGGCTTTTGCTTAACAATCACCACAAAAAGGGTGTGAAATTAGGTATGGTTACAAAGTGACCCACTTAACAAGTTAATACCTTATACATGGGCACCACATTCCCAATGCCTGCATTATGATTTAGCATATTTGCAAGTCAGGAAATTGTGATGGGCAAACATTAGTTGTAAAACTACGATCTTAGGTATGAATCAACCCATTGTGTGTGCAGTGCTTCAATATTTCTGATTAGAAATCGGGAGACAGAGTATAGTCATAATGCTGTCCTTGACACTTGGTAGGAATGTATCAGATGACAGGCATCCCAAAGAGTTAAAATTACTGTTGTAATACACGGATGCTTTGTAAACAGCCCCATATATGTGTGCAATACTTTTGCTGTGGTATGGCAAGGATGGGCAAGAAGAGTTTTTTGTGGGTGTGTGACTAATTCAGTATCCATGTAGATGAGTCAGTCTGAAGGAACTGCATGATACAGCTCAATCTGTTTTACAAATTCCAGTGTACACTTAACTCTCCCTTTCTCTGCTTCTATGATCAGGACACTGAAAATATATTTGCAGGTGGGCATATTGTGGTATGGCATGCTCAACTTAGACATATGAATGTACACTGGGCAGAAAAATCTCCTGAAAAAGTTCTTTTTCTCCCAGTCAATCATCTACTGAGTGTTGCTAATAGCTAAGTGGGAGGTGAGGTGTAGATGCCCTCATGGGAGGTGGAACATTCCCCTCTGTCTTGCCTCAGGCCGCACACAATTTATGAATCCAAGGGAGATGGGTGATTAGAAAGTGGTTAGAAAGTATGAAATATCAATCAACCAATCTGGAGTATATGAAAAAAGACTACACGTACATGTTGACCTATGGATGCAGAATTCCTTTCTAAAACCTGGGATTCCAAATTCCATTTAGATCAGGATTCCCTACCACCATGTAGAGAATTCTGAGGTAGTTTCCTGCGTGGCCCCATAGTCCCCTTGCATATTTTATTCAGAAGGTATGTGAGCATTGCTTGAAGCCTCTCAATAAGTTATTTTCCTTGTCAATAAGTTACCTTCTTTGTGAGGAAACAAATGGATTATGGGACCTAGGCAGATCTGATTTGACATCCTCAGCAAGGAATTCATGCTAACCTCTCATTTTTAGATGTCATTTAAGTTGTGTACTTCCACATGCAATGTGTGTCCTCAGTTAGATATGATATTCAATAAACCATAGTTTTATTGTGATCCAGTCTCTAAATATACAAGTTCTTAACTGACTGTTAAACAATGTGGTTTAAATAAAGAATTTTTGGGGAAAGACATTCTCAGACATTACCAAGACAATGACTGGAAAAGCTAAGAGGCTACAATGTCAGCCTTTTCAACTGATTGTTTCAGAAATCCTAAGTATAATTCTAGTGGGAGCTCCATAAAAAGAATGCAAGATACATGGTCAAGCTATTACCTAAATGTTCTTTTACTTGTCTCATTTAATGTTATTTTCTCGTAATATTTTGGAAAGGTAAAATGATACAGGTGGTCCTCGCCTTACAACTACAATTGAGACCAAAGTTTATGTTGCTAAACGAGACACTTGTTAAGTGAATTTTGGCCCATTTTACGATTTTCCTTGCCAAAGTTGTAAGTGAATTACTGCAGTTCTTCATTTAGTAATATGGTTGCTAACTGAATCTGGATTTCCCATTGACTTTGCTTGTCAGAACTCAGAAGGTTGCAAAAGGTGATCACATGACCTCAGGACACTGCAATCATCATAAATAAGAGTCAGTTGCCAAACATCCAAATTTTGATCATGTGACTATGGGGATGCTGCAAGGGTCATAACTGAAAAATCATCATAAGTCACATTTTTTTCAGTACCATTGTAACTTCAAACGGTCACCAAATGAGCTGTTGTAAGTTGAGGACTACCTGTATATCTTAAAAAACTTTACTCGCTTATGATTTCAGTGTTAGCATTTTAAGGACTCAGAAGATTAGAAACAGAAAATAGTTAAAGGTAAGTTTAAGAGTGTAGAGAGGAAGAAAAGCCCCCTGTATGTTATCAGTTCTCGTCCTGCCAAACTGGTTACCAGAGGGTCAGCTAGGTGTGGCTCCTTTTAGAGAACATCACTAGAATCCTCACCATAACATAAACTTCAAGCCTGCTACTTACTGAGCGCTCTGGTGATTAACTAATAAGCTACTTGATGCTATCTCTCACTGAGAAAAGGAATAGCAAGATAGTCCATAAGGTGCCAGAATAAAGAATGACAGATCTATATGTCCTTATATTAAAAGACTGTTTTCCTTTTCCCCTTTTTAGCTAGGTTTTGGTGACTTTTTGTGAGTCTTAGGAATGTGAATGCTCTCAAGTATCCGGAGAGGTAGTTTTTCTCATAGTAAAATAGTTCAAGCTATATATGTGGAAGACTCTAATGTGGAAAAAAACTGCCAAAGGATGGAAAATACCATTGCCGGAGACTCTTAAAACTGCTGCCTATCAGAAAAAAAGATGGATCAGTGCCTTGAACAGTAGTAGACTATCTTACAAAAGTCTCACCCCATGGAAACTGAATAAAAAAATGTACCTTCATAAATGAGAGGGACTTCTTGTACATTTATGCAGGACCCACTATCCAGAGGTTTGCTTTTATTGCACTATATAAGTAAGGAGTTAATGACTGATACCCTGAGTATGTCCGAATACGCACAAATCTCCCAGTTGGTGGGACATGAGCAGTTATATGTTAGCCTCAGAGTTATCCCCAAATTAGAAAATCCTAGGTCAGCGGTCTCCAACTGGTGGGCCGCGGGCCATTGGTGGGCTGTGAGAAAATTTTGGTGGGCTATAGAGAAATCTCACCCCCAGAGCACCCACCCCCCAAAGCAGTTAATCCAGGCTGTGCAGAAACACAAGGCTGCACTGCCCATGTGGCCTGTGGGAACCCTCCCCGCCCACTCACTCCTTACCCGGCAAACTTGCCTACTAAATTGCTATTTTTCCTTTTTCCGACCATCATCTGTTCTGCTGTGCCAGGAGATTTAGATTAGCTAGGAAGCAGAAAATGGTTGGATTTCTTGCTTTCTTGCTAGTCTTTAGATCTTCGGCTCTGCTTTTAAGCACAGCCAAACCTCCCTTAGGACTGAAGGTTCTATTATTCAGTGCAGACTCACGGCAAGCAAATTTGAGAGACTGAGCTAGTCGATGGCAGATAGATAGATCACTGAATGATTCTGTGAGCAACTCAATCTGCCTGCCTGCTTTGCCTGATTTTGGGTAAAAGTTGCTCTTTTTTTATAAAAAATTCAATGTTTACATACATGGTGTGTTGTGAGTTAATTTTGTGAGTTTGCTTGCTAGCAAATTTTATATGACAGACTGAGCTAGCCGATGGCAGATAGATAGATCTCTGAATGAATTTGTGATTCTGTGAGCAACTCCATCTGCCTGCCTGCTTTGCCTGATTTTAGGTAAAAGTTGCTTTTTTAATAAAAAAATCAATGTTTATATAAATATTTATAATATTTACATACAAGCCATGCCCAGCCAGTCACATGACCACCAAGCCACACCCACAAATTAGACTATGCCCACAGAACCGGTTAATGGTCCCTGGGATTTAAAATTATGAGTTTGGTGGTCCCTGAGGTCCAAAAGGTTGGTGACCCCTGTCCTAGGTTGCATACAAGAGCATGCACATGCTTGCACTCAAACTGGGTTTTAGCAGGGCTTATTTCCTGATGGACAAAATATACCCAAACTAACTAGTACTGTTGATAGGGAATGCTGCTTGTGATATTGGTATGACTAAGATTGGTAACCTCATCCACTTTATGCTACTAAAAAATATTAGGACAAAGTTAAACAAAACAATGAAACATTTCCAATGGTGGCAATCAATATTCATTGACACCTGGAAAATTGTGGCTTGAAATGAAAAAGGAGCAAATGGAAAAGAAAATGAATGAATGAATAAATGAATGAAATTAAAGAAAGAAAAATAGGTGCTAAATTGTAGTACCTATTTGCCAAAGACAGTCTATTATGCATGATAAAGGAACAAACGGAAAAGCATGACTGATTTACTTGTTTACAATCAAAGGTGAAGAGAATTAATGAAAGATACAAACAAGATGACAAACTCTGGATGTGGATTTGATATATGAAGAACGTTTTCAGGAAACAAAGTGAATATGAAAGAAAAAGAAAGAAATGAAAGAAAAGTCAAAGTTAGGCGACTATAAGGAATGTACAACATGAAAAAAATGAAATCAGATTTATTTCCTTACAATATGAATGATTACAATACAATACAGTGTAATTACAATCCTTACAATAACCATTGGATGGCTGTATAAATTTGTTTAATAAATAATTATTTTAACTGGATTTTTAATGCTGTACAATGCCTGGAGTCACTGTGTTTGTTGGGCAGTTATATACATTTGTTTAATAAATAAATATAAGAATACGTAAATGAAAATAGGGAAAATATATGAAACCTTTCTGAAATTAATTATGCTATGAAATTCCACAGAAATTTATGGAGTTGTACTAATGGGAAATATCGAAAAGAATGGTAAAATGAACTGAAATAATCTATGGGTTAGAAAAAATGCATGTGAGATCATGATTAATTAGAAAGAATTAGAAGAGAAAAATGTCTATTTTTATTTATTAAATTTATATGCAGCTCATCTCACTCTACAAGGGACTCTGAAATGTTATATAACAAAGATGGAGAGAAAAAGATAGTTGCAGAGAATGCGTCCAGCAATACCAGGAACAGTTAATAAAAAAAAGTAGAGAAGATCAGCCATTTTGATGGAAATAAAATTATTTTGAGATGAATTAAAAGGTCTACACAAGAGGTTTCCAGTAGAGTAAACATAATTATTATTATGGTTCATCACATAGTCAGCCAGATGTTTAGATTGGATTTGGCATTTTTATCCATCTATTGGGTTAGTTATCATTGTTCTTAGATGTAAGCTGTTATAAATAAAGTAACCTTTTGGAATTGATGGATGGTGATTTTGCTGCAGTCAACAGATGATGATTTTGTTCAATTGATAGATGGTGATGATTATATCCCATCTTTTTATCTCTAATTCAGGGCAGCAAACGTACCTAATGTCAGGGTTCCAAGTAACATCCCCAACAGAATCAAAACTCCGAGGCAGGCATCTTCCTCAAAGTATAAATTTATTAGAGATGTCGTATTGGCACATCTGGGGAAAACCTGAATCTGAAAGCTCCACGTTTTCCCCACCCAAAGTAAAGTCAAATTTCCTTCCCCTCCACTCACGTATGTGTCATATGGTCCACCCTGGTCACTGTCCCAACTTCATTTACCTTCTAGTAATTCTCCCCAGATGCTGGAGAGACATCCTTCACTCCCAAGGGAAAGAATGTTATTATGATTACGCACCCCACACTATCTCGAACTCCCCCCTCCCGTTCCCACAGCTTGCCCAGCCACCACTGGCAGCCCTGAAGACTCCCATTAAAGATGGCTCCAGGGCTGACATCTAATACTCTTGGCTCCTAGGTCCTCCACCACAAAAAACGTAGGGAGGTGGGGTGGGTGGGATGAGTGAGAGCGAATGGCTCAAACTCAGCCTGTCAGCTTTCATGACTAAGGGTGGCCTAGTCTTCTGGTTTTTATACTAGCATTTTTCATTATGTCAAACTGACTCTCCACCAGGGGATACTGAAAGAAGTATTTTAGAGGTTTGCATGGGAAAGATAGTGCTACATTGAATAATGTAATTGAAATAAATGCTTTAAAATTAGAATCCGCAAAAAATTGCGAAAGCCAGGGGTGGTATTCAAATTTTTTAACAACCGGTTCTGTGGGCGTAGCTTAGTTGGTGGGCGTGGCTTGGTGGTCATGTGACTGAGTGGGCGTGGCTTGGTGGTCATGTTACTGGCTGGGTATGGCCAACTCAATATCACTCACATCGAGACATGCATCTCCTCGCCTGGCCTCTCGTGAGTGTGGGGATGCTGCAAGTCGTAAGCGTGAAAAATGGTCATAAATCACTTTTTCCAATGGTCACTCCACACAAGCAAAGTACCAGCAAAGAAGGGAGAAAAAAACTCCAGAGAAGTTCCAGAGACAGGAAGTCTAGTCCTGCCAAGAATGTAATAAGGGTTAACAGAGAGGCAGTTTCTGTAAGCAACACCAGAATGTTTCCTTCCTGCCTTCCTTACAGGATTAAGCCAGTAATTTCTTCTAACAACCGGTTCTCCGAACTGCTTAGAATGTTAACAACCGGTTCTAGCGAATAGGTGCGAACTGATAGAATCTCACCCCTGAAAGGTCATAAATGCGGAAAAAATATTGGAAAATGGTAAAGCTGCAGATGTAGAAGGTATAACTGGAACAATATTAAAATATCAATGATTTGTTAAATGGCTGCATGTCTTATTTCATGTGTGTTAGTATTGCATCTGACTATTGGCAGAATGCCATTCTTCTTTCCTTATATAAAGGGAAATATGAGATTATTTATTGAATGTTCTTGAGAAATGCATTTGACACAGTTCCAGTTGAAATGGCACAAGGAGATAGTGAACACAATTTGATAAGTGTAACGCATTCTTATCCTAGACATAATTTGTACAAATCATATTTTTGTACTTAAAGTATTTGAGAAATGCAAGAATATGAGAAAATTAATTATATATGTAGTGCTGACAGCACAAGA
This sequence comes from Bungarus multicinctus, assembly GCA_023653725.1. Lineage (NCBI taxonomy): Eukaryota > Metazoa > Chordata > Lepidosauria > Squamata > Elapidae > Bungarus > Bungarus multicinctus. Next base: position 159,888,928 of record CM042834.1, read on the forward strand.
CTGTTGATTTACAGGAAGCATAATATAAGGTGAATAGGCTTAAATTTTGAAGGTTGGTTGCAGAATATAATTAATAGACTATGATGGCAGTGAAGTCTACATGAATAAATGGCGAATTATTCAACATTGAACAAAGTAAGAAAATGATGTGTAATGTTTCTTTAGTTGATGTAATAGGCAGAAGGAATAACCTTGAGCAACAGGAGAAACAGTCACAACCAAGACAATGGTCAGATAAAAGAAATCTGAGTCTTAGCCAGATCTGTAACTTGAACAATGTCTCCAACAAGACCTCCCTAGTTTTCAAGAAGATAGTGAGAGAAGAAGCACATTCTGATTTGCAAGGTTCTATTACTGTATTTGATGCTTTGTACCTCTACTTAGTTTGGTATATGGTGAGAGTTTACCTTATAGAGGCAAAACATTAAAAATTGCATATGCGGTAAACAAGATAGGGTCAAGAATTAATGCTGTGTGATTGTGAATTGAATACAGAAGTGAGTCTTTAGTAGCTGAAGATGTTGAGAGGGTTTGATTGTATACAAAAAAATGAGAATCGTATGAATAAATACATGAAGAAGAATGGATTTTTGAGAGGACTAGGAAGACTGAGGACATTATAGCTGGATGGAACTGATGAGACCCTAAAAAAAGTTGAAATGTTTGAAGAATAAAAAGCAACCTATAATGTACGGATATGGAGAAAAGGCTTGCTTGGAAGAATAGAAATACTGTATATGGTGCAATATAATAAGTGTTAGTCTAAATAAGATTTAATTTTACTTCTTTTATACACATGCTTGATTTGATCCTGCTTAGTACTTCTAAATTTTTTCTTCATTCTACATAACATTGCTCATCTCGATGATGTATATAATAATAGAATAGCACAGAGGTGGGCAGGCATTATTATTTGAACTGCCAAGAATTTTTTAATAGAAATGTTTTCATTAGAATTGTGTGTTTTTCAATTGCTCACAATTAATCTGTTAATCTAATATTTATTTAATTATTGATTTATTAAATGTATATAGCCACTTGAATATATAATTTTGGTAGTGAGCAATACATAAGAAATTTAATTCATAAAAGGGGGAAAAGGCATTATATAAAGCTTCCATGAGACACACACATACAGGTAGTCCTCAACTTACAGTTGAGCCCAAAATTTATATTGATAAGTGAGAAATTTGTTAAGTGAGTTTTGCCCCGTTTTATGATTTTTCTCTTGCCACAGTTGTTAAGTGAATCATTATAGTTCTTAAATTAGTAACATGCTAAGTGAATCTGGTTTCCCCATTGATGGGGATGCTGACCATGGTCATAAGTGTGAAAAATTGTCATAAATTACTTTTTTCAGTACCGTTGTAACTTTGAACGATCACTAAGCAAACTATTATAAGTCAAAGACTACCTGTATTGATCTCTCCTAACACCCTGACATTAACAGGAGAAGGCAAGTTTTAACAAACTTCTGGAAAGCTAAATAAATATTTAATTTAATTTAATTTAATTTAATACCCAGGGAGACATATTGGTGACCCTTGTTATCCATGTTTTCATTAGAGGCCAGAGCTTGATATGCATATTAAATGTTTTCCTGTATCTGTGTTTTGGGGGTGTTTTTTTAGTTTGCATACAAAATAGCAGATGGGCATACACAAAATATATTTTTTCAAGATCTCATTATCCATAGCTTTGTCACCTGTGGTTGCTAGGCTTGAATGTGACTAATAAAGACCACCTGTCCTCATATTTTCCATGTACCAGCAAAGTAAATAAAATGTGGGAGATTCACAATTCTATCTATTGTCAACTCTCCCCATCCTGCCCTAATGAATAAATACATAGATTTGTTTAGTACTTATGTACTAAACAGTGCAGTCCAAATGCCATTAGAGGACATGACCAGACTAAGGTTTGAGAAGGGAGAGGGAAATTAAACAATGAGTGAAGATGAACAAATGTGATGTCCTTTTAGGATTAAAGTGCATAGCAGCTATCTGCTGTGTATAAAAAATCTATTTCTTAAAAATTAGATCTAATTTTAGTTATTTTCAGGTGAAGTCAATAATTGTTTGCTTTGTAGGAAGAGTTTATGATAGCAAAACATCAGAAAAAGGCTAGTAACACCTTTTCCAATTAACACATATTATTAAAAGCATAAAGCCTTTTAATAAAAGGTGTTAGTTGGGACAAGTGTTACCTGGCTCCTGATTTTTCCACTTGTGGGCATTGTGACGATTTTGTTACTATGTACATACCTATGACTATGTAAGAAGCATTTTAAAAGGCAACCATTCATCTCACTGATTACTGATCCTTTAGAGACTGATCTGGCCCTTTATAATAATTGGATGGTTTCAAACTTGCACTAGAAAAGTCATCAAAATCTTTTGTATGTCTCCTAATGAGAGGGGGGAGATACAAATGCGCACACACAGATACAATTTAAATGGAAATGAAATAAGACAAATGTTAGCTTTTGTCTTAGCCCCATAATTTTTATCCTTGATTTTTTTCAAGGGTAGCCTCAACATCAAGACTGCCAATTATTAAATTATACATCCCTCATGTAAAAGGAAGCCACATGTATTAATAGACATTTAGGGTTCACAGGAAGCTAAATATTTAATTGGTTACTGGAGTGACCAATTATGAACAAGGATTGGCCTCTGATTTTCACTCAGAATTGCTTAAGAAAATGCATTTCAATAAATATATAAAATCTTCATGTATTAGCAGTTCCTGATAAAATTCCTTCCTTACATTGAAGTACTGTTGGAAGAAATATCCTTCTGGGTTCCATTCCAAGTGGGGAAAAAGACACTGGAAACATGGAGGCTGTTTGGAAGGATGGTTTAATGGTGGACAGGACCACATGCCTTAGAGCTCCTGAGCAAAAAGGGAAGAGATGCTGAGAGTCCCTGGGTTTTATACCCTCTGTTGAGCTTTGAATTTGAGCTTGTATTCTGATTGGTTGTCAGATTCCCATGGGGCTATGCAGGGGCAACTCTGTAGGCTGTCCTGAGTCCCAGGCTTGGTTGAGCCTTGCTGGTTGATAATGTAATGAAAGGGCTTTGGGCAATTTCTATTATGGGTCTGCCTGAAGGAGGTAGATCTTTGTTATTTAGAATAGACTGGCCCAGGCTTAATGGCCCATTAGCAAAGGTAAGGAGGCGGAGCTTCTGCCTGTCTGAGTTTCTACTTCTCTTTTAGGGGAAATATTCTGCTTTTTTAGTATATCCTAAAATATTCCATTTTTCTCTAGGAGAAGGATGGGTTTTAACTTCCAACAGTACAAATTGTATCTTCTACTGGTAGTGAAAGGCACCTGTCTGACTTATTGCCAATTATTATAAAAGACAATTTTAACTTAATACATTAATGCTTGGAGGAACGATCTGACTCAATATAAAGGAGATTTCCGTCTTCCTCTTAATAGCTCTGTCTAATCATCTAACACTGGCCAAGGAACTGAGCAATTCCCACATGCAGGGTGTGGGATCTGTGAACATGTCCATTTATGCTTACTTATTTATAGTGGTACCATAGAGTTAATACAAATGAGCTTCTGTGAATGAAAAAAAGGTTTGAAACAACTCAGAATTTTAAACTGTTGTTACTGACTAATGACATTGCTTTTAATTGTCTTCCCAATTATTGGAAATTTGCCCAATAATTGTAACATATATTAACTACTAGTTTTGCATTGATAAAGATTTAACTGTTTCCCAGACAGATCTGAATACATAAACACCTCTCTTTTATGTTTCTGATGACTCCACGCAGCTCAAAATATATGAAGCAGCTTGGTAGTGTTGGAATCCTTCTGGGTTCAATTCCAAGTGAGGAAAAAGACACTTGGAGGCTGTTTGGAAGGTTTAATGGTGGACAGCAGGACCACATGGCCTGGAGCTCCAGAGTGAAAAGGAAGGATGATCACATGCTTCAAGGTGAAGAAGGAGATCAAGAAAGGGCTGATATGCTGAGAGTGCCTGGGTTTTTTAACCTTTGTTGGGATTTGAATTGGAACTTGTATTCTGATTGGTTGTCAGATCCCCATGAGGCCATGCAGGGGCAACTCTGTAGGTTGTCCTGAGTTCCAGGCTTGGTTGAGCCTTGGTGGATGATGCACTGAAAGGGCTTTGGGCAATTACTATAGTTTTACCAGGAGATCTTCGTTATGTAAAGTATTCTGGCCCAGGCCTTAATGGTCCACCCATTAACAAAGGTGGGGGTGAGTTTTTGCTTCTGAGGTAAGTTTCTGCTTCTGAGTTTCTACTCTTTTTAGAGGAAATATTCTGCCTTCCCAGAATATTCCCAGAATATTTCAATTTTCTAGGAGAGGTGTGGGTGCTAACTTCCTACAGTAGAATGGGAAATCCAATGAAACTGGTCTCTATAGTATTAACTACATGTCCCAAAAACCATGCGGAGAGTACTCCAAAATTACAGATATTTATTCCACACCAATTTAAATGTTATGGTTTCTCCTGAGAATTCTGACTGCTCCTTATCTCCCTTCTCTCTTAACTTTATTAGTTTGTTCTTGATATAACTTTATGTGTGGAGTGGATAAATTCTAGATCTTCTCAGTCTTCTTACCCTTTGCATCTGTACCAGGCATTTGGGCCTATCTTAGTGGCTAGTTTTGAAGGCTGCTTGGCTTTTTGGGGAAGTTTGGAAATGGGGTCGGACTTGTGGGGGGAAATATTGATCAATCTCAGTGGAATTCTAATGCAAAATACTTCCAGGATAGAAACAATCCTTCTCATTTTATAAACATAGGATGAGGTTCATTCCCAATACTGGCTTAAAGTGACAGTGAATGGATGAAATTCTTCTATAGGATAAGAAACTGCAGCTGACAGGGCGGGTCCTTCATCAGTGAGGAATCAGTGTGTAAAGTTATAGTTATATGTAAAACCCTACTCAGCCAATCGATGACAGGGTTTACATATTACTAAGCCATGGTTTGTTTTTAAAAAGGAGTGTTTATGGATTTTAAAAAGGAGTGTTTATGGATTAACCAGCATTTCAATTGATAAAGTATGATTTATATATTAGAGTTATGCGGGATCACATGGTTTATGACATGCAATGAACTATGATTAATGACATCATGGCTTAATAAGTTGTCTCTTTTAAATTTAATTGCAGTATTGTAAAATTAAAGGAGGATATTATGTATAAAAAGCTTTTAAAAGAAGGGCAAGAACAATGTGTGTGTGAGAGAGAGAGATAGGGAGGAAGGGAGAGGGAGAGGGAGAGATAGAGTGTGTATGTGTGTGTGTAAGAAAATTCATTGTGCTCAGGGTGGCACAACTGACTGTGTCCTCCGCAGGCCAAAAATAGCATTTTGATGTTGCTAGTTGTATTTAGTATCAGTGTCTCCCCTCCCCGCCAAATCCTGACCAAACTCTCAAATTCCCTGCAACTTTACAAATCTTCAGAACATTAAAATGTTCTGGAAATCACTTTAATATGAATTTGTGCAGATATTTTCATGATCTATGCAAAAACAACAACAACAACCCCACCCCACTTCACAACCCCCCCCCTTTTTTTTCCTTTTAAAGACTGAGTCATCTTTCATTTGAATGATGAGATGTTGATTATTCCAGAATACAATATTAGGGCTTGATTTCAGCATGGTGAGAAAAAGTTACGCTATGTCTATGACAACTGATTAATTCTTTCTTTTCCATATTTTTTCCTACTTTTTCCCTTACAGACAATGCCTCCCTTTAGTACCGGGGACATGGGCCATCACCAAGCGCATTGCCGCTGACCCAGGTCCCCCCTTTTCTTCCCCAGCCTAAAGATGGCCAGTGCCAATGAGACTGAAGAGGGCCATGGCTCAGCACCCAGCACAGCTTCCACTTACGCTAAGCTGCTACTCCTGGGCTTCATCATCTGTGTGAGTCTAGCAGGGAATCTGTCTCTCTCGCTGCTGGTGTTGAAAGAGCGTGGTCTCCACAAGGCCCCCTATTACTTCTTACTGGATCTGTGCCTGGCTGATGTGATCCGCTCAGCTGTTTGCTTTCCTTTTGTTCTCGTCTCTATCCGCCATGGCTCTGCTTGGACCTACAGTGTACTGAGCTGCAAGATTGTGGCCTTCATGGCTGTTCTCTTCTGTTTCCATGCTGCCTTTCTCCTCTTCTGCATCAGCGTCACTCGCTATATGGCTGTGGCTCACCACCGCTTCTATGCCAAACGTATGACTTTCTGGACGTGCATTGCTGTCATCTGCATGGTATGGACTTTGTCAGTGGCTATGGCCTTTCCACCTGTCTTTGATGTTGGGACCTACAAGTTCATTCGTGAAGAAGACCAGTGCATCTTTGAGCACCGCTACTTTAAAGCCAATGACACCCTAGGCTTCATGCTGATGCTAGCCGTGCTGATCTTTGCCACCCATGTGGTTTATATAAAGCTACTGCTCTTTGAGTACCGCCATCGTAAGATGAAACCTGTCCAAATGGTCCCAGCTATCAGCCAGAACTGGACGTTCCATGGACCTGGAGCCACTGGACAAGCTGCAGCCAACTGGATTGCTGGCTTTGGCCGTGGTCCCATGCCTCCTACATTGTTGGGCATACGGCAGAACGCCCATGCTGCCAATCGGCGATTGCTGGGCATGGAAGAATTCAAAGCTGAGAAGAAGCTAGGCAGGATGTTCTACGTCATCACTTTGCTCTTCTTGGTGCTCTGGTCACCCTACATTGTGGCCTGCTATTGGAGGGTATTTGTCAAAGCCTGTAGCATCCCCCATCGCTACCTCTCCACAGCCGTTTGGATGAGCTTTGCCCAAGCTGCTGTCAATCCCATAGTTTGCTTTCTACTCAACAAAGACCTCAAGAAAGGCTTGATTGCCCACATTCCCTGCTGGAGGACAGAGCCTGAATTGCCCAGAGAGCCTTACTGTGTGATGTGAGGAATGCTAAAAGGTTGGCTAGAATGCACCCCACCCACGCCAACTGAATTTGTTTTTCTTTTTCCTTATACGTCACACGAGGTTTTTCTTCCCCTGCAACGGGTCATTATCTCCCAGATACTTGTATCACAAACACTCTGATCTCTCTGTTGTCTAAGGGCAATTATCAAAATCATCCATTAGCTGCTATGAGACCAGAGCTGGATTCTGGTCTGTGTTCCTCTGGGGTAAATCCAGAGTCATATGCCAACAGTATTTGGTCCCTAGTAATATTCCATCAGTTCTCAGAAGAGGTGAAAAATATTCTATGCTTTCCTGGTTTTATAATCCCCAAACTCTATCAAATCATTTAAGACTGTCCCTATAAAACTCTATCCCTAGCTTCTTAATACCCATTATTGCTTTGAAAGTAGGCCAGAGTTAGATTTTTGGGTTTGGTCTCCCAGAGTGAAGCCAAAACTATTCCACTTATTGGAGCAGAAATAGTTTGCATTCAGTGGTTTTGTTTGGTTTTACAGCTAGAGGGTGACAATGAACAGGGGTCCGTATTGATGGAATGTACTTTTATAGAAGATTAATTTTCTGATCCAGTAACTCCATCAATGAAATAAATTCCATGTGATCTCAGCATTTGTGGGGCTATAGAGGATGGGCCGAGAGAGGGCAGAGGAAAGGAGGCAGCAGACAAAATTGTTCAAGGGAATGCCACGGAGCCAGCCATGACTTAGCTCTTTGTCTGTCGGAAGCAGTAACCAGGGAGCTTTGGAAACTCCACCTCAGTTGCCATGGCAGCAACCAATCCAAGACCCTGTAGACCATGTCAGTTTGGAACAATGCAAGGAGGAAGATACAGGAGAAGCATTTGGTGGGGAGAGGCCTATAGCTGTGGTGGGGAGAAACCTTTCCCTTAAGAGTGGGAAATGATATATCAACAGGCAAAGCAGAATGCATTCAAGGCTGCAGATAAATGTAGAGTGGCTACGTGGCAATCATAAGGCATGATGTCAGTATCATAGTACATATTCTGTCTGCTAAGATGAAAAGCAACAAACAAGGTGTATGTATTTCTGTAGCCCCTCCCCTTACTAGCAAACATTCAAAACACGTGAAACATCAGTAATCCTATCCATGCCACATACGACAAAATTTTCTGCACCTCCTGTTGAGAGATGTTTACAGTTTAAGAAGCTAACCTGCCCCAATTTAGTATCCCATATTTCAGGATTATTCCAGCAGACGAGCTATTGGTCTTTAGATTATTGATAGAAAGAGGACAAAGTGCCTCTTGAGTTAGAAAAGGCACCCTAGTTCTGCTGCCGACCACTAAAATGGAAATCAGACCTAGGAAAAAATGGGGCGGGGAGCACTTGTAAAATAAAATATGGGTGTACTGGTTACAAAATTGGGGAGAAAAGGTTACATCTAATTTGTAGCAAGGGCAGTGGAAATAGAGGAATCAAAATTCCTGATTTCTCTTCATCCCAAAATATGAATAGAGTTTGGGGTTTGGAACCGGAGAAACTGGTTGAGTTCATACTTAGTTATATGACCCACCTGCCCCATTGTTGCATTTTCTGAAGCAGGAACTCTCCAAATTCAACCTGACCAATTTCTAGCCATATAGTTTGATCCTGCTGAGATGGACATGGTTACTGTGTGCAATGAAATGCTCCTTATGGGATGGGATTGGGAGGCATGGGCTGGGAGAAAAGATTTAGGGGGAAGGAAATGTTGGAGAGTGATTCCTGGAAGAGGCATTGTTGCCAGTATTGTGTGAGAAAGGCAAATGGGACACTTGAAGAGGGCTACATGTCAGGGAAAGAACTGGGGGAATATTAGTTCAGGAGATGGAAGAGTCAGAGCCTGAGATTGGGGGCAGGATATGGGGAACCAGATGAATTTAGTGCAGAGATTGGGGTTTCCCCCCACCTTTTTCCCTCCAAAGGACTCTGATGTTTACTTTTGCCTCTGAAGAAGACTGTTCGTCTTACCCTCCAGTCCTGCCACCACAGTATGGCCTTAATCACTGGCCAGCATTACGGCCACCCCATGGAGAACCATATTTGAAAAATATGGCAGATGAACAGATGATTTCCAGAATGCTTTTTCTGGAAAGAGACATGAACAAAGTTGTTGTTGTTTTTTAAAGGGGAAATGAATAAAGAAATTGAGACTACAGCAAGGGAGGGAGGGTTGGGTGGGGGCACAGGACAGATGGATGTGTGTCCCCTGCAATGTATGCTTCTGAATTTTTTTCCGATGGGACAGCTTGGGATAGTGGGTTGGGGGTTTAATTCTGTGGGTGGAAATTGAGATTTGGGATAAGGATTCAGACTGATCCTACCCCACCACCACCCCTTTTGTGTCAAAAATTGTTTCCACTTCCCTTTTTTTCTGGGGATTTTCTTGCTTGGTTTGGGTTTTTTTAATATACATATGAAATGCAATGAAATGCAAAATTCCTGGGTGGTTCTTTTTAATGAAAAGCAAGACCAAATATAAACAAAGAAAAACCAGATGTGAAATTCATGATCCAAGTTCCTAACATCTACTTTTAATCTAAATGGCAGTTGTGGAAGTAGGAGTTTTCTTTCCACCTAGCACCATTTCTCTGATGAAAATAGCCCCCTAACCATGAAAAAACAAGGTATTCACCCTTTTCACTCTTTGTAGCTAAGAGGCAAAAAGTGAGGTGGTACTATGAGGCAAGGATTAATGTCCCATTCCCCCAGAGTGAAGGTCCTTGTTGATTTGATTCTGGAAAAAAATTACTTTGTGTTGTTTTTAGAAATGTATGGCCACAATTGTCAACAAAGAAGACATGAAAGTTAGGACTGTAATATGGACCAAATGTATACACAGTGGAGCAAGGTTGAAAAAATGCAAAGTACTGTACTTCTGACTTCATTGAAAAAGTATTATTTACAGACAGAATGAACATTTGTATGAGTTGAGTGCCCCCTGCTCTAAGTTATATACACACAACATTTCCGCTAATTTTACCTGATCCTATACAATTCTGCCCACCACTAAGTATTGGCAAGTTCACAGCTCTAAAATGAATTCTGAACTATATTTTGCAGTCTGAGACATGTTTTAATTCAAAAAAAATTTTTGTCACTACTAACCTGTGCATCTGATTTCAGTATTAGGGCACAAATATATGTATCAAATTATATTAATGATTTTTGCATGGATGTACACTGGTAGGAGGAGTGTCTGCTATCTTCCCCTCACCTTATATCTAGATTCTTGATTTGGATGACAAAATTATCACAGGGAAGATTTTAGTTCTAATTCTTATTTCATAAAAGGGAAAGGAAAAAAAATCAGCAGAAGTACATTGAAAAAATATAACCATTTCAACAGATTAACAGACTTAGCAAGATGAGTTCCACTATTTAATAGATCTAGCAACATGGGCCTCTCTATTGACTCACTTCATCATCTGTCAAAGCATGCCCAAAAGTTGTTCTATTCCTCTATTCTTACAGTATGAGTAAATAGTAGTTTTGGCAAACCTCTTCGCACCTTGGCATTCACAACCATTTCCTTTCATATCTCTTTGAGCCTGATTCTCACATCACACTAACCATTATGTATTTGGATTGGGTTGGTTTTGAAATAATATGATGTGTGAACCCAGCTTTGGCAGTTTAAACATGGTAATGATTGCCCAGGTGCATTGTAAAAATAGATTTTTTTTAAAGCTTCTCTTGTTCTTTGAAATACATTTTGGCCCAACATCCTGCTTTAAAAAGTCTGATATCTTTAATTATGTGCCAGTTTGGAAGGAGAAAAATAACTTTGATTAAGAGTTAGAAGGAACGCTTTTGGGGTCTCCAGAGGTCTGGCTGCCCATCTTTAATATGTATAGATTTTTCTAGGTAAGTTATTTTATGGATGAAAATCATAATGAAGTTCCTATTCTACACATTAGAACATTTTGGATGGCATATAAATTTAATAACTAAAACAATACATTTTACCTCAAAAATTGCAATAGATACAGAAAATATATATCATAAGCTCTGAAAGGACAAATTTATTTTACATTAACATGCTTTCTTGTCTTTTCTCTCACAGAGGCAGACATACTCTGCTTACACCCAATTCTGAAACTAGAATTAAAATGTGCTCCATTATGTTAGCATTCCAACTAGTTAAATCAAATTAGGTATGGTCACTAGTACAATCAGGGCTGAAAAGCCTTTTAGCATGCTTAGGAAAGATGTCTCATCCCTAGGTTTGATAAAAGTCTGCCAACATTGCTGCCAGATTCCCTTCCTGAAATCTCTGCTGTTTCATATTGTCTGTGAGGATCTTTTATCTAACTTCACTTTGGCTCTCTTTGAAGCTCACTACACCTATTTAAATTTTTTTTAAAAAAAAAATATCCATGAGGACTTCCACACTGCCATTCTTTTCACAATGTTCCACAATTCCTGCTTTTTGTACTGGACTTGCAAAACTGAGAGCTAAGAAATAAGAAATCACTGCCCACCCCTGAATTACTTATTGGAGGTCCTGGAGAAACACAAATGCCCTTACTTGCACTCTATGCAAAAGGAAGTTTTTTTAAATGTCTTTCACCCAACCCCCATTCCTGTTCTTATTTTATGTGATATTTGTCTGTTCATATGCAAAGAAACGTAAACAGTTCCTGGGGGAAGGGAAGGATGGGCTTCACACCATCTTTCTCCCTGAAAGATGTTGGGAACTGGAGAGAAGCTCCCACAAATGGGGAGATGACCACCCACAAGCTCCATAGAGCTACAGCATTGGAGGGATTACTTTTACTGCAATTTCAGAGAAACCGCAGCTGAAGCAAAAATAAATCGGTTTATTATTCAATACAGCTGCTGGCATGGATCACACACATATGAACCTGCTGAACTACACAAGGTTCTTACATGGAAGCACCCAGAATCCAAGCGAGATTGTGACAAAGCAACCACTTCTACTGTGTCATTACGATAGTATATTATCAATATTATAAATCCCCCCACAGCACCAAAAACATTGCCAACTGCTGCTCTGTGTTGAGGTGATAAGGAAATGTCCACCATATGCCCATCATATTTATGCAAGGAGTACACAACTAGTGTGGCTCCAGATCTGCATGTATTTCCACAAAGCCTTCAGCATACAGAGCTTTTCCAAAATTTTTCATGTGATATAAGGGGAAAGTTATTAAATATATTGAAAGTAATCATATGAATTGTGTTTAACTGATATTAAACTACATCAAATTTTTCTCTGGCACCACAGCCTGAAAAAGTTTGTGTACCTTTGTTTTTAACTTCAGAGCTACACAATAAGGAGTGTAGCTTAGTATGATGCGGCCTTAGACTAAGAGTGGGGAGACAAGGGCTGTCCCAAGATCTCTTGCCTAAGATCAAGGAAAAATGGCATTTTCTTCCATTCCACCTGAAAACATTAATGGGGTTGGCATGTAAACCTTTAATCAAGAGCCCTCTGCCCCACCTAAAGACAGTAGGCAAGCCCAGGAAATGGTGTAGGATAACATGGTATCTGCTGCCTTGGGCAATCCTTTAACTCTGTAATAGCAGGCCCAGCTGTCTGGGAGTCTTAACATTGAAATCCTAACACAGGTAGTCCTCAACTTACAACCATTCATTTAGTGACTGTTCAAAGTTACAACAACATTGAAAAGGTGACATACGGATGTTTTTCAGAGTTATGACCATTGCAGCATTCCCATGGTCACACAATCAGAATTCAGATACTTGGCAACTGGTTCATATTTATGACAGTTGAAGTATCCTGTGGCAATGGGATCCCTTTTGCAACCTTCTGCCAAGCTAAGTCAATAGGGAAGCCAGCTTCATTTTACAATCATGTTACTAACTTAACAACTGCTGTGATTCACTTAACAACTGTAGCAAGAAAGGTCATAAACTGGGCCAGACTCGCTTAGCAAGTCTTGTTTAGCAATGATAATTTTGGGCTCAATTATGATTGCAAGCCGAGGACTACCTGTAAAAGATAATATGAGAAATGTGAGGTGGAAGCACATTCTAGGGAATTCCAGTCATCCTAAAGAAAAGCATACAGGTATTTCTACTGAGGTCTATACAGAATCCTCAGTACATCTGGCTGTGATCTCTATAGTTTTTCACTTTCTGCCCTGTTCCTTGTTCTCCGTATACACTCATGTTTTTTTATTTCATTTTTTGTTAAACTTAATAGCAAAATATGACAAAAATGCCACCTGTATTTATTGATATATGTATAGTGGGACAATCACAATTAGAAAAGATGATAACTGGATGCATTCAGAATGATTACAGGGATCACTTGACAGTAAACTTCAAATGATCTGAACTGACAAGGACCAATTTTGGCACTGCCGGTAATGCAGTCAGCCAGGAAGCCCACTGCTTCCAATGCTCTCCAAAGGGGAATTTTAAAAAATCAAGTAAAAAGATTGCTGTTTTTGTCCAAGTAACCAGAGTTAATTTGCTTTATGTAGGTCATCCTGAAGACTTTTTCTCACACACTACACTTCACTAAAGGCAATTCTCCTTTACACAAGACAATGATCTTCCTATTCAACTATCCTTTAATCCATTAAAGTATATTTTTCTTCTGACTTTAGTCTTCTGAACCTGCTAATAAATGAGGGAAGGGAGTGATCATCTTACACTGAACATGGGCCAAATACCGTACCTTGAATCTATATGCTATTTTTTTTCCTATCCCTCACACCATTAACATTTTGGAAAACCTTGAAAGTTCCACATCTGGTCCTGGCAAATAGGCTTCTAGTTTCCTAGTGGTGCTATGGTGATCAATCTGATTTAATTAACCCAGGAAACCTCAACAAAAGTGTTGATTGTCTTAAGGCAGAGGTCTCCAAAGTTGGCAACTTTAAGACTTGTGGATTTCAACTTCAAGAATTCTGGGAGTTGAAGTCCACAAGTCTTAAAGTTGCCAAGTTTGGAGACCCCTGTCTTAAGGGAATCCAGCATGAAAAGGATAAGAAAGGGTTCCAGGATTCTTATATCCTCTTAGGCCAGGAATAAATGCTTGATACTACTGTGAAACAAATTAAGTAGGTATCTCAAGTAGCAGATTTGGGGTGCTACTCACCATGGAGGTGTGCCATTAAGATGTTCTGCTTCAAGAGTTAAACATTTTGGAGTAGCTCCCTTTGTTCTAGCATCCCCCTAATGGCGTTGCCCCTCCATCTTTCCTCATTTGCTCCAAAGTAATATGGGATGTATTTTTCTGCATGAAAAATAGCAAGTTGAGAGAGTATACACTGGGAATACCAGTACATAGTTGTAAAGCTAACCAATCAATATTGGCATTAAAAAAAGGGAGGGGGGAATAGGAAATCAGGAAGCAAGTATGATGACAGTACATAATTTCCATCTAATAATATTTCCACAGAATGTGTACAAATGTTGTTTGAAAAAAATGTGATATCCTGCCTGAAATGAAAAGTACTAAATGAGTGCATCGGTATCTGATTTGCTGTTATATTTTATACAAATATAATTTAATTTTTGATCAAATATGGGTAAAATTGTGGTCACTGAAAAAATATTTTCACCAACAAAGATAAATATTCAAGGTTATTTAGCAATTAAAAAAACAGCTCAATTTTCAGATAAGGTCTTTAGTAGTGTGGTTAAAATGTGAGTCTTTGTAAGGATATAGCAAGATAGTTTTGCAAAGTACGAGTAGTCCTCAACTTATGACCATAATTGAGCCCAAAATTTCTGTTGCTGAGACAGTTGTTAAGTGAGTTCTGTTCTATTATATAACCTTTCTCGCCATTAAGTTATTAGTTATTAAGCAAATCACTATACTTAAGTTAGTAACACAGTTAAGTGAACCTGGCTTACCCATTGACTTTGCTTGTCAGAAGGTCACAAAAAGGGACATTGCAATTGTCATAAATATTGCCAAGCCTCTGAATTTTGATCACATGACTATGGGGATGCTGCAATGGTCAAAAGTGTGAAAAATGGTAATAAAGGAAAGGTGGTAAATTGAAGACTACATGTATAGATTTTTGGAAGGCAGAGAGATTGAACAGTAATCCTCAATCCTTTGAGTAAATGAAGCGCAAATTCAAATTTTGAGAACTATCAATCCAAAATGCAAAATAATACATAATATCCTGAACTGCTTTGGCAGTTTTGTCTAACGTATTCCATCTAGGTCTAGGAGCAGTTAGCAGAGTAGTGCTTAAGGAATCAACAGGACAGAAGACTGAATATGTGCCACCTCAACCTCTCCTCAGTTCCAGTCATAATTTCCTACATGTCGCTTCTTCAGGGTTCAAAAACAGATCAGTACTAGTGAATTCCCTAATAGCTTTTGGCTTGCTATTTTGCAATTCTTTGCCTTTCCCCGAAACATAACTTAAAAGACATCTGTGATTCTGAGAAGAAATGAAACAATTTTTGGTAGATGGGAAGTTTTCATTTTCAAGCCATTCCAGCGGTAGTGTCTTAATAGCAAAAAATACTGCCTTTCAAAACATTTAAAATGGCTAAAATTATACCGATTTCAATATGAACTCCATACATTAAATACTTACAACCTGACTAGGGCATATAGAGGCTTTGTTTCAAATAATACTTATTTGGTGTTTAATAATTTATATTTAGCAGATTGAAAGCTCTGTGGTCTTCATATATTATCTCAAAACATCCTTTGGGAATGAGCATAATAAATTCTGAGCTCTCTAAGGAAACAGAAGCAGTATATTGAATCTGGTCAACTGCTTTTCATTTCCACATTCTCCCTTGCCCTTCTACAATGTGTCCCAAAGAAGTGATCTCAACAGGTGCATGTTTCAAAAGTTTTACAATACTATGAAATGAGCTGCTTCAGCAACCTGGGCTCACATTGCCATCTTGTGGACTCTGTTGCCCAAACAAATTCCTTTCTTGATTACTCCACTTCAGTTGTTAGGAAGGCAGAACTAAACCCTCAAGTCTTGACCAATTCTATTTGAATGCCTTTTCCAGCTTTTAAGAATTTTGTTTTACTGTGCTTGTCAACATATGGATCATCCTGTTTTTATATTTTGTCATTTCCTTAATATTGATCCACTTTGGACTAGCATCATTAAGCAAATAAATGAATCATATGGATCCCTTTAGGAGCAGCACAAGTGGATACAGATGTTCAGTGAAGCTAAGATAAACCTGCATTGTATATTTACCCTCATATACTAGACTCAGTTTTTTCCCATTCACATTATTTTGAAAATCTGGGGAGAGAGTAAGGTTCACATCTTCTCTTTCAATGATCTCATTTAGAGTTGCAGAAGGGAAACTGTAGTTTTCTTTAGCTGCCCTAACAAATATATTACAGCCCCTGCAGCTCAGCTGATGGCTGGTAAATGTAGGATGGAGTGGGTAAGGTTCCCTAGGACAACTGTTCCAGCTCAGTTGGGCATATTGTCAGACATCCTGGGTGAACCAGACAGAAACCAAGACTAGGTGAATTATATCTACTTTATTGTAAGGCTACATTGACAGAATCTTGCAAGTCTGAAGGTGCAGACTTCTTGTTGCCACTATAACTGCCTGAACAATTAGGGCAGACCCTTCCTAAGGTTCTTCCTCTGATTGTTAATCCACTGGGGGTCCTGCCTCTCTTGTTTCCTAGGTAGCATCTCTTCTTCTTGTCTCCCAAGGTCATCCACACATTCCATTACACACATAAAAGCTTGACTAAGCAAATGCAGAGAATTATATGCCATTGGCAGCCAGCCATTTCTTAAGTATGCCACAAGTCAGAAACAAGAAATTATCTAATTTAAATGTGCAGTTTTCATCATGTCTTGAAATACTTTAGCTTGCAATTATATTCATCACGAGGAAACCAGAAAGACAGCACTTGAGAAATAGTTTTAATTTTGCCTAGCCTTTCTTTGTACCTAACTTCAACTGAAACATAGCCTGGCAACCTTTTTTTTTCCTACCACATTCCCACAACATTGCCTTTATCTCACTCCCAGCCCATGAGTCATCCTTTGTTAAAGGAGCATTTTCTTCCTTACTCTAGCAAAAGCATCAATCAGATGTATAAAAACTGTTTGAATTTATCACCATTATGTTGGAAATCAGATGGCTGGAGATGACTTGGGTACAAATAATAGGATTGGCAATGAAGGCAATCAATTTCATGCCATGAAATTTAAAAATGGATAACAACTGGGTGATAGGAAATAGTCTATTGTCAGCCTGTAGGTCATCCTATTCTTATTCAGCAGTACAGCAAATTCTTGCTGCTTCCTGTAGAATTCATGATGTAGATTGGTGCCTAGGGTTCCCCGTTGGACTTTATGTTGGCTGTGATTTCAGGAGATTACAATCCAACAACGCTGAATCTCCCAGTTCTGTTTCTAATGACCTTCTTGCCAGAGTGGGCAAAGCTGAAATTATGGCTTTTTGCATTTTCTAATTATCATTCTTTTCCTGAATCTAACTAAAAGTACTACCGTATTTACTACAATGGAGAACTTTCAGAGCCTCCTATGTTTGCACAGTCCAAACTTCATGTCAAAAACTACAATAATTCTTGGGACCCATTTCAGTTGGATTTCAAGCCAGGGTACAATACTGAGACATTAGCTGAAATTGTTATGACCTTTGGTGGAAACAGGATGAGGATGGTGTGTCCATCCTTGTGCTCCTTCATCTCTTGGCTAATGTTGACCACAGTATCCATCTGAACTGGTTGTGTTTGGGTGGTGGGCACTTTGTTGCAGTGTCTCATCTCCTTCATCAGTGGTCAGTTCTAGTATGGGGAGATTGCATCTCCTCATGCACGAGAGGACTCGGGGCAAGATTCTTGCTTCTTCTGTTTAACATATCTGTAAAAACACCGAGTAAGGTGATCTGAAGGTTTATGATCACCAGGATATCCCTAGGTGTTTTCTTTTTCAAAAGGCAATTAAACTTTCTTAGTTTTTTCTTGAAAACATTTTGCTTCTCATCCAAGAAACTTTCAGTTCTGACTAAATGGTGGGGAATGGAAGAATTTATATTCTTTGCAGTCATTTGGTCATTACAAGTGAAACATTTCTCCCCCCTCCCCCCCCAAAAAACAGTTGGCTTAAAAAATAACACCTTTGGGACAACTGTTGAAAGAAATATCCTTCTGGGTTCAGTTCCAAGTGGGGAAAAAGATACTGGAAAAATGGAGGCTATTTGGAAAGATAGTTTAATGGTGGACAGTAGGACCACATGGCTTGGAGCTCCAAAGTGAAAAAGAAAGGATGATCACATACTTCAAAGTGAGAAGGTCAAGAAGGGAAGACCAAGATGCTGAGATACCCTTATATAACCTCTGTTGGGCCCACCTTAGTGTTTCTTATTCCTGTGTAAGAAATGTAACCCATTGGCTGTCAGACTCCCAGGGGCTGGGGTCTTAACTTTGTAGGCTTGGTCTGGACCACATGACTTCACCTGAGTGTTGGCTGATACAATATTCCCAGGCCAGGTGGTGAGATGGGTAGACTCTTTATTATGTAGAATACTCTGGCCTAGGCCTTATGGCCCAGTAGCAAAGGTGTGGGGGCTGAGTTTCTGCTACTCTGAATTTCTATTTTACTCTTTTTAGGGGAAATATTCTGCCTTTTAAATATTTCCCAGGATATTTCATTTTTCTAGGAGGGGGTGGGTGCTAACTTCCTACACAACCATGACTTGGATTATTGAGAATCTTCTTAGACATATCACCAGTAAGTTTATGGTGCCCATCTCAAAAAATTAAGACTGGCAACTCATTTGCTAAGTGCCTGGGCACTAGATTAAAGCACTGCAGTGGGCTTATATCCTTACTTACCCTTAAAACATTAAGTGAAGCAAAAAAATAATGTGTCTTGCAACTTTTCTTCGATCTTATTATTTACTAATGTTAAGTATGGTCACAGAATGTAAGCTGTTCCAGGTAAAGCTGCCTTTTGCAATTGACTGGTGAGATTTTGTCAATGCCGATGGCATTATTATGCCATCGGCATAATAATGCCGATTCTGTTGTTCATTTAGGTATTGTAAACAAGAAGCGGACGAATTTGCGTGCCCCGCTTCTCAGGCAATTTAAGGGGACATCCATCCGCGTTATCATCCAGCAGTTAATACTTTTAAGTTAGCATGCACGTTGATGGCGAAATGGTTTCTGAATCTCCCACCCACCAATCTCTTTGGGGAGTTATGTGAGCACACCACACCCAGGAGGCGCCGGCTGATAATTCCCGGCGTTGCTTGCTATCTCTGTCGACGCATTCTGCTATCTTGGAGGGAAGTGTATAAGGCGGCCTTCCACCTCTTGTGCCAAACCCACCACGACCTATTCCCTGCTTAGCCACTCGGCATATGCTAGACAGATAGCGGCACTCGTCTCTCAGAGCGCATGCCCCAAGGGATGAAGAGCGTCCGAAATGTCGCCGCGCATGCGCCGCTCGGACGATCACTCCGGGAACGTCCGCGTCACTGCTTCTTCTGCGACTGACTCGACCGAAACAAGGTCGGTAAAAGGGAAGCCAGGCCACAGACGGCGGACGAATGAAATCTAGAAACCGCGGGCCTATCAAACCTTACTTCTCCCACGTGGGGTTAAGATAAGGCGGGATCTTTTCTTCGATTGCTTCCCTGAGCCAGCCAATCCGCGTTGGGATCATCCAAATGAGCGAGGCAGCTTTTGTCCCAGTGGCCAGACCTCGATCGCCGCTGACCAATCAGGAGAAGCTGCGCAGGATTCTCGCGCTGAGGCGGTTGGAAGAGGCCGTTTCCCTGGCGCCCTTCCCCCACCCTACTTCTCCTCTTGTCGTGCCGCCGACGGTTGGGCAGACTCGCGGCTCTTTGCCCGCCCCTTTCGGATTTGGCTCTGTCGTTGGGGACCGGAGTTGAATTACCATGAGCGAGGGCGGTGAGGACTGGGCCCCCCCATCCCCTAAGCAGCGGCGCTTAGACCCGGCTTGTCAGCTGCAAAAGGAAACGGAGGCAGCCCAAGCTCTGGCCGAGATGACGGCTTGGGGCGGCGGGAGCTTTGAAATCCTCAACCAGCAGGAGGCGCAAGGAAGCTCCGCAGCGAAATCGAGGAGCCTGGAAACAGCCGGCCAGCAGGGGGCGCGCGAAACCAGCCCTGCTGTCGGGGAGCGAAGCGCTTCGGCGGGGCAGGGTTTGGGGACTCGGTACGGCCGGGCGAAGGGAGATGGAGAGGCGTCCTCCGACGAGGACCAGGGAAGCGCAGCGGCGGGCGTGGAACCAGTCAGGCAGAAGCGGAGGAACGCGGAAGCCGCCGGCGGGGCGAGCGACGACTATGAGGATGGCCGGGAGACCAAGAGAAAGAGGAAGGACGCCAAGGAGAGGCGCAGGGCTGCTGAGGTAGCAGCCGAAGCAGCGGAGGACGAGTGCTCCGTCATTTCGGTGGGGGAGGAAGAAGAGGACGAAGACGACGAGGAGGAGGAAGAAGAGGACGAGGAAGAGGGAGGAAAACAGCAACCCACTCCCAAAACCGAGCAGTACTTGGAAGCCTTGGAAGCTGTGCAGCTGGAACTGGAAGCTGTAAATCAGCAGGCCAACCGTGCCTTTGCCCAGCTCAAAGCAAAGTTCAGTCACATGCGGCGCCCACATCTGGAGCGGCGCAACATCATCATCCAAAACATCCCCGGTTTCTGGGTCACTGCTGTATCCTGTCATTGCTGCTAGCTGTTGGGAAAGGGTTGCTAGAGATGAGAGGGAAATAACAGTACTATCCAGTTTTGCAAAGAACATGAAGAACATTTTGAAGCTCTGTTATGCTGAGTTGGTCATTAATCCATGTAGCAATGGGCTAATGCCACATCCTTCCTTTATAAAATATTTCATTAGGGGCTCTACGCTCAAGGAAATAAGTGGGGAAAGTAAATGTGTGGAGTTTGGGTTCTTTCGTGGCAGAATGTACATAGCAATGCTGCATAGTGGTTTAGAATGTCTTTGCATTATATGTGTATCCTGCCCTCTTTCTGAACAGTTTAGAATAGTTTGAATGTTTTTTTTCTCCTTGACATTAATTTTGCAGTTTCTCAACCATCCTCAGCTTTCAGCCATGATCAATGACCGGGATGAGGACATTTTGAGCTATATGACTAATCTGCAGGTGATTTCAACAAAGTTTTGCTTATGTTTATGTAGTGTATATTGGAGGTGGTGACCCTTTGAGAGCTTACGCAATGGATTTCATTTTAATGCATGCCAATTAGAGACACTTAAAGAGACGAAGTTAGTCTAAGTCTAAAAACTAGCTTGAAATTGAATTTATCAATGAAAGCAATTAAATTGCTGTTGAGATTTCTGAATTCTTTCCACTTGAAAGTCCCCATAGTGAGTTAAGGGTGGTAAAGAGTAACTTGCTACTCTGTCAGTGTAGGCTTTTCCACTAGTATTAATCCAGTGGTTGATGAACTCTTAGGCTAATAAGTTGTAGTGTAATTATTTGCATCCTGACACTTTTCCAGACACTGTGACAGTACTTTGCTAGTGTTATGAATATGGTGTTCTTTGATACGTAGGTTGTGGATTTCACCCATGCAAAGTCAGGCTGCAAGATCAAGTTCTATTTCAGCAGCAATCCCTATTTCCAGAATGAAGTCATTGTGAAGGAGTTCCAGTGTGGTTCCTCTGGTATGCACAAGGGGACAGAGTTTTGAGGGATGAAAGGTCAGATTTGACATGCATTTCTTTACAGCTGAATGGTTTTCCCCATCCTTTCCAGGGAGATTAGTTTCTCATTCTACACCAATTCGCTGGTGGCGTGGCCAGGATCCAGTAGCTCATGGCCAGAAGAACTTTGAAATGAGCCGCAGCTTCTTCAGTTGGTTCTGTGACCATAGCTTTCCTGCAGGAGATCGCATTGCTGAGGTGGGACTATACTGCATACCATTGATGAAAACTTGCTCCCCAAATATTACTCAAGCCTCAGGATCCACCACTGTCAGCACTGGTGGGCCACACCCTCTAAAATGCTTGTTGCATCCTTATGCCCTTTTATCTGTCACATTCTTCTGTTTTCTCTAGATCATTAAAGAAGACCTGTGGCCCAATCCACTTCAGTACTACCTGATGGGGGAAGGTGGTGAAAATGGTGAAGAAGACAGGTAAGAATCAGGCAGTTACTTGGTTCCTTTTATGGAGATTATAGTATGAGTGATATTTTTGGCAAGAATCTAAGCCTGCCATTGTGTGTGGATATAGATTTTTGTCTAGGTTTGTGGCAGCAGGACGTAGGAGGAGAGAACTAAAGAGACGTAGGAGAAGTGGACTTCGTGAAGACAGGGCTTCGTGGTATACAGCTGGGAAGTCCGCAGAAGATGATAGATAAATGGTGATACACTCCCTCCTTCCCTTATGTTTAGTGAGACAGAAAATGGTGATGACTTTGTTGTGATTGTGGATGATGATGGCGAAGATGAGGAAGACGGGGTGGCAGATGTCCATGAGATCATAGATGAAGAAGAGACTGGGCAAGGTAAGTAATGGTGAACTACAACTGCTCCTCATAAAACGATATAGCCTTTGGATCTGATATGCAGAATAACTGTGAGTCATCCAGAATTTGCTGTAAGATGGGCAGCTATATAAATGTTTAAGCAGGTAAATAAATACGTGCCTGATACAGGTAGACCTTAACTTATAACCACAATTGAGCCCAAATTTCCATTGCTAAGCAAGACAGTTAAGTGAGTTTTGCCCCATTTTATGACCTTTCTTGCCACAATTGTAAAGTGAATCACTGCAGTTATTAGTAACACGGTTGTTAAATGAATCTGGTTTCCCCATTGGCTTTGCTTGTCAGAAGGTTGCAAAAGGTAGTAACACCAGGATACTGCAACTGTCCTAAAGTGGCCAAATTTTGATCACATGACCATGGGGATGCTGCAATGGTCATAACTGAGAAGCGGTTACAAAGTTACTGTTTTCAGTACCATTGTAACTTCAGACGATCACTAAACAAATGGTTGTAAAGTGAAAACTAGCTTACTTTGCTGTTCAGCCCTAAAGGTTCAGAGCAGTTAACAATCAGGGACATCATAAAAGGAACCACTCAATAAAAATACATTCATAGAAAAAGAAGAAAAATCTCAACTTCACAAGAAATAAGAAAAAAACATATAAACTCATATGCCCATAAATGCATTCCTATACTGTATTCAAACCATGTCTTCCTCCTGGGCTAAATGGGAAAGTCTGGTCTTAACGATTTTCCTGAAATCCAGAAAGAAAATGTAGAGCAGATCTCTCTGTAGAAAAGGAGTTTTAAATTGTGGGAACAGTGACTTAAATGCCCATTTTCTAGGTTTCATCATATAGCAATCTCAAATAGAGATGATGAATGATGGAAGATCTTAAAGGTGACTCAAGGCACCTTGAATCCCACCAGAAGCTAATTGGAAGCCAATGCAGGTCCTGAAGCAGTGTGGTCACTGAGGTATAATGATAAATACGTACCTAAGTTGCTGCATTCTGCAGCAGCAATAGCTTTTGAATGCTTTTCAAAGCAGCCTAGTAGCATGCACTACAGTAATCCAAAGTAGAGGTGACTGGACAATGGGTGATTAAGCAAAGATTCTTAATTTCCCCTAATTGGGCAATAGCCTTTCCTTTCACAGTTGCCACCAGCTACTTGAGCAAAAGCTTGGAGTTCAGTAGGACTACCAATTTGCCCCCCACCTCTGAGCAGGGACGCATAGTCTTAATTGAGAGGCAAAGATGAGAATGTCCTGAAGTCATTGGCCTACAGACTCAAATGAAGAATTCAGAATCCATTCCTTCCTTGAGAAAGTCTTAAGCATCAAGTCAGCACTTCTATGGCATCATCTGTTTGATGATACAGTATCTGTATATAACTAGACAACATAGATGCCTAATCTCCTTTCAGTAAATGACCTCTCCCAGCAGTTTCATGTAGATTAAAGGAAAGTGGGCAGAAGAGTCTAAGATGTTTCACAGAGGAGAGATTTCCAGATTTTCTACCACTCAACTGACTGGAATCAACCTTATTAAGAAAGAGGAACACTACTGGAGAACAATGTATCTCCACCTGACATCATTATATCTTATAGTGCAGGTCTTGGGATTCAGTCAATTAAATATTGGAAACATGGGCAAAGAGGGAGTATTTTTCATCAGCTGCTTCAAATATTGACATACCTTATTTACTAACACAGGTGAAGTAGTGGAAGAAGTATTAAGTGGCCAAGAAGATGATATTGCTGGATCCAAGTCCTCCAGAGAGGAGCCAGATGGGAAGGATTCCGAGGTGGAAGAAGATGGCTAGATTAGCTTATAAAAGAATAATATGTCTGGTTGGACTTTCCTATGGGGACCTCAAGTGGCACTTTGATGCTGACCAATTGCACTTGGACATGGCAAAAGATGGGGGGTATCAGCAGCGGTCACATAGATTATTTTGTATCTTATTTATTGTATTGACTGCATTTCTGTCTCTGCCCTTTTGGGGGCACTATGTGCAAGCACCTCCTTAATTGTTTGATGCTTAGCATCTTCTCCTACCTGCCTGTGTGGGGGCTGTACGCTTATTTGCCCTGTCCCCTGGTGGCTACTCAGGGTCTTGTCTGCCCAGAGGCCTTTTTAAAACAGCTCAGGGTTTCCTTTTTCCATTCAGCATTATTAAGCTGCTGGCTTTTCGCACCTTCCCTGAACTTCTGCTTATAAGGATTCGACTCCCCCTGTATATATTTTAGCTTTAGTATGCCTGCTAGTGGCCGACCAGTGCCTCATGCCATCAAAACATAATCCCAGCCTTGCTTTTCTCACATTGAGGGTAGGGCCTAATCAATTGGGACTCATCCATTGCCAATGCAGGGTTCTGCCATTCAAACTGACTTTGTAATAGCGCCTGTTGTTCTAAATGGCAACCTTGCACCCATTGGCTTAGCTGAAGCAATAATAGCTCTCTGGTTGTACAGTATTTTCCTTGAGGTTATTAATGCAAGGAAAAGGGCTGTGATGATGGCTTATTCTTGTGTTTGATACTTTCTCCAATGCTCCAGTACATGAAAGCAATGGCAAGATGCTGCTAGCAACAGCGTGTATATGTGATTTTATGCTCTGGTGTACTTTATGTATAATTGCAGACAATTTCCTAGCAATGTTCCTAAAGCAGCATACCAGTTGGATTTGCCCATTTCCTATACCCCACAGAGGCTGTTCTATGCAATGCTACTGATATTTGTAGAAAGGCAACCATTTTCCTTGGCTGATTTTTTTGTATATTTCGTATCAGGACTTTGTACTTTTTTTTATTATAAAAAAAGCACTTAATGTACAAAGCGCTTTCCAATATGGCGTGTGACTTTTATTTTGGACATCTAAAGCCTCATATTCTCTGCTCATAATGCATATGTAAGTGAGGGTATGCAGACAAGTTATACTATATATGCTTTATTGTGTAACAGAGTTTTGTTTCTGCTCAGGAGAACTGGCGTGGAGTAAATAATGAAGAATATGAGTTATGAAAGAAAAAAATGTGAATATGATATTTTGCATTACAAGTAGTCTCACTTAGCGCTCGCAGTTGGGATCAGCAACTCTGATGCTAAGCAACACCACTAAATGAAACATATCCATGAGGGACTATGATGTCATTTCCCATTCAGTTGTTAAATCAATGCGGGTTTTACAAGTAGCTGCATCACAACAACTTGCAATTTTACTATTGGTTTCTTCATTGACTCTACTTGTTATAAGCTAGTAGCAAAGCGCACAAACGTCAATCACAAGACAGTGGGACACTGACAATTGTAAATACCTTCCCAGTTGTGCAACACTCAAGTTTTTATATTACTGCTGACTGGTCATAAAATGATTTTTTCAGCGCTGTTGTAAATTTGTACAATTGCTAAATAGGGCAGTTGTTAAGCATGGTCTAGTCTAACTGTATAACTAGAATTTTTTCTTTTGAGCTGTTGGTACTTCATGCTGATACATTTCTACAATTCAATACTAAAAAACTCAAAAATCTAAACATTATATTGGAAACGCTTATAATTGCGGAACACCAGGAATCTTGACAGTAAAAAAATATTAGTAAATTCCAGAACAGTACTTTTAAAAAAGAAATATTGAGAAATTCATTCCTCATGTAAAAAGTCCGGACCTAATAACTTAAAAATGGTTCAATGTGGCCTTTTTATGGAATAAATTGCATTTAGAATCTTTAAGGGGGGGGATAATCCAATCATTCTTGAGCATCAGACTAAATATGCTTGCATATTTTTTGATGTGTGGAGATAGGTGTGGAGACTGGCTCGTTTGGATAAATTATTGTAACTTCAACTTCTCATAGTATATGAGAAGGTTGATAATGGGAAGCATTTAAACATGCAGTCCTTTTTCTGTGTTCCGAAATGATTCACCTTGGAAATAAAGTAGAGGAACTGAGGATTATATACACAAATACATACATATATACATACATGCACATCTGACTGCTTGAAAATTCAAAAATTGGTTACAAAGCAAAATAATAAATTTATTCTTTTCCACACCTTGAAATACACGTTTCCTATTTGAAAGGTTATCTTGTAATTTATGTTAATATTATTTATGAATACAGAGTTTTGTTTTTAAGCATGTGTGTGTTGGAGCTTCATGGCTAGTGAATAATTAAGTGCGTTTATTATTGGCACATCCTGTTCTCTATAATGGTTCATTTCAACTTGATGCATACATGACTAGAAAATTCTATATGGATAGATACTATAGCTTACCAATTAAATTTAGCAGCTGTCATTTATACATTATATTTGCTGAAATCTGTTGTATAGATCAAACTCGTTGTAAATGAAAGCTGCAGCTATCACACTACTTCATGATTTGGATTATAGTTATAACTTTTGCCAGTTGCTAATAGCTAGTGACTGATGTACCTGTTTTTACTTCCAGTTAAGCTAGAGAGTTTGATGGGATAGGATAATAAAATGATACAAAACATTCAGTCCATACAAACAACAGCTTAAAGCAAATTGGAAAGAAAAACTTCTATGTTGCCAGTAAGTGATACAGTGCATTATTCCTCTGGATTGGATACTTTTCTCTGTTGTGATCCAGATTGAAATTTGTAGACCCCCAATTAATGATTTTATTTATGGTCTCCTAGATATTGCATATAAGTAACATGTAGGAGCAAATATTGATTTTCCAAAGTCAAGTGTTTTGAATTTCTATCCATATTTTCTGCTTTTTTATGTTCTTTCATAGCCATCAGCATAACTAATTGTATATATTAGCAACTTGGACCATAGATTTTTTTCTTTTGATGTAGTAAATTTACATCATCATTATAAAATTGATAATCAAATCATTTATCTTAAAACTAAACCTAGTAATTTCTATAACCAATCTTAGTTGTTTTCTATCGCCCTCTTTCCAACTGAGCAAATTAGAGAGTGAATATTGCTACTAAATACTTAATTTTACAAGGAGTCATGAAGCAAAACTGAAAAAAATCTGATTTAGGTTTACAGTACATTAAATATCTCAATATACATTTTTATAAAGTTTTACATATATTTTTCTTAAAACTTTTAATACTGGTACCATCCTTCCCAACTCCTGAATTCCCATAATTCCAAAATTTCATGTCTCATGCTTCCTTACATAGCTGGAAGATATCAGAATGGGGAACATACTTGCATAAATCTAAATTTGCTATTAAGACCATGTTTGAGATTTATAGGTTATCTTCGCTCCCTGATACCTAATGTAAAATTGGGTTACAAATACATGCTCACTTGACAAGCAATAGAATCACCTAAATACATTAAAAGAAAGTCATGGCTTCTACTATGTTAACTTTAGCCATAAGCTTATTAAGTATTAATATTGCTGAGAAAAATAATACAATTGAATGAAAATATTTACACATCCATAATCTCGGGTTCAATGGAGAGTAACTTGTATGTAAGTTCTGCTCTTAGTTACTTTTGGGGGCACATCTATGTGGTTTTCTTATGTACAAGTAGATATACAAGTAGATTGCTACTACCTTTTTATAGGGTATTTTTTGACTTTTTAACTGTAGTTTAGCCTTGTAGTTTCCCAGCCAAATACTTAACTGCTCTCGATTTGCAAAGTATCAGAATAGGTCCACTTCAATCATCAGCATAACCACCTACCTGTTTTTTTCAGAGTTCTTAATGTCTGTAATTTTACACACTCCAAGAGAGCGATTGAGCTTAGCTGAATACTGTCGCAACTCTCTCTTTAGAGGCACTCTTGCAAACAAGAACAGCGTCCTAATGCTGTCTATGTAAGCTTGCGCCCTAACGTCCTAAACCAGGGTAAAAACAGCCCTTTTGCCAAATTAAGAAGGTCTTCATCGAGACCCCACCCGACATCAACGTCTGTGAATATAGCCAAATTACAACGGGTTTCTGAGGCTAAAGGCGGGGCTTAGTACAAGTCCAAATCTCACCGCCTCTTCCGCTTCCGCCTCTTTAGGAGACGGGACTTGAAAGTTGATACTTTGCGGAGAGGCATGGCAGCAGCAATGAGGAGCTTTAAGGTAATAAATAGGCAATATTATGTGGGACGCCGCGACTGGATTGGGGCATGGAGGAGGGGGGCGAGGATCCATTGGGGCATGGAGGAGGGGGGCAAGGAGATCTAATTCTGTTCGCGGTAGGAAAGGAGAAATTGGGGGATACCCCACCCCCCATCATCATTGAGTAGGAAAGGGGACCAGAGGGATTAATTTCCCGTCGCGGGGAGCGGAGAGGAGAATCTGAAGGATACATTCCATTTTAGAAGTCGGAGTTTTCTATGTAATTATCCTAAGAAATAATGTAGTAGAGTAGTAAGTGCAGTACAATCAAAGCAAATGCAATACATGCGGCATAGATTACTTTCAACTGTAGAATAATTTCAAGCATTTTTCCTAATCTAGCACAGCGGTAATATTAATCGGATCAAATATTGTCCCAAAGGTGCTTTTCCAAAAGACAACTGGCCTTTTTTGATATTTTCCTTGAAAACGTTTCTCTTCTGGGGTTGGAAAAGCACCTTTGGGACAACCAATACCTGGATGATTGAGAATCTCCATAGGATCAAATACTGCCACTGCCAAGAAGTGTTCCTCCAGCTGAACACTTATTTGGTAAAACATATGGAAGAAACCACCTGTTATACCTTTCTGAAGGTTATGTGAGTTTCTCTGCCCTTTAATTGTTGGGTGAACAAATACAAGCAGCCCCCCCCCCCCCCCCAAACAAGGGGTTATGGAGTTAGTTTGTGTGTCTCATGCAGACAGATGCCAGGTAGTTTTGATGGGAAAATTGTCTATTTATTTATTTCATTTAGTTTATCTTGTCAAGCGTATATGAGAAAACAAGTATGTATGAACATTACATATAAACATATAAGTATAAACAGTAGGACAGGGACGATAGGCATGCTTTACTGACCTCTTAGGAATGGAGGGAGGTCCACGGTAGACAATTTAAGGTTAATGTTTTGGGGGTTTGAGGTTCAGGCATTGACCATTTTACAAAGTGACCACTTTTCTGTACTAAACTTGTCCAGGATGAAGCTGTTTTCCCAAATGGTCACATGAGGCAGTTCTGTTACCATTGGTGTCTGGAGAAAAAGATCCAGGGCAGAGGAGGGGAGGAAGGACTTGAAACTCATTACTCTTGCTCAGCCCCCCCCCCGCCCCCCATTATTAAGTGCTGGAACAAGATACATTAAGTTAACATCTCCCCTCCCCCTCCCCACCACCCTGTAGATTTCGTGTTGCTCCCTGCACCCACATCACATAATTCCTAACCAACCGAGAGGCTTAAAAAAAGGAGGGGGGAATGACAGGGGGGAACGGGGGGGCGGGGGGAACAGGACAAAGTACAGAGAAGCGGTGTTGGAGTCTGCGCAGCCACAAGTAGATTTTTTTTTTTCCGACTGGGAGAAGAATGATTCACTCTAATCTATGGAATGAAATAAAAGTGATGCTTCCCTCGACTGCCGCCCCCCTCTCCTCCTCCGGTTTATCCTCTTGCATTTTAAAGCCACCTCTTGCCAGCTACCCTTTGGCACAGCTGGCGCACAGATCCTCCGACTAAGCTAACAGTGATCCCTCCTTCCTTTTGGCATGAAGGATTTCGACAGGATGAGAAGTGCAGGTTCATTCTTCAAGAACTGGGTAGAAGGGGAGAAAGAGAGAGGAGGAGGAGGTGGAGGGTGGGGCAATCACACGCCTTCCGATGAGTTGATTTGATCCAGCTTTGGAGTGATTTGCTGCGAGCCACCTCCACCGTCCCCCACCTTTGTCCAGGCATGTCCAGGTTAACACAATGTCCCGTTGTTTTTCTTTTTAAAAATTTGGTTTTGTAAAAATTTCCACCTTCATGGGCCCCCTTTGAGCTCCATGGGCCCCGGAACAATATACTGGCTGAACCCCCCTCTCCTCAGGCCTACTCTTGCTTTTCTCTGAAGCAAAGAAACTATAGAAGAAACAGAGAAATTATCTTTGGCAAATACTGGACTTCCTTTTATTCTGAGGGAAGTCTGGAGGCCCATACCTAGTTATGAGAAGGATGGGATTGTTTGTATTGCATTATCAGTCGTACTGCCTATCAAATCTGCTTTATTTGTATCCCACCTTTTATTTTTACAAATAACTCACGGTGGCAAATTTATCCACTTTCCTTCTCCTATTTTCTCCACAACAATGTGAGGTAGTAATCTTATTATTTTCTTTACCCACCAGAGTATGGTTGGCTTTGTGACTGGTGGGGCTTCTGGACTGGGCCGTGCCACAGTGGAACGACTGATACAACAGGGAGGCAGTGCTGTGATTGTGGACCTGCCAACGTCTGATGGTGAAAGCATAGCCAAGTCGCTGGGAGACAGATGCATCTTTACTCCAGCTGATGTAAATATTGTTGATGGGGAGCTGGAGCTTTCTCAGATGTGCATAGGGGTGTGGAAAAAGGATGTAAGCAGACCTGGATCATTCTCTCAAAACTGTCTTTATTCAGGTGACATCAGAATTAGATGTGAAGGCTGCACTGACCACAGCAAAGGAGAAATTTGGACGTATAGATATGGGAGTGAACTGTGCTGCGGTTGCAGTGGCATTTAAGACATACAATGTGCATAAAGATCATTCTCATAGTTTGGAGGACTTCCAGAGAGTCATCAATGTGAGTATGTTGTGAGACAGACATTTTAACTCATTATACAGTTGTTATTTGGTCTTATTCCAAATACTTCCAATTTATTATTTTTAAATTAACATGGCTGCCTTAACAATAAAAAAAACAACACAGATGTAACCATCAGCTGAGGTAAAAATAGAATCAATACAAACATTGCATGGCCTCTGCCACACAGGGATTTTCAAGCTGAGTGAAAAAAACCATGCCTTGCTATAGGCAAGTAGAATTGGGACCAGTGTGATCTCTGAGAAGGATGATCTTCCAAAGGATGGGTACCATAACAGAATAAACTCTCTTCCTGCGCCCTGCCAGATAGTGCTCCTTAATAGACAGACTCAGAACAGGTATCTTCTGCCAGACCTAATGGGGAAGGAAGGACTTATATAACTTACCAGTTAAATTGCATTAAAATTTTTGCAGTGCTCTTCTTCAGGATTTAAAGTCAACTAATTTTCTCTTTTCCAGAATAGTTTATTTTATGCCTTTCACCATCCAGATCTTAGCTCCTCTCTACTTCT
This sequence comes from Bungarus multicinctus, assembly GCA_023653725.1. Lineage (NCBI taxonomy): Eukaryota > Metazoa > Chordata > Lepidosauria > Squamata > Elapidae > Bungarus > Bungarus multicinctus. The sequence goes on from CM042834.1 coordinate 159,920,597, forward strand.
TATCAGCTGAGCAAGTTTCCTGGGGGGTTTAATGGTTTTTCTAAGCTCCAGTACATTTTTAATCCAGGTTTTTTTCTTGAGAATATTTTGCCTTTTCCCAAACCTACAAATTCCTCATTGGATGTAGATGCTTTTATAATAACTATCTAAACATTGGCAGAATTGAATTTTCTGTTAGAGGACCATTCAGAATGAAGGCAAAATTATTTGTTTGGCCACGAGTTTCTTCTGTTGTGCTGATGCAATGATCTTGCTTGACAGTGCTGGCTGTGGTGAGGGAAGCATAATCAAGATTTTGAGTTCTTGGATTTCATTTGTGTTTTTCAGGTCAATATTGCTGGGACATTCAATGTGATTCGTCTGATTGCAAGTGTGATGAGTAAAAACGAACCAAACACAGATGGACAGAGAGGAGTGATTATCAACACTGCCAGCATAGCTGCCTATGAGGGCCAGGTAAAGCCTAAGCTAAACTTTCTTTAGTCAGCGGTAGCTTCATTGGCAAAGGCCAGGAATCTATAATTTGAACAGAATGCATATTGAACATGTCAATATTCTTACAATACAGAAGCATTAAAATATGGCTGCTTCAGAAACCAGATTTTGGGGAGGGGGCAAAATCAGTGATCATATCAATATAGCAAGAGAGTTTGCATTTTTGTAATGGGAATTAACCATTAACTCGATTAAATGACCTTCTAGACCTGAAGGAAAATAGAACAGTTGGGCTAGGGAAGAAGGAATTGCATAGCTTATGCTCTTTGGTGTGGAGTTTCAGCATGCCATGCATCAAATGTGATTTTTAAATGCTCACCTGCATTAAACCTACATTTGAAGTTAATTGGCCCCAGCACTTTTATTTCCAGCTCTATTTCTTTCTTGTCATTTCCTTTCCCTTGGCTCTCCTTAACTCAGCAACTTTCTCACGATGCTATTTGACATTCCAATCGGAACTTTCCTTCTATGTTTCAAAACACACTTCTTCTGCTTATGACCATTTGTTCAGCAAATTACTCAGAGTTATGATGGGGCTGAACAAAGGGATTTAGAGCTGGTCCCCAAAATTACAGCAGTTTATAGTGACCCTGCAGTCGTTATCAAAATTCAGGAGTTTCGCAGATTGCCTGCACTTAAAATTAGCCTTCAATGCCCTCACTGATTTTTGCCATCTTCTTTCTCCCACTATTGACAAAGCATGCTCACCTTGGCCCTTCAGTCTGTTAGGCTTGGCCCCCACCTTTCTTCCACTATTACACTCAGTACTGGTTCCCCCCAGGGTTGTGTCTTGAGCCCCTTGCTATATGCCTTGTACCCCTTTGATTGCTCACCAAGCCACGAAACAAACTCCATCATAAAGTTTGCGGACAACACGACCGTGATTGGTCTCATCTCTGGAGAGGATGAGATGGCATATAGGGCAGAAGTAGAGAACCTGTCTGTCTGGTGTTCACAGAACAATTTGTCACTGAATGTCCATAAAATCAAAGAACTGATTATGGACTTCAGGAAACATGGACAGGACCACATCCCACTCATCATTAACGGAGAACGAGTGGAAACTGTCTCTACGATCAGATTCCTTGGCATTCATATCTCAGCCAATATCTTCTGGTCTCCTAACACCAAGGCCATAGTGAAGAAGGCTCAGCAGCGGCTGCACTTCCTGCGGGTTCTCAGGAAAAACAATCTGGAAAAGAAGCTGTTGCTGGCTTTTTATAAAACCTTTGTGGAGAGCACTCTGACATACTGTCTGGGTGTGTGGTATGCAGGTTCCTCAGCTGAGAACAGGAAAACCGTACAGAGGGTGATACTGGAAATACAGCTCAAAAGATCATTGGTTGCCCTCTGCCCTCCCTGGAAGATTTAGTCAGGTCCTGCTGCCAAAGCAGAATCAAGGCTATCATAGAAGATCCCTCACATCCTGGCAATTATCTTTTTGACCTGCTGCCATCTGCGTCTGAACGGCGCTTTAGGTCAATAAAATCCCACACCACTAGATAACAAATAGATTCTTTCTCTGGGCCATCCAAACTGCAAATAAATATAAGTTACTACCATATTAGATGTGAAAAGATGTGAAACTGCAATACCTCATACAGATGTATAATAACTTACTACAGTACAATCTTATGTATTACACTTGGCAAAGCGTCACAGTCAGTGTTGGATGTATATTTTGTGTATATTTGTAGATATTGCCCTCTCAAATTGCAAATGGAAATGTGGGTACTCTATTTTTTTTTTTAATCTTTATTTTTAAGTTTTTGGTTTTATTGTATTGCAAACAGTTGCTGGGGTGCATCCACAGTTTCGTTGTACTTGTACAATGACAATAAAGTTATTCTACTCTATTCACAAGGCAGCTGCTGGCCACATTCTTCCCCAGGATGCGCATGGCAGTTTCCCGACGAGACCTGGGGAAGAGCCTCACTTGGCCATCAGCTGTCTCGGAAAAGGGCCAGGCCAGGCATGCCTCAACCAGCAGTCGGAGTAAGAAGAGATGGCGAAAGTTAGCTAGGGGTGATAAGAGTGCAGAATGGCAAGGGCGGCTGAGCTAGGCCAGTTGCAGCTTCTCAGAACAGCAAGAAGCCCCTTTATATCTTGCTGCTGGGCTGAGCTTTGTGCTGCAACTCAGGGGTTTCTTTTTTCTTTTTGGCATGACCCACAGCATGTGGAAAAAGTTGCTTTGTGCTGCACTGCTAAGCCAGGATGGGACTGGGCTTTGCACTGTCCTATATCTTAGGGGCTTCTTGAATCCCCAGAAATGTGTGTGCCAAGAAGTCTTGGAGTTGCAGTGCATTCTTTTCCCAGCTTCCCTATGTGCAGACCCATGCATTCATGCGTGCTGCATCCTCTTTTCCCTGGCCTCTGAGCTTGTGTCACACTGCAGAATCTCCCCCCAGCTCTTGGCATGGCTTGTGCTGGGCTTCCCAGAGCTTTTCCCATTCTCCCATGGCACCCCCCCATGCTCTTTTCCTGGAACTCCCTCCACCTCCCAACACATCTGGAATTATAACGACAGACAGGGCACCAAGAATGCTGTAGTCAAGCAACACGATCAGGTGATGCCATACTTGATGATCACATCACTTAGCAAGAGAAGTTCCAAACCCAAATATGGCTGTAAATTGAGGACTTATCTTTATGTTCTTAGCAAGTGATTATATTTTATTACGTCGTTTTGAGGCAACTAAGCCCTTCTTTTTTCGTTATGCAGGTGGGACAAGCTGCCTATTCAGCTTCCAAAGGAGGCATAGTGTCAATGACCCTGCCCGTCGCCCGAGATCTTGCCTCGCTTGGCATTCGTGTTGTTACCATTTCACCAGGTAACCAAAACCACCCTGAATCTAAGCCCTAGGAGGGGAAAGTCAACCTTTTAAAAGGTGTTCAATCCTAAAATGGCAGGACTATCTGCATATGACCTTGGCCTTCCTCAAAAACTTAAGCCTTACAGTTACATAATATATTATGCAAACTTACATTTTCGTAATCAATTTTGAATGTTTCACTAATTTACTTTATTTTGTTGGCTTAGTAGTTCAAAGGACTCCTCAACAATCCCTTATCAGATTTTAGCAGTGCATGGCACAAGATTATTAGGAAACTGAACTCCATACTTAACTCCTGGAGCACCCAGTACGTTATGGGCTACTGCTTAATAAGGGTGACAATGCGTGGCACTTGGAGGAGGATCAGCCCTGAGCAAGTTTTTGTTTCTTCCAGGGCTCTTTGAGACACCTCTACTGGGGACGCTTCCTGAAAAAGTCCGGACATTCCTGGCACGACAGGTGCTTTTCCCAAATCGCCTTGGAGCTCCAGAAGAATATGCTCATTTGGTACAATGCATAGCAGAGAATCCTATGCTAAATGGTGAAATAATTCGGCTTGATGGGGGTATCCGAATGCAGCCCTGAGCCAGAGCCCAAGCCTGCAGGAGAAAAAAAAAAAATGGCTCTCCTTGGATCATAATCACAGTATTGAAATCAAGATTGGCAAAAGAAATGATTAACATTTGACTTTCAATAAATCACTGATCAGATATTGTTCGTTTCTTTCATTTGCTAGCATAAGCTCCCCCTGACCCACACGCCCCCATTACTAGTAGCCATAGTGAAAACTATATTTTTTTATGCATCTCCAATTTCTTTTTTAACAGACTTCTGTCTAATTCTGAAGAACAGAGACAATTATTTCTGGCTAAGGTCACATATTATGATTATTCTGATTTATTTAATCATGGTTTATCAAACCACAAATGTCCAGATATTGACAAAAAGCTATGTTATAAACCATGGTTTGTGGTTATTGATTGCAAAAATCACTATAACTTTTAATGAGTAAGTCTGTTAGGGTAATGATGTCTCTCTCTTCTGTCACTGCATGTCTGCATTTGGCAACCCACGTGTTATGTGTGCATGTGCATGTGTGGTATTTTTTTCCGGGCATACTTTCTAATATACACTGCTCAAAAAAATAAAGGGAACACTTAAACAACGCAATGTAACTCCCAAGTCAATCACATTTCTGTGAAATCCAACTGTCCACTTAGGTAGCAACACTGATTGACAATCAATTTCACATGCTGTTGTGCAAATGGAATAGACAACAGGTCTATGGCGGGGGTAGAGGGCCATATCAGGTTAGGGGATCGCGTGTCCGCTATCTCCAAGCGGTAACGCGCTCCAACCCTCTCGACCCGTCTTGCAGGCCTGGTTGTGCAGAGTCTCAGGCCCTGAGCACCCAGCTGATGTTATACAATGCCAGGTCCGTTATGAATAAGGCCCCCCTGATTTTTGATCTGGTACAGGATGAGGGCGTGGACCTGGCAGGGGTCACCGAAACCTGGTTGGGCCCAGAGGGGGGTCTCCCCCTGGTAATGATGTGCCCACCAAGTTTCCAAGCATTTCATCGGCCGAGGGCTCAGGGTAGGGGTGGTGGAGTGGCGGCAATTATTAGGGAGGATCTTTGTCCTAGGGAGGCCACTGTACCTCATATGGCTGGCTGTGAGTCCCTCTTTGTGAAGTGGGGTCAGGGAGGTCAGATGGCCTTTTGATAACGTACCTGGCTCCCTGCCATGTATCATCGGCCCTGCCCGGGCTCCTCGGGGTAATAGCCGAGCTGGCGGTGGAGACACCCAGACTGTTAGTCATGGATGACTTCAACCTGCCTTCGCTCAGTGAATCCTCTGGGGCGGCCCGAGAGTTCTTGGCTTCCATGACGGCCTTGGACCTGACCCAATTAGTTTCTGGGCCCACGGGAGGACACACGCTGGACCTGATTTTTGCCTCTGGACAGTGGTTGAATGATCAGTTAGGGCAGTGGTAGGGAACCTTGGCTCTTTTATCACTTATAGACTTCAACTCCCAGAATTCCTGAATGAGCTATAAAAAGTTCCCCCTCCCTGGCCTACTGGTTTTTCAGTTGTGAGGGAAATCAATTTTTGATTTGAATGGGATTGTTCAATATACAAATGTCCTAATTTTTGACTTGAATGATCAATATTCTTTATATGTCCTACATTTGTATATTAAACAGTCCCATTCAAGTCAAAAATTGATTTCCCTCACAACTGAAAAACTACTAGGCCAGGGATGGGGAAACTTTTATGGCTCACTCAGGAATTCTGGGAGTTGAAATCCATCAGTTATAAAAGAGCCAAGGTTCCCTACCGCTGGGTTAGGGGATATAGTTGTTAAACCCTTGTCATGGTCTGATCATTCTCTCCTTAGACTTCTGTACCGCCACTCCATATCGCAGGGAGGCGGAGCCGAGGAAATGGTTCCGCCCCAGGTGCCTGATGGATCCTGAATGGTTCCAAACGGAGCTTGGGCCATTACCTGAAACTCTGGCTCATAACTCAGCCACAGACTTGGTAGCCGCCTGGGATAGGCTGGCTGCTGAGGCTCTGGACCGAGTTGTGCCTTTGCGACCTCTGACCCAGCAGAGATCTCGCTTGGCTCCGTGGTTTACGGAGGAGCTGAGGGAGATGAAATGCTGGAAAAGACGTCTGGAGGGCCAGTCATGCCGAGTCTGACCGAACACAGATGAGGTCTTATATTAGGACCTACCTAGTGGCGATAGAGGCGGCAAAGCGTTCTCACTTCTCTGCCCTTATTGCATCGGCAGAAAATGGACCCGCCGCCCTTTTTAGAGTAACCCGCTCCCTGCTTGGGCCGGGAGCACGGGAGGATCTCTTGCAGGGTAGGGTGGAGGAGTTTTCTCAATTTCTGCATGATAAAATCGCTCAGATTTGGGACGGGCTGGACTCTAGTTGGGAGGTCCCGGGGGAGGTGACCACGGCGAGTCTTGAGATGGTTATCTGGGACGAGTTTGACCCTGTGACCGCCGAAGGTATAGACAGGTTGCTGGGGTGGCTGAATGCCACCACATGTTTATTGGACCCTTGTCCCTCCTGGCTGGTTTCTACCGCCAGAGAGGTGACGCGGAGTTGGCTCCAGGGAATTGTTAATGCTTCTTTGGTGGAGAGCTCGCTGCCCACCACCTTGAAAATGGCAGTGGTGTGACCCCTCCTCAAGAAGCCCTCCCTAGACCCAACTCTTGAACAACTATCGTCCTGTCTCCAACCTTCCCTTTGTGGCGAAGGTTGTTGAGAGTGTGGTGGCATGTCAGCTTCCCCAGTACCTGGAGGAAGATACGTATCTGGATCCCTTCCAATTGGGCTTCAGGCCCGGGCATAGTACTGAAACGGCATTGGTCATGTTGGTTGATGATCTCTGGAGGGCCCGTGACAGGGGTTATTTCTCTGTCCTGGTCTATTAGACCTATCAGCGGCTTTTGATACTATCGACCATAGTATCCTATTGCGACGGTTGGGGGGGTTGGGGGCACTGTGTTGTGGTGGCTCGCCTCCTTCCTCTCCGGCCATCTGCAATTTGTGTTGGCGGGGGGGGGAGAGGTCCACCTCTAGGCCCCTCGATTGTGGGGTGCCTCAGGGGTAGGTCCTCTCTCCTCTCTTGTTCAACATTTATGTGAAGCCGCTGGGGGAGATCATCCATGGCTTTGGGGTGAAGTGTCATCTGTACGCTGATGATACTTAGCTGTATATCTCCACTCCAAGCCACCCCAACAATGCTATGGAAGTCAAGTCCCGTTGCCTGGAGGCCGTGCGGAACTGGATGGGCGGGAACAGGCTTCGACTCAACCCTTCCAAGACTGAGTGGCTGTGGTCTCCGGCATCCTGATATAGCCAGATAATTCCTTCGCCGGCTATTGGGGGTGAGATTTTGCCCCCTTCAGAGAGGGCTCGCAATCTGGGTGTCCTCCTGGATGTACAGCTGTCCCTGGAAGATCATATTACGGCCGTCTCCAGGGGGGTGTTTTATCAGGTTCGCCTGATCCACCAGATGCGGCCCTTTCTGGATCGGGATGCCTTACGCATGGTCACTCCTGCCTTGGTCACCTCCCGACTGGACTATTGCAACGCCCTCTACATGGGGCTCCCGAGTGGGAGCATCCGGAGGCTTCAACTGGTACAGAATGTGGCTACGCGGGTGGTTATGGGGGCATCAAGGTTTTCTCATGTGATGCCCCTCCTGCGCGAGCTGCATTGGTTGCCGGTGGCCTCCCGGGTGCGCTTTAAAATCTTAGTGCTAACTTTTAAAGTGCTCCATGGCATCGGACCAGGATATTTACAAGACCGCATTCTGCCAGTTTCCTCTCACCGACCGGTGCGCTCTCACAGGGAGGGTCTCTTGCGGGTTCCTTCGGCATCTATGTGCCAGCTGGTGACCCTGAGGAATAGGGCCTTCTCTGTGGGGGTGTCCGTCCTCTGGAATGGGTTGCCTCCGGAGTTGCGTACAGCTATGGATCTGGGGACCTTCAGGCGTGCCTTGAAAAACTGGCTCTTTGACCAGGCCGGCTTGAGCTGATTTTAGATTGGGGTTTTAAATTGGGGGTCCCTAGTGGCGATCAGAGGGTTGGGGTATTTTAATTTTAGGGTTTATAGTGGGGGTTTTAACCTGTTTATTACAGCCAGGTTATTTAATTCAGTTTTAATTTTTGTATATTTTATTGTTATTTTAATTGGATGGCTGCACATCTCTCCTTCGGGAGAGGAGCAGTATCTATCTATCTATCTATCTATCTATCTATCTATCTATCTATCTATCTATCTATCTATCTATCTATCTATCTATCTATCTATCTATCAAGCATAGGCAGTAAGCAAGACATCCCCAATAAAGGAGTGGTTCTGCAGGTGGTGACCACACACCACTTCTCAGTTCCTATGCTTTCTGGCTGATGGTTTGGTCACTTTTGAATGCTGGCGGTGCTTTCACTCTAGTGCTAGACTGAGTCTACAATCCACACAAGTGGCTCAGGTAGTGCAGCTCATCCAGGATGACACATCAATGCGAGCTGTGACAAGAAGGTTTGCTGTGTCTGTCAGCGTAGTGTCCAGAGCATGGAGGCGCTACCAGGAGACAGGCCAGTACATCAGGAGACATGGAGGAGGCCATAGGAGGGCAACAACCCAGCATCAGGACTGCTACCTCCACCTTTGTGCAAGGAGGGACAGGAGGAGCACTGAGCATGTGGCTGCTCAAACGGTCAGAAACAGACTTCATGAGGGTGGTATGAGGGCCCGATGTCCATAGGTGAGGGTTATGCTTACAGCCCAACACCGTGCAGGACGTTTGGCATTTGCCAGAGAACACCAAGATTGGCAAATTTGCCACTGGTGCCCTGTGCTCTTCACAGATGAAAGCAGGTTCACACTGAGCACATGTGACAGACATGACAGGGTCTGGAGATGCCGTGGAGAACGTTCTGCTGCCTGCAACATCCTCCAGCATGACCGGTTTGGCAGTGGGTCAGTAATGGTGTGGGGTGACATTTCTTTAGGGGGCCGCACAGCCCTCCATGTGCTCACCAGAGGCAGCCTGACTGCCATTAGGTACCGAGATGAGATCCTCAGACTCCTTGTGAGACCATATGCTGGTGCGATTGGCCCTGGGTTCCTCCTAATGCAAGACAATGCTAGACCTCATGTGGCTGGAGTGTGTCAGCAGTTCCTGCAAAACGAAGGCATTGATGCTATGGACTGGCCCGCCCCTTCCCTAGACCTGAATCCAATTGAGCACATCTGGGACATCATGTCTCGCTCCATACACCAATGCCATGTTGCACCACAGACTGTCCAGGAGTTGGGGGATGCTTTAGTCCAGGTGTGGGAGGAGATCCTTCAGGAGATCATCCGCCACCTCATCAGGAGCATGCCCAGGAGTTGTAGGGAGGTCATATAGGCACGTGGAGGCTACACACACTACCGAGTCACTACTTGACTTGTTTTAAGCACATTACATCAAAGTTGGATCAGCCTGTAGTGTTTTTTTCCACTTTAATTTTGAGTATAACTCCAAATCCAGATCTCCATGGGTCGCTAAATTTGATTTCCATTGATAACTTTTGTGTGATTTTGTTGTCAGCACATTCAACTATATAATAAACATAGTATTTCATAAGAATATTTCATTCATTCAGATCTAGGATGTCTTATTTTTGTGTTTCCTTTATTTTTTTTTTGAGCAGTGTATTTTAAAGCGGGGAATGAGAGGAGAGGTAATGTAAATTGCTATTTCTAGACTCTGTAAAAATCAGATTAAAAGCAGTGTTTAATAAATGTCACTTTCAGGGCTGTACATGTTGTGAAAGTGATTAGTAGACACACTTTGGACTTGGTGTAACCCCAATACTTTTCTGCTCTTCATTAAAGCAGCCTGAAAATTTGCTTTTTCATGCTTGTGCTGAGGCCTGAAAACAGTCAGGTTGCTTTAATGAAGAGAAAGATAAAGGCCAGGTTAAATATGCTTCTTTTGAATCCTTTTCAAAGTACACAGAGTTTTGCCCCAATTTTTCAGGGTTTCTGAAGTGCCCTGCCAAATGCCATTTAAAGGATACACAATAACAAATACATATATCTGTTTTATTGAACTATTTCAATACATAGTTTTTTAGTCTTATGATTTTTCTCAGCTATGATTCTGCTCATGTAATATTCATTTCTCTCATAAAGAAGAGTGAGTATAAAATGTCTCAAGATAACCAAATGCAAAGGAAACCTGGAAAGAGGGGAGTGGAGAACAGAGGAGGAGGAACAGCTGTTGGAAGGGAAGTCCCAAAACACGAGTGGCAGGAAAATTCCAATCCTAGTTCAGCAAAATCTTTGTTTTGAAATAAAATTCAAATCTGATCTGGGGATTTCACGTAAGGTTTTTATTGCTCTTCTCTTTGGAAAGAGTGAAAGGTGACTTCTCAGGGGGAAGTCACAGAGATTTGCTTGGTTCCAGTCATCAACTTATGTTCATACACCGATAGTCCTTGCTTACTGACTGCCTTGTTCAATGACTGTTTGCAGTTATGATAGTGCTGAAAAAAATAACTACAATCGATGCTTGAATTTATAGCCTTTGTACAGTAACAACCCTCAGTTACAGTATGTGATTGCCATTACAGTAACTAAGCATTGTCCTGTGCCTGGTTCTTTTTCTCTCCCCATTGCAGTGGAGAGATTGGAGTGGAAGGGACTACAAGTGAGTAAGCAGACATCATAAGAGAATACACCAGGTGGTGTGCATAGTGTATTTATGGCTGCCAGCCCCACTGCAGGGTGTTCCAATGTGTAGTCCCTATTTTGTGCCTGCTTACTCTCTTGTAAACTCTTCCTCTCCAGATTAATTCCATTCTTGCTAATTATCTCAGCACTGGGATGAGCATTCCAAAGGATGAAGGAATGGCTAGAAGACCAATTATGAAACTGATTGGTCTTGTTAGTTTCAAATTGGCTATGTAGGCAAAGAGGCCAGATCAGAAAAGGGAAGGCACAATTTTCCACATGTGATTTCCCGCTTGGGGACTGCTTTGCTTAAGGACAGAGCTGCCAGTTTCAACTTTGGTCGCTTAACAAGGACTACCTATACTATAAGCTCAAATTGGATAAAATATACATCATAATACAAGCACTACAACTTGTATCCTACATGTAAGTTTACAACTGCAGCATTTGCTGGATAATATTGTCACCACACATCTGTCATTTTGGCTTGTTGCAAATGCAGATAAATGTAAACTTAACCTGGGATTTCCCCATGTGAGATCAAGAAGTGAACCCTGTGGGGTTTGATCATACGGTGGCTCGTTTGTCAAGGAAACAACAAGCAAACTATTATGAATAAAATCATTAGGCAATAAATATTTGACATTTTGATTCTTTGAATATGGAGGTTTTGTGTAATGTTTCATATACCAAACATCTGATCTTGAAAGTACCCCTCTCCAAATTGCAAAGGTCTGCTTAATCACATTGAAACAGGCTCAGACTACATTTGAGGCCCAGGCTGGTATCTCTTTTACAGCCACTGGCGATGTCCTTTTTCCATAAGAAAATCAACTTTATTTTGCATACCAAAACTGTTGCCAGCTGCATCTCCCATCAGCGGCTGCTAGTATTAAACTGTAAATAATAGTGGGCTGTAGGTGCATTGGTGTAGACTTCTTTCTCCAGATACTTCAAGCTGTCAAAGAAAAGAATGTAGTCAGATTATTGCCTCATTTGTCCCAGGGCTGAAACCTTCACTGAGAGAATTTAATCTAGGAATACATAAAAACCAGACGTGTATAATGCATTTCTATAATTGAGTAACTACAGATAGCCATCTTGATGCCTCTGGTTTCCTGGCTGAGTAGGTGAGTCTTTTTAGATATTTATGAGCAGCGTATTTTTTTAAAATGCAGCCCAGGGGAAAAAATGGTTCAGAAAGATGTTTCACTTCCAGTCTGCTTGGTTTTCCCTCCCCAGCATATAGCTTTCCATCTGCAGCTTAATTTTGAAGCCAAATTATTATTAATGAAATCTATGTACTTCCCAACAGGTATAATTGGTTCACAAATAATCATCATTAATAAAACACTATTGGAATAAAAGAGAACAAACGAGACAGGAAGAAAAACAAGCCCACACAGCCTAATGGGGCTTTTAATCACTCTTGCCAAAGGCCTAGCTGAAGTACCAGGGCTTTCAGGCCTTTTGAAACATCAGCAAGGGGGTGGGGGGTGAGCTGGAACTTGGGGAAGCTCATTCCAGAGGGCAGACATTGCAACAAAACAGGCATATTCTGGAGGCCTTTCAGATATTACTTTTTAATTGGAAGTATTCACAGCATGCCAAACAGTAGCTCAAGGATGGTACTTGCAGAGCTCTTACCAATTTCTCAATCTGTTGCCCTCTAGGCTACCTCAAATCCAGGAAAATGCATTTCATACTTCTGTGTAATGTTTTACCCCCGGATTACTTACTTGGATTTCTGTGCATCAGCCAATTCTCGGTTGTAATCGTCCAGGCTCTTCTTTAGTTGTTCACGGAAATTCTGTTCTTGCTCCTCCATCTGCATGGCTGCACGAGCTGCCAGTTCCCTCTGTCTGTCCCACTCAGCATCCCGTTGCCTTTCCAGTTGCCGAAGTCTCTGCAGGGGACAAAAGAGGCACATGAAATGTGAGAACAGATCCATAGGAAGGGCAATCCCTGGTTCCCAATTTCAGCACCCCACAAACTGAAACAGGAGACGTAAGCAAGCTGTTATACTCTCAGCCTCTGTCCTGCATTGACACATATCTTGATGGAGTTCACACAAACTTTTGTAAGGATTCACTCAGATACAGTGTGTGTGAATCACTTTCCAACACTTGAAACTGCAAAGTATGTGAGAATGAATTATGGCTTCCAAGTTTTGTCACCGATCCCTCTCATACAATTAACAAGCATGGACAAAGGAAATATACTGACTAATGCCAGACTCAGGGAAAGGAAAAGATAATATACTCTAATATACAAAGATAATGAAGACTTTTACAAGACCATATTCCTTCCCAGAAACAAGTGTTAGGAAAAAGATTCATTACTGAAGAGAGACTGGAATCGTTGTTAGGCTGTGGTTATTATTAGTTTCATTTGCCTCCATTCTTTTTCCTCAGCTAGATTCACAGGGCAAAGTAGCCTGCATGTTTAAAATATTGTCTAGAGCAGCATTTCTCAATCTTCACAGCTTTTATACAGTATGCGTAGACTTCAGATCTCAGAATTGCCCAGTCCACGTATCTTAAAAGTTGCCAAGGTTGAGATATACTCGAGAGAACACAATTTTGCCCTAAAATAAGCTGAGACAATTGCAACTCCGGGATCACTTAAAACCTCTCAGCCCAAGTTCAAAGCCTCCGTACAAGCAACTCCTATGTCTGGCAGAATTATTCTTCCCTCCCAAGGAAGAATGGGGGAAAAGGTATCTTCAGGCCCGTTAAGATCTTACAGCAATATGCAGTTTCTGAGAATGTTCATGAGGTAATCACAGAACCAGGTTCTCCTCTTTTGCCTTGGTTGATTATGAATTGTTAGCCGGGTACAGGTCCATCCAGGCTAACATAAATAAATACCGTATGTTTTTACTATGCAAAACCTTACCTGTTACTAGTAGCCCTTGACTTACAATAGTTCATATAGTGATCATTTGAAGTTACAACAGCATTTTTCATACAACCATTACACCACCTCCATGGTCACATGATCAACATTTCTGACAAGAAAAGTCAATAGGGAAGCCAGATTCACTTAAAAACGGTATTACTAACTTAACTGCAGTGATTCACCTGTGGCAAGAAAGATCATAAAATAGGGCAAAATTCACTTAACTGTCTCACTTAGCAACAGAAATTTTAAGCTCAATTCTGGTCATCAGTTGAGGACCACCTGTACCTGTTTAGTGGTCATTCCTCCACAGGAACCAATTCTCCTCAGCCCTCCCCTTCTTATCTCTCACCTGGTTTTCTTGGCATTGTTCTTTCTGCATTTGCCACACAGCCTGCAGCTGCTCAGGGCTCATCCCCTTCCAGCGGTCAGTAATCACACGGTGTGACCCCCACAAGCTTTTAGCAACGCTAGGGTCTTCCAACAGGAGATTGCCAGTCAGATGGTTGTGGATCTCAGCATAGTTATCATCTTGCTCACGCTGCTGGGATACATGTTGCTGCTCTGCAACCTCTGCAGCCTGGTTCAGGGGGCAAAAGAAAGGAGATGAGCTATAAAGGGTAGCTGGCATTCCCTTCACCACCACCCCTTAGTCAGCTGACTAATCTTCAGACTTTCCCCTTTCTTGAGGCAGTGTTCTGGGAGGGGGGGTATAGAGAAACAGCTTGGAGAATCCAAAAGTACCTGGGCTCGGTTAAAATCTGCCAAGGCCATGGCTTTAGCCCTGCGACATTCTTCCTCTAATTGTGCCAGCTCCCGGGCTCGCAAATCCAGCTCTATTCTTTTTTTGCCTTCCAGATTATCTGCAAGGTTGGGAAGGTGTAAAATGGGTGCAGTACAAGATAATCTATACAAAACATATCCCACTTGATTACGGATTATCACATTACAGTTTATGGGTATTGTTTTTTGCTTACACCCAAATGGTTTGTGGCAGAGCCAGCATAGGGAGCAGGTGGATGTTACTTTTCATAGTAGTAGCTGTAGAGCAAACTTTCCTTTTGTTGACCTACAAACGTGCAGTTCATCCCAACAACAACTCTGCTACTTGTTCCCCAATTCAAACGTACCCATGTATTGTTGATCAGCGAGTTTCTTATTCCGTTCGTTTCTCTGCTCCTCCAGTGCAAGCTTGTTGTGCTCCTTCTGCAGTTTTTGGCGGGTAGCGGAGTTCAGATCCTCACCAGCAAAGCACTGCATGCTAGAAGGGCCACAGCGTGGGTCATCATCACTCACACGGGCCGGCTGCCCTTTGCGTACCGCCTCAGGGTCATGGATATCCCATTCCCGCCGCATAGAAGGCTGCTGCTCCCGCTCACGGAACTCCACCAGATCCTGGCATAACTGTTTTTTCCGCTGGTGCTCCTCTTCCTCTAACATCTGGGCAACCTTGTCACACTGCACCCTGTCTGCATCTGTACAAAAAAAAATTAGGACAGCGCTAGGCAGTGCACAATTTGTGCCATGTGCCCCTCTGAAATGAAATAGGATGAGCCTAGGGGAGGTGGGGTGGATGTTCTGCACCAAAATTAATAAAAATGTAACCTCCAGAAAACCCAAACTGTGTGGAAATGAAAAACTACAAATCCCCCAAGCACACCAAAGCTGTTATGGCTCATTTTAAATAGTTCAGCAGCTGTTATCTTTGCCTTCTATCTTTTTCCTCGCATATTGCATCCCTTGTAAATAAGTTTTTAATAATATACAGTTGATCCCATTGTCAAAATGATTGCATCCAGTTTTCTATGACTTTACAGATCTGTAGAAATGTTGGGCTTATACTTCAATTATAGCAATATCCTACCCAGTTTGAAGTGATACATTTTCATATATTATACTTACTTTTGGTTAATTTACCGTACACATCTTTACAAAATATACTATGTTGCATAAATCCAGTCACAATTTACCGTAGGTGTCCTAGGGCTACTGTCCTTCATCATTAGAAGCTTTCTTTATGCAATGTCTGCTTCCAAGTGCTTCCCTTTCAATGCAATAATGGTGTTACTGACTGATCTTTTGTTAATAAGTCACTTTTTGTTCCATGCAAAATAAGTCACTTTTTGTTCCATGCAAAAAGTGACTTATTTTATTCCTTATTACAGGTGGTCCTCAACTGATGACCACAATAGAATCCAAAATTTCTGTGGCTAAGTGAGACATTCGTTAAGTGAGTTTTGCCCCATTTTATGACTTTTCTTGCCACAGTTGTTAAGTGAATCACTACACTTTTAAAATTAGTAACCTGGTTGTTAAGTGAATCTGGTGCCTCCCCCCTTGACTTTTCTTGTGAGAAGGTTTCATAAGGGGATCACATGATTCTGGGGCCCTGCAACCATCATATATATGAATCAGTTGCTAAGCCTCTGAATGTTGACTACATGACCATCCATGGGGAAGCTATAACAATTGCAAGTGAAAAATGGTCATAAGTCAACTTTTTTCAGGAATATTTCAATCGGTCACTAAATGAAGTGTTACAAGTCGAGGACTATCTGTACTTCGTCATCTGCACTGACCTTCCGTTGATTTTCAGCCATAATTGAAATTATGGGGTCAGGAAACACATTAAATGGCACTAAATCAGACTCACCGTAATTAAAGCAGCATTCTGAGATTGCATGGCTGAATTCTGATTGCATTCTTTCTGGCTGACTTTTTAACTGTACGTGGGTGTTAATACTGAGAAAGATTTCTATCCCTTTCCCACACCTAAACTCATCCCCACTCCCCAAATGGCAGAACATTTCGCCCACACTTATTCAATGATGACACTACCTACAAGATTTCCCAAGAGCCTCTAAAAAATAGGGATGTTAACTACAGCCACCCAGGAATTGCTCAGCCCTACATTTACAAATCACAGTGATGAATTAAATGGGCCCTCACATTAAGTCATAATGTGATTTGTTTTGATTTCGTATGTTGATTTAGCATGGTTAAGTATCTATCTATCTATCTATCTATCTATCTATCTATCTATCTATCTATCTATCTATCTATCTATCTATCTATCTATCTATCTCCCTCCCTCCCTCCCCCTCTCTACTCTATGTGCCTTTTCTGCCCAGGAACCCATCCCGTTCATCAATAAACCATCTTTCCAAGCGGCTTCCATGTTTCCAGTGTCTTTTTCCCCACTTGGAACTGAACCCAGAAGGATATTTCTTCCAATAGAAGGTAGGGAGGTTGTGTAAGAAAAGGCACTTCATCTTATGACACCTCACCTGAGGAACTGTCACTTTAAGCAGGCTCCTCCATCCTTTCATTGCCTAATGTCTTCCTTCTCTGTGTTAATTTTTGTATTTTATTGTTTTTTAATTTATAATTCATGAAGAATTATGTTTGCCATACGGCAGGCTGCAATAATGCTGCTCCATTGAGCAAATAAGGAACAGAAGCTAAAAGAGAAAGCTATTAATGCTGCATAGGAACTAAACTTAGGATATTGTTGAATAAACATTAGAAATGGAGCTTATCCATTGGAAATAGACATTATAGATAATATAAAGCTACATGAAATGCAGTGTATAACTACTCCTTTAAAAGAGCCCTGATTTTCTTGATGTCCCTTCCAAGAAGCTTCCTCACAAAAGTTTCTGAACTATTTTAATTATGGGCATTTCCATGATACAATGCTCACATATATCCAACTAAGTACTTACATACTTCCAAGTCTCTGCAATCATAATGGTTAAGAAGCCAAGGTTATTTTCCAGTCTCCAAAACAAGAATGGAGATTTACAGCCTTTCTGCACTTCTGCAGAATGTTAGCATAGGTACAGCCCTGCTTTGTGACGCCAGATCTACAGATCTGAAGCACACTTCAACCTTATTTCATTCAACCTTCTCCACATAGAATATGGTTCTAAAAGCCATTATCACTTAAGAAGGCAATATATATGTCCAACTGACTCAAGTGAATTTTATCTATTTATTACTTTCCGAATGCACGACTCGATAATACAATGCACTTAGGTTGTTTTAAAAATGGATGGAACAAATAAAATATCATAAGGAGCTCAGCAGGGAAGCGGCTGCTCTGTCATCATCTCAGCTCTGCTTCCTCAATAATAAGCATACTTTAGGGAACTATTGTAAACTTAAGGTTCTAAAGGCTTGAAGCTTCAATACCTGTTGAAAAATCTGTGCCAGGATGTACCCGGTCTGTATTTTAAGATACTTGGAGGAAGTCCTGCACTTGCTGCTGTGGAAGGGCATCACAGCTTGGCTACAACCCAAGGAATCATGGCATTCTTATTAAATGCTTAAGATGTACCTCATTATTACAAAGACATTTGATTGTGCACAACTCACCACTATGCATGACTTTATGCCTCCTTATTTTATCAATATACAATGAAAGTAAGATCCCAGACCTTCATGGGAACTGTTTCAAAGTTTCACTGCCAATAAATCCTTCTGCCTGAGAACGGTATCCTTGCACACCTTTGATATGATGTAAAGCTTCCTTCTTTCTGGAAACTATTTCAGCACTAGTTCATTATTATACCATCCACCTGCTTTTACTGCATATTTTACAATGAAGAAGGGTTGGGAGACCCAACCCCATTTTTCTCGTTATGCTTACTACTTTTTAAATTAAAACCCCAAGTGCAGATGCTAAGCTTAGAAAAAGATGATTAGAACTCAGAAGACAGTGAGGTGAGTTTATTTATTTGGCTTATATTCTGCTCTGGTTCTAAGGGGTTCTGAGCATTTTGCAAGCCTATAACCAATAATTAGGTTAAAAGAATATACAATCTTATTAGCATAAATTTCCCAACATCCATGAATTAGCCACACATATAAAACATTCATCTATCACGAGGGAACAAAAAGAAATGTAACTTTTCAGGCCTCAATTGTTTACTGAAAAAGACAAGTTTTAACAGCTCTGGAGAAAGCTGAAAGAGTTGGAGCCTGCCTGATACTAGGGACCACCCAGATGTCCTAGCCCTGAGATCCCTGCAGTTGATGCTAAGGGTTTGGATCCAGAGAGAACTTGCTTTCAAATCTTAATGGGTGGACAGAGAAATAGAATGGGGAAAGAGTTCTGCTGTTTTTTCTCCAGCAGACCATCTCAGCAGACTTTTCTCCAGCTTCATTTCCTGGTCCTATTGTACCTGGTTTCCCCAGTTATTACTAGCATCTTATTTTCTTTAAAAACAAAAACAAAACTTATACTACGTACAATTCTATAAATGGCTCAGTGGTGGGATTCAAATTTTTTTACTACTGGTTCTGTGGGCATGGCTTGGTGGACAGGGCGTGGCTTGGTGGGCATGGCAGGGGAATGATACTGTAAAATCTCCATTCCCTCCCCACCCCACTAACCTGCTTTCCAGCTTCGTTCTCCTGCGCAGGGCAACAAAAGAAGACCCAGCCAATCAGCTGGGACTCGGGAGGCAGGGAATTGATGGGTGCGGGGCCAGTCAAAGGTGGTATTGGCCACTTCTCCGGACGACTCAAAAGTTCTCCAGAACTGGTAGAACCAGCTGAATACCACCTCTGATATGGCTATTCCAGTGGTGGGATTCAATTTTTTTTACTACGGTTCTGTGGGCATGGCCAGGTGGGCGTGGCCAGGTGGTCACATGACTGGGTGGGTGTGGCTACATGTGGTGGTTTTTTCCCCCCTTTCGCAGCACCCTCCCGCACCCTATTTTTTAACTACTGGGCCTCAGGGAAGCCTCCAGGGAGAAAAATACCATCGGAAATATTGGTTTGGCTGAACTGGTAGCATTTCTTTTTTTTTTTACTATCGGTTCTGCTGAACCAAGCTGAACCGGTAGAATACCACCCCTGGCCAGCATAACTATATGCCAAAGTCCTGTTATCTTCCCACTGAAGGTAATTATCTATTCACATTTGCTTTCTAACTGCTAGGTTGGCAGGAGCTGGGGCAAGTAATGGGAGTTCAGCCCATTGCACAGCACTCAGGTTTTGAACCCAGGCTGTCAGCTTATCAGCTGACCAGTTTCTTAATCACTGAGCCTCCATGTCCCCTACACCTCCCTTTAGAGTAATTGTAATGTACATACCTCCTCTAAAGTTTCAGAGACATAGAGATGAACAATGAAAACAATACAATGAAAACATGGGGAAAGGTAGATTTATTGTAACAATGTCACTAAATGATTCTTCACTCTTCCCCTGGATTTTCCCCCAAGAGAAGTTCACCTAATAGTTTGGGGAACCTTGGTCTAGAACAATATTTCTGAACCTCAGCAACTTAAAAAATGGATTTCAGTTCCTAGAATTTTCTAGGTGGTATTGGGGAATTCTGGAAGCTGATGTCCATATGTCTTAAAGTTGCAGAGATTGAGAAAATCTCAGTGTTTTTAAATTAAGGGGAAACAGAATAAATGTGTTTTAAAAACATTGGGAATGATTTCACATCTGCTCTACTCAAAAATAATTGTCACAAGTTCAATGGAACACTCATAGACTCATGTACAAGATGTCAGTCTTTAAGATTCTTCTCATTACTCCTAAAGAGTTAAACAAATTTCACTTTGCCAAGACACATGTTTTTCCATAAAATTAACCAACAATTTAGGACAAGTTCAATACAGTGGACCAGACTGGCTTACCAAAGGCTTCTTCTCGTCGCTTCTCTATATTCTCTCTCAGTTTGCACTCTTCCACTTGCCTCTTCAAGCCTTCTATGTCCACCTTGAGGGCAAGGGACATTAATGACCATGCAGCTTAATAGCAAAATAAAGGTGAGGCAATTTCCTCGGCAAATAGGATGCTCCCCTCCCATTTCATCCAACTGCTGTAATAGCAAAGGTATCTTAAAGACTGTATGTTATGGCAAAATAAGATCTTATATTCCTGAACTTCATTTAGTTAAAAATGAAGCTGCAAGACCCTCAACAGGAACTGTTACAAGTTGAAAAAATATCCTAGAAGGCAAGAGCAAATCAATTCCACAGGATGGTTAAAAAACGAAAGTTAAATGGGCACATTCATAAAATCACTATGAGTGGCTATGTGGAAAGAAATTTATTTTAAATACCAAAATGGTTAAGAAGCAAACCTGAAGACTTGCTTTCTAGGGCCATCATATGTACAAAAATCTGAACTACATGACAGCAATGAACAGTTGGGTTGGTCTTAAGGAAAGGACTGAAGACTTGGCTTTTCCCCGAAGTACTGGAGCCAGAATGTACAGTGCTTGTTAAATGGTGATTGGGGGGAGGGGTTTAACTTTATTTTAAATTGTTTCATTGTATTGTGTTTTTATTTACCATGCAAAAGTTTGGTAAATAGATGAATTTAGATTTTGGTAGTAAAAAAAAATAGTACTTTTAACCTCTTCCTATAATTTGGCTTATTTTTTCAGATCATCTCTAAAACTTACTGTTATGTCTCTTATCATCAGAATTTTGCTTGGCAAGAACACATTGGACCTGATTTTTAACTATGTTTTTTTGCAGCTGGCAGTGAGTTATGTTTCAATCTCTTGCTTTAGTGTATTTCAAAATTCCAAGCCTCTTTATTTATCTAATGAAACCTCTTTAATTCCCAATTTTATAACATAAATTAAAAGTGGAAAATGATTGATTTTGACTTAAGAATTCTGGGAACCAAACCAGTTGTGGTTTAACATTTATAAGGTGTTTAGTTTTATAATTTTAACATAGTTTTGTAATAGTGTTTTAACTTTGGATTGACCGCCATCCAGAATTGGTTATAAGATGGGCAGTTATATAAATGGTTTAGATAAATAAACCTTGATTAAGCAATGGCTTAATGCTGTATATCAACCTAGTCTCTCTTTATTATACCTATTTTGTGGAGATACAGTTCAAGCAATTCAATTTTGCATTAAATTTTATGATGCTGAAGATAAAACTGGAGCCCTATTTCCTTCATATATTATTTCAATGAGTTCAAAGCTAACAGAATCCAAATGTCATGCCACAAAGAAACTCATTTGCTCCCTTCAAAATCCAATTCATGGTTATCCTGTACATTTGCTCAGTTTTAGGGGTCTTCAGCCCAAAGTGAACCATAGATTTCCATACACTGCCTTTACACATAAGTTTAAATGGAGTTTCTTAACCCTTCTTTCAGCTTTCCACAATATTGTATTCAAATCAGTAACCCGGGATTGGCATGTACTTTCTACAGTAGAATCGGAAACCCATTTCAAATCATGTTTGCTTGGCTTGCAGGGTGTGCATTAAACACTGTTTTCTGGGTTCTTTTCAGACATACATGTAGTCAAATGTTTTTCCCATTGCACACCACCAACTGCACATTAGTTTCTCTGCAAAACCACATTCATATTCAGGAAGGTTAGCAAGCAGATAAATTTCTATCACCAGTGAGCTCCTTTTCTGGGACTTCCAGTGGAGGCACACCTTCTCCCAATGGGCCTATGACAATTCGCTGTGGCCAACTCACCACGGTCAACTAACCACAGCCAAGTCACCACGGCTAACTTGCTGCAGCCAATTTGCAAATAAATGATGGAATAGAATCATTAAAGAAAAGATGCAAAAGAAGGGACAACATGAAATCTGAATGACAAAAATGAAAACATTTTTTTTTATTTTAAATCATGGAATTGAATTGATAAATTGTCCTGGGACGAGTTGGCTGTGGTGAGGTGACCACAGCGAATTGGCTGTGGCCAGTTGTCCCATTCCGCCTCCCAATACCCACTCCGGGAGTCTTACCCCCATTGTACGGTAGCGAGCATTGAAGATGCGGCTCTGTCTCTGCTTCTCCCGGTTCCGGCGGGCTTCAACGGCAGCCGCCTCTCTCAGGTCGGCATGAATGTCCACCTTATACATCGTTGCACGATGCACAGGCTGCAAGAAACGTTAGAAACGTCTGACCTAGAGATTCCCTGTAAACTAACGACCCAGCAATTTCCCTGGATTCTGTGCCAAAGGCAAATGGATCAGGTTGGGGGGGGGGGGGATATTTCCTTTGCTTATGAGAAAATCCGCAGAAGTTCAGAATTAGGATCCGTGTAATACAAGATCAGTGGGGAGGCCTGTCGGTGATCATAAGCGTTCCTTTCGAACTGACGGTTTGCAAATTAAAATAGCCTAGTAATTGAGAGCATGAGCACGGACTTAAATAAAACTTGCCTCCCGCGCTCCTCTTCCGGCAAGTTTTGTTGATGTCTGGTTTCTATGGTAACTCCTTCGAATTCTCTCCAAGCGGATGTAGTCGATCTACCGGAACGTCGATGTATGCAAATTTAGAAGGGCCGTGAAAAGCCTATCAGCGAGCGGCAAAGCGAAGGGCGCCTTTGGGCGAAGGCCGCCGCTAGGGGTGAACGCCTCGAGAAGGGGGACAGCCAATCAATCTCTGGCGTTTTGAAGGAGGCGTGGCTGAGGCGACGGCCCAGAGAGCGCTCCCAGGTTTGGGGTTGAGAATGTAGCGGCGAGCTCTCGCGAGATTTCCGGGCGCCCGCCCTTGGGGAAAGCGGGCTTCGAGCGGACAGGGGCCGGGGGAAGGTCTCCGAGTGGGCAGCCGAGGTTGTCCTGGGTTCACGTCTCGGGGTCCGCCGCGCCTACGCCTCTCCTGCCCCCTTCCTTCCTTTCGCGACATGGGATTCCTCAAACTGATCGAGATCGAGAACTTCAAATCGTACAAGGGGCGGCAGATCATCGGGCCCTTCCGGCGCTTCACGGCCATCATCGGGCCCAATGGATCCGGTAAGGCAAACCTCGGCTGGGGCGGGACAGGGAAGTCCGTATCGCAGCCCGGGTGGGGAGGTGGGAGTGGGGTGGTGGTGGAAGCAAATGCGGTTTAATTTAGCCCAGCACAAGCTATCCTCGGTGGGCTTCGGCGAGAGCAAAGCCTGGCTGCAGTGGTGCTTGCATGTCTGAATGAATCGCTGTTCTCGGTTGGTGGCGGCTGCTTGACCCGGGCAGTTAGGCTGGCATCAGTGAGAACAATATAGAGAGACGGTCAGCTCCTGTATACACACACACAACGCATGCAACGGAGAGGTGCCTGGTTCTTATACTAAGTTGCATGATTGCTTGGCTTGCAGGGTGCAGCTGTTTGGCATTTGCTGCAGCAAAAAGGGGGAAGGGAAGAACGTCTAATGAATAGGGATAATAATTACTGTTGTAGCCCTTTTATCAGTGAGTTGTGTATGTGGGCTGCACACTATCTCAATTCACACATCATGTTAAATTATGTATTTTATGCTTTGAAAAGCTGTAGGACTGGAATTTGGCGACATTATTTCAAGATTTATAATTCAACTCTATGACTGAGCATGTGCAACATAATTGCTAATAATAAACATAAACAATCTACATACAAAAAATGTGAAATACCACTCATGCATCATCACAAAATCTCCTGAACCGTAAAGCCTACAAACTTGAAATT
The DNA here is from genome assembly GCA_023653725.1 of Bungarus multicinctus. Taxonomy (NCBI): domain Eukaryota; kingdom Metazoa; phylum Chordata; class Lepidosauria; order Squamata; family Elapidae; genus Bungarus; species Bungarus multicinctus. The sequence goes on from CM042834.1 coordinate 159,944,508, forward strand.
TGGCACGTGTGTTCCTCTTGGCTTCTAGGTGCTCACTAAGAAAGGATTTTTCAAAATGACCATCAGAGCTTTAGTATTTTGTATACATTATTATTAATACTCTGATACTAAGGAGTTCTACTCCCCCTCCCCACCTGAAAAGAAATCTGTTCCAAATGCAAAACACAAGCAGAGGAGAAGAGTTTCAGTTTCACAATAGCAACCAACTTTAGTACAGAACAGTTGAGCTAAGCCGTGCCCAGGCTCCTTGCTGTCTCCTTGCTCACATAGCAAATACTGTTTCAGTTTCCAAACAGCCCTCAACTCTCACACTGACAGGACGCTAGCCAGATGAATACCAATGGATGCTAGTAGGCAGAGGAAGAATCCCCCCCCTTATTTTCCTCCCCAACAACTAAGCCTGACCACCTAGTTTTGTAGCGAAGCACGTGTATTAAGCTAATATGTAAATAAAATTGCTTGGCAAGCTTTGTATTCTTTTTATGTTTTATTGATTTTATTGTATTTTCTTTGTCATGTGCCACCCAGAATCTCTGAGAGTTCAGTGGCATACAAGTTCAATAAACTATTATTATTTGGGCTATAAACTGACTTATAATGAACATAACTTATTTGTGAGAGAGGGAGTAGGTATCAATAAATGCTATTCTCCAGCACATGATCCATCATACAATTTAGAAAATAAGTATTGCGAGGTGAAGGTCTGGGCTAAAAACTGAGTGACAATATCTATGTGGGAATGTGCTTTTAAAAAAAAAAATAGGAAGCAATACTGTACTGTATGAATCACCTGTCTATACTCTGTAATAGAGTCAGAAAGTGGTTGGGTTTTCATCTGAATGTAAACTTTACGCTTATGTTCCACTTCCACAAGACCTCACTCCTTTGTGTTTGCATGTGTCTCAGTTCTGAGCACATTTTTATTTTTGAAAGATGCTCATGTGGAAATGCATTAGGAAACGCCTTTGAAATCCCTGGTTATGAATCTAGTTAATGCTGTTTCAGAGGTGCTAAAAGTATTGCCCGTTTGCTCATCCTTGCTTGTTTATGGAGCTGCCTACCTGTTGCCCTCCATTGGGCAATAGATAGTTATGATAACAAGGGATGCTTGTGAGCAAATGTGTACATTAGAAGAATTTTGGGATTAAGAAGTCACGGAAACATTAATAAAATATAGAATTCAGGGGTGTGGGTTTTTTTTTTAAAAAATGTGTTGGAACAAGTCCCAGGAGGTGGTATATTTAATTGCATAAAGATATCCCTGCTGAGATTCTGCCCCTCGTGCAGCTGTGGAAAATGTTTAGCTTTCTCGGGATTGAAAAAGTGATAGTATAGGTCTGAAGAAAAGTTGGACTGGCAATGTAGTTTCTAGGAGCTGAGCCTTACCTGATGGCATCTAATAACTGGGACAATATAGAAAAAAAATGAGGTTTGTCGTAATGGGGTGTTGACATTGGTGAAAAGGTATGGAGGATTTACCCAAATATTGCAAATTTAATTTTTTACTATAAGATTTCAATAATTCCATAGGAATAAAGAGGAAAATATCAGTTGCATCTGCATGTGGCTCAAGAAAAGTCTCTTCATCATGATGGAGATTGTGATTATTGGCTAGATTGAGCAACATATCAGTAAAACAATTACTACCCACCTGCCTTCAATTGAGTACCTGTATACTGCACGAGTCAAAAAGAGGCCTGTGAAAATATTTACAGACCTCTCATATCCTGGACATAAACTGTTTCAACTCCTTCCCTCAAAACGACGCGATAGAGCACTGCACATCAGAACAACTAGACAGAAGAACAGTTTTTTCCCCAAATGCCATCACTCTGCTAAACAAATAATTCCATCAACAGTGTCCAACTATTTACGAAGTCTGCACTACTATTACTGTTAATCTCCTCATCACTCCTTATCACCCATCCCCTCCCACTTGTGACTGTATGACTGTAACTTTGTTGCTTGTGTCCTTACGATTTATATTGATTGTTTCCTAATATGATTTGATTGCTTATTGTACCCTTTGACTGTTCTTAAGTGTTGTACCTTATGATTCTTGACTCTTGACAAATGTATCTTTTCTTTTATGTACACTAAGAGAATTTGCACCAAGACAAATTTCTTGTGTATCCAATCACACTTGGCCAATAAAGAATTCTATGCCTGTGTCTAAAACATGAAGAAATCATGGAAAAGTTGGGAAAATACCACCTACTTTTCAACCAAAGGAAATTTTTTTATATATGAGAAATTCTTTTTTTAAAAAATAAATTTTATTAAAGTTTTACAGTTTAAAAAAAACACAAATCATGTTTACAATTTTTGCAATACATCGTGGCATTGTTTTTTTCTGTCTTCCGTTATTCTTATCTATGCACACATATACATTATTCATATTTACATTATATATTATCTATTATTCCTATTATCTATTCATAATTTGCACATGATCAGAAACAATACTCTGCAAAAATGAGCATCAAATAAAGATTGTAATACCAAGTCTTGGCAAATGCTGATTCAAATGACAGTCCAATATTTTGATATTTACTGTCGTTCATTTAGGCAAGTCAAACCTCATGGATGCCATCAGCTTTGTGCTTGGTGAAAAGACTAGTAATTTGAGAGTAAAGACTTTGCGAGACTTGATTCATGGAGCTCCTGTTGGGAAACCAGCCGCCAACCGGGCATTTGTCAGCATGGTCTACTCTGAAGATGGTATTGAAGATCGCACCTTTGCAAGAGTCATCGTGGGTAAGCATTAAATACAGGTTGGGGAAATTCTTGGGAGATCTGAAATGGAATCCATTATCCCATGTTGCAAAAAGTTGGTGGTTGAATCTTAAGGATTGTAGGGCTGGTCTGTTTTAAAGGAGTGGTGGAGGGAGATTGCTTACCTCGGAGAAATATATACAGTTTCAGGGGAAATGGGATTCAAAGCCTTGGGGCCTTGGTGGTGCAGGCTGTTAATCATCTAGCACTTAGCTCAATTGCCTGCAATTAGTGCAGGTTCGAATCCCACCAAGCTGAAGGTTGACTCAGCCTTCCATCCTTTCGGGGTAGGAAAATTGAGGACCCAAGATTTTTGGGGGCAATAAGCTGACTTTGTAAAATGCCGCTTGGGGGGGCCAGAAAGCCCTAGTAATAAGCAGGCATATACAATGGAATGAAGGCTATTGCTGAGCACTTAGCATGGTGCTCTGAAGACTGTAAGCCGCCCTGAGTCTCCAGAGAAGGGTGGCATATAAATGTAAATAAAAAATAAATAAATAAAGCCAATTCCATGGATATGGGATCTGAAGTGACTCCCACCATATTGAATAGAGGAATGTTCGTTACATTCCTCTATTCAGTATAGCCCCAAATGTAACGTAAAATATATCTTTTAATGTAATATGCATGTGTGTGTATTTTTGTTTGAAGGTAAATGAAAGTTTTATCTTTTAGGAAGCTCATCAGAATACAAAATAAACAACAAGGTGGTACAGTTGAGTGAATATAGTGAGGAGTTGGAAAAGTTGGGCATTCTGATCAAAGCTAGGAACTTCCTAGTCTTTCAGGTATGTGTATTTTCAAATTTAGGGTTCAGCTGAATTGTTGGTCTCTTAAGTGTCCACAGAACAGATTCCAATTCACTGGCACTTCTCTCCTGCTGATTTAACAATGGCAAGTGAAGTGTACAGGTAGTCCTCAACTTACAACCACTTACGACCAAAATTTCTGTTGGTAAGTGAGACCATTGTTAATTTTGCCCTATTTTATGGCCTTTCCTGCCATATTTGTTAAGTGAATTGCTGTAGTTCTTAAGTTAGTTACACAATTGTTTAAGTGAATCTGTCTTTCCCATTGACTTAGCTTAGCAGAAGATTGCCAAAGTTGATCACATGATCAACACTGCAACTGGGACATTGCAGTCGTCATAAATACGAGTCAGTTGCCAAGAGTCTGAAATTTGATCATGTGACCATGGGGATGCTGCAACAGTCATAAGAGAAAATGGTCATAAGTATAACTTCAAACAGTTACTAAACAAACTTTGTAAGGCGAGGATTACTTGCATGTGTTTAGGCGTGATTGTATTCAAAATAGGTGAGGTTTGAATCTATAGAAAGTCTACAACTGTCCCCTTCTCCAATACTGGAAAGATGATAGCTAAACAATTTTTTAGCTTGGTGATGCTCAACCTTTATTTAAAAGAGTGGCCATGTGAGATTGTACTGTTTGTCATGTTGAGTGTTGAAAGGAACTCCTATGCTTTGGAGAAGATAATGTTGCTGTCCTGCTATGCTTGGCTTCTAAGAATAGTCAAGTGTAGGAGAGGCAGATAGAAATTCAGACTGATTCTCCACATTCCTAATGTTGAAGATATCCATCTCTCAGATGTCGCTTACCATTTACTCCAGAGACAGGTGACCATAGCTGGAAAATAACATGGCAGAGACAGTCCAAATCAGCTATGGTCACCTGTCTCTGGAGTAAATGTTAAGTAACATCTGAGAGCACCTGGTGGCTGGCAGTGATGGGAATCCAGAACAGCAGAATCATACCTTTGATCCAGATTGTGCTAGAAGAAAGGAGGACATCGTATTAGGCCTCATCTTGTCACTTTGGATTATTGAAGGCTGGAAGCTGGAGTTAATGTGGTAGAGGTAGTTATGAATGCACCTCCGTAAATCAGTGTTATACTTCTGCTTTACAAGCTGCGTTGGCTCCCAATGTGCTGCTGAGTACAATCCAAAGTGCTGGTTAATTGCCATCTCTAAAGAGCCAGTTTAGCTTAATCATGAAGGCACCAGGCTGGAAATTGGGAGACCATGAGTTCTAGTCCTGTCTTAATCAGGAAAGCTAGCTGGGTGACCTTGGGCCAGTCATGCACACTCAACTCATTTCACAGGGTAGTTGTGCTGGAAATAGGAAGAGGAAGAAGGTGTATTGGATATATTCACCACCTTGAGTTATTTGTAAAAATAATAAAGGCAGGATACAAATAAATAAAACCCCTATGAGTTATTTGTGGGACAGCCTCCCTGGTTATTTCTACCCATTCCACTAGGTCGACCAGAAGAGATTCCAAATCCCTTTAATCAAAGAATGTCATTTAATGGGATCTCAGAAGCCTGCTTTTTCTGTCTTCTAAAACACCATACTGAGTTTAGATTGATTCTACCCTTGCTGATCTTTCGTAAAATACTGAAGAGCTGGATGTTTTTCAGGGCCTGGAGACTGGGAGGTTAGAAGGTCTGTTAAGAGATGTCTATTTAAGGCGAGACTAGAACTCTCAGCCTTCTGGTTTCTAGGCCAGCACCTTAATCACTAAAGTACCCCAACTGTCCTACAGAACAAGTTGTTTTATCGGATTCCTCTTCCGTGATCAATGTTCGTTTGTTCTATTTTGCTAATATTGTGTTTCATTGTTAACATATTCTTAGCTGAGTCACATATATGAAATGGGCAATTACATTCATAAATTAAAAAATTTCCAGGGTGCTGTGGAGTCCATTGCAATGAAGAATCCCAAGGAACGCACGGCCCTCTTTGAAGAGATCAGCCGCTCGGGAGAGCTGGCTCAGGAGTACGACAAACGCAAGAAGGAGATGGTCAAGGCAGAGGAAGACACCCAATTCAATTACCATCGCAAGAAGAACATTGCAGCAGAGCGTAAGGAGGCCAAGCAGGAGAAAGAAGAGGTAACGTCATAAGTTGCCTTTGTTACCATTGTTAAATCCCATTTTTTATCTGGGAATTCTCAGAGGTGCACATGGAGGCTCTTTCCTCATTTTATCCCTATTACAGCACCGTTGTGGACTAAAACCAAATCTCTAGCTCCCATTTCCTAATGCACTCTGAGGTTCTGTGGGAACGTGACTCTGATCCAGTCTGACATCTTAACCGTTGTATCACACTAGCCATACTTCCATGGTGGATTGGTAGTGGAGTCCCCTCTGTTTACATTGCATTTGATTAAAGTAGAAATTTAGTTCAATGTTATGCTATCCTTCTGTTTCCATCTTCTTTCCTGTTTTTGGTTTCTTGTGGATTTCCCCTAGTATATGATATGAATGCAATATTTGGCCACTGTAAGTTACAATTATGGGGTATGGCTTAACAGAAGTGAACCAAGGAGTAAAATTGTGGCTTAATATAACATGTGGACCCAATCTACAAGCTGTTACCTAAAGTGTATGAAGTTACTATTGCTAAGGATTCTTTTGAAGGCTGTCTGATATGGAATTTGAGCTTATTTAGACCTACGTAATATATTCAATCCTTTCCTTTTTGGGAAACCAGGCAGATCGATATCAGCGTCTAAAGGATGAGGTTGTGCGAGCTCAAGTCCAGCTCCAGCTCTTCAAGCTGTACCACAATGAGGCTGAAATTGAAAAGCTAAACAAGGAACTGGGGTCCAAGAACAAGGAGATTGATAAGGATAAGAAGCGCATGGACAAGGTGGAGGATGAACTCAAGGACAGGAAGAAGGAGCTGGGCAAAGTCATGAGAGAGCAACAGCAAATCGAAAAGGAGATCAAGTAAGGTCTTGGCTTTAGGGGCTATCGGAATTCAGGCTCACAGGATCTGCATCATTTTATATTACAACTCTGGGTCTCTTCACAGAATAAGGAGTCACTTTGACTGAGTTCATCTGCAGCTCAGTGAACTCTGAAAATAACTTCAATTCATTGTTAAGGAATAAGAACCATGGAGCCTGAGACTAGCCATGTGCAGTCTGCCCTTGACTTTGTCTGTGTCTGTGATGCAAAATCAAAACACTTATAAAGACTAGATAAGTAACTCCAGAAACTAAACTACATTATCTACTAAATTGGATAGTTCAGATCTGAAACTAAAATGACATCTTTCTGTTTGAAAGAATGAAACTATTTTGTTTCATTTATTGAATTTATTCGCTGGCCATTTTATCACAGGGTAACTTTTCATTTATATTTCTAAGGCAATGCCTGCTGTATTAAATTTATCATAGAAAAATATTAACAAGCATGGGTTTAGATCTGCTGTTTGTGCTCATTGACCAGTCAATACTTAAATGATTGTGATTGACTTAAGACTTTAGTTATCTTTGCATATTGCTCTGGGTTTGTCTTCTGCTGAATTTTGTAAGCGCGCCTACTATGCTGGTATGATTTTGATAACCAGGGGACAGCTATGACGTCAGACTTTTATTTTAAAAGAAGAATAAAAAATTGATGCATTTTTATTTGAAAGTTTGACTGGTTAAGCATAAGGCTTAAATAATTTGGAGGTGTGGATAGCACTTGCTGATCCTGTCTGGGAAAGATAACAGCAGATATTTGTATCTCTTATATTGGCCATGATGCCTGACAGCGATGGAAACTAATCAAAACTTCTGGAGAGTACCAACTTGCCTACTCTTCTCTTAAATATATCTTTGGTTTTTATTTCTTATAAAGCTAGTAGTCAGTTAAGTGTTTAAAACGTTAGTTTTTATGTAATATAAATTATTTGGACCTGTAGAATATGATTTCTAATGTTTTCACATGGAGGAGATATTCTAATTCAATGGCTTGTGTGGGGGCATATCTGGTTTAAACAGAGAGCCTAGATTTACTTTAGAGTGACAATTTAGAGTGGTGGTTTGTATTTGCCCAAACTGGGAAGAATGGTCAAGATGACTTTTTTAAAAGAAAAGGTTTTTTTGACAGGGAAAAGGATTCTGAACTGAATCAGAAGCGGCCCCAATATATCAAGGCCAAAGAAAACACTTCTCATAAGATCAAGAAACTGGAAGCTGCAAAAAAGTCCCTGCAGAACGCACAGAAGCAGTACAAAAAGCGTAAGGGCGACATGGATGAGCTAGAGAAAGAGATGTTGTCAGTGGAGAAAGCCCGACAGGAGTTTGAAGAGCGCATGGAAGAGGAGAGCCAGAGTCAAGGCCGTGATCTCACTTTAGAAGAAAACCAGGTGCGACCAAAGGCCCATGGACCCACTGAATGAGATCTTGTTAACAATATTGCTGAAGAGGGTTAGGGTCTTTGGTTTTGATTTCTTAACAAAGCCAGTAGTCAGAAATAAAAGGATTGTTAATTTTAAAAAAAAGTTGGTTTATTTATTTTTACACACACATACACACACACAAAATTTGAGCCTGTAGAATGGGATTTCTAATGTTTTCGCATGGAAGGGACAGAAATTGGTTCTATGTAGTTTTGATATTAGTAAACCCTCTCTTATCTCCCAAGAGAATACATAGCACGAAAAAAATATAGGTTTCTCTGCTGAGAAAAAAAAGGTTATGATTTTAGGCAGACTGGGGAAAAATCAGTCCAAGTCAGAAGCAGGCTAAAATTAATTTAATGTTGGGTCAATGAGATAAAATGTCCTTAGAGAGATGGTGCCTTATGTGCCCTAAGATAATGTTGAACTGGGATGTGACATTGTGATGAAAGTACTTTGATTCTCTGATTATTTTTTTAGACCATGATATTTGAAAGCCAACCACTTAAAATAATTTATGTATTTCTGTATAGTCTAACCTCAGAGTTTAAAATCCACTATAACAAAATCTCAACAGTTTGAATTGAACTCAATGATGCCTAACTAATTAGCTAAGAAAAGAGGAGTGATTTGGATTTCAAAAAGCAGGAAAAGTCACAATTGATTGGGAAGAACAAAATGCTGTGAAATAATGCTGTGAAAACCTACCTAAATCCAATGAAGAGAAGAGGTTTATCTTCGTTGATCAGCCATCCTGGGCCCCATTCCTATCAATAAAATGCAGTTTTTAATCCCTCCCCCTCCTACTCCAGAGACAGCTCTGTAAGTTTGGGGATAAAAGAAGGAGCTTGTAGATTGGTTGAGAGGCAGTTTAAACTGAATCATAATTTTGCGCATAGCCTTTGTGTTTTACTGTAGAATAAGATACCTTTTTATATTCTTTGTAGATTGGGTGGGGTAAAATAAATTATGAAAGAAAGAGATCTAATTAAATTATTTTGCTTGCTTTCATCATATATTGAACAGGTAAAAAAATACCATCGTCTGAAGGAGGAGGCCAGCAAAAGGGCAGCCACCTTGGCTCAGGAATTAGAGAAGTTCAACCGTGATCAGAAGGCAGACCAAGACCGCCTAGATCTAGAAGAGAGGAAGAAAGTAGAAACAGAGGTCAGCATTCTTGTGTCTTTGCTGATTTTTTCTTCTTGCTATAGCAAGCACTCTTCTTGAAATTAAACAGAAAACTTTGCACCCGGTTCATCCAGTTTCAATACCTCAGATTTACTGAATTTATTTTATACAAACTGAGTAATATTTATTTTAATTTACATTTGTTATTCCAACAAGGAAGAAAATGAACTATTTTCCCCGCAGCCATATCATTATTTATGAGTCCTTAGGAGAGTAAAAGAACAAATGAAACTGAATGCCCCCGGAGTGCCTTATTTTATTATCTCTTTCCTGCATCCACATAAACTGCTCCATGGAATCTACTCATAAATATTTGCCCTAAAATCTACTTTCTGTGTCTTTCCAAGTTGTGCGGACTTTTCAGGTGTTCCAAAAATGACAAGTTTGGATTAATTGCTTATACTTGCATATGTATTACATATAATTTGAAATGTTAGGTAAAAACAAGAGTGACGGCCACCTTGAGAGCCTGAAAAGACCGAATGTAGGTCAGTCTTAATTAGGCCAATATCATTGAGGCACTGTTAATAGAGCAGCTGAGAAATGGCGATCTGTACGGTTTTGGCTAGCTTTTAGAGAATTTGATGTCCAGTTTCAAACATTCCAGCCGTGAATGTTCTGCAGAAAATGTTCTGCAGAACTATGCAGAACCCATAGGCTTTAGAAGAAAGTACCAAGAGTAGATATACTACTGGACTGTTGATGAGGAAGCGTGAAGAGAATCCACATCATGCCGCTGCAGCAGCATCTGTTGAGAACAGTGTCCCAGATTCTTGCGAGAATGATGGATTAGCTTGAGCAAATTTCCAAAGACGTTTGACAGTGTCTTGTAATATATGATATGATATATACCTTTTATGACATTCTCTCCGTGGTTGTCCTTATTGGCTTCATCCTTTCGTTCTGTTTATTTCTTGCCCACATAAAAAGATAAAAGTGCCTTCAATATGATCCACTTTAAGTGTAACTGCCCAATGTATATGGATGAGGTCATCTAGATTTTTCCAATCTGATGCTGTCCAAGTGAGTTGGACCACGATTCCTATCACCATCAGGGAGCAGCATCCACAATTTGGCTAAGGAGGTGTAATCCAAGGCACATGGAGCTGCCAGGCTGATATTGAAGGGTTCTATAGTCTAAAATAACTCTCATTGTTTTAGACTACAGAACCCTTCAATATCAGCCTGGCAGCTCCATGTGCCTTGGATTACACCTCCTTAGCCAAATCGTACTAGCTTGAGAAAGACAGGATTAAATATTCTTGATTCTTATCTTATTCTTTTGATATAGCTTATAATGGTGGTTCTCATCCAAATGAGTCAAAACCCCATGCTAGATACTGATGGACATAGTCCTGGTATTTGCTAATGTGTGTCATACTCAATCTTTTCCATAGGCCAAGATAAAGCAGAAATTGCGAGAAATTGAGGAAAACCAGAAGCGGATTGAAAAGCTGGAGGAGTACATTGCCACTAGCAAGTAAGGATCAGGAAGAGCCAAAATCTTTAATAATATGGGCAGGGGTTTGAATCACAGCATGGAAAGGAATGAGGAGTTTGACATAAAAGGGTCGCCCTGGTAAAGAGTATAAGTGCCTAGAACTCAAGAGTTACTCCACTGCTTTTTCTTTACTTCTTCCTTAGGCAGTCCTTGGAAGAGCAAAAGAAGCTGGAGGGAGAATTGACAGAGGAAGTTGAACTGGCTAAACGCCGCATTGATGAGATCAATAAGGAGTTAAATCAGGTGATGGAGCAGCTGGGGGATGCCCGGATCGACCGGCAGGAAAGCAGTCGGCAGCAGCGCAAGGCAGAGATCATGGAAAGCATAAAACGTCTCTACCCAGGCTCTGTGGTAGGTGATGCTTCAGAACCAAGCCCCAAAGCTCATTGGGCTGGGTGTGGGCTTAGTGCTCCAGAATAAAAATGAGGTTGGAGTGATTTCCCCTGCCTACCTCCTCATTTCATTTCCTTGTTTTCCTCAGTACGGACGCTTAATCGACCTCTGCCAGCCCACCCAGAAAAAATACCAGATAGCTGTCACAAAGGTGCTGGGCAAAAATATGGATGCCATCATTGTTGATTCAGAGAAAACTGGCCGGGACTGTATCCAGTACATCAAAGAGCAGCGAGGAGAGCCTGAGACCTTCCTGCCCCTTGATTATCTTGAGGTGAGGCAAACTTTGGCTGATTGGATTAGATCAGGGGTGTCAAACTCACGCCATGACAGGCGGTGTAATGTGACGTATTGGGACTTTTTCCCCCTTTGCTAAATTGGGCGTGGGCGTGGTATGGCCAGCAGTGTGACGCATCTGGCCTGCAAGCCAGGAGTTTGACAGTCTTGGATTAGAGCTTTTCCCAGCTTTCAGTTCTATAACCTGCAGCTACCCTAGCAAAAGCTGGGTGGAAACTACCAACATATCCTGGGGGCTTCAGGCTGGGAAAAACCGAGTTAGAATTTCTGTTCACACAGAAAGCCCAGTGGACAACCTGAGGTACATTCTTGATTTCTCAGCATAATTTGCTTAAAAGCGATGGTGACAAGCAGTAAGCTCCTATTTTTTTAAATCACAGTTTGTCAATAAAAGAATGGTGAGTTTATTGACAAATAAAACAAACATTTGATTTTTTTTTTTTAATTTTTGGCAAGGTATATTTTTTCGCATTTCTCTTTTGCAGATGGGCATCCAAATCTTCCCCAGACAGTCTTAATTAAAAATATGGTTTCATGCTATTGTTTTAATAAAGATTTACTAAAAGTAAGGAGCAAAAAAGACTGGCATTCTGCCTCCCCCTTCTGAGTTCTGTGGCTGAGCTAAATTTATTTGGTGTCAACAACGGAACATGAATTCGTTCCTTCTGTGTCCCTGCCCTTCTTCAGTCTAGAATGTCCATACAGTATATGGGGTCAGCCTAATAATGCCTTTTCTATCTCACATTCCCAGGTGAAACCCACAGATGAAAAACTCCGAGAGCTGAAGGGAGCCAAGCTTGTGATTGACGTGATTCGATATGAGCCTCCTCATATCAAGAAGGCCCTTCAGTATGCTTGTGGCAACGCCCTTGTGTGTGACAATGTGGAAGATGCACGTCGCATTGCCTTTGGTGGGCACCAGCGGCACAAGGTCAGAGCAAAGTTACCCAACATGCTGTAGGTAGACCATCGTCCTCTCCCCAAGCATTGTATTCCATTTCTTCAAATACGTGTGTTTCTGTGACTTGTAGGAATATATGCTTAGAAGAAGTGCTTAAGTTTATTTTGTATCATCCACTGTGGCCACACCTTGCTGACCTTTGCAAACCTGGTTAATACTTGTGTGGGGACCTCTTGGAAATCCCAGGGCTTTAGCATAGGATTGAGAAAAAAAGTAAATGACCAAGAAGATTAAATAGATAAATCCATAAGGCCTCCAAGAGTAAAGTTCACCTCAAGGGAATCTTGATGTTTTTACTTTTAGCTGCAGATGAAGCAAATCACCACCAATGAAAAATACTTGTGTTTGCTATATATTTGCAGATCTCTTCCTTTGCAGCTAAACATTCTGGAAAGTTGTTCGTATTCAAAAAAATTAAAAATAAAGCATGTAGGATTAGGAGACTGGACTGAAGCTGCCATCCCTAAGATGAAGCAAGTGTGTAAGCAGGATGGACAAAAATCAGGAAAAGATCCTCTAGGGGAAATAGTTAGGAAGGTATCCAATCCTTAAGGAATCAAAGGAAAACTCATCTGAGCCAGACAAAAGAAATTGGGCCTGAGCACATGCAACCCCCCTCTTCCCCATGTCCCATCAACAGCTACCAGACTTGAGAATCAGCCAAGCAAGGACTTTGAGAGGTAAAAGGGTCCTGATGTCTTCCCACTCTTGGTGTCCCCTTTAGTCCAGACTTGGCAGTTTTCCTCCCTCTTCCTAGTGCCTGCCAGTCTCGTTGAGAAGGATGTTGGTAAGTGGGAATGAGTCTGTGCATGTGTGTGTGCACGTGTATGTATGTATGTATATGTTGTAACCAGTTATTTTAAATTTACGTGTATTCTAAGGAACAGGTATATATGTATGGTTGAAAGTGATTTGAGGATAGCTGTTCTCCAGGGCTGCAAATGTGTCCATAAACTGAACCTGAGCATGCATGTAATAGAATGATGAATCCTGTTCTCAGTTCCCTATTTTGCATTTGTACAGAGCTGCACAATAATTTTTGCCAGGTCTTTGTTGAGTATCTTCAGAGAAATTTTGGTTCTCAACCTTTGCTAGCTGGTCCTCTATCTTTTGTTTCCTTGTTACGAAGTGCTAGGTTTTTTCATTCTCTCACTTTTGTTTCCTTACTTCTGTTGCAGACGGTTGCGCTAGATGGAACCCTGTTCCAGAAGTCAGGGGTGATCTCAGGAGGTGCCAGTGATCTGAAAGCCAAGGCCAGGCGCTGGGATGAAAAAGCTGTGGATAAATTGAAGGAGAAGAAGGAGAGACTGACAGAGGAACTGAAGGTTGTACCTGCTTTTGAATTGTAGAAGAAGTCAGGCTGGCTGCCTGTGTCATTAATGTCAAATGCATGGAATTTGACTCGGTAGAGGGCCACTGAAGGTTTTGAAATGCATCTTGATCTATTACAGGTTATTTCAAGAAACATGTTGCTTTATATGGAAAGTGTTTTGAATGGAAAAGTTGGCCTCAAAGTCTATAGGCAACATTAGATGCATTTTTATTCCTTCTGGTGTTAATTGGCAGCAGTGCCTTATTATGGTCAGTTAAAAAATGTTTTCCCCAATTGAGGGCAGAAATAACATTCTGACTGTATTATTAACAGTAAACTATAACTCTGGGTTAGAGGCACCATGCACTTCCTCCTGCCATGTAACTACAAGAAAAAAATAAATCTGGTTTTTATTTTGATTTAACACATACTTGGCTTGTTGATGTAAAATTAATATTAGTTTCTAAACAAACAGCATTGTGTCTTTATGAATACAGTTTATTGCAAATTGAAATTTCAGCTATGCATTAAGGAATAAACCAGACATTTGACAAAATTTAAATTAAATCTTGAAAGTTCCTGTTCCAGGTTGTACAGGAGAACAGTGCTCAAGTCCAACGTATTTTACAGACATGTCCTTCCTTGTGTATATTAGTAAATCATAGTTTACTATTACATATACATTCATATTTATATGGCATTCAGACTTACAGTATATTGTATGAAAATAATTAAAATAGTCACATTCTAGAAGAGCCTAAACTGTTGTAAAACTGAAATGTGATATACTTTATAATTGATTGCATCTGGGGCAGCACATTTTTAGTTTTATTTATGGTAGACTTATTGTAATGCAGCACTTTCTGTTTAAGATCTCCCTGTTTTGATGAATTGCATAAATATCTCAAATAAGAAAACCTCATCTTTATTGTTTTCCTGTTAGAAATTGTTCACTTTATATAATTCACAATTCACGCTTCAGCTGTGTGAAATACGATTCATTATTAATTTTCCAGATATTATTCCTGACATCTAACCACTTATTTGCCTTAGGTCAGTCTTTGCATTCCATTTCTTTGGATTTGTTTAATTTGGGTCATTAAATCTCCCTTTTCCAGGAACAAATGAAGGCTAAGCGTAAAGAGGCAGAGCTTCGTCAGGTCCAGTCACAGGCCCATGGCTTGCAGATGCGCTTGAAATACTCCCAGAGTGATTTAGAACAAACTAAGACCCGTCACCTCGCTCTCAATCTTCAGGTATGACGGTCGCTTGCTGGAGCTAGATACTGTTTTAAAACCTCCAACTTCCATTCAGCTCCACGAATCATGTGAGAAACTCAATTTTCCCCCCTGTGGGCTAATGCAGCAAATGGTGAATAAGGGAGAACAATGTGCAGGAAATTAGTAAGGGAGCCTTAAATCATTTGGAAGGAACTGATAAGAAAAACCAATCAATAGGATTCTTCATCACTACTCTGTTTAATCTGATTTATGCTGCATAATGTAGTATCATTGCCAATTGAACCCAGCATAAGCCATTTTCCTGGTTCAACATTGTAACACTGTATGGGAAGGGGGAAGAGGTTGGAATGTATTACTAGACACAACACAGCTTTCTCACGAGAGCCAAGGTTGTCATCCAAGGTTGTTGGCGATGGAGGAAGGAGGAGATGATTTGCAGGAGAAGCCTGCCAATTAACCTAATTGGCCAACGTGATTAATAACACAAGGGAAGGGGTCATTACTGGTTTTAATTATACTGTAACCACAGGAAAAAGTCAAGAGTTAACTTTCCTTCAAAGTCTGCCAATATGATTTACCCAATAAAGAAATTCTTTGAGGAAGTGCTTGACCTCAGAGTTCTGATTTGCTTGGGTTCGTTCGTCGGAACCTTTACATGTAGCAGAGCTAGGGGGCATAGTTAAGCAGGTCATCAGCTTTGAGTCTTTACAGTCCCACAAATGGTCCAAGTCCAATCCTTCCTGAATTCCATTGATGACAGCCATGATGGCACAGTGGCTAGAATGCAGGATTGTAGCTTGACTTTGCTCACTGCCAGGAGTTTGAGGTTGGTTCAGCCTTCCATCCTTCCAAGGTCAGTTAAACGAGAACCCAGATTGTTGGAGACAATATGCTGACTCTGTAAACCGCTTAAAGAGGGCTGGAAAGCACTGTGAAACGGTATGTAAGTCTAAGTGCTATTACTGGTGCCAATTTAGTGTTGAACTTTAACATAGGCTTGACATAGGCTTGACTAAACCTTCTCAGCTATAATCTAATGGATTATCCTAATTTTTTGTGCCTGACATTAATTAGCTGATGGCGCGCTTAACTCCACCTCCTGCTCTTCTCTACAGAGGCTTTTGAGCTTACATTTTATAAAATATTTTTATCCTGTGATGTTCTTTATAATTTTGCAAGCCTTAAATTAGGAGAAATAGTTTCATGACTGAAAAAAATGCAAAAATAATAATTCTATTGGCTATAGCCAAAAGTTTTAGAAGGTTAGCAAGTATATTAGATTCTGTATTGCAAGAGGTGAAATGCTCCCGTAAAACGTTCACTAATCTGAAAAGCAGAATCTGGACCTGCAGGCAAATGCGAGGATGAAGAAATGCCAATGATGAAATGCATATTATGCATATATGTTCAAAAGATGTAAGATGCCATTTTTCCAAAAGATCAAAATGTTAGTTTTTCCATATAGAAAAAAGAAAAGGGAATTCTATCAGCAGTTTCTTCTTTCTTCTGAGCTCTGTTTTGATTCAGTATTATTTCCAACAGGAGAAGTCCAAGTTGGAAAGTGAGCTTGCCAATTTTGGGCCTCGCATAAATGACATCAAACACATCATACAGGGGCGAGAGCGCGAGATGAAGGAGCTCAAGGAAAAGATGAACCAGGTATGGTGGATCAAGGCAAGATCAGCCAAAGAAGCATGGCTTAAAACAGGAAAGACTGGTGCAGGGTATATAGTAGGATAGAAACCTGAAGATAGTTGATAACCTGTGAAAATGTTCATTTATTGATTTTAACACACCCACACCTTCATTTTATACTTAAGACCTGTCTTATGTAACTCTCTTCCCATCATTGCAGGTAGAAGATGAAGTATTTGAGGAATTCTGCCGAGAAATCGGAGTAAGGAATATCCGGGAGTTTGAGGAAGAGAAGGTGAAACGCCAGAATGAGATTGCCAAAAAAAGGTATCGGTCCCATTTCTGTCACTCTGGCACTTCCAGATTCAAGGATGCTAGGTGTTTTTTTTTACTAATTTTGATATGGAGAGGGAGGTTTGGATTATGCCATAATTTTTCTCTTTTCCCTTCCTAGGCTGGAATTTGAAAATCAAAAGACCCGCTTAGGCATCCAGCTGGACTTTGAAAAGAACCAACTGAAAGAAGATCAGGACAAAGTACACATGTGGGAGCAGACTGTCAAGAAAGATGAAGCTGAGATAGAAAAACTCAAGAAGGTGCATTGGGGACTAGCCCTATGCTGCATCCATGATTTAGAGTGAGAAAAGCACCACTGATTTAACATCTGTGCTTTTCCTGTTGATGATCACACAGGAGGAACAGCGGCATATGAAGATCATAGATGAGACCATGGCACAGCTGCAGGACCTGAAGAACCAGCACCTGGCCAAGAAATCTGAGGTGAATGATAAAAACCATGAGATGGAAGAGATTCGTAAGAAACTGGGAGGGGCCAACAAGTAAGTCTGACCTACGAGGGCAAGATCTAAGCAGGAAACTATAGAGATACCTACCATTGCCTCTGCTTCATCTGATAAATTATACCTGGTAACTAATTTCAGCCTGTGGTTTTAATGGATTTAAGATTTCTTGTGTTTGGGGAGGGAACTCTTAAAATGCAACGGCAAGACTCTCTCAGCGTTTTTTATCAGGTAGCCCCAGGGACCAGCCTGATGTTTCTGGGAAACCTAATTCAATTATCACAATATTTCCCCCTTGTTCCAACATCCAGAAATCAAAGTATATCATTGCTGAAAATGGAAGATTCTCTTTTGCTACCATAAGCAATAGCCGTTAATTGGAGGTTCACTGTAAGTCCTCCATTTTTAATTCAAGGTCCATGGAGCTTGGTTTGAATTAGTAGCTAGGTGCTGTTCCATTCCTGAGTCACCAGAAACAGTGAGAGCCTGATTTTTGCAATATTTGGGAAGAGAAAGAAGTATGTATGGCAGTGATTCTCAATCTGTGATCCTCTGATCCCTGGGAAGCCATGATGTCTTCACAGGGGGGTCCACGAAGGCTTGAAGAAATAACATGATTTAAATCTTGCATTAGGTCTCGGGGGTCCGTGGCCATAATTCATGGCCACAAAAGGTATTTAAATAGGGTCCATGGTAAAAGAAAAGGCTGAGAACCACTGATGTATGGTATATTTTTTATGTTTTTAAATTCATTTGACACTGTTAACATAATCACCAAAATAATCTTTAAATGTAAACAAAGAGGAAAAACACAAAGAGGGGAAAATGGGGGTGGGATTCATATATTATTTGTATAGCATAGCATCAACAGTCACTGTACAGTACAAAGTATTGTAAAATACCACAAAATCTGCTATACTAACCTACATTGCTGCATCCTCTGGTTAATAGAAAATACTGCTTTTTCCAGAATATCACATATTTGCCACAATCATTTTATAAAACCTGTAATATGACTGTTTTCAGTATAATTCTTTCAGTCATCCCCCCCATGCTTAATTTCTGATAAACCAACATATTCCAAAGCTTCGGTATATCACAGTACATTAAATCACATTAACATTTTAAGATTTTCGCATATATCCACTCACATATATCTTAACATTTTTATTCCGAAAAGGTATCAAATGATCACATGACCATATGCGTCAGTGAACCTTGCATTTTTTAGTGAAGCTATGGATGCCATAAGCTAATTGCACTCGTTTCACTTCTTAAGCTTCTTCACCTCATTCCACAAAAGCATTTCAAACCATCCGAAATGTTTGGCATTGTACACTCAGAGAGAGAACTCAGGGGGAGCACAAATGAGATGGCCACATTGGTTATTAATCCTTGCGAAAGGTGGCATTGTATAAAAATTACACTCTGAAGTCTTTTAAAGTTTATAAGAATCTTAGCCTAGTAAAATCAAAAGTGTTTGCTGTCTCCAGTCCTGAGAGGCTCATAATGAGAGTGTCTGATGTGTCTATTTCTAAACATTCCCTTGGCATTGCCTAGTTCAAGATTTTTACAGAGGTGGAAGCTGCTTTGTCTGGACCGTCTTTTCACTTTGGGTCATTTTCTGCAGAGAAATGACTCACTTGCAGAAGGAGGTCACTGCCATTGAGACCAAGCTGGAACAGAAGCGCAGTGATCGCCACAATTTACTGCAAGCCTGCAAGATGCAAGACATTAAGCTACCCCTCTCCAAAGGCACCATGGATGATATCAGCCAGGAGGAGGTAAGAAAATAACTCTTACCGGGAGAAGAGGAAATAATTCTGAGCCAGAGTGCATGGGTTAAGTGAACTTCCTTTTGTCTTTTGCTTGATTTCAGGGTGGCTCCCAAGGAGAGGAGCCAACCAGCAGTTCACAGAGGACTTCCAACATGTATGCACGAGAAGCTCTCATTGAGATTGACTATAGTGATCTCTCTGAGGATTTGAAGGTAAGGAGAACTCTCTGGGATTAGCCATCTGGGAGGTGTAATAGAATGTGTGGATGACCTTGGGGAGCAAGAGGAAGAGATGCTGCCTAGGAAACAGTCAAATAAGAGGGACAGGAAATATCCAAATAAAAATGATATAAAAGCAATAGGACTTATTCAGAATAAAAATAGAACATAAAAATGTTTAAAAGAAGCAGATGTTAAAAGAGAATAATGACAAGCTATTTTCCCCATATTTTCTTTTATCTAATACTTTGTTTTTCAAAAATTGTCATTGTGTAAAACTCTTTAGTGAGGAAGACAAGCCAGTCATTTGGGAAAGACAATCATATTCTGCATGCCATTGCTAAGGTGGTGAGAGAATAAGTAGCATAAATGGGGAGGCACATGTAGGATCTATCCTGGCACCAAACCATTGCAGTCTATTTATGATATATAGCGGGTGACTGGGTCAGAAAAAAAAGTGTAACTTCCGAAAACTGGAAGGGCTGGGAAATATCTTAAGATTAAGTTTAAATCAGTGCAGGTAATTTTAGTTTTTCTGAGCAGTTAAGATTATGAATAGGGGCCCAAATCATTCTGAGAGTTTTGAAGGAATAGTTGCCCAGTTTTGGAGAAATCCAGTTACTTCCATTCCCATTTTTTTTTTAAATGTCAGACCTGCCTCAGCTTGCCCCTGTAAGAATGAATGATCCTTAACTCCATTTGTTGAGAAAGGTATAATTTATTAGAGGTCAAGTGAAATATAGTAGTGCAAAGCCAGAACTGAAATTTGCACACCAAAATCCCTTAAGTCTTCCCTTCCCTTAGGTACCTCCCCATATTGCCTCCCACCAGTGTCCAATCAAATTCAAAGAAGATGTTTTCAGAATGGTGGGGTTGAAGTGTGGGTTGGTATGCAGCTGTACTCCGTTTCCAGCAGGTTGACCTTGAAACCGTCTCAGGGAATTACAGTGAACTTTTTCATTTTCCTTGAATCCTCCCCCTCCCCACCCTTGCATCCAGTCCCCCTGGAAGCAGCCTGGCCCTGAGCAATAGCAAAGAGCCAGTGTGAAGTGCCAGCTGACACTCTTCGGATCTAGAACATAGAAGTTCAAGACCTTCCATAGCAGTGCTTCTCAACCTTCCTAATGCTGTGACCCTTTAATACAGTTCCTCATGTTGTGGTGACCCCCAACCATAAAATTATGGCTCGGTTCCTAAGACCATCGAAAATATGTGTTTTCCGATGGTCTTAGGTGACCCAAAGGGGTCACCATCCACAGATTGAGAACCACTCTTCTAGAGCAAGTCTTAAAGACCTAACGATTAGAGAGAAGAGTAGGAGACAGGCTCTTTGTGCAGGCAGACTTCGTTAATGCACTGTTGGGTACTTAAAATAAAAGTTGCATACAAAACAAGAAATTCAGCTTTATAAAATTATGGAGCCTCTCTAAATTATCTTTTTATTGCTATCCTTTGATTTAAAACCTGATCAGAATGTTAGGCTCTATAATTTATTAAATGGCCAGAAGAAAGGATGTTTACTGCAGCTGATTTATGGTTCCTTATGAAGCTTTAATATTGATTAAAGAAAAGTATTGTGGAGCATATAGTGTTTGTCTCCTAAGAATCTGTTTGTTTGTCCTCAAGGGTTAGAATGACCTCCTCCAGCCTGATGCCCTTTAAATGTGTTGGGCTTCAGTCTTCATAATCCCTTTCAAATCCTGGCTGGGAATCATGGAGGCTGATCCACAATCACAACATGTAAACCTTAGCCTACGTTGAAGAGTGTAAGGTTCATCCTGTGTTGCCTATTATCTGTAGGATTTTTGATAACTGATGCTTATATTAATCGCACCTATGGGAATGCTATACATTTATGTATGCAAAAGGCCAAAGAGTGTTGTTTCAAGCTGAGTTAAACATTAGGATTTATTTGTTAAGATGTTTACCAGGAAGGCAAGGAACAGGATTACCATCTTGAGAGAGCAAAAGGAACATGCTGCCTCATCTGGATATAGGGATTGGGCTGAGGTATGGTTGGATTTGACCATAAGATACTTGATATGTGACAGAGATAGCAATATTAGATGATCAACTTATTATCTAACGTTGCTATCTCAGTCACATATTAGGTATCTTATGATCAAATGCAACCATATTTCAGCTCAACCCCTTTTACCCCAGGCAAAAGATCAATTAAAGCTCAAGAATTTTAGATGTCCATAGAAGATGAGTAGTCAGAAGAAGTGAGTATACTGCATCTTGGACTATTGAGGGATCGGATCTCAAACGCCTTCAGACATCAAAGCAGCTACAACTTGAGTCCACTTTTTCATTGCTCCTGACATCTCTTTGTATTTGTTAGGTTTTGTGAAGGGATTGACATTTGATTAGAGCTGTACCCCTTGGTTAAAAATCTTTGAAAAGGATAGTTAAAAGATAAATTTAAGAGTCTTTAATTTAAAAAACCCAGAGGATTTTTACCACTGCTTGTTTACTTCAAAATGTAGAGTCTCGGTTATCTTTTTCTTACCACCATGGCTTAAAACATGAGAGTGAACTTACTCAGAAATTCCAGTGTTGGAATGCTTGAGAGAAAGGAAAGATGAGTTTGCAACTTTTAAGACTCACTTAATTCTCTTTTCCTAAAGAGTTCAGATAAGATTACAATGTGTTTTGCTCTAGGGTTGGGAGAATTGTTTGAACACTCTTACATTCTGGGAGTGAAAGATCAGTGCTGTGTTCGTTTGCAAAAGCTGGTTCTCTGACTCCCAGGAACTACTTTCTCTTAATTCTCCTTGAAGGATGTTCAGTGTGAAGATGAGATCAAACAGGAGATGAATCAACTACAACAGAAATTGAATGAGCAACAGAGCATATTACAGCGAATTGCTGCCCCAAACATGAAGGCCATGGAGAAGCTGGAAAGTGTGAGGGACAAGTTCCAGGAGACTTCTGATGGTACCAGATGACTTTTGTAGTCTTAGCTATCTCAGCTTTTCCCAAACAGATGCCTTTCTGTTGTCAGATTTCAACTCCCATAATTTCTAGCAAGCATCTTAATATCCAATGCTTCAGAAGGGCATCAGCTTGGGGAATGCCCAACTTCATGGTGGGCCTTTTGTTGAAAGGATGGGATGATTTATGCTTGCCCTTTTTCTACCAGAATTTGAGGCTGCCCGGAAACGTGCAAAGAAAGCCAAGCAGGCCTTTGAGCAGATTAAAAAAGAGCGCTTTGACCGCTTCAACTTCTGCTTTGAGTCAGTAGCTACCAACATCGATGAGATCTACAAAGCTTTGTCACGAAATAGCAGTGCCCAGGTGAGAATGCCACATTTGGAAGAGGGCTGCATGTTAGCCCATTGTTCTTGACTGAATCAAGAAAAAGCAGGATTTCTCTGACTTACATTTATTGTGCAGATTTTGCATAATTGCTTTAAGTTGCATCATGCTTTTCAACAGATGTTCTTTGGCACTATTCTGGTCTTGTTACTTCTGGGGAGAGGCAAGTAAGGCCCTGATGCTTCATACACCCACTCTTTTACAGGAGCACTTCTTTCTTTTGTGCGTTTGCAGACAACGTTCAGACACTAAAGCAGATCCTTTCAGCCATAAAACTATGAACTACTGCATCTCTTTTTTTTAAATGGCAAGTCAAGAGATTCTGAAGAAGCTGAGCTCCACATCAAATATACCGTTCGGCACTTCTTCAGAATCAAACTATACATGCAATCCAGTGTCTTAATGAAGGAGAGTGCATACTTTTGTAGGTCACGGATCTACTTGACGTGAGTAGGTGGGACCAGGAAAAAAAAAATAAAAGTGATGTTATTCATTTTAGTATAATTAAATCAAACGTGGCTGATAAGATTACTCTCCATTATTTAATTATGTAATAGTTTCCCCCACTGGTCAAATATTTTTGGTGTTAAGTGAGGGCTACGACTTAAGGATTTCAGGCACCTCCTATGATCCTGAGGCCTCAAGGTGTACATTTCTGCCTTAGGTCTATTGTGGCTCAAAATTTTGTGAGTCATAATGCTATATCTTAAAATGAAATGAAACTCAACAAATAATTGTGTGTGTGTGTGTGCGCCTGTGCGCGCACATACACACACACACACGCACGCGGCTTGTGTTCATGCAAGTGCTCAGTTTTCTTTCCCTAATTGGCCAATTTTTGATTGGGAAAGAATGTAATTGAGAGCCAGCTTGCCGCAAATTGGACATCAACATTTCATTCTCATGGGAGTCAGGTAAAAAAATTGGATTCATGCAAATTTGCTTTCCAGTTGCAAGCAGAATTGTCTGCAAAAATGTCATTCAGCGCACAGAAGACAAAGGGTAGTGGTTATTCTTTCATTCATATGCAAAGTATAATATTTATCCAAGAGTGAAGCTTTGATTTGCTGGCCCCTGTGTTGTCATTGCCCTAGTTTTTGCACCTGGCAACAGCCTGATCCCCTCTCAGAGTCCTAACAGCGCTGAACTAATTACTTTTGCCTGTAACTTTTGCTGCCTGAAGAACCATGTAAATTGTTATATTGAAATAGCACCACTGTTTGTGAAAAAAACGGAAATTAGTGCAGCTCTCATTCTTGCCCTCCAATCAGTGATGATATAATGAAGGCGTGTTTTTTCCCTGATTGTAATGACTACAAATGTTAATACCTCAAATGTCACAATTCTTGATCTTCTGAACATAAACAAGGCACTCCACCAACACTCTCTCTTCCCTTTTCCTTCTTGGGTATGGTTATAATTTCATAACACTATAAATGATAAATACTTTGTTATTAAGGTATTTGGTGGTCTCCCTCAATATCTTCCATTCTTTTTTTTTTCCCTGCAGGCCTTTTTAGGTCCCGAGAACCCAGAAGAGCCTTACCTGGATGGCATCAATTACAATTGCGTAGCCCCAGGCAAACGCTTCAGGCCAATGGACAATCTGTCTGGTGGGGAGAAGACAGTGGCAGCTTTAGCTCTGCTCTTTGCTATCCACAGGTGAGGCCAGACTTTCTCTGAAGGAAGATCTGGTTAGAGTTGGAATTATCCAGATTTGAGATTTGGAACATTAGTGTTGGGATGTGGGGGTGAGAAGAGCATTGTAGAGATGACTCATTGCTCTTTAAACACTCTGAAGGGTATACATTTTCTGGTGGGTCTACATTTTAGATATTTAGGCAAAACTGTTTTCTGATGTAGAAGAGTATAAGCCCAGAGAATGTGCTTTGAAAGGTCAGACAGATGCAGAGGTCACATGTTATGAACATTACAGATGCCATGGAATATTGCCCTGCCTAGTTGTCAGGATGACATGCCCAGTCATAGACAGAAGTATCACATGAGGCAGAGACCAAACTTCACAAAGAGAAAAGTTTGTAGTCACATTGGGTACAAAATTGAGATCCCCAGACATCCCAAGAGATAGATGCCACATTTTGAGAATCTTTGCCTCGGCTTCCAGGAAGTCCTTTTGTGAGATTCAGATTTGGACGGTGGAATCAACAGGACAAATGCATTTCTGGTTTATATTAAATGGATCTAAAACTATTTTGAGTATGACAAACCTTTTTTTAACATCAAAACATTCTGCAATCACCTTGCCGATAGAAATTGTATTTTAATATCTGTTGATTGAAATAATCAAATGGCTACATAGATTTGGTAATTTGAGAAATGCTTTTAAATAGATTTTTATGCAGTTGAAAAATTGGGTTTATACTGTAAAAAGGAATTTATTCCATTTACAGAATGTTATCGTTTTTGCATTTAGGAGAAATTCCCTACTAATTCTGCCCCCTCGTTTTTAAAAATGAATAAAACAGTTAAAACAATTTCATTTTTTAAATGACTAGCCTCTTCCCCCTCTTATTTATTTATTGGATAAAGAAGTCCTTTACTATGCTTAGAGGAACAGCTGCATCCTTTCATTTGGCTGCTAGAAAGTGGCTGGCTGGGCTAGGCAGGGAGAGTTAGGTGAGACTGGGATTCCTGTTGCAAGTTCCACCTTGTTAGTGTAGTGGTAGTCATGAAGAGGCCAATAAGTCTTCAGCAGTGGATTCAGGAAAACTGAGGGCTATCAACATTTATAGGAGAAAGTAAGTTTCAGAGAAGACTACGAGAAATGAGATAACTGGGTAGTTCTGGGGAGGGGCAAAGAGAGCAGAATACACATAGCCACAGTACGGCTACGAGGTTGGATATGTGAGTGTTTACTGGGCAGCTTTAGTAATTACAGGCATGATGCAGGAAACAGGACAGTTAGCAGGAAAAGCCATGGGTGTATTGCATATAGTAGGAAGAGAGAAATATTGGGCTGGCCTAGGAGATCTGGGCTGGTCGTTCTTTCTTCTGACCAGCGTCACAATGTCCTCCTGTCCACTTCACCCAAGGTGTCATTTGGCCAATGTCTGTGTTAGCAGAAAATAAGTGTTAGCAGCAGCTGCTTTGTTTTGTGCTGGTCTCCTGCCTAGAATATGGGAACCCTTTGTGTGTACAAAGCATTTACAAGGGGAGCATCTTAACAGGGCAACTGCTAGGACAATCTTCTGCTTTGAAACTGGTGTTCTACTGCAGGTGAATGTGGATAGCATAGAACTAGTTTTTTGGGGAGGGAAGCTTATTTCCATTGATGCAACTCTATCTGTTCACGTGATTGTTTGCCATTTTTGTCCCCAGCTACAAGCCTGCTCCATTTTTTGTCTTGGATGAAATCGATGCTGCTTTGGATAACACCAACATTGGAAAGGTTGGTAGGATTGAATGGATGGGCAAATTTGATTGCCTCCGTGGAAAAGATTTGGATGGCTGCCAATTCACCCTTTTCTCTCCATCCCTGTTCTCCAAACAGGTAGCCAATTACATCAAGGAACAATCGACTTGCAACTTCCAAGCCATTGTTATTTCCCTGAAGGAGGAGTTCTACACCAAGGCCGAGAGTCTCATTGGCGTTTACCCTGAGGTAGGAAGGTGGCTAGTGGAGGAAGATATATCTCAGATAGTGTTATTTACAATATCATGCTTCTTTCCCCTTGAATGAAATTTGAGACTTCTGAAATCTCATATTAAGGCAGCCCCACTAGAAAGCAAGATGAAAGCATTTTGGGAACCAAAGGCAATGCTTAGGGATGATGTATTGGGAGTCTCTTGTGGGCAAACCTCCCTTCAAGAGAATGCTTGAATTCTAATTTGCATAGAGGCTCCCTCAGTAATATCCTTTCAAGAAAGCCATGAGCATTGAGGAAAAACAATGATGACCAAAATAAGGAGGAGTTTTTCTTCTAATGATGGCAGAAAACTAGGTGGATATAAAAACAAATATGAGACTCCCAACAAGAACTTTTCTATGGGGGCGAGGGACACATCCTATTTCCTTCCTGACTCTCCAGAGCCTTTTTCCTAAATTAAAGATAAAAACAAATGAGCCTGTATTGGTTCAAGAAAGCCTTCTATAAAATGAATATACAGGTAATCCTTGAATTACATCTTTTCATTAAGTGACCAAAGTCATGACATCAAGGAACAAATGGTAACTATGACCAGTCCTCAAACTCCACCCATTCCAGTGCCTCTATAGTCACATGATCAAAATATGGGCACTTGATGCCCAGGGCAAGGGAACTGTGTGGTCATTGCCTAATAACCACAAGCAGGACTGCTAGAACTGCTATTGTTAAGCAGTGTGGTCACGTGATATTCTGCTTAACCACTTTGCTTAGTAATGGAAATTCTCATCCCAATTAAAGTTACAATTCAAAGACTATTTATTTTTTTATCTTCATATTTGATTTTTAATCTAGCTGCTGTAGAAGAACAAGAACAGGATGACATATTGTACCATTTTTCTTTTTCCTCCCATTAGCAAGGAGACTGTGTCATCAGCAAAGTCTTGACCTTCGATCTCACCACGTATCCTGATGCCAACCCAAATCCTGAGCAGTAGACACAGAAGAAACTGAACCTCTGCTTGTCTTTTCCCAACTTTACCTTCTACTAGTCCCATGTTGCTCTTGTTGTTTCTCTCCTACAAAGGCCTTAAACCATTGCCTGCCCTTTATTTCTCCTATGGAACTGCTAGCAGGTGTGTGTTGGGCAGGGAGTGAAAATAACCTAAATGTTTAAAGACAAAGTGGCGCCACTTTTAGATTGGGGGCTGCCATCTTTCTGTCTGTAATGACAGATTCTTCCCTTCTCTCTAAAACTGTAGCTGCAAAGCTACATTCTGTCTCACCTCTTTTTAAAAGGCAGCATCTCTCATTGCTGTACAGGAACAGAGGAAAGGAGGAGTCTTGTTTCTCCAGTGTAACCTACTTTGTTCTTTATAAAGCTCTTTATAGGACCAAAATAATGGTGGTTTCATGAGAATTCTTCTCGTGCCAAGCTGACGCCTAAAGCTTGACTCCAGATTTTGCTCGTTTTTTAGCCTGATATCATGTGTGTGATTTTTTTTGGTATGTGATTGAAATTAAAATATGTCACTTCTGTTCTCTGTTCTGATTTTTCCTTGTCAAAAGTGCAATGGGAAGGGAACATTGGTGAGGTTGGGGCTTGGTGGAATGCATTAATTCCTTTGCATTAGGAGGTGCCAAGGTTGGGCCAAAGTCACTGAGCTTCTTGAACATTCTCCTCCAGTCCCAGTGGCCCCATAAATCCTGCAAGCTTCAGATCTTGAGTGAGTGCTGATGAATCTTTTGGGGCCAGAAGCAATTTACTAACAGGGTCCTTCTGTGAACAGTGCTGGGAGGAAGTCTGGAACTCACTCTCTCAGTTTCCTGTTGGAAGCTGAGCAGCCTTGTAACTTAATATTGATATTTTTGCCAATAACAGCAGCACCGATAGTCTAAACTGCAATCTCACTTTGATGTGACCTGGTAATCAAAGGAATTATGTTGTATTTTATTCCAAGTTTTTCTTTTCCAGAAACAAATATTTTATACCTAGCAAAACAGTGATGTTCCTTGGTAAGCCAAATTCCAGAATGTTTGCAGCTGGTTTTTTTCTGCTTTTTTTTTTCTGATTCCATTGCTAATTTATCCTGATTTTGCTAGTAATTAGGAGGGGAAAAGAGCTTTTGGGTCTGTTGAAGCCTTATTCCTAACCATAGGAACCAGTATTTACTTGTCCCTGTGGTTGTTGGAAGTAGCATATTTTTCAGATGTAGTTTCCTGGATTGAAATTTGTTCTTTTAACAAAACTTAAATTGAACTTCTCAGATTGAACTTGGTAATACTTTTAGTACTTTTTCTGGACTTCTGTGGAATTATGCCATTTCACAGCACATGTTTACTATACCTATATTTATGACAATAAGTACAGCAACTAGCCTACTAAGCCAATCTTAAAAAGTTAAATAAAATAAAATTAGCTAATATTAACACCAGGGAGGAAAATAAGAGGGGGAATTCTGTGCCTACCAGCATCCATCGGTATTCATCTGGCTAGCATCCTGTCAGGTGTGAGAGTTGAGAGCTGTTTGGAAACTGAAACAGTATTTGCTGTATGAGCAAGGAGACAGTAAGGAGCATGGCTCAGCTTAACTGTTCTGTACTAAAGCTTCTTGGTGCTCTGAAATTGAAACTCCTCTGCTTGTGTTTTGCATTTGGAACAGATTTCAGGTGGGGAGGGGGAGTAGAACTCCATTGCATCAGAGCGTGTTAATAATAATATCCAAAATCCTAATGCTTTGATGGTCATTTTGAAAAATCCTTTCTTAGTGAGCACCTAGAAGCCAAGAGGAATATTCCTGTCAAATTTCAAGTTTGTAGGCTTTACGGTTCTGGAGATTTTGTGATGATGCATGAGTGGTATTTCACATTTATATATATAGGTAATAATCAAGTTTCCAGCCCTTATGAATGAGGCATTAAGCTTGGAGATGGATGTCCACTTTCCTGCTGCAATTATAGAAGCCAGGAGGGAGGTTCGGTTGTTTCTATAATTCTTCATATTTTCTTATACAATAGAATCCAACTCCTTTAGTGCAGAAATGCTACCATTACAATGCTTCTCAGTGAAGTCATCTAATAAAGAGAAATTGGCTTTCTCGCTGAATAACTGCTCTACAGTAGTTTCAAGTTGCTTTTAGTGTTGGGAACTTTTTTGTCACTCTCATTTGGGATCTACTATTATGTAACTTAGATCTATTATTCCAAAACAGCACTGGAATGCTGAAGAACAGGTTTTGACCTATGCATCATTGTTTCAGGTACGGGAAGAATTGTCATATCACGCCTCAAGATTTCTCAAGGATAAATGCTTCCAGATTCTTTATATGACTTAGTTTTCTAGGCCTCTGAACATCGTTGAAATGTGATGCTTAGAACTTAACACAATATTCAGAACGAGATCTGAAAAAACAGTACAAAAGGAACTATTTCCACCTCTGATTTGAAACTATACTTCTACTGATGTAGCCTAAAATAGTATTTACCAATTTCTATAGCCACAGATTAGACTTGTGCTAACTGCTCTGTTTCTGTGTTTGTCTAAAATAGGAATATTTGATTCAAAACAAAATAAGCCCCACTTAGCATTCAAAACATTTCAGTAATGACATGTTTTCCTGTTGCTGCTAATTTCTAATTTTTTTTTCCAGTCAAGGTTCTGTCTTTTTCTTTCTTTCTCACAAGGCTATATATTTTTATAATGCAATATAACTGGCTATGGCAATTCATGATTTTGTTCACAAGAGACACCATATACTGGATAAACTACACTATACTATAGGAACAATATGATCATGCTGTGTGTTACAACCAATAAGATCTAGAAGTACTGTGTGCATGAAAGATGTTAAAAAATATTGGACCTTTCAACACACATTGCAAAGCTATATTGTTCTTTCACTTGATAAATCACAAAATTTGGCTGAATTAATGGAGATTCAATAAACCCTAGCATGACCATGTCTCAAGACTTACCCATCCTTCCCAAGTAATATGTACCAAAGCATCAAAAATGTGCAGATTATGTAACGTGATCCTTACTGAAGCAATATTCCCATTCATTTGTCTTTGTTACATGTAGCATATTATGTGATTTTTAAAAATAAGGAATTTTAAGGAATTTTCTGGTGTTCCTGGGGGTAGTCAAAGGATGATTATTTCATAAATTCTGCAAATTTAAATAGGATGCCCACTATTTTTTTTTTTAATTTGGATTGTAAATAAGATTCTCTTTGCAGAAGTGACTATATTGCAGAGGCTTGCTATCTGGGCAGTGATACTGGAAACAAGCATTGGAGAGTAATGATTTTATGAACTCTTAATTAAGTCACTGGCTGCTCATCAGTAGCATTCACTGGGGTATATATTTTCACCAGAGAAGTGAATAGTTACATTCTGAGGATTTGTTTTTAGAAAGCTAAGAGGGCATTGACTTTGCTTGTCAGAAGCTGGCTGGGAAGTCGCACATGGCAATCACTTGACCCTGGGACACTGTTATCTGTCATAAACACATGCCAGTTGCCAAGCACCCAATTTTGTTGACTGTGAGGATGCTTTGACAGCCGTAACTGTGAGGACTGGTTGTAAGTCAAGGACTACTTGTAAGACCTCGGGCCAGTAGCATTCTCAACTTTAGACCAGTGGGTCCCAGACTGAGCAGAGGCATCTCAATTCTCCAGTGGTTTCTCCAGTTTCTTAACGACCATCTGATAAGTGCTTGAAAAGAGAATTCGCCTGGGCTACCTATCATATTTAAGAAAAAAGTTTTTCTCCCTACCATCCAATATGCATACACACCTTCATGTTGGGTGAGACTTGATTATCTCCTGGCTTCCCACTCATTATATTTTAGCACATTTGATGTTTCTAAAATATTCTGTGTGCCTTGTTTCCATAACAACAGAACAACTCTGCTATCAGGAGGAGATGTGTGTGGGGCGTGTATGTGTGAAATTTGACCTTTCGACACAATGACAAACACAAGATTGTATTGATTAAGCAAAAAGGCTATCCTTGTCACAGCATTTTGGTTTTTGAGATGAGAATGATCCAGACAGTATCCTTTCCTGCTCTTACAAACTGCCCAAAAAATCCAATCCAAGTAAATTCCCAAGTAAAGTGAATAGGAATTACTTAGGAGCAGTGCTTCTCCAGGTCAGAAAAACTGACCTGTTTAAAGGGAGCCTGAGAGGAAAGTCAGATCAGGCTGCCAAGCAAAATGGCTATCAACCTAAGGCACTGGTCTTCGATCCTTCCCTGTTTGTGTTACTCATCCCTTTAGTGAGGGTGAGGGCCTCCGCAAATATGCCTTACTGGAGCATGGTTCCTGACACTGATTATGGCTTAGCTAGGCTCTGAGTCATCCCAGGCCCCACCCACTTTCTTCGCCTGCCGTTTTCCTTAATTTGATTCTCTCTGAGCTCAGCTTCCCATTCTGCCAGTCTTTAAGCCAGGTTGACCATTTTTTGGTAATGTTTTTTAAGAAAGAAGGGCAGCTGCATTAATAGTAACGAGGCAAGATGAAAAGATGATCCCCTCAGAATTTGCCAAAATTGACAGAATGGGAAAATATCCAAACCAAGTTTGTGAAGGAGAATGTGCCAACAAAAAACTTAAAATGTCTGGGCCACATATAGTTCTTAGGAAATTGCCTTCCCTTGTATTAGTCACTGCTATTAAGAGATGAAGTTGTGCTCACGCAAAAGTATTTTGAATAATTTAACTAAAAGTTACCAAGGATGCAAGCTAAATGAGAGTTGGTCAGTTCTAGCTGCTCATAGACATGATTGTGGCAATAAGCAGGTATTAACCATAACGGTTGCTGTCAATTCAGGATCAACTTATAGCAATCACAGAGGTGGAACTTCTTGAAAATCTGTCCCCAATCTGGTTTTTCAAACAGTGCATGCATCACCATTTTAAGGAAATCTATCCACTTTGCTGCTGGTCACTTTTCTTTCCACTTTGTATTAGGGATTCTTGAGGGACTACCTTAATTAGGCTTCCCCACTTAATGAATTAGTTAATTGGCTGATTGATTTCTATCAACTTCAGTCAAAAGATTCTTTGAGAGCTAAACTAAATCAAACTACACTAAAATGTCCATAATGCAAATAAGAATAAAAAATAAGTGATCCAAAATAACATTTAAAGCTATTATATAACACAATACATTAAAACATTTCAAAAAAACAGACTAGAATAAATAGCAACATTCACAATTGGTTGATTGATTTCTATCAACCTCAGTCAAAAGATTCTTTGAGAGCTAAACTAAATCAAACTACACTAAAATGTCCATAATGCAAATAAGAATAAAAAATAAGTGATCCAAAATAACATTTAAAGCTATTATATAACACAATACATTAAAACATTTCAAAAAAACAGACTAGAATAAATAGCAACATTCACAATTGGTTGATTGATTTCTATCAACCTCAGTCAAAAGATTCTTTGAGAGCTAAACTAAATCAAACTACACTAAAATGTCCATAATGCAAATAAGAATAAAAAATAAGTGATCCAAAATAACATTTAAAGCAATTATATAACACAATACATTAAAACATTTAAAAAAAACAGACTAGAATAAATAGCAACATTCACAATTTAAAGGTCTGTTTAATCTTTTTTAACCTAGTTTCCTAAACCTAATAAATTTGGCATCCTTCAGATTTTGGAGTTATATAAACGTATCAACTATCTGAGGACAGGAGCAGCAATTGGCTCAAGAAAACCAGGGTTAAAATGAGGCAGTAAGAAATTCTCTTGGAGAGAGCTCTTTTCTTAGGCCATGGGGGTAAAACCTCTCTTTGCTGGTGAACACATCTCAAAGTGACGTGCACTCTAACAAAATGATTGCCATGGGCAGACTTGCCTATTCACAAAAATGCAACCACGAGGGTGGATTGTATGAGCAGTCACAAAACACTAAATTATCCAAAGGCAAACTGGTGGGTTTGATCCCTGCCACCTTCTTTAGCTTCTGTATCACCGCTCTGAACTTACCGTTCTCTTTTCTTCTGAAAATTGTGTGGGGGAAGCACCTTCCAAAACGAAGCATTTGGCTGTAGCCACCTGCTATTTTTATTTTTAAAAAATGTTCTGGGGGATAGGGAAGTGTCCAGGAAATAAAAATGGGGCAAAAGATGGGCTTTTTTGTTTTGTTTTGCAACATGTCACTTTTCCTTTAAATGAAGAAAACGAATTGGGGATATATTGTCTTGTGGGCACAGTGTTTTCGGGCATGCAGTACTTGTAGATATACTTAGACTGCTGCAATACAAATTGAGGATTAAGTAATGGAAAGTCAGGGTTAGGTTATCTTTAGTTCATTGGAGAAATTGATTTCCTGGTGTTAACATGGAAATCTTGAACAGATAAGACCCAGAGACGCCTGAATTTTAGTCAGGGCCAGTTCTTTTAAACAAGGAAATAATGTCTCTAGGATTAAGCTATGACTTGTTTAATCATGGTTTGTTTAACAAACCACATTTGGCTGGGTTCTTATCATATATTAAGTCATAAACCATGATTCAGAAGCCCCACTGGCTGGATTATACAGCACGTTGAGGCAACACCAAATGGTGTTATGGCTTAGCAGAAAGTGTGAATCAGACTGCAGATGGAGTATACAAAGCTCAGTATTACCAAATAAGAAAATTAAATTAAAAATCTAAGTACAGTGTCCACAGACACATTACAAGCTTTCTCCCTGCCACTACTATTTTTCTGTATAATAATAGGAAATTTGTCTGGAAGGATTCAGTAATATGATCACACAGCAACTACAGAAGTCCTAGAGTCCAGACAAAGAGGTACATTTCTCTTCAGTGGAAAGTTCTGTGGAGAGAAACCAGAATGTTCTTAGTTTGGTTTAAGCTCGGTGTGTTTTGAGACTTGCAATTTGCTCAATAAACCACAAGTTGTGACCTAACAAGGTATTAACCCAGTACTGCTAAAAGGGGATTGCTAATCTTCAAAACACTGTCTGGCTCAATAGAATTGTCATGTAAGTATTCCAAATAAAACTGAAAACACATAAGCCCTCAAGGAGAGTTATTTGTAACATGAATATAACATTGCTGGGCTTAAAAATAAATTTTAAAAGGGCAGATAATACTTTGCTTACTCTGCTTTACAGAAGGGACAATGAAACAACTGCACTTTAATCTATATCAACATTTCTCTCAGTGGTGATCCCAACCATAAAACAGATTTCAGGTACTATTAAGAGCAGTAGAGTGGGAAGTAAAATGAAAGGGAATTGTAAGAACACCCATTTTCTGCTAAATTGAGGTCTTAAATTAATTAGTAGAAGAACATTGTTGCTTGGATTTTCTGCCTGAAACAGGAAAATGCCCTGACCTCCATGATCCTAATCTGATATTATATAGAATAGAATAGATATTTATTTATATACCGCTCCTCTCCCGAAGGACTCGGAGCGGTGTACAGCCATCCAATTAAAATAACATTAAAATATACAAAAATTAAAACTGAATTAAATAACCTGGCTGTAATAAACAGGTTAAAAACCCCACTATAAACCCTAAAATTAAAATACCCCAACCCTCTGATCGCCACTAGGGACCCCCAATTTAAAACCCCAATCTAAAATCAGCTCAAGCCAGCCTGGTCAAAGAGCCAGGTTTTCAAGGCACGCCTGAAGGTCCCCAGATCTGTGGCTGTACGCAACTCCGGAGGCAACCCATTCCAGAGGGCAGACGCCCCCACAGAGAAGGCCCTATTCCTCGGGGTCACCAACCGGCACATAGATGCCGACGGGACCCACAAGAGACCCTCCCTGTGAGAGCGCACCGGTCGGTGAGAGGAAACTGGCAGAATGCGGTCTTGTAAATATCCTGGTCCGATGCCATGGAGCGCTTTAAAAGTTAGCACTAAGATCTTAAAGCGCACCCGGGAGGCCACCGGCAACCAATGCAGCTCGCGCAGGAGGGGCATCACATGAGAAAACCTTGATGCCCCCATAACCACCCGCGCAGCCGCATTCTGTACCAGTTGAAGTCTCTGGATGCTCCCACTCGGGAGCCCCATGTAGAGGGCGTTACAATAGTCCAGTCGGGAGGTGACCAGGGCATGAGTGACCATGCATAAGGCATTCCAATCCAGAAAAGGCCGCATCTGGCGAATCAGGCGAACCTGAAAAAACGCCCCCCTGGAGACGGCCGTAATGTGATCTTCCAGGGACAGCCGTACATCCAGGAAGACACCCAGATTGCGAGCCCTCTCTGAAGGGGGCAAAATCTCACCCCCAATAGCCAGCGAAGGAATTATCTGGCTATATCAGGACACCGGAGACCACAGCCACTCAGTCTTGGAAGGGTTGAGTCGAAGCCTGTTCCCGCCCATCCAGTTCCGCACGGCCTCCAGGCAACGGGACATGACCTCCATAGCATCGTTGGGGTGGAGATGTACAGCTGAGTATCATCAGCGTACCCCAAAGCCACAGATGATCTCCCCCAGCGGCTTCACATAAATGTTGAACAAGAGAGGAGAGAGGACCTACCCCTGAGGCACCCCACAATCGAGGGGCCTAGAGGTGGACCTCTTCCCTCCCCGCCAACACAAATTGCAGACGGTCAGAGAGGAAGGAGGCGAACCACCGCAACACAGTGCCACCAACCCCCAATCCCCCCAACTGTCGCAATAGGATACTATGGTCGATAGTATCAAAAGCCGCTGATAGGTCTAATAGGACCAGGACAGAGGAATAACCCCTGTCATGGGCCCTCCAGAGATCATCAACCAACGTGACCAATGCCGTTTCAGTACTATGTCCGGGCCTGAAGCCCGATTGGAAGGGATCCAGGTACGTATCTTCATCCAAGTACTGGGGAAGCTGACCTGCCACCACACTCTCAACAACCTTTGTCACGAAGGGAAAGTTGGAGACAGGACGATAGTTGTTCAAAAGAGTTGGGTCCAGGGAGGGCTTCTTAAGGAGAGGTCGCACCACTGCCGTTTTCAAGGCAGTGGGCAGCGAGCCCTCCATCAAAGAGGCGTTAACAATTCCCTGGAGCCAACTCCGCGTCACCTCTCTGGCGGTAGAAACCAGCCAGGAGGGGCAAGGGTCCAATAAACATGTGGTGGCATTCAGCCTTCCCAGCAACCTGTCTATACCCTTGGCGGTCACAGGGTCGAACTCGTCCCAGATAACCATCGAAGTGATGACCCGTCGAAGTGATGACCCAGTGCCTGGAATCTGTGCGGTGTTGGATGGGGTGGAATAGGCTTCAGCTCAACCCATCTAAGACTGAGTGGCTGTGCTTCCCGGCACCCCGGTACAGCCAGCTGGTTTCATCGCTGGCTGTGGGGGGGGGAAACTCTTGCCCCCACAGAGAGGGCCCGCAATCTGGGTGTCCTCCTGGATGTGCGGCTGTCATTGGAAGACCATGTGGCTGCCGTCGCCATGGGGCCTTTTGGCCAGGTCCGTAGGATCTACCAGTTGCGGTCCCTTCTGGATCGGATGCGCTTCACACGGTCACCTCCGCCCTGGTGACCTCCCGCCTAGACTATACCAATGCTCTCTACATGGGGCTGCCTTTGAAGAGCATCCGGAGGCTCCAGCTGGTGCAGAGTGCGGCCGCGCGGGTGGTGTTGGGGACTCCTCGGGGCTCTCATGTTACGCCACTTCTGCGCGAGCTGCATTGGCTCCTGGTGGCCCTCCGGGTGCACTTCAAGGTCTTAGTTATCATCTTTAAAGTGCTCCATGGCTCGGGACCAGGAAATCTGCGAGACTGCCTCCTGCCATTATCGGCCTCCCGCCGACCGATACACTCCCATAGAGTCGGCCTCCTCGGGGTGCCGCCGGCTGGATGGTTGGTGACCTCGAGGATGCGGGCCTTCTCATTGGGGGCATCCCCTCTCTGGAACAAATTACCCCCGGAGATGAGGACCATCCCTGATCTCATGACCTTCCGCCGTGCGTTGAAAACTTATTTATTTCAGCAAGCCGGTCTGACCTAGGGGTTTTTAAATTTTTTAATCTGGTTTTAATCTTTCTTAATCCCCTTATTTTAATCTTTGTAAGAGCCAATATATTTAATTCTTTTAATTTTTAAATATTGTATATGTGTTTTATATGTGCATTTTATTCTGGCTATTCACCGCCCCGAGTCCCTTTGGGAGAGGGGGCGGTATATAAATTTAAATAAATAAAATAAATAAATAAACAAATAAATAAATAACCATCTCAAGACTCGCTGCGGTCACCTCCCCCGGGACCTCCCAACTAGAGTCCAACCCGGCCCGAATCTGAGCGATTTTATCGTGCAGAAATCGAGAAAACTCCTCCGCCCTTCCCTGCAAGAGATCCTCCCGCGCTCCTGGCCCAAGCAGGGAGCGGGTTACTCTAAACAGGGCGGCGGGTTGATTTTCTGCCGATGCAATAAGGGCGGAGAAGTGAGAACGCTTCGCCGCCTCTATCGCCACTAGGTAGGTCCTAATATAGGACCTAACCTGTGTTCGGTCGGACTCGGCACGACTGGCCCTCCAGACGCCCTCCAGACGTCTTTTCCGGCATTCCCTCAGTTCCTCCGTAAACCACGGAGCCGCATGAGATTTCTGCCGGGTCAGAGGTCGCAAAGGCACAACTTGGTCCAGAGCCTCGGCAGCCAGCCTATCCCAGGTGGCTACCAAGTTTGTGGCCGAGTTATGAGCCAGAGTTTCAGGTAATGGCCCAAGCTCCGTTTGGAACCGTTCAGGATCCATCAGGTGCCTGGGGCGGAACCATCTCCTCGGCTCCGCCTCCCTGCAATGTGGAATGGCCGTGCAGAAGTCTAGTCTAAGGAGAGAATGATCAGACCATGACAAGGGTTTAACAACTATATCCCCTAACCGATCATTCAACCACTGTCCAGAGGCAAAAATCAGGTCCAGCGTGTGTCCTCCCATGTGAGTGGGCCCAGAAACTAATTGGGTCAGGTCCAAGGCCGTCATGGAAGCCAAGAACTCTCGGGCTACCCCAGAGGATTCACCGAGCAAAGGCAGGTTGAAGTCATCCATGACTAACAGTCTGGGTGTCTCCACCGCCAGCTCGGCTATTACCCCGAGGAGCCCGGGCAGGGCCGATGATACATGGCAGGGAGCCAGGTATGTTATCAAAAGGTCCATCTGACCTTCCTGACCCCACTTCACAAAGAGGGACTCACAGCCAGCCATCTGAGGTACAGTGGCCTCCCTAGGACAAAGATCCTCCCTAATAATTGCCGCCACTCCACCACCCCTACCCTGAGCCCTCGGCCGATGAAATGCCTGGAAACCTGGTGGGCACATCGTTACCAGGGGGAGACCCCCCTCTGGGCCCAACCAGGTTTCGGTGACCCCTGCCAGGTCCACGCCCTCATCCTGAATCAGATCAAAAATCAGGGGGGCCTTATTTATAACGGACCTGGCATTGCATAACATCAGCCGGGTGCTCAGGGCCTGAGACTCTGCACAACCAGGCCTGCAAGACGGGTCAAGAGGGGGGGGGCGCGTTACTGCTTGGAGATAGTGGACACGCGATCCCCTAACCTGATATGGCCCTCTACCCCCGCCATATCTGCCCCTCCCACTTACGGTGCCAATAAGGTCCACCCTCGGTCGTTCTAACCCTGGTTGCCTCCCCAACCCCTGGTCCCCCGGGTCCCCCCAGGCGTACTCACCGGCTTGGCTGACCCCAAACCCCCAATCCATTAGCCCCACTAAAAATCTGTCCCTCACCCTCCTCCAACCTCCCTCCCCAAACCCGTGGCTTCCTTCCCTAACCCTATTAAAAATCTAAAAATAAAAGAAGACAATAGAGTACCCCTCCCCCTCCCCAAGCGTTTCATAAAATGGCCCTGCCACCTCTCTGGATCCCAAGACCCGCCCTTGAGGTGGACTTTAGACAGTCCCATTGGCCATGTCAGGGAGAGGGGAACCCTCTCTAGGGCGTAAAGTTCGGCCCGTGAGTACTTCTGTGGGCCAAGTGGTCCCGCTTCAGGTGTTCGGTACCGGGTCCAACCGGCTCCAGACAAGACTCGCCGGCCTCCCCCAGTCCTCCCCCACCTCTGCCACCGGTGGGGGGAATCAAGGGAAACAAAGAGTCCATCCGCAGCCGTCACAGCCATCATCACCGCCGCCGGCCGATACTGCCGTGGCCGCCCAACATGGTCACAGTCGCCGCTCTCGCCGACTCTGCAGTCCCGACAGCCCCTCCAGCCAGTTCCAGGCGAGACTCACCGGTCTCCCCCAGTCCTCCCCCACTTCTGGCATCGGTGGGGGGACCCAGGAGGAACGAAGAGACCGTCCATGGCTGTCATCACCGCCGCCACCCGATGCTGCTGCAGCCGCCCAACGCTGCTGCGGCCACTGCTCTCATCGGCCTGCAGTCCTGGCCCCTCCAGCTGGCTCCAGGCGAGGCACCCTGGCCTACCCCGGACCCCCGCCACCTCTGCCACCGGTGGGGGGGACCCAGGGGGAACGATGGATCCATCTGCAGCCATCGTCACCGCTGCTGCCTGAAACTGCCGCGGCCACGGCCGCCAACGCCGCCACCTCCGTGGCCACTGCTCTCGCCGGCCCTGTGGTCCTGGCAGCCCTCTGGCCGGCTCCAGCTAAAACTTGCCGGTCTCCCCCGGTCCTCCCCCACCTCTGCCACCAGTGGGGGGACCCAGGGGGTGTGAGGGCTTAAGCCGAAGGCCATCCAAACCGGAGGAGCTCCTCCCGAATACACCCGCCATCTTGAAACGCCATCCATATTTTAGGTCTAAACTGCCTGCAATTTTGAAATGCATATTTAATTTTTAGGAAAGTGCTCCTATGTTGTATAAAGAGGTTACAAAGGACATCTTTACCCAGATTATGCAAAATAATCTAAGATTATAAAATATAATATTACATAACTTACATATACGCTCACCTAATCCATTTATTGTGATAAACCATTTTAACCATGGTTTGGTAATTAAGACGAAATGAACTGAGTTTGCAAATCATGCTGAATTATAATGTGATTTATTTGATTTTGGCTTCATGAAGTAGTTCTAGCATACTGTGATATGCTATCATGGAAATGGCCCAAGACTAATTGATTAAAGATTGATTATATAGAGTTTTAATTAGAAGACTAAGCTGTGAATCAAAGAGACTGCTCTTCAGATCTCATTTCAGCGGTGAACTCTAGAGTTACCTTAACTACATCACTGTTCTTTCAGCCTCAGGGCAGCTCATTCCAATATAGAGGCAACTCTTTACCTGGCAGTTATAAGGTTTACAGAGTTAATGGTGATCTTTTCACCACCATTAATGGTGGTGTTTTGACCTCTTCATGGCAAGTAGAAATAAAGAAATGATACTCCTAGGCCAGGGGTGTCAAACTCACACCATCACGTCGTCATCATATGACATATTGGGACTTTCCCCCCCCTTTGCTAAATAGGGTGTGAGTGTAGCCAATGTGTGACGCATCCGGCCCACAGGCCAAGAATTTGACAGACCTATCCTAAGCTGATTTGGTATGGCTTTAGCAAAAGCATAATAACTCCAAGGAAACTAGGATTCCCAGATTGCTTTTAAGCAGGTCAAACAATATCCGTGTGGATATACTGTATGTATAACCTGACTGGAACTGGACACGTTGGGAATATTGATTTGTTTTTGAACATCTGTGGGAAAGACCATCAATTCAGTGTTCCTCAAACACGATAAATTTAAGTTATATGGACTTCAACTCCCAAAATTCCACGAACAAAATGCATGAAAAACATTGATCTAATTTTTATTTATATCCTATCTTTTATTATTTTTTAAAATAACCCAAGGCAGTGAACATATTCAACATACCTTCTTCCTCCTTCTATTTTCTCACAATAACAACCCAGTGTGGTGAGTTGGGCTGTGAGCGAGTGACTGGCCCAAGGTCACCCAGCTGACTTTCATGGCGAGACTTGAACTCATGGCCTCTTGCTTTCTAGCTTGGTGCCTTACCCACTAGATCTTATTACAGAATACATATATCTCCCTGTTCATGTACTACTAATCAGTTATAGGAAGAAAAAGACCTCCAAGAATGACAAGTGTGTTGATAAAGAATCCTTCTCTCCCACCCCCTTAAATCTGGAAGTCTGGTGAGACAAGCTCAGTGTTTGAGTTTCCAAAACATACCGATCAGCTGCAAACCAATGGCTGCATAGGTACAATATGCTAAACCTAGTTATTTTTGACTTTGCCTTGTGTCTATGCATGTATTCTATGGCTTAGGGTATTGCACTAATGTAGCCTCTCTTATTTATTTTGCAATATCTTATACCAAATCAAAAATAGATTGTTCTATGAATGCAGTTTTTCCTAACACCAAGAAGCACATCAATACTAAAATAATGGAAAGGCCACAGAAAAGTTAGATGTAGGAATAGCAGATACTCCACAATACCCTGTGGCACTGTCGAAACCTACCAGTCACAACTTTCTCATTAATGATACTCACATGCCACCTCCACACAGTGGTGGGATTCAAAAAAATTTACTACCGGTTCTGTGGGCGTAGCTTGGTGGGCGTGGCAGGGGAAGGATACTGTAAAATCTCCAGTCAGAGGTGGTATTTCTGGTTCTCTGAACTACTCAAAATTTTCTCTACCACTTCTCCAGAACTGGTGAGAACCTGCTGAATACCACAATTGCCCCCACGTATATATGAAGCCAAGCAATGAAGGACGGGATATATGCCCCTTGCATCTTTATAGGTTCAGTGATACAGATCCACCTGCTCCAATACCAGGGTCAGGTATAAATTTACAATGTGAGCCTGTGAGCATCCTGTTAGAAAGCTATCCTTATGTTCTTCTAAGGACTGCTTTGGAGCATCAGGAGGAGTCACAGAATCTATACAGTCCTTTTTACACATAGTCCTCAACTTACAACCACAATAGAGCCCATCATTTGTTGTTAAGTGAGACATTTGTTAAGTGAATTTTGCCCCATTTTATGACCTTTCTTTGTTCCATTTTATGTATGAAGGAGCTGCCAAGCATCTGAATTTTGATAGGGATGCTGGAAATGTCATAACTGTAAAAAAACGGTCATAAGTCCCTTTTTTCAGTGCTGTTGTAACTTTAATGGTTACTAAATGAGCTGTTATAAGTAAAGGACTACCTGTCTTTTCAGTAAGCAAGCAATGGATAGGAGATCTGAATAGAATACATTGTGCTTAATGGTTCAAGACTCAACCAATATGACTTTTGGCAAGGAGAAAAGTAATTCCCTGTAATAGTCATAGCTACACAGAGACATTGCAAAATCCCAGTTCCTCATGATTGGAGAATGATTGGCAGCTAGATAGCAGGAGATAGGAGTTGGGCTTGTTATGGGCAATGTAGATCTAATTACTTTGAATCTGTCTGAACAAAAGGTCCAACTAGTCTTAAGGGCTTGAATTTGCCTGTTGCTGATTTTCTTAGCATGTGGGTTATTTATGCAACAGCGGAAAACTTTCCAGCTTGTTGTCCTGTATTTGTCAGAGAATTTGAGTTTTCTGATGCTTCTCACTTCTGCTGCATAAATGTAGGTAACACTGAGTAGGCTTTGATTTCTGCTGTCTTCTCAGAAATGGAAGGAACATCTATCAATCTGTATTCCATAATAACTGGAGGTGTGTGGAATCTTCAAATGGCCTCTTTAACTTGATAGCAAAGGTGTTGGAAGCCTTTGATTCTAACAAGTATCTGTTTCTTCTAAACCACAATTATAACACTATGACATCCATTGGATTAACTAGTTGGGAGCTTCCCCTGCTGGCTTAGAAATGGGATTATTTCCCACATAGACATGGACACAGACATAAATCCAGTCAATTGAAATGTTATAAACAAGTGGCCCAGCGCTGCCCCATGCAATATTAAATTTATTCAATTATCAGATTACTGAGATTGATAGGGAAAGAGAGAGGACTATTAAAAATGCAAGCTTTGGTTTATACAATGGTAATATATGAGTGAAGAAGAAAACATATACTGTTTTCCTGTTTATCTTGACTTCAGATATTATCCCTGGGCAATGAAGGTTATATTGTAAACCTTCACAGACATATGCCTACTGTGTAGATATTTTGTGAAATCTCTCAAACCATTGGAAAGACACATAATAAATTATAGGTAGTCTTTGATTTATGACCACAGTCAGAATCAGTGTTTATTTTTAGTGGGTTTGTATAAGTAGTTGATTCTGAGTCAATCCAAATCATAATGATTCAACCAATTGAGCTAAAGGAGCAATTCTGACCTGTTTGGATGCTTTTTGCATACACATGTGTGGTTCAAGTCCTAATAGATCTGAATTTGGAAATTCTGACTGATTTTTCTATCCCAGTTTTCTAAGTGGATTCAAATACTGAAATGTAATCTGATCCATTTTTCAAATCAGTTTATACGTATATGTTCAAATAAGAATCCATGTTTCTATTTATTTCCTAGTGTTTCTGTCCATTCCATAAGATCCAACATGCTTCAAATCCCCTCTACTGTATGAAACAATGCCATTTGGTGGAACCACCAAAAGCTGCTTAGAAAGGGACATATGGGCAGCATATACAAATTTAATATAAGATAGATAGATAGAGAGAGAGAGAGAGAACACATACATACATACCCAGGAGGCATGACTTCCTACCATAAGGAACAGTATACACCCTGGAATTTGGATGAATCTTGTTGCCCTTATACAAAGTTCTGAAAACTTATCTTTGCCCCCTAAGTGTAGGGCCAGGTGTTGGGCCTGTAGCATTTTGTAAGCTCTTGATGTTCCCTGAACTTAAGATGTTTTCTGGCAGTTGCATCATTGCACGGATGTTGTCATTGGCCTGGTAATGAAACATCTGCAGGAAAACAACCAAGCTTACAGAATACCAAGAACCAACAAATTCAACTTGTTAATTGCTGTAATTGTTGTAAATTCAGACTGCACTCTATCTTTTTGTTATTTTACTTCGATTAACTGTAGTTTTAAGGGTTGAATATTGTGATTGTTAGCTGGGTTTTAATTGTGTATGCCACCCAGAGCTACATGCAAATGAGATGGGCAATGATGTAGACTCAATAAACAAACACACAATCAAACCCAAATCTACCTACATCCTCTACAATATATTACCATTTGGAAATTATTATTGTGCTTTGGCCTCAGTTGTATAATGTTCTCTGTTGCTTTTATTTTTGTCGGTTGTTCTATTTCAACCTTACGTTAATTACCCAATCTCAATTTGTGAGTCGGACAGCCATATAAATCAATCAGTCAAACAAACAAATCTAACCTGATTCTTTCACTCTTGACTTGACAGTTTCCTTCTTTGCATAATATCATTAGTTGACCTGCTCAAAAGTAGGCATTTCCAATGTTATTTCAGCCAACACTAAACCAAGGTACTTATAGATAAACAGTGTTTCTTTCAGCCTCAATTCACCATATGCAATAAACACCAGAATAATAATATCAGGCTGCTCTACAAAAGTGTTGTAAGAAACTTTGTGAATAATTTTGGAAACCTGAAATTTCCTATCAAAATTCTAACTATTATTAGGAGTTCAGTATTCTGTACCCATAGTTTTGCTAGGGCTGGACTGTGATTTCTTGCTCTCTAATTCCTTCCAGCGAGTGCTGTAGTAATTTTAAAGTAACCAGACATAGTATCATCTCCAAGACATTT
Source organism: Bungarus multicinctus (assembly GCA_023653725.1). Taxonomy (NCBI): domain Eukaryota; kingdom Metazoa; phylum Chordata; class Lepidosauria; order Squamata; family Elapidae; genus Bungarus; species Bungarus multicinctus. The sequence goes on from CM042834.1 coordinate 159,989,417, forward strand.
TTGTGTATATCCTTAGGGTATAGGAAAAATATCATCATTTTGAACCTATATGCTAAAGTGCACAAAATACTGTTACCCTCCCACCAAAATGGTACTTATTTATCTATTCGCATTTGCATGTTTTCAAACTGCTAGATCAGCAGGAGCTGGGGCAAGCAATGGGAGCTCAACTCATTGCATGTTGCTCAGGTCTCGAACCTGGGCTTTCAGCTGACAAGCTCAGTGTCTTTAACCACTGAGCCATGGTGCCCCTTTAGAGATCATAATGTATCAAAATGGGACATGATTACATTTGAGAAAAACAGCAGGGTTTTTTTTTGTAAATACCTATGCAGGAAAATCAGAATTAGTTAAGTTTGTACAGTCAGCATGTGTGCACTTCTGACAACAAAAACACTTACCAGTTCCAGAGGAGTATCTGTGCTTATCTTTCATGGTAAAAAAGTATTGCACATATATTTTAAGAAGCTACACATACTCCTTAAAAGCCAACAAATGTAACTATTATATTTTGATGCTCAATAGCAATGATGAAAGCAATGGACTTCAAGATGCCCCAAGACGTTTGTTGCTGAAAATATCTATCCATCCAACCATCCATCCATCCATCCAGCCAGCCAGCCAGCCAGCCATCCACCCACCTACCTACCTATCTCTATTTGTTACATGTGATTCTTCTGCATGCATATTTGCCCTGATAATTGTAAAGCTGATGAATATAATACTTAACAGAAAAATAGGGGTGTATATCAGTTTTGTACCATATCGTATCCTACATTTTTAAATTATTCTATTATTCAAATGGATATTTATGCATATAAAAACAGAACTACAGGTTTTTTTTTAAATCAATATGGGTACCATAGAACACGTATATGGATATGCATACGTGGCAAAAAGCTATAGACAATGTTACTTCCTTCTTAGATAATGTCAGGTTGTTGATGAATAATATGTGAATTGTTTAATGTGGCTTTCTTGGATTTCTTTTTATTGAACTGTATCACAACCAGGCATTTTGTTTTTTTAATGGTGGAGCATCTGCCCAACTCAGTTTTGGCACCTGAAATTTAAAAAAAATTCCACATATTTTTCTTCCCCATCTTTAGTGATAAAATATGTATCTGTGATTAATTAAATAGCAAACAATTTTCTGTATCTTCATGACACGGAAATCTGTTGAGACAAATGCCTCACTATGCCAACAGTGTCAACAAACCATACAAATAAGGTGACTTTGTACATCCCTCTGTACAAAACTATTTTTTAAACTTGAAACACTTCCAAAATGACTGAAGCAGCCAGTTGTGAGTGGGATTTTAATTCTGAAGCAGCTTTTTGAAACCTCAAAATGAGGCATATTGAAATGGTGACCATTCAGTTCTGAAATCTTTTATATATTCCTCAACCCAACACAGCTCTAGTTAATTACAAGATTAATTCCACTGAAGGCAACAGATTTAAATTATATTAAGGCCTGATGGACTGTACTTAAAAGTTTGGGGGCCATTTGCTGTTGTACATTTAAAAAAGGTCTGTGAAATCCTTGGTGCTCCCTGACCTTGATTGTTGGCTTGCAGACATTTCATCCTTACCAAACTAGGTAATGTTACCTAGTCTGGTAATGAAACGTCCACAAGCCAACAGCCAAGCTCTGAGAGCACCAAGGACTCCAGAGCTCAACCCTGAGCTTCAAACATTCTCTTCTATTAAAATATGATGTGTTGGACTTTACTCTCCAAAGACAGTGCTGAGCGGAAATCATGGGAATTGCATCTGGATGGTGTACTTTGCAGAAGGCTGGGGTACCAACCTGTGCCATCTAACATACTATAAAGTGTCAACGCAATTAACGTCTTCGCAAGCAAGAGTGTCCCACAGGTACAGTCCAGCAAGAAGCTGTTTGATTGGCTGCGGAGTCCTGTTGAAAGTGCAGGGCGGGAGGCGGGAGGCGGGTAGGAGACTCGGATTCTTTGTCACGTACCTTGCGGAAGGAACTGGAGGACCCACAGCACTAATCGGAGAGCACGCCACAAGGCTTCACAAGCGCAGCGCACACAAGGAGGCTCCCGTCCTCCCAATCCTATAGTCTGGGGTTGCTTGACCCTTCTTTCAAAGCTCAGGGGACGGAGGTGGAGGCAGGATCTGACCTTCCTACCCACTTTGGCAGCACTTAGTTTACCAAGCCGCGTGCCGCGCGTCTCTTCAAGTCAGCCGCCGCCGCCGCGTCGTCTCTTCTTCCTCCCCCCCCCCCCCCCACTCCTCCTCCTCCTCATCCCAGAAGAGCTCGCCACGCCGGGAGTCCGCCGGCAAAAGCCTAGCAGGCCTCAGGTTCCTCGCCGTCTCTGCCCCCTCCCGCTGGGCTGAGGCTCGCCCGGGGCTTGCCGGGCGGTGCGCTCGTAGTGCGCAGTGCCTCTGCAACGACGGCACGAGCCGAAGGAACAGGCGGCTCGCTCGGGGCTGGAGAAGGCAGGCGGCGGCGGCGGCAGCAGCAAAAGCGGCGGCGGCGACTCCTCCCCCTCCCCCTGCTCTCCCCCTCGGACTCCCGCAGGCAGGATGGTGGCCGTAGCCCTGCAGCCCTCTGCGGGCCGCGGGGCGGGTCTGTAGCTGGCGTGGGGTGGTGCCCTTTGCAGCAATCGGGAGCCGAAGGCGCCGGGCGCCGGGCGCAGCGCAAAGCGCCCGTGCGCCCCTTCTCCTCTCGCTCTCCATGGACGGGGGAGCGGGAGGTGGCCCCGGGGTGCCCGGTTCTGAAAACCCCAACCGCGCCGTGGAATATCTGCTGGAGCTCAATAACATCATCGAGAGCCAGCAGAAGCTGTTGGAAACCCAGCGGCGGCGGATCGAGGAGCTCGAAGGGCAGCTGGAGCAACTGAGCCAAGAGAACCGGGACCTGCGGGAAGGAGACAGAGAGCGAGAACGGGAGCGACACCGAGATCGCGACCGGGACCGGGACCGGGACGGGCAGTATCACCACAAGGACAGGGAGAGCCACTACCAGAACCGCACGGATCGAGACGGGCAGTACCAGAACCGGGAAGGCCAGTATCCCAACCGTGAGAACCGGACGGACCGCGAAGCTCAGTACTCGAACCGAGCCGACCGGGAGAGTCAATACCAAAGCAGAGCCGAGCGGGAAGGGCAGAACCAGTATCAGCATCGGGACAAGGAACGAGACCTACAGCACTATGGAAACCGGGATGGGCAGTATCAGAATCGGGAGAGCCACTACAGGGAGCCCTGCCAGTTGCATCGAGACCGGGCGCCGCAGTGCCATCAGGCTCGGGAGAAGGAGCACGAGTACCCTCGGCCACCCCGGGAAAGGGAGAGGGGGCAGCTGAACCGCGGGGCGTCGCGGAGCTCCAGTCCTGGGGCAGGCGGAGGCCACAGCACCAGCGCCAGTACCAGCCCAGCCACCACGCTGCAGAGAAAGTAAGAAGCTGGTCCGAGCCTTTGCAGCCCCTGACCTAGTGCCCTGCCTCCTCCCCTCCTCCCCGGTAGCTTTCCGGCCCATGGCAGGCAGATTCCAGGAGCTCTTGGGGGTTGAGGCGACCATTGGTGGATGCTGGCTGAGTCGTGTACAGTCAGAGAGAGAATCAGTGCGTGCAACATCACAAGGGACCATGGGAGCCCTTTGGAGGATGGTGCGGTGCAGGGGTGGGGGGGGTGGGGGCAGGGAAATCAAGATATTATACCTCTGCTCTCTTGTCACCTTTCTGCCCTACTTTGTTCTCTCCTTTCTAGACTTTTGAATCTGGCTACAAAAAACCTTGCCCTTGCCATACATACACAGACACACACCAACTGCCTCCAACATCCATAATTAAGTGGATGGTGCTCTGCTCTGCCACCCTCACAGTGGAGTCTGTTTTGTTTCCTCAACGGATTTTCCTTACTAGAGCCCTGCATTGGACTCTGTGTGGGACCCTTCCACTCCCACTGCAGGCTGCTCCTCGGCCTGTTGCCCAGGAGCTTCTGTGGCCCATTTCTCCTCCTTTGACCCTTCAAACTTCAACCTTACTTTCAAGCACCACTTTCCCTGATTCAGCACACCTCTTTTCTTTTTTTGCTTTCCTAACTTGCCAACCTGGATTCTTTTCCTTCAACACCTTGCCGGAGCTTGGCTCTCTCATTTTTCTGCAGAGAAGGGAAGACAATGCACAAAAGGCTTTCTCGCTGCAGCAGACCACTCCGGGGAGTGCTCTCTCTTGCCTGCCTGGCATTGTTCACCCCTCTAAACCCCAAATTTCAATTTCACATTCATACCTTCTAAAAACTCTGAATTCTTTCTTCTCATATTAGTGCTCCTAAATATTTCCTCTACAGCTTTCACGGCTCTTCTCTCCCTCCCCATAGAAACCCATAGAGGGCAAAGAATGATTCTTAAATGAAAGTACATAGCAACCCCAGTGACCTTCTGTTTACTGAATCCTCAGATAAATTCTTTTTTAATTGCCTAGCCAATACTGGGGGAGTCATAGGGAAGAATCTTTTAATGGAGTTAGAATCCTCTTCTTTTGCTGCATACTGTGTTCTTCTGTCTTTTTTGTTTGGGGCATGTTGAGTAAGGCCTGCTGCTTCTGCCTGGTTTGCAGTACTCATACGACACTTGTATCCATCTCCCTTTTTGTCTTGCCAATCTTTAGTGGCTAGTTTTTCTCCAGAGCTTCCTCTAATGGGATAACTCTCAATCTGGACATTGAACTGTTCCTGGTGGGATGTGACTTCAATTAGCTCCAGCAGAGAGAGTTTGTGTCAGACTAAGGCACAAGGGACTAGGCAATGCATAGGATGTGGGTGTGAAATGGTACTGCATGGGCAGTGTAGTTCATGGCATGTGCTGAGGAGTGAGCTCAGGAAAATGTGGTCGCTGGCTGGGGAAGAGATGTAGTTGACTTAAGATGCAAGTGAAAGCATTTTTTAGTGAGTTTGAGAAAAGAGAGAAATCTTTCCAAACTCACAGTCCTTCAGAGATGTTGAACTGTACTCTCATCATTCGTAGCGATGTAGCCTCAAAGTAATGGGAATTATAATATATCTATTCTAGGGGAAACAGCTTTGAAAAAAATGAGTGTAGTTGCTAGTGTGTGAGAATCAATTATAATAATCACACATTTGGCACTATCCACATTATTACTGGAATAGTTGCAGCCATGCAAGATAGGCCAGCAGTATTACATTCTTAATGAACATTTGTAGGAGAACCGTGATGTGTCTGAAGCCTTCAAATCAGAGGCAACATTCGCACCTGTGATCTTACCACCTAACAAAAAACTAGATTATGTTATAGAGCATTATTTTTCAACCTGATAATTCTGTTTCTTCCAGTTTCTGGATTCTGACCTCAGGATCCTCAGAGCATGCTGGGATTCCTTGTCCGTACTCTCTCTGGGACGAAATGAACAACCTGCAAGCCATATATATTTCCTTAAACTTCACTTAAGCCAGAGGTCTCCAAACTCAGCCACTTTAAGACTTGTGGACTTCAACTCCCAGAATTCCCCAGACAGCTATGCTTAAGCTCTCTCTGATTGTGTAGCTGAAACTTGGCAATTCTGTGGCTGAAGATCAGTGGCCCAGTTCTGAGATGAATGACATAACCACATTGCTATGTATGGGGTTGGTTGAGGGTTATGGGGATTGCAGTCAGATCCATCCAGAGGGCACTGGTTTGAGGAATGCTGCACTAAGGCCATCTGATTTAATGCCATGCCATCCGACTCTGTGCACCATAATTGATAGTGCCTAGCTGGAGAATCATAGAGTTTGAATGCCAGCATCCCTGCATCTGGGACATTGATTGCAGAACAGGATCGACTCTCATGGTCCTCAAGCTTGGATTGAAAGCTAAGAAGCAGTTATGCCTGAGTAATTAAGCATCTTCCCTCATAAGGAATGGATATAGGGATGGCTATGTGGGGTAGGAATTGATGGATCTGGCCATTCCTGTTCTCTCTTTTCTCTCTCCTCATTGCCGCCTCCTTTTTCTGGTTAGAAATTAGCAAAGTGGTTTGATGCTGCAAATGACTTAAAATCAGCACAAATGTGTCTTGCCATTCCCGCCCACTCCCTACCAACACTGGGGAGATTTTTTTCAAAAAAAGCCTGAAGTAGCAATGCGGGTGGGGTGGGGGAATGACTGATCCTTTTCTCCATGCTGGCAGAAAGCTAGAAATGACTAGAGACAGTCCCCTCTTTCCTCAACCTAACTAATAACATGACTTTCCTTTCTGTTTTTATTCTGAGCAGGGAAATAGTCTCTAAGATGTAGTTAGTAACTGCAGTTATTTTAGCTTAATAGTTAAAAGTGTGACTGGTGCACCTTACCTGAAAACCCTTTTCTAGGTTTCATTTCAGCTCTAATCTTGTTCAGTGGTCTTAAGCTAATATTCGTTTTTCACGTCTTCGTTTGCAATAGGGAGATATTTAACACCAGTTTATCTTAAAAAGGCCAAGGGAAGAGTAACAAAATAGGCATAATTGCTTTGATAAATAGTGCTGCTTAGTGTTGTAAAGGATAACTTCCCACAGCATATAGAGAGCAGTGGAGGTCTTCCAGTGCCCCAATCCTCATCAACCTCTGGGGGGTTAGAGTGAGGTGTCTGTCTCTACTGCCTTTTACTCTGCTTCCAAGTGGAGTATTTGCAAGGGAATTTCTTTTTCATTGGTCTGTTGTGCTTGCTGCATGTGACAAAACATGTGGTTCAAATCTTCTCACCCAGGTTTTTTTTTTTTTTTTACAAACAGCTTTTTATAAATTTTTTGTAGACAGATCTGGGTAATCTGCTAGAAGCACTGGGCTAGACTGTGTTCCAGAGGCAGTTAACTGGGCAAGTTTGCTAATTGAGGAAACTAACTGTTCATCATAAAACACACCTTACTGGATTTGGGACATAGGAGGAACAATCAATCGGATGCAATACTCTACTGTTATAGCTTGCAAATATGTGAATGGAAAAGAAAAGCAGTAGGTTTTCTGCCTTGGTACCTTCTGCCATTGTGCATAGATTATCAAATATTTCTGAGGAGTGCACTCTGTAATACTGGAGAATCACAAGTTCATTGACCCCAAGACCATGAGATAAAAGGCAAAGGGAATTTGGCATCCTTTATATCCAGAAATGTGGGAGGCTGAGGCCCAGTCTAATACAGGGAGTTTATAAATTGGGTTAGTATTGCAATTGTATTGGAGTTCATCTGTTTGTAGGCTCTACCGTGTGCTGTAACTAACCCTAAAACATAGAGCCTACTCACATAACATATCAAAACATTGCTGAATACATTTTGGTCTTGTGTATTGTGCAAACTCAACCCTTATGGCTAGGTTTAGCACACAAAATAATATGAACACTCTTTTTAAACAGCAGTTAACGCCTGTTTCCTTTCTTCTTATTCTACAACAGAAGTATATATTGTGAGGTAGGCATATTGTTAATATTAAATATGAGCTTGGATTTTAGGCAATATCACTATGCCAGTAATCAGCTTGTATAACCCTCGATCACAATAAAAATAGAAAATGGATGGTCACATGGTGAGCATGGTGTTGAAGATATGGTCAGTCAGGCATTTTTAATCCACTCTTAATATTAGGAAAAGAGCAGCTTTATTTTTTAAAATAATTTTCATTAAAGTATTTTTAACAAGATAAAAACAATACAAATTTTAGAGAAGAAACAAAAAGAATAAATAAAATAAGGAATAGATAAGGAAAGCAAAGAAAGAAAGAAAAAAAAGATTTAAAAGAAGTGGCTTCCAATCTTCTTAACAATGGTTATAACTGTATTTATATTTTGCCCTCCTCTAAGTTTACATCATAATTTCCTTCTTTCTGTAGTGTACCTGAACTTTTTAAACATCAAACCCTTAAATCAGAATTTAATGCTAATTCTATCATTTTCACAAACCATTCCTCCACTGTTGGCATTTCAAATTTTGTGCATGTAATAGTCTGGCAGGAGTAGGCAAAGAGCAGATTTAAACCTGCCTTGTATCTAGGGGTGCTCTGGGCTGCTAACTCTCTCCCTTCCATAAGACCCCAAAGGAATGGATTCTTTCTCTCTCATATTCACACCATCAAGGAGAGAAGGTAAAAAGAGAGGATAGATTGGGAGAGAAACAAGGAAGTTATGGGCACAAGCTGTCACTAGGTATTCTAGGCAATGGACCCTGGATTGTGGTGTTCTTTTTAAGCAAGCACCACCTGTTTTAGCATAATGTCTAGTTTGACCTGAAATGCTAATCAAACATTGATTTGTGTTTGGTAGCTGCTTAGAATTGGGCAGTAGGGCAGATGGATAGCAATAAGTAAATAAATCTTATTACACTGCCCAACTCATGCATTTTGGTTAGCAACATGGAAGACCTCCTAACTAAAGACTGAAATGGGGTTGGGAGGAGGTCATGCAGCTGTGTTCACATCTTGGTTTTATGCAACTTTGTGTGTGTGTGTGTGTGTGTGTGTGTGTTGCCTGTGAGCTATTTAGATCTGGTTCACAGAAATTTAGCTCCAGCAATTGGAATCATGTTAGATTTCATTCTTTTCCAAGCTCCAGTGAACTTCTTGAATTACAAATCAATGTTAAGTAATCAAAGCAGAGGATCATTTTTGTGTGAATTAGCCTTTTTGTCAGTAGGGTCTTATGAGAGTCTAAAATCTTTCTCTTTCACTAAAAAGCAGCTGTCAGGACTGTTGAGACTTCATAGCATTCTCCATAGCCCAACAAAATTATGACCATGTATTCTATACAAACATAGAAGGCAACAGCTACTCATCAGAGATTGTTTGGGCGGGTTAGTGTCAGGGTGCATTGTGGGTTGCTTCTCTGAGTGTTGTGGTTGTCTGCATGAAAACAGTCTTGCTTACCCTTGGGGAGGTTGCTCAGCAGCTGTTCTTGCAGCTGTTTCTCCAGAAAGCAGCCACATTTTGCATCTTGAAAAGCAACACATCCCTTTATAAACAGCTCTGCCTCTCTACCATCCCTAGAGACAGAGTCTTTTATAGGTCAGTCACCAGGTCTATATTTACCTGAGAATAAGTCTCACTGAATTCATTGTGCTTTATTCCTGAACAAGTAAACATGGATTGCAATTGCCCCACCCAGCATTTTACTGAGAAACTGATTGCACTTTCAGTAGGATCTGAAGTCAGTAATACGATACTTCAGTAGACTCCAACTCAGCTCTTTCAGAGTGAGTTCCTTCCTGGCTTGTTAACTAAATAGATAGTATCTCTAGATTGGAATATGGATTAGTCCTAAACCAAAAAGCAATTGCGAGTGAACACTGAGTAAGAAATGTTCAGATAGCTTTATAAGCCAGAATTTATTTGATTAGCATCAGATTACTTTAATAAATGTAAACTTGAGTATAAATCCTGTGAATGGAATGATAGAAACGCAAATCTCAATTTATATCCCTTTCCAATATATTTCCACTAATTGCTGCTAAAATACTGTTACAGCCCTAAAAAAATACATATTTTTGTTTACTAAAAATATAGCAAAAGTCTGCTGCAGCAAGCTTTGAAAGAAAAAAGGAAAAAGGTATGCGGTTATATGATTTAAAATACTTAAATACTTGTATCCCAATGTTTGACACAAGTATATAATTCATGGTATTAAAGACATAATATCATGGCATGTATTTCTCCACTTGCTTCCCCTTTCTGTCCTTTACGAATCCTGATGGGAATTACCAGATGCTAGGAGGCCCCATCAACATCCATTATAATCTATGATAATTTAGTTGGAAGGGAAGTCAAATGGACAAGTTTTTAATGAGTGCAGAAGAGAGATAAGGCAATGGCAAGGTGGGATTTTCTTTCCCACTATATAGAAAAAAAGCAGTCAGGAAACAGAATGGTACTTCATCTGTGGTGCTTGTCTGCAATTTTTCTGCATGAGGTGCTGAACACCACAAAACCAAATAAATAACATGGTAGTATCAAAGCATTACACAGAATATAGAAATTGTCAGCTGGAACTATATTTGGAAACTACAATTTCACATCCCAAGCAGTGCTTGTGTTGTGCTTCTCCTTTTGCGGAAGGAATCCTTGATTGATTATGTAAAACAGTAAGGCACAATGGAACAATATGTTTGCTATATATGTATTGCTATTATGTCCATCAAATTATTTTTGATTCCTAGAGACCACGCGCATAGATTTTTCTCTATGATGATCCGTCCCTAACCTGACCTTTCAAGTTTTCCATCAGTGCACCCATCACTATTGTAATTGAGTCCATCCACGTTGCTGCTGGTCATCTTCTTTCCACCTTTCTAAGCATTAGAGCCTTCTCCAGAGAGATTAGGCCCTTGCATGATGTCTCTTGAAACCAAAGCAGGAAGAGAGGAAGAAGATAATCTTCTCCAGCAAATGTTCTTTTGCATTTACTCTTGTGCTGTTAGGAAAGAAGGTAGTTCATTAGATTTGTGTGTGTGTGTGATTTATTTTATTTAGTTCCAGTCATGAAAACCATAAGCACTGGTACCACGGTACATAGGAAAACAGATTAGTGTTTAGGTCTGTGGTTTCTTGGTTAGGAGAAATTTGATTTGGTTCAGGGAGGAGAGGAAAGAGGAACGGGCTGCAAATCTTTTCTTGCATTTATTGCTTAAAATGTTCCCCAGTTTGAAGGGGAGGAGCTATTTGAAGCTGGCAAATGAGATGTGGCTTGTCTGTGATTTGGGCCTCTATCTTTCTAAACTTGGATTTAATCCCAGAATTGAAGGAAGGGTGCACAGATTTGAAATTGAAGCTGAGTGGCAAAGAAAGAGTAAAATTGCTGTGTGATGAAGCACCATTGATTCTAACTCAGACACAGGGAAAGCTTTAATTCAAGAGAGGCTGATTGTTTCTTTGTTTTCAAGATGCCTGGGACATAAATAAATAGAAGATAATTTTGGAGCGTACCTAGAGTGCAGTTGTCCTATCTTTGGGTAGATTGGGCTCCTAATATTGAATGGCAGGAATTCTAGAGTACCCAAGCTGAGAAATGCACATTTGTAGTACAGTAAGTGTACATACCTTTAATGAAACAAAATATAGCAGCATCTTGCAATATTGCAAAAAAAACTTCCTGTTAAGTAATTTAGAGATTCAGTGTAGTCTACAACATAAGAATTGCAAATTCCCCCTTCTGTGTAGATTTGCCCCACTTCTTGCCAACCCTACACGAAAATAGTTCCACTATTATACACTTTTCATGATATAGTACGTCATGCTCTGATTATTCAAATTTCATTGCATAATTCATTTTACTAATTTTTGAAATAAACAATAACATACCGGTATTAATTTTCCGAGAAAGCTTTAATTTATGTGGAAAAGTGGTTTGCATAAACATTTTCTTGGTTCATAGCTCTCATCAAAGATGCTAAATCATCTTTGATAGCAATAGATTTTATTTTGGACTCACTGTTTTAATAATTAACTTAGATTAATCACAAATGTTCATTTTCCAGCACTGGCTATAGTTCAACTGTATCTCGCTGCTCCAAGAGCTCAAGAGAAGGTAGATCGTATACAGGTAGTCTTCAACTTATGATTACCTGTTTAGTGATAATTCAAAGTTACAACAGCATTGGAAAGAGTGACTTACGACCAGTCCTCACATTGTGCCTGTTGCAGCATCTCCACAGTCATGTGATCAAATTTTGGGCATTTGACAACTGGCATGTATGTATGATGGTTCCAGGATTATGTGATTGCCATTTGTGACCTTCCCAGCTGGCTCCTGACAAGCCAAGATTCACTTAAGGATCACATGATCTACTTAACCACCAGTGTCAAACTCACGGCATCACGTTGATGTTTCCTAGCTGCATTACTCCTAGAGACTCACAGGCATGTTTCTGATTAATCATTCCTGGGTATGATCCTGTTGTTCAAACATACCTGGTATGTAAATAGACTTACTGGTAAAACTTACAATTAAGACTCTGTAAGGCTGAGATTTGTTTGAGGATACAGGGAAGAGAAAGAAGAGGATTGGCATCCCATATCATTTTGTAATACTTACCAGTGGCCTGGACACATGTGTCATATCTCTGCCAATGAAATGACAGTAAAGAGATTTTCTATTGTCTTTTTCCAGTCCAGGGTATCTTCAATTTGCAGTTTGCCTAATAGGTTAATTCCAGGAATAAACAGGTTTATTCCTGCAAAACCTGCAAAAATCTAGATGACCACTAGATGATAATAGAAAATCGAAACTCCTTATTACCCATATAGCAGAATGTTTGTAGCTCAGGTTTGAAATGGGGGAACCTTGATGCTCTCTAAGCTTGCTTGTTTCATTACCCATACTAACTAAGGAACATCATCAGTGCTAGTAAGGAGTGGGGTTCGCTGTCCCTTTATATTCTGATGCCTTCCCTGTCTGTGTGGGTGGGGGCAATCTTAGAGATTCTTTATTTGGGCTGTTTATTGATGGCTCTTTGGCAGTTTCTTGATTGGGGTATTGCTTACTTGATAATTGGTCTAAAGTTAACCTTGTTAACGCCTTTGTTGCTGCCTATGTCTGAATTCATGTGATCCAGCTATGGTAGTCCAAATCTTGTGTGGATCACCAAGCTGTGACAGATAACACAGTTCCTGTGGGTAAATTGTAAGGGGCAAGATTTCAGCTTCCCTCCCAGCCCAGGAATGTTCTGTGTAGATACTACCAAAAGAAACAAATAGGATCTAATCATTTAACATGTTAGCTGCCACCTGCATTCTGGAATGGTGTACCCCATACCCAGGTTTAATACCCTACAAACCTACTTCTTCCTGAGGCAAATCACATTGTTAATTAAATTGCAATATTTATTACTTCAGATAACATTTCCTCTCTTCAATAATTCAGCAAAACCCTTCATTATAACACACACATGTATGTAATAATAATAAAAAACCCAAGGAAGCTATTTAAATTATGCAAATATTACCCTGGTTAATAATACCTGATGCTTTGGTGGTTCCTACATGTATGTATGTTCTGGTAGCAAACACTGTCCTGGATGCAATTTTAAGAGGATCTGGTTGTACTGCATGCGAAGCTATCCTTGTTTTTGCTGGTATTTGTGAAAACCAGCCATACAATAATACTTCTATACTAAACCAGTCATACAATAAATCTTAACTCATAAAACACGGTATAGGTTTCTCTCAGTGGTGAAATCCAAATCCAGCCAATTTTATTATACTAAATCATGATCTAACAAATTGTGCAAGTCAGAGTACAAAGCTTGAGTTATTTTGTGGAAGAATTACACATATTATTCTAATCTTCCTTCAAAGCTGAACCAGAATTCTCTTTTCTTTTATTCTGTTACAAAAGGCAGCAAAGACAATGGTGATACAGCATTCAGCCAGTTTCTTTCTGGCAAAACCAGAATGAGTTCAGTATTTCCGGCTCAGAGATAAAAAATTCTCAAGTAGTTTGATTACTAGAATTGATTTCTGGAACTGAGTAATATGTATTATAACAATAAAAAATGGGAGAGGCAGGATAATAAATCTCCTTGAGGAAAGACCACAATGATACATACTGTATGCTCTGGATCTTATGGCTGTCAATTTGGGAAGAGTGGTTACTGCTTTGACTAGGAGGGATTACTGAGCATTTGATAGACACAGACTCATATGGGAGAACCTCATAATTATTAGATGTTAATTAATAAATGAACTCTCTCTTGTTGCAATCTCATTTTTTCCAGTCTATTTTCCCTGAGGTGGATATGGTAATTTAGAGTATGGCTGCCATAATACTCAGAATTCTCCGATAATCAGATGTGGGCTTGAGAAATATGAAAAACTATGGTTTGTTCAATACTGCTTTAATGAATAAACCATAGTTGATTGAGTTCGTGCAACACTGTGAGCCATACACTCTTATTTACCAGCCCCCATGCATGAGTTCACCAGTCTCTCAGATATAGTGGGTTAGTTTTGTCTTAATACAATACATGAATTAAAGCTTTATTTGCCTATTGTTATTATTTGCTCCTGTCATCTTAGCTTTGTTTACAAAGGTGTGGCTGCATAATTATTTATAAACTTTCCAGTAGCAGGGAAACTTTATTGGTTCATGCATCCTGCTTAGCCACAACGTGATTTGTTTGGTTTTGCAATTTTGTGTTGATGGCAGAAATCTAGCACTCCTTCCATAGAAAGCAATAATCCAAACAGTGCTCTGGTTTTTTTGCCCAGGCCATCAGTCTTGAGCCTTGTTGCTATTTTGTTTTCCCAACAACCGCCCCCCCCGCCCCCCACCCACAACCCCATTCCTCTCCTGCTGCTGTATAGGGCTGCTTCTTGAATTAGCCTGCCTGTCGTTTTCAATTAGGGAGCATCTCCGTTGCAGACAGCTGGCTAGCCATGACAGAGACAGCAAGGTTTGATTTGCAGCAAGCGGGCACTGAGCTGCATCAGGAGAGCGCCATAATATGCTTGGCAGAGCTCCTGGCAAGGCAGGCCGTGCTGTGGAGAAGAACTGACCCAAGGACTTAGGATACCTACATAAGCTCACACCCTTGCGTTTAGCAGAGATCATCTGCAGTAACATTGTATGTGGCATCCCTTCATTCCCTCTGCATGCAACAGCTAAAGGAAAGTACAGGCCTCTTGTTGCCTGCACAAGTGTGTACAGAGAGAATCAAGGAAGCCTTTAAAAAAACAAGTGTCATGACTTTGATTGGTTTAACTGTTGACACACCTGGCACATCTTGTCCTAATACCTTTATAAAGCTTGTAGACTTGTGAAAATTAAAAGAATGGGTGACAGCGAAAGTTCCTGCTGAATTTAAACAGAGTTTAACCATTATTTACATTACAGATTTTGAGTTGGGGAAGGAGCTCTCTCGGTTATCAATTTGGCCCATCACAATTTGCTGCCTATGCTAAAGGTCATGCTGGTACCATTTACTTTCCCTTGATTTCACTTACAAGGGACATCCATCTAGGAAGAATTAAAGTAGTCAAGGTAGCAGGCATATCAGCCCTTTTATAGATCCCCCTGGTCAAGAAACAGGCATGGCAGCTACTCCAGCAATGCTCTTTATTGCACTAAGGTACAGGAGCAGGTCACTGTCTCATCTTATACCAAACAAAATCAAGGTGGGATCATTCTGCATTTGTTTCTTACATTTTTCCCCTTTTCCAAGTTATCTTTTCTCAGTGGCTTGTTCATTCCTTCCATGTGTCCAACATTTATGTGTTTCTTTACAGAAAGTGATTGAAGCCCCTCCCATTTTGTGATGTGTTGCTCACGTGCTGCATATAAAAAGGTGGAGGAGGCGCCAACTTTTTACCCCCTCTCTCCCTCCCTCCCCCATGCCTGCCCCTGTCACTTACCTAAACTGAGTAGTTTGGTATTTAAAACCTTGAGAGGTGAGTGAAATTATTTGGCTGCACAACTTTGTCCACATCAAAGATCACACTTGGCCTGTATCTCAGAAAAGGGAGCCAAGAGAAAAACTAGATTCTGATGCAATGTAATGAAAATTTAATTAAATAAATGAAAGGTCATTAATTAAATACAGTTGATGTGATTACCTTTCTCTGTAGCTATTTCTTCCCTTTTCTGTCACGTTAAAAAAAAAAATCAGAGTGTTTGGCACACTGCTTGCGGCCCTACTCAGGGTCTCGTACCACCCTGCTTTAGGAGTGAGTACGCAGTTGCAACAGAGAGTAGCAGCTACAGTGCTCCTCTAGCTTCTATGGCCACAACACTTTGGCCCTGACTGCCCCCTTCTCTTGCTTCAAGTATTCCAGGAGAAAAATATTAAGATGCGCCCTTCCTGGCCTGAGTATTAAACTAACCTTGATTTAGCCTAAATTTTAGAGGAAAGAGGCAAGGTGGATTAAGATAAACAAGCTTAGGGGAATTTATCCTTTAGGAATTGCTGGCTAGGATCCAGGTTTACATCAAGGAAAAGACCAATTAGTTAAGGCAAATTATTTGAAATGAGATATAGGCTAATTCGGGCAGCTCTAGATCTGGGACCGACAGCTTAGGAGCGGCAGCTAAAGTTGTAATTTTTAAGGGAGTGTGTGATTTTTTTTTTAAATAAACATTGCCTCAGATCAGGCAGCTGGCTCACCAACTGGTGGGCTCTGTTCAATTGTTTTCTGAGTTTCTTTTAAAAAAAAAATTAAAGAAGTCACTCCCACTCCGAGACTTAGTTTGGAAGGTTGCCAGGAAACCCCAGTTTATTCACATCTGAATGCTGATCTTTGCTTCCTGGGGCTGTTTCAAATGTCATCAGCTCTGGTCAGATTGAAGAGCCCAATTGAATCAATCTTCACTTACACACACACACAGAGAAATACACACAGAGGAGGGGCAGTAGCGATGTTTTCTTTGAGGTGGGCCCAGGTAAGTTGATTAGGAAGGTTTATACTTGATCCATGCTGTCTTATTTTCTCCTCCTCCCTGTCCCTGAACAATTTCCTAGCAGAGATCAATGTCTGGCTGAAAAATTGGCCTGCGGAGCAGAAGTCAACATGGCCCTTGGGGGATGGATGTACAGACCAGAACCTCCTGTATCCTTTGCAGCAGCGCTACAGCCTCCAAGAAAGTGTGCCTTCCGTCCGATTCCGTAGGCATTGGGCCCTAAAGCTGTGGGCAAACTGCAAGGCCGGTTGGGCATGAACCAAGTCAGGAAGGGGGCAGTTGAGTTCACGTCAGTGGACAGGTTGCCAAGCTCTTATTCAGAGGCTGAAAGCTGGCAGCAGATGGTGCTGCTAGCATGCTCCAGGATAGCGAATGTGCCAGTTAGTTGGGGTTCAATGAGAACTGCTTCCTGCTGCCACAGCAGCACCTGTTATCAGGAAATCAGCCTGCTGCTTTCCTGCAATCAGTGTGTTTGGGGCCAGGGACTCAGCATGATAGTCCAGGGGCTGCTTCTATAAATGAAACCTGGGTGTGGAGGACAGAAAAAGTAAAAAGCTTGCTTCCCTTAACTGAATTGTTGATCCCAGACTAGAATGGCTCAGGTCCCATCAAGAATCCTGTTACTGAACTGCCATTCGGGTATTCCCCAGAGAGATTGCAGCGTTGATCTTTTGAACTAAAGTCTTCTTCTGACATGTCAGTTCCATGCGCAGAGAGCAAAAAATAATGAGGGATGAGCCACCACCACCACCCCGGGATACCTCGACATAGTAAAATGCAGAATTGCCTTTAGGATTCTATATTTATTCTGTTTTTTTTTTTATTTATTCACGCAATCTAAAAGCACTCCACCTAGTGTGGTCCATTTGTGATGGTTGTTGACCTCTGTTGGTTTGGAATGATGGAGGTTGCAATGTGATGTGTTGAAGGGACCAAGTTGGAGTGAACTGGTTTAATCCTGGTGAAATTGCATCATAGCAAGAGATGAATTGAAATTTGTCAAAAACATCCTATCAGATTCCAATAAAGCTAAACTTTTTCCTATCTCGAAGGGCGGAAAGGGTCTGATAAGCAGGGCTGGTTCTTGCTGTTTGGCAATGGAGCTTCTATGGGGCAAAGATCAGAACCAGCCTTGATTGGAAGGAAAACAGGAGAGAAATGCAATCAAAGACAGATAAGTCATTTTATTTGTGTTTGTTTCAGGCTCTATAAGCTAATCTACAGTTAAAGTCTGCAGTGGGACAAAAATAACTCATGCATCAACTTCCGCTGTCTTCTTTTTGGATTTTGGCCTGATAGCGCCCCCGCCTCCCCCCAAGCTACCAGGTGGACTTGTGTTTTTCCTAGTTTGGGTTTTCATCGAGAAACTCAGAGTCCGATTGGTGCTTGCCAGCTCTTTTGTTTCTATGTGCTTGCACCATGGAAAAGTAATCATCTTAGGCTGGGAGGAAATGATTTTTCACCTACTCAGTTGTGCTGGCTGTGTAAGACACACATTGTCTAGCTGCGTTCCCAAGAGAGTGGAGGCAGCTTTTGTAAACACATGGCCCCTGATCCATAACCTCATGTTGCAGACTGGAGAACCCAAATCCTCCCTCCCCTCTGGAGGAGGGATTTTCAGATAATTTTCTTCCCCTTAAATGTCTTTGATAAGTCTCAGTGGAGGATGGTATTTGGTTTCCCGTTTTTTAGAGAATAGTGCCTTTTGAGATAGCTGAGATGGAGAGAGCACAAATTTCTTAGGCATATATGCTTAGCTAAAGACGTGTTGAATATATTACTCACTTTCTAAAATGGGTCTAGGTGACTATCACGCTTCCCTCAAAAACCCCTCACGCTCTAAAAGATGTTTTCCAGAATCCCAGCCATATAAA
Source organism: Bungarus multicinctus (assembly GCA_023653725.1). Lineage (NCBI taxonomy): Eukaryota > Metazoa > Chordata > Lepidosauria > Squamata > Elapidae > Bungarus > Bungarus multicinctus. The sequence continues at coordinate 160,007,673 of CM042834.1, forward strand.
GGCAGATTTATGCAGAGAGATTTCTCTGTTGGAAGTTAAACCTCATTCTCACAGCCCTGGCACTAAAAAAGCTTTCAAAATAAACTTTTTCTGAGCCAGAGCTTGGTTTTGCTCCTGGCTAAATTGGCTCACATTTTTGAGAGGTTTGGTATGATTTTTAAAAATTAGACAGCAACTAAATGTAAATATCCTCTGATATTTTAAGAACTTGGATAAACTCTGGATATGTAGGTCTTCACCCAAAGAATGAACAGATTAAGTCCTAAGATTCACTTAATTCTAAATGGCAGTGTTGATGCTCTGTTCGGTTTAAAAGTTCAGTTCCTTCACATGGAAATCAATTCTTGATCCACATATATGTAGAAAACAACTAATAGACTCTTCATACTTTTAAAGATATTGCACTTAATCTCACATGCAACTCTTAGCCTCCATTTTGGGGCCCTAGAGCAGCCTTAAATTCCAGTGAGGTTGATTGCAAACTGTGGTTTGCTTAATTGCATTTGGGTTCACACAATGTTGTATCTCTATATTGGCTTTGTATCATGTGTGAAGCCAGCCGTTTTTCCTTCCCTCATGATTCTGCTATAACAAATCAATTTTTCCTTGTCTACTGTGATAAAAGATCAGAACCAGAAGCTTCCCTGTTTAGGATATCCTCATCCTGTTAGTTTTCTCAAATCAGTTATTTTCTTCCATAGTACATAGCACTATTCTGCTACATAATTCTTACTAAGCCCCTGTGAGAGAATTTCCAAGCTACAGGAAATTAAATCTTGAGCTCCTAAGGGACATATCTAGACTACATGCTTTAATTATTTTAGCAGTCATTTTCTCTTTCTAGGAAGCTCTTCCCAATAGATTTTTGCTCCAGAATTTGAGGGAGCGGGGTAGAAAAGTGAAACTTTTGATCCATTGCTGAACAGCACTGGCTAGTTAAGAAGGTTTTTGCTCCTGCTTAATATAAATCTACATGCGTAGTGTAACCTCACTGATTTATGTCCCGTCATCACTGGATCAGTTGATCCATTGTTGAAAACAGTTGTATAGTTTGCTTTGTTTTCCTTATGTGTAGTTGATCCTTCAGTAAGGGTGAACTTGATAGCAAAACGTTGCCCCAGTTGCACGCTCTGTTCTCTTGGCTTAACTCAATGCTGGTAGAATTATAACGCAAGGCTTATTTTCCCTCCTCCATCCCCTAGCAATTACTTAGGTAGGTGATGAGCTTACAAATAACGAGATATCAAATGAAGCGCATAAAGATTATATAAGCATGGTTTGTTCAAGAAGATTCATTATTTTAAAATTTTCCATTTGCATAGAAATAGTCCCTAAGATAATTTCTGGGGGAGTCCCCATATGTTGTTCTTATCTCACAGTGTCAAGAGTGTTTGCAGCATGACTACTATTGTGAGACAATCCAGGAGCAAAACACAGCACACACAGAGGCTTAGACTTTTAACAGTGGTTTATATACAAGACTGCTATATACATACATAGACGTGGTAGGCAAATACCTGGCAATCTATCAATCTTTTTTAATCTGCACAGAGAACCACAATAGAGATAGAATACAAGGAGAGAGAGGTACACTCTCTCATGGCCTCATATATATAGACAGCTTCTTAAAGTGATAAAACCCTGTGGGGGCCATCCTCAGTCTTAAAGTGGCAGTAATCATGCTGATTCATCCTCATTGCATCAACCTTACAACAGCTGACCAGCTATTAAATCTCAATACCTTGAACCACAGCTAGGCTTGCTCTTGTGAGCTATTGTTTTTATTTGAGTGCAGAGTCTGAAAAACCAGTAATTTCACTGATTTTGAGCAAAAATGATTGGTGTTGGGTTTGGATGAATTTAGGTTAAGGTACGGTTACCAGAAATGTCCACTAGATAGCAGCAAAGATTGTTTCATTTCCATCTCTTTGCTGCCATCTAGAGGTTCTTTTAGATTTGGAGCAGCCCAAATTTAGTAATTCTAATTTAGTGGGGAAGGAAGAATACAGTCTCCAGGCACAATGAAGTAGAAAAAAACCTCTTACTCAGTCCTAGTTTCCTTCCTGCTTAGAGGGGAAAAAAGGGGGAGGTGTCCCAAATTAGTGCACTGTGTTTCTGAAACTTTCTTTTAGGCTGCTGATTATGTATCATAGTATTGGCCTTCTATAGGACATAATAGATTTGTGCTATTGCAAATGTCTGTGGGGAGGGAAGGAGCAGAGACATCTTCAGTGATAGTCACTGGCTTCAAAATGGTGGGCATGATTGGCCAATCAAAGTCCTTCCCCCTTTTCAGTGTAAATTACATGCATTGTACATATATTAAAAGGCAAGGGCATTATTCACCCAGTTGCACCTGCCATTTTGAAGGCAGTGACTGCCGCTACAGAAATGCATTAGTAAAATTTATTTACTAGGGCTGTCAAACTCCTGGCCTACAGGCCAGATGCGTCACATCCTGGCCACACCCACGCCTGGTTTAGTGAAGGGGGGAAAGTCCCAATATGTTATGTGATGCTGTTGTGACGATGTGGGTTTGACATCCTTATACTAATGCATTTTGGATATTTCATGCACCTTCTTTATGTTCTGTTCTCAGTCACTATTGTGTGACGTTACCAGGGGTGGGATTCAAATTTTTTAACAATCAGTTCTGTGGGCGTGGCTAAGTTGGTGGGCATGGCTTGGTGGTCATGTTATTGGCTGGGCGTGGCCAACTCAACATCACTCACATCAAGGCATGCATCTCCTCGCCTGGCCTCTCATGACTGTGGGGATGCTGCAACAGTCCTAAGTGTAAAAAATGGTCATAGGTTGGTGGGCGTGGCTTGGTGGTTATGTGACTGGGTGGACGTAGCTTGGTGGTCATGTTATTGGCTGGGCATAGGCAACTCAATATCACTCACATCAAGGCACGCATCTCCTCGCCTGGCCTCTCATGACTGTGGGGATGCTGCAATAGTCATAAGTGTGAAAAACAGTCGTAAGTCACTTTTTTCAGTGCCATTGTAACTTTGAATGGTCACTCCACACAAACAAAGTACCAGCAAAGGAGGGAAAAACACTCCAGAGAGGTTCCTGAGACAGGAAGTCTAGTCCTACCAAGAAGGTAATAAGGGTTAATGGAGAGGCAGTTTCTGTAAGCAACACCAGAATGTTTCCTTCCTGCCTTCCTTACAGGATTAGGCCAGTAATTTCTTCTAACAACCAGTTCTCTGAACTGCTTAGAATGTTAACAACCAGTTCTAGCGAATAGGTGCGAACTGGTAGAATCCCACCCCTGGATATTACTTTATTCATCTCATCATAACTTCTTACACTATTGTCCAAAGCCAAGTGTATACACAAGTAAGAGATTGGCAAGAGAATTTTTTTTTTAAATGTAATTTGGAGGTTCTCTAGACCTTTGTGTGTTGTGGAGATCAGAGGCTCTTCAACAGCCACCGCACCAATGATAACGTACACATTAGGCCTACCAGTTTTTATCCATATTCTTTCTTTTCGAAGTGAGAGTTACTCTGCTAGGCTTCCTCTGAATGCCAGGAAAAAGTATGTAAGTAACCCTTTTGTTCAGCAGGAATAATAAGTAAGCCTATTCCCTTCTTTCAGTGTTTTTAATGCAAAGATAACAGGGATGTATGGTGCACTTACATGGCTTATTTTAAGTTTATTAAAACCCAAACTTTAAAAATAGGAGGCTTCTTTTGTTTAATAGGTGAATCATATTAGTATTAAAAAGGTTTTATTAAAAAATGTTGGGGGGGGGGGAGAATTGGCTGATTTCTGGGCTTTTAATTTCCAGCTTTTAATTTCAGACTTGCTTTTTACTGGAATCATGTGCGAGGGTGTCATTTTATTTTATTTTTCTGGGTGCTGATTTTTCCACCTCCTAGATCCATAGCAAAAATCCACGTGGCAATAATTTTTCTCGCTTCCCTCATTAAAACACATCCGATATAGGCAGTTACAAGAAATTGGTTTAAGGACAAGAAGTAATCAAACTAGCTAGTCCCAATTGAGTGATGCCTGACAGAAGGCTGTGAGATGAGGGGGAGTGGCCTTGAAATTCTTGGCAAATGAATTTTATTGGGATTAAGCATTTTTTACTCATAACTGGAGCATATGTGCTTACAAAAAAGCTGGTTTTGCAGTCCAGTGTTTACATACATAGAACCACAAGGATGGGTTGCACATATCCAAGAGTCCCAGTTTTTGCAATCCTCAGCCTCTTTTCAACTCCAGTTTCTGATTGTTAGCTTGGTTTTCTATCCTTTTGAGATAGGATTCTGATAAAAGCTAGTGTTAAGTATCAAAATAGGGTTAAAATGAATACATAAATAAAATAATAAATATATAAATAAATACCCAACATCAGGAAAAACAAGGAAATTTCAGTAGTCTCGTTTACAGTTATTTCAATCACTTCACCCACTGGAGCCTTCTGCCTCCTGAAAAAATCAACTTTTGTCACAAGAACACTGGCTGTCTATCCCCAAGCACATAAAATAAGAGTGTGCTTTTTCAAAAGGCAACTGGATTTTATTTTTTCCTTGAAGACATTTCGCTTCTCATCCAAGAAGCAAAAACAGAACTGAAGAAGCTTCTTGGATGAGAAGTGAAACGTCTTCAAGGAAAATACAAAGTCCTGTTGCCTTTTGGAAAAAGCACTTTTGGGACAACCATGACTGAGAATCTCCATAGACATAAAATAGGGGTCTGCTAAACATTTATAAGTTTATTTTTGTAACATCATTTTGAATTAGAATTCTTTTTTTTTAATTGGCCAAGAGTGATTGGACACACAATTTATCTTGGTGCAAATGCTCTCAGTATACATATAAGAAAAGATACATTTGTCAAGAGTCGAGAATCATAAGGTACAACAATAAACAATAAGCAATCAAATCATACTAGGAAATAGTCAATATAAATCGTAAGGATACAAGCGACAAAGTTACATTCATACAGTCACAAGTGAGAGGGGATGGGCGATAAGGAGTGATGAGAAGATTAATAGTAATAGTAGTGCAGACTTTGTAAATAGTTGGACAGTGTTGAGGGAATTATTTGTTTAGCAGAGTGATGGCGTTTGGGAAAAAACTGTCCTTGTGTCTAGTTGTTCTGGTGTGCAGTGCTCTATAGCGTCGTCTTGAAGGAAGGAGTTGAAACAGTTTATGTCCGGGATGTGAGGGGTCTGTAAATATTTTCACAGCCTTCTTTTTGACTCATGCAGTATACAGGTCCTCGATGGAAGGCAGGTGGGTAGTAATTGTTTTTTTCTGCAGTCCTAATTACTCTCTGAAGTTTGTGTCTGTCCTGTTGGGTTGCAGAACCAAACCAGACAGTTATAGAGGTGCAGATGACAGACTCAATCATTCCTCTGAAGAACTGGATTAGCAGTTCCTTGGGCAGTTTGAGCTTTCTGAGTTGGTGCAAAAAAACCCCAGTTATTATGTTTTTTATTTTTGGTAGGGAAAGGTATGATGTTTCCTTCAAAAGATTTTTCAATTGAGAATGTTTTGCTTTTATTTTGCTTTTTTAGTGTTTCCAGGTCGCCAAAGGAATTACATTGCAATTTGTGAACAAAGCAGGAAGTACAGCTTCCCCCCCTGACAAAAGAGATTTCTGTTTTGGGATGGGGGAATATGAGTCTTCTCTTTTGAATCATTTTTGATGTGCTACAAGACAAAAATATTTTATCTACCTCTCAGCTGTTCCCAACAAAATATTATTAAACAGCTGGTTCAACTTAAAACCAAGCCAGTACCAGTACACAATTTGGGTGACCTGTTTTTTGTTTTCTTTGCTTTTATTCATATCTTAATTGTCATTTTCAAACCTAGCCAAGATCACCCCTAGTGCTAAAACATTGTTTGTCTAAGCCACTACCATCATTCACAGAATCCGACCCTTAGCTTTACTCTGACTTTCTTTGTCTCCTTTTTTTGCAGGTCGGATGGGGAAAATTCAAGAACTGTCAGGTCAGTTGCCTTTTTTAAAGAAAACATTATTTTGCTATCTTCACCCCTTTTTAATAAGTTCTTGAAATTGGCTTATCTTTTCCCCACTCTTCTCTCCCAACCCTCTGTTGCCTGCATTCTTTTCAGAGCCTGTGTGATATTGGTTCTCTACCTTGGATAAATCTGTGTTTAGGACTTTTTTTGTTGTGGGTTTTATTGAACACACACAAACACTGTGATAACCATTGTAAAGGATAGGAAGATGTATGATAAATGGGATAGGGAAGTTTAGTTGGGATGGAGTGCAATAAGAGATGAAAATAAATATATTTTGGTTAAAATAAATTCCTATAGTCTCAGAATGTAGATATTTTACCTACTGGTAAAGATGCCCATCAACTTTATAATTAGTTTATATACATTTTTGTGTCTTCAGGTCAGTGTTGAGTCCTTGCAACTTCCTAAGCAAATTCCTGCGATTATTTATTAGTTGGTAATAAATATTCATCAAGTACTTATTCCATGCTATACACCGCAAACATAATTAAATATGTTTTTGCCAAAAGGCCTAGATTTGAAAAAAACGTTATGGCTGCCTTCCTATGATAGGTGTTAAACATGGTTTTCTTAGTGACCCCAGTTTTCTAGGCTGTATGTTGCATTGAACCATAAACTAATCCCATGTGGGATGTTTATCTATCACATTAAAATGTGGTTGGCTATGGTGTTGTGCAAACATAGCTATGCATGGAAAAAGGAGGAGTGGAATAGTGAAAATAAAAGACAAGGAGGACTGAGCCAAGATTGATGGATATTTCTGCTAATACGCTAGCTGACGGCGACACTATGAGACACCTTTGTGAATGGTAACTATATATTACAGCTTGCTGGATGCTTGACATTGACCTGTGTTTCTGCAGGGTCAAGAAGCAACCAACACAGAAAATTTGAGGATAACATGGTACATGTCAGGATTTTGTGATCCTTAAATGTGACTTTTCCATGTTGCAGATCTGGTTAACACTTGAATGGGTGCCTAATATAAATACCAGGCTGAAGGCTAGATTGAACACATCAATAACACATCTAGAAGAAGGCAATGGCAAGCCACTTGCCTACTGCTGTCAAAAACACTGTATAGATATGTCCATATCAAACATCAGGAATCAAGCACAATTCCAAGAAGTCTTTATACTTCCCTGCAACACGCACCTAAGGCTTACCTATATTTGCCATAGCCGTCATCTAAGCTTTACATCAGAATAAATCCAACCCAGATACATATCAATTGGATTTTGAACTTAAATTGGTGGGCAGCAAAGACGCTGCAGCAGAGGTGGGCCAGATGGATCAACCTGAGGTTCGTTCTGTCCAATACAGTCCAGCCCAAGGTGACACAAAGAGTGGATCAAATAGAAGCACGGAGAAAACAAGGGAAATGGACAGAAAAAAAGGAAAGAAAAAACAGTATATTCCCGCTTAGAAGTGATTACTTTTCTGTTACATTTCTAGCCTGTTCTTTTTCCATGGAAGGTAATGCTGCGATAAATAGAAATTCCCACACATTTAGGCCTCAACAATAGTTGCAGACACTAGATTAGACTGACAGGTAAGAAACAAGGCCACCCAGTGAACCTACAGTATGTGACTGAATTTGGAACTGAATCCAGGTCAGGTCTATTCATTTAACTTACGTAGCTTTTCACAGCATGCTATCTTCTGCTCCAGATGTGGTGACCTTCAAGGCCCATTGTCTTCACTCATTTCAGACATTGGCAGAGCTCAGTGGGAATGATGGATGTTGCAGTCTAACTATTAGAATGGAAGGCTGCTACTTTATATTTGCTTATTTTCTTGGTTTTAGTCACCGCGACAGCCGTAATTAATTGAAAAATGCACCAATCAAGTTTCATTGTATTCGGGATTGCTTCTCTGCTTAAATCTACACTAGAATGTGGCACGATCACACAAAGAGCAGGACTGTTGGCTGTGACTAACAAGTATACTGTAACCTAAGGTAATGAGGGAGGCTAGAAAGGTAGCAAAACATGAAGGATTGGTTTGCCATAGCATTCCACAACGTATTTTTAACTTCTCCCCATTGTTTGCATATTTAACAATGCAGAATTCTTTTGTACTATAAAGGATTTTGGTAACATTATCCCTGTGGCTTTCAGGTTATGTTTATATTTTCCCAACTGTGGTTTCATTTCGTAAGAGCTACTTTGTTGACTAGTGCTGACAAAAAAAGAATAGTCCCTTGGGATAGTGTGTGTGCCTTTGTGTATGTTAGAAGTGAAGCTTTGCATGATACTGTTCAGTGTTGATAATTTTAGTTGCTGGATGATGAGTCGCTTATATTAGTTAGAAGTGACCTTCTAAAATAGGCTTCACGATTCTTCCCTTTGCTGTTCATAGTTAGATAGATAGATAGATAGATAGATAGATAGATAGATAGATAGATAGATAGATAGATAGATAGATAGATAGATAGATAGATAGATAGATAGATAGATAAATAGATAGATAGATAGATAGATAGATAGATAGATAGATAGATAGATAGAAGGGGAGGGAGGGAGGGAGGGAGGAGGGGGAGAGGGGAGGGCGAGGGGGGTGAAAGAGAGAACCATAGTTCTCTGATTTCACTCATATTTGGGTATAGGGGACCTTTTTTCTGAACCTTAATTAATAAGGATTCAGAGTGTTTGAATTATTATAAGGTGTTCCTTATTATTGTAAGGAATAGGAGACAGGAAGCTAGATCAGACATCTTAATTAACACCTTTCCCAAAATGCCGTTCCCAGGAAGCCATGAGAATTAAAATTGGCATGATGAAACTGGCTCTGTTCTGTTAACAAACCCAATGAGATCACTTGCAAACCTAATGGGCCCATTCACACAGCATGTGTTCTTTAATTCATATTAAATCTGGTTAATATTTTATAGCTTAGAGCAATCTTTCTCAGCCTCGACAACTTGAAGATGGGTGGACTTCATGTTGCCAAGATTGAGAAACACTAGCTTGGAGACTTTCGTGAATTCAACTCTGTGGATTATTAGTTCATGGTACAATGCATCTTACAAAAAAAAATGGGTGAATTCAGCCATCAGCTTAAGTGTATTGTGTGTATGCAGCCCTTTTGGGTTTAGTCAGGGCTCTTCAAAGGGGTTGAATAGCTGTGTTTAAAAAAATGCAACAATGGTTGTGCTCCTGCTGAGCTGGCAGTACATTTTTGCTAGCTCATCTGGAATGATGACATCTTCTCTTATTCCAGATGGAGGCTTTTCCCTGTGACAGTCGTGCTGATTTTGTGTACTTACACTTGTAATGCAGCGTAGACCCTCTGTGCTGATCACAACTTGTCTAAATGTACTAAAAGGATTTTTGCTGATAGCATAAAAATTGTGGCACCCAGTTCTTTTCTCTTTCACACTCTAAAAGCCATTCAGTGAGATCCTTTCTTCTAGGGCCTTACCTAAGGCATTTCAGTTTTTGAGCCAAAGGGTACTACTCACTGTCAACATTACTTATTAATATCTAACAGAACTGATGGAAAAATTCTGCACAAGCATCAGTTGCAGGCATCTGAAAGGGTTAACAGAGAAAAATAACAACACGTGCATCATCATGTCATGGCATAAATGAAGCAAGTTACGTATTTGTGTTAGACATCATTATGCAAATATGCACAGATCATTTCTGCAATGATCTTATGCATTTGTGGTCGTTTCGATGTCACTGTGTCTTCTTGCACTTGCAGCTGGCCCAGCTGTACTTCCTTTGAATAAGGTAGCCTTCCCCAATTGGAATTCAGATCAGGGATGTTAAAATTTGGAGGTCCAAACATCTGAAAGGTCCCGAATAAGGGAATGTTGCAATAAGGCAGGAGCACAAGACGTTTATATTGTATGTATTACTGATCTTTCTATGCCACTAAATTCCAGAGGGTCTGAGCAATTCTCAGTGGATTGTTCATTAATTCTACATTCTTCATCGTAAAACATATCTATTTTAGAGAAACTGCTCTTGCGATCAGGAGTGGGACTGAGAGAGATGTCATGGTAATATTGTGTGGAGTCAGCCAGTAATCACTGTGCCAGGTTGCACTGTGGATTTGCAGAATCTGTATTATTTTTTTCTTTTCCAGGCATAGAATTTGAAAACGAAAGCTGCTTTGGATTTTTTTTATAATGGTGTCTCTTCTTCAGCAGATAAATGTGCTAAAATATAATGTCTGTGCTCATCCAATCCATAGATTTTAATGGATTTTAATTTTAACTTAGAGGGTAACTTGAAGATCACTTGGTGAAGTGAAGCCAAGCTATGTTTTAAATACTTCCAATGAAAGAAAAATACTGTGATTAGGAAGTTTCTTCTAACTCCTTTTTTAATACAACATTTTGCAGAAGTTCCTAGCTAAAAGTCTAGGATTGAAATGCTAAAACTTTCATTTTCCACCTGTTGGGAGAGTAGTAGGTTGTGGAAGTCTGCTTTGCTGTATCAATCTCTTGATTCAAACCATGTCTTTTGGAGAATATAGAACAAATCTGCTCCCTCTTCTGTATGGCAGATGGTTGCCCTAACTACTTTCCAGTTTCTCTTTTCAAGCTAAATGTATCCAAGTTTTTAATAAGACTGGTTTTTCAGACTTTAGAAGAGATGGTTCTCAAACTGTTTGGACCATTGGGCTCATTGGGAATTTGATGGGCATCTTATGGGAACTCACACATCATGATTATGGCCATTCACGAAGCATCCCTATACAGGTAGTTCTTCCTTTATGACCACAACTAGGACTAGAATTTCCATTGCTAAGCAAGATGGTAAGTCACAACAGCTTTTAAGCAAATTGCTGCAGTTCTTAAGCAAATCATGCAGTCGTTAAGCAAATCTACATTCACTCATTGACTCTGGTGGAAACCAGCTTGGAAGGTCACAAATGATGGATCACTTGATTGCAGGACCCTGCGATTGTCATAAATACAGGCTGGTTGCCAACCACCCAAATTTGGATCAGGTGACTATGAGGACACTATAAAAATGGTTGTAAGTGCTAGGACTATGACTTCTTCACTGTTGTAATTTCAAAGGGTTGCTAAATGAATTGTGTACCAGCCATCTTCTATTTTCTAAGAATAAATTCACATTTTTAGTTATATTGATCATCAGGCTATTCCACACACCATAAAAATAGACAGTTTATAAACGTTATAAAAGTAGAGAAACTTCCCCCACCGAAAAGGGAGCTAGAAATCATAAAATCCTGTATATGAAGGCAAGACATAATAGTTACAACTGCATTTCTCTACTCTGACAGCTTAAGAAAAGGTGGACAGCATATATACAACGGTTCCTCCCTACTTGACTGATTTGAAACTCAGTGAATTTGGTACTCGATTCATTTTGACATGAAAATTTTATCCCAGTACCTGTTGTTCATTTGGTGCTTGATGCACAAACTTGAACTTGTCAATGTTGGTTGCCTTGCAATTAATACATTATTCCTTATGGGAAAAATTTGGTACTAATAATTTTTAGTACTCATTTCATCTCCCGGAACCAATTAACAAGTGCCCTGGTACCACTGTACTACAGTATTCTGAAAGCCTTTGAATTTTTAGTGGGTCCTACTGAAATATTGTTGGAGATGCAGGTTATGCTTGAAATTGTTGTGGTTTGCTCATCCTGCCATGGCACGATCAAGTTGAGATGTTATTTCATCTCTTCTGAAAAAAAAATAGAGCATTACTGTATGTTTGCTTCAAATAAACAGAGTGTTTCAGAAGCTTATGTTCCCTTTATTGCAAAAAAAACCACATGAAAATGTGAATTGTCCACAACATGATCTGCTACTTTTCATTACCCAGTTTCCTAAATTTTTCTCTAGCTATTTTAGGTAGAATCTGTACGCTGCACTTTTTTTTCTAGGATGTCATCCTATTATATTATCTAAGACAACATATGAGGGATGCAAAAATATAAATGATCATCAGATGGTAGCAAATTGTTAGAAATTTCTACATTTTTGCTGCCACCTGGTGGAAGGCTGTAGTTTTGCGACCTACACATGGTAGCTTTTCATGATCAAAACCACTGGCTTTTGCAACCTTGCAATTTGCTACCTTGCATGCTACCACTTGAGCATGGGGTGGAAGTGAATACTTAAGCATGAGATAATTGGATATTGTAAAGAATAGATGTTCCATTTTCTCATCTTGAGAACCATATCATACATGTGAAAGGCTGCACTCTAAAAATGGATGAAGCCCAGGCTTATTTGGGAAGAGGGATTAATCGGAAGGGGTGAACGAATCCTTTAAAATCTCTGGAATCCCCCAAATGTTAAAAAATAAACCCCAAAACCCAAGAGCAATATTCTTGGATTAATGCAAGCCAGGTAAAGTTGTGGGCCCCTACAAGGAATGCTAGTGATTCACATTTTTTGCACCTCAGTCAGAGGCTGAAAGAGAAGTGAGGCTGGGGAGAAGCAGAAGTTGCCATCTTTTCATTCCACATAGGACCTCCAGGAAGAGAAATAACTTGCTGAAGAGCCCTGTCTCCAGTTTGAGAATCATTTCTCTAGCATGGCTTCTTCTAATCCTGCCTTCAGCCAAAAGTGGGCACAGGTAAGCTGAGAGGACACTTTGATTCTCTGTTAGGGGATTTGCAAACAGGAGCAAACAGCTAGCATATTTGCTCTTCCAACAGTAAATGAACCAGTGCCAGCGACTGGAGTTGCTAGGCAGGGCTCAGTCTTTCTAAGGAAACAAAAAGTCCTTTCTAAATTTGGTGGTGGATGGGACTTCATCACCCTGCAGCAACAGTTGAAGCCCAAGGGAGTGTCATTCTGCTTCATCTTTCTCTATAAACACTTGGCTAATTACAAGACACATTTTAGCCTCCAAATTTTATTTCCATTATTCCTCTCCATTGCATCAAATTTTCTGGCTGTTTATGGGTACTACAGATCTGACAGTTTTTAAAGAAACAGCAAGAAACCATGAGCTTGGGAAATGGAATGCTATAGTGTCCTTGCACAGATCCTGTCAACTAGGCCTATGTATATGGCTTTTCCAGAATGCAGACTTATGCAGTAGATTACAGCTATCTGTTTCCTGTTTGGCCAGGCTTAATTGAAGCTAATATTCACCTGCCTAAGGCAGTTGCTTGATCCATGCCTCATAGCAGAACTGCTTCCACGTATTTTGTGTGTTATGGCAAAGCAAGAACCTTCCTTACTAATAAAAACACTGGCGCAGAAATGTGATGCTTTGGAGCAGCATGATTACATCATGGCAGTAATATGGTACAGTAGCATGATGAGTGTGATCAAGTTTGTCTAGCTTGTGTTCTTTCTGATGAGACTGCTAGAAAAACAGAGGTAGCATTTTATGCCACAATGGTGTGTAATGGGAACATTGCAGTATAATGTGAGTTTACTGCAGCATAAGCATCTCTCTTAGGAGATCCATGGTACCTCAAGGTCAAAGACACTCAGTATACTCAGTTAGGGAAGAAGGAATCAATCTGTCTCGAATGTTTCTGCATCAGCATTCAGAAAATACCAGCAGCAAAAGTTACAATGATTGTCCTTACTGGTTTCATGTCCTGAATGCTATCCTTACTGGTTTCACATCCCACAGGGATGGACAAGATCAAAGAAGCAAGAATTACACTGACTAGAGAAAAGCACTTTAAACACTAGTATTAGGTGTAAATATTGGAAATATTTCCAAGACTCATCTGTTCATGAGTTTGTTAAGATGGAGTTTCTAGGAATGTTTTAAAAAATCTTTTCTGGCCATCTGGATGAAATAGCAATAGCAATAGCACTTAGACTTAGATATCGCTCCACAGTACTTTACAGCAACGATTCCTGACCTTACTGGCTTGGTGACCTGGTGGGGATGAAGAGGGGATAGTTCCTTATGAGTAATAGGCGGGCGCGCAAGCTCACACAGCTCCATTTGTGTGAGTGGCAGATGTGTGCACCCACCACTTTCACAAAAGAAGCTTCGCATGTGAGCGCAAGTGGCTGCCACTTGCACAAGGAAAGCTTCATGCATGAACAACAGACAGCCACTGCTTGCGTAAGGGGAGCTTCATGCACACATTGGCCCACCACCTGCGAGGCCCGGTTCTGAACAGGCTATGGCCTGGTAGTGGACGGTGGCCTGGGAGTTGGGGACCTCTTCCTTACAGCATTCTCTGAGCGTTTTTACAAATGTCAGCCTATTGCCCCCAACAATCTGGGTCCTCATTTTACTGACCTTGGAAGGATGGAAGGCTGAGTCAACCTTGAGCCAATCAGGATTGAACTCCTGGCAAGTGGACAACAGATAGCTTGCAATACTGCATTCTAACCACTGCGCCCCCATGGCTGTTAAATATGCTACCAACAGGCTGCACACCTGTTCCTTTGTTGTTCATGTCAAGCTGTCCTTCAATTTGACTCCCCACCTCCCTAAATCTCTCTCAATCGGGAACCATGTCAAAGATGTGGGTTGTGAAAACACTGAGAGAGTTTTAGGCAGGGGTGGGATTCAATTTTTTAACAACCGGTTCTGTGAGCATGGCTTAGTTGATGGGTGTGGCTTGGTGGTCATGTGACTGGGTGGACGCAGCTTGGTGGTCATGTTATTGGCTGGGCACGGGCAACTCAATATCACTCAAATCGAGGCAGGCATCTCCTCGCCTGGCCTCTCATGACTGTGGGGATGCTGCAACGGTCATAAGTGTGAAAAACGGTCGGAAGTCACTTTTTTCAGTGCCATTGTAACTTTGAATGGTCACTCCACACAAGCAAAGTACTAGCAAAGGAAGGGAAAAAAACTCCAGAGAAGTTCCTGAGATGGGAAGTCTAGTCCTGCCAAGAATGTAATTAGGGTTAATGGAGAGGCAGTTTCTGTAAGCAACACCAGAATGTTTCCTTCCTTCCTTACAGGATTAGGCCAGTAATTTCTTCTAACATCCGGTTCTCTGAACTGCTTAGAATGTTAACAACTGGTTCTAGCGCACAGGTGTGAACTGGTAGAATCCCATCCCTAGTTTTAGGAGTTTAGTAGGCTGTAGCCCTTGAGGAGCAAATAGCAGCATCTCTGGATGGTTGGATCAGAGTTTGTGTTTTACAAGGGTGTTGGCCTGCAAAACCTGAGACCTAATTTGTTTCCTATCGTTCCCACGTATTCACAAACATCTTTAAACGTGGGAAATTTGGATTAAGCACCAGGAACCAGGCATCAGCAAGCAGCATATTCCCAGAGCAGGACTCTTTAGGACTGAAGGACAGTTGACTTCTCTAGGCTTGCAGAAATCTGAAGCCAGTTTTGTTGTGCAACATTCCCACACACCCCCAGCAAGTTCTGTCCTCTTGCCTTCAATGCCACTTTATGTGCAGAGGGAAAGAAATAGTGACAACTCCCCCATTTACATAACATCTCTGTGATGTCAGGTGGAGGAGGGGAGAGAGCTGTTTGCAGCCCCTCCTTGTCCTCCGTCCCATCCCATCTGGTGCTACAAATGCGGAGACCCAAAGTGCCGCCTTCATATGTTGGAACTGAGTTGGGAGGAAAGCCTACAACTGCTGAGGAGAGAGAGGAAGGTCCCTGTCAGAAGTTAGACAGCCCTCCCCCACCCCCACCACGAGGGCTGCATATGCCCTCCCCAGACTATTATCCCCAACTCTGGCAGCTACAAGTTAGAATTTAGAGAGAACAGGGAACCAGGCCTTCAAGTCACACCTTCAGTGGAGTGCGTGGCTGGGGTTGCCAAGTGAGTGTTTGGGCAGGCCAACCACAAGGCTAATGTAGCGGCAGGTTGCTAGGAATTTGTTGGGATGGATGAGGGGGTGCAGGGAGATGACAGTTTGGAGGAGGGGGAGTGACAATGTACAGGGCTGCTGCCAGGAAACATTGCCATAGCAACAGAAACATACACAGCAGCAGCTTTCCAACAGCTGTTTCCATGGCAAGCACCACGTTTCTTGCTTAGGTAGCAAAGACCAACCACCTCGGTCCGTGTGGGCAGCCGTTTGGATCAGGCACCGGCAGCTCAGTGTCGAAATGCAGCTGCTCCTGGCAAAGAAAGGCAGTGCCGTGGCGCAAGGCAGCCTAGGAGATCATTGACGACTCCTGCTCTTATGGACAAAAGGCTGGAATAGATAATATCCCTGCAATATTTCAGAGGAAGGAACTGCAAAACTCTCAAATGAACTGCTTGAATAAAGGACAGGTTGATTCATTCTTCCTCGTTTGCCAGCTCCTTTTGTTCAATTCAGGACCGGGAGGCATATCATGGGAGTAGAAAGCCTTTCAATGCTAAGACTTCTGAAGAACAACTGACCTTTGAGTTGAAGTGCTGAGTTTATTGCTGTTTGTTTCTTGACCTCACTAGCACCTTGATTCTCTGCATAGTATCAAAGGGCTTTTATCTGACTCTCTCTCTTCTCTCCGGCTTGTGTCTCTTCCTACCCCCAGTCTTTAGTGATACCTCCTTGGTTGGATTCATAAGTAAGGAGATGAGATTGAATCAGGTACCTGCACTTGAGGCCAATTAGCTGTGATTGCGGGTTGCCAGCTGCCTAGCAGGGCGGCAGAAGAACCCATGCTGGGGTTTGAAAGGCCATGGCTCACCCAGCAGTACAAGGCTGCTAGGGCAACGAATGCCCCCTGCTGCTTGTCTCCTGTGCTAACTCTGCTCCACTTTCCTGTGCTAGAAAAGTTGTCTCTTCCCAGCTCTTGCTTATCTGGCCCTGCACTAAAAACCAGCAGCAGCAGAACAGGCTCCTCAGAGGCCTAGGTAGGAAGCAGAGGCCTTCAAGGGTTCTTATCCATGGAGACTCCACTTTTAATAGTACCTTCTAAGGAAAGAGGGTTGCAGCTGGAATTTTGTTGGAAGACCAGGTTTTGCCACACATTAAACAGATCCTAATAAGATATTGTCATAAAACAGGCATAAACAAAATTCCCAATGCTAGAGATACGATTCAAGGCATTGTAATGAAACAAGGCAGCTGAGTTAATGTAAGCACGGGGAAGGCCCATAAACCCATCTCACATTGTGGAAGCATTTTGTGTCTTCTTTGCAGGATGGGTTGAACTTTCAGACTAAAAGAAGGACAATATGAATGGGGAGGCAGGCTAAGGCCAATCTCAAAGGTTACTCAAGAGAAGATAGATGTAGGGAATGGGGATAGAATGGAACTGGAGAATTGGAAGAAGTTATAAAAATCAAGGAAAACTAATCAGGAATGGGCAGGAATTCTATTTGAGCTGAGGCCTTGTTTTCACTGTAGATTCATCTACACTTCCCCATTGATGGGTGGGCTTTCTTGCCTTCTTCAGAGGAGAGAAACATATATTGTTTTTAAAATTGTTATCATACCCTAACAAAGAGGCCAGTAGTATTGTGGCCCTCACCTCTTCTTTTCTCAGAAGAGTACCATTTTAAGATTGTAACTAGGGATCTCACATAGTGAAGAGATAGAAATATTCCTTACATGTCAAATTCCTATGTGGAGGAATTTTATTTCTTCATGTAGGAACATAGCTTTACCTTAAATCTCAGAGCCCTATACTATACCTTACCATGTTGAAAGGAAGCCAGTGCTGATTTCCCCTCCCAGAAGGTAGACTAAACAAAAGAGAAATGCACACAATCCTGGGTAATGTCCACTTTCTCCACCTTCTCAACTTAAGGTGGTCAACTCCATCTGAAACCAATCCTAGAGATCTTTGCCTCCAACCCATATATATTACATATATGTGTAACAGTTCTCAGCCTGATAAAGATTCAAGAGACAGTCATGTAAACAATCAGCTGCAAGTTCCTGTATAATCAGTCGAGAAAACAAAGAGAACATAGAGATCTCCAATATTTGAAAAGAGCAGGTGTATCCCAGCCAGTTGAAATTCTTTAATTAGCAGGGTGCACAACATGCCCTCCTTCCCTAACCAGATAGGATGAGTCAGTGTAATGGGGAGAAGACTGTTCTGAAAGTAGCCTGGCTCCATGCCATATAGGGCTTTAAAAGTCATAACCAACACCTTGAATTGGACCTGGAAGGAGACTGGCACCCAATACAGTTTGCGCAGCAGAAGTGCTTGCATGCTCTGTATTTTCATTGCCCAAAATTGCTCATGTGGGTGCATACTGTACCAGTTGAAGATTCCGGATACTTTTCAAGAGTAGCCCCATGTGGAGCACATTGCAGTAGTCCAGACGGGAGATGACCAAGACATGAATGAGCAAGTGAAAGGCCTCCTATCCAGGAAGGGGCATAAATGATGTACAACACTAAATTGAGCAAAGGCTCTCCTAGTGAAATCCTTGAGCAGGATTTGTGAGTCCAGAAGGACCTTCAAATAATGCAATGGGTTTGTCTGGGATAGGGCATCCTCCTTCAGAACCAAAGATGATGAATTCCCAGATGCAGAGGGGGCCACCCACAAGGACTCTGTCTTACCAGAGTTCAGCTGAAGCCTGTTCCTCATTCAGACCCTCACAGTCTCCAGGCACCATGAGAGAATGCTCACAGGACCACTTACTTCACCTGTGATGGAGATGTTTAACCTGATGATATTTCATCCCATGATGATGGATGATTTTACCCAGCGGTTTCATGCAGCTGTTAAAAGGAACTAGAGAGAGCACCAAGTCCTGCAGCAGCCCACAAAATAAGGGCTGTGAGTTGGATCTCTCCACACAGACACCCCCATCAATACCTATTGGGACTAGTTTTGGAGGAAGGAGGTGAACCAGCCCAAACTATGCCCCCCATCCCCAACTCCCTAAGTTGGCCCAAAAGATACCATGGTCGATGGTATTGAAAGTTGTCACGGGAAGGGCAAGAATGGATGCATCATCTCCTTCCAGCTTCCCCCAGAGACCATCCATCAATGCTATTTCTGTCCCATATCCGGGCCTGAAACCTGACTGAAAGGGGTCCAAATAATCTTTCTCCAATCTTGAGGGTACAAGATTGTTCTCCTTGTTAGTATACAATGCTATATTATAAATGAATTTACAATATTTTATGTTAGTAAGGGTGGAAATTATTACTGATGATGGCGAATTGAATAGAAAAATCAATACCATCTGAATTGAACAAAATCACTTAGCAGTTTAAGGAAATGTTGCCATCAAAGTGGGTACTCGTAGTAAATACTGTAATCCTCCTACAGGTTCTTGGATCCAGCTCCAGAGATTTTCTGGGTCTCTATATCAGTTTGAAAATAAGCAATGTTTAGGTGAATGGCATTTATATGTGTTCTGCATTATTCATTACAATATTTGGGAATTACTACATGCCCACCACTTGTGTATACACTGGAGAGAGAATATGTGCAACCCCACCCCCACCCCCGGTCAAATTATTTTACTGCCAGCAATCCCATTCAGTTATGTAATGGTGAAGGATGCTGGCTGGGGAATTCTGGGAGTTGAAGTCCATATAGCTTAAAGCTGTCAAGGTCGAGAAACACTGCTGTGGAGGGTCATAGGCCCATATGTATGCCACGCTGTTTTAGTGAAAACAATTGAGGAAAACAATTATAAAGATCACTTTATTTTTTTGGGAGGGCAGAATGCTGAGAAATGGGTAGGGCCACAATGGGCAGGCATGGTTCTTGGGGGAATTTGTATTTTTCACTTTTTTTAACTGCGATTTTTGCAGTTTTGCAACATCATTTTTATCTCTTCCCACTTAAAATGTCAGGAAACCGCTGTTGGTTTTCAGCAATCACAGCAAAAGGAGTTGTGGCGGGGGGGTTCAGAAGGGAACTTGAAGGCAGCAGGCTGCCCAGCTCTCTTAGTGTCCTTCCAGGCAGGTTAGAGAAGCTGAATCAGGCTCTCAATCTGTATCATTAATTCAAATCACCTAATTTAAGGGAATGAGTGTTACCAGAACCCCAATTCATAAAGCTGTTCTAGTGAGGAGCAAGTATGTTCCCTTCAGAGGAGACTTTTCAGAAAGTGGAATAAGCGGGATAAGATGGGAAGATTCCTAGGATGGGGAGCAAATATGCTGGGGAAATGCAGACAAGGGTGGGAAACATTTTTTTTTTAAAGCCCTTGTTTCTATGGTGACGAGAGGCTGGTGCCCTCCAAAGTCAGCATGGTTTCTAAAATAATCCTAACTGCTCCCCCAGCTTGTTTCCTGGTTTTAATTAGTAGCTGGAGCATGAGTCATGGAGAAATGGAGGGAAAGGGTGTAATCAGGGGAGACAAAGGGTCTAGGGGCTCCCTTTTCCTGCACAGCCTGGGTGTGCAAGGGGCTGAAACATCCGACACTTAAGCAGGTGGTATGGAAGAAGATGGGGAACTTATGAGCAGGGAGAGAGGGGGTGGGTCATTGAGTCGAGGTTTCTTGTGGTGGCTAATGCTCATTCATATTTGACTTTTAAAAAGCCTTCTCCTCACTTGCGGCTGTTGTTACATGAAAAGACCCCATGCTATAATGAAGGGGTTTGTGAAGGGTCATAGTATCCCTGTTATTCATCACTTGTTTTGTATATAGAAGGCTACAAACGAAGTCACTGGCATTCTACTTACATGCTGTCTTATAGCATGGTAGTATAATCCATCTGAGCAATTGCAAAAGGAACTATGTCCATATAAGTGGTAGGATTGTTACATGAAGATGTACATTCTGGAGACCTTCAAAATCAGGTGAACAAAGCAGCAACTTTCTCGTGAAGCTAATTTGCACATGAATTTTCAAGTACAGTGTTTTTGGGAGGCCTAAGACTTGAAATCCTTGCCTGGCTCAGGAGCTAGTAAGAGCTTCCCTCCTGACTAGCCTCATATTGCAGGTAATCTCAGAGTTTGAAGTTGGAGAGTGGGAAAGTATGAATGAATCCAAAGCATCTGTTTTGGATTTATGCTTTCATTCTTCCAATCATCTTTTCTTTTTTATCTCCCAATATCAAAACTCCTGTCTCCAGGGTGGAAGATATTGCTGTGAGAGCTGGGAAGATTCAAAATCTTTAAATCACCAAGTCCAAAGTCATAAAGCTTGGAAGAGATTTTTTTTTTTTAAATGTGGCCTCTCCAAGGATCATAAAATTAGAAGTTTGGATGGGTAGTTTTGTGCTAAATTGATTTAAGACTAATGATTTTTCCAGGTTAGTATAAGAATGAAGCTTTTACCTAGGTGAGAAAGGATTTCAACCTCTGATGTGTCTTAATCATTAAATATTTTATGAATCTTCTCATTTTTTTATAATCTACAGTTCAGGTGGGAGTTTTGTGCAGAAATGATACATAAACTTTACACCACAGCTTTCCTGTAAAATTGGGAAATTTTCTCTGAACAATTCCTATAATATTAAATCTTTATAAAACAAAAAAGTCTGTATAGTGGATATTGTGGTATCTGGAGCTAATAGAAGAGAAAAGAAAGAACTGGAAGAAAATCACAAAATATATAGACCTGAAAATAAGTAGAATAATTGTGGCAAAAGTAAACATAATACCAGTAATAAAAAGGCATCTCAGGTACAATCCCAAAACATTTGGAGCACCACTTGAACGCCATCAGCATTGACAAAATCATCACCAGCTAATTGCAAAAGGTAACGTTAAGTAGAACAGTTTACATCGTGCGATGATACATTTAACACCATCAAACAACAATATTTGCCTATTTCATCTCCTTGGAGAGGACTTGACAGGTAGACAAAAAAACCAAATCCAGTCTCAATATCTGACTGACTTTACAACCAATCATAATGAGATACCTTATTAAATTTGTATGCCATCCAACTCTTAATGACCTTTGCAATAAGTAAATAAGTAGCATAGGCTCGGGAAAAAAGTTTTAGCTGTTTTTAGTTTGAATGATAGATTGTTGATCCAGAGGGATCTCTGCCCCAGTCATGGGTCTATCAGGCTAATTTTGAATTTAAATGTATCAGTCTCTTGGAAAAGCTTTGTCCAAAAAGCCCACCTTATAAGTCACTGGGTGAGTAGTGTATAATGAAGCAGAGAGTAGCTTTTACCTGTCGCTGAGAGAAATTCCTCCTGCTTCAAAATTATCTAACCAATCGGTAAGGTAGAGAATTGGCCAATATTGTCTACTTTACTGACTGGCTAGTTAAACAGTTTTTGAATGGAGGTTTACCAGTCTAAAAATACTTGGTGGGTGTCTCCAAAGCATGGTTAATAGACTGTGAGAAGCATCCTCAAATCATTTTACTTTTACAAGATGCAAATTATTAAAAAAAAAAACCCACCTCTGTATCCCCTGTATTTTATGGCACTTTGCACAATATTTGATG
This sequence comes from Bungarus multicinctus, assembly GCA_023653725.1. Taxonomy (NCBI): domain Eukaryota; kingdom Metazoa; phylum Chordata; class Lepidosauria; order Squamata; family Elapidae; genus Bungarus; species Bungarus multicinctus. Next base: position 160,029,915 of record CM042834.1, read on the forward strand.
TTACAGAATTTAGCATCCAGGGAAATTCCAACGAACTTCCCTTTTTTCCCCAAAAACAAGTTGATAAAGATATGTTAGATCAATTACATCTCCATTATTGTAAAATCTCTAAACAGGATGTGGGTTGAAGACAAAGGGCAGGAATGTATTTTAAACTGGCTTGGTGAGCAAGGAGGAGGAGGGAATAAATTGCCCAGGATAAATACATATATTTATACTTTGTCAACTGACATATTTATACTTTGTCAACCTAATATATTAGGTTTTCAGAATTGACAGTTTATGTAAGTGGTCTTTATGTGATTCACCTCTTTCCTTTTGAAACATGAATCTGTTTTAGAACATTAACATTTTAACAAAGACAAATTTACTCTGTTCTATTTCTGTATTAGTTTGTAAATGCTTTATTTGCATAAAGATTTGCTTGCATTTTCATGAGCTCACAAAATGAACACTTTTTTTGATAGTTTACCGGAATGTATGTCCTTGTTTTATTTTGAACAAGCATTTTTATAAAATATGTGTTTTGGTATGCAATTTTTCCTATTTTTCTAAATAGATAGGAAGGGGAGATCTCAGAATTACAACATTGCTGTGATAAAAGGCAATAATACCATAGAATGTAACATGATGCAGTATGAAATATAATTTAGAGAATTGTGAAACTGAAGAATAGTATGCCAGGTTTTACATAATAGTTTAGAATGTGTAAATGGAGTCAAGTCATATTAAGATGTAAAATTAAGGAATTTTTGTTATCTTCCCTCCCTTTATTTTTTAAGCAAGGACTTATTCCCCAGTTTATAAATGCCATAGCAGATGAGTTTTAAGGACATAACAGTAATTTCAATTCAAGTGTGTAAAGTAATGCATCCTGTTTAACATGCAGCAGCCCCCAGTGCAGTATTTTGCTTTTGATTGCTGAATCAGGTTCTTTCATTTCTTTGTCTAGTTGGGCTGTTATATGCTTTTGACTGATGCTTCCACTTTTGAAAGGGTTATACTCTTTCCTGTGTGCCACTTGGACCCTGGGCTTTCAAAAATGATAAAACGACTTCTCATTTTTCATTTTGTCCTGCTTAATCTCTCCTCCTTTTAGCAACCTCTTGGACCTGTGTCATAAAAAGCGGTTCTGTGTTTGGGGGACTGTAAGCTCAAGTTTTAACTGCCAAATGGTTAGCGGTTGACTTGGCTGCTATCAAAAGCTGTTGTTGGGAGGGATGTTTTGTTTTTCTGACAATGCAAGGCTGTCAGCTAATGAATGACACACAGGGACAAAAGCTAAAGATTATAATCTTTACTGAACACAGCAGAAGCAAACCACAACACAACATGATCGTGTTAAATGCAAGATGCAGCAATTACACTGAAAGAAGATACAAGAGTTAGAATTAAACCTCTGATACATGCAGGAAAAATGACCAAACATTTATAAACTGGGAATATTATTGTGTTTCTGAAGGAGGGTGTCCTAGGAGGTAGAAAATTTTTCAGATCTTACGAAAGAGTAGATTTTTTGGCATAGGGAGGCCCCTTGTTACTTTCCTTCAAAAGACTGCAGAAAATCTGTAGCCAGGACTCTGCATTGTTGAGGAATATGATAAAAGGCACGCTGCAGGCAAGCTGAGAGATGGTGTAGGTAGGGTTCTAGGCAGAGGTGGGATTCAAATTTTTTTACTACCGGTTCTGTGGGCGTGGCTTGGTGGGCATGGCAGGGGAAGGATACTGTAAAATCTCCATTCCCTCCCCACCCCATTAACCTGCTTTCCGGCTCCATTCTCCTGTACAGGGCAAGAAAAGAAGACCCAGCCAATCAGCTGGGATTCGGGAGGCAGAGAATAGATGGGGGCAGGCCCAGTCGGAGGTAGTTTTTGCCGGTTCTCCGAACTGCTCAAAATTTCCACTACCAGTTCTCCAGGACTGGTCAGAACCTGCTGAATATCCACCTCTGGCTCTAGGTCTGAAATCTGTCCTGTCTGCTAACATGCTCCCAGATCGAGAGGCCAATCAGCCTCAAAGTTAAAGTTAACTCTGTCAGAGTTGTTCTCTTATTTTTATTACATTTTGATTGACAAGGGTGCATTTTTTTCTCCTCCTATTTAAAGGAGGGAGGTTTTTTTTTTTTCCAATGTCCAAAAAAGTGAAAGAAACTAAGAAGAATCCCATGTTGGTTTCTCTGTTCCACTTTTCTCTTCCTTCCATAGAATTGCTCCTCTTGCAAGTAATCACCTCAACAAAATAAATATATAGTCAGAGAGCAGAACATGGTGTTTGTGTGTGTGTGTGTGTATGCACACGCACACATGCTGATCAGATAAGTCTCTAATCGAGAAGCTCCCTAAATGTTCCTATTATTTAGACCTGTTCTTTTCTTATCATTGGACACCATCCCAGAGCTTTGACGCATCTGGGTCTCTTTGACCTAAACTGCTGCACTGCTTGGAGCTATGCTGAAAGAAAAGCACACCGTATTCATATTATATGCGTAAATCCTCTTATGTATTCATGCAATAAAATAACGCAAGCTTCAAGCCATAGGTAACAGTGGATTTTCATAATTGCTCCCATGCCCATAAACTAATAAAATTGATTTTTTCAAAATGCCAAATAAAACCTTGAAATGGATGAACGTCCCTGAATTCCTTCTTGGAAAATAAATTTTAAAACTGACTGACCAAATGAAAGGACACCCTTTCCCAATTTGAAGGCCTCCATTCTGTTGTACCCACATGGAGTATAGAGTTATAGCCCAATTGATCTGGAAAAAACAAGATTACTAAAGGCAATACACAAAGACATTTTGGGGACTCGTTCAATTTTCAGCACCTACCTTCTCTAAGGGTGGGTATTTGCAAATGTGATGCATTGTAAAGTGCATTAGAAATTATAAATTTGTAATATACAACATAAATTATTCTACAATCACATTGCACATTATAATTATGCACTATAAAGCTTTAATTATATACACATAACATAAACATTTCAAATATTACACTTCTGATTTCATATGTTTCCAAAGAAGAATGCCCATTGATTAGTTACTAAAACAGTGAAATAACATTATTATTTATTAAATTTGTATTCTGCCTGATTCCCAATGACTCTGTAACCACATCTTCATTCTGCCTGGAAGTATATTGTGAAACTTCTTACCAAGTTATTTATATGCCTTTAGCAATACAGTAGCAATTGTGAAAACAAATGTGAGGATAATGGACTCCAGAGCAAATCCTGAAGACATCAAATGACAACTTGTATATAATGTCATTGTCATGCAGATGTCACTGTGGTACAAACCTGTGTCTTGACAACAAGTGTAAGTTTGTAATTTGGGCCATTTGTGTGATGGTATTATTCATTTATGTGTTCTAATTTATTCCCCATGTTCAGAAAGCGAAAGCAAGATCATTAAGGGCTAAATTATATATGATGTTTAAGTAAAGATGATTAACCTGGCCACTTTCATTCCAAAACCCTTAGCTATCTAGAAAATGCTCCTAATCTTGACCCTCTAATGTTTTTCCCCCTCAAGTATCTCCAGATCTTTATAGAAACAAGATTGGTAAGCATTGGATAATAGAGCATTGTTCCATGTAACTGGTTATGCTATTTGGTAGACATAAAGCAGATAACCAAATAAAAAATACTGCAGATGATTTTTTGTGTCTTTTAATGTTTAAAAACCATGCAAACTGGTTCTTATAGATAGGAAAGCCAGTCTTGTTAGGATGTAACGTTAAACTTCAGTTTAGTATTAAATGAACTAGCATCAGGTTCAAGAACTTCCTCGTTTCCTGTACTCTGCATGGCTGCATCAGAAAGCTTTAATTAATTGTGCTTTGTTTTTAACCCAAAGTTGAAAAAATTGCTGTTATGTCCTAAATCTGCTAAAAGAAAACAAGCCAGCATCAATGTATCATTTACAACCCTAAATTAGTTGCCTGAATAGATTTACTGGAGTTGCAGTTTTGAACATAATAAAAATAGCATTTAAATCTTGTCTTGGAAGATAGTAATGAATATGAGAGACAGCATGGGATGCTCTAGTTGGCTGGAGAATTCTGGGAGTTGAAGTCCACAAGTCTTAAAGTTGCCAAGTTTGGAGACCTCTGCTCTAGCATGAGACTATATAAACTGCCCCCAAAGGAGATTCTAGGCTCATATTTCTATAATGAAATCTAGATTGTTTAAATTATTTTTAGTACATCTGGTTTATCATGCAACCATGATTGCAAACTAGATTTTACCATGTTTGAAGGTAAGTGGGGCATTTATCCTTGCCTGAGAAGGGAGACAAAGAAAGACCGTGAATGGAGGTTCAGTCAGATAACTTTGTACTTGGATAGGACGGGTAGTTGGTAGCTGTGAACTGCAGGGAGCAGTTCAGTGAAGCAATTGTGAATTGTGAGTTGGTGAGAGTAAGTGTCTGTTTTTTAAGTGGGTGAATTTGATTTTTGGCATGCAAAGTATTTTCTTCTATGAAAAAAGGGAATATACAGGCGCTCCTGGCTAATCTTACAATGAAATGGCACTTTGGAACAAACAATAACCCAAGCTATAATTGATCTTTAAGCATAGGAAAAATGGTTGGCCCCCAATACTTGAATATATTTCTGATTCATATCAATCCTGTAAATAACAATATTAACTACCTGAGAAAGACTTTAAAATGTTGCTGATCTTTTCAGTGGTGGTAGTTCTGCCCAATGCAACTTGCCTAACATTTTTGGATGCTCAGTGAAGCCTTTTTTACTGATAATCCATGAGTGTATTTAGGTTTATGCTCTTTACTTTTTCACATTGTTTTTTATATTAAAAACATTTTATTTGATTAACAGCATATTAAAGTAGCTGTGGTTAGCTACACAGGCTAGTCCTATTATGGCTGTGCCTTTTGCATTGTACTATGTCAGTTTCACACCCACAGACATTGTCTAGGTAATAGTCTATAAATGCCATGTATTTCACTCACTGTTTCCTTCCCACATGCATATTTTATCCTTGCATAATGAATGCATACATCATGGATGTGCTGTTTTCATTTATGCTAGCCTGATTTATGCAGAAGAATTTCTTCTTGACTGGATCCGGTAGGGTCTTTGAGGCATTCCCAACCCAGAAGCCTATCTCATGAAAGATGCACATGCTTTTTCTTGTGCACACATGTACATGTAGAGGCATGAAAGACCACGCTATTTATCCGCCAACAACTTTTCAAAAGCTAGCTGAGGTTGCTAGGTAACAACCATATAGTTTGCTGCTCACTTACAAAGCGCCATGTACTTAAAAAGTAAGGGAATTAATAGCTGAGGACATTCTAAACCTAGTGTTGCCTTTCTCGTGTTTTTTTTTAAATTAAAGCAAGGAAATATGTTATTCCAGCAGATTTATGTGCTGGGTATCCAGCCCCTAAAAGCATCAAGTTTAGGGCATCTCTCTTTGGGTGGGGAATGGAGACAGATTTCTGTTTCTGATTATTTCTTAAATATTAAAATCACCTATATTTCCAACAACTTCCATCCACTCTCCAAGTTTGTTGGAAGTTTTTATGGAAGTTTGTTGAAAAAATGGTTGGCTGCAGAGTTCCTTGGGGGAACAGATACTCTGGACCCATTTCAGTTGGATTTCAGATCTGGGTACAGTATGGAGGCAGCCCTTGATTATACTGCATTTGTTGATGACCTCTGTGGAACCTGGACAAGGGCAGTGGTTCTCTCTCAGCAGTTTTTGATACCATCAATCATGACATCCTTCATACATGTGGTTCTACTTTTTTCTCTCTGTGGTTTGTTCCTTTGGTGTCAATGAGGGAGAGAGCCTGAGACTGTGACCCCGCCCCCCCACTTAAGGGCTTGTTATCTCAGGGCTTGATAAGCTCATCACTTATATTTAATGTCTACATGAATTTAACGTCTATATGAACCTTCTGGGTGAGGTTATTGGTCGGTTCACATCCAGTGTCATCAATAAGCTGATCTCAATCCCAGACTGCCCAAGAAATACTGCCAATGTCTTATTGGAATAGCAATAGCGCTTAGACTTTTATACCGCTTCATAGTGCTTTAGAGCACTCTCTTAGAAGTTTACAAATGTCAGCCTATTGCCCTCAACGATCTGGGTCCTTATTTTACCAACCTCAGAAGGATGGAAGGCTGAGTCAACTTTGAACCCCGTCAGGATTGAACTCCAGGCTGCGGGCAGAGTCAGCCTGCAATACTGCACTTTAACCACTGCGCCACCATGGCTTCTTCTTATCCCAGTGTCTGGAGACTGTGCAGGTATGGATGGAGTGAATGGGTTTAAACATTTCCTACTTCCAAGAGACAAGAAATAATGTTGATTTTGGCACAACTTTTAAACAAGAGGTCTGAGGCTTCAAATTGCTCATGTCTCAATTTGCAATATTAGCCAGGCCGTCCATGAAATAGTAATGTAGTTTTCTTCTTTTGACTGAGTGTATTGTGCAAACTAGTTAGTGTGGTTGGTTAACTAAATGCATGGGTTAATGCAATGTTTTTTAAAGTGTGGTCCTAGGACTTCCAGGGATTCCCCAAGATCTTCAAAATTATTTGCCAGCCTAAGTTGAAAAATAATCCAATATTACCATCACCCCGAACAATTGTGAGAAGCAGTAACGGCGGCAAAGGCATTGATTTTAATGTTTATATGGTAAATATCAGTAAATACAATCCATACAAACAAATGCTCTTTGGGGATCCTCCGTTATTTTTAAAAGGGGGTCCTGAGAGCAAAAGGTTTAAGAAGTGGGTTGTGCAGTTCAGGCTTATTAATGGATTGTCTTGCTCTTTCCTGGCCTTTTGACTTCTGCTCCGAGTTTGTATGGTTTGCCTGGAGACTAGTTCACATCTTGGCATTCCCAGGGCACCTTGAAATGAGGATGTCTGGAAATGGACGGGATACAGATCACCCCAAGAACAATGATAAACAGCACAACAATGCTGCTACTGCAAGGCTTTCTGTCATTCAAAGACCTCCAAATTGGGTTTTTTGTAATGCAGCATTTACTGTAAATTACGTGTATGTTAGGGAAATACTTCCACCAACCTTCCCTTATCTGACACCCTCCAAAAGCATTGGGATAGCGACTCCGCAAATTCACAATCAAAATGACCAATATTTCAACATTACTTGTGGGGTATCAGGTTGGGGAAGCTGATCAGTGGGGAAAATGTCATGCCCCCCCCCCCCCCCCCCCCAGGAAGACTTCAATTAGGAAGAAGCTCCCTAGAGACTTAGAGGACATGGCTACAAGCAAACTTTTTTTGTGATTCTGGAACTACTTGCCATGACAAGAAGGTAACTATCCCTGGTTAAAACAGTTGCATTCTCTGCATTCCTGCTCTGAGAATCTCTTTGTTTTAATGGGACACTGAAACTATTCTGGCTGCTTTTCTAATGTTCTTTAATTTTGTGATTTATTTTTACTCTTAAAGTACCTTTTAAATGAAATTCAGAAACAATCCACCATTTGCATCTATGTGTGCATATGAATCCACAGCTATCCTTAGGTACTTATGAATGTAGACACAGGTAGAAACCATGCACAAAGACACAAAATTGTTTAGAAAACACTCCTACAACTATTAGAACCTGATGCAGTCATGCTGTTGGTTTTACTGTGATTTTGTGTATGTTGCTTATGACTGTCTTTGCTGCTGCTGGCTTTTGTTCTTGTTATTGTGAGTTTTTTCTTCGTCATCTTATTTTATGTGGTGCGCTTTATCTTCCATGTTTTAACAGATTTGTATGCTGCCCCAAGCACTTCAGTTATAGAACAGAGTGTAAGAAAAATAATAAATAGTACATGTTGGCAGAAAAAGATAGATTTGGGAGTAAAGAGACGTGCTGGTTATAGCGCAACCCACTACCCTCTTCTATTCCATAAAATTTTCCTCTCTCCTTAATTCTGTCTATCTATCCCAGGTCCCTTTGGCTCATCCAGTGGTTAATGCACAATAGATCACAATGGGAAAAAAGGGGGAAGATTATTAGGAAGTAGTTATTATGTACTCAACTTAGAACAATATAATTTGCAAAACACTTGACCTTCTTTGGATTTACCCTCACAACAAGATCATTGCTGTTCTCATTTTACAGATGGGGAACTGAGGCTGGCAGAGAGTGACTTACCCAAGGCCATTCAATAAAGGCCATAGCAGTCGGCTCACAAGAGTCAGCATCCGTTGGGACACACTTAAGCTGTTGTTTTGTGTCCTATCCTGTCCTTAGTGGATCCAGTGAGAACAGCTTTTCTCTTCTGCGTGACGTTCTTCTATACCCTCAAAACTTGCAACCAGCCCCCCTCTAACCTTTCTACTGGGCAAAACAGCCAGTTTCCTCCAAGTTTTCCTTGTGCGGTTTGTCTTCTAGACATTTATCATCCATGCGACTCTTCTCTGAAACTTTCCCATTGATCAGCATCCTGTCTGAATTGTAAGGCTCAGAAACTGAACTGTACTCTACTTCAAAGGAGATCTTACCACAGCCCAATTTTTCTTTGCTTCTTGAGCCATGGATACATTTTTTTTGCTTCAGCATTATTCTGTGGACTTGTGCATCTAGCTTTTCATGCATCTAAAGATTTTTAAAAAAGGGAGTTAGAAAAAAAACAAAAACCTTACAATGTGATGAGAAGGATGTACTTAAGGTATCGTGAGCCTAATTGACATGTTAAGAATTATTTTTTTCACACAGAAGATTCAACTAGAACGATGCATGATTGTATTAAATAAGTTTCAAGATGGTAAGGTTTGGTCAATGTGCATATGTCTCCTTTCCATGTATTTCTGCTTAAAAAGTCTTCAATGGATACTATTAATGATATTTTTCATTGGATAAAGTGGGTTTCTTGTTTTTCCACTCTCCAAAGTTCCACCTTTTCATTCTGAGCATGCAGCTTGTACATCAGGAAAGGCCTAAGATACATTATTGACTGAAGTGAAGGAGAAGAAGTTACCCTCTGGTTTAATCAGACTAGAAATTGAATCTAATATGATGCTTAAGGACCACAGGCTAGCTACAGAGAGAGCAGAAAAGCCTGCAAGATGCATAAATATTTGTATGTAGGTGTGATGTGTGGTGTGTGTTTGTATAAATATCAGCTTAACAGTTAATATGGTCAAATGTGTTACTTCATCACAGCTTTATCTGTAAGAATTGGGGGTGGGAGGTGATCAATTAGCTATGTTGGATCATCACTTTGGAAAGCTCTTCTTAGTCTTCTTTTTGGATTTAGAAAGTTGGAAAGGGGTCCAATGCCTCATCTTTCACAGATTTTGACAAGATTTTAGGCATGAGTGTTGCTGGGGAGGGTGGAGGCAGGGGTGTTAAATACATTATTTAATTGAGATGGTTTGATTGTGATATTGTTTGGCTTTAGTTTGTAATTCGTTACTTTACAGTGGTTGTACAATGCTTCAATCATTTGTGAAAAACTGACTAATAAATGTAGTTGGTGAACAAGCCAGTAAATAAATCACTTTCTGCAAAATACGGTATTTAATTGTGCACAAGCTCATCAGTAAATCCTCATGGAATTAGATATTATCTTGATTTTTGTTCTGTATTATATTAGCCATTCAACATCCTGTTCTTATTAATTTGCTTTAGCACTCTACCTTTTCAATTTCTTTGGTTGAAATACTATTTTTCTACTTTGACACACCTTGAGGTTTCTACAGACCAACTAATGCCTCTTGTTCAACCCAGAGCCATTGGGTTATATAAAGAGCAACATAGTAAAACAAATATGATCATCATAAATGGGAATACACTGAATGGAATAGAGCAGGTAAGTTCAATTTTCTACATAGGATCTATATATTATAAATCCTTTGTAGATAATTAATTCTTTACAAAGAAACCTTCAAGCATATGAGAATCAAGTAATACTAATTAGCTTTTAGAAAGAGTAGAACATAAAAATGAAAGGAAAAGGGTAAACATGAAAACATGAAGGTAAAAGCATAGAAATATAGAGAAAAAATGCAGAATAAACTGGTATAAATAAAGCAAACAAATCAATCCTAAACCGATAAATGGGAAAAAGAATTAAATAGTCTTATACGCAAGCAGTATTACCAATCAAATGTTTGCTCTAAATTTGGCCATTTGCTGGAGCAAAAATAACCACGAATTCCATGATATGCATTATGGTTATATAACATACATTCTAATTGTGCCTGAGCTAAGAAGCTCTGTTCAAAGCAGGTCTAAATTTTACAATAGTCTTGCACAAAACAAACCCCAGAAATCCAAAACAGAAAAAAACACCAAAAAAAGTACCGACTTAACTGCAGAGAGACACTTTCCTGATGTATATATGAAATGAAAGTTGCTATTATGGGTAGGCGTTTGCCCAGCAAATTTTTTCCAGATGAAGGAACCTGAAATTGACCTGGGGAACAAGGGAGAGCTAAAATCAATACCATCAGCTAGCCATTTTGGAATGTTTGAATGGAAACAAAACACATCCACTTAGTATACTTGCTGTGTTTATGAAGTCCCATTGCCTTATAAATTATACAGGTGGGAGTTGTTCCATTCAGTAAAATGTTGCAGCGTGGAATTGTCCCACACATGAGGCCAGCCAGCCATATCTTCTTCCAATTTCTGCTGTTTCTTCTTCCCAGTTCTCTGTGTCCCACTCACAAAACATTTAATCAGTGTGTCCCCGTGAGTCTTCTTAGTCCTCCTCTAATACTTTCAATGTTTTCTCAATCCATTTTATCAAAATCTAGAGGAAGTTTTGTATAAATCTTGGGATTTTCAAGCCTACAAATGCTTTCCTGTTGTGCATTTTGATTACAGAGTATGCCTATCATGCGTATGACAAATGGCTCAGTGGCTAAGACGCTGAGCTTGTTGATCAGAAAGGTAGGCAGTTTGGCGGTTCGAATCCCTAGCACCGCGTAATGGTGTGAGCTCTCATTACTTGTCCCAGCTTCTGCCAACCTAGCAGTTCGAAAGCATGTAAAAATGCAAGTAGAAAAATGGGACCACTTTGGTGGGAAGGTAACAACATTCCATGCGCCTTCGGTATTTAGTCATGCCAGCCACATGACCATGGAAACGTCTTCGGACAGTGCTGGCTCTTCAGCTTTGTAACGGAGATGTGCATCGCCCCCTAGAGCCAGAAACAAGTAGCACGTTTGTGCAAGAGGAACCTTTACCTTTAAATACAGATTGCATTGCTTGTTTTTCTATTTTTCCTTTGGATTCTTTACTCACCTGTTGTTTATTTTGGCACAAGAACATTTTGGCAACCTCTTTGATTTGGGCAAAGCAAGATTTCAGTAATCTTATGCTGGTTCTTCAGGTTCCAGAAAATCAAGTTTTCCTATTTAAATCAACATAAAGCCAACTGTTCCTGTTAAAGTCATCAATAACATTTTCCTTTGATGCATATGATCAGGTTATATGGCTGACCAGGGCATTTTCGTCCCCTGGGCCACATCTGGACCTTTGGCTTTCCCTGTCTGGCCAGTGTGAGGTCAATTGGAAATTAGAAATCAAATGCAAATACAGATAGTCCTCGACTTACGCCCAAAATTTATGTTGCTAAGTGAGATATTTGCTAAGTGAGTTTTGCCCCATTTTATGATTTTTCTTGGCAATTTGTTAAGTGAATCACTGCTGTTGATAAGTTAGTGACACGGTTGTTAAGTGAATCTGGCTTCCCTATTGATTTTGCTTGTCAGATGGTTGCAAAAGGAGATCACATGACCATGGAAAATTGCAACTGTCATAAATATGAACCAGTTGTCAAGCATCCAAATGTAAATCACATGACCACGGGGATGCTGCAGTGGTCATAAGTGTGAAAAATGGTCATAAGTCTTTTTTCAGCACTGTTGTAACTTTGAATAGTCACTAAATGAACTGTTGTAAGTTGAAGACTATCTAACCATATGCGATGCATACAGCACAACTGCATTGCTTTTAGTTTGAAGGCGACAGCTATATTTTTTGTTTTACTTTACATATCTACATGCATATGTGCCTACACATCTTCTCAGTATTGGTTCAGCCCTTCACAACAGTCCCAGTTTTTAAGGGGCCCCTTGGGAAAATTAATTGCCCACCCCTGTTATAGGGAAAAAAGGCAATATTGCAAATGCTGTTAGGTTAGTTTATCAGCTAATTGATGTCCTCAAAAATATTATTTCCCTCCTCTGATAAGGACAATATATCAGGACAGCATATCACTATTCTGGCAGTGCTCAGAACATCTGTTTTTTTAACCCCTCTCTATCTGAATTAAGAAATTTGGGCTAAAGATTTGTCTTTTTCTTCCATGCAGAGCATGAATTGATTTGAAGTGCTGTAGAAATAAGTTGTAACAGTGGTAATTGCAGATGAGGCTTTTAAAAGATTCAGTTGTTGTTGTTTTTTAATGATATAACTTCCATTGAAACTACAAAAGGAAAAACAGGAAGAAAGATTCTAAACTTACAAATACCATCGGCACCAAACAAATTATATATATAAAAACTAAATAGTATACATTTCCTTAGTTTTATACATTTACATACATAAGTAAAGATTTATCAACCTACTTGACAATACAAAAATAATCATTATGTCCTTAGATAAATCACTACAGTTCAGGTTTTAAATGAAAAATCGAGGTTTGATCATACAGAAGCGTTTCATCCTTTCTTTTCTATGGACAGCCTTAACAGTTCAACTGCTGAGAAGTGATAAATGTCATTAAATCAAACCTCATAGTCTGGTACAGTATATATTTTTCCTTCCAGGAACACACGATCCCCTTATATTCTACAATCTAGGCACTATGAATCCAGAGCTCTTCACAAATGAAAAAATTCCAGATTTGGGGGATATAATTTAATAGCGTGTTAACATCGACCGTGTAAACCTTTGCTTCCTCCCAAGAATCTTAATCACCACAGTGATTATATCTAACCAAAACAGAACCACCAGTTCACCAAAAAGGAATCAAACTATATGCATACATAATATATACATACATACCTGCAAATTAATTAAACCTCCAACAGAGGAAGGATGTTAGCCAACCTTTTAAAATCATCTACTGGGGTTGCTTTGTAATTGTTGCTGTTATTGAATTAGCCTAATTTTTAGTCACAATAAAAATATTTAACTTTTCTTAAAACCTAAGAATAAATGTTTTGTAATATAGAATATTCCAAAGCTCTGTCTCAAATTTCTTCTGCCAAATTTGTTTTATAAAAAATATTATTTGCTGGTAATAATAGTTTAGCCTCTGTAAAATCTGTTCCAATTCACTCAAAATTACTGGAGTTTCAGAGGCTTTTAAAGCATTTAGCCCAAGCAGGGAACATAACTGAAACTCTTAATTGTATACTGCCTTTCAGCTGCTTGGGGATAAGTTATATTTCTTTTAAAACCTTTGAAAGTATATTAATAACAAAGTAATTAAGAGTAACTCTTCTATTTCCCCCCAATACTTTTTAAAGTGTTAAAATATAGTGGGTTCAGCACTCTGTACATCCTGGCAAATATTTGGTTCCAGTTATAGTAATAACTGGAGAAGAGCCTAATGCTGGGAGCGATTGAGGGCAATAGAAGAAGGAGACAACAGAGAAGGAGGTGGCTGGATGGAGTCACTGAAGCAGTCAGCGTGAGCTTAAACTCCAGAAGATGGTAGAGGACAGGAAGGCCTGGAGGAACGTTGTCCATGGGGTCGCGATGGTTCGGACATGACTTCGCAACTAACGACAACATAGTAATAATACAACGATATTTTAAGCACATAAGATTAGAAGTATTTGGGCATTATTGGATAAGAAATTTAAATTTGTCCTTAGTTCTCATGGGAAATTTGTAATAATCCTTGTTTCAAAATGGCAGGAAGGGTGCTAAGTAACAATTGGGCCCACAAGTCTATTTCCAACATTCTTTCATCTAGTTAGTATATCCCTTACTGTAGCAGATATATCTGATATTATAGTTTAAATCAGGAATACTGAAACTATTGTTACAATAGGAAAGCAAAAGCTTTGAAAGATAAATATTTAGTGTTCGACCTGTCCATAGATATTTAACCATTAACCAATAAATGTAGTTGTTGGACATTAGAGAAAGATGTGGTCTTTCTTCCCAGACATCTGAAATCACATGAGAACTTCAACTTCAGTGTTTCTTAATAGAAGCTACTTTTCTTTCCTGTTTAAGCCATTCCATCTCTGTTTTCTAAAAGGAGTGTCTAGGCTCATTTCCAAAATAATAGAGGGCAAATCTAATAGCCTGTGGTGCTCAGTGAGCCCAGCCATATGGCTCTCCTGGCTTTAACACACCATCACCTGTAACACTGTTGTAAAAGCTTACTAGGGACTAGAGACCGTGCCAGTTAATTCTCTCCTGCAGTGATTCTCATGGAAATTTCTGTTTGCTGTCCTGAAGAAAACTCCCATGCTTTTAATAGTTGCACTGCAAGAAAAGATGATTTCAGTTATTAAAGGGCTACAATAAAATGAGATGAAGCAACTACTGAAGCTGTCTAAAATACCATTGCTAAAAGGAGCAACAGCATCAAAGTAATAGCAGATATAAATAGCTCTACTTGTAACCCTAAGTATACTCTGAGGCAGGGGCTTCGTTTAAAATAATAACACCAGAAAATTAAATTCAGTATTTAACATTTCACACTTTTAAAAAAATTACGTAGATTTACATCACCATTTCTTGAAATGCAAATATAAGATATTTTGTTTTCTTGGAACAAAACTACTTTCTTTGTTCCGGCTTTAGGGTACCATTAAATACAAGGCTTCTCAATTTAATCTACTTCAAAGGATTGTTGTAAAAATAAAGTCAGGAAGGGAAGAGACCAGAGGTGGTATTCAGCAGATTCTGACCAGTTCTGGAGAACCGGTAGTGGAAATTTTGAGTAGTTCGGAGAACCGGCAAATACCAACCACCTTGGACTGGAGATTTTACAGTATCTTTCCCCTGCCACGCCCTCCAAGCCAGGTCCACAGAACCGATAGTAAAAAATTTTGAATCCCACCACTGGAAGAGACCAATATATAGTGAATCTCATAGTAATTATGGCAAATCTATGTTAACATTCTTATGTTAATGCATCCCTGAAAGATTTGCATGAGCAAATAAAAATGCAGCACATCTGGGAAATGCAATATAATAATCCTGGGATATTGTGTCCTGATCTATGGTGTTATTGTGCATGTGTAAGAGAGAAGGAAGAAAAAAATGATAGTGGAAGTTAAGGAGTATACAAACACAGACAAATATGCTGTAAGGCAGAAATCAGGGATCATAATGTGTACATATATTAAACTCCAAGGTTATTCTGGTTTAATATATTATGTTAAACCAGTTGCGCCATGTTTTTGGCCTAGAACAGTGATGGCATGCCCAAAATTTAGAAAATGCTTAACTGGGATCTGTTGGTGTGTCACACACTTCCTCCCAAACAAAAGAGAATCAATTATTTACATATTTATTTATTTTTAAAAGAACAGTCCAATCATGTGTGATTTTCAGGTTCTGCTGTGTGCCACTTGCCTTGAGGAAATATTCTCTTTCTGTAGACAATGCCCTGTGATCTACTTGAGGCCTTCGTTCCTGAGGCAGCTTAAGAGAATGCTCTTCTGTAGCCTCTATAGTCCAAAAACTGTGCGAAAGCACACTGTATTCTCACACAAATTTTAGAGGCTCCAGAGGCTGTATGAGAGAGTCCCTTTTGTGTGATTTCTGGAGGGTCTGGGTGGAAGCTGCATGAGAGTACATCCCACATTGCCTCTACAGCCTATTTTGAGAATAGTTGCCGGGTGTTGGTGAATATTGATATGTCACCCAAAACATTGCGGTGTGTCACTTTTGACATGTGTGTCATGGGTTCACCATCACTGGCTTAGCATATTATGCAAATCTAGGTGCGAAGGTTAGGTGTGAAGGATCAAGACCATACATTAAGTTGAACTTCAAGGATTTATTCCTATATATAAGACTCTAATCAACTAAAGTTCAATACTAAATTGGTGCTAGATAAGGGTCAATGGAATTCAAGATGGGTTGGATTTGGATCTCCTTGACAATATAATGATTCTAAGATGATGACATGCTTAACTTCGCTCCCTGCTCTGCCTGCTCTTCTCCTATGTTTTGTTAGTTATGGTTTCTTCAAGAAAGTAAACATGCTCAGGCCTGTAGTGTAAATATAGAATCAGAATCAGGCAACTGAAATGTATTGATTTAAATGAACTTGAGTCCGATCAGGTTTTGCTGAATATGAGACTTGCCTATGAATAGAGATTCCTAAGATACTGCAGAAAGATTGGTTTTTATATTGTTAGATTTTTATCCCACCTTTTTGAATATTTATAATTCAAGACAATGAATATACCTTATACTCTTGCGTCTCTGCAACAACTACCCGTGAGGTAGGTTGGGCTGAGAGAGAAAGTTTAAGACATTACTGTATTTGTGGCTTAGCATTATTTGTAAACTCAGCCATTGTAGCTTATTCAATAAGCCATTATTAAGTTAACTTTGATTTAATGCATATCTATCTATATCTCCACTAGTTCTGCTTATGTTCACAAATAAATGACCAGAGGGTAAGCTTATCCATCTCTTCTGGTCTCAATTTGCAATATTAGCCAGGCCGTCCAGATACTTGCTGCAATTTAGTTGTTTTAATGCTAATCAGTGCCAAGATGAATGCTAAATAAAATATAAGTGTGATTCAAACCTACTAGATTGGAGAAAAGATTGTTTAGAGGATGGGAGAAATTTAGGAGGTATGGTAAATATGTTCCACTATATGCACAATGTATTGTACCGTAAGTAAACACTATCCCTAACTAACTCGATACCCGTGCTTCACTACGAAACATGTGGTCGGGCTTAGTTTTTGGGGAGGAAAATAAGGAGAAAAAATTCTGCCTACCAGCATCCATCAGTATTCATCTGGCTAGCATCCTGTCAGTGTGTGAGAGAGTTGAGGGCTGTTTGGAAATTGAAACAGTATTTGCTGTGTGAACAAGAATGAGACAGCATGGAGCCTGGGCGTGGCTTAGTTCAAGTATCTGTTCTGCATTAAAGCTGCTCCGTGCTGGGAAACTGAAACTCCTCTGCCAGTGTTTTGCATTTGGAACAGATTTCTTTTCAGGTGGAAGGGGGAATAAGAACTCCTTAGCATCAGAGCATATTAATAATATACAAAATACTAATGCTCAGAAGGTCATTTTGAAAAATCCTTTCTTAGTGAGCACCTAGAAGCCAAGAGGAACATACATGCCAAATTTCAAGTTTGTAGGCTTTATGGTTCTGGAGATTTTGTGATGATGTGTGAGTGGTATTTCGCTTTTATATATATAGATTTAATTTTCATCTTGGCAATTTAGTTATCAAGCAACATTAATTAGGTAATTTGCTAATTTTTCCTAACTTTGTATATACTCTTCCCACTCCAGTTATTTAACAAATATACGCTGCTTGTAAAGAATGTCTTATAACTGAAACTAAGACAAACTGTAACTATGACAAATCATAGGAAGCATAGTATATCCCGAAGAAGCTTCCAGAAGGAGAATGATATTACATAGTATTTGGTTGTAGCCATTTGGTTATATCAAAACATTTTAAGAGCTAAAAGATATATGGTTAGCATGATTTACTATATACGAATGTGAACTTGTTTTGGATGCATATTTATAATATAATCTATTTTGCATGTGGAGAAGAGGGAAAAAATAAATGCATCCATTGTAATTATTATTCAGTTTGAATACTGCTCCAGACAACTTTGGGCAGCTAATTATATCACTACAAAGCTGCAGAAATGCATCTAAGCTACACTAGCACTTTCTGCCTGAATATTAGACCTGATTTTATTTTTTCTCCCTCTTCTAATTTTACAAAATTAGATTTTTCTCATGCCTTTTTTTAAGCAGTAATGTTACTCTGTCACCAGAGGGCAGCAGTACCTGGGAAATACGAAAAGCAGATTTCTAGAAATGCCAACTTGTGACTCTTCATTGGTCACAAGTGAGAAGGATGGACTGATAGAATTATACATGAGGGAGCGGCAACTGAGTGCTTCTTGGCTGTGTTTACACTGTAATTAAGGTGGAATGCCTTAACTGCAGTTATTATCCAAATTCTGTGGTTCTAGAATTGTCGTCCTTAACTTTCATTTCTGATCTCATCCAAATATGAGGACAAGAAGAGGGTTGATGTAAGATTATTCATTTTTTTCATTCATTTATTCAATTTATAAACCTGTCCGTCTCAAATTCATGACTCTGGGTGGTTAACAACGTAGAAAGAAACCCATTAAAATATAAAGCCATAAAAACAACACATACATATACAGTTGAGATACAAATATACAAGAAATCAGCATAACCATTACACAAGGTTTGCTATGCATCCCTGAGCTAAAAGAGTATGGAAGACACGTTTACTGAACTCCTGGAAGAAAACAGTGCAGGAAAAAAGACCCAGAAATCTGCAATAAATAACTTAGAGGATTCGATAGAGTAAATCTGAATATTCATACTAAAAATTGCATCTAATGTAAAGCAAAACATGTTCATACACTGTTATTACAATGAATTGATTTTTAATCTTTTTCTAAGCAGCCTTTTTTTCTAGACAGTTAGACAAGATGCTGGAACCGCTGAAGATGGATTCTTGTAGCTAGGGTGTCCCGCCCATCCTGTCCAGAGGGACTCTGGCCACAATTTAAAATCTACCATTTTTTTTTTTTTAAATTACAACTTTGATAAACCAAAGAGTGTCAGCTGATCCTCCTGCACACAGCAGGTTCCAAATGCTGGCCAACGTGACTAGGTGCTTCCAAGCAAACTAGGCTTGGTCTCTGTTGGAATATCTGGAACCAAGTTGGTCTGGATACTTCACATGAACAGGTTTTGTTTTGTAGCAAGGAGATTGCATTTATCTTTGACTTCCCTGGGGGAAAAAGCTTTATTTTGTACCGTAGCTAGGAAACTAGGATCATCAGCTGTAATAAAGGGAGGTTAGCTGAGTTCTTTTTTATTATTGCTCCGAGACAGGAAGAATTGTGGAAAAAAGAGCTTCATTTTTACTGTGTCTGAATGGGAGATGTGCTCATTCGGTGCCACAGAACAGCAATGGAGATGAATACCTTCAGGTGTGAGTAATGACACTGTCCTAAAAGGAACTGAGTCCCAAACATCTTGTGTTCAAAAGATGGAGCATGCCGTTAAAAGTTTGCTCTTAATATTTGGCTGGAGGTTCTGACTGTTTACATTAAGGGTAGAAAAGAAATTCAGGGAAATGGGGTTCAAAGCAGAGGTGGGTATTCAGCAGGTTCTGACCAGTTCTGGAGAACCAGTAGCGGAAATTTTTGAGTAGTTTGGAAAACTGGCAAATGCCACCTCCGACTGGAGATTTTACAGTATCCTTCCCCTTGCCATGCCCACCAAGCCACGCCCACAGAGTCGGTAGTAAAAAAAATTGAATCCCACCACTGGTTCAAAGCATTTCAGTGTTGGGGTATTCTGTACAATGAAAGCTACCCTCTAGAAAACACTCCTCAAAAGAAGGGCTTTTTTCAAGGGATACAAACCTTGAACTGACTCAAGCAAATTTAATGTGCAGATTTGTTTTATGACGCCTGTGCTGTAAAAGAACTTGATGTCACTGCCTTCTTAAAATTCTAGCATGGTGTTCTTGTTTTATCTGTCGTTTGGGATAGATTTTACAATAGTTTCCCTCCACTTGATGTTTCCAGATAGTGTTGGACTACCATAAGTATCCCGAAATTTCAGGTGTGCTGGGAAGAAATTATAGTCCTGATCCATTTACTAGATATCCAACTGGGAAAGGGTGGAGATCAAAAGCTCTCATCCATCCATCCGTATCCTAATGGGCAAGTTGCATTGAATGATAAACTTCAGTATTCAACAAATTCAGAGGGTTTCCCCCCATTCGCCCCTTTATTTCATAAATATGCTAGTGATTGTAGAGCAGGGAACATTCTGTGAGCATTATTATAACCTCCAGGAAAATGCAACCAGCGGCAATAACTAGATTCTGATCTATAATAGTTGATCAGTTCGTATTGGAATTCACAAATATGAAATTCCAAGAACATCTTCATTTCCTTTATGGTGTAGAAAGATAATAAACTCTCATACTTGAGGACCCAAGATTGTTGGGGGCAATAAGCTGACTTTGTAAAATGCCGCTTGGGGGGGCCAAAAAACCCTAGTAATAAGCAGGATATACAATGGAATGAAGGCTATTGCCGAGCACTTAGCATGGTGCTCCATAGTCTGTAAGCCGCCCTGAGTCTCCGGAGAAGGGCGGCCTATAAATAAAATAAATAAATAAATAAAATACCCATGATGACTGAAGTGACTGCATGGTAATGGATTCAGGCAAGAGTGAGGGAGCCTCCCCCAACCCAACAAGGGTCAGTTTAGTGACCAATCCGGATTACAGATGTGACCACATGACATGGACTACATTTCCCAGGATACCTTAACTACATTTACCATGATGCATTCCCTTAAGGGAACAGCTCTCAATTCCTAACTAACTATCCCAAATCCCATTAATTCTAAACTGTCTGGACAGCACAATCCTTTTTATTTAATTGCTACTTATTTTCCACTGGCTTTTGCATGTTATCAATTTTTCTGTGCCTTCTATTCACATTGCTGTGCATACATATGTTGAAAAAACCACTTTCTCAAATCATTTAATGTTCTTGTAAAGTTTTTTAAAGAGAAGAAAAAAGATGTTAGTCTCCCTTCTCAAGCAAGGAAGACTCCTTCCTCTCCTCACGTTTATAGCTTGTCTCAAAACACTTAAGGCAGAAAAAAGCCAGCATTTAACATGTTAATTCAGAGATACTCCCTGCCTGGTCCTTTTGTCCCAGCCCCCTACTGCTGTCTACAGGGATCAGCTGATGGGGTGAGAGAGAAGAGAAGAGAGTTACACCCTGCATGTTTCTGTGCCTTGCATCCTTCAAAGAGGGATGACCTGAGCCACTTCTCGAGGCTCCTTGGATCCCCCTTGCACTGAAGAAGTGGGTGGGGCAAGGGTGAAAAGGAAGACGTTTGCAGGAAGAAGAAACGTACAAAGAACTACAGAAGGAGACCACAGAAAAGTTATGGAGTCTGACCTGTGAGTGAATCCTTACTATTTTTCCTGGTAGGGATGGACACAGTGGGATATAAGCAACTTGAAGGCAGTTGCCGATCGATCAGGGGCATGTCACAGACTACAGCATTGCCAATCAGGAAGAGCCCTCTATCAGAAGGTGGGGAGGAGCCATTGGCAAAGCAGTGGCCAATTGCCGATGGATGTGTGTTTGCTGGCGCCTGTTGGAGGCTGGGTTCCTGTCCTATGTTAGAGAGGGACTTTGGTCAGATCCAGTTGGAAAGGTGTATTTCCCCTTAAAACGAGTGGATGTGCTCAGCCAACACGCAGTAGTTAATGCTGAACTAGTCAAAAACTTGCTCTCTTGTTTTATAATCTTTTGAGGAATGCGTAAAGGGATTACAGAGATTCAAAAGCAGAGCTGCCAGTAGTTAGCTGTCATCTAGGCTTGGTGGGAGGAAAGGTGAAACATTGCTGCAAGGAAGTCAGTCGCCAATCGGTTTCTTCTTTTCTGGGCCTGCAAGGAATATTTCCTTTGTGGGGAAAAGCTGGGAGGGGAGGAAATGGAGGAATGTGAGATTGGAAGAAATGTCAGGTTTTCTGAATAACCCAAGCTTGTTAGAACAAAATATGGCAAATGGATATGGGGAAAGGACTATATGGCACTCTACAGAATAAGGAAAGGGGCGTAAAATATTGGGAATGAAGGCTGATTTCAGTGATTCTATTATTATTCTTAGGTTTCAGGTCACATCTTTCAAGAGGACATTATGGCTTTAATAGTGTGATTGAAATATATTTGATCTTACTCTTTTATCTCTTTAAGAGCCGTATTTTCATACTGAGCTGTCCCAGTATTCATTTCCCCATTCTTGCCCTCTCATGCTACACTTTATGAATTGCATCAGCAAATCATTTTTCTTAGTGAATTCAGTGATGTATGCACATCGTTGTAATAAGGAAGCCAAACATGTTTACAGCTCTGTACTCTGCAGAGCCTGCAGTAGAAAGGAAGAGGGGTCTGAGGTCAGAAGGAAAAAGACATGGAGAGAGAGCCATTTGAGAATATTTTAAGTAACAATGAAGTATAGCAAAAAGTGGGTTGAATTGGGGGAAGAGACAGAAAAAGAATCAGCTGGAATCTAGGGTGCTCCTATATTTTGGTCACATATAAAGGGCTACGCTGTAAAAAAAAATCCATGTTTTGGAGATCTGCCTTCAACTAGCAGCATCTGCTCAGCTGCTCTTGGGAATGAGAATTAGGGACTACGATAATGATCAAGCACGGATCATAGCAGCACAAGAACAGGTGCTAAGTGCCAGATCCATAGAAACAGGGCTCTACCACATTATATAAGGCCCAAAGTGCAGACTATGCAGAGAGGCCTTTGAGACAGTTCGACCAGTAATGACAGGGTGTTAAGATGCAGGTAGGAACGGCATACTCTGAACAACCAAGAAGCTGGCTTTGAATACAGGAACGTCTGCACAGTGTATGGTCTAGAAGATTTTCCCAAAACAGCTAGGACAGGGGTGACAAACCTGATTTCATGGAGAGCCACATCAGGATTATGTATGACCTTGGGGGGCCAGGGTGGGTTGGCCAGCTCAACATCACTCGCGTTAGGGGCACCTGTGATGGCCCGAGCGCTCTGCCAGCAAAAACAGGCTCCCGAGCTCCATTTCGGCTGCGATGGCCTCCTGCAACCCTTTGCTAGCAAAAACAAGCTCCGTTTTTGCTGGCAGAGGCAATGCGGGCCAGTCCTTCACTGTTTCCACGTCAGCCCCACGGGCCAGATCTAAGCACCCCGTGGGCCAGATCCGGCCCCCGAGCCTTGAGTTTGATACCCCTGAGATTGGAGAGTCCATAGAAGGTCATGGAGAATAAATAGGCTAAGATCCTGTGGGACTTTCCAGACCCAGATGGACTTGCAGATACTACTCAATCAACCAGGCATCATGATAATAGATAAGGTGGTAATAGATGTAGCAGTGCCAAGTGTCAGTAACATCAGGCAGAAGGAGTATAAAAAGTTGGAAAAATACCAGGGCGGAAGAAAGAACTAGAGAGGAAGTAAAAGCCAAAATAATCCCAGTCATAGGAGTGGGACTCCTCAGCTGAGAGAATGCTCTCCAATAGATCCCAGGAACAATGTCAGGGTTTTCTCTCCAGGAGAGTGCAGAGCTGGGAACAGCTAACCCTCAAAACTCCTGGGCCTTTGGTAGGGAATCCAAGACTGAGGAAGACAAATGCCACCCACAAAGGTGAGAAGGGAAGTTTTTACACACACAGACACACACACACACACAGAGACGTAATCAGAAATAATGGGACTTGTAGCCTAATGGCATTTGGGATAGCATAGATATCCCTGCCTTCAGGTCACATCTTTCATCTGGAAAAGTGTAACTTTTCACGTAGGCGTCCTTTAATTTAAAGCAAGGGATTTGGTGCACACATCCCACCTGCTAGCTTTGCCTCCTGTTATGGAATGTACCCAGAACTGTTAAGGTTTGCTTGGTGGTGGCATTCTGCACATGGCCATGGCACCTTTCTCCCCCCCCCCTTTTTTTTTTTTTTTGCAATGACCCAATACTTACGATGGGGGAAGGCAGGGGCCTATATACACTCAATGGTGCTGAGGGTTAGGGTAGCCTCGAGTGTTCCAAATGAGATTTCCCCACAGCAGTGAAAACAAGCCAGTCCTTATATGGAAGGAAATAAAGCTGCGCTGGGCATGGGATCTCTCCTGTCGCTGCTTTTGCCGTTTGCCATCCCTTTTCATTCTGTAGTTCCATAATTGAATATGAAAGCCATAGCAAATGAGTGCCGTTCCCATCTGGAATTTACCCCCTCCCCATCTCATCCACTTTTAAGATTGATTTGTTTGCTGGTTTATTTGGCAGTAGGGACTGCAAGCCGAGTGAGATTGAAAAACCAGTACTTGATCTTAATAAATAGGTGGATACACCCACCCACTCAACTTTTATGGTTAAAAATAGGTTCTCTGGACCTAAGCCCTGATGAAATTCCTGTGCTAAGTACAGCAGAAGAAGCTTTCTGCGTCCTTGGCGACTGGAATGCAAAGCCTTTGATGGGGCTTACCTTAAATCTCTTTTTTTGGCCTCTCTGCTCCCCCTCCCCCAAACTGGCTTCCTTATTTGTGGGTGGGTCGAGGATTTGCAAATTTATGGTCCTGAAGTCATTGTTTTCTCCTTTCCTCATGCTGGTTATTTCACTGTACGTGGTTGAGAAAGTCCTAAGATTTTTGTGGTGTGGTCTTCCTCACTCTCTTGTCTTCCTGGGGCCTGGGTGGGGCTAGACTGTAATCTCCCTAGTGTATTTTTCTTGACTTGCAGGGGTGTGGTATTGTTTGGGGTTAGTCCAAAAGTTGCTGGTTTCCCCTCTTCTTCGGCTTTCCTTTCAGCAGGCCTTTCTTTTAACCTTGTATAGCCATGAGAGTAAACCCTGAGTCTTTTAGCTACATGTACAGTATATGATTTCCTTTCCCCAGGGGTGTGATTCAAATATTTTAACCACTGGTTCTGTGGGCATGGCTAAGTTGGTGGACATGGCTTGGTGGTCATGTTATTGGCTGGGCGTGGCCAACTCAATATCACTCACATCGAGGCATGCATCTCCTCACCTGGCCTCTCATGAGTGTGGGGATGCTACAACAGTCGTAAGTGTGAAAAATGGTCATAAGTCACTTTTTTCAGTGCCATTGTAACTTTGAATGGTCATTCCACACAAGCAAAGTACCAGCAAAGGAGGGGAAAAAAACTCCAGAGAAGTTCCTGAGACAGGAAGTCTAGTCCTGCCAAGAATGTATAAGGGTTAACGGAGAGGCAGTTTCTGTAAGCAACACCAGAATGTTTCCTTCCTGCCTTCCTTACAGGATTAGGCCAGTAATTTCTTCTAACAACCGGTTCTCCGAACTGCTTAGAATGTTAACAACCGGTTCTAGCAAATAGGTGCGAACTGGTAGAATCCCACCCCTGCCTTTCCCCCTTCCATTGGATGCCCCAGTCGTTGTTCCCATCTTGAACCTTCAAAGTAAGAAGCATCCTGTACCTTTCTGGGAAGGAGGGAGAGTATTATGGTTCAGATAGTCATTGGCTGAACTGGGAAGGCAGAATCACAGGGAGGGGTTAGAAGATTTCCTCTGTGGCAGATTATGCTGTTTTTTTCCTAACTTCTTGGTCAATTTGTGTAGGAGGCTGACAAAGGACCTCAAGGTCAGGGGTCTCCAACCTTGGCAACTTTAAGTCTGGGGGACTTCAACTCCCAGAATTCCCCAGCCAGCAAAGCTTTAAGTCCCCCAGACTTAAAATTGCCAAGGTTAGAGACCCCTGCTCTAGGTCACCTTGTCACCCAAGGGTCCCCCCCCCGACATATTCTGGTGGTTTTTTTTTAAAGGACATCGAACCTCTGATACTTCTTACCTGATTTCTTGACTTTTCCTATGGAAAGAGTAGTTCACTTCTTGAAAGTGGCTCATGTTTTAGGTTGTCTCTCAGCCTGTGGGCTCACTGTTCTGCCTCTTCGTGTCCTTGGTCCCTAATGCTTTCTTGCTCACTCAGATTAGGCTGCCCTAATGATTCTGGGCTGGTCTGAGCTGCCTTAGTAATGCCTTTTTGTTCCTAGCTCCTGTGGCTTTTTTGGCCTCACATCTTTGTCCCTGGGAATTGCCGCTGTCTGTTTTCTCTCTTTTTCTCTTCCTTTCTTCCTCTTTTCCTTCCTTCCCTGGCCCAGTGTGTGGCTGAGTCTCTTTGTTTGGCTTGGGGGCGTTGCTATGTTTTGTTTTGTTTTCCTGTTTGTTCAGTGCTGTCCTTCTTTTTCTTGACTTTGTGTTTTTTTCTTCTCTTTTCCTTCCCCCTCTTTCTTCCTCTCCATTTCGGCACGCACCTTTCATCTGTCTTCATATATATCAACTCCTCCCTTTATTTCCCCTTCCTTCCATCCAACCCTCTTTATCTTTCTCTCTTTTCCTGTCTCTCTCTGTTGTTCCGTCTCTGCTGCCTTCTGTAGGTCGTCCACGTGTCCCACTCTGCACCAGTACTGCTGCTCTGCTCAGTCGCTTCTCCACTCGCAACTAGCTTCCCCTGCCAGGCACACAGGCTGCAGGTAAGCCACTGAGAATCCCCAACCACCCACCCACGTCCTCACTCAAAGCCATTGTCATATCTTGACATGCCACCTGATCCACAAATCCAGCATCCCTTAGAAGGTTTTTTGAGGCAGTGCTGGGGTGGAGCGGAAAACGCCTTCTTGCAGAGGAGGTGTGTTGATCTACTATTTCCATCATTCACAGCCTGCAGCCCAAGGAGGGAAGGAGACTTAACAGCACTGAAAAGCTTAGTGTTTCTTGGATCTTCCTCACTCCTAGCAAGCAATTCTAATCCCCAAGTCAGGATTCCAGAGTTCCATGGCCACCAGGATTCTGGAGTTCCATGACAGCTTTGGGTAGGGTCCTCAGCCAATCCATATTTAGGTGGGTCCTGGATGGGATATTTTCAGAAAGTTGCCTTCTTTCCTATTTTTCCACTATTGCTGTCTATTTTCTTGCTCCTGTTTTCTTGGCCCAATCCATGAACTTTCCAAAGGGGAAGGGCAAAATAAGGTAGGAGCTGCTGTTTATTCTTTCAAGACAAGCAGTAACAGTACCTGGAGCTATACAGGTAGGGCTCTGCTATGGGCATTCCCTTGGCAGATGCCAATTCCTGATGCCAGCTTGATGAACAGAGGCTTTTTTTGCCAGCATAAGGGAATTCTGGATTTCATTTTCTCCATGATCACAACATTTTTATACCTAACCCCTGTCGCAGCTCACTCTTCCCCAATTCCTGCTGCCCCATATGTTGGTTTCAATTACATTACATACATCAACAGCTACTTCATTCTCCCCACTCTCCCCCCTTCTGCCTAGTGTAGGCAAAAAAAAAAAAATCATTTTAGTGTAAGTTTCTGAGTTCCTGTGATTTTTCTGTTCAGTGGTTCAGGCAGAAATTGTGGGTATGAACATAGGATGCTTGTGAAGCTTGTAAGAATGTACATCAAGTGTCTCAGATAGGAACTGTGGCAGCATGATCAATGGACCATTACATGGCAAGAATATCTGTGTATCAAGAAGTGCATTTTGACACTGAATTTCAGCATGGAGGCGTTGCTAATTTTGATTATTTTTTTCTCCTTTTCTTGGCATTCAAGGGTACTTATATGTGTGCATTTATGTGTATATGTAAAACTTATTCCTACTTTTCTATGCCGTAATAGTCTTTAGAGATATGGACCATTACTTCTTACGTTTGTTTGTACAGCTGGCATAGCTTTTTTATGACACTAGTGTGTTTACTATGAAATGAGCTTTCGATCAGATCCCATTTCATCAAATTCTTGGAATATTTTCTAACTTTTTAGAATATTTATTAAATGTTTAGAATATTATTCCTGGAATGTTCTTGGACTCTAACTTACTAAATGAGTTTAATAAGCTAGACTCCAACCTGCCATAATAAATAAAGAAAAGTAAGTGAATCTTTCAAGAGCCTTAAGGTTTTGGTACCTCTGCATCACACCTTCATGACTATTCAGTTTTTCTGATTGCTGATTTTTTAAAAAATTTCCAACATGTTTTCTATTAATTATATGGCTATTAAAACTAAGGAGCCTCACTAGAAATAACATGTGTACTAGAAAATGAGTCTCTCAAATGGCCCAGGAATATAGCATGCATGACTGATTGTGATAGAATGCATGCCCATGATGAGTGGCCCATCAGAGTTCAGAGTTCATGCAGGTTCTAGTTATAAATAAGAGCCCATAAAGAAGAGGCATGAAAGAGAGTCAGTTTTAGCTGTCTGAGAGAGGTTTAAAAATGAGGTTGCTGAACACATGGCAAATTGCAAGATGTAGCTGGTAGCAGTGGTGTGTTTCAAATATTTTTACCACCGGTTCAGTGGGCGTGGCTTGGTGGGCGGGCTTTGCATACGTGCACACACACTTTGCGTGCGCGCCAAATGCACACTTTGCATAGGCTCAGAGGCGTTTTGAGTCACCTCCTGCAATCCTGCACTCTCCCTGACGCTTCAGTAGTTGCCATGGGGCAATTGCTGTGCCACGCAAAGCAGCTGTGCTTCAAAAGCAGGACATAAAGGTTAGTATGGTAGCCCGGGCGGGCAGGCGGGCCCAACACAGAGCGTCGGAGAGAACCGGTTCGGTCTCCGTTGCTCATCACCGTTACCGGCTTGGCAGAAGCAGGCCAAACCGGTAGAATACCACCCCTGGCTGGTAGGCCGTGTTTAAATTAGTAGGCCTTGTCTTACACACCTCTATCTATGCTGCAAACTATCCTACTGACTGCTTCGCTATTTACACATACATCGATTGATTGAGGCTTCCGTATCAGCTGTCCTTGTTTAGCAACCCCATCTGGGACTGACAACTTGGTTGTTAAGCGAAGCAGTCACCAAGTCAAACTGTTCCTGTGCTTGCTTGCTTATTTATTTACTTATGGTCTTATTTCAGCTTTCCTTGCAAAAGGTCACAAATGGAAGAATTAGTTGTAAAGTTAGTTTTTCACTACGTATCAACAAACCCTAAGCTGAAATATATTCATTGCAATGTAGCCCTTGTGTCCTATAGTGAGAATCTCTACAGATATATATCTATATCTATAGTGAAACATAACCAGGGAAGGAATAGCACATGGCACAAATGATCAGCAACAGGTTGCATAATTTCAGCGGAAGCCTTTCTAACTACTCTTATAGAATTACTATTTTTTTTTCTTTCTGTAAATGCCCTGCTCATAGCTCATGTTCCATATATATGACAGTGTGGCTTGGAAAAGTCAATCCTTTTGCTACTTCCTCCCCCCCTCCCCCCCCCCCTCCCAAAAAAAAAGCCTATTTGTATGTGTGCATCTATACCCTTATGTAAAAAGAGAGAGAAACATACTGGAATTTCTTTGAGCAAAGGGCAATCGTAACTGTTCTTTCTGTTTCCCCAAACAATGCTCGACCATTTAAAAAAAGCACTTAGCTTAGCTGCATTTTCAAATGTGAAGCTTGTTTTTTTATATAGGAGCACATTCCTTCCTTTCTTTTGGGGTCACAAGGCAGTTCTAGAGAGGAGCAGATTGCCCTTTCACAAACGCAGTTTCCCAGAGGGGAACAAACGGCCACCCATCCAGGTGGCAGCAGAGCAATAGAGAGGCATCTACTTATGCTGTCATTTAGTGACTATCTGAATTTTATCAATTCAGGAAAGGCCTACCGAAACAAAAGGTGCAAAGAAATGAAGAAATGAACAAGTTGAGTCCCTAAAGAGTCCAGTTAAGAGGGCTTCAGAGAGCAGCAGTGAAAAGGCCCATTTTTATCTAAAGCCCTGGAGGAGAGTCACTGAAAACCATTGGAAGTGATGCCTGCAGGGAGGCCATTACAGTCAGCAGAAAGGAAATAAATTTGAGCATCTGTAGGAAAGCTATCGGGACAAGTGCTTTGGGCTTCCTCCTGAAGATGATAAATGAGGATGACAATAGCGTCATGCGCCAAAAAGACAGCCCAAATGATTCTCTAATCCTAATTAAACAAGGGTTTAAGGACCCTCATGAATAAGTATTTCTGTGACGCACCCTTAATGTTTTTAATTCTCTTTCCACCTTAAGGTGGGGAAGTGCTTAATACTTTTTCTCTAAAACCAAAACTATACCTGTCCTTTATCAATTAGTAACCAGGCATTCTTTTCCTAAGAAAGGAAGAGTGGTGAGTAGCAAATGTCGATATGCAGGCTGTGTAATGTCTGTGTAATATATGTATGGCATCCTGAATGTCTGTATAAAATCTGTGTAAAATTTAAGGGAGACAGACAGATTTCTCGAAGTGAGTGAAAAGGAGGCATTATTTAAAGCAATAGCTCTTCAAGACAATAAATATGTATTTTTTATACTTACCTCTAGAGAGGACCAGCCCATAGTACCTCTGCCAGCAAAAACAGAACTCGGGAGGTTGCAACAGCCTCCTGCAACCCTCTGCCAGCGAAAATGGAGCTCAGCAAAAACGCATGTGGCTCTCCCGAGCTCCGTTTCAGCTGGCAGAGGGTTGCAGAAGGCCGTTGCAGCCTCCTGAGCTCTGTTTTTGCTGGCAGAGCGCTTGGGCCACCACAGGCGCCCCTGACATGAGTGACATTGAGCTGGCCATGGTCCCCCTGGCCACGCCCACCCGGCCCCCAAGGTCAAACACAACCCTGATGCGCCCCTCAATGAAATTGAGTTTGACATCCCTGAGCTAGTGGGTTCCAATATGAATTCTGTAGGCCTGTGTTTCTGAGCCTTGACAACTTCAAGACAGGTGGACATCAGCTCCCAGAATTCCCCAGCCAGCATCCTGACTTAAAATTGGCAAGGTTGAGAAAAGCTGAAGTTAGTCATTGACAACTCTCAAAGAATTACAATAAAGGGGCAGGACAAGACAACTGTGTAATGTTCCTTAGTGATTGGCTGTACACAGTTATGTAGCTAAATCTTCTATTTCATACCATATTCCATTCACAGCTATTTCTAATCTTCTTTCTTTTGAACCCAGTCCTGTATAGCACAGTCACAACATGGGAACGCATTTGGATTTATCCAATTACACATGTACCAAGCAAGATCTGTTGGCATCTACAAACATTTCTATAGTTTTGGCCAAAAGTAGAAGAGGAGAAATGAAAGTAGCCATTATGTTATGAAAGAACTGAGGGCCACATGATTCTATTAATGTTTTTGAAATTGATTGGGCAAGGTTACGTAACTGGTGCTGAACCAGATCCTTCTGTTCCCACTGAGTAGTATGTTCCTTTACATCCCCAAAAAATAAATAATGTCAGTGTATCTTTAGTTTCCTTTGCGCAGTAGAGACTCAGGATTGCATACAAAATGGAGTAAAACTAATACAAATGTGATAAAACTCAGATAATACAGATAATTGAAGGCAAATTTAAAGATAAGATCCTAAGGACTTCTGTCTAGAAGTGCAATAATCTCAAGTGGCTGTTTTATTATGGCTGTTCACCGCCCCGAGTCTCTATTTGGGAGAGGGGGCGGTATAAAAGTTTTAATAATAATAATAATAATAATAAGGTGAAAGTGGATAAACCCATAGGCTACAAGAACTGCAGCAAAATTGCTGCTATTTTATGCAGGCAAAAAAGAAAAAAGTACATAGAAATTCAGAAATAATCCTATTGAACGTTTTACTGTCTGTGATCTTGTGAATAGAAGGTGGATGGGAGACCACAGTGCTAGCTGAAGTAGTAATCTGGCACATAAATAAGGTGTTATGTTTCCATTATGTTAATAGTTAAAAGATGAATGCAAAAAAGAAAGAAAAGAAGAAAGCAAACTCAGATGTATTGGGCAAAGTAATAGTGTGTTATATTGTAGAATAAAATACCCAAGTGGTAACTTGGATCTGTATTGCTAAAGTCGGAAATGGGTTTCTCCCCAGTCCTATTTTCCTTTTTGCTCCTCTAGCAGCTGTGTTTTGAATTCCTGTTCATTTTTGCAGGATGAAGGTAAAGAGGGAGGAACTTTATATACCTCTTTTGTTACACAAGGGACTGGGTAGATTTATAGGCAACAGGTTTGGCAGTTTAATACTTTGTTAGTTTAAAATTGCCACATATTCTAGGATGCCTGCTAACAGCTGCACATGTTCAAATACTACCAGTTAGTTTGTTTTTGAAATGCTTATTTCTGGGCTTGGAAAGCTTCTTCTGTTGACCACTTTAACAGCAAGTCTGAGCTGTTGCTGGAGAACCAGAGCAAAGCCGTTTTTCCTTGCCATCTTATTTATTTATTTATTCAAATTTGTATACCACCCCCTCTCCCTAAGGACTCGGGGTGGTTCACAGCGAGATAAAAACATATAAATACAAATATAATAGTTTTTAAGATAAATTAAAAGAATTAAATAGATAGGCTTTAAGAGATTAAGAGTGGGGAATTAGAAAAGTTAAAAACCATTTAAAAGCCGAATTTATAAACCATTTTATATAACTCTAGGCCAGACTGGCTAGATGGAATAGGTGGGTTTTTAGTGCACGCCGGAAAGTCAACATGTTGGGGATGGTCCTTATCTCCAGGGGCAATTCGTTCCAGAGGGAGGGGGCTCTCAGAGAGAAGGCCCGAACCCTCGGGGCCGTCAGCCGTCCAGCCGGTGGTACCCCAAAGAGGCCCGCTCTATGAGAGCGCACTGGTCGGCAAGAGACTGATGGTGGCAGCAGGCGGTCCCGTAAGTATCCAGGTCCCAAGCCATGGAGCGCTTTAAAGGTGGTCACTAACACCGTGAATCGCACCCGGAAGGCCACCGGGAGCCAATGCAGCTCGCGCAAAAGTGCTGTAACATGGGAGCTCAGAAGAGCCCCCAAGACCACCCGCGCGGCCACATTCTGCACCAGTTGGAGCCTCCGGGTGCTCTTCAAGGGGAGCCCCATGTAGAGAGCATTGGCATAATCCAGCCAGGAGATGACGAGGGTGGATGTGACCGTGCGAAGTGCGTCCCTATCCAGAAAGGGCTGCAACTGGTAGATCCTACGGACCTGACAAAAAGCCCCCCTGGCGACGGCTGCTATATGATCTTACCCTTAGTTTGGTCGTACAGAACTATTCCAATTTCTTCCGCTATTAGATCTTTACAGATCCTCCTACTCTAGTTCTGAGTAGCCTCTTTGTAGTCAAGCAAAACAGTACTTCCAGTTCCTTTGCAGCAAAAGTGAGAAAAGTGGTGATAATCTAGGAATAAGTATAGCAGAGCATGTAATCCTGTCTGCTTTAAGGGAGATTTGCTAAGCTGAAGGTCTAAAAGATTTTCTGTGGATTATGGTTTGGCGACTCCAAAAGTGTTTGTGTGTAGAAGGGCATTGAAAAGTCAAAAGTGTTCAATTCCCTTGCACCCATCCCCCTGTTCCTTCTTGGAGCTTCTTTACATTTCCATCTCCATTTCAACCATCACTCCATTTTGTCCCTTCTCCTTTATCATGGCGGGTGTGTCCTCGAGGTGTTAATCCATCTCTGTCTGTTTGTCTGTCCCTTCCCCACTTTCTAGGGATGATGACGAGGCTGAGGACGTCCACCAGTTTTGTTGCCCCGCCTCTGAATGCAGCAGCCCCTCCTCTAGGTAACCTGGAGGGGGCACAGCCATCCCCTTCCATGCCTTGCACTTCTAACTTGGGCCCTGAAACTTCACCACACCAGCTTTACCCCCCCCCCCCAATGGCTCCCTGGGATTGGGCTCAGAGACCGTTCCAAAGACACCCCTTGTCTCCTCCTGCATAGATCAAGCAAGAGTGAACATCAGTCAGTTATCTTCATCCAGCTTTTGCTCCTATGCATTGGTCTCATCTCGTGCCTTAGGCAGCTCCTGTCTCTTGCCTTGCTCCACAGTTTTGGCTCTTGGGATGCCAGTGTTCCCCCCACACCCTTTCCCCCCCCCCCTCCTTTTGCTATGTTCCTGCCTTTTTTGGGCAGAAAGTTAAGAAAAAGCCTTTTAAAATTACTTTCTCATAGGGCTATGAAATGAAATACCCCTTGTTTCTTTACTGGATAATCATAGGATGGCCAATAGAAGCAACAAAGATTATTTGTTTGAAGACTATTTTCACATATTTCTGCCCCATTTTTGTGTAAACATTTAATTTAGAGCTATTTAGGTACAATTTTCCATTCTCCTCCTTTGTATTTTTTATATCCTTAAATTTGCTGGCTGTTTAGTGATCCAACTCTTTCCTTCGTAGATGTCTCATACCCAGATACACAATTGAATCAGGCAATGTTTTGCTTTTCCTATCGCTTTGTTTTCATGTTATGAAAAAAGCTCTGATATAAGCTTTCATCCACTGCACTGACACAGAAAGTGATTTGTTTGGATTTGGCTTATCATGTTGGGTGAACACAAACACTCTGGTGGAAAAAGCACATTTTATTGCACAGCAAGTTGTGCTGACACAGCCACTTGTCTGCTCTGGAATTTTAAGAATGAAAAGCTATGATGAAATGGTATTTTTAAAAATATTGCTTAAGCTACAGACTATGATTTTAAAAGCCATGACTTAGTGCAGTATATGAATCCAAGTTTTCATATCAGGCTGCTTGTTAAAAGCATAGGAATCTCGCTAGTATAAATGGGGCAACAAGCCTGCTTATTTTATTTATTTATTTAAAACATTTATACAGCCGTCTTAGGTTCTATCCAAGTATGGGCAGCTCCCAGTCAAAAAATTAGGTTGAAATTAAACTAAGGCTAGCAGGCTTGGATTGCAAAAATCCAGACTTCTCTGAGATGGCAACACAGAGAAAATTTTCTTTGCCTCTTTCCATCTGTCTAGTGGCCATCCTGCATTTATAGCCCAGATGTGGTAGTCTCTTTATTGGACAAAAATCCTGCTCCTCACGCTTACCTTCCTTCAACTCTTCAACTTTAACCTTTGACTTTTCGCCTCTTATTTTAGCTCAGGCTTGCTTCTGCCGTTTCTCATGAGTTGTTTTTGATTTGATTTGCTTGAAAAGAAATACAGGCCTGGGCTTAACCCTTCCAAAAGTTACACTTGATGTCCACTTCATAAGTTCGAAAACGTTAGACTGCGAGTGTGTTCCCACTAATGGCAGCCAAGGGGGAGCAGGGAAAAAAACCCCAAGCTAATGAAGTTTTAGATTTTATGGGAGAAAATGCTGTCTTTAGGAGCAATGGGTTGATTGAGGCCATGATAAAAAGCTGTCTACCATACCCACCTGTGAAGAGAGGCCTTATTGACTCAATAGCAAGCAAGGGTGCTCTACATGTTCTCAGGAATTGCATTGCCAAGCCAATCCGTAGGTTCATGGGATAATAAACCATAGCCACACTCCCTATCCTGAGGGACTATGGCTGGTTTGGAAACAACTAGATAGTAGCAAGGCCAAATTCAAGTCAAGCCTGGTTAGAATTTCATTCAACATATCAATCTGGAATTACATCTTGAATAGACTTTTACTTATTTTTAGTTTTGAAGGCATATGATAAAAGCTAATCAGTTTCCTAATGAATATTTTTTTTGTTAAATCTATTGCTGGAAATTTCTTGTTTACAAAGAGAACAAGTTCAAGGCCCAATCCTGACCCTATTTATACTCAAGGAAGTGTTTCTCTATTTACTTGTGTAAGAGGTCAAGTCTTGACTCACCATCGCATCCTTTAGAGTATATCTCTGTTGCATTGCTTGCATGCTTTGTCAGCCTTTCCTGGGACCCTTCACACATTATGTTTCTCTGTTGTGCAGTTTAAAATTGCAAAGAGCAAATTCCTTGATGGTTGATATGCATTGATTGGACACGCGCATGTATCAGAGATCTGGGAAGAGTTGCAGCCCTGTGCTGAGTTTACGCAGGGTGGCCAATCTGTTTTTGCTGCCACATAATGTATGGAATGGCCCTTGGTCTTTGGAACAGACTCTGGCTAATATCCTTTAGTCTCTTGCTCTAATCAGTTTACATATGTTTCTATGCAGACGCATAAGCCTTAAATCTTACCCCTTCCATTCTTGCTTTATTGCCATCCCCACCCTGTTGAGGATGGGAGGATAAGTGTGTCTCCGAACAACAACCTTTTCCCTTCCCACCTATCTGCAGATCTTGCACTGGCCCTTAGGGGTCCCCTTACATGCACTTTTCCTGCCTTTTGCTGCTGTCGTCAGCCTTCCTTGCTTTCAGGATGCTGCCCAAAAGAACATTGAAGTCAACCAAAAAGGAACTCTCTGGAAGCAGCTTCAATTGCTTGTTCCCTATGGGACTCTGCCCAAACAGTACACCAGCCTCTTTCCTGCAGGACTATAACCCTTCAGTACCCTTCCTTCCTTGGGCCCTAGGACTTATTCTCCATCTCCCCAGGAAGCACTCGGAGGCAACAATTCTCCGTTTAATCAAGCAAACAACTCCAACATCGCAAATTGGGTGTGAGCTAGGAATCCTGGATCCCAAACCTTCAGAGGATTTTGCAGGCTGTGTAATATGGAGACTGTATGCTCTTCTGTCATGGATTGTGCATCACCACTGTAGTCACCTGCATTGGCATTACACATAGGTTGCTGCATTCTTATTCAGGCAGCCTATGGATTCACTGGAAGAAAGAGTGGAAAAGTGGAGGGAGGAGAAAGCATGTGGGATGATACCAAAATGGAGATCTTGTTGGACATATGTTTGGATTTTGTAATCCAGTATGATGAAAATGCCTACTTCTCCCTCAAGTTGTAAACACATAAAAGTGAAAACTCGGTGATGTAGAATTGGCTACGCAAGATTATATGTGTGAAGACCACAGGAAAGCTGTATTCCAGCTGAGGGGATTAGACAAACCTGATCAATGAAGGGTTGAGGAATCTGGAATTCTGTACAAAACTAACCTTCCTGCTTTTTCCTTGGGAAATAATGTTAAAGGGACGTAGAGCAGAAATTGGAATGTGGCCTTAGATCGGTGATAAATGACATGCTTTCTTGCAGAAGGTTTCCTATGTATGGTCTAGGGAGATTCTCAATCATCCAGGTCATGGTTGTCCCAAAGGTGCTTTTTCCAAAAGGCAAATAGACTTTCTTGGGGTTTTTTTTCCCCTTGAAAACGTTTTGCTTCTCATCCAAGATTTGGGCAATCTGCATCCTAATTTGGGCAAGAAGCTTCTTGGATGAAAAGCAAAATATTTTCAAGGAAAAAACCAAGAAAGACCAGTTGTCTTTTGGAAAAGCGCCTTTGGAACAACCTCTTTAAAGGCAGCAATTATCTATGCTGTTTCTTTCTACAAAGGTTCTACTTGGGACCTACCAGATGAGATGCCCTATAATACCTAACACCTTCACACGGCATAGGCATGATATTTGGGGATGGTGAGAACTGTAGTCCAAATCATCTGGAGAAAACCAAATGGAGAAAGGTTGGGCATGGTACTGACATTTTTCAGCCAGGTGTTACTTCCAGGCTGAGAGTGGTGTATCTTATTACAAGGGTTAACACGGGAGTGTTATTTGAACAGGTAGATGCTGAATGTTATCAGGGCAACATCTTTTCCAATCCGATCTGGGTGGTTGGGACTTGCAGGCTACAGCTATAACACCTGTGGGAAGAGAGATCATGGTGAATCCCTTGCCAGCATTACATTTCCATCTCAGTGCTTCTGGGCAGAGTCCAACTGACAAGGAGAGATATCAAGGGATCAGAAATCTGCTAGAGACATAGCAGATCTTCCGCAAGGAAAATGTGATCTTTTGCTTGGTTTCATATAGAAGTCTATTATAATTACATGTGATATTGTAGATACATGTTTCCATGCTGTTTCCCTCACTGACTCGGTTTCTGGTTTGGAATCTGTTGTGATCAGAATACCCTAACATAAAATTTACAGACTGGAACTGTATTGGCCTGTTTTATCGCTTTTTGGCTCAATAATGTCTGTGCCTTTTCCCAGATGCATTCTGGAAAATGTGATATATTTTCTTTCTGCTAGTATAGTCCTACCATCATGATATATTAGCTGTCATTTAATAATCAACAGTAGGCTAAGAGGCCCTTCCCCCGCCTCCCTCGGGAGATCTTAGCCATGGCTAAATATTATGACTGCATTGACCTTAAAAATGACCCTTACAAAGAATGTAAGCTTGTTTCATAACCTAATTAAGATGGGCGGTGGGGATCTAGCCTTACACTTTAATGAATTTAGTGGAGAAAATGTCCTTAGAAAAGGTTAAGATGGTTGTGGTAAGTATCCAATCTCATGAACAATCTGGATCTCCCAGTCCTAGTTGAAATATCAGGAGTCTTACTCCTACACCAGCTTTCTATCATGGACCGAGTCCCACACTATGTGTTGTTAGGATCAGGTAACTGTCCCCATCCTGTTTATGCCCAGTAATATTTTATTTAAAAAAAAACACATGAATTATCAACATCACCTTCAATTTCCCCATCTCCTCCCTTTAAGCTGCACCAATGAGTTGATCAAGGCTGGGGAATGTCTAAGAGAATTGATGCCATCTCAGGTAGGGAGGAAAACTGTGACCAATGTTTATAAGAAAGTAATGAGCACTAGCAGTTGCTGTGCAATCTTTTTTTTATATATATAAAAAAGTCAGGCCTGAGGAAGACAGTTTGGCAGATAATATAATGTATTTGTAGAAGAGACAGGCTGGACTTAGAATTTTCTGTTTTCGAGATTGCATTCTGACTCTGCTACATGTTTGCTCAGTAGATTTTGAGTCAATTCCCCATAACCATGAGGACTAGGTGCTTGCTTGCTTGTTATTGTTTTTAAAAGAAAGCTCAGATTCTCAGGATTCCACAAATACTGAATTCTAGTAAGCCATACAACACACACAAACACACTGTTGTCCAACTCTGGGTCTGGCAGATTTCTAAAACTATTTCCCCCCCTGGCCTTTCCTCTGCCTCAAAAAGATGATACTCTATTACTGCAAGTTGCATAAACAGTATCATCTCTCCTCTCACTTTTATGTAATTGAAAGCTTGACTTTCCATATATCAGCTGTGTGAAATAAGAAATACCATTCAGGTATGCAAAAAATAAATAAATAAAAATGATTTCATTTGATCACGTACATTCTGAGCGTGCAAAATAAGTTCTATGCTAGCTTATAGATATGAAAAAAGGATACCTTATTGTTTTTTTATAATAACCTGCCTCTCCTTGTTCCTCTGACCCTCATCTAGGGGGGGTATGCAAAATGAGTAAGTTTCTAGTCCCTGTCGGACCTTGAGTGTGTTGTATGAGACTTTGCATTATACCAGGATGCAAAGCAAGTGTGCTTTGCACACCAAGAAAGGGCTCACAAGAAGCAGACATAGAGATTACATGTCAAGTTGCCAGCTGGTCTTGGCCAGCCTTGTCTTACTCACTGAATAACCAATCACAAAAATGTGCATCTGTGTGTGCAGACATAGCAGTACAGTTCAATGCTTCAGGGGGAGAGGCTGGAGAGAGAAGCCCTTTCCTTCCATTGTGGAAGTTGTTAGGATTGCATGGCTTAGATACATCCTTGGGGGGGGGGGGGGGGCATTGCCTGGTTCCTTCTTTGCTCAGCTATTCCAGTTCCTGCCAAATATGGGCTGTGCCATATCAATGCGTGCTGCTTCAGAAAATCCATTGCTCCATGTCCCCTCTGTAAATAAAAGTCTTTATAACAAATGCTCTTGTGTATCAAACAATTTCAGTCAATAAATGAAAAGAATCTGTCTTCTCTGAACTAAACAATAAAGACAACAACAATTAAATGAACTTCTCTGATGACTTCTGTCTCTCCTCAATTCTTCTGTTGGTTCTCACATTCTTTAGAAATCAAAGAAACCGAATGGGAGCTGGACAGCTCTTGAATCCCTGGGTGGGTTTAGGATATTGGAGGTCCGAAAGGTGGAGGAAGAGTGAATGGTATTGGCAAAGGAAGTGGTTTCCTTTTTTTTCACTTCTCTGGGTTTTCTTTTTCCCTGCTGGCTTTCCTTTTCTATAGCAATGTTTTCTTTGTGCAAATTAGGTGCAGTCAGTAACTTCCTGATATTTCTCTTTGAACGTTTCTCTGCTTTGACATTTTGAATGTTTTATTTTCCTTTGTCTAATATTGTAGCAAAATCCCTAGGTCATATGTAAAAGGAAGATTACCAACAACGGCGCATATGCCTGCATTGACCAGTCCCTCTTTTTTTAGATGTTTAAAGCCAGTGGCTTGCAAAGAGACAAAACAAATATATCTCATTGATTCCACGGCATGCTGTTACTGGCCGAAGAGGGAGACAGGAAGTATATACATTTCTGCTTCACCCTAGCCCAAAAGTGATACTTGAGGTCTGGATGAGGACAATCTCTTTGCTATTTATCCGATGCACCTTGGAGATACTGTTCTATAAGGATTAAATAAGAATTCCAGATCTTTTCAATTCATTACTTGGGTCTGTTTTGCCTGAGACTTCTAGCAATGCTTCCTGGGAACCCTAATAGTCCAAATTTGGGCATATCTGAAAGCACTGGATTGGGAAAAGCTGTGACAAATACATTTTTTATATGTTCAGCTTGTCCAATATACATATCTTTGGTTTTTCATTTCTAATGGTCACATAGAGAGAAGAAGAATCTATTTGATGTGAAGCATATCTGGGAAAGACATGCTTGGAAATTAACAAAGAAATTGCAGTTTCAACAAAAGGGGAAAATGCAGTGATGTAGAACTATTGGTTAAAGCAAAGCATCAGGACGCATTAAGCCTTCATTACTTTGCTGTGCAGAAGAATTCTCTTCTGACTGCAAATCATCATGTGCAATTGGAAATCATCCAGTGCTTAGTGGAGCTTTGGTGCTTTCCTGGGTTATCTTAGCCACAGTTTAAGAAGGTGTGAGGGAAAGGCTGAGGCTAAGATACACTATATCAGAAAAAGATCTAAGCCGGTGTAATGTATTTATTGCAGAATCTTATTCAAATGTAATGGCTCTTCTATTTTGTCTCTTGGCTGGATCTCACTCATAGTGTATAGCTATAATTAGCTGTTTGCAGTCTGACAATTTTCAGCTTTTATACCCTGGGACTTCTTTTTTATGGGATACCAATTTGGTCTTTAACTTCTCTCTAATTGTATCCTCATAGGCATAGCAACAGCTTTTGAGAATGGGATATATTAAGGAGGTAGGAATTTTTAAATCCCCCATTTCATTGGATAAGTAGTTTTGGATCAAATGAACCTAAGGAAAATCCAGCCCATCTAATTTGGTGCTGACATTATTTGGAGATGCTAAGCCTGTGAGTAAATCAATTGGATGTTGAGCTCTTTGCCCCAGGCTTCTCTAAGCTTTGATCTTTACATATCTGGGCCTCCATTCTCCCATCATTGTCACATTGGCTGCAGAGGACAGGGGATGGGTAATCCAGCTGATTAAGGGAGGAGGAGAAGAAGAGAACCTGGAGAATACAGGTTGGAGATGGCTACGTTAGATCTCCATTATCTGATTGTGTTGCCTTCATGATTTATATCACATTGTGGATTTGAGATGGAATCTTCAAAGAAAGAAAATGGCAGATTTGTGCAAAAGAACCAACTATGAGCTCAGCCTCAGGACTGGTGGCCGTGATTGTGTAGCAGAGACCAGCAAAACAAGGCATACCTGAGCGGCTTTACTTGGTACTTTTGGCATGTTTTTCTGCCGATCCCAGCATTTGAAATATGTCTCACTCTAGGAGGAAACATGCACAGTGGGAGGGAAAATAAGTAGCCAGTAGCTTTACTCCTAGGATAATAATTCAAAGCAGATATGTACCTCTTGTTTTCTCTGCTGCTGAGATTCCTTGAGCATATTGTAATGCTTCACAATGATATTATCAGACTTTTTTCCAAATACGTCAAAGGTGATGACTTTGGAATGCAAGCTTGTTTGTAGCCTTTGCAGGTATCAAAAGCAAAGTAAGGGAAGACAGGCTATTCAACATATTTCTGGCTGGAAGGAAGTGAAGGAAACTGGGTGGTATTGGGGGGGGGATCATGGTTTACTTTCCTAGCAACTCCCAGACATTTTTAGCACTCACCCCACATGTGTGAAAATTGTTCCCTGCAGCTAAGCAACCTTCCCTCTGAGTTGGGCTCAGTTTCAGTGGAAATCCTTTCCCTGATTCTAACAGCATTGCATTTTAATTGTTGCTTGGGCTACTTTTAGTCATGATTAATTCATTAAACATGCTCTTCCCCAATCCTCTGTGCTAGTGCTTCTCACCCTCTGCAACTTTCAAGACCACTCCCATGCTGATTCTGGGGAATTCTGGGAGTAGAAGTCTTCAGAATCATTTCAAATCCCATTCTTAGATGGCTCATTTTCTCCTCCTAGGATAATTACTATTATTTGATTATGACCCAAGGATCAGAAACAACAATAAAATTAAGTGAAATGAGATGTAAGTTTAATATGGTGACAAGGAATCAAAGAATCAGCAAAATGAACTGTCCTTGGTGCTCTCTGAGCTTGATTGTTTCCATGCAGATGTTTCATTACCAAACTAGGTAATATCATCAGTTTGACAGATGACAGTTTGGTAATGAAATATATGCAAAAAACCCCATTCAAGCTCAAAGTACCAAGGACCTCACAGCTCAATCCTGAGCTACAAATATTCTCTTCTATGAATAAAATGAATTGTAACGAACAAGCTTTGTGGTCTGTAGTACATGACACCACACACAAACACACACACACACACACACACACACACACACACACACACAAATCTAGCACTTTCTTTCAGTGATCATAACTGGAGCAAAATCAGGCAACCTTCCAGGAATTTTCTGTAGACTGATTTGCCAATACAAAGAAAAAAGTTCTCTTCTGTAGGCCAGTCCAATTAGTCAGACAGGAGTAAGGGGAGAGGAGAGAGGAAATAGCAAACCAGAATATCAAGGATAATGGATGGGGCAATACAAGGAGGCATGCAAAAACTCTTTCAGTTGCTCTGTCTGAGCATAGGCTGGAACTGAATGTTCTTGAACTTCCCCTCTAGGACTATTTGATGGCAAAACACAAAGGTCCTCTGAGGATGAGCAGATGCTGCTACAGTTTTGTAGAGATGTAGGAAGGAGCAACTCCTGAAATTCTACAGCATTTTGAAAAATAGGCATATTCTCACCCCTGTTGGGTCTTTTTTTTTTTTTTTTTGCATTTTTATTCCCCAATTAGCTCAACACTTGACATTAAGCAGTGCGGTAGGTTTACATATGCATATATACTAATCAATGCAAATGCCGACTAATAAATGCCTCCCCTCTTTTTTTCCAAAGTGGGATGACAATCCTGTAGATTTGTTGGGGGGGGGGGAGAGATTTCCAATGGCTATTAATTACCACATCATAGCCAGAAATTCAGCTGCACTTTTCTGTGTCATATGGCAAATCCTAGCAAAGCTGCACCTATTGATGCCACTGAATCTTTGCTGAGGAATTAAAAAAAGAGAAGAAGGTTCCCTCACAAGAAGGTCTTACGCTTATGCTCCCCTACTTTCATTTGGTATCTTAAAAGTTTCTGGAAATATTATATAATTCTAACCTTGCATTTCTTCAGATATGCTGAGGTCTGGGCTTCCAATTGAAGGCTAGATTGTTTGATATACTTATTCAATTATGCTTTCACTGTATATTGTTATCAACATATACTTCTATAATATTCTAAACACCAGATGGCAGCAAAATCTGAGTTCTAATTTCCATTTTGAATAGCTGTTAAACGGGGGCCAGTTTAGGAACTGTACATTTAGATAGGCAGAAGGGCACATATAAATATTTTTGGAAAATTGTACTCCTGCTGCCCATTATGGAAAGTTGGGGTGGGTGGAACTGGAATTTAGATTTGTAAACTCTGGACAATGGGAAAAGCTATTGAGAACAC
This sequence comes from Bungarus multicinctus, assembly GCA_023653725.1. Lineage (NCBI taxonomy): Eukaryota > Metazoa > Chordata > Lepidosauria > Squamata > Elapidae > Bungarus > Bungarus multicinctus. Next base: position 160,073,496 of record CM042834.1, read on the forward strand.
TGAGACAGGACTTTTACTTTCTATTTTATTAAAGAATTCCTCCAGTTTTGCTTTGAATAAATTCCAGTTTTGCTCTTTGATAAACCAAGGTAACTGAAGCTACAAGTCACATTTTAAAAAAAAAAATGGGAGGGAGATTTTAGCAAGTGCATTTTTTTTTTAAGTTTTCATGATGAGTTTGGCATATCAAAAATTATTCCTTCTGTAAAAACCAATACCTAAAAAAATGCCTTTCTGGTTTTATTTAACCCTAGGGGCTGTCTATCTGTAACCACCTTCCTTTTTCCTATGATCCCTGTTCACATAAATCGGAAATGGAATATTGTGATGTAATAGAGTCTCCCTGTGAGTAATCAACCAAAAGCCATTAGTTTGGGGGGTAGTTATGTCAGTAATGAACAACACTTGGTTTATACCCCACGAAGCAGAGGGCAGTGTTGATAATTAGAAAGAGAAGAAGGAAAGAGTGGGTTTGAACTCTGATGGGTATAAGAGTGAACTGCATTCTCATATTGACAGAAAGCATTCAACAATGAAATGTGGCTTTAATCAACTGGCAATAAAAATTGCTATCTAGCTGCACTATAAGGTGTATCTGAAAGATTTCTGCCAAATTCTAACCTACAGCCAAATTATGCCATATTTGAATTGTGACTTTGAGCAATGATGTGGGCACCTTCATAGAACCCAAACAGATTTTTATTATCCATCTTTGCACAATGCAATTGCATTTTCATTTTATAAGTGTCCCCATGGAATATTTTATGAGATTAAAATTAGCACAGTGTCCTCTAGCTTTAGTGAAGGCCAAGTTGGGACCCTCAAGATCTAAACATATTCAAAAACAGAAGAAAAAGTGGAGTACAGAGAATTTTAAAATTAATAAACAACGATTAGATTTATACATGATATCATCTGTTGATCCATAGCTACTGAATAAGCTATTGGTTAGTTCAAAACTTTGGTTGATTGATTGATTGATTGCACCAAGTGATTTGTATGGCTGCTCAACTTCTGAACTGCAACTCCGAGCAATTAAAAGCATGAAATAAAAATAACCCCAAACATAAAAATACAAATAACCTGGCAAAACGAAATGCAGTAAAATTGAGAGAAAATTTCAAGCATGTCCACATTTCTCAAACAAGAAGGATGTATGTGTATGAAACACTGTGGCCCAATGCCCAGAAGACAGGGCAGAGAGCTTCAAGGCTTTTGGAAGGTCTGCAAATGATAATGCATCTATCATACTCGCAAATGCAAGTTGTAACATCTCAGAATAAAATAAATTATAGTATTATAAAATGGCAGAAAACTCACAAAATCGCCAAATGTTGAAAGATTCCAGCATTCTTACTTGAGAAGTTGTGAGAACATTAACAATTCAAATGCAAATACTGACAGTTCACAACTTCCTTTGTGAGAATGCTGGGGTTTCTGAAGTCATCAGTATTCAGAATATGTAATTTTATCATTTTAATAGCAATTATACTTTTATACCACTGTCTGAAATGCTTGATTTTAAATCTTTGTGGTAAGAATCTTTGGCATCATTTGTTTGTTTATTTTGTTTCAGAAGTCATCCAGTGTGAAGTCTCCTCAGCTGTTGCTTCCCAGATAGGAAGTACTGTTGTATGTCAGTTTTGTTAAAATGTCAACCATCACAAATATTTAATATCAAAATAAAATAACACAGGCACTCAGATCCAGTCAAATATTTAGAGATAAATTGGCAGATGCTTTGAGAATATCCAGTGAAATTTTCAACATTATAATTCACAGGTGAGGACAATGTTGAATCAAATTAATTTCACAGCTGTATGAGATGACAGGATGAGCCAAAGGAGGGGTCATGCATGTCATCAGTCCCAAATTCCTTCATGCCAAAAAAAGATCTTAAATTCCGTTGATCTGCTGAAGAAAAGTCCATTGACACCACCATTTTGTTTTGGCTATTAGTAGTTCAGATTCTTGTAGAACATTAGTGTGCAATCACCCTATAGTCATTTGAATTCCTTGCTTCCTGCTTTATTGTGCCTGACAGCATCAATTGATTGCTATTCTTAACTAAAGAGAAGCAATGTTACCTTTTCTCACAGTGGCACATTTGCCTTCTTAATACCAAGATTTTCTAGCTGATCATACATTTAGAGTGCAGGGTAAATTCTGATGTGGTATACATTGTGTGACTATCATAGTACTAATAAGGGGAATTAAGATAGAGTATCTTGCTTCAAGGCCAGATGCTTTGCATTGTCCTTGATAGTAGGAGCCACATCAGTTACACATATGTTAGTGTGATGACCCGGGGCATGGCACAAAGGCAACACAGCCAGAGAACTGGTATGAGTCCCTTTATTGGCACCAACTTTACCCCCAATGTCCTGTTTACTATCCAGCCTGGAGAAAAGCTCTCTCACAAACCTGCAGCAGCCTCTGGCTGCAGATACTCCAAATGCTGTAAGCAGAATGATTGCAATCAATCACTCCAGCAGAGCAAGATAATGAGTCCCAGAAGTGAAGAATCATGGCAATAATTCCAGCAAGATAAGATAAGCATATAGAAGCATGGCAATAATTCAAATAGTCAGGAGGAATGCCAGGAATGCAGGCTACAGCTCTCAACACTAGATTAATTCAGCATCTGTTCCCAACAAACAGCTCTCCCAACTGCCTTTCCTTTAAACTCCATCCCCAGGTGTGCCTTGTGAAGGGAATCAGGGCCCTTTCCTTCCTCATAAACCACGCAACCCACGTTGCTCTCTTTTGCATTCCTCTCTGTGCACCCTAGGATGAGGAGCAGGTGGTCTTCATCTGAACCCCCTCTCCCTTGTTCTACCTCTTCCATGCTCTTCCCCTCCTGACTTTGCCCTTCCCCAGTTTCCTCCACAGCCAACGGAGCCACTCTTCCGCTCTCTGTCAGCTTTGTCTTCCGTCTCGGATTCAGACTCCGGGGGCCTGACAATTAGTTTCAGGGAGGTGGCAAGGCTCTCTGATAGCCTATTCATATTTATGTTTAGCACTAATCACTGATAGGCTAGTTAACTTTCAGTGATGAATCAGATGCTGCTGCCCCTGGCAGCTGCCACAGCATCCTGGTTACCCTCCATTTTAGTTTGTGTCTTGTCATGCTTGTGGTTGGCAAATATTTCCTGTGTATACATTTCTACATGTTACAGAGACAAGATACTGGAAAAGATAATAAAGAAAACAGATCTGCCAACATCTAGAAACAAGTAAAGTAATAACTAGCAGTTAGCATGGGTTTGCTAAGAACAGATCATGCCAAACCAATCTTATTTCATTCTTTAACATAGTGACTAAATTAGTAGACCAGCGAAATACTGCGGACATAATATATTTAGATTTCAGCAAGGCATTCAACAAAGTAGACAACAACCTACTTCTTGGTAAGCTAGAAAAAAGTGGAATAGATAGCATCACCACTAGATGGACTCACAACTGGGAAACCATACTCAACGAGTACTCCTTAATGGGTCCAAGTCTACATGGAGGGAAGTAAGTAGTGGGTGCCTACAAGGTTCTGTCTTAGGCCAGTACTCTTCAATATCTTCATTAATGACTTAGATGAGGGAATAGAAGGGGAACTTACCAAATTTGCAGATTATACTAGGCTGGCAGGAATAGCTAACACCCAAAAAGATAGGCTCAAGATCCAGATGGATCTTGACAGACTAGAACACTGGGCCATATATAACAAAATGAAATTCAGTGTAGAGAAAAGTAAAAGTTTTTCTTAGGCAAGAAAAACCAAAAGTACACATATAGACTGGGTGAAACCAGGCTCAATAACAGTATCTGTGAGAGGGATTTTGGAGTCTTAGTGGACAACCAGCCAAATGTGAGCCAGCAGTGTGCAGCAGTCACCAAAAAAGCTAATGCAATCCTAAGTTGCATTAACAGAGGGATACAATCGAGATCAACTGAGGTACTAATACCAGTCTATAAAGCCTTAGTAAGACCACACCTAGAGTACTGCATCCAGTTTTGGTCACCACACTATAAAAAAGATGTTGAGACTCTAGAAAAAGTACAGAGCAGAGCAACCAGGATGATTAGGGGACTGGAGGCTAAAACATATGAAGAACGGTTACAGGAACTGGGCATGGCTATCTAGTGAAGAGGACCAGGCGAGACAAGATAGCAGTCTCCCAATATTTGAGGGGCTGCCACAGAGAGGAAAGGGTCAAGCTATTTTCTAAAGCGCCTGTAGGCCAGACAAGCAGTAATGGATGGAAACTGAACAAGGAGAGATTTAACCTGGAAATAAGGAGAAACTTTCTGACAGTGAGAACAATCAAGCAATGGAACACCTTGCCCTCGGAAGTTGTGGGAGCGCAATCACTTGAGACTTTCAAGAAGAGATTGGACTGCCATTTGTCGGAAATGGTGTTGGGTCTCCCGCTTGGGCAGGGAGTTGGACTAGATGACCTACAAGGTCCCTTCCAATTCTGATGATCTGTTATCTGTTATTATAGTGGCCTTCATTGTTTATTCTTATGTTATCTTAACTGTCAGCAAAGATTGCAAAAAAAGGGAATATAGTAGCAGAGATGTATGGCTGATTCAATCACACAGGGCTATAAGATCTGGGTTGCAAAACTCTGGACAGACAGTAGACGGCAGCAAAGAGATACCCTGATTCTTTGGTCATCTAGAGTTTTGTAGTCCAGCTCTGGTAGTTCTTCTCTATATTTATTTCTTTGTGATTTGTATCTTACTTTTCAGCTGGGAATTCAAGAACCAGAAGCAGTCTACTTAGCACACTCTCCTCCCATTTTTATAGACAGCAGCTGCTTTTGGAGGTAGGCAGAGGAGGATGAGTATCAGCTACCCAGCAAGTTTCTATAGCTGATGGGGGACTTGAAGGTGCATCTCCCCAATCTTAGGGCAACACTCAAACCACTACAGCAGGCCAGCTGTCACACATCATTCTTTCAGGAATTGGAAAGCAAAGTTAACTAAGGATTAATATTCATCCGGATTAGTATTTGAATGGCATATTATATGGCTTAGGTGGATAAACTTACTACTAGGCATGGTTACAAACTATAGTTTAGATAATCCCCTAAAACTATAATTTAATATATGTTCTGGACTCAGAGGTTACCCTGGATCTAATCACCACATTATGATTTACCACAGCATTAAAACAAATGCATGAATGCTGTCCTTTCTCCTGCACTCAGCATCCATTTCCTCATCCTTGGCTATCACCATATGCTCCTCTTCTGTTTTATTTTAAGCATGTAAACCCGGTGATATAAATTAGGTGAAAACACTGGAGTTAGAAATTGGGGATATTGGAGAATTACATTCTTTGCTAATGCGCTAATTTTTAGAAATAAAATACTCGGTAATTTCCTTTTGTGCTTTATGAGAATAAGAAAGTTTGCTACACATCCTGATACACATATGAGGTAGTCCTCGACATATGACCGTAAGTTATGTCAGTCATCAAGTCGTAAGTGAACTCATTGTTTGCTATGAGGCATTTTTGCTGAAAATTGGAAGTAAATGCTTGTAAAATGGCAGTCACATGTCTGTGGGACATTGCAAATGGCCATAAATGTAGGCCAGTTGCTGAGCACTTGAAATGCAGTCACATGATGGTCGTTCAAACTTTGGAATTGGATTATAACAATAGGAATAGGAATAGTACTTAAATTTATATACCACCCAATAGTGCTTTACAGCACTCCTTAGTAAGTTTAAATGTCAGCATAATGCCTCCAACAATCTGGCTCCTCATTTCATCGACCCCTGAAAAATGAAGGCTGAGTCAATCTTGAGCCCGCTCAGGATCGAACTCCAGGCTGTGGGCAGAGTTTGCCTGCAATACTACACTTTAACCACTGTGCCATCAGTACCTTTTGGAGGGTCCTTCATAACTTTGAATGGTTGCTAAGTGACCAGTGATAAGTCTAGGACTACCTGTACTTTCAAGGATAGTATGAAGAACTGAACTAAAAATTGGCCTGGAGGAAACGCCACAATGGAGTTCCGTTTTCTTACATTATTTCCAATGGTTAAGTATGACCAGACAGAAGGATCCAGGCCCATTTGCATTTTAACCCACTGCCCAGTGGTTCTTTATGAAAAGATCCCTACTGAGAGGGAAACCAGTTTATCTGTTACTATGGCAATCCAGCTATGCCACTGAGACAGTAAGGAGAGGAATGCCTGTTTGCACAGGAAAACTTGAATCATGTACAGGCACCTTTTTCCTCTTCTGGCATAGGTGAGTGGAAGCAGCTTGTGGGAGTTTACCTTGAGCATAGGAGGATATGAATATATGCTTCAGACATCCATATGGAGAAGGCAAAAGTAAATTGTAGTTCTGGACTTGCCCATCCATATGCCCAATCATGGCCAATACAGATGTAGAACATAGCATACATCTATGAGGGATATTTCTTCCTAGGAATTTAAATTTGGATTTAGAAATACCTAATTTGCAGCAACTGTAAACAATTCTGCAGAACTATCATTGTTGAGTACTTGGAAATAAGGGTTATAAAAGGATCAGAACCCCGCTCTGTATTTTGTTAAGAAAACCAAGATTGGGTGCCATTTATAGAGAGGCACAGACGTTTGGCATTTGGGAGTCTCATATCCAAATGTTAACTTACAATCCTGTGAGAAGTATTTCTCCTCCTCCTCAATGCCACCCTGTACAAGCATGTTTTACCATACACAGAGCTGTGCACAAGTTTCATTATTATTTATTTATTATTATTTATTGGACTGCCCGTTTCTTGGCAGCAACTCTCATAAGGCTGAAACTCAGTAAAACAAATTTAATAATTTATTGTATTTGTTTGCCACTGGATTCTCAATGACTCTGGGCATTCAATTTTATATATATATTTGTTTTCGGAGGTTTTCGCAGGTATTTGTATGTGGATTTTTGGTTCTTCGGGTTTTCTCCCGCGTAGCATTGGAAGTATCTAGGCGACGTTTCGATGAAGTCTCATTCATCATCTTCAGGCTTGTGTCTTCGGCCTTACTCAGAGAAGCACAAGGCCGAAGACACAAGCCTGAAGATGATGAATGAGACTTCATCGAAACGTTGCCTAGATACTTCCAATGCTACGCGGGAGAAAACCCGAAGAACCAAAGATCCATACACACACACACACACACACACACACACACACACACATATAAGAATTATTTTTATTATTGTATGAAGACTGCATATGTTTAAATCATGATTCACAAGCAATTATAGGTGGAGTTACATATATTCTCAAAACAAAACAAACTGAACTGAACCAGTAATTTCAGCCTTGGCAATTCAAGGTATTAACAACCTTTTGATTTGAACTCAGAAGGCAATAAACAGTGAAAATATTAAAAATACTCTTCAATTACCTGGCAATTACCATATATAAATATTTAGTTTTGAGGTGCTTGCTTTTTAGCAATAATTGGCTCATATTTAGATAAGTTGGATGTCAGAAGTATTATCCATAAGTCTGCAAGAGATTTAAGAACAGCTTATATATATCCTCCATAGTTATTGTTGTTTTAAAATCTGGGAACCAGATCCATGTAGCTTTAGCAGTTCAGCCTGAAATCCTAATTTACAGATGGTGGTGACTTGCTGTAGGGAGCAATTATTACAGAGTGTGGGACTTGAAGTCATGTCTCCAGCCTAGCTTGACTATTCACAGGACTCTATTCTTAGGGAGATCTAGAGCAATCCTAACCTAACCTTCCACATTTGCTGGACTACATTTAGATAGATTTATACTACATTATAGTTTGATAAGGATAGTGAAATGTCTAATTAAAGATCATTAACTATCTTCTTAGAACTAAAGATCTCAGGATTCCCTGTGAAGCTAGTTTTAAAGTAAATATATTATTTGTGTCAAACTTCATTGAGTGCCTGTCAATTCATTTCTTTCTTGGAAAAAAACCCCAGTATTTTTAGAAGCAGATATGATGGTTTCGTGAATATGCTTTCTGTACCTCAGCCATGTGCTTCATAAAAAGAAGCTCATAGGGAAAATGTTTCTTATAAATTATTTTCTGCTCCAAAGGGCTAGCAGAGCCTTTGTGGCATATGACCATATGGAAATGTTCTAGCCCCCGCTGTCATCTCAGACTTATTTGCATGTTTAGCAAGGAGAACAATTCACAGTAAGAAAAGGGGAGAGAGAAAGAAAATTTTCCATGATTCAAATCCAAGCAGTTGCGAACTGGAGAGAAAAGCTATGCATTTTGTCATTGTTACCATGAGTTGTGATCAATCTTCTACTTAGTGCTTGTGGGAATCCTATGCTGTTTATTACTTGATCAAACATGCTAGCAGATCTGGTGTGTTTGTGTGTGTTCCCATGCTCCCAAGTATTCCTGTATCACCAACAATAACACTGGCAAGAATTCAGAATTTTATTGGCTGTTCCAAGCAGTTCATCTATGTTATCTCAATCATCTTTGGATAGCTGTTTAGCAATCTGCATCATAATCTCATTACTACCAAGAGCACAAAGGTTAGGTGAGAGCCACCTTGTGAGTTTATAGTCAAGGCAAAGCTTGACTCAGGAAGTAGCACCAAATTAGATTCTCTGACAGCAGATCTGTATTTTTAAGATTCTATCAGACACAGAGAAATACTTTTCTTGGCAGCAAAAGCCAGGTATAGGATAGCAGAATTCCATCTCCAGCTTACCCTATATGCATTAATTCCTGAGTCTCCACATATTTCTTTTCCTGCCATTGCACATGTTTGAGATCAGGGCTCAATTAAGAACTGATAGAATGAGATAGAAGAAACAAGTTACCAACAAACTTGACAGTTTGCTACTAAAAACAATTACCCTTTTCTTTCTAAACAATAGGGATAACTGAGTTAAACAGCCAGATCAGTATGGTTTGCTCATTAGTGGAATCTTTATAGGATATCAGCCAGGAAACATTCCATGCAGAAATCTATTTATCCCCCAAACCTCCAAACTAATATAAAGTGTATTTGGCTCCTTGAGTTTCTTTTTGACACTAGATAAACACTGAAATCACAATTTCTCTGTATAGAATTAGGGCTTGATAAACATTTACTGTATAATGATTCATCCTCATTCCTTTTACTGTATATCACAAGGGCACTTTATACATCTGAAGAACTGGGCTGAGTCAAATCAGCTGCTTATGCTTCAATGAAAGCGTTAATCTTAAAGATGCCATTGCTGTTGTTATCCTGTGTATACATTAGATCACGCAAAATAAAAGTGTCCCTTGAGAGAGGGAGGACATGATTTCAGTGTGGCTGGGTCTCTTGTTTTGATTACAAATACATTTAACATGAAGAGAATCCTGGAAACTGCTTACAAGGATTCTGGAAAGGCCTCTTTGACTTGTGTAATTCTGAATTGCTTGGAGGCCATGTGAGTGCACATGGGAACCCAACTCCCTTCCTCCACTGGCATTTTACTTACTTAGAACTGTTGCTGTTCTCTTGCATGGTATTGGAAGTCTGGAGAAAACGCTTAGTTTTGCCCAGACATTTAGGAAGGAATTGATACTCTTGAAAGAACCCTGCAGGCTGATGTGGGCAACTCAGCCAAAATCTGTTCCTCTGCCTCTTAGATTGAGGTGAGATGGAAAACATTTCTCTTTCACATCATGGAAAGAAGATGTCCTTCAATCTGCATCTCAGTGACGATCCTAAGCTATTTATCCTTCTTGGAGCATATCCAGAATTTCAAACTGGCTCATCAGGGGAAAAAAAAGCACTCTAGCTAATGAAATGACCTTTTGTCTTTTTTATGGAGAGCAGTGGTAAAATATCAATGGATTAGAAGAATTAAATTGGAGGTTTAGTTGGAACATTCCCTCACTGCCTTTTCTGTTTTCTTTGTCTAAATGTGGTATTTCAACATTATTTGACACATATTTAGCTTATCCTTAAGCCTGAAATGGGCTTATTGCATATTGTTATCCCATCATTCATATTTCCAATATCACATGATACCATTGCCCCTTGTGCTTTTTAGTGTGCCCATTGCACAGATTAGCCAACTGAGATGTAAGTGAGAGACCTGAAACCCAGCCAGTATATGGGACCATTGTTCAGTTCAAATTTAAATCAGTATCCCATGACAAAATTGTATGATCAGCCACACAAATGTTTTTCTGTGTTTGGCTGCTGCTCACCTGTCTTATCTCCCTTCACCTTCTTGGTTTTTCTGATGATTCAAATTTTGCCATGAGTCAAATATGCCTGTACTCCTCAACTTACAACTACAGTTGAGACCAGAATTTCCATTGTTAACCATGGCAGTTGTTAAGTGAGTCGCACCCAATTTTATGACATTTTTTGCCACAATTCTTAAGCAAATCACATGTTTACAAGCAAATGCAACCTTCCCCATCGATTTTGCATGTCAGAAGCTGGCTGGGAAATGGCAAGTGGTGAACATGTGACCCTGGGGTATTGCAACCATCCTAAAGATAGGCTGCTTGCTCTGTGCCCAAATCTGCTCATATGACCATTGGGATTCTGCAACGATCATACATCCGAGGACTGGATATACGTTAGATTTTTTTCAGTGCTGTTGAAACGCTGAACAGTCACTAAACGAATGGTTGTAAGCAAGGACTACCTGTAAAAAGCTCTTTCAACATGCAGATTTAAAACAATGCAAAGGATAAAAGAGACTGGGGGCATTGACCATTGGATGGGCCCAGCTGGCCTGGAAATTGTGCAGTTTACTATTCAAGAAAATGGAGGAGCTTGGGTGATACAGCTACCTGGAACATTGGTACTGAAGCAGTGGTGGGATTCAAATTTTTTTACTACTGGTTCTGTGGGCATGGCTTGGCGGGCGTGGCTTGGCGGGTGTGGCAGGGGAAGGATACTGTAAAATTCCCACTCCTGGAGGAAGGTTACTGCAAAATCCCATTCCCTCCCCAACCCACTAACCTGCTTTCCAGCTCCATTCTTCTGTGCAGGGCAACAAAAGAAGACCTAGCCAATCAGCTGGGACTTGGGAGGCAGAGAATAGATGGGGGCCGGGCCAATCAGAGGTGGTATTTGCTGGTTCTCCGAACTACTCAAAATTTTCGCTACCAGTTCTCAGAACTGGTCAGAACCTGCTGAATATCACCTCTGTACTGAACACAAGGGAGAAGATACACAGCTTCATTCCCTGAGTGACAAGCTTCATATAAATACACAGCTTCATTCCCTGAGTGACAAGCTGCCTGTCTAATAAGCATGAAGGGTGTATAAGAAGGATAAGATAAAGATGGAAATGAGGAGGACAAGCTTTGTCTCGTTGATGGGAAGGAAATGGTGACTCAGAAAGACAGGAACTGCCTGGGGGACATAGAGTTTCCTTCTCTGTTATGACAGGAATGTACATAGGTAGGCCACAGATCTTGATGTCTACTGGTTCTTCAAGCTATGCTGGCTCGTGCTGAGGGCACTCCTAGGATGTTCCACTGACGTTTGGGTCATCATTGCAACCATCTCTTGCCAGGTGAAAATGTGAGCTGTTGATTTCAGTCCCATGAAAAGCAATAGACCAGAGGACAAAAGAGACTTGATGTATACTTCAACATCAGGTAGGGATTGTTTCTGTAGCTGTACAGGTTAAATGAATGAGAGTGATGCAGGGGAACTGGATGCGGTTCATGCTTCTGATCTATTATTTGTGGATTACTGGGACCACTTACTTTTTCCATCTTAGTTGTGACTTTCCATTGTGACTGGCTGAAGGGGCTAGTCAAAAGAGGCAGCAACAACAACAACAACAAAGTTTTATTTTGTCAAGTGATTATAAGGTAATAGATTATAAGTATAAATATAGTTATGAATACATGAAATGGATACACATAAGAAAAATAAAAAGAAACAATAGGACAGGGACGGTAGGCACGTTGGTGTGCTTATGCACGCCCCCTACAGGCCTCTTAAGAAAGGGGTGAGGTCAATAGTAGACAATTGTATACTGTATACAAGCAGCAATTGTATACAAACAGCAATTGTATACTGCTTCTCCTGACTGTATGTAAAAATGTGATGTCTTATTAAGCAATGTGATTGTTATCTGTGGCCAAGGAAACTGGGTGACTAGGGTGTAACTGGAGAGGAACTGGAAAGGGGAAGTGCTTAGATAAGAATAGAATAATCAACTTTATCTTGGTGAGGTCCCAGTTGGAGATGACCACTTCAGTATGCTGCACTGAAAATTGCAACAAAGCTATTTTACTTTACCAAGTAAAGGTGAGAAGGATAAACTGGTGAGGTTAGTTTGGGGTGGAGTGGGGATTACTAGAATACTTTAATGAACAAATGGCAACTTGGAATGAAGTGTTTTAGCTCCTATGTCATTAACAGAGGTTGTGCCTATGTGACAACTTTTACAAGTATGATGTTGGTGTTAGACAAAAAAAGTGCAGGAAGCAATTACTGTTTTTAGGACAAACAACAGCCAGCAAAACTGAAACTATCAGGTCCAAGTTCAAAAGGCTGAGTCAGGACCTAACAATGCCTTTCAAGAGGAGCTAAAACACATGTTTCTTATCATAGAGTTAAAAGCTGCTAGTGGAGCATTAGACTTTTCCTATGAATCTGAATGTAGATTATGTAGATTGACTGAATGCTCCCTATCCCTTTAATTCATTCTGAGTTCATAAGACAGATACAGGGGGTTGGAAATAGTGCATCTGGAATTCTGGTGAATACTTATGCATTTACGGAGAACTCATTTTCCAGATTATACTAGTGGTTTACACAGGATCAAGGTTCTTACTTTTGTTAGCCCTATTGCTTGGCTTTATATTTAAAACTTGTCGTGCTAATTCAGAGTTTGTTATTAAATCCACATTTTGGGGGATCAAACAAGGCAACAAACCAGGAAACTTAGAGCCTGGATTTGTGCCACATGTGAAGTAAATCTCCACCCCACCCCTAACATTAAAGGTCAGTTTCTTAGTAGTTTGTATAGCAATTAGTTTAACTGACCTGGTGAAGCATGTTGTATAAATCGAGCACTGTATTTGTATGCTGTGTTTGGTTTACTCAATTAATCCAATTTTCTCAGGGTTGCATAAACTTACCACCCACATTTAACATGTTATGCAAATCAACACTTGGTCTTTTTAATTTCCAGTCTATCAATCTTACTTAATTTATTAGTTACCATTCCATTCCCAGATTTAGGAATAAGTTGCCTTTTTTTAAAAAAAAAATGCCTTTGTCACTAGTGTCTTTACAAAACAGACGTATACCAAATTGACATTTCTCCTGACACAGAGGGAATTGGCAGGAAATGCTTCACTGGCTAAATTGCTCTACATAAGGCTGCTGTAAAAGGCTAAAACACAATAATAATGGCAGTGCTAGCCACTGAGGGAGAAGTAAAGCATCTCAAATTGTGGTTCCCTTATCATTTTTCCTTCAAGAACATACTTTTTCCTGTTGGATGGGGCAATACCTGGTTAAGCATTGGGAATGCATACTGTTTTTCCATATCAGATTGCATCAGTAACCAATGAGAGGGTGAAGGCCATGTTATCATAACAAACATGAGCCACAGAGGACCTGTTTCATTTTAAATATGCATGGTTTATTACATTGGCAGTTGCCCTGAGCAAAAGGCATTAGGTTAAAGGTTACATTTCTAGCACTTTACTAACCTATTCACCTGCTCTGCTTTCAAAGTGGGGTGCACTTCTTCAAGTTTGGCTTAGCTAGCAAGTATCCTGTATTTTTCCATCTAGCACACTTCCTGAAGAGAGCCCATTTAGTGTGTGGGTTGGACTTCACAGGATGGAATGCTTCTCCATTCAACAGATAACCCAGCATGTAGAAACTAGGCATCCTAGAGAAAAAGTGAGAATGAAACTCTGTTCTTTTATATGCTAGGTTTCTATCTGCAGGTTTCTGTGTAAATGGCTTTTGTATGAGAGAGCATTCTGTTAATAACCTCGTGTTATCCTCTAAAGCAAAGCAAGTCAGGCTCAGGTTTATCTCCTGAATGAGAAGTAAGCCAAAGAGGAGACTGACCAAAGACTTTTTATTTCTAATTGTCACTCTGCTTATGGCCAAAAACAAATGAAACTGGATTGTATTTCTTGCTGCCAGAAAAGAGTAAATTCTAGTGACAGAGAGAATGTAAGTCAGATTTTTCTTTCTTTAGCCAAAGCAAACGCTAGATTTGTATGAAAAGAAGGCAGTACCCCCTCCCCTTCAACTTTAAATGGGAGGATTATTTTAGATTCTCTGATAATACTGCAAAAGACATAAGTGGTGTCTTTTTCTGTCTAATCATCAATAGGTGTAGGGATCACCATCTTATTTTCAAAGTAGTCTCCCTTTCAGGTAAGTATAGTATTAGGACTATATTGAGACAATTGCATGGCTGTCTATGTTTGGTCAGTTATAATACCAGTGACATGTGTATAATATGCAGGCAGGATTAGTAGTTTGATTTGGCTTTTTGTGATTATGCGTGTTGGGTGAGCCTCATCTCACTTGATCAGTTTTAGTTTCTTGCTCTATGTGTGGTGTATAAAGGCAGAGGAGGGAATCAGCTCAAGAACCAGGTTAAATATGTTATGCAGACACAGTCAATATGAATTTAATTAGGCATGTGCCATTTGTATAGAAGAAAGTATAGCCGATGTGCCTGACTACATGCGCTTTGTTAGCTGGGTGTGGAAACACAGGCATGTGTGACTCGTTGGGAGGTGTCCTCCTTAGCCATTGACTGCCACAACTGAACTTACCCCTTTTTAGTAGGAATTCACTTGACCAATAGATGTCAGGCTGAAGCCAAGTTTCCATTGCCCAAACAGGCCTAGCAGGAATATCTTGAAGCCACCAACACGCAACCTTCTGCTTTTAGTACTTGAGAATCACAAGACCACCCAGCCTGCTCTGATTCTCCTTTGAGGATTTATCTGCAGCTACTGTCTATTGTGGATCATTACAGAGATGCTTCAATTGAGTAAGCGGAATAAGGTCCTGGGTTTGGCTTACTATAAGTGTGTGTGAGAGAAGGGGGGGGGGGAGGGAGGGAGAGAGAGAGAGAGAAGCATTATTATCCTAGCATTTTGTTTTCTTTCTTTTTCACTTATTTGAATCTTGAACATGATCAGACAACTTCAGCTTTAGCTGAAAAAAAAAGCATTAAATGTTCTTTAATCAGTTCCTTTTTACTCTATGTACTAATTTTTTGTTTCCAAAAATTACTGAAATAGTTTGAGGTTCCAGATGAAGGACTTCACAGAATCTTAGTTCCAGAAGTGAATTCCCCTTAACATAAAGATAAACAAAGCAACAGCAACAGGCTTGTCTTGAGTTGGGATGTTTTGGCTCAATATGTACATTCGGGGTAGGGAATTCTTAGCAGATTTATCAGCTTTCTTCCCCCCCCACACACACCTTGGCTGGCAGGAAGGACACTTACACGCATCAGGTTTTACATGCTGCAAACAGATTTGAAGAACAGCATTATTTCTAGACTGTAAATGTGTTTAAGTTGTGTAATACATTCAGGCTGAGACCCATCTGCTTTTGATGATGACTGTTGGGAGAGAGTGGGTGTCTTCCTGTAAGGTATCTCACTAACAGTTGTGCCTAGGATGGATGGATGAATTTCAGTTATTTGAGAGCTGACATAACATGAGAAAGAGCTGTAATTCCTAAGTCTTCAGCTGAGTTCTTATCGTGGCTCTGAATGTAAACTGGGTGAAGGTCAGTTTAGAACTATTAGTCTCACAATCTCAGCATATGCTACAGATAGTCTTCCGACCTACGATGACAATTGACCCCAGAATTTCTGTTGCTAAGAGAGACAGTTGTTTTGCCTTATTCTATGACCTTTCTTGCCATAGTTGTTAAGTGAATAGCTGCAGTTGTTAAGTTACTAACATGGTTGCTAAGTGACTCTGGCTTCCCCAATGACTTTGCTTATCAGAAGGTCGCAAAAGGTGATCACATGACACTGCAACTATCATAAATACATGCCGTGTCTGGATTTTGATCACGTGACCATGGGGAATACTTTTTTCATGGCTGTTGTAACATTGAGTCTCTAAATGAACTGTTGTAAGTTGAGGACTACCTGTATCTATAAAACGGGACATTAAGGTTAACCTTGGTGTATTTTTCAAAGACAGTTGTACAAATAGTGCCTGCAAAGCACTTTGAATTCCTATGTAATTGTTCACTGCTAGGTATTATTAGTTCTGTTACATTGCATTGTGTGGTCTGTCTAGTTCAATATCTTTTTCAGCAGCATCAGATAGGTGATTTCAAGAAGCCCAAAAGTGGGCAATGAAAGCAGTGTCTTCTCCTATTTGCTGTATCACTAATGTTCAGAGCTAGATAACGCTTAGTGACGGTGAATGACTTTATTTATTTATTAGCATTAACCATCCTAATGTCAGGTGAGGTTATATTGAAGACTGATATACTTTAAAATAAAGCTTTTGGTGTGTGTGTGTATGCTTTGTATCTTGTGCATATAAATGCTGTTGTCTTATGCTAGTATCACAGTAGCATGACTCTTTTTAAACAATGTGTGTCTTTTATTATTTGACCTGTTATAGCAAAAAGTCCACGCTAACAGATTTGTCTGTATACATGCGTTTGATAAGGAAGCATCTGCATTTTCCTCTATGCTGGTATAAGTTTGTCAGTAGTTGCTTTAGCAATTCTGTGTGTGTGTGTGTGTGTCTGCAGACACACCAACGATCAACTGTTCTCAACATGGGTGCTTTTGTAGAAGCAATGTGACTTGTAAAAAGCAGTGGAGATTACTTTAGGCCTAGCAGTATTTACAACGACGAGAAGCCAAGTTGGCACTAAAGAGTTACTTACTGAATAAGTTGATACCCCCCCCCCCCTTTGCTTTCTTTCTTTTCCCGATGCATCTATTTTGGAGGCGTTGCCATGACGACAGGCAGGCACACAACAATGCAGTTATGGTGGCTCAAAAATAGGAGTCTATTTTAGAGATGCTATTTGGAAGGTAGAAATGATGACAGGGGTAATACCTGATAGCAGGAATAAAAAGGCTTGAGGCTTGGTTCCAAAGTTTCCTTCTTATTGTCACCAGCCCTATTATCACTTAGGCTTTTGCTGAGATATAAAAGGCACTCCCTTCCATTTGCAAACTTATAATCTGAAGCCAGGCTTCCTTGTTTTCCTTTTGCCTCAATTCTTCCTCAGACTCAGACTGGAATTCCAGTTCCAAGACTTTCCGCACATTGTAGCTGGCGGAAAACCTCCACTTTGGCTCCTCTTTTAGGTTTTAGAAAGGAGAACTGCAGAGAGTGACTTTCCACTCCTCGTCTTATATCTTTTTCAGATGTGGAGAAAGGAATGTCCTGTCCTAGTCCATCCCCGGAGGAAGTGATCTGACTGTACTTTAGAGCTATTTCCCCTGCAGCGGCTGTCACACTTATTTTGCTAGTGTTTGGGTGTCTCCACCCGTACTGTTGCATTACTATGGTGATGCTGGTACTCATCCTCCCTCTTGCAAGATCCATAGCAACCCAGCATCTCACCCTTCCCTTCATCCCTATGGCAACCATCTCACAGACCTGCTCTGCCTCATCAATAATTTTCTAACTCTGGTGTTGCTATCTCTTATTTGATGTAGAGTATAAAAGAGGGGTAGGCAGCTGCAGTTCGGGAAGGAAAAGGGGGGGGGGGCGCGGAGATTGTAGCCAGGTATTTTTTAAAAAAAAACCTGTGTGCAGAGGTAATGTGAAGTGAGAGAGGAATGACATGACAGTACTAAATTTGTGTTTCTTCCGCTGTTAGCATATATATGTGAAGGTTCAGGAAGGCATTTCTTATATGTGTGTGTAGCTTTTGAGTGTGTTATATCATGATATGTATGGGTTTTGAGCTATATGTGATTTTTGCTTTTGCATATATGTGCTTGCATTTATTACAGCCTGCCCTATCCCAAGGGCCAAAGAATTTGTGATGCTAAAACAAATTAAAATGCAATTCTATGAATATTTACTCAAAAGTAAAACTTCATTATATATACACATCCTTAAAATGGACGTGGTGAAGATAATAGTATAGGTGTAGATTTGTTAGCAAAAGTAACATTTCTGTATAAAACTTATTATCAAAGAGAAAGTGATAGCTGTGGCCAGGAGGGCCTTTTCACAGGTTCAACTTATGTGCCAGATGTGCCCTTTCCTCAATCAGGAGTCCTTGCAGATGGTCACTCAGGCCTGGTCACCTCATGATTGGACTTTTGCAGTGCGTTCTAAACAGAGCTGCACTCAACCATCTGGAAGCTACAATATACAGCAACATGAGCTGTGTAAAGGACTCTTGTCTTTGTGCCCATATGGTCACCATTGCTGTGGGGACTGCATTGCTTACCAGCTTTCTTTCAGGTACAATTCAAGGTGCTGACTGTTTGATTACCTAAGGAATTTATTTATTCATTTATTAGATTAATTTATAATTTATAAAAATTATAACTTTATAAGTAATTTTCCTCAGAACAAGAATCCTATGAGGTGAGTTAGGCTGAGAGAGAGTGACTGGCCCAGTCACTTAGCCAGTTTTCATGCCTAAGATGACACTAGAACTCACAGACTCCTGGTTTCTAGGCCAGCACTTTAACCATTACACTAAAATGGCTCTTCTCCATTTGTTTCTGCCCACCTGATGTTCCAACAGAGTGGGTGCTCCTCAGTTTATTTTTTATCAACCTTTGCCAGATTTGGGATCTAGAAAATGCGCCTTTTGTTTTGCGATCTCTATCTTCTGAAATAGGACCCCTCCAGATAAATAGATGTCCCTCATCCCTCCTGCAGATCCACAAAGCCTTTTAAATATAGTTTGTTCCCAGGCTTGGGTTTGTTTTTTTTTTAGGTTGGAGTGCTGACATATTTTTATTATTATTTGTGTGTGTGTATGTTGTTGTTGTTTTTTTAGTCTGGGCTGCTTTATTTTGTTAATATTTGTAACTTACTGTATATAATGGATTTTGTAAGCTATTCAAAGTCTACTTGGACATAACAAATTTATTAAAAATAAATGTAAAAGGGTAAAAAGAGAGTTAATGGTAGCCCACAGTCATTTTGTGAATGAGATGGGTAGTATCTAAATTTAATAAAATAAAAAAATAAAATGTTATGCTGCATCTGAATTTGTGCAGTAGAATACCATGTTCCCAAGTACATATTCCCAAGTTCCCTCCCTCTTATGTTCTCTGAAAACTGATATTGAGGCCTGTCTTCCCCTTCTGATGCTGGAGACAGCATTGCCATCATGACTACTGGCCATTAACAGATTTCATTTCTATGCATTTGTCCAAACCATAACAATTAGAGGCTATCACTACATTGTGTTTGTAAAGAATTCCAGAACATGACCGTGCCCTGAATTTCCCTTACTTGCTTCATTTTTTGCACTTTCTAACTTCTACTTTTACCTTTTTACTAAGGTAAAAAAAACTTCAGACTTAACCTTATGTGGAAATTGCTTCAGCCTGTTAGTAATTTTCTATAGAGGACAAATTTTGTTGTAACCAGTTATTTAAATTTGAATTCAGCTCTTTTGCTGTGGTTAAACTTCAAATATAGCTTTTTCCTTGTCAACTTCTTTTTCAGTAATTCACTTTTTTCTGGATTGAAATACAAAAATATTCTTTTGAGCTTATTGGAAAAATTTGACGTGAATGAGCCAGGATTTTATTTCACTTTATGTTTTTTATCAGGAAGGCTACATAATATGGTATTTTTTCAAAGGAATGTTGATCATTAAGTCAGACCAAAATTTTAGTGCAAATTAGAACATTTAAAGCTAAATTTGTTCATGGCGGATTTGCTATCAATGGCAATAATAAAATCTTGTGTTGGGTAACTTTTGAATTACAGTGCTGATAAAGATGCATTAAACAACTTGGGTGGGTTTAACCATCCAGCAGAAAATGATTGTTCACTGGACATTTTTATTGTATTCTATTTTGTCTTGGGGCCAGTGACTGGAAAAAAAGGAATGTAATTAGAGGATTCTCCCCTCCTGCTCTTCTCAGCATAGAAAAAAAAAATTCTGTGTGCATTGCAATCACAGCACAGATGATAAGAAAATTTTGCATTGGACTAGAACTCCTGTTGCTAGCATAGGATCCTTTTTTGTTACCAACCTGCCCTTAGGGATGGATGTGTTTGTTTTTCTACTTGGCAACTATAAAGTGTGGAGGGAGAGAGAGGAGTCATGGAGATTTGCTAGTGATCTACTTGCCAACTTTGAGAGAATACCGAACTAAATCTTGGTTTAGATCTTGTACAGGATAGAATTGGAAAATCATTTATCACTTTGATTTTAGTTTCTTAATAAAAGAAAAAAGGCATCCCTTGTTCCGCCCCACTACTATTGGATTTGACCTATTAACCTTATCCTTTGTCCAAACTGAGAGCCATTTTGGTATAGTGAGTAGTGTCAGGCTAGAAACCACAAGACAATGAGTTCTGATTCCAGCTTAGACAGAAAGCCGGCTGGGTGACTTCAGGCCAGTCCCTCTCTCTCTGTCCTGGGAAGAAGGCAATAGCAAATCATTTCTGTAATTTTGCCAAGAAAAATGCAGGGACTCATCCAAACAGTTGCCAGGAGACAAGAATGACTTGAGGGCACACAAAAAGTAATAATTTGTCCATCTAATGAAAATAAAGTGGCATCAAAGAGGATTTATTGCTTTTTACTGTCTTATAAAAATGCTGCCTGTTAGAAATAGAGAATTTTCTTTGAGGACTGGTGGGTAGACCACAATAAGACACAAGATAAACAGAAATGTCCATTTCACTGTCCAGATTGATAAAATCCTGACTTGAGGTTTTTTTTTTAATTGGGTAAAAGACTAAGTTAAAATCTGTATCTAATATATTTGAAACTCTACATAATAAATAGTATTGTTGACTTCATATCACCCAAAATCTGTTTAACAATGTAGATTTCGTTAACATCATGGCTAGGGAGGATTTTAACCTTGTCCTCCCAGCAATCCTCATTCTAGATGATTATTGGAGTGATGAAAAAAATGTTATATCTTAATTAGGACAGTTGGCAGGTGGTAGCCTTGGTCTTCCATGATTCTAATGATAATTATGGCAGAAAAATCTTGGATGTAAAGGAGAATTACCATTCTTCCATGCCATCTTCCTCAGAAACAAAGATATCTTGCATTGGGGCAAATTGGGGTCTCTGAGATCCTGAGACTTCATGGTATCCAAGCAAGAAAATCAGCTGGCATCTACTTCTCTTCTAATTACTAATAGCATAAGAAACTCATTCCTGAGCAAACCTACTTGTGAACAGATGTGCCAGTCCACAGTGATGCTTTGTAAAATCTCAGGCTAGTACAAGGGGGCTTCTTGTGTCCTTAAGTCAGATCTTGATTTAATTCATATTCATACCTGAATATGGCATACCTGCCAAAACTTTTGGCTTACCACCTCTTCCGCACACACACCTTTCCCATTAAAGCTTCCTCGCCAGAAAATGCCAGTGTAAGATGATATCTTCTCTTCCTGGCCTAATTCTTCCAGATATTGAGAGTGGAATTCATGGAATTTGGTTCCCTGCTCCACCTTCTCTGCTGCTTTTCTGATCTAAAGCTTTTTTCATTTTGAATTTTGGAAAGGCATCTAGGAAATCTTGGCTGGCAGCCACCGTTTAGTCATTAAATCACACTCCTCCACTAACAGCTCTGGATAGAAGGAGGTAGGAGAAGAAGTCTGTATTTCTGGACTGGGGGAAGTTGATAATAGAGACCTGCCTGGCCTCCTAGCATGTGGAAAATGAATGTTTAATGTAGCACCGCTAAAAAAGCCACACAGCCATCAAGCTGTCGTGTATTTCGGGAGCGGCGGAAGAGAGGTTGCGAGTTAGCTGTTTCTTGGAAACCCGGATTTAGCGGAGCCTCAAGAAATCAGGCACATAATAGCAATCACGACGCAGGAATCTCTTTCGAGACAAGGTGGGGCAGAGCCCTGGCAGCTGGCTAAGGCGTCTATCTCTGGAGGAACCACCGCGCCGCTTCTGCTCCCATCGCAAGCCATGCAGCACCTCATCGGCATCGGCGTCGCGGGCAACGGGACACCGAGTGGCATCCGGGCGTCACTGTGGAGAGCTGCGAGGCAGGGAAGGTGGGCCGGCGCGGGGGGAGTCTTGGAGGGCTGACAATGGTCAGGGAGGAGGGGGAAATCTCCGGCGAAAGGCGGGCCCTGCCGCGTCCCGGCTCCTCCTTTGCTTTACGTGAAGGAGCCGAGGATGGCGAAGCCCAGGCGGCGGTTGGGCAGCTTCGGGGCACGGAGCGGCCGTCGCCGTTGCTGAGACCCAATCTGGATCCTCCGTCCCCGTCCTCACCAAGTCCCTGGCGGCGGCGGCGGCGGCGGCGGCAGTCCCGGGCTGCAGAGTGCAAGCGGCCATGTGGTGCCTACAATGCTCGTCCGAGCGTCGCCCGGGACAGCTGCAGCACAAGCTCCTGCACTGGTGAGTGCTCCCCCTCCCCTTGCAAGTCCCCCTCCCCTTCCTACGCGAGGGGTGGGGGAGATCTGGTCGCCGCCAAAGCCCCACCGCGCATTCATTCCCTTTCTTTGGCCACTGGGAACGGCCCCCGCTCTGCCCGCAGCCGTAGACGGGGAAGCCAAGGGCCAGCCGGAGAACGCCTCCCCCTCCAAGCTGCAGACCGCAAAACAGAGGCCCTCTTCCGCAGGAAACACCGCTCTCCCCCTCCCCCTCCCCCTTCCTGATAGGTTTCCTCTTCCCTGGATAATTATTGGTTCTCCTGGAGCTTTGCTTGGCCAGATCCCTCGCTGCCCCTCTCTGCTCAGCCCCCCTTCCTGTTTGAAATTTTGAAATAATCTGAAAGAAACTCTTTCCCGCTGCCTTTATTGACGAATTCCCCTTCCTCATCTCATCAGCCACCACTACGTTCAGTAGGAATCCCCAAATGCCCAGGAAATAATTCTTTTGTCTTCTTTAGCAATAACAAAAGGGACACTTCTCAATTGTTTTCCTTTTGCGTCCTGCACTCACTTTGGAAGATTCAATAACCTGTTAATGAATATTTCCCTGACAGCCTTCTTGAAATGAATTTTCTGATTCTATAAAATCACATTCTTGGATTTCTCAGCAGACACTCCAGATTCACTCTTTATGTGGCTGATAATGCTGTTCTGCTAATCCTCATTCTAGATGATTATTGGAGTAATGAAAAAATGTTATATCTTAATTAGGACAGTTGGCGGGTGGTAGCCTTGGTCTTCGCATACTTATTCCTTCATCCCTAGAACAGACCTTACCAAGAAACTTCTCTGTGTGCCCCCTCTCCCAATCCCCTCTAACTACATAACCATTCCTGCTTTTTTTGCATTCTCTGTAAGCTTCCTCCTCTTGTAAATAATATTTCAATGAATGTAATTTCTTTTAACTTGAATGGCTCAAAATGGAGAATCTCCAAGAATTCTGCTTCCTTTATCTTTGCTTACAAAAAGGCAAGCCTAGGTCCATATCTAGCTTTTTTTATTTCTTGAGGTCCGTGATCTCTGTGCAAGGACTTCCATACCATATCTTCTGAATAACAGGTTGGACTTAGTCATTTTTCATTATGTGAACAAATTATTATCCACTTTGGATTTCAGAATTTACAAGAGTCCCAGAAGTGGATTATACGGAGGGAATGGATTAATGTGCCAAAAATCTGGTATTTCTATTGCCTCAGCAGCCATATAATCAGTTCCATCCACATTCAGCTTTCTTCCTTTACAGCTCTTTTGACTTAGATATAGATATTAATATTTAAGCTGGAAAAATTATATGTGACCAGCTTGATTAGGAAGAGATTCAAAGAAAAAGTTCTGGGATTGATGTTGGATGAAGGTCCCTAAGAATCCTAGTATCCATAAAAGAATGAGGGACAACAAGAGTCAACCCTGATGTGACTTGTCATATGGGGAATGTTTGCTAAATCACCTCACCTATGTCTGAATGTGAATCTTTGCTAGCCATAATCTTCAGTACCCTTGCCTTATTATGTCTTCTCTTTATAAAAAGTAACTAAATGAAGCAAAGTGATAAATATTGCAAAATAAGATTGGTAATAATACGAAATAGTCAATTACTACAGTTTGCAAGGCTCCCTTTTCATTTAAATGAGTGCCCAAAGTATTAGATATAAATATACACATATGGAGGAGAGCTTTATTTTTGTCTGTGTTAGGAATGGTGTATATCAATATTATAAATTGCATGTATATATCAGAAGATAAATAAAGTATTAAACTTTTTGATCCTCCTGAATAAACAAGGCAGGATGATTAAAAGTTGAGGTTGACAACATCACAGAAAGATTGACCAAGGTGGTACTAGTTATTTTATTTTTTTAAAAAAAGGTTAGCTGACTGTCAAGTAATGATTTATAACAACATTCCACCTATGTTGAGTGCATGTCAGCTTCAGCAACTTTATGCTCTCCTCATAGAAAACTTTGCAAACACAAATTTATTACCAGTAGTTTCCTGCCAGAAGTAGATCCCATACCAAGGTATTTTTATGGTAAGGTTTCCTCTGTTTCACCAATAAGCCCCCAGATCTGCTCCTGTCATTATGCTAGCTTGCTGCGAATATACTGTATCTTGTCCGAAATTTCCTACTGGTTTTGTGGAATTGGAATTCTAAAACAATGAAGATCTACTGGACTCTTACTTTGAAAAGCATGACCTGGCCAAGCTTTAAAATTACACCTTCCTTTAGGATTGCTTTGTCTGCCTGTAGTCCTGAACCTGCTATTAAGACTGGCTTTGTACAACACGCTCGGCTAATTTCTGGCTCGGTATATTGGGTTGTCCCAACCTTTACAATTAATTTATGGTGCATAGTGTTACATGAATATAGGCAGTTGAGTTAATTCAGTAAAACTATGGGCTCAACACACTCCTACTGAGATCAGTGGGGTGTCAGTATTCTGTTGGTATTTTTAAAGCAAAAGGCATTGTGCAGACTATAAAGATCTATTAAGCTTGATATTATATTATGTTATTGAGGAAAAAACCAAATTATATAGCTGTTATTATTTTAAAATGTTAATTTACTGGATTTGTTATGGTACTTTCCTTCTCAGAAGGTATTTCCAGGAAGGAAATCTTGGTGGCAATGATTCAGTTAGGAAAGCTTAGTAGATACATCTGGATGTCCCAAATTTATACAGCTGAAATATGGACTTGGCAGGAGAGGAGGGGGAGGGGGAGAGAGAGAGTGAGTCTCATCTGTTTAACTAGCAGGATTTATTCGTTTGTCTGTTCTAGCCCAGATTCAGCTTCACATCTGCGGCTTTTTCCTTTTTCAAAGAATAGATTCTCATTGTTGTAGAGATGAACAAATCCCACCCAAATAGATTTCAGTTTGAGCAAAAAACACCGCTTAGCCTCATAGCCAAAATTAAAGTCATTCAGTCAACTGATCATATGAACTTAACGTAATCAGGATTAATCCATTAAGATTACATAGATTTATACATAGACAACACAATTTTGCATTTAGATGGTAAGTATATTTGTCATCATGACAGGCATCTTCATTAGAAGAGGAATAATCTCCCCCCCCCCCCCATACAAAATAGAGAATTGTGCCTATTTTACATTAGTGCTTGTCAGATGACATTATAGCATGTATATATACAACTGCCCAATTGTGAAAACATTTTAAAATGGTGGCTATCAACTTAAAGAAGCTTTATGAGCGGTCCTCAACTTACAACAAAAATTAGGGCCAGACTTTCCATTATTAAGAAAGGTAGTTGTTAAGTGAATTGCGCCCAATTTTCTGACCTTTTTGCCATGCTTGTTAAGCAAATTACTGCAGTTGTTAAGTAAATTGTGCAGTAAACAGATCTGGTTTCCCTCATTCATTTTGCTTGTCTGAAGCTGGCTGGGAAAGGTGACCACGTGACCCCCCCAAGATCCTGCTATCATCATAAATGCTTGCTGAGTGCAAGCATCTAAATTTTAACCATCTGATTGTGGGGATGCTACAATTGATGTAAATGCAAGGACCAGTTGTAAGTCACTTTTTTTCCCCAGTGGTATTGCAACTTCAAACAGTTATAAATTGAGGACTATCTGTACCTCAAAAGGGGCATCATTTATTTGACCTCGGGTACTTTCAAAAGCTAAGAAATGTCAGCTCCAAGGACTAATTGATAGGGAACTACCGGGCAGTTCCAGGAATGCTGGTTAGACTGGGAAGGACAAAAACCAAGCCACTTCCATGACCTTGTAAGAAAGTGGATCAAGATCATCAAGGCTTGGAATCAAGTCAACCTAGGAGTATCGTCATCTTTATACAGTAGAACCTCTGGTCACGAATGCTTCTGACCATGACCAAATTGGGTTCCGACCAAAAAATTCACAATTTTTTTTTTGTGGCCCATTTGTCCTTCCATGCCATTTTTTTTGTAAGCACTATATTTCCAAAATTAGGTTTGGGTCACGACCAAATTGGGTTGCAGCCAAAGTTATGGAACAAATTATGGTCATGACCAGAGTTCTACTGTCATTGAGCATTTCAGTTCTCCTGTATCTTCTAGCTGTATGTTTGTTCTGTTTGCTCTTTATTCTTTGCATCTAAGTCACACTTCCAGTCAGTTGAGGCTGATTATTTAAAAAGCCAATTCAGTAATTCCAAATTTAAAAGGAGTTTGTATGTTTTTTTTATCAACGGAAAGGCTAATATCGTTCTGCACAAAATCTTGGAAGTTGAAATATCCTTGTAAAAGTGCATAAATTTTGATACCTAGCATATATATTTATTCTAGTTACAACTTGTAATCTAGCTATTTGTTTCTATTCATTTTAGCATTTATATTTTACTTCAGAGTAGGGAAGACAGATAATCTTTGCAAGTGTCTATTCTTCCATAATGTTTTCTCTCTGGGATACTTCTAGGCTGAAGGCTTCCAGTGTAGTATGCCTATTAAAAATATTTTGCAGCTAATCTACCTTTTTCTTCCTTTGAGGATTGTTAATCAGAAAGAAAAAAACATTGCAGTAGAATGGCATAAATTAGACAGCCTTTTTAAAAACCCTTCTTGAGAGTTAAAGAGTTTTCTCTTAGAGTTGGGTTTTGAAGTAGCTGCTTTGCCTGTTGCAACATGAAGCTTCAGTTGCTGGCAAATTACATTCTTCCAGTAAAGTAAATTGTAACACTTCTTTGGAAAAATATGGTTGAATTCAACTTGGTATGTCTGAGATATTGTTAACATCATAGGTAGACTCAAAAGCCTCTTTAAAATTCTCCACATTATAAGAGTAGAAAATTTGAATGGACAATTTCTCTAAGGATTGTCCACCAATTTTTCAAGATTAGCTTTCCCCATTAGGGAGGACAGTGATACTGGGGGGGAAACCAGTGGAAAAGTTCCTTGATGATATTAGAAAGGATCTGTCAGATGACTGCAGCTTGTTGGAAATATTATTTACAATGAATATTTATATATTTCTTTTAACCAATTTGTAAATAAGTAACTACAAGGATATTACCTGCACATTCTCATCCCATCCATGAGAATTTAATTAAATTTTTAAATCAAATTCTAAAAACAAATTTTCTTACAAGGGCTCAAGAAGTAGGAAAACTTATAGGGGGAAAAATTGCTTGGCACTAGTTGGTATCATTATGCGAAGAAACCCAATATAAAAAATGAATGCTTTGCTAACCAGCAATCTTTTATCTTCCTGTATAAATCAACAGTGGTCTGATTTTTTTTATATATCCCTTCTTTGTTTTACTTTCTAAATTGTGGTATGTGCTTATTCCTCCCATTGATCTATGTTTAACTTTTTACATCATTTCCTCATTCAAAGAATTCACAATGAGCTTACCGTTGGGTTTTGCAGTTAGCCAAAAGAAAACACAAGCACAAGCATTCAGCCAATGTCCCACCCTTATGCACGCTTACTTACTAAGAAGAAACAGACATGCCTGTGCACAGTTTATGACAATTAACTGGTAGCAAAGTACCAGGTCATTCTAGCATTCAGGCAATTGGGGAAGTGAGGAGCCAAGAGGTGTAACAAGGAAAAAATTCCTACCAGTGGGAAACTGTTCCCCAAATCTAGCTCAAGAGTTGTGGCTACAAAGTTATTCTTCTGATTCCTCTTGTGCTCCAACTGAGCTAGAAGTTGAATGGTTCAGCTGCTTGAAAGTCCACAGAAGCCCTATGATGTTATGGGGAGAGATGAGAATAGCATACATTCCTCACACAGAGCAAAGCGAAAGGTTTTTTCTTTCAAAGACTGCCAAAAACAACCAAAATGGTGTTTGGAAATCTGTGTTTTAGAGAAGGATGTGCAAGTCGAGGTTGTAATCTTCAGTATGCTGTTCCACCAGCAGGTGAATCCAGCACTTCAAGAATCTCTGGGGCCATTTGAATGCCAAAATGTTTCCTTTTCTCCCCTCCAGTAATAAAATAAGGAAAACAGCTGACATACCATCCCAAATATTTCATCTTGGCTTCAAGGGAACTCATGCTTGGAAGCTGGCCATCTGAAATTTCAACTCTGTGCAAGATGCAACTGCCTCTAGGGTGGGCTGTAGCAACTGCTGTCTCTCAGCCCCATAACATTTGGAGGCAGGAAATCAAGGAACACTCTGCTTCTCCATGAAACCTGGAGAGGAGGAAGGGTATTTAAAGGACTGGGACATTGCCAGGAACTTGACAGAAAAAAATGTGGCTTGAATTTATTGAGACTGTTGGAAGGTGTGTTGAGGCAAAAGAAACAACTGCTCTAGCATTGACCAAGTGAAGGCAGAATAGGGCCTTGTCAGGATTTGAACTTGCAGCTGTCTCAAATACCGAAGTGGCTGTTTTGGCTGATGAAAAAAAAATTACAAATGGGCTCAGTTTGAACCTTGGTTTCAAAAAGTGTTACCAGGTATTTGGGCATTGGTGCTTTGTCAGAATGGAGTAATTTGCATTTCCATAGCGATATTTTTTTTCTCTATTACTGATATTTCAGTTTATCTGTGAATATTTTCTTTAGTAATCTCTATGCTGGATTATGTGTGTTTATATCTGCGTTTAAATAATATATTTCCTGTGTTGCTTCAATTTCTTGAAGTTTGGGCCTGGTTTTATTAGATTATCTTTTTCAGAGATGTTCATCTTATTAAAATATAATTGTATATTGTTCCCAACTATGTTTAATTGCAAGACAGTTACTGTGTTGATAAAAATTAAAAAGCATCTTATTTATATATATGTATGCTTAATTGGATGAGCTATACAGAACTCACCTTTGATTTTATAGGATTTATTCCCTTCAAAATAGCACAGTCTGTTTGCCTTTGTGATTTTCACCAGAATGCTACTTGAGCATCCTTTTTCTTTTAAGGAATCATGTTGTCCAAATTGCTGCCCATTGTGGGAAGCTATTGGATGCATAATGAATTGGTCCCTCTCTTATCTGCTTGGGATGATTTTATTTTAATGATATAATTACTGGTTAAACAATTATCTAATTTTAAAGATTCTGACATGTTAAATTAAACTTTACATACAATTACTATTGGTTTTCTAGTAGGAGTCTACAGGTTTAATAGTGGCTTTGTCAATTTAGTATGTATCTTGTGACTTTCTCTAAGTTCTATTTCTTTAATGTATCATTCATTTAGTTGCTGTTTATTCTGATAAATAATCCCATTTGGATTTAGGCACTGATATCTTGATGGTGGGGAATTTAAAAAGAGTCGTAGAATTCCCAGACTCCTTTCCAGCAGCTAAAAACATTTTTACAAATGGCCACCTAATGTCTTAACTGAGTCATCTAGTTGTATGCTGCTGATACATAGAAGAAAAATAACTATCAGTTGTGCTGAGAGAGCATGATCTCTTTTTCTCATTGAATTATCATATAAAAGTCTCTCTGTGATCCAGATTGTCCTAATTTTATCTTGTTAAATCTTGCTTTAGGTAGCTCAAAGTTATCTCATCATAACTGTAAGAAAAAAACTATGCCCAAACTGACTGGCATATTGTGGGCAAGCAATAATGCAAAATGTAACTTATTTATGGCCAAATTGATCTGTCAGACTAAAGAAAAGACAACATTGATGTTTGTTGCTGATTGGAAACCCCTTGTGGACTTTTTTCCTTAAATAGGAAAAAAAATGAAGTTGTGATCTATGGTTTTGTTTATTAGATAAAGGAGATGATGAAAAGATGAGAGTCACCATATAACTTTAGACAACAAGACTAATCCACACACAGTTATATAGGTAATCCTTGACTTACGACCACAATTGAGCCCAAAATTTCTGTTGTTAAGCAAGACAGTTGTTAAGTGAACTTTGCCCCATTTTACTATCTTTCTTACCACAATTGTTAAGTGAATCACTGCAGGTGTTAAGTTGGTAACACAGTTATTAAGTCAATCTGCCTTCCCCATTGACTTCACTGGTCAGATGATCACTGCAACCATCATAAATACATGCCAGTTGCCAAGTTTCCGAATTTTGATCACATGACAATGGTGAGACTGCAACAATCATAAGCATGCAAAATGATCATGTCACTTTTTTCAGTGCCATTGTAACTTCAGACAATGGCACTTTAAACAAATGGTTGTAAAGTTGAGAACTTCCCTGTACTTATAACTGCTGTAAAGAAGATTGGAAGCCACTTCTTTGTATTTTTTCCTATTTTCTTTCTGGTTTTTCTTTTTTTCTTTATTTTAGTTTGTATTAATTTTTATTCTTGCATTTAAAAATTTCAGTAACCTCTTTATCATACATACATACATACATACATACATACATACATACATACATACATACACGTTGAAAACTCACCTATTCCATCAAACCGGTCTGGCCTAGGGTTTTTCATTTACTTTAAATTCGGTCATAATTGCTCTTAATCTTTACTTTTTTAAATCCTTGCCCCATCCCGATTATTTAACAACCAAATTTATTCTTTAATTATTCTAATTATTGTATTTTCAACATATTTCTAATGTCTGTACACCACCCTGAGTCCCCCAAGGAGAGGGGGCGGTATATAAATCTTGAAAATAAATAAATAAACAAATAAAAATACATACATACATACATTCTTTTATTTTATATATTTTAGTCATGAGGTTTCTTATCCAGTGCTTAAAATAAATATACATTATTTCTTTTCTATTCCCATAATCTATTAAGCTAGTTACCTAATTAAAAAAGTAGATAAGGTTAGGCTGCCAAGACTTCTTGACAAATCCATGCTGATTTTGACATTATTGAACAGGTATTTCCTTGCTATGGTTTCCCCCCCCCCCCCCGCCCCTAGTTTCAAGTTTCAATTCTTCATCCTGTTCTTTACTTTTGTCTGGTTGAACACAGGCCCTCTTGTTGGAGAAGACTAAATCAGAATAAAAGTTAAATAGTTTGCCTTTATCTTTGATATCTGTAAGCCTTTGTATTCTTTGAGCATCTGTTATTTTTTCCTTTATAGCACACCAATATAATAACTATGGATGGTGTATATATTTTAAACATAACTGAGGAAGCCCTCCTTGTTATTCTTCTTCACCAAGCTTACCTGAGTTTTAGGCTGTTCAATATTGCTTCTACTGTTCGTTGCTGCCTTGTCCTTGATGACCTGTCTTTTGTCCATCTTCTAAGAACATCCTTTGTTTTCCAATATTTATTACCCATGTTGGCTTCTTCCAGGGGTGGGATTCAGATTTTGTAACAACCAGTTCTGTGGACATGGCTTAATTTGTGGGTGTGGCTTGGTGGTCATGTGACCAGGTAGGTGTGGCTTGGTGGTCATGTGACCAGGTAGGTGTGGCTTGGTGGTCACGTGACCGGGTGGGCATGGCCATGTGATTGGCAAACCAAATACAAGTGATCCTCGCTTAATGGCCAGTTGTTTAGCAAGTGTTCTAATTTATGGCTAATCTCCCCAGAATTACTTGACCTGTTTTTGGAATTTTGACAGCCATACGTGTGCATGCACATATCCACACCCACACCCTTCTAACCTGCAATTCTATGATTCTGTAAGAATTTCCTGCTGGAAGAGGGGGTTGGACTAGATGACTTCCGAGATCTCTTGCAGGCCAGCCCTAGATTGCTATGTTGCTTCAAAGAGTCTTCTGAAGCCAGGGTTCGTGTCCTTCCTTCCTCTTTTTTTTCCTCTCTCCCTCCCTCCCTCCCTCCCTCCCATTTATTTATCCAACCATATATCTCATTCACTTTCTCCTCTCTCCCTCCCTCTCTTTCTTTCTTTCTTTCTTTCTTTCTTTCTTTCTTTCTTTCTTCTTTCTTCTTTCTTCTTTCTTCTTTCTTTCTTTCTTTCTTTCTTCTTTCTTTCTTTTTCTTTCTTTTTCTTTCTCTTTCTCTCATCTTTCTTTCTTGCTCTTTCCTTCTCTTTCTCTCTTTCTCTCTCTCCCCCCCTCTCTTTCTCTCTCTCCCCCTCCCTCTCTTTCTCTCTCTCTCTTTCTGTCCCTTCCCTTCCTCCTTCCCTCTCTCCTTCTACAGCTAGCAGACCCACCTGAAACACACACACACACATACCCTTCTAACCCTGCCATTCTATGATTCTGTAAGGGGGAAAGGTGACTGGCAGTGGCAGGTAGGCGACTGGGCCCCAGAGCCTCATTCACCCAGGAAGATCAGGCAAGGCCGCAGCAGAAGGCATGCAGCAATAGCTGGCCTGGCGGGTGGGCAAAAGCAGGCTGCAGGCGCGATAAGGACTGACAGGGCGCGGAGGGGCGGGCGGAGAGGGGCGGGGCCAGCCAGTGGTGCAATTTGCTGGGTTCTCCGAACTGCGCAGAATCATAACAAACCGGTTCTATGAAACTCGACAGAACCGGTAGAATCCCACCCCTGGCTTCTTCTATCTTCTGTTTCTTTCCTTCATTGGAGTTGTTTGCAGCTGGACTTTAAGTTGTCTCTCTTTTAGGATTTCTGTGGATCGTAATTACAGCTCTTTCATTAAAATCTTCCTTTTGTGAAGTTCAAGGTATATGCTGATACTTCAATTCTGTAATCAAGGATCAAGAATTCTAGCATTATAGGTCATTTTTCTAGTATTCTGCTATTTCCACATCATGAATTAAGCCTTCCCTATTGGTGAGCACCAAGGATAGATGATGCTTATCCGTCTTTATACTATGAAGGAGGAGGCTGCCGGGAATCAAATCAGGATGTTCCTGAAGGACTATACTTAGCAATATTTCTGCCCAGCGTAATTAAAGTTCCCCTTCCTATTACACTGTGCCTCTCAGAAAGAAATTCAGTTTGCTTCTGAAAGACAAGCCACAAATCTGATCACTGGCATATACTGTAGAACAACATACAGTGTCAACTAATAACTGTTTTGAGGCACTGCGGTGCTTTGTCTCTCATTCAAAATGCTGGTATGGAATATTTTGAGCCTTTAGGAGCTTAATTCCCTACAATTGCAGGAACATTGATTCCTGTAGGAGCAACTCTCCCATCTCAAGCCAGCAAGTTTGTTTTGCTTTTGCAGAAAGGTTCATGGAGTCTCCTTTCTTTTAACCTGTTGGCTAAAGCATTGTGGAACTATTTGGGCAGTGATGGTAAAGAATCAACCGACTTTGTGTCCTAAGTGTTTTCTTAGTCCAGTTCTTTTCAGCACTTTTATTTTAATGGCAGTTTTTCATCACTTTCATTTTGTAAACCATATTGTTAGATAAAATAGACTTCTGTAAGAGCACTGATGTCACTATTTGAGTTAAGGGATCATATTAGATCAGGCTTTTAGACCACTTGTGGTTTGCCACCTAGAGTTCTATCCCTTGACTCTGTATACTGGCACAAGAAGACCCCTAAAATTGCTTTGGCCTGCTGGTTTTCATGTTTAAAATTTCAAATGTCTGTTAGACATATAACAGACCACTTGTCTATTGTATTGCTTTGGTGACTATGAAGTGCTATGAATTATTAGAAGGTTTCTAGGTGTTTCGGACCAGGAAAGTTACTGTGGGTACTTATGCAGTTAGTTGCTAAATAAGTTTTTTTTAATTAGTCAGCCTTCCCCAGAGTCTCATACTTGTAGTGCTGGTAAAGTTGCAATAAATGTTTAGAGTAGAAGCCAATCTATATTCAGGGCTTAGATATTCAGAGCAGACCAGGATAAGCATATGTGAACGCACCACACAAGATAAAACAGAGAAAGAGATATTATATTGTGGCTGGTAAAGATAGTTTCCTTGAATGATCTATTTTAGATATTGTCAAGAATGATTGACAGTTTGGAAAGTAGGAGAATGATATAGACATTTAATCCAGTTGACTGAATCCACCCCAACAGTGTCTCCAGGGCCCTCTACAGGCCATCATCTCAAACTGAGAAAAAGCATAGTAGAAGTCCTCTACACCAGGGGTGACAAACTCAAGGCCTGCGGACTGGATCCGGCCTGCAGGGTGCTTATATCTGGCCCATGGAGCCACCCTGGAAACAACGGACTTACCATGGTGCTTCTGCCAGTGAAAACACATCGCCCTCCTGAGCTCCGTTTTCAGCTGCAACAGCCTCCTGCAATCCTCTGCCAGAAAAAGTGGAGCTCGGGGAAGCGGTGTGCGGCCTGTCTGGGCTCTGTTTTTGGCCGCAATAGCCTGCAGCCCTCTGCCAGCGAAAACGGGAGCCCAGGGAGCCTGTTTTCACTGCCAGAGAGTTGCCGGAGGCTGTCGCGGATGAAAATGGAACCATTCCTAAACTACAACTTAATTTAGGGATTTGCACCACATCCAAAATGTACATTTCTCTATATATACGACCTATAATTCAATTTTACAAGTTTATTTAAATTAGAATAGACTCTTAGTAATATGGATTGAATTTTATTATAGCTTATAATTTACTTGGTAAATTACACTACATAGATTATGGTTGTTGGTATTAATTTTTATCTTAGAATTTAATATTGATTTAGTATGATCAGTTATTTACAACTAATTTATGATGTACTAGAAACTACAACCTTCACAACATTTTAAAATTTTAATCTATATTTTATTTTTTAAGAAGAAGAATATATGCAATCTCCTGGAGATTCCTGGATCAGTCCTCTGACCTAATTAGTCCAATAATACGTTCTGATAATGGCTAACTACTTTATCCCTTCTTTTTTACGGTTGTTAATAAATTTAATGTAAATACCCCCCAAAAAAATCCCTTAGGAATGGCAAACCAGATTATTTGACCGCATTAATCTACCCCCTGTGGGGTACAACCATCATTGATATTTTCTAGGATGTATTTGTTTATTTAGTTTGTACAGCTGCCCACTGTTAGGGATGTTGAGGAACATTTTTCCTATTGAGAGTTTATGGATGATGATAATAATAAGAGAACACATTTGGGTTGTGGGCAAAGATACAGTCAGGGATGGGTGTGATTCTAGTGTAAATGTCTTCTGCCCAACAGAGTGAGTATCTCTTCTTGGTGTGGTAAACCTGAAGCAGGCCTTAATAACTTGTGATCTATCAATTTTCTATGGCACTAAAACTGAGTCGCAATCCTTTGCTTTTGAGAATTTTCCTGAGACTACAAAATGAGGGTGTTGGCAAATACCCAGTGCCATGTCTAGGTCTGTCTGGACCTCTGCATGCAGGAAACCCCACATTTCACATTCACATCCTGTCAATTCATCCCTTGCCAGATAACTGGTTGTCCCTGGCAACCATCTTGCCCAGAGTTTCCTTGGCACCAATGTAAATATTTTATTTACAAACATGTCAAGTGAGCTTTGTTCATTTTTGTGGATTTCAAGCTGTGCAGAAGTTTTAGAAAGATATAATTGATTTTATTAGACCAGGTATAGTTATCTAAACCAGATGTGTACATGCATGCTTACTGTGCTTAAGAATGCATCTGTTCAGAGGAGTCTGGACTTGTTTAAGTCAAAATTATAATGCAAAAGTTGAAAAGAGCAGCCTTCTCCAATCTGGTTTCCTCTTGGTACATTCAGAGATATCCAGATGAATCCACAATTTGCATTGAAATGATGAAAGGTTCTTCATGATGTCATAACTTCTGCTTTTCAGTGTATATGCATGTGACATCGTGGCACACTTCAAAAGGAATAGAGTTTGTAGTGTGGTGTTGCTGCATATGTTATTTGATGCACACAGCTGATGTAGATGTGTTGGATAGAATTCCCTTTGTCTTTGGTCAGCTATATTGTCATCCACTTGTAACTCTCCTGAATTTTTTTATTTTACAAAAATTCCATTATGATGGAAAGGTGGTTGTCTTCAGAGATAGAATTAGGAAAGAACCTCCTGGAAGAACCCAGGGAAGCTGGCATAGGCTGAGAGAAACAAGGAACATCCTCTGGATTTTGCCAAATATAAGTGACCTATTCCAGTTGCGGGAATTGCTTCCCCTAAAAAAGAAAAATGAATGCAAAACAGTTGGAGTGGATTAGATCAGGGGTGGATGATTTAAATCACTAGTAAAAAGGCTTGATTTAAATCAACTCGATTTAAATCATACTTTTTAAAAAGCAACTGTCATCTTTGTCCCACAGCAGCTTCTCCTCTGACCTATTGTTGATTCACCGACAGTCCCATTCCTTTTAATGGGATGGCTGGTGATGCAGCAGTGACACAACAAGGTGAGGGACATGGCGGGCAGCAGGTGAGTGGATGCCCGCTAACAGGAGCTGCCATGATGGATGTGCAATGACAGGTGCTCTTTAAACGTAAGGACTCATTCTTGCTGGTAGTTAGAATCTTTAATATTATTATTTGCAAACAAAACGAAGGTTTCCTATTTAGCCTGCAGAGCTTGGATTCATTGAGTGAGCTAACCAAAAATGTAAATATTGCAGAATATACAACCTCGTGCTACATAACTAAATAAATTTCATAAAAATAAAAAAAGTCCAATTTAAATTAAAAAAATCCAATTTAAATTTTAAAAATCCAATTTAAAAAAAAATTGTAAAAAAATATTTTTATCCACCATGGTTTTAACTCTTACTGTCATTTATTCTTTGATTTTTCAGCCTCCCCCACCTGCATCTCTTGTTCTATATTCATGCTTTTAATACATGTTTTCCAAATGGGGCTAATAAAAGCTTCAGGGTCTATTTCTTGAGTTAGGAGAATGATAACAAAATGTTGCTGGGAAAAAGTTAATCCAGAATTATTGTGATTACAGGCAGTCCTCGCTTACTGAGCACAATTGGGACTGATTGATCCATTGCTACGCAATGCGGTTTCTAAATGAAACGTGACCACACTGGACTTAGAACATCTGTTCTGCTGTGGTCATTAACTGAAGCACCACATATCATTAAGCACATCTTGTGACCACAACTTATAATTTCCTGCTGGCTTCCCCACTGACTTCATTTGTCGGAAGCTGGCAATGAAGGTCATAAATAGTGATTGTAGGATGTTGTGCTTAATGATCCAAAAGACACTACAATGATCATAAATATATTCTAATTACAAAACTTCCAGCCCACTTGATTTTTGGAATATTGCAAGTTTCGAGACTGATTGTAAGCCTACTTTGTCAGCGCCATCATAACTTTGAGCAGTCTGCGAATAAAGCAGTCAGTAAGTTAAGGACTACCTGTAGTAGGGACTTGTGAAGAATCAGGAGATTAATTCAATGAAAGAATTTGTGCAACAGATTAATTGTAGTTTTGTGTGGCTGAATTGGCCAGTCTATAATATATAAAAATAGTATACAAATAGTACAAAATAGTATAAAAATACAGTTTTTTGCATTCCCTTCGCAGCAACCCATCAATACTGTATATTGATGTTGCTGCAAAGGGAATGCAAAATGTTTCATGAAACCACCATTCTGAGAAGAAAAAAGTGACTGTTTGCAAACACAAAATGGCTAGTCTCAAATACTATGGAGAGTGTTCCGAGTTCAAAATGGTGTTGGTACATACTTAATCTCTATAATTTTTTAAAAAACCTTTGTTCATCCACCTTCATTTAGTCTTTTTTTTTCTTTCTTGCAGTGTGGAAGGAGACCCTCCGGGAAGCGAGGCAGGGACCATAGTGGACAGTCTGGGCAGTCAACCATACCGATGTGTCCCTGAAGTGACCAAGGTTGAGCATTACGATTTAGTGCCATCTTCCTCCTCTTCTGTCTGTCACGCTCCATCCCCAGGGCTTCCGTGGGCCCAGCGAGCTCGGCTACAGCCAGCCAGCGTGGCGCTGAGGAAGCAGGAAGAGGAGGATAGCAAACGATCAGCACTGTCAGACAGCTATGAGCTCTCAACGGATCTTCAGGACAAAAAGGTATCTGGTTGTGGATTTTGCTGAGCTATGAGAGCTTCTGGGGTTCCTGACGTGCAGGAATAAAATCCTGTGGCTTGCTTGAAGTCCAATGAGCCAGCATTATTGTGGGGTATTTTGAGAGTTACGGACCTGATTTGTCTGAAGGCTGCAATAAAAAGTTTTGTAGATTGAGCCAGTATGGGAACTATCTACGAAATAGGAAAACTTGGTCCCACAAAAGCCCTTCAAAAGACTGAAAGATCCAATATCTGTAAATTGGAAGGGCAGGCAAAGGCAGAAACCCTAAGAGAGAATGCTTAATACTAGAGCATATGCCTTGCATCTGAAGAGTCTGTAGGTCGGTGTTTCTCAACTTTGGCAACTTCAAAATGTTTGGACTTCAACTCCCAGAATTCCCCAGCTAGCAATTGCCAAGGCTGGCGCAAAGGTGTTTTTTTCAAGAAGCAACTGGACTTTCTGGTTTTTCTTTGAAGATGTTTCTCTTCTTAGCCAAGAAGCTTCTTCAGAGCTGAAGAAGCTTCTTGGCTGAGAAGCGAAACTTCTTCAAAGAAAAACCAGAAAGTCCAGTTGCCTCTTGAAAAAACACCTTTGGGACAACCATGACCTGGATGGATAACTGAGAATCTCCATAGACATTTATTTGCCAAGGCTGAGAAACACTGACCTACAGATCTTCTATGTGCAGAGCATATGCTCTAGTATTAACATATAATATTATGCATCATAATATATAATAGTTGTCAAGGTTAAGAAGCACTGCTGTAGGTCAATCCCCAGCACCTCCATTTAAATAACAAGTGATGGGAAAGTTTGTGCCTGAGGGTCTAAAGACATAATAATAGCCAAGAGTCAGCATATGCTGTGCTAAAATAGGCCGCTTCAGTTTGAGCTTGCTTCATGTATTTCTTTGGAAATTAACAATATCCTTTGGAAATTGACAATATCCTTTTGCTCTGAGAAACCCCAGTGTGATATCTTGCTCAGAACCCACTGTTTTTTGGGGGGTGATTGGCTTGTTCTTAGCTTCATGTTTCGATTTTCCTATTCTCCTCACTCATCTCCCTCTTTTCTTTTCCAAATCCCTCCTTCCTATTGATGCCCATCCTAGGTGGAGATGCTGGAGCGGAAGTATGGGGGCTATTTCTTGAGCCGGCGGGCAGCTCGTACGATTCAAACAGCCTTTCGCCAGTACCGCATGAACAAAAAGTTTGAGCGCCTAAGAAGTTCGGCGTCAGAGAGCCGTATGTCACGGCGCATCATCCTGTCCAACATGCGGATGCAATATTCATTTGAGGAATATGACAAGACCCAGAATGCCCCTTACTTTGAAGGTAAACCTGCCTCTCTGGATGAGGGCTCCATGGCTAGTGCTCGACCTCATCTCCTGGATCACGGCCTTCCCTACGGTGGCTCTTGTCGGACCGGCTTGGACGGTGGTTCCCTGCATTCCTCTTCTGGAGGCTTCTGCAATGACATCACGGAGCTGGAGGATTCCTTCTCCAAGCAGGTAAGGCCCAAACTTCACATTTCCAGGTAGCTTTCCTTGAAACTCTGAAAGAAACCATCTTTGCCCAAATGAGACCTTTTTGTGTTCTCCGGCTTGATTATAACCCCTGATACTTCTTCAACCCTTCCCAAAACCTCATTGTTTTTCTGCTATCAGAGTATCTGCTGCTGCCCTTGAGCTAAGCCAATGCATAGATGGGGACCTCCAGCCTGTAGCTCTCATTTCTAGCCAGAAGGACCTTTTTCTTACACCAGAGATCCCCAAACTTGGCAACTTTAAGACTTGTGGACTTCAACTCCCAGAATTCTGGAAATTGAAGTCCACAAGTCTTAAAGTTGCCAAGTTTGGGGACCTCTGCCTTACACTGTATCTAGGTTCTGTTTCATCTGCATAGAAGAGAGGCAGAGGATGGACAAAGCTACTCTATTTCATCAAAGTCCAGGTTTCCACTTTAAAGTAGGCTCAGTTGAATCTGGCAGAAGCCAAAATTTTCATTTGTTTTTGCAGCTCCACATCACCCACATCTCTTACCCCCCTCCCCCAGCAAAGCAGCAAGAATTCATTTGCTTATAACCCAACAGGGCAAGCAAAGGGAAGCTGCATCCTCACAAATCCTCTGCCACTAATCGGGATGAGCTGTTTTAAAAAAGATAATCCCATTTGGGATTGCATTGTAAACTGAAGCATCCTTGATTTTTGCCTTGATATTACTTGAGTTTTCAGTTGTAGTGTAGTTTTTGTTTTAGTTTACTTTGTAAGCCTCTTTCAGGAAAAAAAAAAATGGGAAAAAAAATGGAAAACTAATGAGCACAATGCCAAGGCTCCCTGGTTTGTTGGTTGAAAATGTTACAATCCATATTAAGCCGCAATGTTTCTCCCTCTTATTAGCAGCAGGAATAATTGTTTAGTATATACAGAGACAAGCTACGAAAAATGGGTCATGAATGAGCAAATCCCTCATTGGAATTTCACCTCTACTCTGAAATTCTATTTTACTGACTCCTCCTAGGAACCGCAACTAATTCATACACAGTAGATACTCCATGCCGTATTTCTGTTGTGCTGTGCAAAGGTACAGGGATAGCCACCCAGTTCAGCACCAGACAATTAACAGAATTTGTTATTAGGTGTTATTAAAATTATGTTTATAGAACAGTTAATAATTCGAGCTCCTTTTATTACCATTTGTGTTTGTTTCTGCCGTTTCACCATGTTAGGACTTCTTCATGTTCTGCCCAGGGTTAGATACAACCAGGGCTTTTTGTACCATGTTTGGGTTGCAGAAACCCACATGATCATTAAATGGCAAGGAAGAGATATATCCAGAGGTTGTCTGGGTTTTGCAGCCCAGACAAAGTAGACTTAATAACTGTGCAAGTGCATCTAGGGATTCCTTGGCATAGAAAAGAGCCTCTTGAGTCTCATTTAAAAAGCATTGATCTTTAGCCTTGGCAAATAAGTAACACGATGGACGACATTTCTGACAAGATAAAAAAGAGATGATAATGGAGCCTGATATTCCTCCCTCAAAATGACTTCTTAATGCATAACGACTACTTTATGGTAACCTACTGATCTGGAAGCAGTCTCTACTCACTCTTGACTGTTCTCAAGTCTGAAATACTGTGTACCAAATAAGTAAGGGCAAGTAAATTCATAGGTGCCTTTTGTGTTTGTGAATATCTGAATGGAAAATATTTCTATTCTCACTTCACCTTATTATGCCATGAAGCTTCTTTCTCTTGCCATTCTGCTTCCCAGACTTAATCATCTAAAGCAGAGGTCTCCAAACTTGGCAACTTTAAGACTTGTGGACTTCAACTCCCAGAAATCAGTTCAACAACGATGTGGTGCAGCGCCGCCAGTACCGCATTGGCCTCAACCTTTTCAACAATTCTGGGAGTTGAAGTCCAGAAGTCTTAAAGTTGCCAGGTTTGGGGACCTTTGACTTAAAGCAACAGCACTAGTAGACACTGCACTGCAGATGACTCCCTCCCCCCACCCCCGCCCCCAAATAGCATTGAAGGAAATGTCCTAAGAAGTCCTTGCAAATAGGATGGGTTATATGACAACCTTGTAAGGAATCCTTTTTAGATTCCACCCCCCCGCCCGCCCCAGTTATTGGAAGAAAAAAAATTTCACAGTAGTACTAAAGGAACTTAGTGTGAATAAAACTATTAACCACATCTTGCCTATACATCATGCTTTAGATCACTTGTGTTCACAGATTTTATTTTGGTACAACGATACTATAATGAGTTTGATACTATAATAATTCTGCATTCTGATTTGGTAACTTACTTGTCTTCTCACTGTTGCAGTACCATATGTTTCATAAAATATTATTCAAATGAGAGTTCATTAATTAAAATAAGGTGCAGGATTGATTTAATTAGTAGAAGGTTGTTCTTCCCCACCTTTTTCTCACAATACGTACCGAGCCCTTCTTACTCTTGCAAGGTAGTCCAGTTAAGAAGCACACCCCACAGTATTAGTTCTGTCTTTATGGTAAACTAATGTTAACAGAATCTTGCAAATCTGAAAGTATGTCCCTCCCCCCCTTGCTTTTACAGTGAAAGGAATTAGGGCGGGTGCCTTCTGAGATATTTGCTACGTCCACATTTCTTCCCCAAGCTCAGCTGTGTCTTATTTGATTGTTGTTCAGTCTGTAGCTCTATCTCCAGTCTCCCAAGCCATTCCCATGCCCCATTATAGTGCCAAAGAGAATCTGCCCTGGCTGACCTCCTTCTCTGCCTCTCCATAGGTGAAGTCCTTGGCAGAATCGATTGATGAAGCCTTAAACTGCCACCCACTTGGCCAGGAGGGAGGACCTGGTGGCCCCACTTTGGAAAAAAGTGAATCCAAGGAGCAGCAGGGTGACAGTGCTGCCACTTCATTCAGTGATGTCACACTCTATCTGGACGAAGGCGCTCCCACGTCACCCCTCTCTCTGGAGCGCCCCCCCAGCACTGAGCCCCCAGAGCCTGCTCCGGGAGTGCCCCTCCCACCACCCCCGCGGCCGGAGTATTGGGGGGCGCCCCAGCGGGAGGACAGCCGGGAGAATGGGGGCGGGAGCCGGCGCAGCACACCTTGCATGGAATGCCGGGACTACCGCCTTCGGGGCGCTCACCTGCCCTTGCTCACAATTGAGCCTCCC
Organism: Bungarus multicinctus; assembly: GCA_023653725.1. Taxonomy (NCBI): domain Eukaryota; kingdom Metazoa; phylum Chordata; class Lepidosauria; order Squamata; family Elapidae; genus Bungarus; species Bungarus multicinctus. The sequence continues at coordinate 160,116,465 of CM042834.1, forward strand.
AGTGACAGCTCAGTGGATCTGAGCGACCGTTCTGATCGGGGTTCAGTCAATCGGGGGCTCATATATGAGCAAGATGGCTGCAGCCCCCATGGCACCCTCAAACATCCTGCAGGGCCTGCACGCTCCCCACACCCACACCGCCATTATCATCCCGAGAAAAGCCAGCCTCCTCCACCTTTGCCCATCCCACCCCCTCAGGCCCCAGGCCGCCTGCCTCCGCCTCCTCCGCCGGACAACTCAGATGGCGACAACGACAGCCTCAACAGCACCACCAACTCCAACGAGACCATCAACTGCAGCTCAGGATCCTCCTCACGGGACAGCCTGCGCGACCCGCCTCCACCTCCCCCAGCCACCACCACGACTGTCGTGGGGCCCTGCAAGCAGACCTACCAGCGTGAGACACGGCACAGCTGGGATTCTCCTGCCTTCAACAACGACGTGGTGCAACGCCGCCAGTACCGCATCGGCCTCAACCTTTTCAACAAGTATGACTGGTGTGGTCAGAGCGCCAAGGGGGAAACAGTGGTTTAAGCATGTTCAGCAGAAGGCTGGGTTAGGTGCCAGGGCTGGTCTAGCTTTACAGGCCTCAGAGACCCAGCTGAATTTAGCATTGGGGTGGGGGATTGTGAGTGGTTTGTTGACTTGAGGACAGAAGTGCTGGGTCAGCTTTGAGTGTTTTTTTCATTCTGTTTTTTTTTTCTTTCTACTTATATCTCTCATCTTTTCTCTGAGGGCTCCAAGTGACATGCTGTACATATGGCTAATTTCATCACCTGTGGGTTAGATTGGAATGTAAAGAATGACTGGCCAGTGAGCACAAGGGTCAAGGGGAGACTTGAATTTGGATCTCCCTGATGCAAGCCCAGTCTTCATCTCCAAGGATGCATTGGGTATATCCCCATGTCCAACTGCCTTACAGAATTGCTATGTCGTTCTCTTTTTAGCAAGGTCATTTGGCCAAGGTCCTTCTGCGTATTGTAACTTATTTATTTATTTATTTATTTTTCGTATTTCTATACCGCTCCCTCTCCCAAAAAGGGACTCGGGGCGGTGTACAGCCTAACAACACATAAAATAGATACAAATTAAATAAAGTTTAAAACCAAATTAAATACATATATGGCTGCATCCCGTCCAACTATAATTAAATATTTAAAATCCGGGATAGAAAGATTTAAAATCCAATTAAAAGTTAAAACCCTTATTGAATTTAAAACCCCAAAGACCCTTACTGGGCCAGGCCGGCCTGTTTAAAAAATAGGGTCTTAACTGCGCGCCGGAAGGTCAGGATGTCTGTCATGGCTCGTATCTCCGGGGGGAGATCATTCCACAGGGAGGGGGCTCCCACAGAGAAAGCACGCACCCTCGGGGCCGCCAGCCGCCAGCGATCAGGCGGCGGTACCCCAAGTAGGGCGACCCTGTGGGAGCGTACTGGGCGGCGGGAGGTTGTTGGTGGCAGCAGGCGGTCCCGTACGTACCCAGGTCCCGAGCCATGGAGCACTTTAAATACCATGAGTACCACCTTGAATCGAATCCGGAAGGCCACAGGAAGCCAGTGCAGCCTGCGGAGAAGTGGTGTTACGATCACCCGCGCGGCTGCATTCTGAACTAACTGCAACCTCCGGAGACTCTTCAAGGGAGCCCCATGTAGAGAGAATTGTAATAATCCAAGCGGGAGATGACGAGGGCGGAAGTGACTGTGCGAAGTGCGCCCAGATCCAGAAAGGGCCGCAACTGGTAGATCAGACGAATCTGATAAAAAGCCCCCCTGGCGACGGCTGCAGTATGTTCTTCCAAAGACAGCCGCACATCCAGGAGGACACCCAAGTTGCGCGCCCTTTCCACGGGGGTCAATACCTCTCCCCCCACGGCCAGCGAAGGAACAAGCTGGCTGTATCTGGGCGCAGGAAACCACGGCCACTCGGTTTTGGTCGGGTTGAGACGAAGCCTGTTACGACCCATCCAACCCCGCACGGCCTCCAGGCACTGGGTCATCACTTCGACGGCTTCGTTGGGGTGGCCCGGGGTGGAGATGTACAGCTGAGTATCATCAGCGTACTGATGGAACTCCACCCCAAAGCCACGGATGATCTCACCCAGCGGCTTCACATAAATGTTGAACAGCAGGGGCGAGAGCACCGACCCCTGAGGCACCCCTCAAAGCAGGGGCCTTGGGGTCGATCTCTGCCCCCCTGTCAACACAAATTGCGAACGGTCGGAGAGGAAGGAGGAGAACCACCGTAGCACGGTGCCTCCAACCCCCAACCCCTCCAACTGCCGCAATAAGATACTGTGGTCGCAATAAGATACTGTGGTCGACAAACTTCCCAACTGCTCTCCAAAATATAGGCAATATGGGGAAGAATCTGTTCTTTGTATAGTCTGGATTACCAATGGAGTGTTTGAGTAGCACCCAAGGAGCAGAATTTAATGGTTTGGGCATCTTCTGGATGAAATGTGGCCTACAAGAAATAAAAAGGTCACATTATAGAAGGACGTCTGCTGGTAAAATTTGGATGTTTTATGACAGTCCTTGAAAACATGGTGTCCATAGTTTATGTTGGCAACAATTTTTATTCTTCAGATGTGCAGCCTTCTATTTTTAAAGGCTTTCCTAGAGACACCCAGTAGACAATCTGAAGGAGGGTTATTTTAGCAACTGGATTTTAATTGAAATTCTGGTTTCCAAAAATCTGATTCCCTTTCCTTCTCAGCATAGTTGTGAGTTAGCTTCTCTCGTCCCCAAATTTTGAAGCATGAGATGTTAATCCTAAATAGAGTATATAGCATGTCCTCCTCTTTACCCATTTCTACTGCTACCATTTTTTGCCTTTAAAAAAAATAATAACACAGGCTGTGCTCCTGTGCCTGATGTAACTAAACCTAAGCAAGTGAAACTTTTCCAGCCTGATGGTGTGAAAGAAATGACAAGGGGAGAGTTTTAGCTTTTTTAAAGGACGGAAACATTGCCAGTCTGAAGGTGGAGACTTCATCTAATATCTTTCTACGCCCCTTTTGCTCTGACTTGGCTTTTTTCAACTACTCCATTGGGGCGGTTGTCTATCAGGTCTTTAGGTCAAAGCGAAAGACATGGCGGAAGGCTTAGGTTTTAGCTTCCTCCGGTTCTTAGAGTTTTAATTGCTCCTGAGCCAGACAGCATCTTTTTCACTGGCAGGAACCAGGCTTTTGGGGGCTGGGAAGCAGCCGTCACATCATATTAACCAGCTGGAATCATGACTCACATTGAAGCCTGGGGCAATGTGCCAAGGTAGGAGATCTCTGTGCCCTTCCTCTTGGAGGCAATCCTTGAGCATTTATTTCTGTGTGCATCCTTCAATCTGGCAAATTGAGGAATTAGTCTGGTCCATGATAGGGCCGTTCAGCACCAAAGGCAAGATTTATACACAGATTAATAGCTGTGGACAACTGTCTTTGTGGAAGTTCTCTGCTCTAAAACCCGTAATCATGAGCAAAAGCTGCTCATGCCCACAAGTCTAAGCTCGCTGCCTCCTGTTGCTAGCTCTTTCATCTCAGAGAATTATGTTCCGTTTTGGAGTTCAAGGTTTTAACAGCATCAAATGGGACTTACAATCCCTAGAGCACCTTTAATTCAATGCCTCATTTTTGTCCCTTAAAATATTACATTCTGGGCAATCGGATAAAGAATTTGGTAAGATATGGCTTGATGATGCTTGACTGCTTTCCACTTAATTTGTTGGGGATCCAGCAATTCTTTGTCTGCCCCCCCCCCCCCCCCCCAAAAAAAAAAAAAAACCTCTTTTCAAAAATCTCAAGCATGTGTTTTGGAGAAACAGAGAATGAAAAGAGTGTTGCTGACATCTTGTGGCTGTAAGGGAGCTAGGTAGGTGGCAGAATAGACTTCAGAAAGGATAGATTTAAATATTTTGAATGCTTCTGCCTACTGAGGTCTTCAGTGGTCCTCATCAGGTAAGTTACTGAGGCTTCCAGATATCAGATCACAATTTCTCTAAAACAAGGATGAATAACTTGTTCTCTCCCCCCCCTCATTCCATGTTTTCCAAGCCTCCCTCCCCCGTTTTCTATAGGACCACACTGAATATTCAGTGACAAATGGGAAAAAGCCTTATAGTCCTTCCTTCCTTACTGTTTGAGGCTTTAGAAACCAATCTCTCACCCCAGGTAAAAAAGGGGTGGGGTGGTTAAAGAATGGCCCTAATTTCTCAAATGACATCATTATACTAAAAAAATATCATTAGCCTATCTATCTAGCTATCTGAACAGATATTTGAAATATTAATATTCTTCTCTTTGATCCAAGTCAGTGGAGGCAACTTGGTGACCTCCATATATTCTGGATTTTAGGTCCCATCTTCTCCAGCCACCTGGCTAGCAGCAGCAGCAGCATCTGGAAGGCAGTGGGTGTAAGTGGGATGATTTAGTTTCCAGCTCACCTACACCTTCTCCCCCAGCTCTTACTTATATCATGTATAAGTAAGCACACCTGAGGGCTCATCAATCTGTTGCCAACTTTGGCAATGAAACCTCATAAGACAGCTTGGTGAGGCTTCCTGCTTTGTTACTGCTTTAAAGGAGAATGCTTGGTTCTATATTATCACATTTCAAATCTAGTTCAGTCTTGGATCTGATAATGTAACCTATGGAATTCAGGGAAGGGATCAAAATGAACGAGAACTCATTAACTCTCTATAATCTGCAAACTGCAACAAATATAATTAAACATTGTATAACTAAGGGCACTTCCATTAGCTTTTTTATTCTCCCAGATAAATGACACAAAACTATACCAGGCTGGTCATTCAGGATACTTTCATAATGAATATCTAGAATTTCAATATTCAGAAGAGACAAAGTTAGAGTGCTTTTTGGGAAACAGAAGCTTATTTGGAAAAGGGTCAGTGTTTCTGCTCTAATAAAAGAGATAGGAGAAAAATGGGTTTGGGACAAAAGCGATTTCAGGCGAGCGTGAATACAGGCTTCTTCTCATTCCATTGGCAGGAAACCAGAAAAAGGGATCCAGTATTTAATTGAAAGAGGCTTCTTGTCGGATACGCCGGTCGGCGTGGCCCGGTTTATCCTAGAGCGGAAGGGGCTGAGCCGGCAGATGATTGGAGAATTTCTTGGCAACCGGCAGAAACAATTCAACCGAGATGTACTCGAGTAAGGAGATCTATACATTTTTCCTTCCCGTTGTCATAATTTTGGCTTTTGTAGTCCATCCTACCGCTAAGCCTTATGCAAAGCTATTATTTGCTTGTTTTTAATGTTTATAGGAGAATGCAAAGTATGGACTTGTATCTATTATTTATATGCTCTGTTCATTGCATTTATGTTGTAATTTTCCTCTAGGAAGCCATGGTGATTTATTTGAAGATTCTCACCTTATTTTATCTCCCCAAAACAGTCCCCCAAGGTGACTGAAAGCCATGCGGTGACCTTCAGCGGTGAAGATTAAAAAGATGAATTACTACAGGGGAGCCTTCTAATACCGATATTACCTTAGAGAAGCTCCAGTATTTATTCAGTTTCACCCACCATATAGTATGGAGTTCATAGTATTAATTCATGTTACAGGTTTCTGAAAAATATTGAGGAGATACATAGGTTCATACATTGGACGAAATCAAGATGTGGTTTCTTTCATCTTAGCTTTGCACAGTATGTGATTGTGGATGTCTATGGAGATTCTCAGTCATCCAGGTCATGGTTGTCCCCAAAGGTGCTTTTTTCAAGAGGCAACTGGATTTTTAGCCATGGATACTGGTTTAGCATTATGTATGAACTCAAAACTTTTTGACTCATTTGTCAACCAAATTACAGCTAAAATCCAGCCATGTCCTGTCTTTTGACTATTTAGAAGAAATACTATATAAATAAAATATATTATGCTATTGAAGACAAGAGAATATTTGTAGAAAACACTTTAGATTAGATTTGAAAATTGGCTTTTAGAAAAGATGACCTATTACTGATTCTTAGATATTTTGAAAAGATGTCTTTTGAAAGAGAGAAATGAACAACTTTTACAAGAAAGCAAGCAATCATTCAAACATCATCAAAGAAGTCTAAACTCCCCCTGTACTAACAAGTGATCATGGTTGGGGACATGGCGGAATTTCTCTTTCTAAATGATGTCTCTGGAAAACTCGGCTACTAATTTGGGATGTAGTTCATTTTGTGCTGAAAAAAATAGTTAAATAAAGTGATCCATTATTTTCTTTCTTACGTCTGCTCTTAAAAATTGTGAAGGGGTTTCTAAGGGGTTTCTAAGAGTTTCTCCAAATTAGGCCTTACAGTTTATGTGAGCATTTTAAAGGAAGTATATGGGCTTGGAAATGAAGATGGACATGGGAAGGAATATCCTTATACATTTGTGTCAGGGGTGAGATGCAAATATTTTTACTACCGGTTCTGTGGGCATGGCTAGGTGGGCATGGCTAGGTGGGAGTGGCCATGTGACAGGGTGGGCGTGGTGTTTTTTTGGCAGCATCCAACACCCACCCACCCCCCGGCATACTCCATTTTTTTATTTTTGCCTCCTGGGCCTCAGGGAAGCCTCCTGGGCGAAGCAGTAAGACAGCAAGGGGGATCCCACTCCGGCTGATAATCAGAACAGCTGATGGTTGGAAGGGGGGGAAAAAGAAATACCAGTTCAGCTGAACCGGTAGCTGTTTTTTTACTACAGGTTTGGCCGAACGGCAGCATTTTTTACTACTAGTTCACCCGAACTGGGCTAAACTGGTATAATACCACCACTGATTGGTGTGTGTATGCCTTCAAATCATTGTAGACACCTGGTGGCTACCTGAATAAGTCCCTACAGTTTTCTTGGCAAGGTTTTTTTGAAGTGGCATTCCATTGCCTCCTTCCTAGGGCTGAGAGAGTAACTAGTTCAAGGTCACCCAGCTCATTTTGTGTCTAAGGTGGGATTAGAACTCACAGTCTCCTGGTGCTCAACCTTATTCCTACTGAACCAACTCCCTGTATTTTTCTGCTTCATAGTTGTGTTGTAGATGAGATGGACTTCTCCAGCATGGACCTGGATGATGCCCTGAGAAAGTTCCAATCACACATTCGGGTGCAAGGTGAGGCCCAGAAGGTGGAGCGTCTCATTGAGGCCTTCAGGTACGTTGAAGGTGCAACCATTTTCCCACAGTTTTCTTTAGCATTTGGATGTATGGGGAAGAGAGACTAGTCTAGAAAATAGACCACAGGTAATAGAAACATATAGCTCTGTCCCAGAATCCCTGTGAACTTGTATTGCCCACTTCCAAGATAGCACATGTGATAGTAGCATCATGTAAATTCCATTTACATGAATTTACATGATTATGTGTCCCAATGTCTAATGAAAGTACCTAATTTAAATTGTTTGCATAATATCATCATGTATGTTTAGTCATTTATCCTACCTAACAAACATTCATGATGCTGGATATGATTAGTGGAAGTTGTAATTCCAATACTTTGGATAAAATTTTGATCCTCAACTATGATTCCTGTAGGATTTCCTGTTATACTAGCCTGTTGGTATATTCTGCTAATTGGTTCTTTGCAATATCAGGCTGGCTAAAGATGATGGTTTGTTAATGAAAGGGAATATTTGTGTATTGATTCTTGTGCATAGGTTTTAGAGACAGTAAAACATTGGAGCAAGTCTCCTAGGTGGGCAGACTCATTTCCACAGTGTGTTTCCACATGTTGCGATGTGTCTAATCTGCCTGCCTGCCTGCCTGTGTCCACTGGCATTAGTCTCATCCACTCAGTCCATCTACCAGAGTAGAATGGGAATGTATGAGCCTGACAAAGCCATTCACTCTCACGCTGGAAGGATGCTCACATTAAAAGAAAATGCAATCTTTTTTTCCATTGTAGAGAAAGACAATGCACCACAGGCCAGTGTGTGATAAGAGTTCCAGCCACTCATTTTGAACAAGTGAAGTAATTTGTCAGGCTTAAGGTGCAGAACTTAATCTTTAAGAACATCATAGCATGGCACCACCAGCTGCATTTTTATGAAATAATTGCAGGACTGGAAAACTTATTTTAAGTAGCAGAGATCAAGAGAATTGGACAGTCAGAGTAAAGAGATGTAGTTCACGTGGGAAAGGATGCTCAGAAATGAAGCTTAATTCCCTAAATACTGGGAGTAGCCTTGAGAATATAAGCTTCCTCTCTATGGAGCAGTTCCTCCCTTCTCATTTGTCTTAATTGCCTTGCATTCATAGTGAAACACCTTCACAAAATCTAGCCTTTTTAATATTACTAGGATTTCCTTCTTCAGTGGAAAATAAGAAGTCAGGTTTTGGAGTGACTCTGGTATTCCTGGTTAAGTTTAAATCATTTTGGTCCAAGTTAGTTCAGGAAAAAAAAAGACTTTTTAATTTACAGATACAAAAATACTCATTTGTTCATTTAGTCCTGCTGTTTAGAGGGAGATCCATGGCTTCAATATTGAGATAATGTATTCTGAATATTAACCAAGTCTGTCAGCTAACAAAGGCTTAATAATAGATTAATCCAGGAATAAGCCACTCAGAGTTTCCCTGAACTGTGAGATGGGTGGCATATGCGTTTAATAAATAAATTACTAATTAATATTTGACTACATTGATATATGAATCAGTTCATAAGGCTGTATTAATTAGATTAATCCAAAGATTCATGATCTAAACTTTCAGTCGATTAACATTATAAAGATTAATTTTATACGGTAAAACTGATGAATAGGCTAATATGCCCATATATTACCTGCAAATTCATGGCTAACAGGCTTATGTAGAGGGTCAGCTAGTATCTGTCACAAGTATATTTTTCCCATGATGGGCTATATGGCTTAAGCCCAGTGTATAGTTCATAAGATTTGAGGAGTGCGTTATTTGTTTAATCTCTGAATTGTTTGCTGCTTTCTCATAACCTCAACCCCGTTTCTTCCAGCCAGCGCTACTGTGTATGCAATGCCCCATTGGTGCGCCAGTTTCGGAACCCTGACACCATCTTCATCTTGGCTTTTGCCATCATCCTTCTCAACACGGACATGTACAGCCCCAGCGTCAAAGCAGAGAGGAAGATGAAGCTGGATGACTTCATCAAAAACCTGCGAGGTAAGCAAGAACCCTCTTTTTTTAAAAAAAAGTCTCTGGAACTCCCAACATCTTTGCTGCTTTTGGTTTTTTTTGCTTTTCTTTCAATTCTCATGCAGAATATACGTCATTCACTGCTCTCTTCAGTCACTATTCTTATATAATTCTGTGGGAGCTCAGAAAGTGGTAAGCTGGTAAATGCACCATTCAATAAATGCACCATTCAGAAAATTTTTAGTTTTATTTTTCTGTAGAGGTGACTCAATATTAATGGACTATGAAAAAATAATAAAAGAAAAGTAAAGAATAAGCAAATTATGATATCATTTTTGTAGATGACAACAAGCCGCCCGGGAGTGGGATAGCTAACATCTTAAGGAACAAAATCACAATTCAAAATTATTTCAGAAGGCTTGAGCATTGGGCCTGAAGCCCAGCAATCTCTTCTTTGTTCTCACAGCTGAGAATACATGCTTGCAAGTTTGTGAACAAGCTTGGTAAAATCTCAGAAGCTAGAGGGGTGCAAAAAAAGATGTGCAGCAATTTTGGAGACAGGACTTCGGTGCCATTAATTATTGCAAATGTTTAAAATGATAAGAAATTTATTATGTGGTTGAGAAAGAGGTTGCAAATTCCAGACTTCTGCTTGCTTTAGTCCAGAATTTATAATACCTAGACAGAGTTTTTCAGTATTTTAATACAAGCTACTCAAAGCTTTTGGTATGAAGATAGCAAGATGGTGACATCTTAAATTTTGCCTCTCCCTTTTCTTTAGAGGTGACTCAGCAATAATGGACCATGAAAAGAATAAAAAATAAAAATAAATAAGCAAATTATTATAATAAATTTGCAGATGTTTTCAAGCTAGAGGAAATAGCTAATGCCTTAAAAAACAAAATCATAATTCAAAATTATTTCAAAAGACTTGAATATTGGGAGAAATCTAGGAGTTATCCAGTGAGGATAAATGTAAAGTTGTTCATCTGTGTAGGAAAAGATTACAGAGAACCTGCTTGATGGTAGCATATCTGAGAAGTTCTAGAGGTCCTGGTGGATCCCCAACTGAATATGAGCCAGCAATGATGCAGCAGCACAAATGTCTGATACAATCTTGCATTGAAATCAGATTGTGGGTTGTAATCATTGATTAAACTGCACTTCAAGTACTATGTTCAATTCTGGCCACTTTGTTTTGAAAAAGATATGAAGAAGCTGAAGCAAGGAGAATTATCAGGACATTAAGGTCTCTGGAAACTAAGGAATGGAAAACAATACTTATAGGCATGTTTAGCTTCCAAAGAGAAGACTGAAAAACAGAAGAGATTAGCCGTTGGTAGAAATTGGAGATAGAACAATCACTTAACTGTTTTGATTTTAAAAAAGAGATTAGGCTGAAATATGTAGAGGAATTTCCTGATGGTAAGAAATGTTAAGCAGCTGAATATTCTTTCTGGAACAGTGGTCTCTTGCTGGACGTTTTCAAAGAACTGGATGATCAGCAATATTGGGTGATTTATAAGGTTCCTTCCAACTCCCACACTGTATGATCATATGTAACTCATTACCATGAGCAAAGCGGCTACCGGTTTCAATTAAAATGGGAAGGAAGTACAACCTGAGCTCAGTGGTATTATTTATTTCAAAATATAAATTGAGATTGTTTTGATCAAATGCTTTTTATAAGATTTCTTTACTTAAGTTCAATTTGGACTAAACATAATAGCCAGAATATTGCAGACCGAAGAACAGCTTTGGTTTTCCAGAAAGTTTTAATTTCTATAGAAAAACTTGCCCAGATCATGTTTCTGGGGAATGTTTAGGACCTAGAATTCTGTGGATTGTGAATAAATATTGCCCATGGCTGAATTGGATAGGATTATGATGATTATGTTTGGTGGCATAGTCAGCCAGGTGTTTAGACTGGATTTGGCATTTATATCCACTAAGATAGACGGATGTTGTTTGATGGTGTAATAGGTATCATCAAAGGATGTAAGCTATTGCCAGAAAAACTGTCTTTTGTAATTAACTGATGGTGATTTTGTCAGTGCCAATGATGCTCAAGAGTTAGCTGCTGCAAGAAATGCACACAGACTGACTGTAAACAACAGCATGAGAAAGTAGCAGCAATGATGCATTGGAATATCTGCAAGAAATACTGCTTGCCTGCAAGCAAAAACTGATGGGACCATAAAATAGAAAAAATAAGAGAAAATGAAAGAAACTAACATACTCTGGGACTTTAGAATTCAAACAGATAGGCATCTACCCCATAGCACCCCAGATTTAATGTTTGTTGATAAGAAAGACAAAAAAGCATAGATTGTGGACATGGCAGTAACTGGAGACAGAAGAATAGGAGAAGGAACTGGGGGGGAAATCACAACAGACCTGCAAACAGAAAGAGAACAAAGAAAGAATCGATAGTCAGAGGTACCTTGGGTGCAATTCCAAGGCAACTATTTATTATTATTTCCTGAAATTTATTTTGGACTAAATTTTGGTGGTAGTATATATTGTCACAGTTCCCAATATGGGAATTGTACTAGCCTGTCTTTCCAGGGCTGTTGCAGGCTTCGAAAACGATATGTAGATTTATTTTGAACAATTTTTGTGTGTGTGAAAACATCTTTTTTGCCAGTATGTAATCTATGGGGGCCGTGTGGTGGCAATGGCAGGTAAAGGATACAAGGACAAAACCAACACTTATTGCACAGGTGACAGTCACTCATTTTCATTTTCTCTTTGTGGCAATTGTTGCTCCCCTTCCCTTTTTTTCCTTCTCTCTCCCTAGTGATAATGCTGCCTGGGACCTGCGAGATAACTCTTGCCAGAGATCTGAATGAATTTCCTGCAAAACTCATTTTTTAAAATTAGGCTGAGGCATAAGGCTGGGACTGGCCTACAAGGCCTAAAGCATACAATATTATGCTGTGTGGTTACGGTATTATTAGTCAGACTGAATGTGACCTTTCTGTTCTCTGTTAATTCCTCCTCTTGGTTTCTTTGCCAGGGGTTGATAATGGGGAGGATATTCCCCGTGACCTCTTGGTAGGGATTTATCAGCGGATTCAGAACCGAGAACTGCGCACCAACGATGATCACGTTTCTCAGGTCCAGGCAGTCGAGCGCATGATTGTGGGCAAAAAGCCGGTGAGTGGAAGCTGTCTTCAGGGGTGGTTGACTGTGGTTTGCAAAGAGAGTTTTCCCAAGCACTTATTTTCCAGCTATGCTCCCAGCATGTTCTTCCTCTCTATCCCACCAGGTTCTCTCTCTGCCCCATAGGCGCCTGGTGTGCTGTTGCCAGCTGTATGAGGTCCCCGACCCCAACCGGCCCCAGAGGCTTGGCCTGCACCAGAGGGAAGTCTTCCTCTTCAATGACCTCTTAGTGGTAAGGCCAAGGGTGGTGAGGGAACTCAGCTTCTTTAGGAAGAGATAGAGTTGGGAAAGTTTCCATCTTCTCATGCAAAACTTTTGAAAAGCCCAAGTGATGAAAGGCTTGGAACAAGACGGGCATTGTTGAGAAGCAAAGGGTCCAGAAAGGCTCTGTTTCTATCAAGTGGGGCCATTTGCTGGCTTGCCACATCCTGGATCTCTTTTTCTGTTTTGCCTTCCTAGTTGAGCCAACATCACAGGGGAAGTACTGAGACTATTTCAATGCTGGAGATAGATTGATGGATTAGAATGAATGGAAATAGGCTTTCTAGTAAAACTGCATACTGGGAAGAAAAGAGACCCTTTGAGGAGAAAAGATAGATATATAAATGAAACTTTAAAAATGCATGCCCATTTGAAAGGTGTTTGACTGGCAGTATCATCATAGTGTTGTAAAATTATTGGGTTTTTTTTTTTAAAGTACATTAAAAGTTAGAATTTCAAGGCTGTGTCTGAGAGAGATATCAACGAGAGCTTCCACCATGCAGCAACATCCTATTTTGCTGTGAAAATGTGTGGTGAATTAGACACTCATTTTGTATAGTTTCTGACTAATGTGAGAAGGAAATACTGGCCTGACTAATGTCAGGGGCACTTTCTTAAAAAAAAGTTGCTAGAATCAATTGTTTCCAGCCATATGAAAGGAGATTCCATTTTACTTTAGTATTACATAAATGTATGAAATTCAGACTGAACCTTTCTTCTCCCTTGGCTTCCTTTGTTATTTTTTTCAATGTGCTCTAGATTAGAAAATGAAGCATGGTGGTTGACTCGTGGTTCTCTTTCTTCCTTATTGATCCTCTTTTCCCCATCATCAACCATTTGTGGCCAATGATATTTAGGTGACAAAGATTTTCCAGAAGAAGAAGATCCTTGTGACCTACAGTTTCCGCCAGAGCTTCCCACTTGTTGAGATGCAGCTGCAGCTCTTTCAGAATTCCTGTGAGTGTCCCTGCCGAAATTCCCAACAGAGAGGCCTTATAGTCACCTCTCTATGGGGCTCTTATCAGACTCCATGATATGTTACTATCTGCTCCTTTTATAATCTTTCTCCTTCTCCCCATCTTGATCCTTAAAGACCCCTTTAAAGTAGGCCTTCAATGTCTACTACAACAACAGATTCATTGGATCCTTTATCTACCTAGGCCTTCCTTGCCCTGTGCTTTCCGCGCAGGCTGATAACGCGGCCCACACTAGCCTGGAAGTGTCCAGCTGGGGAAGTCATGTTTATCTTCCCTGCTGTGAGCCTGCTTTGCTGTTTGCTGTCTTGAACTGACCCTCAGGAATAACCCATCACTCTGGCCCATTTCATGATTACCATCCTTGCTTTGCAATGGACTAATTGTCACCCAGCATCTGACTTTCTTCCAACCAGATTACCAGTATGGGATTAAACTACTCTCAGCTGTCCCCGGTGGGGAACGAAAAGTCCTGATCATCTTCAATGCCCCCAGTCTGCAGGATCGGTTGCGTTTCACAAGTGATCTGCGGGAATCCATCGCTGAAGTGCAAGAGATGGAGAAATACCGTGTGGAATGTGAGTGAGGAACTGCTATGCTCCGGATTGTTATTACAGGGAATATATTTGAAAATGGGCAAGTGCTTGAAAAGCTTAGAAGTGAGGTGGGAATATTGCATAAGCTTCATATAATTAGAAGTCACTGCCCTTCTATGTGGGATGATATTTCACAAATATTCATGGTACTTGTCTACCGTTGCCAAATGCAGTCTTCGGACTGTATCATTATTAATCAGAAATGGCGTTGCTCTGTCGTTCAAGGCTGAGGCACCATCCTAAGATTTGTAAATAACCAGCCTGTTTCTGTCTTATTCTTCCATCACAGCGGAACTTGAAAAACAGAAAGGAGTAATGCGCCCCAACGCCTCTCCCTCTTCTGGGCCCAAGGACACCGTGAACGGCACCCTGACCAGGAGCAGTCTAGAGGATGCCTATACTATGGGAGAGGGCCTGAAGAGAAGTGCCCTCAATAGCTCCCTGCGTGACCTCTCTGATGCTGGTGAGGGACAGGGGTTCAGGACTCTAGGTTCTCCCTATGGCTCTAGGAGAAGAGACCAAGGGAGGCTCAGGGCTGGGATGAAGATCAGGAAAGAACCAGAATTTCTCCATTTATGCTGAGGAGAACCTATGATGAATATCACCAAATTCCACGGAACGGAAAAAGTGTGGCAGAATGTAGCAGATGACATCATCAGTGTCCTGGAGGCCTCTCTAGGAATGCAGCTGGAAATGCTTAGTTGTCCTTCTGGTATCCAGGTTATGGGTTCCAGAATTTGAGCCAATATATGCATTTGACAGGACCTGCCGGGACAGTTCCTAGACTGTATTCCTTCAGGTTTTAGATTGAGCGTGGATAACTATTTTGGGGAAGCCAAGGGCCACAGTGAGCAGAGCTGTGGCTCTTGGCTAAATCAACAGACTTGAGATTTCTTTTTTGATTTTCTGGGATTGGCAGAGGGGGATTTAAAGTGTTCTTAATGTTTAACACTATATAAAGCCTCTTTTGTAGCTAACTATGAATATACATACGCTACCTCAAAATGGTGTGTTACTGTGCCACCAGGTTTTGGTAGCCTTTGTGGGCTTTGTGGGATCCAGGCTGTTGATTGGCCATCTTGTGTTGTTTACTTCAGATGCTCTCTTATGAACAAGAGAAATCCCTGCAAGTAAAAAAAAAATAGGGAGAAATTCAGACTGAACCTTTCTCCCTTGGCTTCCTAGGTTTCTACTTGCAGGAAGATTTTGCATGAGGGGAGCTTTTCAAGATGGAGCACCCATCACCACCTTTAAGCTGGAGCAATGCAGCCAAGGAAAAGGTTTTAGCACTTGAATTTGTTAAAACTGGCTCTGTCACAGCTCTCTTAAAAACCCAGCTCCATTCAAACTTTAACTTAATTCCATCCCAGAAATCAATTTATCCCCAAAATATAATTGTTATGGCTCCCTCTAGTGGTTAAAAAAATGCATCCTTTATGTCTGGAAAAAGATTTCCACCATTTAATTCTCTTCCATAAAACTGATTCAGGAATAAGAAATCCCCAGGATTTTGGAATGTAAGAATTTATCAAATAGCTGGTGAACGGATGAATGGATGGATAGATCTCTTTCTCTCTTCCAAACTTAAGAGTGAGGAAGAAATGTAGTTGCACTCTGAGTCTCAGGAGGAGTACAGAGGTCGGGGGTGATGGACGCACAGTATTTGTGTGCCCCCGACCCAAGTAATTTTACTGCAGTAGAAGAGGCCTGCTCTGTACTAAAAGGAGGTGAACAAGGGCAAGACACTCGGTTTCCCTCTTTTCTTCTGCTAACTCTGCCTTTGCTCTGCTGCTCTGCTTTGGTGGGATGGGATGGGGGGATTTTCTTCCCCCTCACCTTCAAAATTGGAGGGTTGGCGCAACGGGGAAGGGGTGAAGTTCAGGTCTCGCTAATCCCTGCTCTGTTGCAGGCAAGCGGGGCCGCCGTAACAGCGTGGGATCCTTGGACAGCACAATTGAAGTAAGTGGGCTAGAGGTAAACCAGCCCAGGATGGATGGCGGAGGGAGGAGAGGGATGCAGGTGGGGTCCCTTCGCCCTCCTCCCGCTTTCTGCCTTGCAGCTTCTGTCTCTTCTTTTCTGCCTACCTCCAGAGGGAGGTCAAAGAGCATGTGAGTCCTTCCCTTCCTTTGGGAGCCTTGACTTCCTTTCCCAGAATGTTTTACTTTAATTTGAGCCAAGCCTGCCTGAGAAAGTCTAGGGAAGTCCAGATTGTTGGCCTAGGGGGGCTTATGGACACCGATTGTTTAATGCCCCATCTTTCTCTCCCTTCTCTTCCTCTTTCTTCTGCCTTTCCACCCTCGTCCCTTTGTCCTCCAGGGGTCTATCATTAGCAGCCCACATCCCCACCAGAGGGCGCCACCACCACCTCCTCCAGAGGAATACAAGCCCCAGCCTCGGCCCCCCTCGAATTCGTCCTCCTTCCTGGGCTCCCTGTTTGGCAGCAAGCGTGGGAAGGGCCCTTTCCAGACTCCCCCCAGCCAGGCCTCAGCATCTTCCTCTTCGGCCTCTTCGTCCCACCATCATCTGCCCCAGCACCACCCTCATCACAGCCACCCCTCCCTCCCCGACGGCAGCCAGTCAAAGCTGCAGGCGCTCCACGCCCAGTACTGCCATGGCCCCTCTGCCCAGCCCCCACCCCCCTACCCCCAGCAGCCCCCTCCCCCTCAGCAGCCAGCACCCCCACCCCCACCTCTGGCCCTGCCCTCCAACCCTCTGCCACCTCAGGTCCAGCGCTACCACCATTCCCAGCAGCCTCCTCTCTCGGCTCCTCCCCAGAAGCAGGCGGTGCCCGCTTTCCCTACCCCACAACCCCACCACCACTACACTCTCGGTCGGCCTGGGCAGCAGAAGCGCCTCCAGATGGCTGCTGCCGCTGCCCAGCACCCTCCCTTCCTTCATGGGCGCCAGCCCACCTCGCCGCTGCCCCTCTATAGCCCTGCCCCTCAGCATGCCCTGGCCCACACGTACCCCCAGCAGCTGCATCAGTCAGGGCTCAGCGGGCAGCACACCCTGCACAGGCAGCAGGCCCCGAAGCACTTTATTTTCAGCCATCACCCCGCACAGCTGCTACAGCGGCCTCCGCCACCCTCTGGCATGGGGCCCTATCCTGGGCATCACGGCCATCCACAGCCACACCACAGCCAACCCCCAATGCCCCCTCCTCATTCTCCCATTCCCCCGCATCCTTCTTACCCGCCTCTTCCCCCTCCATCGCCCCATACGCCTCTCAGCCCCCACTCTCCGGCTGCTCCTACGTCCCCTCTGGCCCAGCACATGTCCATGCACCAGGGGGGCCCTCCAGCCATGCCTGCTCAAGGGCCCCCAAACCCCAAGCCTAAGCCGGTCAACAGAATCAGCACTGTTGTGTGAACAGCTGCCACCACAATGGAACTGATAGCAGATCTATAAATATATAAATAACAGAGCTTGGGGGGCCCTCCCCTGTTCCAGCCGAAGTGATGGGGAAGGATGGAGGTCAGGAGGGTGTCTAGATTTTATGGCCATTCCCTTTCCTCCTCCCCACTCCACATCCCATCCCTCTTTTTCCTAGGATCAGAACTGAGAGAGGGCATCCCTTGGAAAGGAAGAAAACCTGGACCTGCAACGCCGTGCGTGGCCGGAGGGGGGTACAGCTTCACACGGGCTTTGCTTTTGGGAGCTCTGCCTCTTTTCTCTTCCTTGCGGGCCATCTGTCCCCCTCCTACCATCTTTTTCTGAGCATCTGTGGACAGCATGGTAGTTTTTGTGGTGACCGTGGATGGCAGAAGTATAAGCTGCAGTGTTGGGGAAAGCCAGGGTCTGTTTGTGTTGTCTTAGAGGAGTATGGCCAAACAGGTAAAAAAAAAATAATCCCAACTTTTAATAAGATTTGTGTGTTGGGGGCAGAAAATTCTTTTCTGATAGCATCACTTTGTGATGGGGAAGGAAGGAAGGAAGGAAGGAAGGAAGGAAGGAAGGAAGGAAGGAAGGAAGGAATCAGTCATATGATTTTGCTACATGCTCCCATTGTCAGAAATGGGCAGAGATAATCATACTATTTGCTGTATGTGGGACACCTGCTAGTCTCCCAGATAGTCTTGCCCAGTGTGGTGGCTTTTAATGTGCAGAGGAAGCTGTACAAACGACTTTGTATGTTCTTCTGCTCAGACCGTGTCCCCAGAAAGCACTAATCCAAACAAGACTTCAGAAGTCTCTTTTCTTCTCTCTCTCATTAGCCCCAGAATTTGCTGATAAGAAGAAAAGTTTTGTATTTTTAACATTTTAATAGGTAGCAAATAGTCCCTGTGGCTGCCTTCTGTGTGTCATATTTAAACAGCAAATGGCATTTATGAATCTTGCATTTTAAGAATGACTGAAGAAAAATCTCTTAATTTTTTTCTGATTTACCCCCCAAAAATATGTTTTCAGCCTGATTAACCCAGTTTTTAATAGGTCCTGTGGACCATGAACTCACTTTTCCTCATGGCAAACAACCCTATAAATGCAGAAAATGGAACAGAATTCTAAAGACCATAGATGAAGTTTTGAGGCTACATAAAATACTTTGTTGATTGCCAAATTCTGCAGAGGCACAGAATTTGTATGTGCAGAAGAAGTACAGCAGGAACCAGGATTTTAGCCCTTCTCAAGCCTGTCGTTTTCCCCTTGCAACTCCTCATAAGCCTCCATTTTCCCCAATGATCTGTCTTTATTGGGGAAAAGCAGCCACTTCTTTTAGAATATAACAAACAAGGGAAAGCCCATTGTCACCTAAATGTTCTTTATTGCCATGACTTGACAATATTTCGAGGCAGTTTTATTTAATGCCCACTTTCATATACCTGGCTGTGATATGGAACTGCTGTGATGTTAAGCAACTATTGTTGCTGAGTAATTTCTGACTTTGATAGTAGTGCTGATGGGAATGTGTCTTCCTGTCTCTACCAAGGGGGAAGGGGTGTTTCCAGAAGACCTCAGGCAGGTGCTTGGTTGAAAAAAATATCTACACCTATCTACCCATTCCTTCGGCATTGTGGGTATCAGCAAGCCCTTGTGCAGGTTGCTCCTCAAAGATGCTTCTGTTGTTTTGGTGTCCAAAACAGACTTTCAATTGGTCTTCCCTTAATTTGCCCATCTAGTGTCACCAATTGGGAGTTGAAGTCCACAAGTCTTAAAAGTTGCCGAGGTTGGAGATCCCTGTTTTAGAAAACGGGCTCTTCCTCTTGAAAGCTGTCTTACCTGTTGACTTGCTCCATAGAGAAAAAGATACATCTGTCAGTCACCTTCAGCATGTGGAGCTGATGAATCCTTGGGGGCCCTCTGCTCTTTTGGGGAGGTGATGAAGAGAGGCTGTAATTGGTAATTTGCAGAGTTTGTGAGTTTCTGCTGTTTCAAGTAGAGAAAGGAAAGACACGGATGGGAGACGTGAAGGATCTGTGGGGAAGAGACAAGTTCAAAGTATGGAGAAGTCTGGGACATGGGAAGGGAATGTGTCCTGCCCCCTCAGTTCTTATTCATAAAGGGCTATTTTTACTCCCTTCTTCTCCCCACCCCTGATGTGGGGTTTGCACTGAATCTCTTTTTAAAGATACAGACTTGTATATTCTTGGGCTTTATGAACCCAACCCTAATTGAATTGGAGAGTAGAGAGTAAACTGCTGTGATCTCTTCTCTCCTAAATTGTTTTTTCAGCCAGTCACTGCATTAACGCCTGGTAATGCGGAGGCAGAGTAGGATTCTCTCCCGATTCATTCCTTTGGGAAGTTAGATGCACTTTAATCCCTGTGCGCTGTGTTTCCAGAAAAGATGGCATCCAGTTTCTGCTGTCCCAAATCAAGCTTATGGGGCACATCCAGACCTCACCTTCTTCCTTCCCTTGAGGTGCTACCTTGTTCTGCCACTCACCTACCTTGCCTAGTAGTATTAGAGATGGGCCTCCTCCTAGATCTTCTTGTTTTAGCTTTGGACAGAGAGAAAAGACTGGATTAACGATATCAAGTCATCATTTCAGAAAGTAAGGAAATGATGTCTGAATTAACAGTGCCTGTTTTTATATTTTTAAGGAGATGCTATGGATTTTGGATGGAAGAAATTATTTTATTGCTTAATAAAATGCAAAGAGGTGCTCCCCAGATTTCTAATAATAGAAGCACACTATTTTTTCCCCTAGCTTAGAAGAGGGAAGTAGAGCAGTGACCCATTCAAAAATGCAGACTAGTCACCTCTGAAGGTTAGCTCTACTGGCAGCAGACAGTTAGGCTAGCCTCAGAGGTTGCCCAAGCAAAAAAATGTTTCATCCAGCCGGCCGCACCCTCTGCCCTCTTGATTCTCTGAATTACCACTGCCATCTTCCCCAGTCAGAGGTAGGAAGATTCTTGCTCAGTCAGTGATGCAGAGAATGTCAGGGAGGAGAAGCTTGGCCGAAACGGCTTGTTGTGGGCTTTATAGGCCCTGCTCAAGTGCCCTCCTGCTAAACTTGCAGGAGAAATGACTGCTCTTAAGGGGAGCCAGCTGAGTGAGAGGTGAGACTTCTCTCACTCTTTTGAGAAAGGGGGAAGACTAAGAGAGGAGCAAATGGTAGAGGGTCTCAGGAGGCCTACGGGTTTCTTGATTCCCACAGGTTTGAAGCACTAGGCTTCGTTGCCCTCTGCCAACCAATTTTGCTCCACAGCCTTTTGAGAAGGAAGCCAGGAATCTTTATCAGGTGGCAGCTCAGGCCTCCGTGTGCCACCTTGCAAAGTCCTGGGTTCCTCCTCTCCCCCACATCACACCCCATGTCAGGTCTTCCCACCCTGTGCCCCACCCCCGAGCATGCACTTTGTCCCTGCCCTGCACTGCACTTCCTGTGTTGGGTTTGTTGCTGTACAGAATTCCATGTATATAATATATATTATAAATACCAGCCTTTACGAGGGGGGTGGTGTTTCCAGCCCATGTATTTTCTATAGCATGGGGCTTCCCCTCTGCCCCTTCTCAGATTGACTGTATTTTTGTTTCCTTTCCTTCTCCCCGCCCACCAATCAATTCCACTTTGTACATATGAAAATGTATATTTGATGCTTCATAAATTGATCAAATGTCCTTGCTGTGTGAAAAAGGGTTGTCTTGTGTGTTATTTGCCTATCTTATCAGTCATATAGCAAGTTGACAGTGTGTATGAAGCTTGATTCCAGCCTTCAGGACGCCAGCTGTGAAGCTTGTTTTTAAGTAGCATTATCCACCTAAACCTATAAGCTGTACCCGCTCAGGCTGTAGGGGAGCAGCACCTACCAAGGGATCCCCCTCACAATAATCCTTATATATGTACAGCTTTTCTAAGCCCAGTCTATCTTTTGGGAATGAACGTGCACCTACAAACAGAAATGGCTTTCACCCAGAAGGGCAGAAGCGTCAAGCCACCTGTTTACAGAGAGTGCTGCAGACAAAGAGAGTCTCCACTCATCCAATGAGCAGCAAAATAGGGGAAAAAAAATCTGGTTGCGTAACTCCAGTGTCAGTTAACTATCCTTTTAAGCTCAAGGGATAACAAAGAAATGACATATGTCACCATACCACTTAAGACAGCAGCCCCAGTCCCCAAGGGCCACAGAAATTTTGCACACCAATTTGAACTAACTGCTGAATGTTGAAAAGATATTTGCATGATGTATGAACCAATTCCTCATTTCAACCCTGAACTACAAATACTCTCCTGTATGACTTATTTATCTCTGAATAGCTTGTGTAAGGGAAACTCAATCCATATCAATCAAATTGATTCAGATTTCTCAGATACATATTTTGACTTCAATTCTGCCTCCTGCAACAGCATTGAAAAATCCATTTTGTAAGACATTCAAATCCTTGTGCTTTCTAGTCCCTTCTCCTGGGATGTAGAATTTAAGCCCAGCCATCAGCACTTTGTATTTTTGGATGGCTGTCGGGATCCAGGCCTTCTAATAGGAACTTCTAACAAGACAAGGATGCCCACTATCGCCTCTACTATTTATATTGACTTTGGAAGTCTTAAACAGGAATATTAGGCAAAATACAGAAATTAAAGGAATAGAGATAAGAGCGAAGATATACCATATTTTTTGCACTATAAGACACACCTGACCATAAGATGCACCTAGGTTTAGAGGGGGGAAGTGGACAATGAAAAGACACAAGAGGTGAGGTTCAGCACTGTAAAAGGACCCACCGCTGCAGCACACATTTTTCGCTCCCTAAGACGCATAGACATTTCCACTTTTTTTTTTTTTGGCGGGGGGGGGGGGGGGGGAGTGAGTCTTATGGAGCAAAAAATACATTAAACTACAAGCGTTTGCAGATGATGTGACATTTATCATAGAAGATCCGCTAGAGACAATTCCTAAACTATTAAGAGATAGAGGAGTTTGGAGAGGTAGTAGGACTGAAAATAGAGAAAAAACTAAAGCAATAGTTAAAAAGTCATACAAAACCAAAAAGAAAAACTGGCAGAAGTGGAATTTCAAATAGTTAAAAGAAGTTAAATACTTGGGAATATACTTAACAGCAAGATGTGCAACAATAAAAGAAGACAATTACATGAAACCATTTAAGCAAATAAAATTTGAAAAAAATGGGAAAACCCTACACTTATCAATGTTGGGAAGGATTGCCATGGGAAAAATGAATGTCCTCAGAACTTAACAATCGTCATCTGTTTTTTTTATTTCCTTTAAAGAAAATGAAACGCACCAACTGTACAGTCTTCCAGAGTTTTTATTTCATGAAAATTTGCAGGCCAATCCTGGTCCCTACTTGGCTCAGATACCTGCAAACTTGAGAACTATTCAGATTCCCACCCCTAACCCTCAAGCATCCAGGAACAGGTGAAGGCTCCCACAAGTAACACTATTGCACATGACTCCTGGGTAAAATGTGTTATGAAAGCACAGTCCAGACTGAGATCCAGCATTATCAGCTCCTTTGGGCCAGAGTAGATGATAAATCCCTCTAGTGTCAGGTAGCGCTTATCTTTCTTATTCAAGGTTACACAGGCATTTTTAATCTTTTCAAGAGGCTCCTCTTTTTACCTGTACAGCAGTTATGAGAATAAAAGGCATTTACAAGGCCAAATACAGAGCAAGTGTGATCCTAACAGTTAAGCAAACACAGACGAGGTTTCATTTCAATACATGTACCTAATGCACCATGTTCAGGAAATACGCAGAATTTCGAGCTAAAAGACTGGCCAAACTCAGCCAAGTGCTCAAGGCTGCAAGCTTGACGATCAAAACAGGAATTTAATACCGGTGAATCTAGCAAAACTGGAAAAATATGGAAGACAGATGAGGTAGCAGGGAGAGCCACCATATGTCGGCTCCAAAATGCTATCCGTGCACCACGGACACTTCAACACAGTTAAAATAGGGACACACTCTTTGTTCTAAACTAGAACTTGATCACTGAGGACACAATTTCTTCCCCATTCGGGAAACAGAAAAGATTCAGATGGGAGTCGGAGCTGAACACTTGCACGGTTCTGGATGAGTAACGTTCTTGCAACATGGAATCTTCTGAAGTTTTTAGTGCATCTCACCAGAGCTGAGTCTCTCGGATCTCTGATATTGTTTGGCTGGCTTTCTGTAATGCCTACAAAAGAGCAGAAGACTTGGCTGAAGACTCAGACATGACAACTAACCAGCATAGGGAAAGAAATAGTTTCATTAGTGCGGTGCTGAAAATTAATGCACAAAGCTAAAATACTTGTCAACTAGCTATCCAAGAAGTGGGTGTCACTGATTTGAAAAAAAGATTGGTGGTAATGGTGATGGGACTTGGAATAGGCTCCTGCGATCTTGGCCAGTCTTTCCCAACCTTACACCATCTTGTCTCAGAGCTGTAGCTAGATAACACATGGAGGGAGCCAAGGTGGAGAAGCTACTTGGGGGTGCTTAAGGCTTTTAAAGGATTGGAACACAGCCATTTTCAGACTCTGGGGAAAGAATTGTTGCAGCTTCCAGTTTGAGGAAGGATTTAAAGCAACAAACTGTTTCTGCTCCCGGTGAGCCAGAAACATGTTTTTCTTTGGTCATCATTGAACCAGAGTTGACCTCTAGCAACCCTGTCCTCCGTTACCTTGAGCATATTGGCAGCCTCATTACGCTGCTGAGCCATGTCCTCAGATTCTGTTAGGAGTGTATCTAGAAGCTGGGGCTTATACAGTTGGCCCACAAGTTCACTCTGGAGATGGTCCTTGACGTAGTTCACAAGGAAGTGCATCACAGTTTTGGGTACACTACAGGATGAAAAGCAGATAAATTGATTTGGACACAGAGTTCTTAAAAGAAAGTCCCCAATTTCTTTATTGACAGTTACTGTTTAAGTATAATTTCATCTTTTCTATTGCTAGCAGAAAGATTACTATAGCACTTTTGGTTTAGATAAACTCCATCTGTAGAGTTTAATCTCAAGTTATGTTTTGTTATTCAAAATACTTTGAGCTACATATGGAAACTGATGTGCCTGCAGAAGATGAAATATTCTGATTATTGCAATAAGAAACCACATACGTTAAAATGTATTGGAGTTACAGAAAATTTGTCAGAAACTGACCAAGAATTTTGAGAACAACAGTTTCCCAAACCCTCAAAACTTTTGAGGGATTGGGTTGAGGAAGAAAGACTGTCCTCTCATTCAAAAATGGCTAAAGTCTATTTTTCTACAAGGAGTTGCATAAAATAATTTGTTAGTATTTATTAGGTTAGTCACTGCTTAATCTCAAACCTTCACTAGCAAAATATCCATTTCTGAAGGAGTACTAAATCCAGATACCACAGCTCAATCACTAATGCTTACCCTAATTTTCTTGTTAAACCACTTACCTATCCTGGATGCTTTTGCGCACAATGAGGAAGTAGGACTTAATAAGCCTCCGGATTACCTCACAGTCTCGTTGTTCACGCTGACTTAGTTTCCGCGTTGCTGGCATGGGCTAGAGAGAGGCAAGGGAAATGGCTGTGAGCAGTGTTCACCAATTGCAATAGCAGTTTAGCTGGGAGAGCAGCTACTCAAGATTCTGCTCCCTTGGCTGAGATGATGATAAATATCTATTCCCCAACATAGTATAGGGTCTCCTCTTGAACAGGGAATTGGACTAGATGATCTCCAAGGTCCCTTCCAACTCTGTTATTCTGATGTACCCTTTTGCAGTAACCCATCCTGCCACATAAATACAAACCAAAGTTGTCTACATTATAGGGGCAAAAAAACAATAACCTTAAATCATGTACCTCTTATGCAAATACTGGCACTTCTTCCAATTCATCCTTATTATGTTTCTGCACTGCAACTCCTAGCAACATTCTTTGCTCCTAAAAGTAGCTTAATTCTAGCCAGCCCACCTGCTTTTTCCCTCCCTGTTCCTCCCAGGTTTATCCCGGCTGACCGTGTCCAGTAGATTGACTTCATGGGACCGGTTGGGGCTAGAATAGACCAAAGAGTGAGAGGATCCCTTAGGCCTATCATCAGTGCCAGATTCTTCTGCTTTCTCACTTTTCCATCGCCAGGTACCATCTATAGCAGTGTCACTCTAGATTGGAAAAAAAATGCAAGAATTAGCTGCAAGTTAAGACAAAGGTAGTCATTAAGGAGAGGGCATTCGTGAAAAGTTACCTTAGAACTGCTCACTGAGGCAGAGACCAGCGCTGTGTCTATAAAGTCAGGGTGCTTGGTATTAATGTAGGCCAGTTCAATGGCAACCAGGTTGTGTACCTAGGAGAGAGGCATTATTAGGCCTAGGACAGGAGTAGGGAAACTTGACTCTTCTATCACTTATGGACTTCAACTCCCAGAATTCCTGAGTGAGCCATAAAAGGTTCCCCATCCCTGGCCTATTGGTTTTTCAGTTATGGGAGAAATCAATTTTGGACTTGAATGGGACTATTTAATATACAAAATTTGTATATTAAACAGTCCCATTCAAATCCAAAATTGATTTCCCTCACAACTGAAAAACCAGTAGGCCAGGGATGGGGAACCTTTGATGGCTGACTCAGGAATTCTGGAAGTCCATAAGTGATAGAAGAGCCAAGTTTCCCTACCCCTGGCCTAGGGTATCTGATGGGGTGGCACTGGGCTCAATAATCCAAGATCCATAATGCCTAAGATCTCTGAAACAAAACACCAGCCTTAAGTACCATGTTTATTCCCAAGCCAAATAAATAAAATAGACCTCACAAAGAGCCCAGAATAGTTCATAAAATAGAAATAACCTAATATGTCATTTGGAAATATATTCTGCTCTCCAGACAACATTGCAGTTAGCTGAAATGCTAGCAAACATCCTGGACTCATAGTAGGAAATAGAGGCAGCAATAAAGTGTAACTTTATTACTTTGCTATGTGATGGTTTCAGACTAGCCACGAGGGAGTGTATATATTACGCACTCTAAATTCCAGATTTCAAAGCCACCAGCTTCAAAGCCTCAGGAAGAAATGTGCAGCAGCAAGGACCATTCCATACTTTGATTCATAGCAAAAAAAAAAAAGTCTCAATTACCATCTCATTGGTGATGGGCAGCCTCCGGCGAAGGACTCCTGTCACCACCTCCACAATGGCCTCGTGCAACTTGGGGAAACGCAGCAACTCCTAAAGATTATTTTTGTTATTGTTTTTTTTTTCCTTGAAAAGTGTGTGTGGGAGAGTGCGTGTGTATAGAGAGGGAGGGAGAGCGAGGGAGAGAGAAAAGCTTACAGTGGCTTAAAATGGATTCTCCAACAAAGTTTTTTTAAATATTTTTGTACATGTTATGCACATATTAAAACATTAAAATAATCAAGATGTCTAAACTCATCTGTATTATCAGTGTGACATGCATCACAACACTTTTTTAGACTTACAACCGTTGCCGCATCCCCATGGTCATGTGACCATGATTCAGTTGCCTGGAAATTGACTCATATTTATAACGGTTGCAGTGTCCTGGGGTCATGTGACCACCTTTTGACACGCAAAGTCAATGGGGAACCCAGACTCAATGAACAACCGCGTTAGTAACTGAACAACTGCAGTAATTCACTTAACAACTGCAGCAAGAAGAGTCATAAAGTGGGACAACTTTGGGTTCAATTGTGGTTGTAAGTTGAGGATGCTATCTTAAAAAGTTTGTAACAGTTGGGCATTTGGAAAGGTAACAACCAGCCCTTGAGAGTTCACATGCATCAGAATGCCGGTCCAGAACCCACTCAAGAGCCCTTCCCTTCTTCTGGGGATGGAGGCTGGTTGTTCTTGGGCCCAGCGAGATGGTACCTGTGTGTTGTAGGTGGTGCAGTGTTGGATGATGCGCTGCAACTCCTCATGCACGAGCTCCACGCAGCGAAGGCTTGGCTCCTCCAGTCGCTTGATCTGACGTTTCACCAGCAACTCAAAAGAGACCTCGGGAACAAAAAGGGCTGGGCGGGGACCCTGCCAGAGAGATGGAGAAGCATCTTCAAAAACTGGTGGCGGGGAAAATCCCTTGCCGGAGGGACTCGAGGATTAGTTGAAGTTCTACGTAGCTCAGTCTCCCCAAACTCAGCATAACTTCAAATACACGCTTTCAGTGTTGCTAACTTCACCATGCATTTTGTTCCTGCCTCATGTAACTGGGCCAAAGTTTAGTTACAGCGTTGCCCAGTCAACAAAATGTCCTTTAAGCAGTAATTTCTTCTATAATTTAGAATAATTTAGCACAGTAGTTTCCAGGAGGACAAATTGATACTATACCAAAAGTATAGAAGAAGACCTGCAAGAGAAAGGCTAGCTCTTGACTCTCAATGTAGAAGCAAAAAAGGACTGGACATCTTGGGAGAAATTAAATATGCCAAGAAAGCACAGAATGTTTGGCTTCTGCTATCCTGCTTCTAAGTCGGGGCAGACAGACTCGCTCCCCCTACCCTCCTCCTCCTTTGATATCAAAACATCTATCATTACAAACTGGATGATGAATGAAACTGGATGATGAATCAACCTAGAAATTAGAAGTTTCTTGACAGAACAGTTAACCAGTGGAAAAGGCTGATCTCCAGAAGTTATGAATGCTCCTTCACTGGAAGTTTTTAAGAAGAGACTGGAACAATTTGTCCAGAATGGTATATAGTCTCTTCCTTGAACAGAAATTTGGACTAGAAGACCTCCAAGGTCCCTTCCAGCTTTGTTATTCTGTTAATCCTCTACCAGTCCTCTATAGTTATTGAAGCAGGAGACAAGATCCATTCTATTGATTCACTGGCTTTAATAGCTTGGGTGTTCGTTTGGAAACTACAAATACTGAGATAGTACCCACAGATATCTATCAAAACATGTACATTTGGGGAATATTGTCCTCCTCCTGGCTACCTAAACGAACAATTTGCCTGCAGCAACTGCAATTGAATGCCATGCTTTCATTAGGATAGCAACCACTCTTAATTCTTATAATGCTCCAAGCTCAGATCTCATTACCCATTACTGTAGTTGGCAGGGGGAAAGAAGCTTGGCTTGTATCCACCCCTCTTCTAAATTATAGGAGCAGCAACATTTTAGGTGAACTCCGAACACTTCTGTTACTGCAATATAACTTTTTCTTCTGTAATTGGACCCTAACTGAAAAAGGAAAACATGGGTGAAAGCGAAAGATAATGGATCAGACAGCCTTGTATTAGAGGACAAGATTGATCGTATTAACTTACTGTGGCATTTCTAATGGCTGTCAAAATGTCCAGCATCGTAAGTCCAGCCAGCGGATCAATGGACTCCAGAGTGCGTCCAAAGGTTTCGTGGAAGATGTAGCACATCCGAGCACCACCACACCTGGGCAGTAGAGAAGGAGATCAGCCCCAGCATCCCACTGCCAGCTTATTTATCCCACATTCAGTTCCATCACTGAAACTAGAGGTTTCACTCACAACTCGGAGGTCTCAATGTTGCGTGCTGTGCCCTCAATGGTGTTGCAATACTCGGTGGCAAACTTAGTGATGATCTGAAGCAAAGTGGCATTCTTGTCTTCGATAGGCTGCCCGTAGCTCTGTAGCACTGACTGGTACTGAGCTGTGAGCACATTCACTCGCGTCTTCAGTTCAGGCAGGCAGTCGCGGATATGGTGCATCAGCAGCCTGGAAAAGGTAGAAGGGCATCAGCCTGGCCTTTTAAGGAAAGCATCCCTACTTTCAGGAATAAGATTCCAAATGACCAAAGGAAAGTGTTGGAGAGGACAGTACTAAGACAAAATGGGCCAACATTCAGGTGATGGAAAGAAAGACTCATGTCATTCACTTGAGTCGAATCTTGCCTTCCTGGCTAAACAAGATTTAAGCAGGGGGAAAACCTGAGTCGATTCCAACCTTCGATGTGTTATGCTATACTTGTACTTTGCTGCCGAATGGTTTAATGATTTTAGGAACAGGAAAGATGGTATTCTGGAAAGTTGCAGTTCAGGTTGAAAACACTTCTGAGGGATTCTCCTTTCATGTATGAATGCTGAGGCAAGGCAAGGAGAAGCTCACACACAATCCCTGGCTTCAAAATAACACCCAGCATTTCTGCCCAGAATACTTCTTACAATTCCTAGCTCCACTTTGCGATTTTAATGCTAGTTGAAGTTTTAACGGAAGAGAGTAAATGTAGCTCAGGGTTGAATTGTGGAGTCCTTAATGCTCTATCAGCTTGGTTATTTGTTTGCAAGACTTCTCATTACCCAACTAGTTATCATCAATGCTGATGGTTATGTGGTTTGTTCCGTTTCTATATGGTAGCTTACCTCACCAGTGTGGGTAGCAGTATGGTTTTCTTGCCCAGATAAGCAGGAGTTAACATCAGACAATCCATCAAGCAGAAAACAACAGTCTAATCAAGGAGAAAAGTACACCTCCACCAACATTGGGAGACCAAACTACTGTATATAAACGGGGAGCAAACCCCATACTCCCTCACACTGATGTTACCTAGTTGGGTAACAAAACATCTACAAGCAAATAACCATGCTCAGAGAGCACTAAGGACTTCACACTTGAGATTTTGTTTTAAATCCGGCATGTGCAGGGCTAAACATTTTCATGGGCACCAGATCCTATGCCCAATGAATATGTCAGTCTTGGGGGCACAGGGATGCTGTTTAGATGTTCCTTCCTAAAAAAAAACCTAAAAAGATAAGGCTTTCAGCGCTCTAGATCATGATGATTAGATCTTACAACCATCACAGGCTATCAGCCTGTCAGTACCCATTGCTAGGAAGTCTAATCAGGAATGATGCCGTTGCTGTTTCTCCCAAGAGACTGCTGCTGAATTGCTGACAGAACAGAAATGATTTAGTCTAATCCACTAAGGCTCTCATCTTCAGAGTAAAGGACAGAAGTGGTTCTTTTCTACACAGAAGATAAGCATCCTAAAGCAGTGGGTCCCATTCTACCTGGGGTTTCCTGGTCAACCCCTAACCACACCCAGTCCCTTCTCACCTGTTGAGAGTTTTAGCCAAATAACGCGTGCCATTGCGATTGGCAAGTGAAGGGTATTTCTTTTGCATGAATCCTTGCTCATCCTGCAGAGACTCACTGATGCTCTTGTTACTGTTGATATCATGTTGACTCCTAGCACAAGAAGCAAAAATACCATCTAGACAATTAACAGAATCTTCCTGATGGATTCACCCACCAGCAACAACCTGCTCTGGCAAAGAAAAGGGTTTGCAATCAGATGCCCACTCCATCTAGCATAGGAACCCCCCTCTAGGTCCTTTGGTTCCCTGTATGCATCACCACTGACCTGTTGACCACCCCAATGATGCCTAACTTGACAGGAATAACCCGGCCCATCAGTACATCCAGGGCATCAGTCCCAGCATCCATCAGATCTAGCTTGGTGATCACAGCCAGTGTCCTTCGGCCTGCAGAGAGTGATATCCAGTCAGTGATATCAGAAGGGGAAAGGGGGGAGGAGTGACAGAGACTGTTCCTTTATCCCTTGTGTGCTTCCCCCCAAGACTATATATCTTTTGCATTCATTCAATTTAGGTATTTATAATTTAGGTTGTTAAGACTGCTCAATTCATTAGGAATTCTGGGTGATGTACAAATTAAAAACAAGACTGTAGTTCATTATACCAAGAAAACAACCAGAGGATTGCAATAGAAGAAATAAGCATACATTATAAATACACCAATATACCGTAATCTAATCCAGGTGGAACCCACTCATGTTTTCCCCATTCTATCCCACAGCCTGGGAAAAAAGCCAGGTTGTCAAATCCGAAAAGCCTGAGCATTATAAATCTTCAGGGATGGTGTTCCAGAGGGCAGCTGTTACAACAGACGAGGGTTCCTAAGCCACTCAGATGGCCTTGTCTGACCAATGGAATTTGGAGCAAGCCCATTGTGTTGGATATTACAGAATGGAAATAAATAAGGGGAGAAAAGTGCTCCCTCAGCTCACCCTCTCACCCATCTGCTTTATTCCCCTTCCTGTTGATCAGCCATCATTGAAGAACAGATCTTAACATCCAGACAGCAAATAAATATTCCGTTCTGCTCTGCTGGCATTACTAAATCAGACTCCCTTGAGCTTCAAAAATAGAGAACTATTTTATAACATCCCATGGTTCTCCAGTTGGCATCATCATTTCCTGATTTCTCCTCCTCAAGTACAAATATAATCATACCATCAGGGTCAACATCCCGGGCTAGTTTGAGTGCTTCTGATGTGGCCATGTCAGTATTGGCAGCAGTGACAGCCAGGATTAAGCAGTTTGGGTTGGAGATGTAGGATAAGATCATATCTCGGACTTGATTCTCAATATCAGGGGGTTGATCTCCAATAGGCACCTGTGATATTGCAAAGGCTGGATTTGAAAGATTTATAAGTCACCCAAGGCCTAAAGTATCATACAGCAAAAGGCAAAAAATGTAACACATTTTATTAAGAAAAGAGATCAAAGTTACCATGAAATTAGAAAAGGACAAACTTAGAAAACTCCCTTATGTTTACTTCCACTCTGCATTGAGAAGGCTAATAATGCAAGACAAACTGCATCACACCACACTAAGCACTCTTGTTTACTGCTCGGTTTCTACCCAAGAGAGGAACAGAGAAGAGGGAGCAAGGACTCTTGATTTATATCACTTCACTAGGAAGAAAAACAGAACTATGTTGGAGGTGCAAAGGGACTCCTGAATTCACATATCTGCAGCCTAAAAACATGAATGCATGTATTTAGGAAATAGGCCCTTCCAATTCCTAACTGTATTATCTTCAGTGAAGACCATATCTTCTAATCCAGGAACATTTCTATGGACTGAAAGGAAGAACATGTTTCTAGTTCTCATGGCTGCAGAACATTATTCTAGAACCTAGGAACTAACAAAACATGCTTTAGAACTGATTTAGCAGCAGCAGTAAATTTAGATACACGAGGTCAAGAAGTGTTCAAATTGTAAAAGGCTGAGAGGTGTTTGTACATGCCCCTTCTCCGCACTCAGAAAAAAAATAAATAAATAAACAAGAGCATTCCATATGTTGATTTATTTTATATAGCCTGCAAAATTCAATTGAAAAATAATACATATTTATTTTAAGCATAAACCTACATCGGTGAGATGCAGAAGCTTGAAGAGAATCACGTGGGCTTTTAGTTTTTCTAATAAGCAAATGAGAAAAATGGGATTCTTTTGCTCCAGACCAGGATCAGATCTATGCCAAGCACTGAGGCTACCTCAAATAAATACGCCTTTCCACTGAAGTTGACTCTAGTTAAAACAAAACTACCAATATTGTTTCTATCACCCATACAAAGGTGACTAATTTCATTTCAAGCACAAAATTTCAGCCCAAACCACACAACCTTCCAGTTGTAGCCACATGATTTGGGGAGTTTTTCCGTGAGAGATCAGGCCTTCAATAGAAACTCTTTTCTGAAA
This sequence comes from Bungarus multicinctus, assembly GCA_023653725.1. Taxonomy (NCBI): domain Eukaryota; kingdom Metazoa; phylum Chordata; class Lepidosauria; order Squamata; family Elapidae; genus Bungarus; species Bungarus multicinctus. Next base: position 160,149,393 of record CM042834.1, read on the forward strand.
CTAATATAGTGGTGCGCTAAGAACAGTCAATCCTACATCTGTTGTTCATTTACACTCTTTTTATCTTCTGCTCATCATCACTGTACCCCAGTTTTCCTTCTGGTCCAATGTGATCAAATGGTTAAAAGGAGTGGTCTTGAGGAAAAAGTGGTAGATAGGAGAAAGGAGGGAGACCATCCATCACTTGGTACATTGGTACCCAAGGCTACACATTGCCCAAATATTGTTGATGAAGTTCTGCCTTTAAAGTCTTTGGGAAGTCTATTAATAATCTATAACTTCTAGGCCTCTCTTAAGACATGGGCGATAGAGAGCACCATTTCTAAGTGTCTCACCTTGGTGATTCCTGGAAGATCTACCAGCGTCAAGTTAAGCACATGGGGTGAATAGATCTTCAAGTACAGGGGTTCTGGACTGATTCCCTGGAAGCAAGAAAAGCTTTTAGAGAAAGACACAAAAAGGCATTTAGACCCAAGGACTCTCACACCAAGAGAGAAGAACTCAGAGAGAGAGGTACCTTATTGGTCCCAGTCATTCGCTCGGTTTCAATCTCAATTTCCTGGCGAATCTCACTGAAATCTGTAAAAGTCTGAAGAAAGAGAACAAAGGGAAATGTTTCTAACATCAGAAGAGCTACAGGAGAACGTGCAAGGGCACTTGCTTTCCTGCTCTTTTATTGATCCTCTTCCCCATCTTGCCTGCTTGTGGCAGAACTGGAGCAGGGAACAGACAGTGGAAGAGGAGAGAAATCAAGAAAGAATAGAGCACAAGAAGTACTCCCTCTCAAACATTTAAAATATAATACATCGTGTTATATAATAATAACTTTGAATAAAAAGCAAGAGCCAAAAACCCTCCTAACTTTCTGGCCAAAACAACACTTGGCAGCTGCAGAATATAGAAGAGAGATGTGGGGGCTTAAAAGTGCTTGGTTTTCATCCTATAAAGACATTGTTGAAAACAATGGCTTTAATTCCAGGTGAGCTTAGGACAAGGCACAGAAGACACAACCTTGGGAAGAAGTGAATTTAAAAAGAGGAATAAAGTATAGGAGTTGATATTCTTTCAAAATAAAGAATGGAATCACTACCTCTGGCTGTGTACACATAAAATGCCTTTGGGGTTGGACATGAAATCTGAAAATGTAGAGGATCAACACTTAGCACACGGCATGGAGAAGTGCCTACAAGTCATACATAAGTTACAACATGCCAAATGAGTCAACTTACTTGGTTGAGCACTAAGCACAGTTTGACAGCTTTATTCTAACACATTTGTAAGAGCTGGAAGGTAACAAATCCTTATCTGCGTGTTTTATGTATTTATGTACATTTAGACCTTTTTTTAAAAAAGAAGACATGAAGAGACTTATTTTTTTTCCAGTAATAGTAAAAGATACAGTCAAAAGAAAGCTCTATGGAAAAGAAAAAAATATCCAAAAATAACTATTGGATTTCTTTTTCAGACAGAATTCTTTTCTGACTGCTCCCTTCAGGATCAAAGAATTGGAAGTGAGTAGTCAGGCCATCGAGACCTTCCCCTGCTAGACAGATTGCTATTCAGCCTCAACTGAAACACACTCAATGTAAGGGAAAATAATTGGTTACTTTTGAGAGATTTCTTTTAAAACATTCAGTCAGAATCCGTCTTATCATTTAAATGCATTATTCTGAGTCCTACGCTCTGGAACAAGCCTTAGACACCTTCTGTATGAAGTCTTTTCAAATATTTGAAAAACACTACCATACTCTCCTTAGTTGTTTTTTTCTCAAGGCTAAACATACTCAGCTCCTTCAATCTCTAGCCATATAATTTATTTTCTAGTTCCCAGATTATCTTTTTGGTCCACTGCAGTCATTTTTTTTTTTTTTGAAACCTTCTGAAAGAACTGGATGCAATAGGTGAAGAGCTGACCGCTGCAGAATTGACAAGCATTATTGCCAGTAATTTGGAAATTTACACTCAATTGATCCATTCAAAAGCTGTATTTCTCTATTGCAGCAGCCCACATCACACTGCTGACGTAGATTCTGTTTGCAAGTAATGTTTATTGCAAGATTCTTTTCATAAATATCATCATCTCCTACATCTATGGATTTTTTTCTTTCATAAGTGAAGAACTTTCTATTTGCCTGTAATATTATCTCTATCTTCAGTTCATTTCTCCAACATATTAAGATTTTTGATGTTATAAATTCTGCTTAGTGAAAGACAGGAATGAATATCTATTTCCCTCTCCCTTTGGGGGCTCTCCTTCTGCCTGGCAGTCACTGTTGGGATATTTTCTTAATATTTTGTATAAGATAATAAGACAAAAATATTTTGGTAACAGGAAGGAATTCTCCTACCAATTAAGAGAAAATCACTGACTGTGATATTACTAAGTATAACCTTACATGCCCTCTCTTCTTTGGGTCCTAAAATCCATGGTTCAACAGGAATGGGTAACCCTGAATGGACATGAGTAACAGGAGATATATAGGAAAGAAGTCAACAATAGCTTTTCCCACAACAGGCCTTCAAATCAAAAAGAAAACAAGTAAATGATTAAGTTCACACATCATGCTAAGACACATTACAAACAATCATTAAAAGTAAGCCATCACTCAACATGATGCAGAAATCCAGTCATCAAACATACAAGGAGGCATGAGCAGGACAACGCAAACTGTGCACAGAAGTGTAACTCTTCCTTTCTCTCTGCTCCCCACCACAAGGATCTTACATGTGCCACATGGGCTGCCTCAAGGATTTCATTTTATCCCCACTTCTTACAAGAAAATTTAGATGGTTGTCTTTTTTACAAAATGAGAAAAATTGATACAATATAATCATACAATATAAAGATATTGTATGTTTATATAAAGATATTATATGATACGAAAAGACCCTCAAGCACCATTATTCCCCCCCTTCCCCGCCGAAATGTCATCGTGTTTCCCTGGGGGAGGGCATTTCCCCTATTAATGTGAGGCTTTTTTGCCATATTAGGCAACCACCTAGTTTGCCAATTGGCCTGAGCCGACTCTAACCATAAATAGTTCCACATTTACCTCACCCACTCAGTACCTTGTGCTTGCAGTGCAGGAAAGTGGCCCATTCCTCTGGCTGAGCAACTGCAGACAAAAAGCAAAATAAAAGGCATATGAGAATATTTCCAGCACCATTTTCCTACAATACCCTGGTCAGTTTAGTTTGTGACTAAGCGAGGATCTGAACTTGAGTCTCCCTAGCCTTACTCTGATGCTTGGAACCATTCTTCTATGCTGTCTGTTGGTGTTTGATTTTGCTTCTATCAAAATGTCAGATAAAATAACGAGTGCAGTTGAACCAGTGAAAAACTGACAGCTCACTGATGCAAAAATGTCCAACTTTACCAAACATACTCTTTCTGTATGAGGCAACAACACTCTACCCATTATTCCCAGACACTGAATTTAGGTAGTATAGTCAGAATCAGGTAGCACCAGCCTTTTAGCTTGTACCCAGTGAAATAATTTTTACAAGTTGCTTCCTGATCAATTCTTGTTTGTCATCATGCAAAGGAACTGTTTTGGATTACTAATGTTCACTAGGGATGAAGAATCTTGATATCAGTCCTCAGTAAATCATTCCTCTGAACAAAAAGATACTGGAAGAGGAAAGAACTTAGGTCTGTCCACTGATTTCATGCAGCAGCATCTGCAGCAAATTGCGGTAACACCAAAACGAGAGTATAGACACACCAATGGCATTATGTAAATGCCATGATTCTATACTTGCACTGCGGAGTCTGATGCAAGTATAAGTCACAGCAGCAGCATGATGAGATTAGGCACATTTCAGACACAAATACCCATACCATACTATGCAATACTATGCAGGACGCTCAAGCCAATATAGCTCTTGAGATGACAAACTTACTGTAACTCATTCCAACTCAACCTTTTTCACAAATGATACATGTCCCAGGTTAATATTGCAAGATCCAATCTGGATCAGTTACTGGGACCAGAGGTTTTGTCTTCTGAGCTTTTGAACTTGTGCTGGAGTCCATCTTCAGGGAACTTCTCCTTAGCAGAAGTTGCTATAGCAACTAGAGAGAAGTTCCATGAAGATAAGCCCCCAGCACGAGTTTGAAAGTTCAGAAGGCAAATCTCTGGTCCTAGTGTTCAATCTTTTCAGTCAACAAATGATGTGATTTACACTCAAGTATTGGAAGGCAGAGATCAAGCCAGCCCTTTCTAGGTAATCATATTCCATCTTAGGATCAGAGTTACAGAGGTAACGTTCTGAAGCTCACACCTCTGTTTTATTTTGTCACTAAGAGAAGTAACTTTGCCCTTACCACTTTCTCCAGTAGCTTTCTGCCTCCTCTCCTCCAGGGTTGGCACATGGACCAGCTGCAAGACCAGGGGGCGGCGTGTGACAATTCCAGAGCCACGTGGCAAGAAATCCCGACCGACAATGCTCTCTAGTACTGAGCTCTTCCCACTACTCTGTGGAAATAAATAGCATTACTGGTAGAAAAAGAAAAGGCAGTGTCTTACCTGGGTAAAAAGAGTTTAGAAGAACATACTATAACAATAGTTCCAGTATCTCACGTTAATATACTTCCTTGCATATTCACAAACTAGCTCGATACAAAACTATGTGGTTGGGCTTAGTTTTTGGGGAGGAAAATAAGGGGGAGAAATTCTGCCTCTGCCTACCAGCACCCCACCGGTATTCATCTGACTAGCGTCCTGTCAGTATGAGAGTTGAGGGCTGTTTGGAAATTGAAACAGTATTTGCTGTGTGAGCAAGGAGATAGCAAGGAGCATGGGCGTGGCTTAGCTCAACTGTTCTGTACTAAAGCTGCTTGGTGCTGTTGAACTAAAACTGAAACTCCTCTGCTCGTGTTTTGCATTTGGAACAGATTTCTTTTCAGGTGGGGAGAGGAAGTAGAACTCCTTAGCATGTGTGTGGGTTAATAATAATATAGGAAACACTAAAGCTCTGATGGTCATTTTGAAAAATCCTTTCTTAGTGAGCACCTAGAAGCCAAGAGTGCCACATTTCAAGTTTGTAGGCTTTATAGTTCTGGAGATTTTGTGATGATGCATGAATGGTATTTTGCTTTTATATATATATTATATATATATATATATATATATACACACATACATACATACATACATACATACATACATACATACATATGAAGTTAGATGGAAGTTAGATTCATTCATTCTCTTCTGAAACTTGCCTGTTAATAGGGCAGGCGATATTTTCAGCTCCCACTTTATATTTAAATTGAAGTTTGCTTAGCTGACAAAGTTTTAGCCACTGATTTAACCAACATTTGTCCGTTGCAAGCCGCGCTATTTAGAACGGGCATGGATTAAGCCTCAATGGAGGCAGACCCTCACCTGAGAACCAACTACCACGATTTGGGGCAGCTGTATGATTTCGGCTCCCACTGTGTTGAAAATCTCTTGCAGCTTATTGATCACAGGGATGAGAGTCTCCATAATGACGACGGCGCAGCTGGTGGAAAAGGGAGTTCTTATTCCCTAGAAAGTAAAGGGGACTGTTAGGCAAAAGGCAAAGGGAAGTCGCGGGAAGCCCACTGCCACCATGGAGCCTTCTTTTCTCCCTTCTCCTCTAAAGACCACGCCGTCCCATTTCTCCGAGTAAAGGCCTGCTGAGCCGTGCCCGACAAATCCAGCCCAAATAACGGAGCCGAGCATCCGATACTTACCCTTAGACTCTTTACTCTGATTCCGGATACAGCTCCATTCACGCCACAATCAGGAAATATTTCCCCGATTCGCCCGCCTCGTTCTCTAGCTGTATTGCTGAAGATCTTCGACCTTCTTGATTTCTATAGGTTTTTCGTCTGTCCATCAAGTAAGTCTTCAGCTCTATTGCAGAATAAATATTTTCCAGGGCGAGGTTACATTTTCATTGGCCAAATCGGGAACAAATCGTGCCCTCCGTCTTGAAAGCTTTTCAAATACACGACCATAGAGAGAAAGTTAACAAGAGATAGAAAGGTCTTAACAACCGAAACCATAGCAACAGGCAAGAATTATTTTTGGTAAGATGGCAAGTAAGCGAAAACACCTTTTCGGAATGGCGGTTAAACTGATGGCGGCTTACAACAGCCTCTGTTTTGTTTAGTCGGCCCCTGTATTTTTTAAATTAAAATACTGAAAATGAATTATTTTACTTTCGTTGTGATAGCAGCTGGGCTAATATCTTGATCGGTGCTGGTTAGGACTTATGGGGATTTTAGTCAAACTCATTTCGCAGCTCTGACTCGGGGAAGACTTGTAAATTAGGTACAAAAGGAAGCTGAATTCTACATAGCTTTTTTTTGTGTGTGTGGTCCATTCGAGTCTGTATTGACTCCTGGTGACTATACGGACAAGTCCATGCAATTTTCTTGCCAACGTTTTTGGGTATGGCAATGGCGTTAATATTTGCTCCAACATACTTTACGTCAATGTGGATTAACAGTGAAAATCCAAAATTCCACTTTAGTAAAACAGTGAAGATTTTAAGATCTGGGCAAGTTTAATCATTGCACAAAGTCATATAATGTTATGTGAGTTTATAAATTTGATTAATAAATAATAAACAGAGCCTGTTTGGTTTACCTTTGATTCTCACCAGCTCAAGGTTGACTCAGCCTTCCATCCTTCCGGTAAAATGAGATTCAAGATTGTTGAGGGCAATATGCTGACTCTGTAAACTGCTTAGAGAGGGCTGGAAAGCAATAAGAAGCAGAATATAACTGCTATTGCTACTTTAGCAGATTTTTCAAATTCCACCATTATAACGTGATATCTATGATTAATGGCCTAGCATGCCAGGATGAATCCATCTAAATGTTTACTTGAAAAGTCATGACTAAACTATGGTTCAGCATGATATGTGAGCCCCTTTCTAATTAAAACAGTGGTAGGGTGTACTCTTTCCCCTGTTTATAATTGGAAAGTTAGCCATATCTGAACAAGTGGCTGAAAAAATAAAAATCAGTGATTTGTACTTTCAAGTAGTGGTGGGGAGAATCTGCACTACACTGCCTGCATTTTTAAAAAATACACTTGCTTTCAATAAGCAAATGGTTCACCATATACAGTGTAATATTACAGTGTAATATTTAGAGTGTGAATATGAGACACCAACTGACTCTTCCATGACATTAAAGCTTTATGTAGCTGAGGTCACAGATTAGCCTTTTGTGAGCTCAAAAGTTCTATCCTGGATGTCGCAGATTTTCCCACAGTAAGTAGCCTTAACCACAGAAATGAAGATGGAGCATCTATTCAGGCTGTATGTTATCTTCCAGCTACTTCTGTCCTCCTCTTCCTCTTCCCACTGTAAGCAACAACATGCCAATGTAGTAGACTTGAGTCCTTTTCCCTCTTTGGGAAGACAGAGAGAAGTCTATGCAATCTCAATATTCATATTTTTTGAGTTAAGTGATATATTTAAGTTGGAAGACTCAAGAATCAATATATTATTTAGAAGTTTGAACTATATTGTTATATGCTGAACATTGTAAATTCACAGCTGCCAATTCTTTTGTTGATGTTGGTCTTCATATGTGTTCAGTTCTTCCCAAGAACCTAGAATATTGTAATCTACTGGCATAGGATATGTGCAGATCCAAGCAATGGGGCCTTCTGTAATGGACTAATGGAAATTTTGTCAATGCATAGATTTTCTCAATGCCATCCAAGTTTTATTGGTATGGTACCCGGTGTGTTGATAACCACTGGGACCACCATAACCAGTTTATGCCATAGTCTTTCAATTGTGATTTTCAGATCTTGATATTTTGTGATCCTCTCCAATTCTTTGTGTTCAATTCTATTATCTCCTATTATTGCCATATCAATTATCCGCACTTCCTTCTTTTTTAACACTGTTAAATCTGTGTTATCAGTGTTCAGAAATTCCACTATATTTTAACCTGCTCATTTTTACTACTTTTAAACTCAATCTTCCCACCATTTTTTAGAACAGTACTGGTACATGATAATTTTTACAAATGTTCCAACTAATCATTCTGGTGACTGTGTTGTTATTTATAATCAGTTTGTACAAACTTCTTGCACGAGCTGGGAATATTATCTCCTGTTTCTTCTGCCTCTTTGCACAATCTGCACTTTGCATTATTTGATGATATTTCAATTCTGGCCTTGATTGCATTATTTTGAATAGCTTGCTTTTGAGCAGCCAAAATCAAGACTTTTTAAAATATTCCACTTATAAGCCCATACCAATGCCAGGTTTTATTTTTATCCACTTTCACCTCATTCTTTGTAAAAATTGACCATATATTGCTTTTCCTTGCCAGCATTGTGTTCTTGTTTTTCTTACATTATTTTGATATTCATATTTTGTTTCCTGCACATTCAATGATTTTTAAACTGCATCAATTCTTGTTTTTGGCTGTCTTTTATGTAATCAGCCAGGCATGCTTCCCATCTTTGACAGTCGTTGACTTGAAGTAAACCTTTGCTTCTGTTTCTGTGGGACAGGTATAATTTATTAATAGCACCACAGGATGTAATGCATAGTGAATAGTCATCCGCTTTCTTATCTATTTCAGCTTGAGTCCACTCAATATTTCCAGTAGTGTATCATATCATAGATATAATCCAGGTATAATCAAACTACACTTCACTCTTTGGATCTATTCTTTAGTAATCACATTTTAATTTCTCCATGCTTGATATTATCCAACTGTAAAATGCCCACATACTTATAGGCTTTATCGTGATGGTTCAGGCATTCAACATTTCAATTCCATTATTGTTTATGATTTTACCCCAATTTATTATTATGATAACACATTTCTCTAGGTTAAATTGTATTGCTGTATCTGCATTTAAAATAGTTAATGTTTGTCTATTACTAGATTTCAATTTCTAATTTTTCATAAAGCTTCTGATCATCCACATAAAGCAAATGAGAGATTTTATTAGCATTTTTTTTTGCTCACAGAATCACAGATTCATTCAGAAATCTATCTGCCATTGGCTAGCTCAGTCTGTCACATAAAATTTGCTTGCAAGCAAACTCATAAAACTTGCTAGCAAGCAAACTCACAAAATTAACTCACAACACACCTTGCATGTAAATATTGATTTCTTTTTATAAAAAAGAGCAACTTTTCCCAAAATCAGGCAAAGCAAGCAGATTGAGTTGCTCACAGAATCATTCAGTGATCTATCTATCTGCCATCGGCTAGCTCAGTCTCTCAAATTTGCTTGCCGTGAGTCTGCACTGAATTTGCTTGCAAGCAAACCTTCAGTCCTAAGGAAGGTTTGGCTGTGCTGAGCCGAAGATCTAAAGACTAGCTAGAAAGCAAGAAATCCAACCATTTCTTGTTTCCTAGCTCATCTAAATCTCCCGGCACAGCAGAACAGATGATGGTCGGAAAAAGGAAAAATAGCAATTTAGCAGACAAGTTTACCGGGTAAGGAGTGAGTGGGCGGAGAGGGTTCCCGCGGGCCATGTGGGCAGCGCAGCCTTGTGTTTCTGCGCAGCCCAGATTAATTGCTTTGGGGGGGTGCTCTGGGGTTGAGATTTCTCTGCGGCCCATCAAAATTTTCTCACAGCCCACCAGTGGGCTGCGGCCCACCAGTTGGCAACCGCTGGTTTAGATGCTCTGATTCTTTTTTCTGATGTTCAGCGTTACTGCAATGTGTTTGTGCATTGGAAACAGCTTCTCTTACGGGAGGTTGGCTTGTTACTTTGGTACCAGTAGTGAGGCACTTGGTTGATGTGGGTAGTTTTTCAACAGATTTGTGTCTGAAAAACTAAATTAACCATCCTAAATAAACCAAAACTCCCAACACTTAAGTACTCAGTAAGCCTTCATAATATACTAGTTTCAGTCCATCTTCTTCCCTGTTCTTCAAGTATTTTTGCAATGCCCTTTTTTCTTCTTCCTCAATCATCTCCTGAACTTGAAATATTCCACACCCACCTATTTTCTTTGGTAAGTAGTCTGTCAACATCACTGGGGGGATGAAGGGCATGATTCATTGTCATTATTTTTTGGTCTTATTCACGGCTTTTAGTTCTGCTTCAGTCAGGTCCACTGTTACAGCTATGTCTGTAATGACTGGAATTGTCTGGATGTTAATTGCCTTGATGGTATTTCCTCCACTGAGCTTAGACTTTAAAATCTTCATTCTTTTGATATATTCACTTCTAATCTTGATGACTTTAGTGTGCTTGATATTGTCAGTTTGAAGAATGACTATGTATTTGTAGTGATCATCTTCATCCAGAATTTTGATTTTATTTCCTAGGGCATCTTGACTCCTTTGGTTTCCACTATTTTTCTCTAATGGTGATCATGGCAGATTTGTCCAATCCAAATTCCATTGCATAGAAGATTCTGCCCATAATTTGCATTTTGAGCTTTGTATCTGCTGATGCTCTTGGCTATAGCTTTATTACTTCCAGTGTTTCCTTGATCTTCCTTGTTTCTAGGTGTGATTTCTTGATCAGGTATTCTCTGGTCTTCCTGTTCTTCAGTTCTTTTCTTTCATCTGTTCTGGATTACTTGCATCTGATCTTAGCTTGCTGATCTTATTTTCTTTATGATCTTCTATTTTGGTGATGCCCTGTTTAGTTTTTTCCTTCTTCTTTGTTGTTTCTGTATCCCAAGTATTCAGTTACAGCTGCAGTTGTGCTGTGGATTAATTGGTTCCTTTCTGGCAGTGAGCTGGTGTTTATATTTGATATTATAGTATGAAATGACGATGCAAATAAATACAAGTGCCCACAGTATTGGAATATTACATTATCAAGCATTTGCAGTTACTCTGGCTAAGCACTTCAATTCTGCATCAAAATAAAAGCTTTGCTATGGTCTGTAGGAAGTTAGCATCCACCCCTCTCCTAGAAAAATGAAATATCCTGGGAAATATTAAAAAGGCAGAATATTTCCTCTAAAAAGAGTAAAGTAGAAACTCAGAGAAGCAGAAACTCAGCCCCCCCACCTTTGCTACTGGGCCATTAAGGCCTAGGCCAGAGTATTCTACATAATAAAGGGTCTACCCATCTCACCACCTGGCCTGGAAAGATTGTATCAGCCAACACTCAGGTGAAGCCATGTGGTCCAGACCAAGCCTACAAAGTTAAGACCCCCGCCCCTGGGAGTCTGACAGCCAATGGGATTCATTTCTTGCATAGGAACAGGAAACACTAAGGTGGACCCAACAGAGGTTATATAAGGGTCTCTTAGCATCTTAGTTTTCCCTTCTTGACCTTCTCTTCTCACCTTGAAGCATGTGATCATCCTTCTCACTTTGGAGCTCCAAGCTATCTGGTCCTGCTGTCCACTATTAAACCATCTTTCCAAATAGCCTCCATGTTTCCAGTGTCTTTTTCCCCACTTGGAACTGAACCCAGGTTATTTCTTTCAACAGGTCACTACCTTTTGAGCTGAAAATGTATCAATATTTGAAGATCTGGTTAAAAAAAAATCCTTTGAAGTTGTACTTATTCATGGCTTTTTACATATCCCATATACATATTCTCAAGAAATGTGACATTCTGCAAAAACTCTGATCTTCCCTTTAAAGAAAGGGAAGAGGCGAAAAAAAGCAATTTCAGTATTTTCAAAGGCCCAATTAGAAAATGGTTATCCCAAGCATCCACAATGCTCTTGGAATATTTAAGAGATGGAGCTAAATTTCATGGACATTTCATGAATCATTAAGACTAGCCTGGGACTCAAATGCTAGCCTGATGCCCTTTCAGTGTGAACTATCATGCATTGCTGGAAATGGTATAGGGTCTCCTGCTTGAGAAGGGGGTTGGACTAAAAGACCTCCAACTCTGTTATTCTGTCCCGCTAATTGCAGGGGTGTCAAATTTGCGTCATCATGGCAGCGTCATATGATGTATCACAACTTTTCCCCCCTTTGCTAAACTGGGCGTGGGCATGGCCAGCATGTGACACATCCGGCCCGCAGACTTTAACAGCTCTGTCCTAATGCTTATGCTAGCATTTTCTTTGGAACAAGCTTCAATGCAAGCATCCTTATTCAATTATTTTTGTGCTGTTCTAGATGCTTTATTCTTTGTTTCAATTCTTCTACTTCTTTAATTAGAGGGCTTTGTTCTTTACTAGGCAGAGGAGAGGGTGCCTGGTTTCGGAATGAAAAATATTTAACAGCTGTGCTGGCTTCCCTACTGCCAATTCCTCCCAGTTTGTCTCAACAGTCTGAGTTACTTCTCTCAAGGCTTTGATTTCTTTGTCCTGGGTAGATCTTTGCAGTTCTTCCAATTCTGTTTCTGTGAATACTTTATTCCATAGTATAAATCAGTGTTGATATGCTAGTCTCTCTTCTATTATTTCTGATTTGGGTAGTTGTTCTTTCCAGAACTGGATTTCAAAAATCCTCTTCTAGTTGGATGTGATCTGTAACTACTTCGTTTTCAATCTCTGTATATTTGCAATGGGTAAACACCTTTCCTTCCAGTAGTTATGCAGCTCTGGCCCTGCTGGCCTTAGTTCAGCCAACAGTACTGAGTCCAATAGCCCATTTTTCACCAGATGTAGAATAGAATACTTTATTGGCCAAGTGTGATTGGATACACAAGGAATTTGTCTTGGTGTAAATACTCTCAGTATACATAAAGAAAAGATGTCCAGGAACTCCAACTTATAGCATGGTCCTTGTTGATCTGGGCGATGACCGAGGCAGTATATATTTCTGTAAATTATGTCTCCATATTCTATATGGGAGAGACACTCTTCATCAGGCTCCCATGGTGAGATCTCTCCAATATGGTTGAGCCTCTGGTATAGCTCTCATCTTTTTCAGAGCATACAAGTCCCACAACTACATCAAGGTAGTTCCTCAATGGGGGAGTCTATTATGATTCATCACACAATTAGCCAGATGTATCTGTTGTTATTTTTATCCATCTCATGTACTACTGTTACTACTCTTAATAATATTATAAGGAATCTGGAATTCTGCTTCTAGTACCTTATTTTGATTTTCTTTTTCTTGTTAAAAATTATATGAAGCTCTACTATATTTATTCCTATTTATTCCTTATTACTATTTAATTGTCTGGATATTGGTGGATGAATAATCTCTTCACTAATTATACTTTTTGTAAGCTTTTTAGCTCTGTGACTAGAACTAAAGCTTACCACCACTGAAGAGTATGTTATATTGCACATATAAAATGTTTAGAGTAGGGTTTCCTACAATAATCTACTTGTCTCCTACAGTTTGTGATCTTCAGCATATGCAACCCAATTCAGACAAAGATGAACACTCGGAACATAGTAACAGCTCAGAAGTACCATGGCTTGTGAACATCTATGGCAATGGCAGGAGATGCCAAGGAGTTATTCTGAGCAGTTGGTGGGTCTTGACGGCAGCCAACTGCTTCCTACTGATGTGAGTAATGGAAGAAATTGGAGCACATTTTCCTTCTAGAAAAGATTAGCATATGGGGAAATATAATACCAAACAACTTCCAGGTTATGGGAAAGTCCTGCCACCAGAGCTATCTCCCTTAATTAGTTCATGCTATGTATGTCTTGTAGGAATCCGAGCCAAGTAGAGTTGACTGGATCACATGGGCGTTTCTCCACCAATACAGTGAGCCAATTTCTGCTACATCGGGGCTTTAGTTCTTGGAATACAGCACCCAATAATGATCTGGGACTAATCTTGCTTGGCCAGCCAGCTGATTTAAGAAGGCAAGACATGTGGCCAGCTTGTATCCCCAAAGAACAAAAACCTTATGACATAACAGAGGAATGCAGGATTTTGGAACAAAGTAGTAATGGTGAGTTTGAGAGCATTCCATTTGGGTTTTCGGACATCAGAAAAATGTATTAGGACCAATGCTACAAGTACAAATACCTTCAAGTTATTTTTAAAAACCAGCTAACTAAAGGCAGAATTCAATGCATTTGGCATAGCTGTAAAAAAATATTGGATAAGCATGGCAGCTAGTATATGACATGCAATCAATACTATTTTTAGGGAATTCTTTATCCTTGCTGCTTTGAAAATATTTGAAAATACGGGCAAAAACCAGAAAAGAGGATAAGCAACTTTTCTAGAATTTGATAATTTAAAAAAAAGAGTACCAATATTTAAAATATAGTATTGCATATGTATAGTCATAAATATATTAAGAGAAAAGAAGCATTGCAGGAAACCTTGACATAGCATAACAGTTCAGATAACTGAGGATATTTTCTCCCTCTCTATAGAAACCACAAAATTGTTTTTAAAGGTAACCATTGTGGAGAGTCTGAGTGTCTCAGAGTGTTCCAAACACTGGCTTGGATCTACAAATGAACGGAACTTGTGTGTTGAAAGAAAAAAACCTCCAAAGCATGCAGATTGCAAGGTAACCTATATAAATGGATCCAGGGTCAAATCTGTGGATGAAGAAATTTTCACTTTGCTTTGCTTGACCATTTTCCCATTTCTCCCAAGGCCTTATTTATCTACTGTGTTTCCCCGAAAATACGCCCTATCCCAAAAACAAACCCTAGCTTGGTTTTTTGAGGTGGGTCTGATATACACCCTATCCCCAAAATAAGTCCTAGTGAAGGGGTTGGGTGTGACCAGCACAGGAGGCAGCCGTTCCCTTCCCCGGTCACCTCCTGGCTGCTCAGCCCCTTAATTGGGCCTGCAGATCAGTTGAGCCTCTCATTCCCTCTCTCTGGGTGCAGCATGTTCCTTTTAAGCGATCAAAGGTCACTTGAGAAAAGGATGCACATCCCGGGATTGCAATGCTGAAGGCTCAGGAAGGAGTCTATTTGGGATGTCCGTCTGTTCTAAGCTTAAGGAAAGGATGGCAGGCAGAAAAATCCCCCTCCCCATTTTCCTGCCTTTTGCCAAAAAAGGCTCCATTCCGAACCTTCAGCATATCCCAGGATTGCAACACTGAATGGAGGTTGTAATGGAGATTTTTTTTGGCAAATGGCAGGAAAATGGGGAGGGGGATTTTTCTGCCTGCCATCCTTTCCTCAAGCTTAGCATAGACTGAAGAGAGGAGGGCAGCCAGAAAAATCCCCCTCCCCATTTTCCTGCAAAAAGACTCCCTTCTGAACTTTCAGTGTTGCAGCTGCTCCATGGACAGTGCGATGGCCTGCTGCCACCATCACACGGATGGAGGGCATAAGGCATGTCTCTGGGCCTGTCGCTCTTTTTGTGGCTGCCATTAACAAAAGAAGGAGCATGGTGGCCAGGGTTGCTGGAGTGGCCACCGCGAGGCTGTTCTGCATGGATGGCATGTGCGACCTTTAGGTAAGGGCACATGGGGCAAGTTCCTCTTTCCTTCCCCCCCCCCCACTTTGGCTTCGTCTCCTCACCTCATGCTGTCTGCACTGCAAGCAACAAGGAGGCCCAGCAACATCTGGGGACACGTTGCTGGGCCTCCTGCCTCTTTTGCAGCTACAAAAGCGCCCGTGCTTGCTGGAGGTGGTAGCCTGAGCAGCACCCGCGAAGCAGCTACTTCATGGACGTGGGATGGCCTGCTGCTACTCACACACCCCTGTCTTCTACCGGTACATGGGGGGGGGCGGATTGAGACACCCCCAAAAAGAAGCCCTAGCCATTTTTTTCAAGGGTCAAAAGAAAATAAGACCCAGTCTTAACTTTTGGGGAAACATGGTACAGAATTAAAACCTGAACGCTACTGTTTCAAAGAGGGGGTAAAGCCTTTTCGATCTGTTTCAGAGTAGTTTCTGTGCTGATAGTGTTTGCTGGAATAATTTGGTTACCAGGAAAAAATATTTTTAGAACCTATTAAATGTGTCAGGAGCCTGTTATGTTGGCTGAGCCCATCCCTGCTATAACAGTGTCAGTGATTAAAAATCTCAGCTGCATAGCCAATCCACCAGCAAAAAAAAAATATCGCTAATGCAAGTATTTTAGACTCTATTTGAGTTGCCTAGTTGATTTTCATGCCTTCTTTCCTCTTCACTGCAGGTGCCTGTAGGTACTCCAGTGGTGTGCAATGACCCAGCTACATCAAAATGGGAAGTGATGGGCATCGTGAGCCAGAGTTTGCATAACTGTTCTGCTCCTATTTTGGCTGCCCAGCTTTTAACCCACTTAAAATGGCTGAGGCAAGAGGGATCCCTTGAAAATCCTCTTCAGCAAGAATTACCTTCAGCTACTCTAGGTGTATCGATCACATTCCAGACAACGAACAAGACACTTTCAGCAACTCTATCAACAGCAGACCCAATTTCTCAAACAACCAGATCACTACGTACCAATTATGTACCTCTTACGAAATCCCGCGATGTATCTACAACCTCAAGGCAGTTCCTTCCCCAGACTGAAAAGCCTGAGAATGTAAAAGTCAGAACAGAACAGACCTCATCTGTAAAAACTTTTGTCACCCAAAGGACCTCTACAACAATTACAAAAGTATCATCTAAAATCCCTTCCAAACTTAGAGAGCCGTCATCTGCAATATCTGCAAAAGCACACCCGTCTCAATCTGTAGACTCTTCTACAATCAAAAAAATGGTTGAAATGACCACAACAAAACAGCCCTTCTGGAACACAAGAGAGTCAACGTATCCAACATTTACAGGGGTTGGACATGAAACCCATGGAAAATCTTTCACCAAAAAGCTGTTACCTTTCATAGCTGAAACAAGTTCCGTTACAAAAACAAGTATAACATTACCACCTAAACCTTTGCCACCTTTAGAAACCACTCCTATGGAGCTTTCACCATCCACTACTGCAACAGATATCAATGGAGGTTTGCCCGTTCATCTTGTGATAGCTGAACCATAGTTGCCAAGGAGCAAACAGGAGGTTCCATTTCTGGCATGAATTGCCTGACTCAGCATAGCTTCAGTCCCCCATCTTCATTTCTCAGTAGGCAGCTCTGAAACTGGGTGCAGTGAGGTGGCGCATAATTGCTTTGATCAGGAGAATCCCCACAAGAATGAAAGGGGAACCAGGAAGGGGATACTGAAGATAATGGACGTCCAGGAACCTACACATCACAGGACATCAGGCCAATCAATCATTTATTTCTTTTTGTTCTCTCTTTCTTTTCTTTAATGGGTTTAAAATAAAATGTTTCTAGTATAGCACAATGGCTTAGCCATTCTCTCTGTGAAAGAAAGTTACCAATACGACTGAACCAATAACATTCAAAAGGAAACTAACACGTCAATAGAACAATTTTTGAAGAATATTAGTCATGTGCACATAATATATTTAAAGGAGTGAATATCATTCGAAATTAAATATTGAGGGAATTTAATAACAATCACATAACAAAGGTAACTACTGTATATAATGATGAACGTTCTGAGAATTTTAAATAGTCAATGTATAAATTGCATAATGCATTATTTAATAGTAAGGATAGATTTGCTTTGAAAATAAATTTAGAAAATATGGATTATTATTTTTATGATCAAAAGTCTAAATTACAGATGGGGAACTGCATTTTTTTAAACACTTCCAGATGTGGATCGAGTAATGGACATTGAGGACCATGTGACACTATTTGAATCGGGGTGGGGGAATCACATGTATTGTTCAATGCAGCTCCTTGTTTTTGTTCTCTGCCTGTTTTTTTTTTCCAGTTGGAAAACCCACTGGAATTTAGTCATTTGGTAGACTAAGTTTGTCCTTCAGATAAGCCAGATATGATTGTTGACTCTCAGGCTGGACCGCAGCAGATTTATATACACATACACACCCACATGATTATATATAAAACTAATACAAGCTACTATAAAATAAGAAAACGGAAAGAAAGAAAAATCAAAGAGAGGTGCAAGAAAGGAAAAAGTAAAGAAACAATAGAAAATAAAGGATAATCAATTATTTTATAATTATAAGTTTCTACAGGCTCATTTCAATTCTGTATATTTTATACCTCTTTTAACTAATTTGGGCTTGGTTATGCACTTTATATGCCATATAAAGTGCTCTAAGTGTACAGAAAGCTTTGAACAAGATGCCAGCCAATGTCATGTCATAAAGAAGCTGAATGCTGTCTAGATGAATGCAATGACCCTGTTTTTTAACTTTAGTTCTTATGTGGTGTCATTACATATGCTTAATTTGGATTAAAAAAGGATTATTTAGATGGCACGTTCACAAGCACAAACATATGTGGTACCTAATATTTCTATGCATTTTAATTCCTTATATGCACTTTAAGCTGTGTTTCTAAGTTAATTAGGAATTTGTATTCAGTTTCAATATCATAGATAACCTAGACTTCATGCAATCTCTAAGATTGAGTTTGCAGAGTATTCTATTCTCTATATGTTTGTGCCTTTGTGACCAACTGATAAGTCTCTTTTTTTCAGTTCCTGAATTTGCTGAGAGAAGTTGAGATTTAATTAAGGCAGAGAGAGGCAGGCTAGTTGTTGTCTTGGAAGGATGTTATTTAAGTTAAGAATATTTTGTAGGCCAGTGAAGCCCATTGGAGCATTGAAGTGATGCAGTGATATCTCCAAGATGGGCAAAGCTGAAATAATCAACTTTTTTTTTCATTTAGGAATAGAGTTTAATAGAAATATTAGAGAAGACAAGGATATAAAAGGGATGAAAATTAAAAAGGAAGAATTTAAATTGTAAGTATTCGCAGATGATCTGGTTTTCATTTTAGAAGATCCATTAGAAACAGCATTAAAACTGATAGAAAAGATAGAAGTATATGGAAAGGTAGTTGGTCTGAAAATAAATAAAGATAAAACAAAGATTTTGACAAAGAATATGCTACTAAGACAAAAGGATGAATTGGCGGATGTTTTGAAAATTCAGGTCACAAATAAGATCAAGTATTTGGGGATACATTTGACAGCAAGATGTAGCACACTTAAAGAGAATAATTATATTAAACTCAGGCAACAGATAGCGACAGATTTGGTGAAATGGGAAAATTTACAATTATCATTAATAGGGAGAATATCAACAATCAAGATGAATATATTACCTAGAATTCTGTATCTGTTTCAAACAATTCCAATAAGGCTAGAGAAAGATTATTTTGAAGATTTAAATAAAATTGTGTTGAAATATATATGGCAGGGAAAGAAAGCGAGAATAAAACTAAAACTCTTGCAAGATGCTAGAATAAGAGGAGGATTTGGCCTGCCTAATTGGGAGTTATACTACCAAGCTACAAATCTGATGTGAGTTAAGGAATGGATAACATTAAGAAATACTAGATTGTTGACATTAGAAGGACATGATTTGTTGTTGGGGTGGCATGCCTTATGGTACAAGGGAACTAAAACACGGGTACTTTAGGAGACATTATATACTGTACGGGAAGCTTTGTGGTTAAATTGGAAGAAGACTAAAAGGCAATGCTATTTAAAATTTTCAGTCTGGCTATCGACTACTGAAGCATTTTCTTATCCTATAACATATAAAAAGGAACAAACGGTTAGATATGGTGAAATATTGAATGAAAAGAGTGAACTTAAATCTATGCAAAAACTAGAGTATACAAAAGGTTGTATACTAGAGTATACAAAACGGTATAAAGATGAATTGGTTTTCATATGCGCAAATACGTTCTAGATATGATAAAGATTCCAAAACAGAAGGTTTTTATGATAAATTGACTGATTTAGATAAGATTTTGACAGGTACTGATGAAAAAGTGATTAAAAACTATATGGATATTTATCAGGAATTAAGCTAGAAGAAGAACAAGTTAAAGAAACAATGATTGCTTGGGGGGAAAATTTTGGATATGGGATTGATTTAGAGAAATGGCAAAAATTGTGGTCTCAAAATTATAAAATGACAATGTCAACAGCATATAAAGAAAATTTGTATCAGATGTTATACAGGTGGCATCTACCCCCAAAAAGAATAGCAAGAATGTTCAAGAACAAGTCAGAAAAGTGTTGGAAATGTCATCAGATACCTGGTTCATATTACCATATGTGGTGGACGTGCGCTGACACTAAAAGATATTGGACTAAAATCCACACATGGTTGGAAAAAATGACAAAAAAAGCACATAGACTTGAAACCAGAGATTTTCTTATTGGGAATCTTACCTGAAATATACAGTAAGGAATTGAAACATTTGATTGTAAGTGTATTAACAGCGGCTAGGGTTGTATTTGCTAAAAATTGGAAAAATGAGAAAATACCAATGCAGGAGGAAGTTATTAAGAAAATCATGGACTGTGCTGAAATGAGTAGATTGACATTTGAAATCAGAGAACAAGAAGATAAACAATTTTATAAGATTTGGGATTTATTTTATCAATGGTTAGACAATAAAATATGGTAATGAAATATGTAGAATTTTAGAAATATATAAAGATGTATTATTATAATATAACTAAGGGATAGATCTGGGATGATAATATGAATTGTCATAAAATAAATCAATTAAAATATGGATTATTTTGCATAACATGAATAACATATAGTCAAATGATAGATTAATAAGGATATTAATGTATTTAGGAATATTTGATAGATAATATGAGAATATATACAAGTAATTGTAAGTGATGACTATGAAGTAGATACATAAAAAAATTTGTAAACCAACCGACACACTGTATGTAAGTGGAAGATGGCTTGATGTTTTTATGTTGTGTTTGTGTATGTTTGTTTAAAAAAATAATAAAACTTGTTTTTTTAAAAAAAGTTTGGAGGGAACTGATGCATTTTTATTACAAAAGTGCCACTAAAATCAGCTACTTGTGACTCTGGAGTCTATCAAAATAAGTGAGGCTATCGATTATCCATTTTTGGACTCAGGTTTGAAAAAATAGCTGTTCTGAGAAAATAGCTGTTCTTCCATTTGGAGCACTGTATCTTCCATCATTCCTTTTACAGTTTCTAGCGTACAAGGTTGGGGGAATCTGATTTTCTGGTTTTTCCTGTAATAAACTCATATCTTCCACGATCTTCCACTATCAAAAAACCTTGTGAGAAAACCTGAAGACTTGAAAATCCTGAAATGGCACAAGAGGTTTGAAGAAAAGAAATGGGAAGGAATCAAATATCAACTAAATATTGCTGTGAACTGGATAGCAAGACATGTAGATTCATAGCTGCCCCAGTACTTTAGCGCACAGTACTAAAATTTATTTATCAATGGCTTCTTACGAAGTCGGAGATACCAAGTGAGGCTCTGCAAGGGTTATTCCTGAGTCCTTTATTCTGCAGCACTTTTATTAATTTTTTGGCAGTAGCCCAAAAAATTCAATGTAATCCTACACTGCATTAACAGAGGTATAGAATCAAGATCATGTGAAGTATTAGCCGCACATTTTTTAAAGCCTTAGGAAGATCACACTTAGAATACTGCATTTAGTTTTGGTCACGACAATATAAAAATGACGCTGAAACTTTAGTGCAGAGAAGAGCAATAAAGATGATTAGGGGGCTGGAGGCTAAAACATATGAAGAACAGTTGCAGGAATTGAATATATCTAGTCTAATGAAAAGAAGGATTGGGGTGACATGATAGTAGTCTTTCAATATTTGAGGGGCTGCCACAAAGATGAGGGGTCAACCTATTTATCAAAGCACCTGAAGGCAAGATAAGAAGCCATGGATGGAAACTCATCAAGGAGAAAAGCATCCTAGAACTAAGGAGAAAATTCCTAAGAGTGAGAACAATTAATCAGTGGAACGGCTTTGCCTTCATGAAGAAGTTGTGAATGCTCCAAAACTGGAAGCTTTTAAGAAGAGACTGGACAACCATTTGTCTGAAATGTTATAGGGTCTCCTATTTGAGCAGGGAGTTGGACTAGAAGACCTCCAAGGTCCCTTCCAATTCTGTTATTCTGTTAATTATTAGGGTGATGGGAGGGAAGGGAAAACTTATCAAATTTGCAGATAAAGTTGGATGGAATGGGTGATGTCCTACAAGACAGAAATAGAAACATCAGGATGGTTGGACAAATGGGCTGAAAGTAACAGAATTTAATAGAAGCTAGTGCAGAGTTCTTCACAAAAATCAAATGCACATATATACTGTGGGGTGGGGCACACACTTGGCTTTGTAATTGTGTTTGAGAGTGGAGGGAAAAGATAGTTGATTGCAAAGTGATTTAGACCAGGAGTCCCCAACCCCACCCCACCCCAGCCATGGATTGATACCAGTCCACAGCCCGTTAGGAACCAGGCCATGCAAGTGGTGGGTGAGCACATTTGCACATGCGTGGGATCTAGGTTGCAAGCATAACCCTCCCCCTTCCCCGCCACTGCTGCTGGTCCATGCAGCCAGAAATGTCAGGGACCACTGATTTAGACTCAGAACTATAATGTGGCCCCAAATGCAATTTTTAACTGCCTGAATGGAATAACCTTTCCAAATAACAGGACATATTTTTCTGTTTTCTGCTTGAATGCATCTACAGTACTGTATCCTGTTTTAGATTGAAGGATTCTGAAAAATTGGAACAGTGTTCAGGAATGGCAGTAAAGATCATCAAAGGACTGGAAGCTAACTACTGTGAAGAAAGATTGAAAGAACTGGCATGCTTAGTCTTGAAGAAAAATGATTGATTATACTCTTCAAATTGTTGAAAGGATGTCACAGAGACAGTCCAGGCCTATTTTCTCTTCTTCCAAAGTGTAGGACGCAGAACAATGGATTTAAGTTTTAGAAAATCAAATTCTGATTGAATGTAAGAAAAAAAAATAATCTCAACAGCAAGAGCAATTTGTCAGTGGAACCAGTTACTGAAAGAGTGGGGATCTGAGTAACTGTCTGAGAAGCTTTAATATGAACTTCACTGAGGAGGCGGCAGCTGGATTCAAATCACCTCATGGCTCCTTCTAATTATTTGATTCTGTGATCCTAGGCAAATTGATTTTTTTTTCAGTTCAAGGAAACATGTAATAAGAATATCTGAATACTATTATTAATATATACAATATTATCAGGTAAATTATGTATAAACTAGGAATATTTGTGGATCATAATTTTTATGAGGACACAACAGTTGAAAAAGATACCAACATCTCCCAGCTTTTGTCTCTTTTCCTTCAAACCAGGATAGGTTTAATCTATGCACTGCAATAGACCTGATGTGAACTGTTGTTAACAGAGACGGCTCCATTATGTGGAAATCAAATACAGAGGAGAAATATTAGATTTTGTTAAGGGTAACCAAGACTGGGGAGGGTGGCAGGAAAACATTGAACAAATATGATTGGCATCCAAAATCCTTAGTCTCAGTGAAAGTGCTTGAAGGCACAAGGAAATGATTTTCCAGTGACGAGAGGATATGATGGGCTTTCCTGTTATTTTACCTTTGTGACCATTTTTTGCTTTTAAATCAGGAATCATTTGGTTAACCCAGAGAGACTTGCAAAATATTCTTGGTCTTCTGCCTTTTGGGAGTTTGGTTATGCTGGTCTGTAACCATAGCAGAGATTTGATTCGATCTATTATTACTGCATAATAGGCAGTCCCCTTGGTTTGTTGTTCTCTTTTGGCTGACCACTTTGGGGGCATAGACACAGTTGGCCTAGCCCTAGGGTGGTCATTTGGTTTTGAAATGTTATTCTGGGGAAGCCCTGGCATCTCTGTCTCTAGCTCAGATTCAGTCCCTTTAGATACAGTTCTGGAAACGGCCAGAGTGTCAAGGACAAACAGTAACATCAAGCTTCTTTTCTTTCCATTTTCCCTGCCTCACTTGTTTTGCTACCTGCCTTCAATCCAAACTCAATCTAGCCTTAATCTACAATTTTGCCCAGAGATATTGACTTGTTATCAGATCTTATTTGCAGGAGATCAGTTGCCAAATCTGTCCTTTTTATCTAATCTCCTATCAAAAAGGACATTCTTGGTCAGAGCAGTGAAAATACCATTTTAGAAAAGTGATTATTTCAAGTCACCTGAGTGTTATCTGGTTGATTGGTTTATGTATTTAGGTTTATTATTAACTTCGAATGCTTCCTGCTGGTAACAACAACAGATTGGTTATAATGGTTAAAATATACTGAATTAAAAACATTCATAAAAACATTCCACTGTGAAAACGATGTGTTAATTTCTTATTCTTTGGGAAGAAAAATGCTTTCATCAGTTTCTTGAAGGACAAAAGATAAGTAGTACAGAACCACAAGAGACCTGCTATTCTAGACTGAGGAGGCTACTGCTAAGAATTCCATTCTCTGGGTCCAACCTACTGATGTATAGCAAGGTAGACATGTGGAACATCTATGCAGGGTGGACAGATTCCAATGGATATATCAAAAGGTTTAGAGAGATTAAAAGATTCCTTCCCATAATGCATAAAAATGTTTGAAAGTTATTTCAGGAAGCCCAAAAGTTTATTTATTTATTTTATTTTGTCAAGCGATTCTAAGATAACAGGTGTAAGTATAAGCATGGTTATGAATACATGAAATGGATACATATAAGAAAAAAAAGAAACAATAGGACAGGGACGGTAGGCACATTGGTGTGCTTATACACGCCTCCTACAGACCTCTTAGGAAAGGGGTGAGGTCAATAGTAGACAGTTTAAGGTTAAAGGGTTTGGGAGAAGAAACCACGGACTCAGGTAGACATTGATCACTCTGTTGCTGAACTCATATTTCCTGCAATCAAGTTTGGTGCGGTTTACCTTGAGTTTGTATCTATTGTGTGCTCTTGTATTGTTATGGTTGAAGCTGAAGTATTCATTGACAGATAGGACATTGCAATATATAATTTTATGTACTATACTTAGATCGGACCAAAGGCGGTGTAGTTCTAGGTTTTCTAGGTCTAGAATTTCAAGTCTGGTGGCATAAGGTATTCTGCAATGAGTAGAGGAATGGAGAACTCTTCTTGTGAAATATTTCTGGACTTTCTCAACTGTATTAGTATCAGATACGTAATGCGGATTCCAGACTGATGAGCTGTATTCAAATATTGGTCTAGCAAATGTTTTGTATGCTCTAGTTAGTAGTTTGAGATTACCGGAGAAAAAGCTACGTAAGGTTAGGTTAACAACTCTTAATGCCTTTTTGGCTATGTAATTACAGTGGGCTCTAGCACTTAGATCATTAGAGATGAGTACTTCAAGGTCCTTGACAGAGTTTGGATCCTCAACAAGGTCTTGACTATTCAGCTTGTATTTTATTTTCTGATTTTTTTTGCCAATTTGTAAGACAGAGCATTTATTTGTTGAGATTTGAAGTTGCCATTTGTTTGACCATTCTGATACATAGTCGAGGTCTTTTTGAAGGGTAGCAGTACTGTAGGTGGTGTTGAATAGCTTTACATCATCAGCGAAAAGAACGCAGTTGCTCTTAATATGATCACAGAGGTCATTTATGTAGAGTATGAAAAGAGTTGGTGCCTTGGGGGACACCACTGTTGACAGGTACAGAATTTGATAGGATGCTCCCAATTTTGACCATTTGTTGTCTGTTTGACAGGAATGCTTCTATTCAGTTATGCAGGTGTCCAGAGATACCATAAGATTTTAGTTTTAGGAATAGTTTGTCGCGTACCACTGAATCAAAGGCTTTACAGAAGTCTATGTAAATTGTGTCTATTGCTTTGCCCTGATTGAGTTGTGTAGTCCATATGTTTTTGCAGTGTAAGAGTTGCAGATTACAGGATAGTAAATTGTTTATTAGAGAATAGGTTGTTTGTCTCTAAGTGGAGGATAATGAATTGGTTAATAATTGATTCTATGACTTTACAGGTGACGCAGCATAAGGAGATTGGTCTGTAATTTTCAACTAGTCTGGTCTCCCTTTTTGAAGATTGGGGATGACTGTGGCTAGTGACGATAGGCTTGGCAAGGAGCTGATCCTGAAAGATTTTTCAAAGATTATGCTTAGAGGTTCGGCTATGGAAATGGATAGCTTTTTTAAGAAGTAGGCACATATTCTGTCCAGTCCAATAGATAGAGATAGTTTTAGATTGCTTTTTCAACATTGTCTTCTGTAAAATCGATATGTATTAGATCATTGTAGTTGTCTGTGGTTTGACTAGGAAATACTGGCATGATCCATTGCTGTTTACAAATACTGAGCCAAAGAATGTGTTAAAGAGGTTGGCTTTAATGGTGTCATCATTGCAGTCTTTACCATTAGGTCCTCTCAGGGGTGGGATGGACCTTGAGTCTTTTAGTTTGTTGTTAACAAAATATATCTTTTAAAAAAATAGAGGTGAGACTATTATAGACTGCCAAATGCTGCTAAACTACAACTGAGCTATAACTTTCCAGCAACCAGCAACTAGAGTTACACTGGAGAACACTAAGAGATCAGCTGCTTGAGCAAAAGCTCAAGTCCCCCTAATTAAGAGGATCTGAGTATCCCAATTAGGAAATGTGTATAACAGTAGTTTTTCTCCCTGTACTCCTCCTTCTCAACGGGCACTTACTATCAAGCTCAACTTATTTCTTCAATGAATTGCATTTGTGTGATTAAAACCCTAAGGTAAAAATTGTTTGCACACATATATATGGAAATAAATCCTATGATGCTCCAGGCAAATAAAAAACGACAGTGGCCAAACGGGATCTTCTGATGAGACACAGGTATCTTTGGGATGCTCTTCCTCTCTAAGGAAAGTCCTCCGTCCCCAACAGTTTGGTTGGAACCTCAAATTTCCTCTTTCTGAGTTTACAGCACCAGGACAAGTCCGCAACTGAAGATTTTTTGGGGAAATGTTTGTGATATTAGGTCGTTCAGTGGGTGCCCACTCCAATAAACTTCCTCGTTGAAGAAGAAGCCGGGTTTGGGGAACGTTAGGCAGAATCACCTCGGGGCGCACTGCAACAGAGCGAGGGCGGGAAGAAAGAAGATCGCGGACACCAGGTACAAACGGGGCGGGTTTCTGGGTGTTTCTCCGCCATGGAGAGGCGGAGAACTAAACCTGAGAGAAATAAAGGCGCTCGGCGGGAATGAGGTGAGAGAGAAGAAAGATCCATCTCTGCAGTCGGCGTTTACAAACGGAGCGCGACCCTCCGATCCGGCCACTGTCCTTTCGCAATCCCGGCCATGGGAGAAACTTTTCTACGCTGCCCGCTGCGCACGCCGGGCGGTCGGGTTTTGGTGTCGTTACCGCCGGGCGGCGAATTCCTGCTGGGCACTCCGGAGTTCGTAAACCGGACGAGCGGTGAGTCTCTCCGTTTTTTTCTCGCATCCCGAAGAGGAGGAAGTTGGGTGGGTGGGTGCGTGCGCCCCCGAGATAGCCCACAATGCGGGGGTGGGTGGGTAGGTAAGTGGCCCCGGGAATGAGGGCGACTGCCGATGGGCTCCTGTCAGGTCTTGTATTAAGGGGAACATGGAGTTCAACCTAGTCCCAGTTAGGAGCCTTTGGAAGATGCCTTTTCCTTTGGGAATTTGTTCTCCCTTTCCTTCTTTCTTGCACTTTCTGATCTTCAGAGTAACTACTGAACTACAATTCCCATCCCATTTTGGCTGGAGAGGAATTGTAGTTCAACGAGTGTCTCCACTCCGGGAGTGTTACAAAGCAACATAGCACTTGAGAAGGAAAGTAGAAAGTGTGGCTGTGTCCTGTTTTAGCAAAGCTATATTAGTTATAGAGTTGAAATTACTTGGGGCCTTTGTTTATTATCTTTATCCACAGCCCTATGAAGGTGCTCCAGAGAATTCTGATATTTGTGATTCTGTGCTGCTTGGTGGACCCATAAATGGGTTTGGGGGTTAGGTATGCCAGCCAATGAGAATAATTGCCAGATGTGTTGTGCATCAAACCTCATTGTTGGCTAAAGTATGGGACTTTAGGAGTTGCATTCAGAGCACCAGATGGCTCTCTTCTGATCAGCTGGGTTTTGAACTTCATAATATCTCCTTCCCCCTTATAGCATACTGTTCCAGATAACTTTCCTGGATAAGATATCGTCTCCAGACTAACAAAAACCACCTCCCTTTCTATGCATCCAAACGCATGGGGACAGCAGAGTTAGTCCCAAGGAGGTGTAGCAAAATGGATTGGGTCCTTTCCAATGTCCTTAGCCTGTGAATATGAAATTCATTCTGTATTCATGCTATGCCGACTACTCTGAATGTGAATGACTCTCCAAGGCTTCCATGCTACTTAAAATGTGCTTAACTGGAAGACCGATCTTAGAGATATATGCAGATACTGTTCTTTGGAACTAAAATCCCTTTCTTCCATGACCTTGGTCAGCCTATGAGCCATTCCTTTTAACATGACCTTTATTTCTAAATTTCATAGTTGATCCAGTCCGTTCATTCAGCTGCTGTTGGTACAAATTGTGCTTGTTATCCAATCAATTTTAGCACTTGCTCTGTTTTGGGTTTCACAAAAGAATACCATAGCTTATTAGTGACACAAGCTTGCATACTACAGCAGGCAATGATTACCCCCTGCAAGAGAAAGATTTCGGGAAGACTTAGTTGCGCTGTATGATTCACTTGCAAAGGATATAGGCAGGGGTGTTAGCAGGTGTCGTAAAAAAAGTGACGATGGCAGTTGCAACAGTACAATCGAAATTCTGCCTCTTTTTAAAATGCCTTGCATTATGCAATGCACATTAAAAAAAAAAAAAGCTTCAATTGCACCATTGCATCTTGCATTGATTTTTTTACCCATACCCAGATGCACAACAACAACAAGACCCAATAGATCTTAAGGCAGGGGTGTCAAACTCATTCGGCCCGTGAGGTGCTTAAATCTGGCCTACAGGGATGGCCTGGAAATAGTAAAGGACCGGAGGGGCCTTGTGCCATGTTTTGGCCAGCAGGATGTTCAAGGCTGTCCAGTTTAAAAATGGGGCCTCGTGCTCCCTCGCACCCCATTTTGGCTGGCAGTGTGCTGCAGGAGGCATCTGTCCTGTCTCCCCACCCCACCCACAGCCGGCCCACGGAGGAGAGCTACAATGCTGATCCGGCCCTTGAAGAAATCCAGTTTGACACCCCTGCCTTAGGGAGATGAATGCATCTGAATTATCTGCAGTATAGAAGCAGTTTTCTTGGAAGATAACATAATAGGGGGAAAAACTTACATAAGGAAAATATTTGAAATCCAGCATTGCAGCTTTATATGCTACTTGAAGAAGTATCTATAGCTATTGTAAACAAAATATTAGAATCTAACATCCAGAGTCAGGCAATGTCTTGTTACAACCAGCTGAAACTGATATATACGTACTCAGATTAAAAGCAGAAAAGGGAAAATTTAAAATTAGGCCATTAGCCTATTTAATCATGTTTTACATTTTAAAGTCCTTCTCAAAGACATTAATCAATACTTGACCTTAATGACAACTAACATTCAAGTAGAAAGAATAACATTAATATAATTTCTCTATCTCTGAAGACAAGAAGGGCCTTAGTCCCAATTATTATCTTGCTGTAGCATATAGACTCCTGACCTAACACAAAGCAGAAATAAATACATAGTGCTGTCTTTATAACAACTGGACTGGTGGATATTTTTATTGGTGCATTTGGCAAAAATAAATAAATAAACCATGCCAAATAGTGTAGAATTTCCTAGGAGTTGGACTGAAACTTTAAACGGTAAAGATGTCCTTCAGAATTTAGAAAATCAATTTTTTTCTGAAGGCAGTTTTTTTTTTCTCCTACTAGCCTGTGAATTAGAAAATGTTAGAACATTTTTCTACTCACTTTGAGCTTTAATAAACATAAAGTATCCCATTATGTCCTACCAAGATGTTAATTCTTAGTATGGGTGGGAATTAATTGAATTGTAATCCAACAGAGTTGGGGCAGGCTCCCTCAAACCTCCTTGCTTTTAATTGTCCCTTTGTCATAGTAAGTGGAAACTGATACCCAATCTACTGGCATTTGGATTAAAACAGGCCATTGACTGAGAAGGAGAGGCAGCTTGAACTATGAATATCCATTAGCATTGTTAATTGTAGTACTTGTACCTAGCTAATGACTCTACCCTGAGATGTTCAGTCTTGGTTAATATTTTTCCTAACTTAGCAGATAAACAAGATAAAAATATCCATTCAGCTCTGAAATAGTTTCCTTCCTGCAGGTAATGATTATCTTGGCAGAACATAGAGGGAAAGTGAACTTAAAGGTGTGGGGAAATAAGGGCTGCTTTAATCTTTGACCAAAAGTAAATTATTATTATGAGTAGACTTGGTCTGAGCAACAACATCCACTCTTAGCTCCATCTGTGAATAAGTGCCTCTGAAAAAGCAAGTCTCCCTGAGCTTATAATGCTCAGTAAGATGTGATTTAATTTCAGTGGGGCTGGAGAGGAACACTCTGTCCCAGCTTACATTTTATAGAGGAGTACATCTGGTTGAGCCATCTATGTATGACACTATCTGCTTTCTCCCCACAATTGAGTAGATGCCTCTTTGTGGTCCTTTTCATTTCAGAGGAAAATGGGAATAACACTATTTAGGATTTTATGTGGTATATTTAAAGATTTCAGATGCCTTCATATCCATGGTTGACAGAACATGGGAGGGTGGCCAGGTTTGTAGACTTTTTTGATCCTCACTGTTTTTTGTACCTTTGTAGCAGCCTTGTGCTCATATAATAAGGAAGAAAGTAAGGGAGTCTTTGCAAAAGTTGCTGCTCCAGATTATTACAGACTGGCCGGTGCTAAGGGTCATCCCAGCCTCCTGGCACTAGTATTTCTCCACTTCTGGAGTAAAAAGGACAGCCTTCAGTAATAAACAAAGATAATTTAGCAGATCTAATGAGAAACAGCCAAAGCTTCTCAGTAGTATAACTGCCCTCCTGGCCTTCCAGTAAGAAATTAGGATTTCCTTTAAGCTGAAATGCCCTGTCCTCTCTACTTTCCCCCCTCCATTTTTAACAAAATGTTATTAAATTGATGAGGAATTTTGCTTACCGTAGCATCAAAAGAGCTGTATAAGGCAGGACTGAATTTAAGCTGAAGTCAAGGATGGAAAAATTCAATGCTACTGGTACATTAATTATCATCTAATTTTATCTGGAGATGTTTGGTTATTTCAGAGAGTTCTTTGAAATTTCAACATATGGCTCTCGAAACATATGAATTTCACATTTTCCATTCATTTCTCTAATTTTTAAATGCTAAGCAATGGAAAGAGCAAAGATCATGGTTGATATAATCTCTCTTTTATTGAGAGATACCTTTTAGATCATCATCTGCACAGCGAGAGAGTGTTAAGTGCAGGAATCTAAATTAAAGTAACTTGGAGGACATAGTGATATCCTTTGAAGAGTGCTTCAATGAAACATTCCCAACTCTTTCTATTTGATCTCCATAGTACTTCGCTTTCTAGCCTCCAAATCATTCTTTATTTGCATAATTGTGTCTTCAAATGAGATGGAATGTCTAACAGATCCTGAGAACATAGAAGATGGAGCAAGACAGTAGAGAATTGGACCATTAAAGAAAAATATCCGTAGTTCATTAAAGGGGGAAAATATGAGAAAGAGACTCAGGGCAATTCTACTTTAATCATCCTAGGTATAAGTTGATCTGGAGAATTGCTGTAGGATGTTTTCAAAATTTTATTACATTATCCTAATAGCAATAAAGCTCATTCCAGAAATCCAAGGAGTTTTCATTTCCTGAATTTGCCAAACTTCAAAGGACTTGATATCAAATGAAAAAGATAGACAAAGAAAATATTGATTCTGATTTGTTAGTAAAAAGAGGTTTAGAAAAAAAATAGGATGGATATTTAAATATACAGATTTTTGGTTCCAGCCTCCGATAAACAAGATGCATAGGGAATTCATGGAAGAACCATTTTGTTAATTCCCTATCCACAGTTCTAAGTTATGAATTTGCTCATATTGTTATTTTAAAAATGTCATTAGTACATTACTAGTTATCACTACTCTTCCCTCAGCTCATCTTGACTATGAGGCCAAGACGTTTCAGACTCCTGCTTCTTGTCCTTTCCTCATTCTTCCCCCCACCCCCAGAAAATAATGACAAAAGTATTGTCAAGAGGAACACCTATACCCAAGGTTTCCTGGCCTGGGCCCAAATTGACTCAAAGCTTGTTGTGTTTGCACATACTTCCCCTGAGGCTGACACCAGTGCCAGGTGCAGAGGGGGAAAGAGAGGAGACGGAAGAGAGATGTTTCAAGGTCTTTTTTTAACCAACTGACGACGGGGATTGGGTTTCACGAAGAAGACGTAGAACATACTTTGCAATTTCCATCACAGCAGTTTTCTTCCAGCAAACACATTTGGATTCCAGAACGGGTTTTTCAAGTTGAAGCCCCCGGGTCAAGCCATAGTAGTTTTAATGGTCTGGGAAAATCCGGTTGATTTTATGCCTGATAGGCATTGAGTTAAAAGCAGAAGATTACTAGACTGACCAGAATTTTCATTCACCCAGCCAAACTGCCGGAAAGGGAAGAACTTAAAACTCTTAGAAATGGCACTATCAGTTATCTTGTTTTCCGTAATATGGAATCAGTTGCAAAAAAGGAGAAGAGACGGAGGAGTTTGGGGAAAAGGCACTTCATATACAGCAACCTTTGGTTTTGACAGCCTTCCGCTGGGAGAAAGAGCTTTCCTTCTGACAGGAGGGATGTGTATTTTGTGAAAGTTTGTGACTTTGACCACTTAATTGTGAAGTGGTGTAGAACTTTTTTTTTTTGACGAGAGCAGAAGTACTGTAGGTGTAATTGGGGCCCTCAAAATAGTAATTAAAATACGAAGCAACAGAGAATCAGAATCATTCTGTAATGTTAAGAATGGACCATTAGTAGTGGCTCTGGTTTTATGAGACATCTCCAATCCATTTATGAAATTCCTGTCACACAAACAGAGGAAATTAATACAAAGGATTGCTAGATTTCAACTTTTAAGGTTTTAGCTTCTTCAAGATCCCTTGTAAAGGGATTAAATCTCTGGATATAAGGTAAAGGCAGAAGTTACACTTCTGAACTTTTGAAGACTTTGGATCAACTTGGTTAGTTTCTTGGTGAAGTCTGCAATTCTGTAATGGTCTTATCACCAGGGCTGTCTTAATAGCATTATGGGTCCTGGGCAAAGCAGTGTACTCTGGCCTCTACGACAACTACTCACAGGAATAAAAATGTAACTGGTCGATAACATTAGACATACATTTATTTCATTGGCACTTCCAATAAATAAATATGTAATACATATGTTGCTGTATTTATATGATACAAGGTGCATTGAAGGATTAACATACACAGATTAGTATGGGGCCTCTATGCTTGTGGGGCCCATGAACAAGTGCCCACCAGGTCCGTCAGTTAAGATAGCCCTGCTTATCACCAGACCCTGGAGCCCCCTGGTTCCGTGGCTCTCCTTCCCTGAACTTACTGGATATATGACAAAACAAATCATCAATAATCTCCAAGCATCTTGTCTTCTCCTTTTAGGAGGTGCAAATGATAATAACCAGGAGGAAGGAGAATGAGCAAGAAAATTGATAAAGAACCCTGAGGGTTTCTTAAAGTCCTCTTAAACTGCCCAAAAACCTGAGTTCTGGATGCTAGCTTTTCTACTGACTAATATTTTCTGAACCTCTATCTATTGATGAAAGGAATGGGTTCTCACCCAAGTAATGCTTTTCTATGAATTGCCAGCCAGCCAGCACTCAAGAGTGAGCAATTGAATGACAGATTGTGACAATTGTAGTGATGGTGTGCTATTGAAAAGCTCTCCAGTCTGGCAGCAGGCCAAGAAGAAAAGACAAATACATAGATTTTGATCTGTGAATCCCTGCCCTCAGACTAAATCAAGTTTTTATCTTCTGAGAATTATTATCATCTCTGCTGCCAGGTTTTAAATGTTTAATTTTATTTCTGACTTTGATTGTATTAATATTGCATACACATACACCAGACCCACACTCACAGCTGTTGAAGAAGCAGAAAGACAGGACAGAAATTCCACAAATAAAGATTAGCACAGCAACGGTCTTTTCTCCTTTCCAGACCAGGGATTCTGCATTCCCATCCAGGAGGTGGTTGCTGTGAGGCTTGGAACAGCCAGTAGCAGAAAGGAGATTTTGGAATCTACTAGGGATGAAAACTCTTTCACAGGTGAGTAAGATGGATCCAGATTTAGAGCATCTAGGTAGCTGGATATTATTATGCATTAAGAGGGTCACAAAAATCAAGTTAAAAAATGAAATCTGGAATAGCTGGGCTACAACTTTGGTTGCATGCTGAGAGTGATTGAAACATCTATCAGGGGAGTCCTTTTTTGTTCAGAGCAATTCTTTTAAAATAAGCGATGGTCCTTGTTTCTTATTACTTTCATTAACTGCAGGAGAAGAGTAGAGAGACAACAAATAGTGTTAATGCTATGGAGGCCAGATCCAAAAAGTTGCACTTCTCTAGTGTACATACTCTAAGCTAAGTTTACAGGCTTTTCGGCAAAAGAGTCAAGGACAAGGTTGAATTAAGATTTTTTTTTACCATCTGTTTCTCAGCCTTGGATGTTGAAGCCACAGTGTGTTATGAGAATCCAGTTATTTTTAGTGTGTTGTATGAAGCAAGTCATCACGCTGAGCTACAATACAGTTTCTCTTTGGGGATGCAGTGTATTATATGAACACAGTAATTGTGACTGGTCTTAAGAGTTATATGAACTCAGCTAATATAGTCATCATCATCTTTCCCTGAAGCATAACCAGGAAACTCAAGAAGTAGGAGTTCAGAATTAGATCCAGTGTAACCGGAAGTTTTCTGGATGATTTTGGACTTTTTGCAGGCCAATTTTGGTGTATGATCATAATAAAGTTTTGATTTGATTTGATAAGTGCATTGTATGCCACTTTGAGCTCCTGGTAAAAAGGCAGGATATAAATCTGAGAACTCAATAATAATACAACTTTTCAAGATATTTGCATGTATGTGCAAATAAAGTTACATAATTTCACATGCAAAATAGATTCATGACGTCCTGAGCAATCACTCAATCTGATCTTACTCATAGGTCCTCTTAACAACCACTCTAATGTTCTGTTCTCCACCCTTCCTTTCTTTCTTTTTAGTTTTTTTTATACAGCGGGAAAAAGGAGAGTATTGGAACCTTGGGGAGCTGGAGTTCACTGCCCCACCCATATCTCAGCTAGCAACACGCTGGGTCAGCGCCCTTCAGACCTGGATTCATTATCATGGTCAGTTCTTAGCACAGTTGAAGTCTTCCTGGCCTTTTAAGCATGGCTACCATGCAAAGACAGGCCGCATGTAAGTGGGTAGGATGTGGCTTCCAAGAAGGGAACCAGGGAACCTCTCTTAATTGCAAGTAGGGCAATGTCAGCCCTGTAAGGTAGATTAGATCAAGAAATGTAATGAACTGCTCTTAGTCAGTACGAAGGGAGAGGTACTTTGTACAGCGTGTGCTCAAAGGCCATCTGTATTTTTTTAACTTTTGTATGTCATGGAAAATAAGTTTTGAGTTGGTGTTAAATGAAGTCTTACCCTGCAGATGGCAACTGTCTGACCTTATTCAGGCTGGGAAGCTGAGTCAGATTGAGCCACGTTAGTAGGTAGATGAGAGACTCCCACAAACACCAGGATTGAAGACTAGAGTCTGAAAGAAAGCAATAACGAGTCACTTCTGCATGCCGCCAAGCAAACTCAGCAACTTGAAGGAGCCTTTTTGACCCAAAAGGACAGTTAGCTTTTCCTCGTCCTGCAGCAGAGTTTTTGTGAATACAAGCTGTAAGGAACAAAGAGAGAGCTCTTTCTTCATGCACTCTTGAGGCGTCAATTGACTACTGAAGAGAATCCAAAGGCTGAACTAGATGGTACTTTGATCTCATCCTGTAGCCATTTACATTTCCCTCCAGGTGTTACACGGCCCAAGAGTCTTCTTGTCTTCATCAATCCAGTGGGGGGACGTAAGCGAGCAATGGAGATCTATCAAAGTCAAGTGGCTCCACTGTTCGCCCTGGCTGGGATCCATGCTCAAGTTGTGGGTGAGTCCCATTATGTTCCTCCACCACTCCCTCTTTCCTTCTCATTGTGAACTTCTTTTATCTCCAATAGCTTCCAGCTTTCCTGTTGCTCCATCCTTTGTTGGAGTCTTGTAATAGCATACCCCTTAGCAATAGCAATGGCACTTAGACTTACGTACTGCTCCATAAAACACTATCTGAGCAGTTTACAAATATCAGCATATTGCCCCCAACAATCTGGGTCTTCATTTTACTGACCTTGGAAAGATGGAAGGCTGAGTCAACTTTGAGTGGAAGTCAGAAACAAACTCATGGCAATGGGCAGAGTTAGCCTGCAATACTGCATTCTAACTGCGCCACCATGGTTCCTATTAAACAATCTCCTGCTTTCTTCCTTTTGCCATCTTCTCAGAGACTTGCCATGCAAATGAGGCTCGTGATTACATCCTACAGCAAGATCTCTGTGGCTTCGATGGGTAAGTGTTTTTGTCTTAGTTTGCCTGCAGCTGTACCGCCTGCTTTCTGAGGAAATTCAGGGGTGTCAAACTCAAGGCCCAGGAGTCAGAGCCAGCCTGCAGGGTGTTTAGATCTGTCCTGCAGGGCCACCATGGAAACGGTGAAGAGCTGGCATGTGGTGCCTCTGCCAGTGAAAACAGAGCTTGGAAGGATTGCGGACGGCCCTCCTGAGCTCTGTTTTTGCTGGCAGAGGGTTGCAGGAGGTCGTCGCAGCCGAAAACAGAGCTTGGGAGCCTCTTTTCACTGGCAGAGCACTTGGACCACCACAGGAACCCCTGACACAAGCAGCATTGAGCTGGCCACACCCACCTCAGCCCCCCAAAGTCAAACATAACACTGATGCGATCCTCAAATTAAATTGAGTTTGACATCACTGCTCTAGGTCAATCTGAACTATCCATTCAGTTCAATCCTGGCATCTTCCTCAAACCGTTGCCTTCCATTTCTCCTGGAACTGCAATATGCTGTACCCACTAGCATGGAATTAGGTGTGGCGAGCACCAAATTGGTAAAAACCATTCTTTTAAAAGCAATTGATCTGTTCCAAGCAGACATTAAGAGCCCCGCAAAACAATGGCTGCAAAGCAAATACATTTTTCAGTGATTTGAATGCAAAAAAGAGAGGAAACCAATCTATTTCCTTTTTTTCCAAGTTTGTCTGCCAGTCCAACCATGGGGAAAACTTCTAGCAAATTCCAAATGCTGTAATTCATTAATTCATTCACTGTCAGCTTAGCCCACGGATGAGGTAGAACAATCCAGCCAGAGTTCGGTTTCTTATTTGTTTATAGACGATAAACAGGCTCTTGCCAGACTAAACCCTTACTTCTCTCAGCCCAGTGGATATCCCCTGGGAAATTCTGAGGCATGCCAATCCTAGATCTCTGCCTCTGCTTCCTATCCAGGTCCAAGCTATAATGCGTCTTGTCTGACTCCACTCCTTGGAATGTGCTCCATCCTTTCCGGGAAATTGGTGCTTCATTGTAATTCATCATATCACCTGCCCCTCCCATAGGCATGATCTCTCACATTCACAACCAAATTGTAAAACTTTAGTAAGAACTGAAGTTGAAGATGAGAAGCAAAACATCTTCCTCAAGGAAAAAACAGTCTAGCTGCCTTTAAAAAAAATACCTTTGAGACAACCATATCCTGGGTGACCGAGAATCCCCATAGACTTTATAAAACCAGGTTAAATACTTGATTCGACCATAATTAGGCTAAACATTGATTTTTAAACAATGCTATAGTAAGAAAAACGCTAAGATGTTATGAACATTAAACATTTCATTTAGATCTTGTTTCTAAATGGCTTTAAAAACAAGAATGTTTCTGGCCTTTGCAAATTAATTTTTTTAAAAAATTCTGAAGGGTGTTATAAAAAGGTATTAAATACGGTATATGCATTTTTATTTTATTTATTTAAGATTTGTATTGGCTCCCATCTCTTTTTTACCTGTTTTTATTTTATTCAAAGGATGATTAAAATACAAAATACAGAAGTCAAAAGGACGAAAGGGGGAAAAAAATACAAAACAAAACATTAAAGAGAACCATAAGAAAGATATTATACACATATTATCCCCTCTAATTGAATAATGATTAATATATTGCTACAATATTAGTTCCCACCTCTTGTGAAACAAACCCTCCAAAAATTTTAAACTACTAAATCTATTTGCAACTTGTTGGCCTGTTTTCTATATGTTATATTAATCAACAAATAGCTAACAGGAAAAACAATATTAGTGAAACGAAACAAAATTAGAGTTTCAAAACTCTCTGTTAACAGGCTGTTATTGTTAATCCACTCTTAGAAAATTTACCATAGCCTCTTATCTATCCCAAATCATCCCAAAAGTTATAAACTAATCATCCTGAGTCAAATATCCATGTTTATTTCTTAATATCTTCTCTAGTCAATTGCTGTTTAATTAAATTTAGTAAAATCAGTTTCCAAAATAGGTCTATTTTCCTATCAAAGTGCAAATGGAAGTAATTGCCAATTAACTGTAATAAATGCATCCAGTCTCCCTCAGACTTTGCAGATGTCTGGAATTTGTCTCTTTCTTTCTTAGTCAAAGCCATAACATTGAAAGAATGTGCAGACTTAAACTTCAGAACAGCAGATGATGGTTCTTCCAAGCCATGAAATTATCTCTTTGATCTGCAACTGGATCAAAGTCATTTTGTGTACTTTCATCCACACCCAGAGATAAAGCTTCAGATCTTAACATTCTTTTAACAAACATTAAAGTTTGATCAAATTTTTGAGAGAGGAACTCAGCTAGATGCTGCAAATCTCCCCATTTTCCTTAGATTTCAGAGCCATCTTAATCTGTGAAATTTAGCCAGGAAACAAAGAACCAAAAAAAGTATGTTTGCCTCTATATTTCAAGCCAAGATTATAAGAAAAGTTCAGTGGAAATAAATTCCAGGTGT
Source organism: Bungarus multicinctus (assembly GCA_023653725.1). Classification (NCBI taxonomy): domain Eukaryota; kingdom Metazoa; phylum Chordata; class Lepidosauria; order Squamata; family Elapidae; genus Bungarus; species Bungarus multicinctus. The sequence goes on from CM042834.1 coordinate 160,188,199, forward strand.
TTTTCAAATTCAAAAAATACAGAATCCAGAAGTAAGAGTCTGTAAACTGTTCACCCACCCACCCCTGAACATTACTGTGCTTTCCATAAGCAGAGGTTATTCAAAACAACATATATCAAAAGAAAAAAGAAAACGAAAAACAAGGGATTAACATAAAGCAGCACCCAGCCTTAAATCAACTTTTAAGACAACGAGCAAAATAAAACAGTGAAATCAAAAGGTGAAAGTTAAAATTCAGGTTTGCGTAGAAAACAAAACTGCTTGACAGGAAGATGGATATGCCCAATGACTTTTCAATCACTTCCAGAGGGAATTGGAATCTTCATGACCCTCCCCTTTACCCACTGGGTCCACGATCATCCAAAAGTCATCTTGGGTCACTCCTAAATGCTCCCATTCAAAGCCAGGGAGCAGTACTGCCAAAGAACCACCTTTAGGAGTGAAATTAGCAGATCACTGGTAAGAGAAAAAAGACCGTACAGCAGCCATTTTGAAAGGGGAGCGTCTTGCCTCCCATCTTAAAACATGCTCTGGGCTGTTTACAACAGCAATAAAATCCCAGAAGTATATTTTAAAAATTATAAAACTGTAAAAACAAAACCGGAGAGTCATTGGCAGGCCCCAACAATCAAGATACATTCACTGTACCTGGGCAAAAATGCTAGGTCTTAATGGCCTTCTAGAAAGCTAAAATAGTGGGGCCTGCTGAATATCTGGTGGGGGGACAGCTATGGAAAAGTCATGCTTCTGAGATCCCGATAGTAAGCAGCATTTCAGGGAAGGGACCTATTCTGTCTGATTTGGTAGGATAGACAGATATTCTCAGAGAGAAGCAGACCCATAAATAACCAAGTTGTGGGAAGTTGATAACCAGCACTTTGAATTGCAGCCAGCGCTGGGACTCAATGCAGTTCATAAAGCAGAAAGGAGATAAAACAGTGTAGGTAAGAGGAAGTAAAGATAATACATTGTAGAAAAATAAAACATCTGAGGGCTGGCTTGGCTGAATGTTCCCCATCAGAGCTCTCTATACACAGACAAATAGCTTCCAGCCTTCCACCATTTAATTCTACTCACAGTATTAAGGCATCATGGGACATTTTTGCTCCATGTCATTCAACATTATGTAAACAGGCACAGCAGTATCCTTGTCCCTCATGGAAGTGGGGAGAAATGGGAGAATCCCCATCATTTGCCTAGAAGCGATCTGTAAAGGGAGTTGCTTCACATCCTGACTACAGACTATGACCAGTTGCTTAGCAACCGTTCAAAGTTACGATGACACCTGGAAGGCTACTTGTGACCAGTTTTGAAGTTCTGACACTGCATCATCTCCCTTACAGTTGCATGACCATATTTTGGGCTCAAGGCAACTATCCCACAATTACAGCCATTTGTAATATCCAACAGCCACTTGACCGTGATTTAAGTTTTTGCCAGAAACCAATGTTTACTTCTGGCAAAAACCAGCCCAAAGTGAACAAGTAGTTCACTTAACAAGTGTGGTGCTTGCATAACAACTGACACAAAAAAGGTTGTAAAATTGGATCCAATTGTGTAAGCGATCTGCTTTACGACTATCATGACTTACAAGCCTAATTACCTGGCTCAATTACAGTTGGAAGTTGAGGACTACCTATAACCTAGCTTATTATCTCCTCCATCCCATTCCAGGCTGGTAAGTGTGGGAGGCGATGGCACATTCAATGAAGTGATGCACGCCTTAATCGACCGAACCCAGCAGAAGGCAGGGAAGCTCAAAGAGGACTTTGATGTGGACCTTCTGTCCCCAAGACTTCGCATTGGCATCATTCCTGCAGGTAAGACCAGAAGCTTCCCAAAATTAAGGCTTGAGGTTCTTTAAGAGCTGGGAAATAACGACTAAAACAAAAGTCTGGGGGGAAGCAGACAGTATTCTGAGCTATTTTTCAGCAAGTTGGGTGATAGGATGTCTTCTGTTTCTATTCCAGGTTCTACAGATTGTGTCTGCTTTGCAACTGTGGGAACGAATGACCCCGTCACCTCTGCTCTGCACATTGTTATAGGTGCTTAGCCAACATGCACCATCCATTTGTGGTTGTGGAGAGTATGGTCCTTAAAACTGCCTTGAGTAGAGAATTTTGGAGAGCCAAGTTTGAAAGTAAAGCATCTGTAAGGGAAGCTTGAATATGGTCTCTGACTGCTGGTCATACCCTTGTAATAAAAGGGTGCCTGCTTGGGTCACTTCAGAGTGGGGCTAGCTATTTTGCAGAACAGAAACATTGGCTTCCTTGAGAAAAAGTTGTGGGCCTTTAGATACCTAGCCCCATACCTAAAATGCAGTGAGAGAGTGTGGAGTTTTCCTTCTAATCTCTTTTCCATGCCTTTCTTTCCTTCCCAGGGGATAGCCAGCCTCTGGATGTCTGCAGCATTTGGCATGATGGGATGCTTTTACGCTACTCCGTCTCCCTGGCTGGTTATGGTTTCTACGGCGATGTAGTAAGCACCAGTGACAAGCATCGTTGGATGGGGCCAGCGCGTTACACCTTTGCAGGTATAGTTCGGCAGAAGAAGAAGCTGGATAAAGGGTGCTGGGAGAGGGGAAGGAAAATGAAGACACATAAAAATGAAATTCTTCTCAATGGGCTTGAAAGAAATGCAGGCTCAAAAGGCCTAGTAAGAAAATACTCCTCTGTTTTAAATTCCAGTTCTCAGGAATGACTGAAAGTATTTTTGGAATACGCCTGATGCTATTTGAGCAGTGGTTTTTCAGAAAAAAATGAACACTTATTTTTATATATTTACTCTCTATCTCATTGTCAAATATGATATAACTTTAGTTCCCCCAGCTCAGTCTTTTTGAAAAGGCACAAAAACTGTTTATTGCAACAACAGCTGTGATTTCTGTGTCAGTTGTCTGATTCTTCCAAAACTGTTCACACGTGATACTACAAATTATCTTCTTTTCTGTATCCTTCACTATTCAATACCTACTGACTTAAAACATGCCCACGATACTCCAGGCTGAAAGAAAAGCTACTTAAAACAAAAGAACCTAAACCTTCTGTGAATTTTCCACTAAGCGTGGTGCTGGTGTGTGCTTGTCTATATGTGTGAACACACCCAGCCCAAACCCTCCCTTCAGTTATTTCCTCTTTCAGGAGCCAAAGCAGTGCTAAGCAACCGCAGCTATGAAGGCACTGTGGAATTCCAGTTGGCAGAGTCAGAGGACTCGAGTCCACGGGATCAGTCACGCTGCCGATCAGGGTACGTTGATGGGAAACTGCCACCATGGGGTTTACAACCATGGGCAAAGTTCCGGAAAACAATCACAGAAAAGGAGTGGAGCAGCCTTCTCCAATTCTTCTAATATTTTGGACTACAGCCCCCATGATTTCCATCTAGCTAGGGATCATGAAAATTGGGTTGCAATACATTAAGAGGACTAAGTTGGGGAGAATACATGAACAAATTATTACACCAGCTCTCTTTTTCAGCTGCATGGTCTGTTCTGAGTCTAGCAAAAACCTTCTGAGTGGAAGCAAGGAAGAACACTTTTCAGAATTCACAAAGCAGGCAGGTAAAAGCACCAAAAGCACTTTTTTTAATTGCAAAGGATCGACACTGAACATGTAAATTAATCTTGAAAATTAATTAATAACTGAAAATTAATTTGCTGTAATCTTTGTGACAAGAAGCGTGTAAGGCAGTGTTTCACATGCAGGATCCAATCTGGGTCAGTCACCGGGACCAGAGGTTTAGTCTTCCAGACTTGTGTTGGAATCCATTTTCAGGAAAGAAATTGGGCTCCAACACGAGTCTGAAAGCTCAGAAGACTAAACCTCTGGTCCCTGGGGACCAACTTAGATTAGATCCTGCATCGTTATCCTGGGACATATATATATATATGGTTCTATCCAGCTGAACAGGATAGAACCAGTGGTCTAATGGCAATTACAACTGCCTCACATGTAATAGTTCCCTGGTTCGAATCCCAGTAAGGGTATGGCTAGCTGAAGAGAGCTAACCAGCTCGAAATAGATCTATCCTAGTCTCCCTTATTTAATTATTTATCAGCTCAAAACCTAATACACACACACACACACATATATAATTTGCCTTCATTCGTGAATGCTTGTCATCCATAGCAACTTTTAAGATGACTAGTCTTCAATTCCCAGAATTCCCCAGCCAGCATGCTGGGAGTTGAAGTCCACCCATCTTAATGTTGCTGAGGTTGAGAAATACTGCTGTAAGTTAAATAAACATTTATAGCTCATCACCCCTACTCCTTCCATACTGAGGCTAATCTGGGGCCAAGAGTGTACATCTCACCCTGGCTAAACTTCAATTTTCAAATCTAATCTTAGTCCAGTTGGTTGCACCAGTCCTCTGTGGTGCACGGGCAATGATGACTCAAATCTGACAAGCCAGGTTGAATGATGTATGAGAGACGCAAAATCTACAATAGAATAGAATAGAATTCTTTATTGGCCAAGTGTGATGGGACACCCAAGGAATTTGTCTTGGTGCAAATGCTCTCGGTGTACATAAAAGAAAAGATATTCATCAAGAGTCTAGCATCATAAGGTACAACACTTAATAATAGTCATAGGGTACAACAAGCAATCAAATCATACTAGGAAACAGTCAGTATAGATCGTAAGGATACAAGCAACAAAGTTACAGTCATACTGCCACAAGTGGGAGGGGATGGGTAATAAGGAGTGATGAGAAGATTAATAGTAATAGTAGTGCAGACTTTGTAAATAGTTGGACAGTATTGAGGGAATTATTTGTTTAGCAGAGTGATGGCATTGGGGAAAAAACTGTTCTTGTGTCTAGATGTTCTGGTGTGCAGTGCTCTGTAGCGTCGTTTTGAGGGAAGGAGTTGAAACAGTTTATGTCTGGGATGTGAGGGGTCTGTAAATATTTACAAACAGATAATCCAGCTACTATTTGTCAAAGAATCTGCTTTTATTAGCAATTTTTTTTTTAAAAAAAGCAAGCTCACAGGTCAGATTATGTTTCCAGCTCATGTCTTGTTAGTTTGGTCAAATAATCTGATTTAGGAAGTAGTCTCCCTTGTCTGAAGCTGGTCGAAAGGAAAAAATAGAGACTATTGAAATAAAAATCTTTCTCATTTCATTTTGCTGCCAGCTTGCTGGGTGATCTTAAGCAAGCTCCAGTCTTCTAAATTTAGGATACTCATATATAACAAGGAACAATACTAATACTAGTAATAGTATTTAATAACTGTTTTATAACGTCGTAATGCTTACATAGCTAACGGATTCGGAGGGCTTGAAGTGATAAACAGAAATCCTGTTAGTGCATTTGAAAAGGTTATTATGGGGCATCTTTGTCTGTTGTTTCTTGACCACTTGCATGCAGTCTGTCCTGGGCTTCAATGACTACTTGCTTCCTCAAGGTCTCTCCTGGAAAAGCAAACTAAAGAGAACAGGCCTGGCAGGTGGTTTCTATTTTCAATGCCTCTATTTTGCAAACAGCAGCAAACACAAACACAACCGGTCTGAGCTGCTTTGCTTTCTTTCTTAGAGGTGGAATAGAGGAGGAAGCATCCAAAGAACCCTAGTTTTTGCAGAAATAAAATACTGGGCATGTCTTCTGCCAGTGCTTTCTGCAATCTCAGACTGGAACTGCTGGGTCTAGTCAGCATAATTTCAGAAAATGAGGACTTGTTCCCAGAAAAAGCCTTGTAGCAGACAAAATTAGCAACAAAATGTTGGATCCCTGACTAGCTAAGGAGCTTTCTGGGTGAAGATGCTCAAGATAAACCTGTTTCTCCCCTCCAGGTGGTGAATGGCACCGGGTTCATGGTAGCTTCCTGGCAGTCAACCTGACCTGCATGAGCAGTGCCTGTCCTAAGAGCCCCAAGGGTCTCTCACCTTGTGCCCACTTGGCCGATGGAACTGCCGACCTTATCTTGGTGCACAAATGCTCGGTCTTCTCCTTCCTGCGGCATTTGAATCGGCACACCAACTGCTCAGACCAGGTATGGGTGACCTGCTGCTTTCCTATAGACTTGGGGGGTGGGGGTGGGCTGGGGGTTGGTGATGTCAGAATATTAAGTCTTCGTGGTTATGGTTCTGCACGTGTCCATGCAAAGAGACACGTGATAAAATAAGTGCATTTATTCTAGCCCTGTGCTGATTGGAGGGTAGAATTGCCAATCAGTACATATTCTGAAGGAGAGGGCAACTGAGGAGGAGAGAGGCCTTTGGCAGGGCTGGGTGGGCAGACAGGTCTGAGGGAGACTCAGCATCCTAGTCCATCTATCAAAGTAGTGATGCAGTCATTCTGATTCTCCCTGAGTTCTAAGCTGTCTTCAGTACTACTGGCCATGGTATCTTTCTTGACCAACTGTATTAGAAATGGGAGACATGGCTTTTCTGTAGTTTTTTTTTCAGGGCCAGTTCCCTTCAGTGTTGATGGGAGGAGGGGTTGAGCCTAAGTCCCCTTACATATGGGGTGCCACAAGTTCAATGCTCTCACCCCTCTACTTTGAGATCTACATGAAGCTACTGGGGAAGGTCTTCTGTTGGTACAAAGCCAGATATACAGAGTATACCATACCTTGATGTTGGGGCCCATTAAATGATGTTATGGAGGTCTTAGTCTGGATGGGGAAGAACAGACTGACAATCAGCGCTGACAAAATTGGCTATGTTTCAAATTCTCCTCTACCAAGGACTTTACATCTTAGTTGTGAATGAGATAACGCTTTTCCCCAGACAGAATTAGTGTGCAGTTTAGAACTCCTAACGGAACAGCAGGTAGCAGTTGTGCTTAAGTGGCAGACTTTGCAGTCTTCTCATAGTCATTCATGCCTTAGTCAATTCGTGCTTGGATTATTGAGATGTGTTCTACCTCTGACTGCTTTTGAATCACTTGGAAGCTGCATCTGGTCCAGAATTAGTAGCATGGGTAGTTTTGAGCGCACCATGGCATAGCCAGGTAACACCTCTACTGTGAGAGCTGCACTGGTCACCACTAAGTTTCTGGTGCAATTCACAGTGCTGGTTTTGACTTTTAAAGCCCTTCTTGGCACAGCACCTAGCTACCCGAGGGACTACTATTGCTTCTGATCACCTAGTTAAATTTGGGAGTGAGCATGTTCCAGCTTTCATTTTTAAAACAGGACATAATGCCTTCTCTGTTGTGATGCTAGCCTTCTGAGATTCAAATAGCTCCACCCCTACCATCTTTTAAATGGCAAGACTTTTTGCAATGGGGTATTTATTCATAGGTTTGGAACATCAATCTCCAGGTTCAGAAACTTCTGATTTGTGAGTAGAACTTTGGAGTAGAGTTATACAGAAAGGGATAGCACATACAGTAGATAAGTCTTTTCTTTTTGAGCTGCTGCCATCCATTTTTCCCTGCTCATTTTAGGCTGTCCATTCCTTTGGCCATTATTTTTTGTGTGTGTGGAAGGCTCATTTTCTATATCCAGATTGAGATTTCACAAGTCCTAGTGAGGTCGTTTATCCAAAAATACGTGCCATTGGATTTTTATGACAAGGGCAGCTAAATTTTGGGGACATCCTCCCCCAAAGATAGAACAGAACAAAATAGAATGTTTATTGCAGTCGATGAAAAGCCCATATGTATTTGCACATGTAAAATTGATACGTACATTTGTCAAACTGATGTGCATCTTATCTAACAGAATAGTGTCGTTTGAATCCAAGTAGGTTTAATTGAGTGATCAGGATATTCAATTAGATGTAGAATTGAGTTCAGTATGGGTGTCAACATAAAATAGACAATAAAGTAAGGCACGTTTGGTTTCTATAGCTTATTTAAGGGCAGAATCTGGATTTAAATGTAACCCCTTTGTGTCCCCCTTCTAAAACCAATGAAGGGAGTGTATTGAATCATGCTAAGGTTAGGGACCTCCTTAGTTCAGAAGCAGTGATTTAATTTAAATATATAGCAGGTTTGCTGGGAGAGTAAAGGCTAATTAGAAATACATGTTTGGAAAAGGACATCAAGTCTGTTTGAATATCAGTGCCCTGAAGACATTGCTTGATTGCTTCTACTGTACATTCTTGCCTCAGCATTCACACTTGAGTTAAGGAAAACCCACAAAGTTCCATTTTTTTGATTAAAAACCATACTAAGTTACAATAAATACATTTGGTAAGTTTCTCTCTATCTATTTTGTCAGATTAAACATTGCAGTACGTTGACCAACATCTCCAAGTTCCAGGAACTTGCAAATTTTGCTCTTCTCCATTGTATTAGCAGAGATATTTGTTAACAGCTCCTTCCAAACTCTAGAGACAAGGAGCTGCTTTTGCTCAGGAGATGCAATTGTGTTCCACAGTTTGACCTGCCCTTTGTGAGTGTGTACCGGGTTCGAGCTGTTCGCTTCACCTCCCCCAAAGGGGAAGACTGGGTGGGAAGACAAGAAGCTGCACAAGAACAGAACATGCTCTGTGGGGGAATATGCCAAGGACAGCCTCTGGTCAGCTGCTGGACCTGCGATGGAGAGACTTTAAACCATGTTGATATCACCATTCGGTAGGTCCTCTGATGGGGTGAGTCAAAAATTCCTGGACTGAATCACAAAGGCACAGGGAGAAGGGAGCACAGTTGGCCAATGTGGACTAATGGAAAAAATGAGTATGAAATTTGGGGGATCCTAAAAAGATTACAGCAATAACTGGTAACCTACAATGCGATTGAAGAGAGCTGGGCAGACATGAGTAATAGCAGTAACTAGGCCGGCCACTGGAAGACTATGAGGAAAAGCTCTGAAGACGTGGTCTATCTAAAAGGTGATAGGGGGGCCCTTCCAAAAAAGGTGCAATTCTTGCTTGCTGGCTCAGATTTGCCCACTGGGTCGCAATGTTTAAGGTAATAGGATGAGGACATTATTACATGCACAGAGATCAATAACCTTAAGTAAGAGTTGCTTTCCAGGCCCTATCGACTCCTTAGAAGGCAGTTTCCAGTGTACCACTAAAAAGGCCAAATGTGATGCTTGGTCTGAAAACAACTGTGCAGCCCTGGCTTAGAGAAAATATAAACCGGAAGGTAGCCAAGATTCTTAACAGGTCTAAGAGGGAGCAGCTTTAGTTTTTAAATTATGTTGCAGCCACTATTCTACAAGTGCTTGTTCTGCTCTTCTCTCCCCTTAAGAGTACATGGGAGTCTCATCCATCTCTTCGCTCGTGGAATTGAACAGCAACTAAGCATATCCTAGACGTTTTCTGCCAGATGACAGCCAAAGTTCCTGCTGAGAATTTCAGACCACAGCCTCAAGAGAGTCGCTTCCTAATATATGTATTAATTAGGAATGGAATCCAAGAGGTTCAAGGGTAAAAGCTGAGCCTGAGGAGAAATTTCAGCTCCAGTTATCCAAGATGGCTTCCTCCATAAGGAGGTTGTGCTTCAGCTCTTATCTGACTGAGCCTGCTGCCTTGCCCTGGTTAGGAAAAGCAGAGGCATGGATGCTAGGTTGGCTATACAGGTACAAGGCCCCCTGCTCACGTATTTTATTTATAGCCTTCAGGCCAGCTTGTGCAATACTACGATTCAGTTGCCCAGACAGGTGAAGATTAAGCAGAGCTAGCTCATTGTTACAAGTGGACTTAAGACACATATTCAAGAGACACAAAATAGTGGAGTTTTTGTAATAACTTCCATTTCCAGAACAGCATCATGTACAAAATCCAAAGGAATGTAAGAAGTAGTTCCAAGTAAAAGCAATTGATAAAAGCAGCATACGTAGATGAGGAAGGAGTATGGAGTGTGAGACCAAAAAAACCCTCTGCAGCTTTCTCATGCCGTCAGAAGCTTTCCCAGCATAGCAGCAGAAACTGGAATGGGATAGAGACAGAGTGCACACGAGGGCCACCAAGAGGTCAGCAGAAGAAGATGCTGTTCGTGCTGAAGACATCCCACGGCAGCTGGAGAAGTACACGAATGCCTAAGCCCAACAAGTTGCCCTCTCAGACAAGATGGGCACGTCACTACCAAGCCTGGCCGGCTCAGTTTCTCTGGAGAGATGTAGAGACAAGCTGCGGGTGCCATTCCAAGAAGCAGAGGCTGACAGGATTCAGAGCTTGTGAGGGTTGACCCACCGGTAGGTGCCTTCGTACTGAAATCCAACTCTCTTCATCAATTCATCAGCCTCGGTAGGGCCACGGCTAGAAGATTTTTAAAAAAGCAACCTATTAATATTTCTAGAAACACGGCTATGAGCAAGCTTCACGTATACTCATGGACTTCCAACAAATGACTGTTTTGTACTGCTGTTCTTCTCACCTCCTGAGCAGAAAAATAGTAAGGGTTTCTTTAATGATCCAGAAATGACTGGTGTGCTGTTTTCATTTCTGTGAATTGACTGAAATTCATTAACAATCCTTTTCATTTTACCTAGCCTAAATCTATCTCTCTCCCCACTCCCTGGCCAGCTGTTGAGTGCTCTTAGGACCCAAGAGAACATGAATGCACAGGAGCCAGGCAATCCAGTTCGGTACCTGTCAAAAATTATATTTGATTCGACCAGTGGGCTAGCCTTGGATCCAAGCCTTTGTTTAACTTTGCCATGTGACAAGGATCTGTGAATGTGCCCTAGTGCAGCGGTAGGGAACCTTGGCTCTTTTATCACTTATGGACTTCAACTCCCAGAATCCCTGAGTGAGCCATAAAATGTTCCCCATCCCTGGCCTACTGGTTTTTCAGTTGTGGGGGAAATCAATTTTTGACTGGAATGGGAGTGTTTAATATACAAATGTAGGACATATTCTTTATATATTCTTTATATGTCCTACATTTGTATATTAAACAGTCCCATTCCAGTCAAAAATTGATTTCCCCCACAACTGAAAAACCAGTAGGCCAGGGATGGGGAACATTTTATGGCTCACTCAGGGATTCTGGGAGTTGAAGTCCATAAGTGATAAAAGAGCCAAGGTTCCCTACCCCTGCCCTAGTATAATCATTACTGGAAATGAGTGTCTGGCACCTTGAAAAGTGCGTAGGGACATAGCTGTCTTAGATATTTGGTGGCCTGGTTAAGTGGATCAAGTCCATTGCAAAAACCAGCACGTCAGCTGAAAGAGAACCCTGCCCTGAGGGGAGAGCGAGACGGTTTCTAGAAGCCAGAAAAGGCTAGGAGCGACATTTCTGTGTATGTGCAGATCACATACATAGGTCTGGGCTGTCATCTCTGTAGTCTGATTTTCAAAGGAAGCACTGCTGCCCTCCGAACAGCCCTGCAATCTCACCTGCCATAGCAATAGGCAATCGGTTTTGTCTTCTCTGCCTCGATTTGGTGGAGCAGTGGAGTGAATATACGCCAGGCCTCTCGTAGTTCGTCACTGAGGGAGAAGGCAGCAAGGTTAGGCTGGGTTGTAGAAATCCAAACAAACACTAGAAAAGAGTTGTTAGCAGGCCAGAGAGGAATAGGTACGGCCTTCATTAAATACCGAGTTCTGAGTCTTCAGTCTGTATCTGTAATTCAAAGATTTCAAACCAAAAGGAACTATGCCATAATGCGCTACGCACATCACAGATATGCATAACCCATGGAAGAAAACACCAGGGGCTATCAATATGCTATCGGGAGCTTGGAAAAATACAGCAGCCAACTACTATCAGGGGCTTGGAAAATTTAATTTTTCTCCTAAATGTGCCCTGATGACTCTCCCCCACTACTCACCTGCGCACAAAGTGCATCTGGCTGCCACAAAAAACATCCAAGATAAGGCGCTCGTAAGCATCTGGGAGTTTCACATCCTGTGGAAAAAAGATGTTAAGCATTGCTTAATTATAAGATGATCTATTTCTAACAATTAGCTCTGGAAATGAAGCATTTAGTAACAGATAGGACACCTTGGTTATGAAAGGGCAATGATAAGAGACCTAAAATCGAATGTAACAGTGCCAAGAGACGACTTCCATGTCTGAAATAGTCACTGCAACATTCCAGGATTCACATCAAAGGGAGTCCTCATGATCGGTTGCTTAGCAACAGTTAAAATTATGACAGAGTTCCTCAGAGCTACTTACAACCCAGATTGGAGATTCTGATGGCTTCCCCCCCCCCCACAAAGCAGTCACATTTTGGGTGCTTGATAATTGGTTTGCATTTATCGCCATTTGTAGTATCCCTTATCACATGACCACAATTTACTATAGGTTTTGCCAGAAACCAAAATTTACTTCCTGTTTCTGACATCCCCCCTCTCCCACCCCCCACCCCATTGTGGACAATTAATTCAGTTAAGGATAACACAAACGTAATATCACCTGTTTAACCACCAGCATGACTTAGGATAGTAATTCTGGGCTCAATTCCAATTGTAAGTTGAGGACTGCCTATATTACACTAAGGCATATGCCATACTTTAGAAATCCTGATGAAGGCATTTGCATCCTGCCTATTCACAATCAAAGTAATTGCATTTGGGAATCTGATCTGCCTGCTGAAAAACAATAAAGATGATATCCACACGTTTCTAAAAATGCTCTAAATTCCTACCCCTCTGTGTGAGAAAAAAATACGTCTGAAAATATGCCAGCAGTAATTTAACTTTCTAAAAAATAGGGAAACCAACTATAGACTGCTTGAGGTTTTGAGCTATACAGTACTAAATCATTACCTCTCTACATATTGTTACCCTGGCATTCAAACCATGCAGCAACAGATTTACTAGCCATGTTCACACTACATATCTGTCCTGCTTATTCAAAACCCTGTTTTCTAGGTTCAAACATTACACAGAAGTGTTACTTAACCAAAACAGCCCAGGTTCATAAAATGCACTCATCTGACAATTCTATCCCACCTCCCCCTCCAAATCAGCTAATAAAGCTTAGCATGTTGTATATATAAATTGGCTACTGTAGTTGAATTCTTTATTTGGCCAAGTTTAGCATTTTATATAGGCACAACCATGAACATTCAGCTAACACACTGTATGTAACAGACATCTGAATACCTACAAATGCAAAATGGAGTTGTTTATATTTTCAATGGCAGATAAAATAACGTACCTTGTAGCGGTTGCCGTAAGTGAGGTCCAGTTCAGATTCTTCTGGGTTGAAGAACATGCCTGGTTTCTTGGTCATCATCTTGGTGTAAACGGCCTCGTTAGGCTGCACACGGATCACCAGTTCATTTCGTTTGCACTGCTGTTGGAAAATGTCCCCTGGCACCTCCCGGAACTGCAGTCGTACCTCTGCCTTGCGCTCATTCAGCGCCTTGCCACAGCGCAAGACAAATGGTACTCCTACAGGGAGAGTATCAAATAGGCAATGAGATACAAGAACCCTTGCCCACTAGACACTATTTCCCCCCAGTTCAAAGCATGTTTTTTTGGGGGGAGGCTGGTCCTTTGCGGTATGGTTCTACTCACCATCCCACCTTTCATTGTCCACGTACAGCACAGCAGCAGCAAAGGTAGGGGTGGTAGAGCCAGCTGGAACTGTGCAGTCATCAAGATAGCCCTTCTGAGCCTCTCCTTTTCCAGATGGATCGCCCACATACTGCCCAAGGACTACATTTTCACTTTTCACCTCTTTGATGCACTTCAGAACCTTCACCTAACAGAAAAACATGGGAGAATCAAGATCACACATCAGCAGAAGTGGAATTGAGGCGACTAGATCCATTTCAAGACAATACAAACAGTGTACTTAGCAGGGGAAATTCCATGGGACCAACACGCAGGCTTTCCAATTGGCATAAAGGTATCTTATATGTTCAGAAAAACAATCTCCAACTGAAAATGACAAAACTCTAAATACTTACATTGACAGAAGAAATATTTAAGGGAAGAAAATTTAGTAGGAAACTGTTCTAATTAGGTCAGGATTGGTGTTCAGGTCATTATGAGGCATTTACTTTTCATTTATTTTTTTAAAGAAGAGATGGAAATGCTTTAGGAAGGTCTAGTCTAGGTGCCTGGTAATTCATTCCTATTTTAGAGATAGATCAGCAGTCCCCTCCTTTGGGCCACTAAGCAAAGTCTAAACTTTGAGAACACGTCGCATGTATTCTGACAAAATGGCTGTTATGGCATACTTGGCTAGGGACAAAATATTCAAGTTACTTTAAGGAGAACCAGTAAAGTTACACCTTGCCATCTCTCCTATGGCTCCCTCCTGTGGAGATATTCCACACAAACCCAGATAACCCTTGTCTTTTTTTCCTGCCCAGATGGGCACTTATGCAAGGGACCGTGATGCAGCCATCCCTGTTTGTTTGTTTGTTTAAATCTAATACTTTTGGGATCCTTGGAAATAAAGGTGATCCTTGAAGTAAACACATTGCTTCATATTTAGTTTGGTTTTGTAATCAATAGAGTCTATAACAATTAAGCCTAGAAAGCTCTGGGCCTAAATTGAGGTACAAGGAAAGCAGATGGAAATTGAAGAAGGCTCAACAGCCTGAGCAGCAAAATGCACTTTTGCCCAAAGGCACTGAGTCAGAAGAACCAGGATCCTACCTTTTCATCACGGACATCATTAGAGTTGGTAGAAGTTGGTTTCTCCATAGCTACCAGACAAAGCATCTGAAGAAGATGATTCTGCATAACATCCCTACAGAAATAGCAGGAACATATTTTGATTACAGCTGTGGACAGTCATCCCATATTAGTATGACTATGATGGTTGCTACACAATCAGCCAGATTTTTATTCACCTATAGAGGCCTTCTCAAGGACTGGGATAGGCAGATGCTTTATGTTGTTAAAAGAACAGAACAGAACAGAATTCTTTATTGGCCAAGGAATTTGTCTTGGTGCAAATGCTCTCACTGTACATAAAAGACGTATTTGTCAAGAGTCAAGAATCATAAGGTACAACACTCAATGACAGTCATAGTCAAAAGTATCCGAAGGCTGCAAGCTGTTCCAAGCACAGCTGTCTTTCACCATTTGTTTTTAGTTTTCGTATATCAAATTCATCTGCAGTTAGAATCTTCTATTGCACCCCATACTATCTCTTTCCTTCAACTAGCAGAAAGGAATTCGAGAATACATCATTGCAGTTTGTAGAGGGAAGGCAATGTTTTATATGGGAAGAAAGGATCCTCCACATAGAAAATCAACATGGTTAATCTAGCTTTCTCTTTAACATGCTAGTTCTCAAACTGCAGGGTAGCAGAGAAAAATGAGTCATTGGATGGGTAAAAATTGGTAACGAAAGAAAAAAGAAGGAAGTGGGGACAGTTGCAAAGGAAATGTTTGGTAAGCTTTCACAGCCAGCCAAAATCCCCTCCCTTTATTTTTCACTTGTAGAAAGTAGATGAAAAATGAGACAATTGTGGAAAATCTGTTGCAGGTCACTACTAGGCATAAATTTATTAAATATGATTGAAAACTCCACATATCCCCCAATAGTTTGTATTTAGTTCTGCAATTTGAATTAGAAGCTATCATATGTACATGTTAGCCACTGCATGTCTACTCAGATGCACGGAAACTCGGGTAAAAAGTTTTTTCTTTCAGTAGTCCTGCAGCTGCTGGCCCTGGGTGCTCACTGAGTCCTGAGTTGCCTATCACACTTGTCATCAGATATCCAGGAACTCCAATACCTGGCATAATCCTTGTTAACCTAGGGCAGTGGTAGGGAACTTTGGCTCTTTTATCACTTATGGACTTCAACTCCCAGAATTCCTGAATGAGCTATAAAAAGTTCCCCGTCCCTGGCCTACTGGTTTTTCAGTTGTGAGGGAAATCAATTTTTGATTTGAATAGGATTGTTCAATATACAAATGTCCTAATTTTTGACTTGAATGATCAATATTCTTTATATGTCCTACATTTGTATATTAAACAGTCCCATTCAAGTCAAAAATTGATTTCCCTCACAACTGAAAAACCACTAGGCCAGGGATGGGGAAACTTTTATGGCTCACTCAGGAATTCTGGGAGTTGAAGTCCATCAGTGATAAAAGAGCCAAGGTTTCCTACCGCTGACCTAGGGCAATGACTAATTGGCATGAGTTTGGGTAAATTACACCCCACCATACTGTTTGTGGGGGAAATATCCCCCACAATTTAT
This sequence comes from Bungarus multicinctus, assembly GCA_023653725.1. NCBI lineage: Eukaryota > Metazoa > Chordata > Lepidosauria > Squamata > Elapidae > Bungarus > Bungarus multicinctus. The sequence continues at coordinate 160,204,228 of CM042834.1, forward strand.
TTTTCAATTGTTCATTTTTCAGCTAATCTCTAACAGTGAAAAATAAAGGAGGGGACTTTGGGGAGCTGAGAAAGTTATCAAGCATCTCTTCTGCAACTCTTCCCTTTCCTTTTTTATCAATGTTTACCCATTCAATGGCCCATTTTTTTTGGGGGGGAGGGTATCCTGTAGTTTGAAAACCTTAAGGTTAAAGAGAAAGTTAGAGTGTGTTAATTTTCCATGTGAAAGATTCTTTCTTCCCAGGTACAGGCAGGGGTGTGATTCAGTTTTTTAAACAACCAGTTCTGTGGGCGTGGTTTAGTTGGTGGGCATGGCTTGGTGTTAATGTGACTGGCTGGGCGTGGCCAACTCAACATCACTCACATCAAGGCACGCATCTCCTCCCCTGGCTTCTCATGACTGTGGGGAAGCTGCAATAGTCATGTGTGAAAAATGGTCATAAGTCACTTTTTTCAGTGCCATTGTAACTTTGAATGGTCACTCCACACAAGCAAAGTACCAGCAAAGGAGGAAAAAAAACTCCAGAGAAGTTCCTGAGACAGGAAGTCTAGTCCTGCCAAGAATGTAATAAGGGTTAACGGAGAGGCAGTTTCTGTAAGCAACACCAGAATGTTTCCTTCCTGCCTTCCTTACAGGATTAGGCCAGTAATTTCTTCTAACAACCGGTTCTCCGAACTGCTTAGAATGTTAACAACCGGTGCTAGCGAATAGGTGCGAACCTATAGAATCCCATCCCTGGGTACAGGTAGTCATTGATTTACAACCACAATTGAGCCCAATATTCCTATTGATAAGTGAGACATATAATGGGGCCAAGCAGGTGGTTATGGGGGCATCAAGCTTCTCTCATGTGACACCCCTCCTGCGTGAGCTGCATTGGTTGCCAGTGGCCTCTCGGGTGCGCTTTAAGATTTTAGTGTTAACTTTTAAAGTGCTCCATGGCATCGGACCAGGATATTTACAAGACCGCATTCTGCCATTTTCCTCTCACCGTCCGGTGCGCTCCCACAGGGAAGGTCTCCTGCAGGTCCCGTCGGCATCTATGTGCCGACTGGTGACCCCGAGGAATAGGGCTTTCTCTGTGGGTGTGTCTGCCCTCTGGAATGGGTTGCCTCCGGAGTTACGTATAGCCACGGACCTGGGGACCTTCAGGCGTGCCTTGAAAACCTGGCTCTTTGACCAGGCCGGCTTGGGCTGATTTTAGATTTGGGTGTTTTACTTTTTATATTAAATTTTAGGGTTTTAGGGAGGGGTTTTAACTGATTACAGCCAGGGCCTTAGTTTAATTTAGTTTTAACTTTTCACATATTTATTGTTTTAATTGTATGGCTGTGCACCGCTCCGAGTCCTTTGGGAGAGGAGCGGTATATAAATAAATATTTATTTATTATTATTTATTTATTTATAAATGAGTTTTGCCTTATTTTACAACCTTTCTTGCTACGACTGTCAATTTAATCTGACCTCCCCATTGACTTTGCTTGCCAGAAGGTTGCAAAAGATGATCACATGACCAGAGGGTACTGCAACCATCATAAATATGCATCAGTTACCAAAGCACCTGAATGTTGATTAATGATCATGGGGATGCTGCAACGGTCATAAGTGTGGAAAACAGTCATAAGTCGCTTTTTTCAGTGCCACTAAATGAACCGGTGTAGGTCCCTCTACAGACTGCATGGTGTGTTCTAGAATGCCTTTCTGCTGGTGAAGGAAAAGGGTGTTTTTGTATCCAAATATTATATGGGTTATTTACTGTATTAACACACTGGTTTGCCAAAAATGGCCAGTAGCCCAAAGAGCATCACATCGCACCTCTCCAACCTCAGCTCCAGCACATATTTTTTTGAAAAAAGATTTTAACCAGCACAATTAATAAAACAAACGTTAAACTCAAAAGAAAATAATAGAAACCAGACAAAAGACTTTTTAAAACATCCTGAAATAAACTAGGAAAGAAAAAAAAGAAAAAAAAATTACCTTTAATATACTTATTAATAGTCGTTGGCTTACTAATGCATAATATAATGAATAAAATTGGTCTTTGTAAAATACCAGGAAATCTCTGCCATGCCAACTGTATCTCAGCCCCAACACCTACCGAATAATGCCAAACTCATCAAAGTAGCCTCCCCGTCCCTCTGTGCCAAATGGCTCTTTGAAAGTCAGAATGACACAGGCCACATTGTCACGGTTCCAGATGGGGCCAAATATCCGGTTTCCAAATCTATAAAGGCAACCAAAGGTGATCTGAGTCAGAAGCTGCAAAGGAGAGGTCTCTCAGTCAATCAAACCATAGGGCCTCTAATTTTATAGGCCGAGCCCTCCCCACCCGACCATGTTCTTGTCCACACCCTATAAAAATGATACCTTGCTGGTATTAAGGTTACTTGAAAGCTTCCACACAGCAAGATTCAGGTTTTAAGGAGTTTGGTTCAGGGTAAACAAGTGAAGGTAAATCTGATCTGGGTAGCTGCTTATCTGGGCCCTGCACAGATCCACTTGGTGGCCTATCTTCACTACTCCCAGGTTTTTTAACTTTACCTGAGCACCATCAGGTTCTGCACCATCTCCTTGCCCAGGTAGTGGTCAATGCGATAGATCTGGTCCTCTGTAAACAGTGCCGACATGTGATTGGACAGATCATTGGAGCTAGCCAAGTCCTTACCAAAGGGCTTTTCCACAATCAGCCGATTCCAGCCACTTGAGATTTGGGACAGAAAGAGGACAGAGTTTGTCTGTGAACCATATAAGCACAGATGAATGAAGCCAAGGGAGGCTACTTCAAAGTAATACCATCCACATTCTGCTTCAGACATCATTGAAAAACTCTGAAGATGAAGCAGCCTTCTCTGAATATGTATATGATACTATCATGTTGGCATTTTCCAATTCCAACAGCCTTAAAGTGCTCTGAAGAGCACTCGGAATCTACTCATGTCACAATAAGTCTTGCTCAGTCCTCCAACACTGCTTGTATTTTTGCAGCCTTAAACAGAAACAAACCACCCTTTTTTCTCTTCTATTTTACTCCTTTAGTATAGGAACAAGCAATTTTTTTCAAAAATAATTAATATAAGGACACATTGACAGATTCCTCATTCTTCCTACTTATGTCCTCTTTGAGCTTAGGAAACTTAAAAAAAAAATAGCAAGAGTTTTGTCTAATGGGGGACCGATGGCCTGCAATCAAGTAATGGCTTGTCAATTCCTAGGAGATGATTTACAACTGATTCCAAGGAAGGAAAACCATTTATTTTCTCCTGGTGTGACTTGTCCCCTTTCTTCTTAAAGGGCACTTACGCTGGCAGTATTTTTTAACTATGCTTCATGTCAGTCAAGGTTTGGCATCAGCTCCATTTCCTATGCCTCCTGTCAAATACAGCCTCCTCTGACACTGAATGCATACAAGCTCACTTTTCTTGAGACTCACTGCTTTCTGTTATCCCTCAGTAAATAACCCAGGTTCCAAAACATACATAGAGCTCAAGCAGGTCTTCTGGATGTGTGTAGTGACTTCCTTGTAGACACTGGGGGGGAGAGCCAGGTAGAAGAGACGGTTTGCTTTCTCTCCATTGTGAAGGGCATTCAGGTGGGCATTTAGCTTTTCAAAAGAGGCCTGGTCATCATATTTGCCTGAGATGTATGAATTGCGAGCAAAGAAATCATCCAGTTTTTTTTCTTCCTCGGGGCTGGCCTAAAACAAGATCAAGACTTGTTATCCTGCAAAAAAAATGAGTAACAATTCTTTCCTTCTTTCCTGTAGATGTCTTTCTCTCCTACCACCGCCTATTGGCAGCAGCTGTCTATCAGGACTGGCAGGGTGGATCTAGTTCTATACATTCTGACTCTTAGCAGCATTACAGCAAAGCCCAAGCACATGCTTATCATCCCAGAAAGGCCAGAAGTGCCTTACCTTGAGATACGGGTGACTCTGTTTGCGGATATCGGCAACTGTGATCTGGGATCGGGCATAACCCACCACATATGTGTCATCAGGAAGCAGCCCATCACGATATAACCACCTGTGCAGGAAATCAAGCTAGTCATTAAATCAAGCCAGGTACAAGAAGCATGAAGAATCTTCCTGAGCAGCAAAAGGGACCTACCAGATAGTTGGATAGATCTTCTTCTTGGCTAAGTCACCCTGCAGATGGAAGACAGAGGGAAAAGGCCATTGGTTGATTTTTGAAGAGATGAACACGTGCACAGAACTGATTTTATGCTCTTGTGTCTCTGAAATTGGAAACCAAGTGGCTAGGAGCAAACATCTACTCTTGCCCTGGATTCAGTCCTTGGAGATCACAGAGGCAAGAAAAACTGAGAAACATCTGACTATTTCAATCACAGGATTCATAGCATCCTATGATACACACACTGAGAATAACTATATGTCCATATCAACTCCTTTATCGGTGATAACTAGTCAGCAATTAGTGTATTGAAATAGACTAGAGTATAAAACAGGAATCATTATTCTCCTTTCCACATTCTCTCCTTCTATAAAGCTTTGTTTGTTTTCCAAAGACTCCTTTGCAATCCAGACTTTGAGGAATATTTGAGAGAAAGAAATGCTTGCACCCAAAACACTGGCTTAATTCCATGCTCTACTTCGTGCTTGCAAGACTGAAATGCTGCAGCATCCTGGAGCTGGAGAAGAGCCTGATTTTCATTGTATTTCACCTCCCTAACACAAGCCCTTTATTCCTGTGTTGCGCCTGGCACTACCACACTGCTCCAAAAGGCCCTTGCCTTACTGATTCACTCGATGGCAAGCACAGTGGTTGGTGGCCATTGGTACTGGCTACAAAGATGCCAAGTCATGATATCTCAGCATGCTGCCACCCACGCTGTGGGCCCTTAGCCCAGTTCCATCACACCCTCAGCTGCCCGGCTACTAGGTAGCAAAATGTACAAATTCTAGTGAATAAAGCCAGAGGCAGAATAAAGCTTAGCCAGGGCTCCATTGTGTCAACACTAACTAGCACCTCCTCCAGAACCTGAGGCCAGTTCAAAGGTGAATCAAAGGCAGGGACCTCACCCCGACACTCAGGCTGGGGCACAGCCAATAGTTCAAAACATACAAAGGGACCTTACTAGGTCTGTGCTGGTGCCCCAATTACTGTCAACGGAAAGTTGTCTGTCTGGTTTCTGGAAGTCCACCTTTTTCTGCAAAGCTCTTGGATCACCCCTTTAATCTCCATCCCTCAAGTAGAATACAGCCTAAGTAAGGGCACCTGGATTTGGTTACATTCATTTAATGTCTGGCATGTCTATCCTCTGTAATTTATATTAATTCTATTATTAAAAACTAAGCCTCTAGGTTGGGAAAGAGTATATATTTCTTTTGTATTATGAAATGCTTCATATTATGAAAAGCTATCAGTGGGATGTTAACTATATATTGCACAATTGCTTGGGGATTAGCAGAGTAGAAGAAATGGATGATTGCCCTTACAAGAAATGAAGCCACTCAAATATTTTGTGGTGAGTGTCTCTGGATTCCAAGCGAAAGAGGAACCCTAAAGATTCTGTGTTAGTCTAGCATTTATATTATCACCCACTACTCTAATAATAAGATCTAGATCACAAAGATTATTCTTGAGTGATCTGCTACCATGTATTCCTCATACAAAGTTTAAAAATGCAAAACATAAAACTGACAGTACAATAATGATTCTAGATGGTGGACATAGAATTAAAATTATATGGTTAAGTTAAAGTTCTGTTTAAAATATTAAACACACAAATTCTTGATGGTTTATTTATGATCCTTAAATACCATTCTTCTTACTATTTATCATAGGAAGATAGTGGGAATCAGTAATTCTTCCCAACGGGACAGAATACAATGTCTAGTAACACCAGTTTTATTTGTGTTGTACCACTGGTAGTCTGTCACAATAGAAAACAGCATACTAGTAGAAGTTTCAGGCAGAAATATAATTAAGGCTCAAATGATTAGAATCGGGCATGTTAGAAGAGTTTTGGATTACTAACCTAAAGCAACAATTCAAATGAAAGGAAATAATACAGAAATTGAAGTGTGTACGGCCAGGCTTAACAACAAAAGCTAAGAGCTACCATTTTTCACGGAGGAGAAATAAGAAAAATAGTTCTTATGTAGGAATTCACTTTGATGGCTAAACAAAGAACAGGTATTACAAGAAAAAGCAGGAAGAGGCAGCACAGGATATTCTACTGTATCTTTACTTCCCTTGCAGTAACCACATACATAGCTTTAAGATTGACGGGAATCCAATATCTCAAAAACAAAGCTGGCCTCAGATGGAGTCCAGCATTAAATTACATTTCCAGAAAATTTAGAAATTGCATAAGCTAAAGTGTTGGTTTCTTTTTTAAAAATTTGTTAAGCCATTTAGGGTTTTCTCTGTAATGACACTATTATTTTTTGGCACTTGGCCTAAATCATTCTGCTTCACTCTCTTCTGGTTTCTACAAGTCTAGTGTAAAATTAGGGATGCTGTGGGCTTTGAAGTAAGTATGGGCAAGCATGTCCCAGCTGTTGGTGCTTCCTTAAAGCAGCCATGTTTTTCCCAAATTCATAGGTAGCTGTGCTAAGAAAACAGGTGTTTGAGGTAAGGAGAGGTTAACATACAGTGAGAAGTTGCTTTAGAGCAAGCAAGGAAGTGCTGTTACTAGCTTCTTACCTCAAACATATATTTTTCTGGGATTACTGAGTCAGGTGAACACATAAAAGGATACAACTTATATAATGAGATAGCAACAGGTGCAGGATGCAAGGCCAGGCACTTTTTTTTTACTTCAAATGTAAAGTGCTGTGTATTTTTTATTTAAAATGCTCCATTTAAGAAAAGTCTTTAGACTTCCAAGTAGATTGAAATTTTGCCTCTGTAATTATTGTTAAAAGCAGCCTAAATAATAACTAATATCATTAGTTGCTTTAAACTATGAATGTAAATAAGTCAGTTTTGTGCTTTTAAATGTATGAAACTCTTATTTCAATACTATAATTTTTATGCTTACTACCAGAAGGACTGTATTTGTCCTAACAAATAATTGAAGGTGTAGAATAATCAAGATTGAATGAATTTCTTGGAATTGCCTGAATTCTTGTGGACATGTTTATGAATTATTCCTCTAGAAAGTACTTTAATTAGAAGAAATTCTCCCTGGAGAATAATTCATAAACGATATATCTACAATAATTTAGGCATTCCAGGGTAATCTATGCTGACAAATCTGATTTTTTGTAACATTTGTTCCTGCTTGAATCTGTTGACAGGCTTGCCATTGATAATCCCTCTCTTCCACACACACTTGCAGTCATAAAATGTATTGCCACAAGTCAAAAATCTCTATCTCATTTTATGTTGGATGTCCCATGCATGTGGGAAATTCTTGTCCCATCATTTGTCCATGCAGCCTGTTCTTTGTGATCTTCCCTCATATCCCTGAGTCATTTAGCTTCCCTTTTGTCAGATTCATTTAACTTCCCTTTTGTCAGTTTCCTGACAAACTGCAGCCATGCTCTATTGCACTTGCTAAAGATACCTTGACCCTCAGAAGCTCCCAGCTTTTGCAATATTCAACCCACATTGGAAGCTCTTTATCTACTACAAACATTGATCTATCAACTATTCTGCTTTGAACTAGGCCAAAAAGATGTGAAACATCTGCGGCACATGAGGTTTATAACTGGATGGAGTTCAAATACATCTCTCTCTCTCTCTCGGTTATTTTTCACCAGTAGATGAGGTGGTCTAACTTCTTTCCTAAGGCTAGCCAGTCATCGCCCTTTAACATTGCTCCCTAAAAAGATATTATCTAGTAGAGTTCAGCAGATGGATACTAAAGGTAAACATTTTAAAAGGCTTAAGTGCCTTTAATCAGCTTATGTGTTAACTAATGAGTAGGTGTCAATTTTCATCAGTGGTTTTGCAAATGAATTGCATATTTTACTTGGTGTTTATTTTCTTGCATTCCCACGACATGCACTGACATTAAAAAAATATTGCCACCTTAGTGGTTTTCTGTAGGGGAGAATGATTATTTAGTGTATGGAATCTACAGAGGTCATGCAATCACTGATATACAAATCTAATAGAGAGAATGGTTAGGGTTAAGGATAAATGGGTTGCTTAGGTAAACCATTAAAAACCTTCCAAATCAGTTTTGGACTCCAGATATTGTCACATTATTTTGGAAGCAGCTCTTGATATCTATAAAATATGGAGTGTGGCCTGTGTATTGCCCCTAGCTGGTAAACAGCAAAATGGCAGTGGTGGTGGTTGTGACTTTTATCCCATATTTATTTTTGTATACCAGTAATTCAAAACAACTTATATAATACTATTTTCCCCAAAACAACAGCACTGACAGATGGGTTGAGCTAAGAGACTGACTCAAAGTAACCCACTGGGCTTTCGTGCCTAAGAGAACGTTAAAACTGAGCCTCCCACTTTCTAGCTCACGGTGTTACTTACTACACCAAATTAGTTCTTATCAAGTCTGAAGACTACAATGCCAGGAAGAACATAACTGAACAAGGTATTTTCAGTTACTGATATTTCAACTCACAATAACTGCTAGGCTGCATTTATATCTCTCTTTACAATCTATTCTAGAGGGAATCCAAAGAGGGCGTAGTGCGTTTTATCGAAGAGAATTTGTGAGCTTTTAGTTCTGGAAGTCCCTCTCACAAATACCACTAAAGAGGAAATAAATTCTGGAAATTGCCAACTTTCAGGTGATTTTATGTTCAGGGACTGAGCCTCTCAGACAGTGCTTTCACTCAAACATGGATGCTTAAACAGACATTAATTTCCGGCTGGTCTTAACATCTGATAGGAGTTGACATAAAATAGATTTATGTGATGTGACAGAATGTGGGAATGACCTCAAATGCTGTCTAGGGAACAATCAGATAAAAGGTGGAAGCAAAGAAAGAAATCCAGGAAAGATCCTCCCTAAGTGAACAGATTGCAAAAGAGAAAGCAGGAGATTTTTCCTTTCAGATTGCAAGATTATATTAATGTAGCTTTACAATAAATAGAATTTAACTCATTTGGTTGTTTATTGTTTGGTTACCTGGCAAGGCTGACATATGCATAGTAGCTCTTCAGGCTATACTAAATATTTTTAAGAAGCTATTTGCAATACAGGGATGAATCCTCTTCTTTTGAATGGTTAAAGCAGCTGCAAAAACGGCTGTGTATGCAGTTTGCACATGAAAACAGCCAAGAGCAGATTCCATAGCAACCGCATAAGCTTGATAAATAACATAGCTGCTTTAACCACTCGAAAAGTAGTGCTCTGTATGTCTTCCCACGCCTGGTGAAGTGTGGCCTTCAAACTTCATAGCTACTTGGTACAGCTCCATTGGTACAATTGACAATTGGTAAATATATAGATGCCCAGGAACAAATGGTAGTAAGGTCTATTCTTCAGCTATACCCTATTGCACCAAATCAGAAAGAGAAGTGCACTAGAAAGAAACAGATGAAGCTGCCCAGAAGACAAACTTCCTTCTTTGACTTAAGGAGAGCGGCCCACTTAAATTTCCTCATTACTCAGCATGGACTAGAGTTTCTCCTTCTGTTTAGTTTGCTACTCGGTGGTCTTGTCTCTCACCCTCCTAATCTGCTGCAATCTTGCAATTCTAAAGCCTCCCCATTACAAGATTTAAACATTTGTATTGAAGGGGGAAGTTGTTTTTTTTTGTCACCCCCCCCTTTTATAGATTTTTTTTCTCCTTTGCCCTTTTTTTCTTTTTGTACTTCCTACTTTTTTCTTTATTAATATTTTATTTAGTTTGCATACCATTTTTTAATCTTTGTATTTTTAAACTTCAATAAATATTATTTAAAAAGCAGGATTAAAAAAACCACATAGCCATCACACCCATGCTGTTCTAAAGCTCAAAGAAAGCGCAGGCCCATTTTAGACATATTGTGCAGGTTACCAAACCATAAGGTTCAGATGCAATTCAAATTACACTAAACATAGGCGGTATTTGGATAGAGAAGAATTTCAGGAAAAGCCACTGTTGTGGAATGCTGTGTAACACTTAGAAGAACCATGTTGATTGCCGTGATAATTGAGTGTCTACTTACAAGAAAGGGGAACCCTGATCAATCGAAAAGCAAAGATTTTTACAGAAGTTGAGAGCTAGAAGGTGGTGAATCCTAAGGATTTGATTGTGTGGCCAGTTTGAGGAAGCTAGGCAGATCCTCATCAGTGTACCTGGGGTTATTCTATTGTTAGGCAAAATGGGCCTCTCTGGAGGCAGCCATTGAGGAAATCCATTGTTAAAGGTGATGGCCTATTGAGGTCATCAGCTGATAGAGAATGAAAGATTGCAATTCTTTTATAAGGGATGTTTTGGAGCTGCACTGGTGAGCCTTCTATTCTTTGGTTTGATAGGATTGCAGAGGCTTTGTCTGGGGCAGAAAAGGTCAACTTGGGTCTGAGGGGATTAGGCAAAGAATGGAATTTGTGTTTGAGCCCGGTCAAAAAGATGGGGGTTGGGGGAAAGTAATGGATGCAGTCTCCATTTTGTTTGATAGGTTTCTTTTTTCTACCACAGCTAGCAAAGTTTATGTGTTGCACTACACAGAGGTCCAATTGAGTAACTAAAGTGCCTAGAGACAGAATAAAGCCCAGTGACATTCACATTCAACAGTAATGTAAGTGCATACACAAGGCACACATACACAAAGTTATCTTCAAGATGCTATTGGATTTACTTAAGAGCTCCATCCCTCATTCTTTTGTATTACTCTACTTCACCTCTTGATTGCCTTCTCCATTAAAGTAGCATGATTTTTAACTGTAGCTCCAAATCTGGAACTTGTTATGTTTGTGGGATTACAGCTGTAATTGTGACAACATGGCTGGACAAGATGGGAATTGTAGTGCAATAAAGAGTCAGTTGGGGATTCTGAGCATGTACAACATATTTTTCTTTTGCATGAGCAACTGCATCTTATCTTTACAAAATTGAAGAGGCTCTCCAAGGTTTATGGCAGGATAATTGTATGTTTCTCTCCGCTCCTCATTAGTTTACATTAAATGTGCCCTACATCATCCTTAACAGTTTAAATTTTCATGTATTTTCTAGCAATATCCTGGTAGCATCTTTAAATTCTAATTACTATTCTTATTTTATTGTCCTTAAATATGTTCATTCTTAGTTTCTCATTGAGAAGAATAATATAGTCTTGGGTAACAAATAAATCATAAATAAAATGTCAACTACAAAATATGCAAACTATATGAAAAGACTCACAGTACATTCTTAAGAATTTCATTTCATGAGAATAATAGTTATTGCACAGCCAGACAAGCTAAGACACTTAGAATATGGATTTTGAATGAAAAGGAAAAGTGATTAAAAATAATTAAAACAATCTAATACAGTAGAAATGATCCATAATTGCAGGTATCCAAATTATAATATAATACCACTTAGTGTTTGAGGGGGAAAACGTCGAGAAAGATTTTTTTTTTGGGAGGGGGCTCTTAAAACACTTTTTTCTGGGTTTGTTTCTTTTGTCTAGTATAAATTTTATTTTTTGTAAGGTGTGCATTCTGTTCTCTTTTCTTTTTTTGCTTTTCGTGTTGCTTTCCAAAAAAATAAGGAAACAGAAGAAAAAAAGAAAAGATTGTCCCCTGCTGGAACATGTCTGTGCACTATAAGTGCAGAACATTTGTATTTATAATTACAAGACTGAGAAGCACATTCACCTTTATAGGATGAATGGGCTGATCTTTACAGCATCTCATCAAACTCAAAGCATGTTTGGGTTAATTACCTGGCCCTTAAACATACTCAACATTTCCCCCACCCTTCTAACAGGGCTGTTGACCACACACTTCATATATGCTGAATTGTACAACCATACTGTCTTTACAAATAACCTTATAAATGGCAGAAAGACAAGATGCTATATGCTAATAAGCAGTTTGGCTGTTTTAGCTATGACTAATTTGAGGCCAGTTTAAGTCAGCAAGTCAATGTCTGCATCAACCCCACCCCCTTTCCATTTCTGAAAGGGGTGATGCTAGATCTGAGGCCAGAAGTATACAAGCAGGACAAAGAAGGATCAATGCAACTTTGGACATACAGGAAGGACAAATTAATTAAAAGGAACTGTTCTTTCCAGTGCAGTCCTTTTGAAGCAGGGAATAGAATTACATATACTACCAGTTACAAGACTGTCATCAAAGCAGAATCTCTGTGACAAATCCTCACTTTCCCCCTACAAAATGGAGAGAATTACTTATATTTCTGGCGCCCACATGGCAGAATTGAGTTAGCAGAAAAATGCCTCTGTTGCTAAACCTATAGCATACTTAATAAACTTAAACTTCTTGGATTTATAATACAACGAACATGCTCCATGAAATCCTGCTTAGCCCAAAGGAAAGAAACTCACCGAAGCTCCAAAGATGATGAAGATGTGGGTATCCAATTTGAGGAAGTCATTCCCCTGACAGAGCTCTTCACGGAGCATCTCACAGATGTCAGCTGCAGACAGCTGGGCGAGTGGCAGGCGGCGACTCATGTTGGTAGTATTGTTTCCTGAGAAGAAAAGGGATGGTCAGGTAAAACTCCTCCTACCTTCATGCCCTCCCATTCCAAAAAGTGTTACCCAGGTGAGCAACCCTCTCCATTCCTCCATGGCAGGTCAGGTGAATGCTAGGCTGACATCCAAGCCACAAGTCTCAACTTGCAGTAGGAAGTTCAGCTTAGCTTGTCCTCCACAATTCTGGCGGGATGCATTGTGCAAGTGTTGTCAACAGGTTCCCACTGTACATACCTTGGCCTGAAGTCCTGCTGCTTGGCAGGCTGATCCAAGAAAATTAAAAACAAAATGCTAATTGTATAAATTGAGTGACTACTCTCTTTTTTTACAATACTAAAGTTACACAACTTTAAAAAAAAAAAACCAGGCAGTGGGATGCAAGAAAAACGAGGAAGTAACCGAATTTCCCGGTAACTCAGTAAAGCACAAAAGCAGTACCATGAAATGCACGGAACTTCCTGGAGCTGAGACTCCGGCCAACGTTTTCAAGCAAATTAGCAAAGAGATCCTAGGGAACCTCAGAGATGTCACATTGTCTTCCTCCACAAGTGAGGGACAGAGGATTACTTTCACGTCTGTTCGAGATCTGGTTCCTTCTCTTCCTTAACCCCTCCCTCTTCATCCCGATCCTGCCCGAAGCCAAGCATCCTTGCTCTTCCTCGCCTCCAGGGCTTCGCTTTGTCCACTGCGCGCAAATTCGGTGGAGTGCGTGCAGGGGCGCGGGGGTTCTTTACTCGGCCACAAAAGGGGGGTCCAGTAGTTTCTCACGCTGGAAACTTTTGCTACCCTCCCTCCCCTCGACCTCCTCGTGCGCCCTCCCTCTCCTCTTCTTGTTCCGCTTACTATAGGTAGGGGAGAAAACCGGCGGCAGGGACCGAAGACAGGGAAGTGGGAATTTCCTTTTTTTTTCCCTACAGGGCAGCTCTCTTGCAAACCTCTGGGAAGCTCAGTTCACCTCCCCGTTCCCCCACCCCTTTCATCCGGGTTTCTCTTCCGGCCGGCCGCCCAACCCTGCAGCCCCAAATACCTGCTCCCAGTCTCGGCTGAAGCTGCTCTACTTCTCCCGCTGGCGGAGCTCCCCATCCCCCGCCCCTTTCACTCCTCCGGCGTTGTACAAGAGGCCTCGCCCGCCTCTTTAGGGCAAGTCCAACCCCTCCCAGCCGGAGCTGCCGGCTTGGAAGCGCCAGAGCCAATCGAAGGAGCCGCCAAATGCTGTGAGCTTCTTCCGCACGGTGGGCCGGGCTCTTTACAACGGAGCCTGTTTCGCGGGATGGGGCGGGCGAGGGGACTTGTCTTAGGTAATGAAAGGCTGCGCTACAGGCAACGTCTTGTCCCCCGCACACACACCCCCGTCCTTCCCTCCGGAAACTTAATCCCTTTTGAGGGAGGCGTAGATACAGCAGCCTCGAAAGATCTCCCGAGGAGATGGAATTCCGTTCCCGGAACTCCCCGGGCAACATTCCAAAGACCATGATGCTGTGGCTGGGGATTCTGGGAGGAAGTCCAGCACATGGGAGAGGCAGAGGCTCGGGCCGCCTGCTACAGTACCGTGACCCGCGTTTGTGGACTCGCCCTCTTTACCTCGTTACATTTGAGAAAGTGGACCTAGAGGAGACGCCTAAAAAGCATCCGCTTGTGCAATGGGATCATATATACTTGACCGTACAGGAGGTTAGGAACTCCAGCCCAAAATAGATTTCTTCTTTCAGCGCTCCAAGTCTTGGGTTTGTTGCAATAAATCACTTAGCTATATTTTTAGAAGAAAGTCTGCTACGGAGAAAGTGGACTTCTGAAAAGCTAGCATGTGCCTCCCTTTGCTGTCTGTGGAGATTCTCAGTCATCCAAGTCATGGCTGTCCCAAAGGTGCTTTTTCAAAAGGCAACTGTTCTTTCTTTTTGCTTGAACATGTTTTGCTTCTCATCCAATAAGCTTCTGGTGTCTTCAGTCAGAATTGAAGAAGCTTCTTCGATGACAAAGCCAAACATCTTCAAAGAAAAAGAAAGAACAGTTGCCTTTTGAAAAAAACATCTTTGTCTCCCTTTAGGGAGGATTAAGCTGGTATGTGCTCTCCCCCTAGGAAGGACCTGGAGTGGTCTGCTTGCTCTCCCATTGTAAGGTCCCTATATGAAAGCATTTAACAGAAATTTTAGAGGTTCATTTTTGTAGGAAACTAGTGTGAGCTACAGTTGCTCAGTAGAAATAATCCTTAATTTATAACCATTAACAGATTAAGCAGAGTTGGAAGGAACCTTGTAGGTCATCTAGTCCCAGAGTTGCCAACCTTTTGAACCTCAGGACCACCAAACTCATAATTTTAAATCCCATGGACGACTAATATGAATTTTGACTGACAGTGGCTTGCTGACGTTTTCCCAGAAAACAGCAGAGATCCTAGGAAAATTCCCAAAAAAAGTCTGCAGGAAAATTTCCCTGGAATTTATTTGGGATCGCAGGATACCATCTCCAGCTCTGTTCTCGGGAAGAGAGAGGAAGAGGGACAGAGACAGAGATAGAGACAGACGCTGAATGACTTTTGGCTTTGTAAAGTTCAGCTATCTTAAGATCACGCTGTGCCAAAAATGAATTTAAGCAGAGGCTTTGAAGAACAAAATCTAACTTTTATTGATCAATAAAAGGGTAAGACCTCTCCTCTCATACACACAGATATATGAGGAAAGTTACAAAGCATATAAGTGAAAGTAGCTCTTCTTATACCTTAAGATTCTTTTAGAAGTAGAGTAATTGCATTGTAAAACACTCTAAATTAGATTTACATCTTTCCTGTAAAAAGACAAATGTCCTCCTGGCACTTGTTTATCTTTCAGTATCCTTTCTCCTATTGTCTGTTAATCGATCACAATTTACCATTTAAGAGGGCTATTAACACTTGTTAATAGCCCTATTAAAGCATACTTCAAAAAGTGTATATTGCTCCAGATGTAGGGAGTTACGTTCCCAGGGAGTACATTCCATTCAGATTGATTTAGATGGGATAATCATGTGTCTTCATATGAGAGAGATGTAACTAATTGCAGGCATGTGTTATTATTAGTTTTACAACACCAGTGAAAGGTTAAAGAAATATTTTCTACAACAGCAAGATAAGAAATGCCTATAGAGATAAATACTTCTACATATATATAAGAAAACAATTGCCTAACATCAAGATAAGACATGCCTATAGGGTGATAAATACTTCTACATAATGCTATAATATATTTTTCTTCTTTCCTTTATTTATTACCCTAACAGCTTCATGCAAGGAAAGCAGCAGAAGCAGCAGAAGTCTTTCTTTCTCTCCCCCAAACTCTGCCAGAAATGAGTCTTTGTGAGACTTGTCGCATTAGCGCAGTGTCTTGGAGCAGGATGCCTTGCAGGGTCCCAAAGACTCATTTCTGATGGAGTTTGGGGGAGAGAAAGAAAGACATTTGCTGCTTTCTTTGCATGCAGCCAAAAGTAGCAGAAGAAGCGGAAAGAAGCAGCCCGGTGACCAGGCCAGGCACGTGGGGCGAGTGGGGCAAGTTCCTCCCCTTCGCCCTTTCCCCCCTCCCCCCACTACCTCAGATTGTTCACAGTGCAAGTGATGGGTGGCACAGTCTTGTGTTCCTGTGTAGCCTGGATTAATTGCCTTGGGGAGGTGCTGTGGGGGTGACATTTCTCTACGGACCACCAAAATTTTCTCACGGACCACCAGTGGTCCCCTGTGGAGACCACTGGTCTAGTCCAACCCCCCTTCCCCCCCCACTCAAGCAGGAGACCCTACACCATTTCTGACAGATGGCAGTCCAATCTCTTCTTGAAAGCTTCCAGTGATGCAACTCTCACAACTTCCGAAGGCAAGCTGTTCCATTGGTTGATTACTCTCACTGTCAGAAAATTTCTCCGTATTTCCAGGTTCTCTCCTTGATCAGTTTCCATCCATTATTCCTTGTCTAGGCTTTCAGGTGTTTTGGAAATTAGCTTGACCTCCTCCTCTCTTGGCAGCCCCTCAAATATTGGAAGACTGCTATCATGTCTCCCCTGGCCCTTCTCTGCACTAGACTAGCCAAGCCTAGTTCCTGTAACCATTCATTGTATGTTTTAGCTTCCAGTCCCCTAGTGATTTTGGTTGCTCTTCTCTGCACTCTTTCTAGAGTCTCAACATCGTTTTTGTAGTTTATTTTTTATTTATACTTATTTATTTATTATTTATTTATATTGTGACCATAACTGGATGCAGTATTCTAGGTGTGGTCTTACCTAAGGCTTATAGAGTGGTATTTGTACTTCACTTGATCTTGATTGTATCCCTCTGTTAATGCAACTTAGGATTGCATTGGCTTTTTTGGCTGCTGCTTTACACTGTTGGCTCATGTTTCATTGGTTGTCTACATAGATACCAAGATTAATCTCAAAGTTACTACTATTAAGCCTGGTTTCATCCAGTTCATATGTGTATTTTTGGTTTTTCTTACCTAAGTGTAAGACTTTACTTTTCTCTACATTAAATTTCATTTTGTTAGATAGGGCCCAGTGTTCAAATCTATCAATCTATCTGGATCTTGAGCCTATTAGCTAGGGTGTTGGCTATTCCTGCCAGTTTAGTATCATCCGCATATTGGGTAAGTTCCCCTTCTATTCCCTCATCTAAGTTGTTTATGAAGATATTGAAGAGTATTGAGCTTAAGGTGGAACTTTGTGATACTCCATTGCTTACTTCCGTCCATGTAAATGTAGGTCTGAATTAAGGTCTACTCGTTGAGTACTGTTTGTCAGCCAATTACAAATCCATCTGATGCTCTCTATCCCACTTTTTTTCTAGCTTACTTGTGGTTGTGGTCTACTTTGTCAAATGCCTTGCTGAAGTCTAAGTATATTATGTCATTCATTTAGCAAATATTCAAAGTTATAATGGCAGTGCTCCTCACATTTGAAGAAAGTGACAACTGCTCCTCACATTTGTGATGGTTACAGCTTCCGCACCCACACCTGATCAAAAATTGGGTGCTTCGCAATGGCCATGCATTTACAACAATCAGGATCAGGTGATTGCAATTTGTGATCTTCACAATTGATTTCCAACTAGCATAGCCAATGGGGGAAGCTGAATTTGCTTTACAACTACAGGATTAAATTAATAATTGCGGTGATTCACTTAATAGTCGTGACGAAAGAGGTCATAAAATCCTGCATGACTCACTTAATAACTGTCCTACTTAACAATTGAGAAATTCTGGTCCTAATTGTGATCGTAGGTTGATCTAATTGGGTCTGTTTGTAGTAATCACTATGCAGTACCTCAAGGGTTCACACATGATGCTAAGTAAACGTTTTTTGAACAAGCTAAACTTCTCTGGGTTTATTCAGTTTATTGAGTCAGAAAGGGGGTGGGGGTTTGATTTAGTTTAACAAGTTGTGTAAACTTAGCCATCTTTTGTGTTATAAGCTTGTATTTTCGTATGTCTGCTGTTGATTAAATATCAAGCTACTTTCACATCTGCCTAATACAATGTTTGCCCAGTACTTATTCTAGCTTGTGAACCTAGATAGCATGGTTTAGAATCATGTTTTGTGATCCAGCACAGGGTTCCCCAAAGTGATCAGATGGGATTATCGGTTATGATTATTATTCATAGTACTGTAAGTTAAAGTAGTAGTTATTACACTATTTCCTTACAATAAATGTTTGGGGATCAATAAGCAATCTGAAACTTCATGAAGGGATTGCTGAGCTGAAGAATTTGAGGGCCCTGGTCTAGCACAACATGTAAACCCAGTTATTGTATCTTATATAAGGTAATTTGGTTAAAAATATCCCATTTTATTTTATTTATTTATATCCCCCTTTTATTATTTTAATAGATAGCTCAGGCAGTGAACATAATTAATGTTCTTTCTTCCTCCTATTTTCCCAACAACAACAACAACCTGTGAGGTGGGTTGGGCTGAAAGAGAGTGACTGACCCAAAGTCATCCAACCAGCTTTCATGCCTCAGACAAGACTAGAATTCATGGTCTGCTGTTTCTAGCCTGGTGCCTTAGACACTAAATCAACAGGCTTCCCATCCGTTTCCCATGAAACAGATTATAATTCCTGTTTCAAAACATGTTGCCACTGCATTCTGAAATTCTTCTAATGATAACAGAAGTATGTGCAGTTATTTGATGGAGTACAATCTTGTTCTTCCTTTTATTCAGAGCAATAGAACAGAAAATGTTTATTCAGCTCAATTTATTTCAACTTTAGTAAGATTACGAAAGGAAATTATGTGCCCAAAAGCAAGATTAATGCTTTATGCCCAGACAGTTAGGATTGAATTTATTTTGTACATTATTCATTCTTAATTATTTTCTTCTCTCTCAGAAATGAACCTCATTTTTAGGTGGACATCATTATTGTCTTGTAGTATTTCTGCAAAATTGAATAAAATAATAATTACATCTGACCATAGATTTTTTGCCCCTTTTTAGTGCTGTATATAGCTCAAGCTGTAAAGAAAGGTAGGTGAATAACTGGCAAAGATGTTTTCAGGTGGGATTCAATTTTTTTTACTACCAGCTCTGTGGGCATGACTTGGTGGGTGTGGCAGGGGAAAGATACTGTAAAATCTCCAGTCAGAGGTGGTATTTGCCAGTTTTCCAAAATACTCAAAATTTCTGCTACCGGTTCTCCAGAACTGGTCAGAACCTGCTGAATACCATCTCTGGTGTGAATGTATTTCTCCTGGAAAAGAAAGCAAATTCTATAAGGAAAGTTCAGATTTTAGAAGGAATCATATTGCAAACTCTGAGAAATCTTGTAAAGCAATCTTCCTCATATCTATGGTAAGTAGAACAGGAAACATCTGAAGGTCTTTTCTCAATTTCTTTCAGTGTAATCTTGTTGCACAACCTTCACTTCTGTTTCTGGAATGTAGTTTGTTTAAATTTTTGGTGCCCAAGGGAAGAAGTATTTGACTGCATCTAATTTCAAGGGTTTTGCAAAGGACCATGTCCTTTGGAACTATATCCTATGGATCTCTTATTATTCCAATATACTGCAAGATGGCAATTAAACAAGGTCATCTATTGGAATCCCAGAAGAATGCCTTCTCTGTAGCAGCACCTACCATCTGTCATAAGGTTCCCCTGTTCCCGAAATCCAGAGGTGGCCCCACCTCTGCTCTTCCAGCCTTTTTACCCAAGACAAGGGAGAGTGAGACCCCTCACCTCATCATGCTTGCCATCTTTTTTCTTTTTAGACTTTATTGTAATGGCCTCTGAAAAAAATCAGCTATGATCTAAATTTGAATGTATGACCGTTGTCCTGCCTCTACAATTCCACAGTTTTGGGTGCTTGACAACTATCTTGCAATAATGGATGGAAACTGAACAAGGAGAGATTTAACCTGGAAATAAGGAGAAACTTTCTGACGGTGAGAACAATCAACCAATGGAACAGCTTTCCCTCCAAGAAGAGATTGGACTGCCATTTGTCAGAAATGGTGTAGAGTTTGCCGCTTGGGTGTGAGGTTGGGCTAGATGACCTACAAGGTCCCTTCCAACTCTGATTATCTGTTATCTGTTGTTTATGACTGGCTGCAGTATTTTGCAGTTGTGTGATCACAATTTGCATTTGCACTGTTATGACGGTGTGACTTGATTTGTGACCATTGTAAACATTATTGCAAAATTGGTTCCAGTCAGATGATGACTTGCAATCACAATGACTTAAAATGGAAATGTAGTCCTAATTGTAGTCGTAATCTACAACGTGAGAGACAAGATAGAGCCTTTCTGGTTTTTCCAGTACAATTGTGAGAGGGGCTGGGCAACAGTGACATGCAGAATTCTCCCAGTTATCACTTTTAAAAATCATCCCTATAGAAATAGGACAGAAAAACCAAAAGCAACCCCTCACACCTCTCTCTCCCTTAACTGTATTTCAAGAAGACACTGTAGTCAGTAATATAAAAAGCTACCAACAGATCCAGAAGGTCACACTTATCTATCTCCCAGTGAAAGCCTCCTTTAGGATGACAAAGAAATCTTCATGCTAATTTCCAGTTTACACATAGACTGAAAAGGATCAATATAATTTGTTTAAGCTAAGAGTTATCAGTACTGGAATGCTACTATCTTTTCTATTAGCTTAGGTAACTGTGAACACTAGCCCATAGTTGTTGAAAGATGGATTTCTTCATCATAGACTTCA
This sequence comes from Bungarus multicinctus, assembly GCA_023653725.1. Classification (NCBI taxonomy): domain Eukaryota; kingdom Metazoa; phylum Chordata; class Lepidosauria; order Squamata; family Elapidae; genus Bungarus; species Bungarus multicinctus. Next base: position 160,224,973 of record CM042834.1, read on the forward strand.
CCAATGACCCCTAGAAGCTAGAAGGACATTCCACCTGCAAGAAAGAATAATAATCTGAATGATCATTGGTCTGGGCTTTTAATACTCCAGAATCCCATGGCAACCTTTGATACAGTAGATAGGACATATTATTGGAAGTCTTTAATGGGCTTTCTAAGCCAAGCTGGGGAAGGATCCTACATTCAAATAGTGACCTAAACATTTATTTACAGCCCACTTTATTATTATTTTTTATAAATAATTCCAGGTGGCAAACATACCTAATACTCCTTCCTTTTCTTTTCTCCACAACAACAACCCTGTGAAATGATTTGGGTTGAGAGAGGGTGACTGGCCCAAAATCATCCAACTGACTTTCATGCCTAAGATGGGACTAGAACGTACCTGGTTTCTAGACTGGTTCCGTAACCACCAGACTAAACTGGTACTTGTAAACATATATATCTTGAATATAAACATATCCAAGAATCTTACCTATTTTATCAAATGGCAAGCTATGGAATCGACTCAGGCAATTTCTGTTAAGGTTGTGGTTGTACTGGATGTAGCATTGTTCAAAATGATAACAAACACAGGACAAATGCAGGTTATCTGGTCCATGAAGCTACGGAACTGGCTTATTCATAACAAAGTTCAGATGGAACTTGGATACTGACTGGAGCCTCTAAAAACTAAATCATCTGTCCAAGAACTTGTAAAAACTCCTTGAATTTCTCCACAGATGGGATCAAGGATGTGACTTGGAGCCTCTTCTGATTGTACCACACAAGATTTTAGGATAATGTCTCAATTGTTTATCACATTTGCCTCTAAATTTGGTCTCTAAAGCTTTCTGCTCTTATGTGTCATCATTCACTGCTCCTTACATAGCTCGATAGCTTAAGGCTCTATTACTAATCCAGGAGACTTTAGTATTCTGCTCTTCAATCAGGTCACTGATAAAATAGCCAGTCACATTTGAGAAACCATTTTCTAGAATACCTTGTACTCCAACATGATTCATCAGCCTTTAGAGGTGATAAATTTAATCTGGTCCCCAGCTCTGCAGATGGGAACCTGTTGCAACAACACAATTCTCCCTAGATGACAGCAGGGGTGGGATTCTACCAGTTAGCACCTATTAGCTAGAACCAGTTATTAACATTCTAAGCAGTTCGGTTGTTAGAAGAAATTACTGGCCTAATTCTGTAAGGAAGGCAGGAAGGAAAGAGTCTGGTGTTGCTTACAGAAACTGCCTCTCCGTTAACCCTTATTACATTCTTGGCAGGACTAGATTTCCTGTCTCAGGAACTTCTCTAGTTTTTTTCCCTCCTTTGCTGGTACTTTGCTTGTGTGGAGTGACCATTCAAAGTTACAATGGCACTGAAAAAAGTAACTGACCATTTTTCACACTAACGACTTATGACCATCAATCCATGTCCACCAAGTCACATGACCACCAAGCCACACCCATCACCTAAGCCACGCCCACAGAACCGGTTGTTAAAAAATTTGAATCCCACCCCTGGATGACAGGTAGCTTCTAGAAAAACACTAGATCAAGGCAATGGCTTGTGAATAAGTTCTATAAAGCCCGTAAAGGTATTAAAATTTTATTTAATTATTTAATTAAATGTATATGTCACCCATCTCACCAAAGACATCTCTAAGTAGTTTGCAGTCATTCAATAAAAATGCCATATAAAACATTAAAATATAAACAGAGGTGTTAAATTTAATTTTTGGTAAAAATAAATAGACCAAGATGGAGAGGAAGGGAGCAAAGTGTGCAAAGGGAGAATGTGGGATGTTATTAGCCACTTCCAGAATGCCACATCTCCATTGGACCATCAAACTGGTTGGCGGAACCATGTCTTCAGGTTCTTTTGGAAGGCCCAAAAAATGGGTGCAGGGTGGCATGATGTTCCAGAGGGAGGGAGCCAATGCAGAAAAGGCCTTTTTGTTGGACCCAGCCAGTTGAAATTTCCTTGACCGACATCCAAAGCATACCTCTTCTGCCAGCACAGGTAGGCAGGCTAATCCCATTGGAATGAGATGGTCCTTCAAATATCCTGGACCTATGCCATGAAGGGCTTTAAAGGCAATAACCAGCATCTTGAATTGGACCCAGAATCAAACTGACAAACCAGAGCAGCTTGATGAACAGTGATGTAACATGGGCCACCCTAGAGGGCCTAAGCACTGCCCATGCAGCTGTGTTCTGCACCAGCTGGAGCTTCCTGATACTCTTCAAGAGTAACCCCATGTTGAGAGTATTGCAATAGTCACAACTGACACACAAAATGAAGTTGAGCAGACTCTTCTAGCCATGATTGCCACCTTGTTGAGCAGCAGTTGCAAGTCCAGAAGAACCCCCAAAGTGCTCACTGGATCTGTCTGGAGTAGTACCACTGCATCCAGAATTAGATGTTAGGCAGTGTTAGAATGAGGCGGTGGAAAGGGCCTGCCAAATCTATGTGGGCGTCTGACCAAGGGGACTTAGCCGATTCCCATTCCCCTAGAATGGCAGCTGGTGGGGCAGGCCGTGATAGTTGACATGCCTGGCATATCCTGACCCTAGTAGTTATGACTGCATCTATGCTTGGCCACCAGACATAACTCCTTGCCAGTGCCTTCATTCTGGCAATACCTGGGATGTCCTTCATGTAAACTATCAATTATCCCAGACCTCAACCTGCTAGGGACAATGACATGGCAACCCCATAATAAACACCCCTGCTAGATGGACATCTCATGCTGCCTGGCTCTAAAGGGTAAGAATTTGGTGTCTAATTTTCCTTCAGGCCATACGCTTCTCACCCAGTCCAAAACCTGTAATATTACTAGGTCCCTCGATGAACATTGAGCAATATCTTTTGCAGTCAGAGGTAATGGTTGATTATCCAAAGAGAACACAGTTAATGATGGTGCAGGGTCAATTACAGGGGCTGGTAAGGGACAATGGCTCAAAGCGTCCGCATGACTAAGGTGTTTCCCCACTCTATGTATTAATGTATATGAATAGGCAGCAAGGAATATTGTCCAACGAGTCATTCTTGGAGACAATACTGTAGGACTTGGACGATCCCCAGACAAAATGCCTAATAAAGATTTGTGATCAGTCACAAGCTGAAAATGGTGACCGTAGAGGAACTCATGAAATTTTTTTAATGGAAGCGACTACTGCTAGGGCTTTCTTATCGATCTGCACATAATTTCTCTCAGTATTTGATAAAGTCCTAGAAGAAATATGCTATCGGTGCTTCTAGGCCATTTGGCAATTTGTGTGCCAGCACTGCGCCTATCCCAAAAGGGGATGCATCGCAACATAGTACCAAAGGTAAATCCCTGTCAGATTGTATTAACACACTATCGGATGACAGCAGAGCTTTAACAGCATAGAAGGAAAAGTCCTCTTTAGGCCCCCATGTCCAAGAAGCATTCGCATCCAATAATTGTGTAACGGCTCCGCCACTGAAGCCTTATGAGGGAGAAAAGAGCTATAGAAATTTAGGAGCCCCAAAAATGCCTGCAGCTCAGTCTTGTTGGATGGTGTAGTGGCATCCTTAATAGCTCTTACCTTGGATTCAAAGGGATGAATACCTTTAGCATCTATGTGATATCCCAAAAAATCTATTTGGTTGACTGCAAATTTGCATTTGTTTTTCTTGAATTTCAAACCTGCTTGTTTGAAACACGTTAGGACCCTTCTGAGATGTTTGAAAAATTCATCTTTGTTTCATGTGGAAATAAGAACATCATCAAAGTAGGGCACTACCCCCGGAATGCCTTGAGGTAGTCTCTCTATAGGCATTGGAATAACCCTGGTGCTACTGAAACTCCAAATTGTAATCTTGTACATTTGAAAGCACCACGATGGGTGACAATAGTCTGTGCCTCTGCTGTAAGGTTGTCAACCAGTAACTGTTGATAGGCTTGGACCATATCTAGTTTTACAAAAATAGACTCCTTTCCCCGTGAGTGCAACAGATGTTGAATTATGGGCACTGGGTATGCATTGGTTTGCAAGGCCTTATTTATGGTACTTTTATAATCAGCGCAAATCCTGATAGAACCATCCCGCTTCAAAGGTGTCACAATAGGGGTTTCCAATTTTGCAAAATCTGTAGGTTCTAGAACCCCTTGGGCTATTTATCCAAGGTAAAAGATTGGAGTTCCTTCATATTGACCTTATTCGTCACTAAATACCTCTTTAAAGTCATTTAATAAGGCTTGTAAATCGTGATCCTGAATTGAATGTATTCCAGATACTGTAAGTCCCAAAGATTTAAAGCAGTCTAACCCTAATAGATTTGGTAGGGTGCCTTCTACTATTGTGAGAGGAAGTAGTCCCTCAAAAATTTAAAATTGGATACTAAGTTTTCCTGTGCCAATTACTGGAATAGATCACCTTTGGTAGTCTTTTAGGGACAGTTTGCATGGCTGGAGACATTTCTTTGTGATGGCAGGAACTAACCTTTTTAAAGTGCTCCAGGATACAATGGATAGTGATGAGCCGGTATCAACTTCCATTAGACACTGCTTTTCTTCTAAGAAGACAGTTACATGAATTTTGTTAGTGTAAATCTGGTTAGAAAAATTGTTAGGTGACTTAGAATTGTAAGAAGACCTAGTAAAACATTCTTCTTTTTGTTTTTGTGATCTAACTGGAGGATGGTATTGTAAAGTTTTTTCCAGATTTGCAATCCCTAGCTATGTATATCTTTCTTTGGCATTTTAAACAAATTACATTTCTAAATCTGCATGTGGATTTTAAATTATTACCACCGCAACTCAGACAGGTTGTTTGTGGTTGCATAGTTTTGTTATCTGGAATCCAATTCTTTCACTGTGGTGGGGGCTGCCCTCTGAGGCAATTTGTATCTTCTTCAGTTTCAGAACTTTCATCAGGGAAATTGTCATCGTAATGCATGGCAGCATTCAGTTTGTTTGTAGCATTGCTATTAGTATCTCAGCAGCAGAGAGAATTGACATTTATTCCACTTGAGACTCCTCAACAACCATCTTAAGGGTTAAATCGCACTTGGCAAGCAAAAGTCTTTGAAGCCTGAATCTCGTACATCACATACTAAGTGATCAAGCAATTGATCCCCGAGATCCCAGAACCTGCAATGCAGTGCCGCTTTTCGGAAGGCGGCCATGTAGGTACTGATAGTCTCTCCCTCAGCCTGTACTCTTCTCCTGAATGTGTGCCGCCTCGCAATCCTAGATGGTCTAGGCGAATAATGATTACTTAAAAGTTCTTGATATTCTTCCCATGAAACCGCTTTAACAGTCTGAGGTGCTAACAGTGCTGTGGCGGTATCAAAAACCGCATCCCCACAAAAGCTTAACAAATACACTTTTTTCCTATGGCTTGAGATCTCAGACAAATCAGCAGCATTTAAGAAACAGTCAAAATGATTAATGTATGATTCCCAAGTCTCTGACGTTGGGTGGAAACACGGGAATGATGGGGCAGTCGACATCTTGTCTTTCCTGAGGTAACAAAAGGAACAACAATACCTCCAGCTCTGTTCTGCCTCAGGTTTCCTATCCTCGTCGCCAATATTGTAGTCTATTCTAAGAATGAGCTGAGGCAGGCATTAACGAACAATCAGTGTTTATTGTAACAATGAAACAGTTTACCTGCGTCAGCCGATACGTTGCCGAACTGGCTAGCAGACGGGTAACAGCTGATGCCGTCTGACAGCTCCCTTTTTTATGTCAGACTGTTCAGCCAATAGGAACAGACAGAACTCCCACTTAAAATGCGGACCAACAATGGAACTTCCGAAGAATGCAATAAGTTACGTTCCAACAAGCATAAAAGGGCTCCTTGTTCTTACCAAAGGTTTAGCCCATTATCTCCAAGGCCAGCCAGGGCCTGTCTCCACTGGAATGCAGCATTCTTTGGCCAGACTACAGATTGAAATTGTACACTGCCTAGGTCTCCTGGTTCTGGACTGCAAACCTCTGGACAACCACTAGATAGGAACAGAGAGTTAAGAGTTTTCTATACTTTGAAGCTATTTAGAAGTACTCCAGATTTTTGTAGCCCCAATCTGGTCATCCTAAAACTGCCATTGGCAGCGATGTAACATCTTCTCTTTCTGTGTTTAACTAACCAACAGATGCAAAGCATATATATTCTTCCAGGTAAGGGCATATGTTATTAATATTACATAACTATATATTAACAGCCACCTAGTGTCACATTACAGGGGAGATGAGCGGCAAAATAATTTTAAAAATATATAAAAACAAATGAGATCAGCTGAAGAAGCCTCTTGGATGAGAAGCAAAATGTCTCCAAAGAAAAATAAGGAAGTTCAGTTGCCTCTTGAAGAAACACCTTTGGAATAACTATGACCTGGATGACTGAGAATCTCCATAAAGAAGAATGAAAATAATGGAGGGGAGGGTTAAAAAGGGCAAGAAAGAAGTGTAGGGTAAAGGAGAGAAGAAAAGCATTGACTTCCAATTCCTTTTGGTACAGTAGAATAAGGTAGTAACATAAAACATCAAGTAACATTACACAGTACAATTGAAAGAAATGTGGAGGTTAAGATGGTAGTTTGATAATTATTTTGTTGAAAAAAAATAAGCAGAGAAGTGAAAAGGCACTATCACCTATGTAGTCAACCGATATTCTGAGAGCAACCGTGGTAAATCTCTAGCCACATAGCTGCTAGACATGGTTTTAAATCATTACTCCGTTCTCTTTATTTCCGAAGAATGAATTTCCTGTTCAGGATTCCAGCTGATAGACACAATATTTTGGGAGCAGATTTACATTTATAAATTTGAAAGCATGTTGCACTTGCAGGGACTGTTCCAAGAGTGGCTGTCACAAAACTTCCATTTATGATGTCAAACAAATGATATACTTTTTCTTTCAACTTCTGTCTTGCTTGGGATGATCCTTGATTAATCCAGTTTATTCAGCTTTTTGTAATAGCTACTGAGATCCTATAGATGGCACTAGATGCTAGCAGCAAATTGCAGTGTCTCTGATGCCTTTGGAGGCTTCTTTATTATTACATGATCTCATACTCTATCTTGAGTTGGAAAGTCCCGGACTTTCCAGACTTATAGATGATCTCATTTTACTAACATCACCACTATTCTTAAGGATTGTTTGGGAGATTTCACCCATGTGGTATCTATTCTCCAATCCAGATGCTGTATCTATGTGCCTTTGTCTTCTTGTAAAAACCCTATAAATGTAATAAACGTTGCCCATACAGTCAGACATCTTGGCACCCTGCACAATGATTGATCTTTGAAATCCATCAACCTTTACTTTATAATAATGTCAATTTGTATGCATTTGTTAAAACATAAATCCCACCTTTTCTTTAGGAGTTTAGCACAGCATACCTAGCCATTGCCTCCTCCAATTTTTCTCCATCACTTTCTCGTCAGCAAGGGCATCCATGGTACAAAATAAAAAAAGTCAAGAAGGTAGACATGACAATGCAATCAAAACCCTGCCCTTTTTTTGACTTGTGTCACACTGATAAAGATCCTTAACTGCAGGGTAGAATGAACTAAGAGAGATTAGCCTATAGGCACCCTTTGAGCTTTTATGGATGAAAATAGACTTAAAACTGTCCAAGTCTAGTACCTTCACTTCTACACTTTATTGGCTCTCTATGATGGAATTTAGTGAGATGCATCCACAGGAAGCAGGGGATGCATTCCAGAGAAATAAGAGACACTTAGTCTGGATATTATATGAAAGACAGATCTTTCCTAATACCGGTAGTTCACAGAATATATTGCAGATGCACATAATAGGGTCCTCAGCCTGGAAAGGTTTTATCTATTGGTGTGAAACAATAAAAACTCAGCTACGAAGAATTGCTATGTTTCGTTCCTGGTTTTGGCCTGACACTCTCCAAGTGTCCAGATTATATTCTTAAAAATAAGATGTATTCTAGAGGTTTTCTGCTAGGCAGCATGCTATTTTTTCATTTGCATCTTCTTTTTTTACTGAAGTCAGTTGGTGCCTATCTAGGGACCATCATACAGCCTCATTCCAACTTTAGTGATAATTGACAGAATAAAACATTATTAGGTTTACATGATATGCTAAATACAGATTATCACCACAACAGTTGAGATGACACGACAGATTTTAGATATGTTTGATTTTGGTTTAAATGTGTATAAGAATTTGTGGTCTGGGAATAGTGCCAAGGATTGGATTCAAATGATACCCACTAAGAATATACATTTAAATAAATTATATGTTTAGATTTAAATCCTAAACAACCTGATTGAAAATAAATTCCATCCAAAAGTGAGTTTTGTTTTTGAGTAAACTGAAGCAATTTTAAACCTGTGCTGGAATAAGTGTACGTACCAAGAGCTACTCGTAATGTGCTTAAAATTGAATGATATAACAGTGAAATGTATGCAAAATTATGTCTATCTTTCAAGAAGGCAGGTGCTCAAGTATATATAATTCTACAGGCTGATGGAGCTGAAAAATGCATGATAATTCTGCTTACAACCTAATAATAAATCATGAACAACTTAAAAGTTACACACTTGGGTGATGTATTTTTTCCTAATTCTTTTCCCAACAATTGTTTTCATTCAGATTAAATACATTCAATAGTAAAAAGAAAATGCAGATCATTTTAGCTGCAATTAATATAAGCAGAACACATAGTTATAATTATCATCCACCATAAATTTTAATTAAAAATGATAGACCGGCAATTTTGGGAGAAAAGGAGTTAATGATAGGAATTCTTGGTTATTTTTGGAACTCTTTTGGTCACTCCCTGTTGAGCAATAATAGATGGTTTTTGGAGATTTGATGCCTTTTTCAAACCATTAGTGGGATACAATTGCACAACAACATAGTTAGTTCTTTCTCCTGTCAAGCCCAGTATTGCTGCTACAATTGTGGGGGCATTTACTGAAATGCCATCACCACACATTTTCAGTTTCAACCCCTTGTAACGTTGTCCCAATACTGCAAGAAGATGTAAGAGTGGATTATTAAGAAAAGTACAGTCTTAATTCTCCTATCCTTGTAGAGAAAATGCAAATGATGACTAAAAATGGTTTTCAGGACTAGTCCAACAAGGAATTTAAGGAAGGCCAGCAGCAAATCTTGGAAGAACAGTGTTGGAAGAAATATCCTACAACAGCATAAAACGACTTGCAGTTTTACATGTGTTGAGAGTGTGGTGGCACGACAGCTCCCCCAGCACCTGGATGAAGCTGTCTATTTAGATCCACTCCAATCAAGCTTCAGGCCTGGGTACAGCACGGAAACGGCGTTGGTCGCGTTAGTGGATGATCTCTGGAGGGCCCATGACAGGGGGTATTCCTCTATCCTGGTCCTATTAGATCTCTTGGCGGCTTTTGATACTGTCGACCACAGTATCTTATTGCGGCGGCTGGAGGGGTTGGGAGTGGGAGGCACTGTATTATGGTGGTTCTCCTCCTTCCTCTCCGACCGCTCACAATTTGTGTTGGCAGGGGGGCAGAAATTGACCTTGAGGCCCGATTTGCGGAGTATCTCAGGGGTCGGGGCTTTCGCCCCTCCTGTTCAACATTTATGTGAAGCCGCTGGGTGAGATCATCCGTGTCTTTGGGGTAGAATTCCACCAGTACGCTGATGACACTCAGCTGTACGTTTCTACCCCAGGCCACCCTGACGAAGCCATGGAAGTGATGACCCGGTGCCTGGAGGCTGTGTGGGGTTGGATGGGGCGGAACAGGCTTCAGCTCAACCCGGCCAAAACCGAGTGGCTGTGCTTTCCGGCGCTCCAATAAAGCCAGCTAACTCCATCGCTGGCCGTGGGGGGGAAACTCTGGCCCCCACGGAGAGGGTGCGCAATTTGGGTGTCCTCCTGGATGTACAGCTGTCGTTGGAAGACCATTTGGCAGCTGTCGCCAGGGGGGCTTTTTATCAGGTCCGTAGGATCTACCAATTGCAGCCCTTTCTGGATCGGGATGCACTTCACACGGTCACATCCACCCTCGTCATCTCCTGCCTAGATTATGCCAATGGTCTCTACATGGGGCTCCCCTTGAAGAGCACCCGGAGGCGCCAGTTGGTGCAAAATGCAGCCGCGCAGGTGGTTTTGTGGGCTTCTCGGAGCTCTCATGTTACATCACTTTTGCGTGAGCTGCATTGGCTCCCGGTGGCCTTCCGGGTGCGATTCAAGGTGTTGGTGATCATCTTTAAAGTGCTCCATGGCTTGGGACCTGGGTACTTATGGGACCGCCTTCTGCCACTGTTGACCTCCCGTCGACCAGTGCACTCCCATAGGATGGGCCTCCTTGCGGTGCCGCCGGCTGGATGGCTGGCGACCCCGAGGGTCCGGGCCTTCTCTTTGGGAGCACCCTGCCTCTGGAATGAATTACCCCCGGAGATGAGGACCGTCCCTGACTTCCGGCACGCACTAAAAACCTACCTATTCCATCAAACCGGTCTGGCCTAGAGGGTTTTAAATCTGATTTTAAATGGTTTTAGTTTTTCTAATCTCTTAATCTTTTAATCTTTAATAATTTTTTAATTTTTTGGCCAATCTATTTAATTCTTTTAATATAACTTTAATCACTGTATCTATATGTATATTTTATTTGGCTGTACACTGCCCCGAGTCCCTCTGGGAGAAGGGGCGGTATAGAAGTTTAAATAAACTAAACTAAAACTAAACTTGACATTGAAGTGAGTTCCAACTTGGGGCAGACTCAAAGACTGTAGCCTTATGCAGTATTCGTTATAACCGGGGCTTCAATATCTTCCCACTCACACCGATACCTCATCTTTGTTTTCAAGATATTAGTGTTGGTTATCCCTGGGTACATGAATATGTATATATATATATATATAAAATCAGGTTTTGTTTTGTCTTTCAAAAAGGACTCGTCGCTATTTCTTCCACGAAACGAGAAGGACCAATAGGGAACAAACGTTACGGCAGCTCGGCTGCAAAAATCGGGGAGAGAGCGGAAGTCACTTAAGAGGCACGGAAAAAGTGCTCATTTCTTCTACGCTCGCCGCGATGCTCCCGCCCGTCCGGCCGCCGGAAGTTCTGGGACTCAGGAGTCAAGCATTCTTAGGCAGATTAAAGCAAAGCTGGCTGGGGAATTCTGGGAGTTGAAGTCCGCCAGGCTTCAAGTTGCCAAGGTTGGAGACCCTTGCATTAGAGCTTTAAGACACACACACGCTCTGTTTGCTCTACCTACGGCCACCGCCTTTATTGACGTTGCTTCCGGGCCTTTTCTAGACTCGAGGCCGGTCTCTTTCGTTTTCCTGATCTTCTTTCTGTTTCTAAGATGTCACTTCCGGTAAACAAGAAAACAACATACCAGGAAGGAAGAAACCCTTAGGAAGGTGTGTGGGATCTGGAGTTTCGAAGTAGAGGTGCGACTTTTCCTTTTATCCCACTTTGGACTGGGGCTGCGCTTTACAGGAGGGGTTTTGTTTGACAAGGGGGTTGGTCCTTCCACGTCAGCTTTGTCTGAGAGCCATGCGGGCTCCTTCGTCCGGCCCGCGGCACTAGGCGTTTGGGGAACCTTTGCCCACTGCTGGCGCTCTCCAGATGCATTAGATTATGGTTTCCATCATCTTAACCCCCAAATTCAGATCATGCTGGGAATTGTAGTCAAACAATCGAAAGCTAGGATGGGAAAGAGTGCCAATATTGTAGAGCCCCCAAACACCGCTGTAAAGCAAAGGTTCCTAGATTGGAGGTATATTGCCCAAGGTAATAACTTGGGCATATCCCAGGGATAATAGAACAATTTGTAACTGCTTGCTTGTGAATCAAGGACCTAGTTTGGAACCGTCACTGCCGAGGCATTTCTGTAAAGCAACAGTTTGTTTGTTTTTTAAATGTTTTTGAGACATGAAAAATGGGTAATAGGGACAAACAGTTTAAAAGCCACTGGTCTAGACCAAGTCTTTTTAAACAGCAGTTAGCCAAAGGTTTTGGGAAACTTGCAAGTGGAAGGAATAACTGCTAATTTCATTTTAAGGTACTTGTCAACTGAATGATAGGCCTATTTCTTTCTCTTCCCCACTGAGCTCGTTTCATTTATTGCATTTTCATGCATTCCCTTTCTAAAGAGCTTAGGGTAGGCTACTAAGCTCACTCCTTTTATCTTGCTATTTTCACAACAAGTTTCACACATCACAGTGAATCATAATATGATTTAACCTGTTAGCTCTTGCCTGGAAGTAGACAAATAGTAGTTCCGGATCTGCTGTTAGATCCCTGGGAATTTGATTAGCAATATTTTGAGGCTTCATTTTTTGAAAGAAAAAGCAGAATCTATTATTTCCCACTCACAATTTATACATAAATTATTCTGTTGAAATTGAAAAAATTTCTTTAAAATGAACTTTGAACTGGAAATCAAAACAAATTCCTTGCATAGTGTACTTTAATTTATATCCTTTTCATTATATATATATCTATCCTTTTCACTTATTCACTAGATTCATTTTAATGGATCTTGAGACTAGGGGAAAAAAAGACAAAATCTCTCCACTTCTGCATAGACCAGTCATATGTAAATGAGAAAGAAAGTGAAATCTCATTTTCATAAACTGAGGCAAAGGGATATCCCCTATATAGCAATAACACTTAGACTTCTATACCACTTCACAGTGCTTTACAGCCTTCTCTAAGTGGTTTACAGAGTCAGCATATTGCCCCTAACAATCTGGGTCCTCATTTTACTGACCTCGGAAGGATGGAAGGTTGAGTCAACCTTGAGCCTGGTGGGATTTGAATGACCAAATTGCAGGCAGCCGATTGTCAGCAAAAGTGACCTGCAGTACAGAACTCTAACTACTGCACCACCAAGGCTCTGTGGTTGTTGTCATATATGATTATTGTCATGTGTGTGCTTTCATGAAGGCGCTGACGGTATGCTTCGTCTGTTCCCAGGATTTGGCTGGATGAGTATAGCCCAAGGGGATTGGAGCTGCAACATGGTGCAGCCAAGTGGGTGCCCAGCTGGTGACTATGGCATGATGGGAGATGATTCCTCCCTGGGCAAAGCTGGTACTCTTCAGTTGCCAGCTGAACTAGCAGGACATGAAGTCGTACAATATTTCCTGGCTGAGAACAGAGACCTCAAAGGTGAGGTGCTGGAGTGACCTCCACTATCATGTTTAAATGATATCAAGGTTGAAAAATTCAATATTCTCTTATTGTGTCCTGTCATTCAATTTATATTCAGTCCCTGTCTCTTATAATAGACATTTCCATAAATGAATCAGGCAACATTTTAAGTATCAGATAAGGCAGAGTTCTCCAACCTTAGCAACTTTAAGACTTGTGGACTTCAATTCCCAGAATTCCTCAGCCAGCTTTGCTGACTTTTTTCTTTTTCTTTTTGAGCAAAGCTGGCTGAGGAATTCTAGGAGTTGAAGTCCACAAGTCTTAAAAGTTGCCAAGGTTGAAGACCCCTGAGATAAGGTACGGTAGATAACTAGAATGGTTTAGAATTTCTGGCTTTCTTTTATGAATTGTAATTTCTGCAGCTCCAGCCAGAATGATTAATCATGAGGAACCCTGTGGGGATTATAATTCTGTAACTTCAGAAGTCTTGAGATATCCAACCACTGACTAGATTCTTGAGTTTTCTGTTTTTACTTTTGCCTATATTTAGTGAGTTGTTGTCTTTAGGAAGAAAACTAATCAACTGACTACTTATCTAAGACTGGGTTTCAAGTATTCTAGCTTTCCTTTTTTTTTCTTCACATCAGAAGCTCCAAAAGCTTTGTCACCTCTTTGAATTTATATTGGACAGCTTTGTAAATTGTCTAGTTACTTTCTGTTGATGGCTGGAAAACTTCTTGCTCCTTTGCTTGTTTCCTTTCTAGACTTGGTATGTAAGAGTAGATTCCACTGTTTTGTTTTGCTTTTTAATCAGGGACAGAATAAGTTCAGAGTAATCATCCCTTTCCCACCAGCACTTTTTAAGTTTTGAGTAGTTTCTTTTAGTCTGGGCTATTTGCAAGAGCTACAAGGCCAGTCATTGTATATAATCTCCTGCAAAAGAGAAGTGCCACTTAATTACATAACTCCAGATGGAAATAATGGCTGAATTACAGGGACAAATCAGAAGAATGGTTCTCTTGCAAGCAAACTTACTGATGGAAATTGTAGAAATAAATACATGCTGATGTTAATGGAGAGGGAGCCTGATCAGTAACAGTCTAAAAGCAATAGATTGTAGGTATAATAAAAACGGTCACTATAATAATAAATCGAATATTTAGAATTAATCTGAAAAAAAAATAGGACTGATAAAGAGGGTAGCATCCTGAATGGATAAGTTATATTTGATGAAATTCTAATCTGTCAAAACTTTCTGATTTTGATAGCCTGATCCTAGACATAGTTATATGGGTATGTTTTCCCTAGCTTTATTGGAATTTGGTCTCTTGAGATGTGACTAAAACTGAGAATTCTCATTAGAGAAGAATGCACTCATCCTGCATAGTAAAGAGCGATTTTGATTAGATGGTGGACTTATTGTTTAGTCAATCATCGTCCTCTAATGTAATGCATAAAGAAGGTAGGATACTAGTCCAGTAAACAGTCCTTTGTTTGTGTTCTGAATGTAGAAGCCATCCGACAGAGTAATCACATGCTACGAGAGCGGTACCAGGAATTTGTACAGTTCCATGCTTCCAAAAAGGAGGAGAAAGAATTCATTATGACCAAGTTCCAGGAGGCTCGGCATGTGGTGGAAAAATTGCACATGGAACGCATGGAATTGGAAAAACAGTTGCAACAGGCTTTTCAGGATCTGGAGCGACTGAAGGTGCAACTGGGTGCAGTTGGGAACACAGAAGGGTTAAGAGTTTGCAGTCTTCTTCTAATTCCCCTTTCCTTTCTTCCAGTTTAAGTATCTTGCTAAAGAATCCTTACAATGTGTGGTGTATATTGGCATGCGAAAAAAACATTGAAGCAATTTCAAAACTATCACATACATCAATATTTTTATGTTTCTCTTCACAGACAGCTTCTCAATCATTTCTCTTAGAAAAAGACCTCCCTGGCACACAAGACGAGTCAGACACTGTGACTCTTACTGAGGAAGATGTACTTACTGTGGTATGTGTGCATTATCTATCTTCCAGTTCTCTAATTCAGTGCCTTCCAGATATGTTGATGTACAAATTCCAACAGCTTTAAGTAGGATAGCAAATCTTGATTGAAGATGATTGAATTGAAAATGTAGTTCAGCACTTTTGGAAAATTTCACATAAGAGAACCTGACCTAGATAAGCTTTGTAATTGAGGCAAAGCAATAACATAGAAAATAGAGATTTGAATTCTTTCTACATTTGTCTCATCCTCTATTAAGGCTGCATTATTAAGACTGCATCATTAAGGCTGCTGTGGATGGCTTATACAATTTCTCATCACAAAGATGTTCCTTCTTCCCATTGTTTTTATTTCAGACATCAGGGATACTAAAACAAAAAAAGGAAAGGCTGGAAGAGGACTGGAAGGCATTGCAAGATGCCAACCAGATCTTACAGAAAGAAAAACTTGCCTTGGAGGCTAAGATCGCCATACTGCAACAAACAGCCAAGGTCACTGTGCCTGTAGAAGAGGTCAGAACAAAGATTAAAGGGAGATTTGGCAGCAGCAACAGACACTGAATGTATATAATGGGACGAGGGAGGACATGGGGAAAGAAGATCACATGAAGTTCATGATAGTGGCATAAAGAGATGAGGAAGGCAACTGGAGCTGGTAAGGCTGATCTCACAATGTACCCTTCTTTTACTTTCCTAGGAGAATGGTTGTTCATTGGAGCAGTCCCTGGAAGTAGAATCCCTGCAGAGCTCAGGGGACAAGTAAGTATCCTGAGACCTTTGTAGACTAACCTGGACACTCATTATAAAATACTTATTTATCTTATCAGTGTTATTATGAAGATTTGCATCTTGTTACGGAGTGCTTTACAAGGAATTATTTTAAATTATTTTAAATGTACAATAAGATAATACAGATAAAACTGCTCCAAACAGTAAATTTAATAACAATAAATGTACAAATATATCTGCCAAAAAAAAAAAAAAAGACAGCTAAAGTAAAAAATGGTAGACAAAAATAATGATGGTGAAAATGCATTATAGTGATAACCTCCTCTTGGAAATGTTCCAAAACAGGTCTGGAAAAAACCCTTTCCCTCAGTAACTCTCATATCTCATAGGAATGTGCAGAAATATACCTGATGATAATAATTAGAAGTTCAGATTTAGGTTGCTGTGCATCCTCCCTCCATACAGTTCCTAGCATTGCAGTTTTTAATGTACACAATACCCTGCAATATCCACAGCATTTAAATATTATGGAAAATGGCCACTGGATCCTCCTCTATTCTAATTCTAATTATTCTTCTAATAATTCTTCTTCCAATCCTCATCATCGTCATCACCATTATTCTCAGTATTTTCTGTTCTCCTTCTGCACAGTGCTGATGGGAAACAAATTGAGCAGCTGCAAAAAAGACTGAAGGAGGCTGAAGATGAGTAAGTAGATAATGATGCATTGGTATTTTATAAGAAATAGCCATGTAAGCATGCATGATGTTAGGACAGATCAAGGACTAACATTTTCAAATAGATGGTTGAGGAAACAGCAAATAGAAATAACCCTTTCCAAAATGGCTAACACAATTGAAGGAAATGCTGTGTTTTGATGAGAAAGGAAAATAAGGCTAGCCAAATACCTATTGATACTCAGTTGAGAATCACAAACACTTCTGAGTACTGCTCTTTCCTCAACCATTACCAGGACAAGGTAATTACTCCACTGTTACCTTTTCATTGTAGGCAGTTTGGAAGCCAGTAGAACCAGGATTTTAGATATGTAAAATTGCCTACTGGCAAACTGATGTTCTTCCCTGAAATTTTAATCCCACTGGCTCTATTAGATAGTATTTACTCAACTTAGAAGAAGAGCTTAAGAGGCATAAATGATAAAATATTTGTTTGTTACAGCCCTGACATTGGGAGTGGGAGCAGGGTAGTTACTAAAGCAGTTATCAAATAGCAAATAATGGATATTAATTCACAGAGGGATACTAGGAGCTTTCCTAGATTTGAGAAGCAGATGTCCTGTCTAAATATCTATACACTCTTACTACTGCAAAATAGGCTGCCTTCAGCCTTACTAGAAGGAGGCTACAAACATGTCCCCATTAGAATGAGGCTTTGTCCCAGTCATACAGGTGCAGCTGAAGCTATATGCCAGTTTTATGATGAAAGTTGTCACTTACAAGCAATTTCCTGAGCAGGCTAGAGAAATTCTGAGTTTCATTTCTTCTTTCAGGCAGTGGCATCGTTTTTAAAGTTTCCAAATTGTGTTGCATAGCTCTTATGGTTAGGAAACAAGACAATTTTTCATTTAAATGAAAACAAAGCATGGCATTTGTGCTACTTTATAAAAATATGGTCTTTAATAGTTTAGCAAAGTAACTTTATAATGAAGTATTTAACTTTTTAAACTGTAATACAGTACTGGGTTTTTCCTGTTCCATTTTATTTAATTACTAAATTTGGTATTTTTATGTATTTCTACTCCCAACTCTGTAAAGCCTGTTATTTGGAAACTGGTGAAGTTGATTGGTTCAATCTGTGTCCCTCCTTGTTTTGTCCCACTCCCCAGAAGCTTAGCCCTTCAGCAACAGCTGGCATCTAGTTTGGAAGAGCTAGCCTGCCGGACTGCCAGGGATCAGGAGATCCAGCAGCAGCTACAAGCCTTGACCAAACAACTAGAGGTGAATGTGTTCCCAGACCCTCTTTTGCAAGCTGGGGAGGAGGAGTAAAACAGGAGGCTCCTCTTTATCCCTCTGTAGAGGTATTAACCCTGGGGCCTCTTCTCATTACAGCAAGTTGGGGAGGATAAGGCTTTAGCAAAGGCCCAGGTGACATCTCTGTTGGGGGAGCTGCTGGAGAGCCAAAGCCGCCTCGAAACTTGTACAGAGCAAAACAAAGAGCTGGAGGAGAGGTGAGAGGCATACAGGAGGTTTGCATATGATGTTGTAGGCAGACAGCTGGGAGAGGCCCCTTTCTCTGCAGTGATGCAGACATTATGGAACAATGAGCTGAGGCTGCTCTGTGGGACAGGGAGGGTGACTCCCCTGCTTTTCCTCTTTAAGTAGATCTGACTTCAAACTAGCAGAGCTTATGGGATAGCCCTCGTGCCCTAAATCTGCTTACAGTATCTTTCTGTACCAACTGTGAAAGATTGGCTGTTTGAAACCTTTCAGAGTCCTTTTGTTGATTTTGGAAGAACCATCCTCTCACTTTGAAAAGCAGAAGAGACCACCATTTCTTTCTGGCCAGAAGGGCAAGGCACTTCTTTCTTTCCAGTTCTCCAATCACTGAACAATTTTTTTTTTAAATTCAGCTGTGAACTGGGTATTGTTGTGAGTTTCTAGGTGATCTATCAGATCACAACAAAAATAATGACAACAAGCAGTGAAGAGCTGGAGATGTTTCTTTGTTTTCACTCTGTTTACTTGCACTGCTGAAGGGGTAGGCAGGTTGCTTCTTCAGGGGTGCAAGCAGCTGGGATGGAGAGCTCAGAGGGACCCCCAATTGCATGCACATCCTCCAAAGTAACACACTTCCCATGTGAAGCCACAGAAGAGGATGATGGCCCTGAGCATGATGGTGAAGACTCAGGAAGCTGTGTAGAAAACTTACTGAATCAAACAATGCTGGATCTAGTATTGTCATGGTGTGTACTTGCTGGGGTAGACATTTGAAGGAAATTCTGCCAACATTGGAATTTTGGTGGGTTAGGCAGAATTAGATGACGTGTGTGCCATCTCTACAGGGTTCGTGGGGCTGGTGAACGACTGCAGCAGCTTGAAAAAGAGGCTGAAATCCGCAACAAACAGCATGGTGTACAAGTGGATCAGTTGAGGTTGCAGGTGCAAAACCTTGAGAGTGCTCTGCGAGTGGAACGACAGAGTGCCACAGAGGAAAAGTGAGTGTGAAAGTGATCCGGGCAGAACCGAAGGAAGCGAGGGTATTTTTGATAGAAGTGTTCAGATCAACCTGGGCCCTTTGGCAATGATTTGTACAATCTTCCTTTTAGGAGAAAACTAGCCCAAGTGCAGGTGGCCTATCACCAGCTCTTCCAAG
Source organism: Bungarus multicinctus (assembly GCA_023653725.1). Taxonomy (NCBI): domain Eukaryota; kingdom Metazoa; phylum Chordata; class Lepidosauria; order Squamata; family Elapidae; genus Bungarus; species Bungarus multicinctus. The sequence goes on from CM042834.1 coordinate 160,244,120, forward strand.
AGTACGATGCCCACATCAAAACCAGCTTGGAAACTGAAAAGCGAAGCAAGGTGGGAGACATTTGATGAATTGTAATGGAAAATCTTGATGCTGGGGATGAGTGGGAGCCAGAATACGGGAGGGGGCAATCTTCTCTTGCCCCAGGGGATAAAAAAGATTTCTTTGCACAGAGTGTCAACACTGTTAACTGTCCCCTCCTCAGGGCTTGGATCTGCAGCTTGGTGAACTGTCTCAGCAACTGCAGCAGGCTGAAGAGGCTCTGGTAGCCAAGCAAGAGCACATTGACAAGCTGAAGGAGGATGCTGAACAGCACAAAACTGTCATGGAGACTGTGCCTGTGCTCAAGGCCCAGGTGAGTATGATGTCACTTTGTTAGAAAAGAGGCTGGGATTCCTATGTATTTGTGAGTGGTGCAGCATGAGTAATGAGAAAGCCACTATGATCTAATAGATAAGGTGCTGGCCTAGAAACCAGGAAACTCTAAGTTCTAGTTCTAACCTAAACACAGCCTACCAGCCAGTGGTAGTGTTCTACAAGTTCGGCCCGCTTCTGCCAAGCTGGTAGCGGCGATGAGCCATGAAAGTCAACTGGGTGACTTTGGACCAATTACTCACTCTCAGCACAGCCCATCTCACAGGGTTATTGTTGTGGGGAAAATAGGAGAAAAGAGTATTATTAGGTACAATATGTTCACCACCTTGAGTTACTTATAAAGTAATAAAATTGGGATAAAAACCAAACACATAACAACAGCAATAGCATTTAGGCTTCTGTAGCACTCCACAGTGCTTTACAACATATCCCTCCCAACAAACTGGATCCTCATTTTACCAACTTTGGAAAGATGGAAGGCTGAGTCAACCTTGAGCTACGTCAGGATTGAACTCCTGGCTGGTGGGAGTTCCAATCAGTGTGCCGCCAAGAGTTTTTAATCCTATCTTTTCCATTCAGGCTGATATCTACAAGACAGATTTCCTGGCAGAGCGCCAGGCACGTGAAAAGCTACACGAACAACGAGAGACCCTGCTGGAGCAGGTTGCCCAGTTGCAGAGGGAGAATGAAAAGCTGAAAGCCGACTCTGAAGGAGTCAGCCGGTGAGTAGATTAGAGCATGGAAAGAAAGAAACCCTTACGCATCTAGAATAGAGCCATTTTCCTACTCCAACTTAGGTTTAACTTCTGTAATATTTGTTGGGAATCCGTAGCCAGAGGCAATGCAGCTCACTGTTCTTCCACCATTTCTTAGAGAAAGCCATTCTGGTGTTCTTTCTTGTCTGTCTAGGGCTCTGATGGATGAGATGAGGAATCGCCATTCAGAAATGCGTCCACCTCCTCAGCCAAGTAAGTGATGGCACTTATTTGTAGTGTTATGCATTGTTTTGCAACGATCTTTACTAATTCCAGAGGCTGGCATAATTATAACAGGGCAAATAAAAAGTGCTTCGCAAGCACATTGGCAGTGAAGATGAAGTACGTGGCCACAACTCTTTCAATCAAATGCAGGATCAGGTAGAGCTGCAGAAGGCAACCAATACAGCCCCAAACTGCTGCTCCAGCTCCACGGAGACAGACACAAGAAAGGATTTAAGGGCTATATGACCATTCCTGCAGAAAGATTTTATTTATTTATTATTAGTTTTGTATACCGCCCTTCTCCTGAAGGACTCAGAGCGGTGAACAGCCAACTAAAATATATTATAAATTACAGATTACAAGATTAAAAGAGATTAAATTATGGGCTGCCGTTAAAAAAGTTAAACTCCCCAATTAAGAATGAGCTAAAATTACCGTACCCCAGCCAAAATCAGTTCTAAAACCCCTCATTTAAAATCCCATTTGAAGTCAGCCCAGGCTGGCCTGCTCAAAGAGCCAGGTTTTCAGATCACGTCTGAACGCCCTCAGGTCAGTGGTTGTCCGTAGCCCCGGGGGCAGCCAATTCCAAAGGGTGGGTGCCCCCATGGAGAAGGCCCTATTCCTTGGGGTCATCAGGTGGCACATAGATGCTGTCGGGACCCGAAGGAGACCCTCTCTGTGGGAGCGCACCGGTCGGTGGGAGACTACTGGCAGAATGCAGTCTTGTAAATATCTTGGTCCGATCAACCTGATAGGGCTGAAAGATCAACCTGATAGGGCTGGAGGATTTAGATTTGTTTCTTCAGCAAGGATGTATGTTTTTCACTTCACAACATAGGCAAAATGCCATTTGAATGTAGGAAATAGATGCTCTTAAGAATCAAAGAAGGCCGATCTTTGGCCTGTATATCTGAGCTGTGAATTTCATCTTTTTACTGTTATATATGAAGTAATTAATCTTATCTGTGAGTTTGAATTTGCCCTCCATCCACTATATCAACGAAATACTTTATCTCTTGAACTTAAAGGTCCAGATCTATTGTCATACTTTGTAGGTAAATCAAGTTAAATTTCCTGAAAAATTGGGTGCTATCTCAGCAGTTTGAGGGCATATGGCAAATATAAAACTGAAGAGATTCAGATTGGGGCTTACTGCAGACAAATCTTTTGCTGCTGCTAGATTTGCAACAGGAGTTTGCTTAAGGTAGTTCAATTTTTTTGCCACTTGCTCTGATAATACATGAAAATAATAGCTATCTTGGAAACACTCTTGCTTTCATTGGAAGCAAAATAAATTTAAAAAATGGAAAATGGAAGCTTCTGCAGCTAAATTGCAGCAATGTTTTCAGCACTGAAACTTTGTGCTGTTTCTTTCCTTTCCTATGTCAGTACTTGAGACTCTGGTAGCTTCATTTTTAATTCCTTTCCTGATTTATAGCATGTGATTTGCTTTCAATTTTTGCCATAGACAATATTTTCATTGAGGTATTTTTCTTGTCATTGGCACAGATCACAAATATTTTTGCATCCCCTCTCAAAATCACAATGTTGAATGCTCCGGAATCTGCTGGATTTTCTGTATACTATTCTGTATATCCATTTTTTTCTTCCTAATGCAAAGTACATGGCCTGTAATTTCCTGAACCTTTTTTAAATTGTTTTTTTTCTCTGAAAAGTAGTTTTGTTTATATTGCAGGTTATCTGTTGCTAGCTGCTTAAGATAGTCCAGTGGATTTTTTTTGTTTGGGGGTGTGTGTGTGTGTCAGAAAACCTTTCCATAGAAAGGCTGGATAAAAAATACACTTCTCTGTCATTATATTGTAGCAATTGTATCTTTGGACTGTTTAATCACTGCCTCTATTAATGTAGTGTAGAACTAATATCCCTGTTTTTCTTGTATTTTTACCAGATAATGCTTTTCATAATTCACTAAACACTGTCATCACTGTTAAGAGAAGGAGGAATTATGCAGTATGCTCAACTTGCTAACTTACTCTTCCTTCCCTTTCCAGATTTCTTGATGGGCACCACCCCATTCCATCCCCAGCTTGTAACAGGGCGAAGACAAAATGTTCTAGAAGAACAGCCTATCCACTATTGTCCCAAATGCCAGTATAAAGCTCCAGACATGGACACCCTACAAATCCATGTCATGGATTGTATCCAGTGACAGTGAAGAAGAAGGGAAAGCTCCAGGCTGATGTACATTTGCTTTAAACAGAACCAGCAGTTCAGCTGCCAATCCTGGAGCAAAAAGCGTGGACTGTTTACTTCCTGCTCCCTTTTATGTCATTAATTTTTTTCTTCTTATAATAACGGCTGAGCCTACTGCTGACCTTGTTCCGGGTCTGGCTATTACAGCCACCTGGAAGAGGCTTGCACTATTCTAGGTATGTGTTAAGCAATCTTTTCAAGTGCTTTTGATTCAGTGTGTGTCAGGGATTCCAGGGATTAGGTCTTTCCCTCAGAATAGCAAATCACATGCCTATTAATCTATCAGTAATTCATTTCATGGGTGAAAAAAAATTATATCTCCTTCCCTATAAAGCAGGGCTGTCAAACTCCCGGCCCATGGGCTGGATGCGTCACATGCTGGCCATGGCCACACCCAGTTTAGTGAAGGGAAAAAAGTCACTGCCGTGACGTGAGCTTCACATCCCTGCTATGAAGACTACTGCTCCTCTTTGCCCCACATCCCTGTGAGATTTTAAATGCCTTAAACAGTTCAATTAAGCCATAATGTAATTATTTTATCTATTAAAAAAAAAAGGATAGAGGGTTTTTTTTTCTTCTGCTTCTAAGAGGCCTTCCAAATGAAATTGCTTGCAAGCAGACTTTAGGCTGAAAAGGCACTGTATGACTTTTTTACCTTAAGTCAATTAAAGCAACAATTAAGATAAGCAATGATTTCCCTACTTAACATCAGGTACCTCCCTTCTAGGTCAATAATGTGTTAGCACACCATCCTTTAGAAATCAACTTTTTATTAACTCAATCACCCATAATTTACAACCAAAGCAACAATCCATGAAGCTGAGCTTGGCACTGCTCCTCTAGGATTCCTCCGCTCCTCCAAGACCTTGTAAGGTTTTCAGGGAGATGCTTCATAAAGAGAAGAGAGACCTCTAAACTCAGCCAAATGGCTTTTTGAACTTCCCACCCTCCTTTTGGATCAGCTGCTCAGTCTGACCAAAAGTTGGGAGAGCTCAGTAGGCAGAATTATTCCAATAAATAAGTTGAATTACCATATTCTCCATATCAACCATGCTAGCAATTTACCTGCAAGCAGGAGATGACTTCAAAACTAATCATCTCAGATAGCAGGGAGGAATCAGCCATCAACCAATAAGGAGATAAGTTCTGGGCAATTTGTGCTGTAGAAACTTAAGACTGTGTTGCCCTTTTCAACTGCAGAGCTGACAGTGGGGAGAAATCATTTTCCCTTCTCATGAGGCAACTTCAGGGCTAGCACTAGAATTGTTATCCTGAGGGGAAGCACTGGCTCCCCGCGGGGTTACTTCGATAATACGAGGTTTATCAATGATTCGAGCTGTCTGGTTGCCTTTCTCCACAATGCCAATGATCCAAGCTTGGTGTCCTTCTCCATATTTAGGTGACTTTATTTCAGCACAGAAGCGGGCAGCTTGCTCCCGGGGTAGACAAATCAGCAGCCCCCCTTGTAAGAGAAAGACAGCAAATTATAATCAACAAAAAAATGATTGTTCGCCATTCCTCTGTAACCACTGTAGATTAACCTAAACTCTTACAATCTGCTAAATCGGGGGTCTTCAAACTTTTCAGCTTTTTTGGACTTCAACTCCCAGAATTCCTCCTCCAGTCATGTTAGCTCAGAAATTCTGCGAGTTGAACTCCACAAGTCTTAAGTGTGCCAAGTTTGAAGACCCTTGCGCTAAATTAATGCTACATAAGATTTCACAAAGCTCAGTTTTTCCACACAAAATCCATAACTAATTACTCCAACATTGCTTTGTTTTGTTTTAATTTCAGCAGTTGTGGGAGGATTAGGGAAGTGAAGTAATTTTGTTATATGTTTGGGAATCTGCAATTGTTGCTGATCTACTACATGTCATTTAGAGAAGTTCCACAGAATCCAGGTCTACATTTTTCTTGTTCCTTGCCTGGTTTATCCAACTTACCAGAAGTCTCTGGAGAAGTCCCTTGTAGGAGCCTGGACCGGTTGCCACATGCTTTGCTAATAGCAGCCATCTTGGCAATGATGGGTAGATTATGAATGACAAATGATACTTCGCTACGCTGTTGCTTAGCCAAATTCTGTGCGTGGCCCAGAATCCCAAATCCTGTAATGTCTGTGGCAGCATGGGCATTGAAAGTATGCATCAAACTGGCAGCTGAAGAGAAGGAACAAATGTGGCATAAGTGATAACAAAATAGCAGTTAAACTGTACACAGTAGCTCTTATCTAACTGCTATTTGTCCTATAACTAAAACAGAATAATTATCTAGTGCTGGTTTTTAATAGGAGGCATCTGAGGTTGGTGGCAGAAATATATGCCTAGAAGGTTACAACAATTAATTTATAAATTATATAGCTGCCCATTACATATTAGGAAGTTCCCAATAAAAACAATTTTGTACATGTCTAGTTATTCTACCTCTGATTTCATATTAATCTAATTGCTGCACAATTATTTTAATATTGCCTCTATAGACCAATGAACTGTAATTTTACAATCTCAAAAATGTTACCAATCATATGGCAAAAACCTTGTGATCATTTCACATAGTTTAGGTTTTTTTGCAAGTCAATACCAATCAAGCTCAAAATATCTTGCCATGGTACATTAATTACTTTAATGTCATGTTTTTAACTGTTTCCCTAAATAGGTTTTTGTAGGGTTGAATGCTAACTGTGAAAATAAAACTCTTGTACTAGAGGTTGTCTGATCATACTCTATGCGCTCCTTTAAAGAACAGAGGTAAGATGTTTAAATATGTAGAGAGCCCAGGCAGCCTTGTGCTGCAAATTGAGTAAAGACCCAAACCAATATTTAGACCCCTACCTGTTCTGTTCAGCATGGCCATACTAAACATGGCTTCCTGGTAGGCCAATTCAACATCTTCTTTGGAGACCACCAGCTTAATCTTATTCCACCGCTCTGGCTGGAAGAATAATACAAGCATTTGAAATGGCTCTGAGGTTTCACTCTTCCCTAACAGAAGAAAGAATATCTGCCAGTTCATCATGACATCAATCAAGAACTCTGCTCTTTAATAGAAAGGATCTTAGTTGGGACAAAACCAACAATTCCCCTGCTATTTACCATCTTCATGTCCAGTAAATGATAGATTTTGAATGGAAATACAGTATTCTAAAGTTGCCTTGCAATTTGGAGCCTGTTCTCAGAAAGCGTTTTGCACTTTTCCATGTGTGTATGGGAGTGGGGTTAATTTCCACTCTATTGGTATGCATAAACATGAAGAGATATGCCTATTTCCCCATGGATAAATACTTACATTATCTAACCACTGGTGAGCATTTACAGCCACTTGAGTCCCCAGAGGCTTGGTAAGCACAAGGACATCTCCTGGAACTGCACTGTCTGGCCTAGAATCAAGGAAATAAGAATCCAACATTTTTTTTTAAAAAAATGTCTTATTATTTTCTGTCTTAATAGGATAATCTATAACCTGCAAAGCTTATTTACTTTACACTGATTCACAAAAAATACAAGTTCAAAAGAAAAAGAAATATAGTACTTACAATAATTGGAATTAGGAACTTCACTAAGTAACACGGTTATAAGGCATGGCATCATGTTTCTGTGGACTTAACGACAGCAATTGTGGTTGCTTGCATTTCTTCAGCATGGCCATACTAAAGATGATGCACGGTTGCAGTGTCCCATGGTCACATGATCACCATTTATTTATTATTTATTTATTCGTACTTCTATACCGCTCACTCTCCCAAAAAGGGACTCGAGGCGGTGTACATCCAACAAACAAGATAATACAGATAACAGAAGTGAAAATCAAATAAATAATCTAAGATGGCTAAGAATCACCCTTATTAAAATTTTAAAATATAAATATAAACCCCAATGATTTTATTTGGCTAGACCGGCTTGTTTGAAGAGCAAGGTCTTAACTGCGCGCCGGAAGGTTAGGATGTCTGACATGGCTCGTATCTCCGGGGGGAGACAATTCCAGAGGGATGGTGCTCCCACAGAGAAAGCACGTAGTCTCGGGGCCGCTAGTCGACAGCGATCCAGTGGTGGTACCCTGAGCATGGCGACTGTGGGAGCGTACTGGGCGGCGGGAGGTTGTTGGTGGCAGCAGGCAATCCTGTAAGTATCCAGGTCCCGAGCCATGGAGCACTTTGAAAACTGTTAGTACCACCTTGAAACGAATCCGGAAGGCCACAGGAAGCCAGTGCAGCCAGCGGAGAAGAGGTGTTATGTGGGCGTCCCGAGGGGCGCCCATGATCATCCGCGCGGCTGCATTCTGAACTAACTGTAACCTTCGGAGAGTTTTCAAGGGGAGCCCCATGTAGAGAGCATTACAGTAGTCCAAGCGGGAGATGACGAGGACAGAGGTGACTGTGCGAAGTGCGTCCAGATCCAGAAAGGGTCGCAATTGGTAGATAAGACGAATCTGATAAAAAGCACTCCTGGTGGCGGCCGCAATATGATCTTCCAAAGACAGCCGCACGTCCAGGAGGACACCCAAGTTGCGTGCCCTTTCCACAGGGGATAATGTCTCTCTTCCCACGGTCAGCGATGGAATAAGCTGACTGAATCTGGGAGCAGGAAACCACAGCCACTCGGTTTTGGTCGGGTTGAGACGAAGTCTGCTATGACCCATCCAACTCCGCACGGCCTCCAGGCACCGGGTCATCACTACGATGGCTTTGTTGGGGTGGTCAGGGGTGGAGATGTACAGCTGAGTATCATCAGCGTACTGGTGGAATTCCACCCCAAAGCCACGGATGATCTCACCTAGCGGCTTAAAATAAATGTTAAACAGCAGGGGAGAGAGCACCGACCCCTGAGGTACCCCACAAAGTAGGGGCCTTGGGGTCGATCTCTGTCCCCCCGTCAACACAAATTGCGAACGGTCGGAGAGGAAGGAGGAGAACCATCAAAGCACGGTGCCTCCAATCCCCAGCCCCTCCAACCGATGCAATAGGTTACTGTGGTCAACAGTATCAAAAGCCGCTGATAGATCCAGTAGGACCAGAACAGAGGAATAGCCTCTGTCCCGTGCCCTCCAGAGATCATCCATCAACTGCGACCAACGCCGTCTCAGTGCTGTGCCCGGGCCTGAAGCCCGATTGGAGGGGGTCGAGATAATCCGTTTCATCCAGGTACTGCGGGAACTGACGTGCCACCACAGTCTCTACGACCTTCGCAACAAAGCGAAGGTTGGAGACAGGACGATAATTTGATAGTAATGTTGGGTCCAAGGACGGTTTCTTGAAGAGAGGTCGAACCACCACTTCACCATTTGCAAAGTCTTGCTGGTTTCCCCATTGACTGCTTGTCAGAAGTCAGTAACAAAGGTGACAAATGGAGATCCCATGACCGTGGGATGCTGCAATGTCATAATAGTGAACTGAGCACCTGAATCATAATCACACGATTTCAGGGATTCTATAACAGCTGCAACTATGGCACATATCATTAATACTCCTTGTTTAGTGCAGTCATAATTTTGAATTTTGTCCTATTGAATGACCTTGCTACAATCATTAAGTGAATCACTGTAGTTATTAAGTTAGTAACATGGTTGTTAAGTGAATCTGGCTTCCCCACTGATTTTGCTTGTCAGTTCACAAAAAGTGGTCCCATCACTGTCACCACCCCAGGCATTGCTAAGCACCCGAATTTTGATCACATGATCACGAGGATGCTGCAACAGGCATGTGAAAATTCTCATAAATCACATTTTTCAGTGCTGTTGTAACTTTGAACAGTCACTAAACGAACTGTTGTAAATCAAGGACTACCTGTAAGGATTACCTATATCCACAGTAATAACAAGAATGTACAACGGCTTTCTATTGGTTAGTTTTGGGAATGAAGAAATAGAACTTTAAATTCCTATCGTAACTAGCCTCCACAGTTGGTGCTTTAAAAATCCCCAACCTTGGAGAATCCTAAAAAGGATATTCCCAGAATTGATCACGCATCTTCATTTCTTTAGGACTAACCAAGTCATCCAAAAAACAGAACAAAAGTACCTAATCACCTTCCTGTATCAACAAATTAAAAATCTGTTGTAACGTATTCTATTGAGCCAAATTATAGGTGGGTGCAAATAATTTGTAAAACGTTCCTAGATGACAGTGAGAAAACTGGGTGTAACTGTTTTTGTCTAGAATGATATATAAACTGTTCCATATGTAAAACTAATCTGTATCTCAACATGCATGAATTTGTTTAATGCAATTTATGAATCTAGCTACTGCTGGAAAAACGATCTGTGCCACCTTCAACATCACGTAATAGGCTTATTGTTTGCTTGCTGTGTGTTGTCAGAATAACTGCTAGACTTTTTTTACTTGAATTCTAATCTCTCAACCTGCTGAAGATCCTTATGACACCCATTTTTAGAATCTTCCATACTAAATTTGAAAGCATCTTCAACATACGAGGCAGGGAGATATTTAGGCAAATGCACTTTACACCAATACAGTCTCAACATAAGATATAAACCCTCTGAATTAGCATTCTCAAAATTTAAATGAGCTTTCTCAAAATTTAAATTGATTTTAAATATTGTTTAGAAATGAAACTTTCAAGAAATACTGGAGGATTCTGAAAATAAGCATGCTATTTTTTGCATCTCTAGTTCTGATTCACATATCAAATAAAAATTTGCAGGAATTTGAGAGGAAATGGATATTACAAATAATTCAGAAGGAACTTCCTATCCTGATAAATCTTGTTACTACATGAAGTCCAAGCACTGAGTCACTGGAGTCCTATTTTGTACATGATCTGGTGTCCCACAATAGCACAAATATTAATATAGTTTAGCTTCAAACATAATATTTACTTGCTTTGAATTCTATTCAACTTTATCTAATTCTTCTTTTAAAATAATTCTGTAACTTAAATTTAGTAAACTACATAAAAAGATCCTTAGTTCAATGTACTTCTCATTTTTCTAAAGTTTGGACTGAGTTAATAACAAGAATTCTCATAGCAATTTTAGACTATGCAGCATGTTGGTCTCATCTATACACATACTTTACTTTTTCAAATTCCCACTTATTAATAAGAGTTCAATACTCACATAATAAATTCATTGGGCTGACAAACAACTGTTGCAACCCCGCCAACAATGATCCAAGGATTCAAGACAGTCTGCCCGCCAGTTACTGAAGTGCCACCATCCTCTGCTGCATCCCTGAAACCTTTGATTATCAGAGGCATGATTTTTTCCCGTTCCTGGGAGACCAATGAAAAAAAGGATTTAAGAACCATTTGTAACCATCAAACAAGGATCATCTGCTACTGGATCCAATTAAGTGGGGTGCAAAGATTGAACATGGAATCTTCTGCACTGAAATTATAATGGGAAATTTTCTTGTACCATTTGTAACTTATGTTGATAGATGTAAACTGTTAAAAACCTGTGGGAACTAAGCAGCACAGAGGTCACAGTAAATTAAAAAATCCCAACCAAGTCGCAGTTTTGGTTGATTATGTTACTGTAGGTGAATAGAATTAGTGTCTATTCAGTGAAACTTATTTAAACAAATGATGACAGTGGATTGTGAAACAAAACTACTTGTAATTACAGATTAATATGCCTAATTATTAAATTAAACATTACCTTTCTAAATTGAGAATGATGAAAGTAATTACGGGAATGTTTTTTAAAACTTTAATTCCCTCTTTTGATTCAAAAAAAATTCAATGTGTAGGAACATAACTCAGTGCTATCCTAACCCTAGAAACAATAGAGTGGGGACAGGCAAACACTCAACGTTTCCTTTATTCATTCAAGGGGGTAGACTTCTGGTCTGCATATTTTAAGACAAAAATCACTGAACTGTATTATAACTTGAGTTGTTGCATTGAACCCAGCCAGCATATTAAAACAAACATATTCAAATTATTTTAAGAAATAAAGTGTTTCTCACTTCATCAGTCATTTTCTGGCTCACACTCAGCAGCATAAGCATGTTGTCACATTCGGTGATGCCCATGGCATAGAGGTCACTCAGCACATTAGCACAAGCAATGCGGCCCTAAATCAGAATAATGAAATTACTACAACCGAGCAAGAAGGGCAAGGCAATTATTATAATCAGCTGAGGAGGAAACCTAATTTCAATGACACAGCTCAAACCTTTCTAAATTGATCAATACTTCCTCCACCTTCTCACCAGCACACGGACTCACCATCATATAAGGGTCTTCTACTAGTGGGTAAAAAAAATCTGTAGTCTGCACCAGGGATAGACCCCCATGCCTCAAAGGAATCACACAGGAGTCCATTCCAATGCCTGTAGAGAAGAGGGATCACAGCATTTTTGAACGTTTAGAATCATTTCCAATTCAAGCCATTACTTGGAAGTTGATTGTATCTTCATTTTCAGTACTTATGCAATAAAATAAGGAATGCGGTGAGGTGTCTAAGTTACAGAATGGACAGCAAGCAAAAGGGGTGAACACTTCTCAGTCGAGGCCCATGCACCATATTGGGGAGTGAATTTTGTAACCTCCAGTAGGCTAAAGTTAAAAACAACAGCAAATCATTTCCGCAACATTGAACAGTGTCCAAGACTTCGGTCAAAGTTCAAACCAAGGGAGATTTTTTATTTAACAGAGCGCGACATATTATCCACGTGTAAGATTACGCGGGAGCAGAAACTAAAATCGAACGCATGCGGTTTGCTTAAAATCACTTCCAGACTTTATGTCAAATAACAAGTTTTAAACAGCGCACCCATTCAATTTGTAGCCCACGGCAACAGTCTCCCTCTCCTAACCCGCTCTTCAAATTTGTGTGCTGCCCCTTTTTCCGTCATTCACTACTAAGCTCTCCCACCAGTTTCGAAACACCCCCATCCCCCCACCCCCGTGGTAGCCCCTAAAAGGCCGCATTCCGACGCTTTCCCCGCCAAGCCTTACCTAGGGTGGGAGGACTCCCGGCAGCCCCCGTATCCCCGGCCCCGGCCAACCCAGCATGGGAAGTGTTAAGTCCCTCCAGGAGTCTGAGCAGCGTCTCCTGGGGGACTTTGCAGCCTCAGCCGCGCAGCTCCCCGTAGCTGGTGAGCCTCCAGCTCGAGCTCAGACCCAGCGCCTCAGGCTCAAACGGCCGGTAACCGGGCGGCCCGGGCGGCAGGGCGGCGGGACTTGGAGCGGTAGCTGTCGCCAACGAAGGGAGGGTTGCAGAGGGAGAACCGGCCACCGCCGCCATGATGGCTCCACAGCAGTCGCTTCTTTCCCCGCGAGAGCTGGGCAGAGGGAGAAAAAAAAAAAAAACCCTTCACCAAGCTGCACTCGGGCAGGGCGGGAGCTGTCCCCAACCGAAGGGCGGGGAAAGAGCGGGCACGCATTCCGCCTTCACCCGCCCGCGGGTTGTTCTCCAGCCGAGGAAAAATCTCGCGAGAGGTCGAGGGACGACGCTTTCGGGGGGAGTGGCTGGGGGGGGTCACGTTTAAACTGTAACCAGGGGCAGCGTGGAAGGGGGCGTTACAGACAAAAAATTAAAATTTGCTCTTTTTTTTTTATCTTAAACCTTCTGGAATGTAGAGCGCAATTAGCGCGACATGAATGTACCGGTGGAATATCATTAGGCACAAAAACGTGAGATGGAGATTTCTAGTACTGGACACAATTCATCTTGTTTCCTTTGCACAGTGCAGAAGTAGTTTGCCACTATAGTTTTCTGAATGCGATTGTAATTTCGTTCTCTGGTCCATAGACTTTTCTGATGGTTTCTCATCTATGTACCGGTACTAACCAGACTTAATTGGCAAACTACTATACTACATTCATAAGCTGCTGATACAGTTCTACAGAGGAATTATTGAGTCTGTCATCTGCACCTTTGATTCTGCAACCCAACAGGACAGACAGACTTCAGAGAGTAATTAGGACTGCAGAAAAAACAATTGCTACCAACCTGCTTTCCATTGAGGACCTGTATACCCCATGAGTCAAAAAGCGGGCTGTGAAAATATTTACAGACCCCTCACATCCTGGACACATCATCACATCAACTGTTTCGACTACTACCCTCAAAACGATGCTACAGAGCACTGCACACCAGAACAACTAGACACAAGGACAGTTTTTCCCCAAATGCGATCATTTTGCTAAACAATTCTCTCAACACTGTCCAACTATTTTACAAAATCTGCACTACGATTTATATTAACTGTTTGTTTCCTAATATGATTTGATTGCTTATTGTACCCTATTGACTATTATTAAGTGTTGCACCTTATGATTCTTGACTCTCGACGAATGTATCTTTTATGTACACTGAGAGCATTTGCACCAAGACAAATTCCTTGTGTGTCCAATCATACTTGGCCAATAAAGAATTCTATTCTAAGTTTCATTATAGTAACCTTTTAAAGAGTTTTCAGGCAGGACTATAAGCATACAGCAAAAAATTATGTACCTTCTCAGTCAAATACCTGTCACTATTAATCATGTTTATACCATATCAAGAATCCTTCAGAATTATGATGCGTTATTGACTCCAAAATGTCTCTGAATTTAAATTTCAAAAAGATGAAATTCAAATATCAGTTTGTTCAAAACCATATCTGGATTCTGTGGTTGCACTATTTAAAGGTTCTTTTTGGCATTATCTCAAACCCTAATCCTAAGTGTAACCTAACTCTTACAAGGTCCACATAAGAAGCACACCCAAAAATACTAGCACTAACTTTATTGTAAGATTTATATTAACAGAAACTTGCAAGGTTGAACCATTACAAGCCTGCAAACCCTTTATAGCCCAAAGATTTACATTAACAGAAGCTTGCAAGCCTGAAAGTATATTTCTCCCTCATCACTTTTTAGCCCTTGAACCTAGGGAAGGTCTCTTCAGAGATGTTTGTCATGTCCATATTCTTTCTGTGAGCTAAGCTGCCTCTTATCCAATCACAGAACTATTTATGATAAAAGCAGGGATGGGATTCAACCAGCGTTACTATCGGTTTGGTGATTACGTTTTGCTGCACGCATGTGTAGAAAACCATAAGCTGTGCTGCCTGGACACCTGAAAAGCACTGCACGCAGGTGCAGTGTTTGAAAAGCCTCCTTTTTCCTGCTTTTTTAACCTCAACTGTGCCGCACATAGCAACTGAGGTTGAAAAAAGCAGGAAATAAAGAACAGGTAAGAGCCCGGACAGGCGGATGGGCCAAACAGCAGCAAACACAGAACCGGTTTGGTGTCTGCTGTTCTTCAGAGCTACTGGTTCTATAGAGTCAGGCAGAACCGGTAGTATACCACCCCTGGAGAAAAGCAATATGCGCATAAGAATAAATGGCATGCAAATTTCAACGAAAGAGAGTAAGAGAAAGATGACTGATGTCCCCTTGAATATATTATTTAGTATAATAATATACAATATATTATGTCCCCTTGAATATATTAAATAAAAATCCTTCTAGATCACATTATGGCTCTCTTAATCCATCAAAAATGCAAAGTAGTTTGACAGACAAAAGGAAGTGAATTATTGGGAGTTGTACATAAATATTTACAAATTAAGAAAATGGAGATGAATTTGGCTACCTTGTTAGAATAGTTACTAAAGATGGAGAAATACAAGGAGAAAAATTAAAATATGCAAATACTGGTAAAGTATATGGTCTAAAAGAAATACAAATGGCTATTTAATAAGAGCACATTTCTACCTGTTTTTTATTACATTGGTGTGACAGTTGGCATGTTAAGAAAAATATCAAAGTTGAATTAAGGGAGAATAGAGGTTTTTTAAAAAATCAAGAAGAGATAAAGTGATTCTTGTTATTTAATTCTGAGAATTAAGAAAGCAGGATGCTAAAGAAAGAGGGAGTTAGAATTACCAAATACGACATTGTACTTATTGCTTAGTTTGAATGAAAGAACAGATGAAATAGGAGGTTATTGAAGTTGGAAGGTCATGGTTTAAGATTTGGATGACATGATTAAAGTTAAGGTGAATGTAGATTTTAAAAATCATTTTATTATATGAGCCATAGTGAGAATTTGGAATAGGTTTAAGACAAAATCATCTCCCTTTCTGGTTGTCAACCCGAGAAGCCCTTTTTAAAAGGGAAATGATGGTTAAACAAAAATGGTTTATCTATGCTGATTTGCTGAAAATTCCCAAGGAGAATTTAATTTAAAAACAAGAAAAAACTTGGAGCTTGAAGATTTTACATGGAATTGATTTCCCTATGCTGAGCTAATGAAAGTACTTAAATTGAATGAAAAGGCTTATGAATTTGAAAGCAGTAAAACTGAATTTGTTGTAGAGTTCTGTACAAAAGATGATCATATTATTGCTAAGATGTACAAACCTTTATTGAAAATGAAAACAGAAAACAAAACATTAAAGATTGTATGATAAAATGAGCAAAACGTTTTTGGATATAATAAACAGTTGAACCACTAGGAGAGTTGTGGAACAAATTTACATAGAATTATAATCTTAACAAGAATGTTTATAAAATAGGTAACATTGGTACAGGTAGTCCTCGACTTACAACAATTCCTTTATTGACCATCTGAAGTTACAACAGCACTGAAATAAGTGATTTAATGACCATTTTTCACAGAACTGTTGCAACATCACTATGGTCACATGATCAAAATTCAGATGCTTGGCAACTGACTTATGTTTATGATGGTTGCAGTGTCCTGGGATCATGTGATCAACTTTTATACATTCTGATCAGCAAAGTCAATGAGGCCAGATTAATTTAAAAATATGTTACTAATTTAACACGTGATTCACTTAACAATCATGGCAAGAAAGGTCATAAAATAGGGCAAAACTCACTTAACAAATGGCTCATTTAGCAATAGAGATTTTGGGCTCAGCTGAGGTTATAGGTCGAGGACTACCTGTACTTAGTCAAATGTCCTACTGAAATCTAAGTATACTACGTCCACAGAAAATCGCCATAGAAAGGCGATTATAATTTGTACCGAAACACCGATCATCATGGAGCACGTCGAAACACACACGCTCACACACACGGAGATCCGCTCGCCCGAGTCAACGGGAAAAAAAGGCCAATTCCAACTTTCTTTCAGAAGAGCCAGGTGGAGAGGGAGCACCTGCTGAATGCCGATTCGCCCCCATGTCTTGGGATGAAATTGCAAATGGCAAGCAAATAAATGGCAACACTTTTGGGGGGGAAGATAGACGAGCCGTCGCTATGGCGAATTTTCTCGCCGGAAAGAAGGAAATCCGGTTAAGCTAAATATCCGGGCGGACCCCTTGTTTTGAGCTGATTGAAAGTGAAAGCAACGGCAGGCTAAACTGGGCTGGGCTTGGCCTGAAGGGCTTCCTGTGCCGCCCTCCGTTGCCCAAGTGGCACGGAGCGTCGAGCTCAAGCTGGAGAAGGAACTGATCCTCGCCTTCAGCACCATGTACGCCTTGAGGGAAAGACAGGATGAGGTGGAGGTAAGCGCTATTCTTCACGGTAGCGAGAGAGCAATATCATTTTAAAGAAAGGGTCTGCGAAGGAGTTTCCTCCGAGTTGATGGTCCCCCCACCCGCGACTCGTAGGAGGCAGGAGATTGCAACACCCTTCATCTTTGATCAGCATCAGATCTGGGGGTGGTGGTGGTGTGCATCGTTTTCCTGCCCGATCTAGAGCATGACATGTCTAAGAAAGGCTGTTTCTATGTGATACAGTAACTCTCGGAGAGAAAATACTCTCCTGCAAATCCCTGGAGGAGCACGAGGGGGCAATAAAGAGGAAACCCACGGATCAATCGGATTTCTGCAGCTACAGTTCTAGGGGCAGGTGATTTTGATGGTAATTTTAATAAAAGTCCTCAGTATCAAATCAACAGGCCTTGTCGTTCAGTATCCTGTTTCCAAAAAAATGATAACTAGAACTCTCCTATCTATAGTATTTGATAGTCAGTGTTAAACCATCTTTATCTGTCTGAGAAATAGATTACCCTATTATTCTGTTATAATTTCCTTGTTGGTTGCTACCCCATTTCTGCCTATCATTAACTAACTTTCCTTCTGCTCCATGGGCCCCAAACTAAAGTTCCAATACTGGGCCACACTGAAGAAAAAATATTGATAGAAATAATAAAATATTAAAGCATAAGAGAAGCCAAGAGAAGAGAAATGCAATAGGACAAAGAAAGTAAGAGCAATAGGAATAGGATATTCAAGAAGTACTAAGTAGTAAATATTGTACATTGCCCTGTGCAAAAGGATTTACTCAAAGAATTTTTGTTTTATTTACTCAAGCTGTCATCCTTTGAAACCTTGTTTGCCCAACCAAGGACAAAGAAAAGAAAAGACCAAATATAACATTCCAGTTAAAAGACAAACAGAAAGGGGAACAACAATTGCATCAGAGGAATAGTCTCAGATTTTTACTATTCAGAGTGAAAACAGGAAATAACAGGTTATAGAATTTTATATGTGAGTGGATAGTCCAAGTTCCCACCCAAAATATTTGTAGTAACAGACTATCAATTGTTGAAGTTTCTGACTGTTACCAGTATAGATACCTGACTATGCATAGAATTAAATTAAAATTTATAATTTATAGCAATAATTTAATGATATATATGGATATCTTTTAAGCTAGAAAGGACAGGGCCTTAAAAGTCAGTTTTAAAAGATATGAAAAAAAATCAATAAACAAAATTTCACTTTTTTTTCCAGAACCACCAAACATATTCTTTTCCTATAGCTACTCAATAACTTTTATTTAATCATTTCTGAGTTTATTTTTCTAAAATGTTTAACATAGCTTGGAGAGAATTTTGCCAGCCAGGGACAATTGCTTTAATTAAAGAAGTTTGTGCAAAAGACTACATTCAAAATGTCCCTTTCTGATTCATATCTAAGAGGTCTGCTTTAATCATTTTGAAGATGTGTTCAGCTCAAACTAGAGCTGCTTCACATTTGACACATTGGGAAAGTGATTGGCATCGTCTGGGTCTAATGCAAAACAGCTGTGTTATACTTGAAACAATTGTTTTGGACTCAAAATGGCATGTTTTAATACAAAACAGTTTACATTTAAAATGTTTTGCACATTACTGGATATAAATATATTCCATCAAGAGCAGCGTTGTATGCTTTGTAAATATGCAGTTGCCAGCCTTGGGTTTGCTAATGAATATAGGAAAGAGACAGTTTAGAATCCTGCTGTGTATTTCCTGGATGCTCCTAATTTTCAGCAAATTGGTGGTTGTGTGCATCGTTTTCCTGCCCGATCTAGAGCATGACATGTCCTTTTCCTTCTCTTTATTCTGCTGTGTCAGAATAAACCTGGAGTTTATCAGAGGGAAACTACTCATACCTTATGCCACCAGACTTGAAATTTTAGACCTAGACAACCTAGAACTACGCCACCTTTGGTTTGATCTAAGTATAGTACATAAAATTATATATTGCAATGTCCTACCTATCAATGAATACTTCAGCTTTAACTAAAACAATACAAGAGCATAAAATAGATATAAACTAAAGATAAACCGCACCAAACTTGATTGCAGGAAATACGACTTCAGCAACAGAGTAGTCAATGTCTGGAATACTGTACCTGACTCTGTGGTTTCTTCCCCAAACCCCAAAATCTTCAACATTAGACTGTCTACTACTGACCTCACCCCTTTTCCTAAGAGGTCTGTAGGGGGCATGCATAAGCGCACCAAAACATGCCTACTGTCCCTGTCCTATTGTTTCTTTTTTTTCTTATTCGGATCCATTTCATGTATGTATAACCATGTTTATACTTATACCTGTTATCTAATAATTGTTTGGCAAAATAAATAAAATAAATGTGTTTGCCCCAAGTATTAATACAACTGCAATATGCTTGCACACTCTCATTGCCTAGAGAGAAAGAAGTGTACTGTTAAACATAAACTTTTTTAATGTGCAAAAGCTGATTGTATCCTGGCCTTGAAAATGATTTTAAACATACTGTGAAGAAGGAAGAGGATCACAATCATGGTGGCACTGTAATAAGGAAGCCTTCTTTGCAGAATAAATACCACGTCACAAACTTATTTTGAGCAATAGTGCCAAGAAAACATAGGCAGGTGAACTTCAGGTGTTTTTTTTTAGTTCTGGTGGTGCTTTTGAATCAATGTTGACACCTGGCAACTGCCTAGACAAGTCACTGTAGTTTTGTTGACAAGATTTCAGAAGTGGTTTGCCCTTGCTTTCTTCATAGGACTGAGAGAACATTAACCCAAAGTCACCTAGCTGGCTTTGTGCCTAAGGCAGGACTAGAACTCACAGTCTCTATGTTACTACCTGTTGACAACCACTACCACCAGCTGGGTCTCTGTTTTATTCTTCTTGCTGTGTAGCTTGGGTTATATGCCTTTAAATTACACGTGTTTGGAGTGTAGTCTGGAGTTTGAGCATATTTATTAGCTAAACAGGTGTTTCAACTGTAAAAAGAAAAATGCATAACTGGGTGTGCAGATTGTCCTCAAATTACAACTGGTCCTTAATAATTGTTTTAAGTTGCAAGGGACTCAAAAAAGGTTATTTATGCTCTATCCTCAAAGTTACAGGTGCAATACCACCCTGGCAGTGGTATGATTGCATTTTGGGCACTTGGCATTCAGTTTGCATTTGTAATCGGTTGCAGCATCCTGTAGATAACATGAACACATTTTATCTTGTATATTAAAACAAGCTAGTTTTGTACATAATAATTAAGGACAACTACAGTTAACTGTACTAAGAAAGTACAACAATAACATTCTTTCTAGCAGATGCATCCAAAAAAGAACGGATCCAAAGAACTGATTTTTATAAATTTAAACATTCACTATACAAAAAAGGTTTAGCATTTCATATGAATGGAGGTAGAGTCCAGATTCACCTGTTATGCTAAGCCAGGCTTCTTCAAACCCCTAAGCAACCCCATAAGCTGTTGTTATTTGTAGTACTTATTAATATTAGTATATAGTAGTATTTATTAAATTATTTTCATATAAATGATTGGAGATCGATGAACAATATGCAATTTCATGATAAAGTCCATGAGCTGAAGAGTTTGGGGACCACTATATTGTAAAGTAGTTTGGTTTTGGCTTTAATCTGATATGTGAAATTTAAAATTTGTCGCTTGCTATTACTGTATGTGCAAACCAGCCTGATTGAAAGAAAGAAATATTTTTGGTCTAAAAAAATAATGATTTTATTGGGACTTGACCAGCTCTTTACATTTTGAAGTAAGATGTACCAGCAATCGGGGAATGGAATTAGAATATGGATGAAGATGATAATGTTTCCTCTGCTATGGAAACAGAATATTGTGGTCTCTCCAGATTACTGTCTGTGAGCTAGATGTTTTTGGAGATCCTTAGTCATCTAAATTATGGTTGTCCAAGAGATGCTTTTCCAAAAGCAGCTGGATTTTCTTTGTTATCCCTTGAAGACGTTTTATTTCTCACCCCAAGAAGCTTCTTCAGTTCTTGTATGAGAAGTTGAATATCTTTAAGGAAAAACAAAGAAAGTCCAGTTGCTTTTTGAAAAGCACCTTTGGATCTGTGAGCTAGCTTTGCTCTTTTCTAATGCACAGGACAAATAGGATCCAAACTCCTAACTGTGCAAAGTTAAATTTAACGAATGCAAATTACAGGCTCACACTTGGCCTCCAACCAATAGTTTCATTAGTATTGAAACTTCAAAAATACCAGGTGCAAGCACAACCAACCTTCTTTAGAAAAGGGATATCAATTCTTAGCAGATGCACAGAAACCAAATACTGATTTTTAGCTCAGTGGATGGATTTGTATTCAGCAATCGTCAGCTAGTTGTTTACCTTGAATTTTAGACTGGGAGGGTGCAAAGGTACAGAAAATCCCTGATGCAATCTGTAAATATTGTTGCTTCTTACCAGAAGTGCCAGGGGACAGTGGCACAACAAATGTCACAAGCCTCTAGTGTTTAAATTAGCAAAAAAAGGATGCTGGCAAAGACAGCATCTGTGGTTGTCATTTTAGTTGGTCCTATTTAAGGGCAGCAGTTGGGGAATTCCTCCTCAGCTTCATTTCACTGAACATAACAAATTGGTGGATGGAACAGCCATCAAAGACCAAAGAACTATTCAGTAGACCAGTTTTTTTGGCGCCAGATAAGAATAGGATGGGAGCTCACTCACATGTACTCCAGATGGCTGCTTTTCATGAGATGCCGCAGGACAGCAGTCTTCAGAAGGTTTCAATGCCAGGATACAAAGGGATCATCTTGTTCACAACTGCAGTGGAGCATTTTAAAACTAAGGTCCCCAACCCCGAGGCAGCAGCCTAGTACTGGGTTGGGACACGTTTAGAACTGGGCCGTATATATTAGATTTGCAAGGAAAAGAGTAAGAGACATAGTTTATAAGATAATAAGAGACGAACCAATGATATATAAGGATAGAAAAATCCAAACTTTGAAGCAAGTGCCAAGAGTGAAAGAGTAGAGAAGAGATTACCGCTTTCTGGCAACACAACTGACTAAACATAATGTACTATTTAAGGTGGTTAATACCAGAAGGAATGATGGTTACATGGCAGGGGGAAAAAATCAAGATTGACAATATAGATAAGTCACAAGAACTTATAGGGAGGAGGAGATTACAGCAGCAAAGAGAAACTAGAAAGCAGAAGTCAAGAAGACCAACAGCAAGAGATAAAAGAACCAGAACAGGAAGGAAGAAGCAAGGAGGAAATGGAACAACATGAAAAAGAAGGAATAAGAACAAGAGCACAAAGAGACATAGAGACCAACAGAAGACAGAGACAAGCCAACAAATAAAACAATGGAAAAAGTCAAGTTACTAATCAATAAATATTAATGGACTAAATTCCCCTGCTAAAAAGAAAACAAATACTTGCAAAATTAGCTAAACTGATTGCGGACATAGTGTACCTGCAAGAGGTACATATCAAAATGCAGTATGGTTATTATTTAGAATATTCAAAATTAGGAACACTGTACACAGCACTAGCAGATAAAAAAGAGAGGAGTAGCTGTATATGTGAAGGAAAAGTTAAAAGCTAAACAAATTTATGCAGACGAAAACGGAAGAATATTAATGATTGAATTAATGATATGCCAAAAACAAATGTTTCTGGTGGTAATATATGCTCCAAACGATAATCAGAAAGAGTTTTACAGTAAATTATATGGGAAAATAATAGAAATAGGACAGGGGAATATATGTTTACTTGGTGACTTTAATGCAATAGTAGACATAAAAAAAGATTATATAAACAACAACAAAAAACAAGAAAAAAAGGAAAGTCTTACCAACACCTTTTTTTGAGATGAAGCACAAATTAAATCTGGTGGACTTGTAGAGAAACCTAAACCTAGATAAGAATAAATATACTTTTACTCCAACCCACATAACTCATGGTCAAGGATAAACATGGTTCAGGTGAATGGGGAATTAGGGAAAGATATAGACACAATGGAAATTATGCGAAATATATGGGTGGACCACAATCCCCTACAGGTAACCTGGAAAGGCCAAAAAGAAGGAGGAAGAGGAGGAGGAGGACATTAAATACACATATATTAAAAGAAGAATATACTCCACTAAAAAAGGAATTGAAATTATTTTTTAGGGAAAATACTAAGCATCATACATCACTGCAGAATCTATGGAACACTACAAAGCCTATGTGCAAGGAATGACGATAGCATATACAGCGAGAAGAAACAAAGAAAAATGGAGATGATAAAATCAGCTACAGGAAGAGATAAAAAAAATTAGAAATTCAATTACAAAAAGAATCACAGAATAATACAATTAAAAGGCAAATGGCTGTAGCCAGACATAAATTAAATGTCTCAAATTAGGAAGAAAGAGCACAAAATCTAAAATCTGCAAAACAGAACTTTTTTGAATTTGCAAATAAACTAGGGAGATGGCTGGCATAAATTAAAAAAAGAAAAGGAAAAAAGATTAATACATCATCTACAGGATGAAAATAGGGCTTTACAACACCATATAGAAGAGAAAAAAAGAATGACGCAAAATTACTTTGAAAAGCTTTATAAACAAGAATAACTAATGAGAATATATTGCAATATTTAAAAGAGAAAGGTTTACTCCCAATAGCTGAAGAAAAGAG
The DNA here is from genome assembly GCA_023653725.1 of Bungarus multicinctus. Lineage (NCBI taxonomy): Eukaryota > Metazoa > Chordata > Lepidosauria > Squamata > Elapidae > Bungarus > Bungarus multicinctus. The sequence goes on from CM042834.1 coordinate 160,267,777, forward strand.
AGAAATGTTGAATAGGGAAGTAATGTTAACAGAATTGAAAAGGGCAGTACAAAGACAGAAAAATAACAAATCCCCAGGACCAGACGGAATCTCAGGGGAACTATATAAGAATATATATGAATTGATGGAGCCACGAATGTTAGAAGTGTATAATGAAGCATTGATGGAAGCTAGATTGCCAGAATCCTGGACTAAGGCACACATCACATTAATACCCAAAGAGGACATGAATCACCAACAAATTAAAAACTATAGGCGAATCTTGCTGCTAAATGTTATTTATAAAATATTTTTCACTGTAATATCGGAAGGGATGAAAAAACTACTAAATGAAATCATACATTCAGATCAAAATGGATTTCTACCTACAAGACAGAAATAACTCAAGGATGGTGGTAAATATTCTGGAGTATTACGAGGCGCATCCCGAAAAACAAGCGGTGTTAATCTTTTTAGACGCTCAAAAAGCCTTGGACAATTTAAATTGGCAGTTTTTGATACAGCAAATTGAAGACATGAAATTTAAAGATAAATTTGAAAGAATGATAGGTGCAATATATTCCACTCAAAAGCTAGTGTGCTATTAAATGGAGATACCACAGGGAAATTTAAGATTGTCAAGGGAGTGAGACAGGAATGTTCATTGTCACCTCTGCTTTTTATCCTTTCACTTGAATTGTTTCTAACCCGAATTAGACAAAATACGGAAATTAAAGGGATCAAAATCAAAAAAGAAGAATATAAAACCCAGGCATTTGCAGATGATGTAGTATTCTTTATAGAAGAACCAATAGAAACAGGAAGTATCCTACTACAAGAGATAGAAGAATTTGGGGAAGTGGCAGGATTTAAAATTAATAAAAACAAGACCAAAATATTAGTTAAAAATCTAACGGAGAATCAGAAAAAAGAAATACAAATTACAAAGAAGATTAAATATTTGGGAATATGATTAACAGCGAGATGTTCTTCAATAAAAGAAGATAACTATAAAAATTATTGCAACAAATAAAGAAAGATTTAGAATTATGGGGGAAATTACAATTATCCTTATTGGGAAGAATAGTCACAATTAAAATGAACATCATGCCCAAATTGCTTTATTCCAAACAATCTTCATAAGATTAGATAAAAAGTTATTCGAAGAGCTAAATAAAATAACAATAAAATTTGTATGGTTAGGTAAGAAACCACAGATAAAAGTGAAAATGTTACAGGATAATAGAAGCAGAGGTGGCTTCAGATTCCCAGACTGGGAACTGTACTATCAAGCCGTGGCACTAACTTGGATAAAGGAGTGGATTAATTTGAATAATAAAAGGATTTTAATATTAGAAGTGAATGATCTACAAATAGGATGGCATGCTTTCCTTTGGGAGAAGAGGAGTAAGACACATACATATTTTTATAGACACCAAATAAGGGACTCATTGATACAGACATGGGCAATTTTTTAAAAAAATCATTATATGAAGATACCGGGTTGGCTATTGATCATGGAAGCAATGATTTATCCAAATACATTAGATATAAGAAAAATGGTAAGATATATTAGATAACCAAGGGAGACTAAAAACAAACCAGGAATTAAGAGACCAAGGAATATAGATTGGTGGCCATACCTACAGTTACAGGCAAGATACAAAAAAGATTTAGAAGAATACGGAATTGATAAGGACCAGCAACAATTAGATACAATTTTAACGGGAATGAGAGAGAAACTTATAATCAAAACATGTAATTACTTGCTAAAATTTAATATGGAAGAAGAATTAGTTAAAGAGTCCATGATAGCATGGGCAAGAAATTTTGGATATAGTATAGAATTAGAAGACTGGGAAAGATTATAGACCCAAAATTATAAATTAACAATGTCCGCAGCCTACAAAGAAAACCTTTATAAAATGTCCTACCATTGGCATTTAGCACCAACGAGATTGGCAAAGATGTATCCTAATATGAGCCCAGAATGCTGGAAATGTAAACATAAATATGGCACTTTCTTTCATATGTGGTAGTTATGTCCTGAAACGAGAAGATATTGGGTAAAAATAAGACATTGGCTACAAGAAATAACAAAACACCAAATTGAACTGAAACCTGAACTATTCTTATTAGGAATAATTAAAGGAGAGTTTAGCAAAAAGACTTAAGATATCATATTACACATAGCAAAAGCAGCCAGGATTGCTTTTCGCACAGTGTTGGAAACGGGATAGTATACCATCTGAGGAATTAGTAATACAGAAAGTGTTGGAATGGGCTGAAATGGACAAGCTCGTGTTAGAATTAAAAGGCAAAGAAGAATCAGAATACTATGTGGTCTGGGACAAATGGTATAATTGGCTAAAAAGTAGAAATAAGGATTAATGTATATGAATGTGTAGATACTTATATATGTAACAGTGATGCCACAGTGCTGTCAAATATGTTAAAGATATGTGTAAACTGAAAAAGCATAATAATAATTTAAAAAAAAGAACTGGGCTGCATAAGTGGCAGGCGAATGCACGCAGCTGCACTTGTGCAAGTAATGGACGCATGTGCCTACTGTTTGCATAAATGGAGCTGTAAACACGAACACACTCGCCCACTGCTTGTGTGGAACCCTCCCCTATGCCCTCCCTGCCGCCAGTCTACAAAGCCAGAAAGGTTTTGGACTGCTGTTTTAAAAGACATTTCCGTTTGCAACCCCCACTTTCTAATCACTTTCAGAAATAATTAAGAATGCTAAAGCTATTAGAGACCTTCAGATCAATAAGTGTGAAAAATTACTGGGTAAGTTTACTTCAAGTCTGAACAAAAAAAAATATTATAAGTTTAAGAACTTAAAAAATTGAAAGAAACAGCAAGAAGCAAATCAACTGGCTCACCTTATCTGAAGGGCTTTAAACTAAAGTTGGAGGGAGAGGGAGACAAATTTTAGGAGCTACCAGTAATTCAAAGAAGGGGGAACTCAGATACAAAACAGGAGATGTAGGAAGCAAATCCAGGGTTAGTCAAAAAGGCCTCAGTTGCCTATGCACTAGTATTTAAAATATGAGGAACAAATAGGGTAACTTAAAGTCCTCCTATATCAGAGCAAGCATGACATTGTTGCCATTTTCAAAACTTGGTGGGATGAAACTCATGCCTGAAATGTTAGAGGGATTTAAATTGTACAAAAGAAACAGATCTAACAAAAAAGGAGGTGGAGTTGCATTGTATGTAAGAAATAACTACACCTTTATAGAAATGCAAAAAAACAAGGAAGAAAACTTTCTTGAATGCATTTGAGTTAATATAAAAGGAAAAAGGAATGACATTGCCATAAATGTAAACTACACACCACCCAACCAAAAGATGAGCTTTTTCTAATCAGTTAACTAAGGTGTGCAGGAAGAACACTACAATAATAATGGGAACTTTAACTACCCTGACATTAACTGGAACACAAACTCTTCACCAAGTGGAAGGTCAAACATGTTCCTGACAAACCCAGTAGACAACTTTGTAACCTAAAATATAAAGGAGAGAACTAGAAGGCCAGCTATACTGGACTTACTAACAAAGATGAAATATTAGAAGGAGTTGAAATTTCAAGAACTTTGGGAGAGAATGAGCATGTAATATTGGAATTCAACATAATGCAGGCTCAAGCAATAGAATAAAGTCAGATTAGTGTCCTAGACCTTAAGAGAACTGATTTCAGCAAATTTAGGGATTGGGAAGTATTCTATGATTGGAAATCTTAAAAGAGAAAAAGAAGAAGCTTGGGAAACTCTAAAAAATGAGATTATAAAAACCTAGTCCAGCAGAATACAACTGAGAAAGAAAAATAAGAGACCTCAGAGAAAACCAGTATGGTTGCATTAAGAACTCTGATAAACTGAAATATAAAAAGGACAAATGTAAAAAATAGAAAGGGGTATTAAAGCAGAATACCAACAAACAGCTCAAATCTACAAAAATTTAGTCATGAAAGCTGAGGCTCAGAATGAGCTAAGACTTGCAACAAATATTTTAAAAAAATTTAAATAATAATAAAAAGTTTATCTCAACATATATAAAATATGTATAAAGCAAGAAAAAAGGAAACAATTGGTCCATTAATGGGAGAAAATAACAAGGAAATGATAGGCAGGGAGAAAGCAGAATTGCTGACTTCATTCTTTGCATCTGTCTTTACACAAGAGGGAAAAATAGTTCAACTTACCAAAAGCAGCATTGTAAAAAACAGATTAGATATACAATCAAAATAGGCAAGAAAATGGTAAAACAACACTTATCTACTCTAGATGAATTCAAATCACCAGGACCGGATGGATTATATCACAGGATTGTATAAAGGAGCTGGAAGGCATGATCTCAGAACCACTGAATCATATCTTTCAGAGATCTGGAGCACTGGGGAACTAACAGAGGACTAGAAAAGATCTGATGTGGTTCCCATCATCAGAAAGGTGAAAAAATGGATCCAGGAAACTACAAATTAAAATAGTTAGACATCAATACTTGCAAAGATCCTAGAAAATATAATCAAGTAATGGATCTGCAAACAATAGAAATAAGCAAAGCTATTACCAAAAGCCAACATGGTTTGTCAAAAACAGATCATGCCAAACGAACATTATTATATTATTTGACAAAGTGACTAAATTAGTGGACCAACAACATGCTGTAGACATAGACTTCACTAAGACATTTGACAAAGTAGACCTCAGCTGCCTTCTTGCCAAGCTAGAAAAATGTGGGATAGACAGCATCACCACCAGATGGATTCGTAACTGGCTGACAAACTGCACTCATTGCATAGTCTTTAATGGAACTACAACTACATGGAGGGAAGCATGCAGTGGGGTACCACAAGGTTCTGTCTTAGGCTCAATACTTTTCTACATCTCCATAAATTATGTAAAGGGGAAAGAATGAGAACTTATCACATTTGCACATGACACCAAGCTGGGCGGAATAGCCAACACCTTAAATGATAGATTCAAGATTCAGAAGGATCTTGACAGAGTTGAACACTGAGCCCTATCCAATAAAGTGCAATTCAGTGGTGAGAAAAGTAAGGTCACACTTAAGCAAGAAAAGCCAAATCTAATTGTGTAGAATATATGGTACCTAACTCAACAATAGTAACTGTGAGAGGGATCTAGGTGCCTAATGCAGGGGTTCCCAATCCCCGGGTTGTAGTCCAAGCTTTGAGCTATTCAGAACCAGGCCACTTGTTCATTCTTGCCCACCTTTCACAGGAACCATCCCTTCTCCACCCCCATCCCCTGGTCCACAAAGCCAGAATGGTTGGGAAACTCTATGCTAGTAGACAATCACTAAAGTTTGAACCAGCAGTGTGTTGCATCTACGAGAAAGCCAGTGCAGTCCTAGGCTGCATCAAGATCATGTGAAGTGCTAGTATTGCTTTATACTATATTGATAGGACCATACTTGGAATACTGCATCCAGTTTTAGTCACTGCAATACAAAAAAGAATATTGAGATTCTAGAAAGAGTGCAGAGAAGAACAAAGATGATAAAGTGACTGGAGAATAAAACATATGAATGGCTGAGGAAACTGGTCTAACAAAGAGAAAGTCTAAGGGTGACATAGTAGCAGTCTTCCAATATTTGAGGGACTATTACAGAGAAGATGGGGTGATCTGTTCTCCAAAACATCTGAGGGCAAGACAGATGGAATGCAATAACAGATGGAAGCTTATCAAAGAGAGATCCAAGCTAGAATTAAGGAGAAACGTCTTGTCAGTGAGAACAATTGATCAGTGGAACAGCTTGCTTTCAGAAGTGGTGGATGTTCCATTACTAGATGTTTTAAAGAGATTGGACAACCATTTGTCCAGAATAACAAGCAGGGTTTTGGACCAGAAAATGTCCGAGGTCTCTCCCAACTCTTAATTCTGTAATTTATTTCTTTTTCATTTTTCTCTTATTTTTCCATAGTTCTCTTATCTTAAAATTTTATATTATTTTTATTCTATGGAAAAACTTATTTAATAAAAATTATATATATGTGTATGTATGGAAAAACCTAGGCTGATCCAGAAACTAAGTAGGATTGAACCCAGTTTGTACATAATTAGTAGCCACCAGTTAATGCCAGGCCTACAAGCTAAACTAGGAAGTTGAAATAAGCAATCCCAGGAGAAAGGGATAACACATTACTTCCAAATTACTGTAAAAGAATTGATATGGTTGTATCCATGAGAGTCAGCTTTGACTTGAATTTTTTTTTTTATCATACATATGGGATGTTTGCCAGGTGAATTTTCCAGTTTTGCCTGTTCAGTAGGTAGTTTGCTCTACAATCCATGATTTAAGCTTACAAAAGTACAAAAGAATCCCTGAGATGTATATATAAGCCTTCCTGCTAACTTTCTTGATTTTCTCACTGGTCTCAGTTCTTGTTGGGGAAAGGGAACCTTGGCATGACTTACGAATTGAGACATTGGAAAGGATGTACTTTCTGGTAAATATTTGCAAACAATTTAAAAAGTACTGGTGGAATTCTAGACAGTTGCTCAGTAAAGGCCAAAGAAGAAATTATGATAGCTATGCTAAATGTTTTTAAGGGGAGTGGAGTTGATATATGTGTGGTTGTGCATGCATGTGTGCGTCTGTATATGGCTGAGTCTTTTCCTTCCCTGCTACAATCTTCATAAAGAAATCCCTCTCCCCCAGCTATCTGTTGGTCTGGATGGAAAGCTCCAATTTGTGTTAATACTAGTCAAAATGAAGGATTGGTCAAAACCACAAGTGAGGAAAGAATTAAACTTGCTCCCACATTCATACATTCATCATCTTGTTTTAAATAAATGATTACATAAATAAATATATTTATTAATCCTACTACTGAACAGTAAGTCTGGCCCTAAGTTAGTTGGCACTAAGGGGAAATCCGCTCTAAAAGAAAATATGTCAGGTCTCTGAAAATTTTACATTTTTAATTGCTTTCATATTTTCAATACAGCTAGAAAAAAGTGTCCGCCGACTACGGGAGAAATTCTATGGAAAAGTGAGCATCACAGACGCTGTGATTCTGATGCGGACCTTCCACAACAATCATGACCTAGTCTGCAAGTACATCATCCTTGATATAAAAAAAACAGAAGGTGAATCTAGAACTGATGCTGATACATTAGACTGTAGGGGGGAAGGGAAAGCCTGCAGTCAAACATTTTGGGCCATTCATGGTGGTTAGTAATATGTCCACAGAGAAGGGAACAAGCAGAAGGAAGAAGTTCGGCGCCTGTCTGAAAATTCAGACAGTATCTTCCGTATTATAGATTGTTTGTTTTGTTTTCAGTCTATTATAACTGAAACATCCTTATTCTTCCTGCTTGCAGGTCCAAACACAGAGTTGTTATTATTAATCATATTTTTTTATATTTTTACTTCTGCAGCCTGTCCTGCGTCATAGGGACTGGAGGTGTAGGTATCTTATCTTTGTCATAAGTGCGGGGGGAAATAAGTTAAAAAATTCTTTCTAAAAAAAATTGCTTAACTGATCTAAAACCCACTTTACCCAAGTCAGACTAACCATTGGAGTGTGTATTTTCCATTCAGCATGTGCCTTGCTTCCTTGAATTTCTTGGATCCTTATATTAACATATTCATCGCACCCTACAGATTTGCCAATATATGCTTGTAGACATTTATTTCTTCTATTTATTTTGTTTTATTTTATTTCAGGTTATTATTTTTAAAATTTATATTTATGGCTTCCTCTGGTATCAAAACAGGCAATCTTGGTGACTGTTGAAAATTGTTGGCATAGTTTCCCTCCTTTTTGTGCATACATATATACAATATATATCATCTCATATATACAATACTTTTCATCTGTTTCCCTCCTTTTTGAGGAGGGAAATTGATGGAAAGTAGTGTATATATGAGATGAGAGAGAGGAAGGAAGGACCACATTCTCTCCAGTTCTTAGTCTCGCCTATCCATATTGCAGTAAAAATGCAGTTGCTTGATTTTAAAGGACTGCAATGTATAGAAAATCACAGAAATAATATTTGCAGAGATAGTGCTGAGAAATCTAATCTGCTCTAACTATATCTTGTTGTTCTTTAGGTATAGAGCCAGAAGATGGAAAGAAGCTCAGTGGTGATCCAATAGCATTGGTAATAATAATGTGTTTAATTTAGATGCTCTGTTTCCTTTAGGCAAAATCTGAGGAGTGAAAGACCCCATTGAAAGGGTTACAATGGACACAACATTGGGAAAGGGAATGTAAAGAACCAAACTAGTTTAGCCTTAGAAGGGAAACTAGCTGCTATTCTACAGATTATTATGCTAAATAGCAGGGGTGTCAAACTCATGTCATCACGGCGGTATCACAACTTTTTTCTCCTTCGCTAAACAGGGCGTGGGTGTGGCTGCAGGCCACGAGTTTGACAGCCCTGCTATATAATATTTCAGATGCTTTTTTTCCTCTTCCTTCTATTTTCTCAGTATAGGGGAAAAACAACTGTTTTAGAAACCATAAGGATCATATAGCCCTTATGATTGTTCTCCTTAGGCGTGCTGATATGACTAGGCAGTTCTTGTTTTAATTATTTCTTCTCTCCATTGAAGTCAATAGGAAGGAAATCCTTACCCCAGATTTGAAGTTGGGGTAAACTGAAACCATTCATGACTAAAGATATAAGGCGGGGGTATCCCCATGTGTGCCTTTTACCTAAGCTGCCCATGCCCTATTCAGAACTCTTCCCCAAAATCTTTTTTTCTCTTTGGAAGAGTTTACAGTATTTTTTTAATCTTTAAAAAGTTATATATTTATAAAATAGTTGAGGGATAGTGATATTAAACTTTACAGGTATCTGATTAACATAGTTCAAATCGTTAAAACCAAAGGATGAGAGAAGCAGTTGATGACAGTTAAAATATTAAGACAATACTGTAAATTATATCTAGACAATATGTCAAGATATAAATTCTAAAATCTGAATTTTGGATGTAGCAGAATTCCATGTATAAAACAGTAATATAAAAATGGAAATAGAAATGACTTCTATATAATATTACTTTACTTTTTAAATATCAAGTTCTTCTAGACTTCAAAGCATATTACTACAATTTAGTTAACCATTCTTTTATTGTTAAACCTTCACCAGCTTCATATTCTGCCATTATATCTGAGCTACTCTACCCATCTATCAGTTGTGGCTTCCAGATGTATCATTCTAGGTTTGGTTTACTCAGTCAATTACTTGCCATTCTAATTTTCTCGACAATATGTGTTTGTGGCTTAGAAACTGTTCTTTGCTGTATGATTGTAGTTTCTAGTCTATTCTTCTGCTGTCTACTTTTTGACTTGAATTTTTTTTCCTGTGTTTTTAGAAAGTAGTGAATAAGCTGAAGGAAGAAGAGGAGCAGAACAAACAGGTGATTAAGGGAGGAGGCAGATGGATAGGGCAGCTACAATTGATGAAGATTACTTTGGTAACATTTTTTCCTATTTTGTTTAGATCAGGTTCTCTGAGAAGTTGAACTCTCAGTTTGAAGTTTTGAGAGAAAAATCCTATGATTAATTTTTTAGGCAAACCTAAAATGTCTTTCTTTGTCAATCCCTTTTAACAGTTAACAGACTGGTTAGCAGCTTAATCATTTGGCATGAAGAATTTATCAGTTGTTGATACGTAGCTCTTAAATCATAGGTGTGTAGTGCAAGCCCTGTGCTCAGAAGCAATTTTCTACCTGCTTCTAAGTTTTTTTTAATTTTGAAAAAAGTTAAATGGAAACCTGAGATATCAAAAAGCAAATCATTAGTCTCTCAGCATATTATTTCCAGGTGTGCCTCTGAAGCCCCATAGAATACATAGACATTATTGGAAAATTAAAGAATAAGTAACTACATCTCTCTGTGGCCTATGCATTAAAAAAGGAAAGTGGGAAAGAACACCCAGGGAGTCTACAATGTAAAAGCCATAAAGCAGGGGTGTCAAACTTGATTTCATTGAGGGCCACATCAGGGTTGTATTTGACCTTGGGGGGCGCATGGCCAACTCAATGTCCCTCATGTCGGGGGCACCTGTGGTGGCCCGAGCACTCTGCCAGCGAAAATGGGCTCCAAAGCTCTGTTTCTGTCTGTGAAGGCCTCCTGCAACTTTCTGCCAGTGAAAGCAGAGGGCCGCTTGCGACCCCCCTGAGCTATATTTTTGCTGGCAGAGGCATCATAGGCAGGTCCTTCACTGTTTCCAGGGTGGCCATGTGGGCCACATCCAAGCACCCCATGGGCTGAATCTGGCCCCCGGGCCTGGAGTTTGACACCCCTGCCACAGAGCAACCTTATCAGTTGTTTCCAAAGTTACAATTTAACAGTGCTGTGTATGAAGTTTAACAAATGTGTAGCTTTTAATACAATTTTGTTTTTTGCAGGACTCAAGGGGCAAGGATGATAAGAAAATTAAGGTGAGAATAGAAATGCTAGAATATGATGGAACAGGTTCTCAGTACTCCTCGTGATAGGCAGGTGTAGCATAACTCCTGGTTTAACCCCGCTCAGAAGTAATCCATCAGGATCGACTGGGGTCAGAACTCCTGGATGTAGGCAGTGATGGGCCGTTTCCCCTGTTTGATTATCTTGCTTTGGGTGGCAGTGCTGAGCTGGCAGCAGAGTCGGACAGTGGGGAGGAAAATGGGCCAGTCCGGGAGTCTGGGGAGGACTCGGACGAGGGTCCTGTATCTGATACAGAGATGGGGCCAGGGTCCATCTGGGAGTTATGTGCTGACTCCGGAGCTCCCAGAATCTGACAGCAACAAGGCAGAGGAACAAGGGGAGCCTGTTCCCAGTGCTGAGCTGTCAGAAGGCAAGAGCAGTTAAGTAAAAAGGGGTGACTCGGGAGTAAGGCTTGGAGGTGATTGGCCCTCCCGTAAGACATAAAGGAGGAGCAAAGGGACACGAACCTTTGCAGGAAGCAACTTTGTTCGTACTGGCTGGTTTCAAATCTGAAGCTCCGTATTGAATTTGTGCTCCGTTTAGTCTTGTATAACAAATTGGCAATTTAGTTGTTTCAAGAAAGATAAAGGTGCGTGCTTATCAGACTTACCCGAAGGACTTTGGCAGACTTCTGTGAGGCTATTTACAAACTGTTTAAGACTCATTACGGGCTGTGAATGACTATAATTCACAGCCGTTGAAATGAAACAAAGGGTTTTTGGGACTAACGTTTATTTATTTATTTATTTATTTATTATTAAATAGTTTTGTATACCGCCCTTCTCCCGAAGGACTCAGAGCGGTGAACAGCTAACTAAAATATATTATAAATTACAGATTACAAGATTAAAAGAGATTAAATTATGAGGCTGCTGTTAAAAGAGTTAAAACCCCCAATTAAAAATGAGCTAAAATTACCATACCCCAACCAAAATCAGTTCTAAAACCCCTCATTTAAAATCCCATTTGAAGTCAGCCCAGGCCGGCCTGCTCAAAGAGCCAGGTTTTCAGATCACGTCTGAATGCCCTCAGGTCAGTGGTTGTCTGTAACCCCGGGGGCAGCTCATTCTAAAGGGTGGGTGCCCCCACGGAGAAGGCCCTATTCCTTGGGGTCACCTGGCGGCACATAGAAGGCGTTGGGACCCAAAGGAGACCCTCTCTGGGAGTGCACCGGTCGGTGGGAAACTACTGGCAGAATGCGGTCTTGTAAATATCCTGGTCCGATGCCATCGAGCGCTTTAAAGGCCAAAACCAATACTTTAAAGCGAACCCGGAAGGCTACCGGCAACCAATGCAGTTCGCGCAGGAGAGGCGTCACATGGGAATATCTCGACGCCCCCATAACCACCTGCGCGGCTGCATTTTGCACTAGTTGGAGCCTCTGGGTGCTCCCCGCGGGGAGTCTCATGTAGAGGGCATTACAGTAGTCCAGGCGGGAGGTGACCAGGGCGTGGGTGACCGTGCGTAAGGCGTCCCGATCAAGAAAGGGCCGCATCTGGCGTATCAGGCGAACCTGATAAAAAGCCCCCCTGGAGACGGCCGTGATATGATCTTCCAAAGACAGCCATACATTCAGGAGGACACCAAGATTGCGAGCCCTTTCTGTGGAGGTCAAGATCCCATCCCAATAGCCAATGACGGAGTCAGCTGACTATATCGGGCTGCCGGAACCACAGCCACTCAGTCTTGGAAGGGTTGAGTTGAAGCCTGTTCCCGCCCATCCAGTTCCGTCGGGACATAACCTCCACAGCATCGTTGGGGTGGTTTGGGGTGGAGATGTAAAGCTGTTAATGTCTCAAGAAGCCTTGGTCAGAACAGGCAGCTTGCTGGTCTGCCAGAGGATCTTCAGAACACTGTCTTCGGTCTCACATGAAGTGGTTGAAGTGATGTAATTCGTCCGTGTTGTTATCGTGTTGGGCCACAAGCCAGTCAGCTGTGTTTTCATTTAACACCAGGGCCACGTAGTGTACCCTGGCCATATTGTCTGGGGAAAAAACTCCAGACTGTTCCAAGTAGACCACAGTCTACTTGTTGCTAAGCTGGAAAAATGTGAGATAGACAACATCACTACTAGATAGATTTGTAACTGGCTGACAAATCGTACTCATCGAGCAGTCCTTAATGGAACTACATCTGCATGGATGGAAGTAAGCAATGGACCATACAATTCTGATGTAGGCCCACTACTCTTCAATATCTTCATAAATTGTTTAGATGAGGGAATAGAAGGGGAACTCATCAAACTTGCAGATGACATTAAGCTGGCAGGAATAGCCAACACCCCAGAAGACAAGATCAGGATCCAAAAAGATCTTGACAGATTTGAACAATGGGCCCTATCCAACAAAATGAAATTTAATGTGGAGAAAAGCAAGGTTTTATACAGGCAGAAAAAACGAACTACAGTATAGATTAAGCGAAAAGTGGCTCAAAACAAGCAACTGTTAGAGGGACCTTGGAGTCCTAGTGCATGATTATTCAAATATGAGCTGCCGTGTGGGTCAGCAGCCAAAAGAGCTAATACAATTCTTGCTTGTGTAAATAGAGGTATAGAATCAAAATTATGTAAAGTATTAGTACCTCTTTATAAAGCCTTAGTAAAGCCACACCTGGATTCAGTTTTGGTTTCCACATTACAAAAAAGATGTTGAGACTTTGGAAAAAGTGCAAAGAAGAGCAACTAAGATGATTAAAGGCCTGGAGACTAAAATATGTAAAGAACGGTTGCAGGATTTGGGTTTAGCTAGTCTAGAGAAAAGAAGGCATAATGGTGACACGATAGCAGTATTCCAGTATTTGAGAGGCTGCCACAAAGAGGAGGGGGTCAATTTATTTTCCAAAGCCCCAAGAAACAATGGATGGAAACTAATCAAGGAGAGAAGCAACCTGGAATTAAAGAGAAACTTCCTAATAGTGAGAACAATTACCTAGTAGAACAGCTTGATCTCAGAAGTTGTGGATGCTTCATTACTAGAGATTTCTAAGAAGAGACTGGACAGTCACTTGTCTGAAATGGTATAGAGTCTCCTGCTTGTGGGGAAGGGGTTGGACTAGAAGACCTCCAAGTTCTCTTCCATCTCTATTCTGATTAATTGATTGATTGATATAATGTCAGACCTGGCCCAAAAAGTAGCCCAGTTGTTTCAGGCTTCCATCATACTTCACCCCTATGGGGGATGGTTGATAGTGCTGGGGGTGCGGATGGGGTATAGTAGCAGTTGGGGAGGGTGCAGTAACGGGTGCTGGTTGGGCAGCCAGTGCTGGGGCAGCTAGATCTGGTAGCACTGCCATGGCCAGGCTGGCAACTAGGGCTTGTTCCACCGGGATGGGCCGGTTACATATCCCGAACTCCTGGAATCTCCCTCTTAGATAATTGAGTCAAATGCTGCAGCTTAGGGTCCTCTTTCAACAGTTGCAGCCCAATCTGGAGGCCAGCAGGCATCGCACATGACATTGAACCCCAGTGGGGTTCCTCCATCCTTCTGATTCCCCACAACCAACAGGGCATTGCCCCTCCCAATGAGCCCTCCTGCCAGTCCTCCAGTATCATGGGGCAGGGGCATTGGTCTCCCTCCTGCCACCTTCAATCGGACACCAAACTCAAGCTAGCCACCCCAGGCTGCCTGCTGGGGTCCCAGGGTTTCAGGTTCTTCTTTCAATCCAGTGTCCTCCAACTCTTCTGACTCCTTCTTGAGTAAAGACATAGTCACGGACATGGCTTAATGTCAGCCGTCCCAACTTGGTCAATTAGAAAAGAAAGATCCTCGACACCATTATTAATGAAAGTGCACTTTACTAAAGCCAAGAGATTACAGCTTAGCAAAGCCAGATCTGAGTTTTCGCCCGCAAAGTATCTGATTGACTTTTCCACTCTTCCCACCTGCCTCCTTGGTTATCTCTAACTGCCAATTACATTGAAACAAATTGTTTTTGTAACAGTCCCTGGCTTGATGGTCTGGATGGTATTGCATCCCATAGTGTGAGCTTGAAACAGGATGGCACAAGTAGTTTCAATTTCCTTTATGCCAGCTCTCTTCCCCTCCCCTTATAATTCCCTGCAGCTCCCTCCCCCAGTATGTATGGCATATTGGCAGCTGACAAAGCATGGCTGGCACAGCAGGGAGGCAGTTCTGAAATCAGCCCTATTATTCCTCAACTCAACCTGAGAGAATTTAGTTCTCATTAGCTTTCCTGGGCAATAGATTTCAGAAACGATCTCTCAATCCCTTAATTGGCAGTTTCTATTCTCTGGATGCAATACTGTAGAAGACCATTACAACATATTTTTACTTGAAGTCAAAAGAGTCATCAAACTATATGTACCATTAACAACTCCCAAAACCAGAAAAAACAAATTACCCAAAACAATAAGGAAACTTCAATCCAAAAAGAAATCATTTTGGCAGAAAAACTAATCATGTTGCCAACTTCAAAAGCCAATACAAAAATTTATTCCACCAGATAAAAACTGGTACCAATTATCACATAAAACAAGAAGAAAATCTTCTATGCACCAATTCCACCTGTGCCTTCTACAATTTTGTAAACAACAAACTAAAAGACTCAAGGTCCATCCCACCCCTGAAAGGACCTAATGGTAAAGACTGCAACGACGACACTATTAAAGCCAACCTCTTTAACACGTTCTTTGGCTCAGTATATGTAAACAGCAATGGATCATGCCCAGTATTTCCTAGTTGAACCACAGACAACTACAATGATCTAATACATATCGATTTTACAGAAGGCAATGTTGAAAAAGCACTACGCAATCTAAAACCATCTCTATCTATTGGACTGGACGGAATATGGGCCTACTTCTTAAAAAAGCTATCCACTGCCATAGCCGAACCTCTAAGCATAATCTTTGAAAAATCTTTCAGGACCTCTCCTTGCCAAAACTATGGTCACAAGCCACGGTCATCCCCATCTTCAAAAAGGGAGACCCCAGCCTAGTTGAAAATTACAGACCAATCTCTTTATGCTGCATCACCTATAAAGTCATGGAATCAATTGTTAACTAATCCATCATCCTCCACTTAGAAACAAACAACCTACTCTCTAATAAACAATTTGGTTTAGGAAAAAACTATCATGTAATCTGCAACTCTTACATTGCAAAAACATATGGACTACACAATTCAATCAGGGCAAAGCAATAGATGCAATCTACATAGACTTCTGTAAAGCCTTTGATTCAGTGGTACACGACAAACTACTAAAACTTAAATCTTACGGTATCTCTGGACACCTGCATAACTGGATAGAAGCATTCCTGTCAAACAGACAACAAATGGTCAAAATAGGGAGCTTCCTATCAAATTCTGTACCTGTCGGTGGTGTCCCCCAAGGCAGTGTTCTAGGACCAACTCTTTTCATACTCTATATAAATGACCTCTGATCATATCAAAAGCAACTGCGTTCTCTTCGCTGATGATGTAAAGCTATTCAACACCACAGACAATACTGCTACCTTTCAAAAAGACCTTGACTATGCATCAGAATGGTCAAACAAATGGCAACTTCAAATCTCAACAAATAAATGCTCTGTCTTACATATTGGCAAAAAAAATCAGAAAATAAAACACAGGCTGAATAGTCAAGACCATGTTGATGATCCAAACTCTGTAAAGGTCCTTGGAATACTCATCTCTAATGATCTAAGTGCTAGAGCCCACTGTAACTACATAGCCAAAAAGGCGTTAAGAGTTGTTAACCTAACCTTATGTAGCTTTTTCTCCGGTAATATTATACTAATAACTAGAGCATACAAAACATTTGCTAAACCAATACTCGAATACAGCTCATCAGTCTGGAACCCACATTACGTATCTGATATTAACACAGTTGAGAAAGTCCAGAAATATTTCATAAGAAGAGTTCTCCAGTCCTCTACTCATTGCAGAATACCTTATGCCACCAAACTCGGAATTCTAGACCGAGAAAACCTAGAACTACGCCGCCTTCGGTCCGATCTAAGTATAGTATATAAAATCATACATTGCAATGTCCTACCTGTCAATGAATACTTCAGCTTCAACCATAACAACACAAGAGCAAACAATAGATACAAACTCAAAGTTAATCGCACCAAACTTGATTGCAGGAAATACAACTTCAGCAACAGAGTGGTCAATGTCTGGAATACTCTACCTGACTCTCTGGTTTCTTCCCCAAACCCCAAAAATTTTAACCTTAGACTGTCTACTATTGACCTCACCCCTTTCCTAAGAGGTCTGTAGGGGGCGTGCATAAGCGCACCAACGTGCCTACCGTCCCTGTCCTATTGTTTCTTTTATATTTTATATTTTTATATGTATCCATGTATTCATAACTATGTTTTACTTATACCTATCATCTTGTAAGCAATTGACAAATAAATAAATAATAATAATAATAATAAATTAGGCCTAGTAGACTCCTGTACATGTATGATTATTATTGTCTGGAGAATAACTCCAGTGCCTGGCCAAATATCAGAGCACTGAATGAATTAAAATAGGTAAATAAATAGGTAAATCTACCTAAATGTTGGAACAGCCAATTCTTCATCCCTTCATGAAGAATACTTTTAGATATTTAATGGTGAAATAAAGGAATATTTATTGCTGTTCCAACACATTACAAAATAAAAAACATATTGAGAAATATGTTGGAAGCTCTATTAAATACCTTCCTTCTTTACTAATCCATAGTACGTTTCTGTGCAGCATCAGTCAGAACTTCTGTATCCAAAGCCCTTGCCTTGTTGGTGAGATACATTAATTTAATCTATGGAGAAAATACTTGAATGTTTAGTATTTTAGAGCACTTGGGATCACTTCCATATCTTTCCTTTGTGTTTACTTAGGAAGTTGCTAAACAGCTGATGCCCCTGACAGAGGAGAACTTACGGATGTTCAATAATGCTGAAAACAATCGCATCCCTCCAGTTGTTCGACAGTTTTCCTGCCAACCCTGTGACCAAATGTGGTGGCGTCGGGTCCCAGAAAGAAAACAGGTCAGTGTGATGGCCTTAATGCACAATCCTATCTGGTAAATAATGATTGCTTAGCCCTCAAAAGAAGGTGGTCCAAGAAAGCTGACTTCTGACTATAATGTTCTCATGGCCTCACTGTCTTCCTTTGTTGTTTTCTACTCCTACCCAAACTGAAACGAAAAAGACCATGTAAGTATGTGGTAAAACACTAAATTCATACGAAGCGTGGAGATTAGTATGTTCACCTGTCATTCTCATTTTAAAAGGAATTGGAGCAAATTTTTGCAATACCGAAATGCATAAAAAACAAACAAACCTGTAGTCTCCTGCAGTGTCGTGGCTCCTTGGGTTGCGGAACTGTTTATCTGACCAGAGGAACAAAATCCATTTTTTGAAGCTGTGTGTTTTGTGCTTCTTTGGTTTTAAGAGTTTTTTTTCAAAAGCAAAATAGATACATTAAAGTTATTGGACTCTTAGCCCTTAATTTTGAAGAAATATTTACAAGGAGACTTTCCTCACTGATAAATCAGCAATGTGTCCTCTAGGGAGCTTCTAGGAGCTAGAAAAATGGGGCTGTGGATTTTCTGAGGGCAGGGATGGTATTTCAGGGGGTTTGGACCGGTTCGGGCAAACTTCTAATAAAAATTTTGACTGGTTTGGAGAACCAGTAGAGAAAATTTTGACTAGCCCCACCCACCTGCCCCTCTCTTACCTCTCATCACAGTCCCTACCGGTTCTCCAAACCAATAAAAAAATACGTTGTTTATTAGCTCAGCTAATTTGCGTGCCAGAGCTGATTGCCCAATTCAGCTGAACTAAAAAACAGCACAGAGGGTGGTATTTGAGTGCTGCGCTACACCTGAGCAAAGCGTGCTTTCTTAAAACCAATCGCACCACCGCGATTGGTTCTAAGAGAGCGCTGGCCCCGCCCTGCCACTACTTGTCTTGTCTCCCTGGCATAGCAGCACACACACTGTGTGGCTCTGCATCTGCCTACAGCCCAATGATCTGCCTGCCAAGTAAGCCTGCGAGTCGCAGCCTAGCTAGCTGCCTCTCCACTGTCCCTGGCTCCAGCTAGCCTGGATTGCTTCACCACCACCATGGCTCCACACATGCCGCGGTGCTCGCGGCCTAGCAAGCTGCCCCCCACGACCCCGGGCTTCCTTCTTTTAGGAGACATGAAACCTTACCATTATGTGAACAGTAGCCAAATTTTGCATTGCTGCAATAAAAATTATGAAAAAAAGGACTTACAAGCCTTATTTCTAAACTGAGATCATAATATAACAAAAGCACTTAGACCTATATACTGCTTTATAGTGCTTTCCAGCCCTCTCAAAGCGGTTTACAGAGTCAGCCTATTGCCCCCAACAATCTGCGTCCTCATTTTACCCACCTCGGAAGGATGGAAGGCTGAGTCAACCTTGAGGCTGGTGGGATTCGATCTGTCAAATTGCAGTAGGAGTAGCTTGCAGTACTGCACTCTAACCACTACACCACCCAGGCTCTCTAAATATGCAGATTTATACAGGCAGGCCTTGGGTTAAGACCATTTGGTCAGCTCCTCAGAGTTATGACAATGCTAAATGAGAGAGATTTGTAAGCTTACCGACCTCCTTTAATGATGGCACCCTGGCCTGCTAGAGTTGCCTACTTTAAGTGATGTGGTCACATGCTTTATAACAGGATCGCTCAGCAACACAGTTCCCAGTCCCAGTTTCAACTCAAGGACTTCTTGTAATCACTTGACATACTTCATTTGAAGTAATGTGCATTTACTTTTTCAAACTATTATTTTAGATTATATTTGATGGTTTATTGTTCTGCATCACTGTACTAGTTTAGGTTGCATTTTAGTACAGAGACTTTCTGCCATGTTGGTATTTTACCTTATTCGTTTTGATCTGATGTGTTGTATGTGATTTATATTATTACTGGTCATCAACTGAATAAATACACTGCATCTGCGTCTGGATGGCTCCCATCAGTTGTATGGTGCTGACTCCTAATCCAACATTTGGAGCTTGCGACCTCAGAAAACAAGCTTTTTTCCCATTACTTCCTGTGCCACTGCGCTGGATGAAATATACTATTCCAACACATTTTTCTTACAATTTTTTCCCCATGAAATAGACTGATTGCCAACCTTTCCCCCTGTTTCTCAGCTCACATTTGTACTAAGCCAGATGGTGCTCCTTGAAAACATCCATGGTTCCCATTGGTAAAGCCAAAGCAGAAGCACCAAGAAGAGAAGTGCGTTGGAATTACAGGACCTTGGGGGCAGCTTGCAAATGAAAAAGGATTGCTGTGTGGTAGGACTCTAGGAAAGAAATCGCTGGGTTTAATCAACCTTAGCACAATGGTCACAACAGCAACGCACTGATACACAACTCTTGACTGAATGTTTGCTCTTGATACTTGATTATTATTGAGATTCTTTGGGGAGTTGAAGCTTATTCAGCTCTTTGTTTGGTATCTTTCACAGGTGTCCCATTGTCACCGATGTGGGACCCGCTATGATCCAGTGCCATACGATAAAATGTGGGGCACAGCAGAGTTTAAATGCTCATCATGTGGCCATACTTTCAGGTGAGAGCAAACCCTGCATGGCTTGGTATAGTTACCATCCCCAAGTCTTAGAAAGCCACGTATGTGTTAAATCTAGCAAACCAAAAATATACAGCATGTTAATTGATCATCTTTTGTTAGGCCACTTGATATATAGACCTCAGGATGATGTCTGTTGACGTATCCCGAATGGCAAGATCATAGAAATTAAACAGTAATCATAGAATAACAGAGTTGGAAGGGACCTTGGAGGTCGTCTAGTCCAACCCCCCCGCTCGAGCAAGAGAGTCTATTCCAAACATTAGCCTCTAACTAGGATTGAACTCACAGCCTCCTGATTGTGAGGCAAGAGCTCCTATATAATTCATAATAATTCATAGCACCGTGTTTTACAACTTTTCCTCAGGCCACAAACTAAAAAGAAAGGACAACTTTTAATGATTGGAAGTCATGTGTTGTGAGATGGTACAGATTCTGCATCATGCAAATTTTGCAAAATAAATACTCGTTCTCCAGAACAAGGAAGAGGCAAAGTAGCTTACAATACCAATGAACAGCATCACATCCATTGCTCCCTTGTGTGATAGGAAATATTAGAACTATTAATAAAGGAGAATACTTGTAGCTCAGGGTTGAAATGGGGGTGAAGGTAGAATGACGGGCCATCAAGTTTTATTGTAAGCTGCCCAGAGTCACATATGTCAGATGGGTGACTATATAAATCAAATAAATAAAGGACCTACTTCTGTCTCTCCCATGCAGGGGATCAGCTCAGATGGGGACACCATCTCCTTGCTTCCAGTGCCATACACCTGTACTCCCAAGCTTTATCCTCCCTCCTCGAAAGCTCCCAGGACCCCGAGGCAGACAGCAGCATTCTTGCTTTGCAGAAGATTGTTACAACCGATCAGGTGAGATTGACGGTGGCCTGAATTTTCAGGATCCCTGCCATGCTCGATAGGCAGTATGCGTGTCATCTTCCGGGATGCTATACCAAATTGATGTTGGTCATTGTCAGCAAAAAAGGGCAGTAAAAATGTTTATTTTAATTTTTCTTTATTTAGCTGGTTTTAATACCTTATTAAAAATGCAAACAGCACCTTCTACAGGGCTGTATGGAATATTTTCTGAGGATAAATGCAAAAATATAACAGCCGGGAGGCAATTTTGTTAGGCTCACAGGGTCGTTCTGGTTATGGATTCTGTGCCCTCTATCTGAGTCAGCACTGGGGCTTGGAAAGGATCTCACTGCTATCTAGAAAAGGTGGAAGTGGAAGGGGGTAGGTGGTATGCTACCGGTTCGAACCAGTTTGGCCGAACAGGTAGTATTTTTTTTAAAAAAAGCCTCTGAGGATCAGCGGAGAGGAGGAAAAAAACCTCCACAATCGCAGTTGAGAGGAGAAAGAAGAGAAAAGCTCAGGATCAGACTCCTATTCACCCCTGCGCTTTTGTCTTCTTTATCCTCTCAGCTGATTGGCACTGCAGGCCTCAGCTGGTGTGGGGAAAGCTCTGTGTGTGTGTTAGGTATGTACGCATTAGGTCTGCATGCACACGCGCACAATCCCTGGACCGGTAGTGGAATAGGTAGGATCCCACTGCTGTAGCGAAGCAACTTAAGCTAGGGTTCAGGTATCAGTTTCATCACAGGGGCAGCAGTCAGCCATTACTATCTGATCTTCTTTTCTCCTGCAGAGCCTCATGTTCCTGGAACCAGTTGTGTTCATCCACGAAGCCGGATGAAGAATCACTTGTCAAAAGTCATCTATCCCAGCAAAGAGCACGATAGCACTGGTTCCACAGTAGACACTTGCATAAGCCAAGGCAGCTTGGCATGTTTGGACATTGATGACCTCATCTTAGAGGATCTGAAAGAACAGGATGAGGAGAACGATAGCGAGGGCAGCAATTAGTCATCTGTAGGCTTGAGATGCCAACCATCTTGCAGGAGATGGACAATTAGTTGCAAATTAGGGAAAATGGCACTTGTATGGAATCTTACTTTATATTCTCCTGAGTTCTGTGCTGTCTCTTCTAATCATGAAAAGCGATTTGCTTCAAGTCCAATCTGACACTATGACAAAGATATGACCGGAACTGAAGCAGCTTTGTCATCACCATGAAGCTCATAGACCTGCACTTGATGCGACCAAAACTTTAAAGATCATGGAATTGGAGGCAAACAATAAGCCAATTGATGAAGGAAATAATTATCATTGTGATATGTTTTAATTCTTGAAATATAAAACCAAAAGACCAAATATTTTTCTTAATTAAAAAGGGCAAGCAATTACCCTCAAAGTACTTGCATAATAATAGTTACACTATTGAAGTATTAGTTATACCATATATAAACAATTTTTCTCTGTATATATTACAGAATTATCCTTTTTAAAGGGCATCAGAGTGGGGGGGAAGCTAATATATACAATGCCTTACAATTGAGAGCATACTTCTTGATTCTCAAATGGAAAGCATTAGTAGTATGTCTCCTACTGTGCAGATTTTTTTTAAAATCAGTGATGAATGCCCATAACAAATTGCAATGTATCTTTGGTTGCCCTGGTATATTAAAATGCAAATTAAAATATTTTTCCTATGAAGACGTCTGATTTCATCAACAAAGTATCCCACTATTAATCTAAGATCATCCAGAAGTTGCCTGCTATACCGCCTGAGGGGATGTTAAGAAGCTCACTATATCTTGACTGCAACTATTATCTTGGAATGACTAACTGGAACAGCAGTTCTTTAAGAAACATAAGGGTTGGTTTGAAGAGACAAATGTCCCAGATTCCGTTTCAGGCATTTTCACATGGCAGCACCAGGGGATGTATGTGTAGGACCTCTGTGAGAGCCTCACTCCGTCAAAATAGATACTGAATGCTAGATGCCCAAGTTCTAATATAAATCACCTTGATCTGGACTCAATTATATGTATAATATAGTTTTATGCATTCACCTCTCATTCTTACTAGGAGAGAACTGAGATGAAGATTTGCAGAGGGGAGTTCACAGATCTGCCTGAGAATCCCTTCTGTTTGCTGTGATTGGGCCAGCTGAATGGAAGGAACGGTTCCCTATATTTCTTTGTGCAGCTGTGAAGCCCTTGCACCTCTTAGTGGAATAAGGATCTAAGGAGGGATAAAAGGATCATTGAAAAATAAAAACAAGTGGACCAATCAATGTTATCCATAATAAATTCGTATGTCTTCATTTGCAGGATTTGTGTTTGCATGCTTTTATGTTCAGGATTTGATTTCCTTTGAAATATAATTTTAATCTGCGCAGGCAAGGGAAATAGAATATGAGCCACATCAAATGTTAAAAGATCCAGTACAGTTAATAAAAGCATCCCTTCAAAAATAAACCCTGGGATGACAATATATTTACCAGGAAGCAAGATAGTGACCCAAGCAACCTCTACTTCATTGCTAGGTGAAGGCCATTTTACTTCCAGTTTTCATCTGTAAAAGCTGGGCAGGAAGACCAGCTCTTAATGTCCAAAAGTGTATAGAACATACAGGCAAGTTGGAAATGACAGCATTACCACTGCAAGACTCCCAGTTGAAGCCAGGCTGGTGAACTCCACTCAAGGAGTGAATTTGTCCTTGCACAATGCCAGGATAAGGATGAAGGTGCATCTTCAAAGCGATGTCCGCACATGCACTTAACACCAGACAAATTTGTCCTGGCAACATTTTTTCTTGCTCTACCTTCTCAACTCCACCTTGTGTATAAGACAGATCTAAGTTGTCTTTTCTTGTTCTGGTGATGAAAATATTTTTCCTTTACCCTGCCACTTTCCAAGGTCAGCCTCGGGTTGCATAAAATCTAATTTGTTTCTCTGGAAGACTGCGCCAATTGCAGGGAGCAGGGCTAGCAACAACAGGGATAGCAAATTGGATGCTTGTATCATTTTTTGTCAACTCAAAAGGTGGGTGATGAGAACTCTAATCAGGAAAAAGCCAAAAGTATTTTTAAAATGTAATTCTTCTACTGTACAATATTGCTTTCTGCCACATGGTGTCTCTCGATATACTTTTTCTTTCTTTTTTGCCAGATTTCAAGGACTTTTAAAATGGTTTAAAGCACTATTTGAGATATCTTGGGCATTTTCTTCTTTTGATGAACGATAAAAGCAATACTTTTTATGAAAGCTGCAAAATGGCCTGAGAAGCAAGTGGGCAGGGACATCTGTGAAGTACAGGGCTCTCAGCCAATCAGTGGATTGTACAAACAGATGAAGATGTTTCTCCTGAGGTCAGATAATAAAAAAGCACAGTGTGTATTCTTTTGTAAAGTATATCCATCTGGATTTTGGTCTGCTTTGTTGTCTTTTCAGTGGATAAGAAATCAACTTAGCTGCCTTGCGTAGACCGGATCATCATTACCACCTTACGGATGGAGTAGGCACCACCACGAAACTCTGCCCAGTAGACTCCATCCTGATAGCGGCTTCGGTAGTGACCACCCTTGTACCAGATGCCATTGAGATTGGAATGGGCACACATATTGTACCACCAGCCACCTTTCTGGTAATGGGCACAGTTCCCTAGAGTTAAAGAATATGGGGAGGGGGGGAGGAGAGATCAGACATCAAACCATGAATTCAGATGCCATTAACTTTTGGTATCCTAAGGCAAAACTGGTCAGCCACTGTGTCACCTGGAGCTTAACTGATGTGCCGTAGCCTAATTGAAATGACTTTTGCAGATAATACATTTAGACATCAAGCAAATCCAGCAAATGTTATGGAGGGAGGGAGGAAGGAAGGAAGGATTCTTTGCCCTGCCTTCCATTGGCTTCAGCCCAATCTAGTGTTAGCATGCAATGCAATCTGTAAAAAATTATTAAGAAAATATAGCCCTTCCTTGGCAGGGTAAAGGGTGTCCATAACTTCTTAAGACCTTCAAAGGCTGCCATCCATGCTTATCTTTACCTAAGTTCTCTTTTAATATCTTGTGAACTTCACATTCTAGGTTCTATGTAGCACAATTCTTGCTCTTCCCTCTCCTCAACAAAATGGGAAATAAAAGCCAACACTGTGTTTCAAAGACAGAAATACAACCAATGAACATCACTGAAGCTAATAGGATATACCTTGGGCCAGAGTACAAGTCTGCTGCTAAATTATAAAACAGACAAGGGTTTTATTTTGCAGCCATTCTGTCCCAAATAGAAAATTCTGTCTAGGCAAGTGGAAACCTAGTTTGTGCTGGCTTGCTATTTCTTTTCCTCTCATTTTTTTCCTATCCCCCCCTCTCCCCCCCACTTTCTGAGATAAATTACAACAAAAAGTCTTCAAGAGGAAAAGACAGATTAACTGCACGGGGCCTTTTGAGTCATCTACCTGGAAATCTTCAATTTTCCAGAAATAAAATAAAAAAAACAGTTTTCTCTCCTAAAAATGAAAGTTTCTGCTGAGGCAGCATATCTAACTAGATAATGCATTTTGCAGGAGAAAAGAAGCCTCCAAGTCCTTGATGTACATAGGATAACATACAGCTTTTATAGGTCAAAATTGTTTAAACTGTCTGAAATTGGATTATAAATGTAATCATGGTCTTGGGAACAGTTTCATCTCTTTGTACATTTAACAATCTGGGCTTTTTTGAATTAAAGATATGGAAAACACATGCACATACACATAATGTGTTATTTTGAAAAAAACAAACTAACTCTTTGATCATTCTCTTCAGAGACAGAACAATTACCTTTCACAATATTCTGTCCTTATGATCTGTGCATGTTGATTTAGCTTAGGGATCAATGTGAAGTGAGTTCCATATTTTGGCCACAACTTTATATTAATGATTCTAGATGGTATAGTTCTGCCTCTGAGTCCCATCACAACAGCTTTCTCCTGCTTTACCGTCATGTGGAAGCAACCAGTGGCATGCCCCATAGGCCAGCAGGTTCGATACCTGCCTTAGCCCAACTGGCTGATGTTGAACTGAAGCCTTCCTCACTGCTTTCATGAGGAAACAAATAGAAGGCTCTCACCCACCAATCTGAGCTCCAAGGAAAAAGGAAGGGACAATGAGTATAAAGCCTTCTCTATATAATTCATAGTGATATCCATAAGGCCCCCTTCTCCTAACAATAACCCTGTGAGGTAAGTTGGACTGAGAGAGAATAACTGGCCTAAGTCACCAAGCCAGATTTCATGGCTAATGGAAGATTGTAATTTGCAACCATCTGGCTTCTAATCCTTAAACATGATTACACCAAACTATTTTTTTATCAATAGTCTTTCCTGCTCAGTTTTTGATATGTCCTTCCAGCAGTTTCTGCCAACAGCAATGCCTTCTTACCTGAGTAAGCATCATGGTCATGATCAAGAGTAGTGAACTGTCGGCCATTGTGCCAAGAGAGAGAGTCTCCAGCACTGCCTTGATATTTTCCCAGCTGGAGCCGATAGAAATCACTCTCGGGCTCCAGAACAAAGGTATTGTATTCAGCCTGAGCCTGTCGCCCACTCCAGTCTTCCATTAATACACGCAACATATATGAACCCTGCTGAGTCAGCAAGTGAATGGATTCCAGGCCCAGCCAATGCTCCCCTTCCAGGTTTCCAAAACCATTCTAAGAAAAACACAGCAAGAAAACAATTAGCAAAGTACTCTTAAGGCAGATGACTCTCTCTGGAATACTTCTGTAGTGGGAAATTAGGAATTTCATTCACAGAACATGCACTCATACAATATCCAAAATAATCTGCCATCCAGGTTCAACCCCATCTCCTTCATTTGCAAAGAGATCATCTGGTATCTCTGAAGCCATCAGGATGCTTAAGAGAACATCCCTATATCTCTGGTATGCTAGTAAGGCAAAGTGTTTATTTTTGGCTTAATGTGTTTTGTCTACCATGTTTTATAGCTTAACATTATGGAAGAAGCCATCCATTTTGGCTTTCTCAAGAACTAAAGTACAAACAATCTTAGTTTGGATAACCCAATTCCTTCTCATTGAAGATAAATATAAATTTATAACCATTTTTCTATAATGATAACCAGGTCCCAAAGTACATATGCTTTGAGATTTGTGCATGTTACTTATAACCTTCCACTGAAGTTCAGTTTATGAACCTGGCTTCTAGCTTCATCATGTATGGCTCTTCATCTCAGCCCTGCTGTGTGACTTCAGCTCTCTAATGCTAACTTCAAGTAAGCGTGCATCCTGCAATTCTCTCCACCTAACTACCCACAATTTGGGTATTCTTCCACCTCACAGCTCCTCTCTTTGTGGGGGCACAAAGAGCCACATCTTCCAACCTTGTAATGCTGCCAAGTGGTAAAAAAATTGACTGATCCATCCTGCCGCCGCTGGATGACCGTCCAACCACCTCCATCGTATTCCTGGTCACACCAGACCTGGATGATACCCTGGGCATGAGCTGGTTGTAGCATGATGATGCCACTGGGTTGGCCATCCTGTTGAGCTGCTTGGCAGTCAGACCAAGGCCCTGCACAGGAAACAAAATAAAGCTTATTCCAAAATGACTGATACTGTTGTGACTTCTAGAAAAACACCACATTTTGGTCTAAGGAAGCACTGTTGATACTTTGCCTTGTGGCGGGCATGCCTTTAACCATAAACCACATTTTCCACAGAAAGACTCAGACAGAGGGGATGTCTCCTCTACACCAAAGTCCTCCTATATATTAGGAAGCCATGCTCTGACATTTAGGTCCTCATCAGCTTTGAAAGCCTACCAACAAATCACTGGTTTCTCTTAGCAAATACTGTTTGATGCTCAGCCAAGCTAGAACATCTGATCAAGGGCTTGGATCTCCAAGATGAAAGAGATGGGACATAGTTTCAGTGTAGACTGCAATCTTTTTTATTTTTATTTGGTTCTGGTCAACAGATGCTTTGTGGAAGAAGCAGGAGGCCCCATGAACAAGTAAGGGTGAACAGTATTGAGGTGGGGAGAGGCTATAAAGCAAACACTCTGCATTAAGAGTATGAATATTTCTTCTAAACTATAATAAGCTATTCATAGTGGTTTAAAATTATACTTCAACTTTCAAAACCAAACTAATAAATCTGAGGAATGGAAGATCCCTTACTTGGCAATCTAAAAGTATACGAGGAATAACATGAAGCACTAGCAGTTTATATTTTGGGCCAGGGAATAAGGAGTGCAGAAAAAAATGGTGAATTGTTTACAAAATAAAGAATACTTGGGATGTCAATGCTTTGTCTGCATGAACATCCCAAAATTTCTACATGTTACATTTTAATCTGTATTTCACACAGGTAAATAGTATTAAACTGTTCCTGGACTGATTTACTTCAAATTATGGGTGAACCCTACAGAAAATGAAATATAAATCATCATACAAATATCATATAGAAATGTAACTCAGGTTTGTCTCACTGGTGGGTGGAGAGGAAATAAAGGAACACTGCACCATCCTCCTTAGGAATTACTTTACCTCCCCGTTTGGGTGACCTAGGACCTGATCACTTCCCATCATGGCAACAGATTGCTAAGCACAACTTTAGGTGTGCTTCTTGGCAGTTGTGTGCTCCCTCACCTGTAGATTTGGTGGGCCCAACAGCAGGAAGCAGAGGAGTGTCATCTAATGGAGAGGGAGCCTTGTCAGACCAATGCTGGGCAGATGCTGTCTGGTCTCGCTGGATGTCATTGATGGTGTCAAAGTGGGCTCTGCTTTCATTGGAGGTGCTTGCAGGGTTGTGAGGTACCACTGGTGCCAAAGGTGGCTGTGTGAAGAGGAGGTACAATCTCATCCAACAATCATATCCTCAGGGAGCAACATCCAATTTAGACCATCTCATCTGAACTCTATAACTCTTCCTATGCTGATTTTTGGGGGGAAATGTTTCTCCAGAAAATGGATGAGTCATGGGTAAGGCAGATTTACTATTGGCTGCTATGATACAACCAGTTACAGAGAGTAACACAATTTTTTTTTATTTGTGGGGGAAGATGGAGCTACATCTGTAGAAGTCCATCCTTCCTTTGCCTGGTGCTCTCCACAATATATTTGGAACAATGATGGGATTCAAATTTTTTTACTACTGGTTCTGTGGGCGTGGCTTGGTGGGTGTGGTGGATGTGGCTTGGTGGACGTGGCAGGGAAGGATACTGTATAATCTCCATTCCCACCCCACTCCAAGGGAAGAATATTATAAAATCCTCATCTCTCCCCACTCCACTAACCTGCTTTCCAGTACCATTCTCCTGTACAGGGCAACAAAAGAAGACCCAGCTGATGAGCTGGGACTTGGGAGACAGGGAATAGATGGGGGTGGGGCCAGTCAGAGATTCCAAACTACTCAAAATTTCCGCTACCGGTTCTCCAGAACTGGTCAGAACCTGCTGAATACCACCTCTGATTTGAAAAGCATGAAATTGGTGAAGGCTAGTTTGTGAAGAAACCAAAAAGTCCCAACCATACAGCAACAGTGCATTTGAAGAGCATTATGCCCCCATAGAACAGTTGTGTATGTTTGTTTCTAAACAATATTTAAGGAAGTAGATGATTCAAATGAAAGCAAAATGCTAAATCTGAAGTGTGGAGGGGGAAGACTTTTGCTCATCCCGCCCTGGTGGTCTGAAAACAGATTAACTTGGAATGCTGCAGATGTGGGTGGTGCAAATCACATCGGCTTTCACCCTGTGATTACTGTCACATGGGCTTCCTGTGGGTTCATAGGAATTGACGGATAACACAGTGCCACAACTTCTTTTGGATGGGAGTAATTTATTAAGAAAACATATGAAGGCTAATGGCACCAATTAGTCTTCTCCAGCCTAGCTCTGGAAGCAGAACTTAATTTAGCTATCTGTGTTTCAGTGTTTGCTTCCAATAATGCTTCCACATGGTTTTTAAATCGAAGAGCGAACTGAGTATCATAATCTTAAGTTTTCTCTCACTGCATGTAAGCTTGCAGGCTATAATGTTATTTTAACAGAAATCTCCAAACAGTTATTTTGAATTGCTCAGGAAATAAGGAAAGGAAAAGCATATGGTGGCCAGTATCCATTCTCTGTCAACCCAGGAAAAGATTTCTGCCTTGGCTCTGACATGTCTTTCCTTTTATCTTCTTCAATCCCTCAAATCAGTTGAGTAGAAAAAACTCCTCTGAGCATCCTTCTTTTTGGATCTTCAGTGAGTCCAATGACATCCAATGGGTGGCTGGGGACCAATCAACAAGAATGTACTGCAAACCCTGTCCCTTCTAAATCTATACATGACACACTTGGAAAAGGTAGCAGTTTTAACCGTGATGCTCCATCTGCTATCTTGTTGATTTGACACTAGTAAAATTGCCAAGTAAAAACTTCCAGATGTCATCTAACAGTTTTCTTTATCAGTCTTCTTTGGAATTGTTATCAGACACACAAGTCTTCAGTAATAGAACACTGCCCGGTTAATTAGCCTTGATTACTCTTTATTAAAACAACAAATCCAGTTTCCCAATCTTGGGAAAGCTTTCTCAGCTTTTAAGATGTGTGGACTTCAATTCCCAGAATTCCACAACAATGTTGGAAGTTGAATTCCACAAATCTTAAAGTTGCCAAGACTAAGAAATTCTCATCTAAATGCATCTTATTTTAGATTTTTCCAGCCATTACACATCTTCTATCAAAATTATCCTTCTAGTTCTTTCCAGATTTCTTTCTGGTGTTCTAAAAACTCTGTAAAGGCCGCTCAACTGCCCTTTCTTCTCCTGTGAGAAAGTGGGAAACTAAATTATCCATTCACTACTATGTAAACAGCCAGCAGGCTGCTGTGATTGAATGCAGGCTGTCACAATTTCATTTTCTCTGAGCCTGGACTTATGCAGCAAAGCAGCCCACCCAAAATTTCAGCAGGTAAAACTTTTTTCTCGCCAATGGAGATACAATTAGCTGTGGGAAAATCTTTCTGCACCCTTGCTCTTACGCTGGGCCCAAATGTCTAGCCAGAAAAATATTTTAATTCAAACCATTATAAATATGGCCCTAGAAAATCCTGGAGTCACCTCAACACAGGTTTGAATTTTGCTCCAACCTCATTGAGTTCCTAGGTTTGAGAAAGAGAGGGTGGCTGTTGCACAAAGCAAAGTTTGCAATTGAAGCTGGAATAAAGTTGTCTTAAGAGCTGAAAATAAGACAGAGTTTAGGTTAGGTTAAGTTAGGTTAGGTTTTCCTGTTATCTGAATTTCTGGCTTCCTGATGTAGAAATGTGTAGCTTTTGAAGACATGAGATAAAGGGGTGAGAAAAACTTTATCATTCCAAGGTTGCTGTTAAGGCAGGGAAACACACTCATGCATTTGCACACATAAAGATAACCAAAATATTCCTCTGCAGGATTTTGTTTTAAATACCCAGGAGAATCCACGATCAGACCTGGCTTGAATATACAGTATTTCTCATTCCATGAGAAAAATGGGATTCAGAAAAGAAATGGAAAACTGAAGATGGTTCTGTGAAAAGCAGAATGGCAACTGCTGCAGAATGAAGAGTTGACACGTAGATTGGCTCTTTGACAGTTTCTCTAGAAACAAGGAGAGGACTTGAGATCACCCACAAGTACCCCAGACCAGATGTGGTATTCAGCAGGTTCTGACCAGTTCTGGAGAACCAGTAGTGGAAATTTTGAGTAGGTTGGAGAACCAGCAAATACCACCTATGACTGGAGAGTTTACAGTGTCTTTCCCCTGCCACGCCCACCAAGCCATGCCCACAGAACCGGTAGTAAAAAAAATTGAATCCCACCACTGCCCCAAACAATTGCTTTTCATATAAGGAGGCTGCAAGACAGGGGTCTTTGGCAGGTTTAGAGATCTGAGAGACAAGGGAATGGCATCTTTGTCCAAAGCAAGCTGGTGTCTTTAAAAGGACACTGGTTTTACATACAATATTTCCTTTTTTAATCACACTTTTTGAAATGGCTTGTTAATTAGTTTTCAGCTGTTAGAAATCTTTGGTTAGACAAGCTTGAAAACACCAGGCAAGTTTCCTTCAATTCCTAGCAAAGCAATTTTAAATACAAATTTAAGAACTTAAACTGTTGAGTTTTTCCCCAAAAAAGGCAGCAAAAGGGTAATTAAAACTTTGATTCTGGAAAGTTACAAACAGACTAAGGATCCAGAGGGATTTGAAATAGGATTTTGAAATTATAAAAATCCTTCTCCTGGGAAAATACTTTTTGTTTGAATTTTTTAAAAAACAACAATAACTTTAAAAATGGTATACTAGAGAGGGCCAGAAAGAACTAAAGATCACAATTAAAAGAGTTAATTTTAAGAGTGTTTGCCTCTGTATATAGACTGTATTTAAAAAGTGCTATAGAAATTATCTGATCTGATTGAGGCTGATTTGAAAATGAATTTTAAAATAATATACTGAACTGACACACTGTGGAACAGAAAGAAGGTTTTATGTTTGTTTTTGTTGTGATAAAAATAAAAAAAATTCATGTAAAAAAAAAGAAAATGAATTTTAAAATAACTTGTTACATTAATGATGTGGAAAAAGATGTTATGCTGGACATACAAAAGAAACCAACTAATGTCATAATAATTAAAAGGGATAAACAAATAATAAACCAATAGAGTGACCTAGATAATTTCTCTATATTAGGCTTACAAAAGAGCCTTATTAAACATAAGAAGTTTTCTGAAAAGAGACAAGTAAATAAATAAATAAGATTCAAGTCTTAGGACATTATGTAACAAACATAAACAAACAAACATTGACTAAAGTTCAAGATTGTTAAAAGTAAAATGAAGGAATATAAAGTTGATTTTTTGATCAAGGTTAAAATAGATACGTTATATAATCCCTAATGGATTTTGCTGACATCAGGACTGAAATGAGGCAATTGTATGGGTTTGCTTATTTTCCAAGGAGAAAATATGATTTTAGAAAATTCCAGTTTCAAATAAAAAATATCAGTTACCATTATCCTCATAATCCCAAAACTGTGCTTCTTTCTACCCTGCCTTCCCTCTTGTCCTCTCTCTGGTTCCTGAGTCCCAATTCCCTCTGGCCAGTACCTGTAGGGGCACCTCCTTGCCCGCTCTTCCTTGCTGGCACTCTCTCTCTAGGTGGCTGATGAAGGCACTCTGATTGTTGACAAGGGCAGCCAAAGCATTGTACTTCCCCTCCAGTTGACGATAACTGGCCGCCACCCGTGCGGCTTCAGCAGAAGCATTGGCTACACGCCACTCCAGCAGAGAGGTTTGCACTGGCCGTTCTCGTCGTTGAACGATCTCATGAAGCAGCTGAGTGTAGAGCTGGGTCACCCGGGCATTGACATTGCGGCTTTCCTTGCGTAATGCCTTAACTTCGCTCACCATGGCTCCATCCACCTC
The DNA here is from genome assembly GCA_023653725.1 of Bungarus multicinctus. NCBI lineage: Eukaryota > Metazoa > Chordata > Lepidosauria > Squamata > Elapidae > Bungarus > Bungarus multicinctus. The sequence goes on from CM042834.1 coordinate 160,301,104, forward strand.
CACCAGTCGCCGTAGTTCATCCATTTGGGCCTGCTGCCGGCTCATCTGGACATGGAGCTCTTCCACCTCACTACGGTTGGGACCTGGAGCTTCAGGGGGAGGACGTACACTGCTCCAGCACACTGCTCCCGTGAACTTCTGCTGGGGCAAGATGAAAGTGTAGGTACATCTTGGTCCAGTGATTGGTTCAGGACCTGAGAGAATTGGCCTGGCCAGGCTCAGTAACAGCAGCACCAACACTGAGGACCAAGTCTCCATACTTGTGGGGGGGAAAGCAAAAGCCGCCAGAAGGGTGGATCGGAAACAAGTCCTCCTCTCAGAAGACCTACAAAGCAGAGGATAAACAACTTCAAACCTAATAAGGCCTTAGCAGCAAAGAATGCACAATAAAACCACCTGTTTACACAAATGATACAAAACTTGCATAGGGCCTTCCCTTGGGCTTTTTCATTATCATAACTCATGAGAGGAGAAAACTCCACCTACTTGCATGTCAGTATTTGGAGCCAACTAAAAACAAAACTGATACAAGACTGACATGTGAGATGGCTCAATTTCTCGGACATCTCTCTTCGGTAAGTGAGAAGCAACCAAGACAGAAACTCTGAAGGGTGTTTCCATCTTACAAACTTCACAATTGGCAAATAGCCAGTTTACATTTGGATTAACATTGCAATGGGATTTGAGAAGCAAGAGATAAACCCTGGACCAGATGAGGCTTCTAGTTCCTGTGTAAACAGAGTATCCACTCCCAGGACTCTTGGGCAGTTCCATCTGGATTTTATCACAGCTTCTTTAACCCCCACCCCTTCTCTTGCTGGCTTTCAAGAACAGTAGGGATTAAAATAGCTGCGGGTATTTATTGTTAGCAGTGGGAGAGTTGGAACCAGCCAACATGAGTACTTTCAGACAAGTCAGTTAAGAAAAGGACAGAAAATCATTACACTGTCTTCCACTCTCTGTCAGCCAGCTATTGCATAAAGTTACTCAGAAGTAAGTCTGAATGAATGCAAAAAGACATGAGATTCTTGCGAAACTCAGGAAGTCCTTGTAGACATTAAATTTTTAGTTTGAATATAAAAGACTAAATGAACATAAGGTCTTAGCTATGAGAGCTAGTAGTTATTAACATCTAAGGACCAGTGGGAATCTCCCATTTGCCAAAATAATTTCATTTCAAACAATTCAGTCCAATTTTTTCCCCAAGATATATCTTGCAAAAGATCAGATACAAGCCAGTTACAGCTGTAATCCAATGCACTTGCTTTCTAAGCTACATTTAATTAGCCATGCACTGCACAATAAAAGCCAAAAATATGTATTTGCATTTAATGTATTTTACCTTCAGGTATTTTAAGCATCCACTGAGAAGGGACTGATCACTATTTAGTTTATATCTGAAACAGAATGTTAACATACCTTTCTCAGGTGGTCTTGAGGAAAATACTCTGAAATCAAGGACTACATACAGGTAGTCCTTGATTTACAACTATTCATTTAGTGACTGTTCGTTACAACAGCATTGAAATAAATGATTTATGACGTTTTTCATACTTACCACCTTTGCAGCCTCCCCTTGGTCACATGATCTAAATTCAGCTATTTGGCAACTAGCATTGTTCTGAGGTCATATGATCACCATTTGTAACATTTCTAGCTGGTTCTCAGCAAGCAAAGTAAATGGGGGAAGCCAGATTCATTTACACAATTGCATGATTCACTTAACAACTGTGGCCAAAAAAATGGGGTAAAATTCCCTTAACAATCCTTTGTCTTGTTTAGTGACCAAAATCTTGGGCTCAATTGTGATCGTAAGTCAAGGACTTCCTGTATTTGCTTAGAGGAAAATTGCTCTATTGGTGCCATTGACCAATATACTTCTCTCAAATATCAAAGGATTTTTTTTCTCCTCTTTCAAAACTGCAGCACAGGAACAAAAGCATCAAATTCCAGCCTTTCCCCTAGTATGCTGCTTGTCTCTAATTCCAATAATCAGTTGTCATTCATTTGACAGTATTTACATGGAAACATTATCTTATACATTAGATCATGTATACATTAAAGGGGAAGATATATATATAGCAGTTTTTCTTGAAATGTGGTCATAGGATCTCTTGGGGCGGGGTCCTCAAAACCTCTCAGAGGTCTGAGAAATCAAAATTATTTGCCAATCTATATTGAAAAATAATAAACACTAAAATCCCATCAAGCAAATGTGAGAAACACTAGTGGTAGTATGAACATATGAATTTTAAGTTTTAATATGATAAATATCAATAAATGTAAGGCATACAATCAAAAGTTATTTTGGGGTCTTCCATCATGTTTAGAAGTGGGAAGGAGTCCTGAGAGTTTAAGAAATGCTGCTCTAAGACAATCTTTTCTTCTGCCTTTGGCATGAACTTCCGAACCAGCTACCTCCATGTTTCCAAATTCCTAACCTCAATTTGAATGAATAACATAACATCTGTGAATCCAAATGAAATAGATATTTGTTTCAATACACTGTATGGTACATCTATGGTTTTAACAAAATCCAGAGGGGAAAAGCACAGCGTTAAGTATGTATTAAGTAATGTATATTAAAGGCAGCTTTAACGTGAAACTTAAAGTAAAGGCTGGAAATCAAAGCATTATAATCTCAAGTCTCACCATGTTTCACCCATAGATCAACTAAGGCTGCAGTCCTAAACATACTTATTCAAGAGAAATAATTATTAAGTGCAGTTGTATTTATTTTTGAGGAATGTAAATAAAATTGCATAAATCTGGCTTTAGGGCTATAATAAATTTGAATTGATAGAAGAGAATATTTGTTGGGTGAACTTTGCACTCTATGTATGTATGTATGTAAAATGAGAGCAAACTCCACTCTCTAAATAGAACTCATGATGTTACCTAGTTTGTTAATGAAACATCTGTAAGAAAACAACCAAACTCAGAGATCACCGAAGACTCCATAAATTTGAAATGAATTCAAATTGTATTAAAATAATCAGATTTTGCTTGTCAAAAAAAGAAGAGGGGGCTTATGAGCCCCTACAGAGTGTGCATTGATAATGAGAAAGCATTTTTTTAAAAAATCACATTATTTCTATAAAGCACATATAGAGTATCATTGTCCTGGAACTGAATATTTCCTTCCAAGATTATAGATGTAAGTAAAGGTACATCTTAAACAATATCCAAAAAGAGATCATTCTGGCGAAAAAACAAATCAGTCACGTTGCCAACTTCAGAAGCCGATACAAAAATCTATGCCACCAGATAAAAACTGAATGCACTAATTATCACATTAAACAAGAGGAAAACCTTCTACGCACAAATTCCACCTGTGCTTTCTACAATTTTGTAAACAACAAACTAAAAGACTCAAGGTCCATCCCACCCCTGAAAGGACCTAATGGCAAAGACTGCAATGATGATACCATCAAAGCAAACCTCTTTAACACATTCTTTGGCTCAGTATTTGTAAACAGCAATGGATCAAGCCCAGTACTTCCTAGTCGAACCACAGACAAATACAATGATTTAATACATATAGATTTTACAGAAGACATTGTTGAAAAAGCACTGCGCGATCTAAAACCATCCCTATCTATTGGACTGGATGGAATATGTGCCTACTTCTTTAAAAAGCTATCTACTGGCATAGTCAAACCTCTAAGCATAATCTTTGAAAAATCTTTCAGGACCAGCTCCTTGCCAAACCTATGCTCACAAGCCATGGTCATCCCCATCTTCAAAAAGGGAGACCCCAGCCTAGTTGAAAATTACAGACCAATCTCTTTATGCTGCGTCACCTGTAAAGTCATGGAATTAATTATTAACCAATCCATCATCCTCCACTTAGAAACAAACAACCTACTCTCTAATAAACAATTTGGTTTTACGAAAAAACTATCATGTAAACTGCAACTCTTACATTGCAAAAACATATGGACTACACAACTCGATCAGGGCAAAGCAATAGACACAATCTACATAGACTTCTGTAAAGCCTTTGATTCATTGGTACACGACAAACTAAAATCTTATGGTATCTCTGGACACCTACATAACTGGATAGAAGCATTCTTGTCAAACAGACAACAAATGGTCAAAATTGGGAGCGTCCTATCAAATTCTGTACCTGTCAACAGTGGTGTCCCCCAAGGCAGTATTCTAGAACCAACTCTCTTCATACTCTACATAAATTACCTCTAATCATATCAAAAGCAACTGCATTCTCTTCACTGATGATATAAAGCTATTCAACACCACAGACAATACTGCTACCCTTCAAAAAGACCTTGACTATGCATCAGAATGGTCAAACAAATGGCAACTTCAAATCTCAACAAATAAATGCTCTGTCTTACATATTGGCAAAAAAAATCAGAAAATAAAACACAGACTGAATAGTCAAGACCTTGTTGATGATCAAAACTCTGTAAAGGTCCTTGGAATACTCATCTCTAATGATCTAAGTGCTAGAGCCCACTGTAACTACATAGCCAAAAAGGCATTAAGAGTTGTTAACCTAATCCTAAGTAGCTTTTTCTCTGGTAATATCACACTACTAACTAGAGCATACAAAACATTTGCTAGACCAATACTCGAATACAACTCATTAGTCTGGTACCTGCATTACGTATCTGATATTAACACAGTTGAGAAAGTCCAGAAATATTTCACAAGAAGAGTTCTCCACTCCTCTACTCATTGCAGAATACCTTATGCCACCAAACTCGAAATTCTAGACCGAGAAAACCTAGAACTACGCCACCTTCGGTCCGATCTAAATATAGTATATAAAATCATACATTGCAATGTCCTACCTGCAAATGAATATTTCAACTTTAATCATAACAATACAAGAGCACACAATAGATACAAACTCAAGGTTAACCGCACCAAACTTGACTGCAGAAAATATGACTTCAGCAACAGAGTGGTCAATGTTTGCAATACTCTACCTGACTCTCTGGTTTCTTCCCCAAACCCCAAAAACTTTAACCTTAGACTGTCTACTATTGACCTCACCCCCTTCTTAAGAGGCCTGTAGGGGACATGCATAAGCACACCAATCGTGCCTACCATCCCTATCCTATTGTTTCTTTTTATTTTTCTTATTAGTATATCTCATGTATTCAAACCTATATTTATTCTTATACCTGTATCTTGTAAGCAATTGACAAATCAAATAAATACTTAAAAGAATACTAAAAAAGAGTTTAGTAATGTAATGAAAGGCAGTGGGTTTAAAACTAAGACTTTTTGATTTAGTCTGTCTTAGGCATGAATACAGCTATATGACTTTTGGGCCAACCATTTTCTCTCAGCCCAATGAAAAAGGCAATGGAAAACAAATTACAGTATGTTGTGACTCAACATAATCTTAAATAAAATTCAGTGCATTTTTAAAAAAATTCATAATAATGATAATGACAATGAAGTCTGTATGGTGGATAGCATCTGGAGAATATAAATTATTATTGCCTTTATTGTCAGAGTACAATAAAGTACAAGGGAAGTACTTGCAAATAATAATAAATAATGTACAGCATATAAGGGAAAAAAGAAGAATTGCAAAATTCAAAGACCTGAAAATAAAATGATTGTTCCAATAGTAATGGGCGCTTGGGGTGCAATTCCAAAACAACTGGAGCACCACTTGAACACTATCCGCATTGACAAAAATCACCCTCAGTCAATTCAAGTGAGGGTACTTGGAACAGCTTACATCCTGTGACAGGACGCTTAACACCATCAAGCAACAATATCTGGAAAATAAAGGACTTGGAAATCGGAAAGGACTCGATATGTGGATAAAAATGCCTAATACAGTCTGAACATCTAGCTGATTTCTGTGATGAATCATAATACAGGCAATCCTCTACTTACAATAGTTCACTTAGTGACTATTCAAAGTTATACCACCATTGGAAAAAGTGACTTATGATCATTTTTCACACTTTCACACTTATGACCGTTGCAGTATCCCCGATCATGATCGAAATTCAGACGGTTGGAAACTGACTCACATTTATGACAGTTGCAGTGTCCTGGCATCAAGTGATCAACTTTTGCCCCTTTCTGACAAGCAAAGGCAATGGGGAGACCAGATTCACTTAACAACTGTGTTACTAATTTAACAACTGCAGTGATTCATCTAACAAATATGTCAGGAAAGGTCGTAAAAGGGGGAAAAACTCACTTAACAAGTTTTTCCCTTAGCAACAAACATTTTGGGCTCAATTGTGATCATAAGTTGAGGACTATCTTGAATCTACACGTTGACAAAATTTCCATCTATCAATTATAAAAGATTATACTCTTAGATTTTGCAAAGATACTATTCTGATGCATTACAACATCTTAAGTTCTTGGAAAGAATTTGATGAATATTAGCTAAAGAATTGGCAGCTGTGACTTCACATTGTTTATGAACAGATAATAATAATAATTTATTATGTATATCTGCCTTCCATTATGCATGTTGAGATATTCTCTTTCACATATTTATAAAATGAACTGACCAAACTCCAAACAGACCCAGAATTTATACCCAGGGGAAATTTATTTAATTATTGTACTAGTGAGTTGTTTTAAACTCTAGCAATCCCATATATTTTTTTGCTGTCCAATAACTTGGTGGTTTTCAACTTTTTCTTCGCACACTCCCTTTAAATATCTTTTGTGGCCGTGGACCATGGTCACGGACCCCAAAGACTTAACTCAAGATATTAAATCATAATATTTCTTCAAGCCTTCACGGGGCCCCCAGGAGTCTACAGACCACAAGTTGAGAACCACTGCAACAGCTTATATCCTGCCTCTTTTTAGGCATCTAAGTACCTCTAGGTAAAATAAAACCATGTAAGGCCACATAAAACAAAGGTTCAAATCATCAAAATAAAACCCATTATATTGGAATCTAAACCACATAATAGTCCTCTTTGAATTGGCTGCATCCATTTAACTTGCATCTTTAGCCCTGAATCCCTGAAGAAAATGTCTTGACTTGAGCAATGTAACTTCATTGATATGCAATTAGGATGGATGGGTAAGGTAGAATTCCTTAGTGAGGGGTCTGCCCATTAAGAAGGTCAGATTCCTGGCTCCTTCTCCTTTGACCTTTCCTGAAAGATGGTTTCTCAGTCTGTAGCCCTTAACCCACCTGTTAAAGATGGGCAGACTCTGCCTGGTTGAGGTACAAATGGTGGTATCAGTTCAACATTTTACTGTCATTTGAATTCCTACTTCTGAACAGAGAATTGAGCCTGTAGGATGTAGGACTGGGGAGAAGCAATCAACGCTGTCACCAATCTGGAGAGCAACAAGGATCAGAATGGTCAAACAAATGGCAACTTCAAATCTCAACAAATAAATGCTCTGTCCTACATATTGACAAAAAAAATAAAAATCAGAAAATAAAATACAGGCTGAATAGTCAAGACCTTGATGATCCAAACTCTGTCAAGGATCTTGGAGTACTCATCTCTAATGATCTAAGTGCTAGAGCCCACTGTAACTACATAGCCAAAAAGGCGTTAAGAGTTGTTAACCTAACCTTACGTAGCTTTTTCTCCGGTAATATTATACTAATAGAGCATACAAAACATTTGCTAAACCAATACTCGAATACAGCTCATCAGTCTGGAACCCACATTACGTATCTGATATTAACACAGTTGAGAAAGTCCAGAAATTAACACAGTTGAGAAAGTTCACAAGAAGAGTTTTCCAGTCCTCTACTCATTGCAGAATACCTTATGCCACCAAACTCGGAATTCTAGACCGAGAAAACCTAGAACTACGCCGCCTTCGGTCCGATCTAAGTATAGTATATAAAATCATACATTGCAATGTCCTACCTGTCAATGAATACTTCAGCTTCAACCATAACAACACAAGAGCAAACAATAGATACAAACTCAAAGTTAATCGCACCAAACTTGATTGCAGGAAATACAACTTCAGCAACAGAGTGGTCAATGTCTGGAATACTCTACCTGACTCTCTGGTTTCTTCCCCAAACCCCAAAAACTTTAACCTTAGACTGTCTACTATTGACCCCACCCCTTTCCTAAGAGGTCTGTAGGGGGTGTGCATAAGCGCACCAACGTGCCTACCATCCCTGTCCTATTGTTTCTTTTATATTTTATTTTTCTTATATGCATCCACGTTTTCATAACTATGTTTTTACTTATACCTATTATCTTGTAAGCAATTGACAAATAAAAATAAATAAAATAAAAATCTGCCACCAATGCCACATGAGACAACACCATACAAGCAATGGCATGGAAAGAAGTGCAGCCAAGGACACTTTCAAGAGTTGAGTCTACGTCCGCATTGTTTGGATATGGAAAGCTAATTTCCTACTAATTAGTTTCATCTTACTCAATTCCATTTTGTGGTGAAGATTGAACAGCTTTGCACTCCCCCCCCCCAATATTTATAAACAGAATAGGTTACTTCCTGCATAGACTGCTCCTTGTACACAAAGCTTCTTCGAACCAAAAGGCAAAAGGAATAAAAAATAATCCACATTAATAACCTTGTTCTATACTGTATATAGATGAGAATTGGCAGTTTTTTTGAAACTGTTGGAGAAGGACTTCTGTGTAACTTGTCCTCTCAGCCTATTATTCAATATCCCACTGTCTTACCTGCTTGCTGGTCACCTCCATGTCCAAAATAATCCTCCAGCTGTTTTGTGGCGTGAACCCACGTCCTTTGCTGAAGCAGGGAGAAGAACCCTCTAATCCCAGACTTCAACCCCTCAGCAGACCCCGTCTGTCTCTCGCATCAATGCCAGGAAAAAGTGTTAAATTCCTTGTGCTGCATACAGCAGACCATCAGGATATGATTTCCAGCTTCCTCTTAAGGCAGTCATAGAACTGTTTATAATAAGAATTAAAGGCACGGAGTGTGTTCCCTTCCCCTTGTTGCTTTCCAGATAGTTTGTCGAATTAACCCTTTTTCTGCATTCACATGATATTCTGAATTGTGGAACAGGCAAATGGGCTGGGTTTTCACAACTTTTTCACTCTCTCTCACGTAACTAACCAAATGAGCACACTGTATAAAGATAGCCACTAGGTCATTAGCTATCAAGTGTAGTATATGGTAATTCTTAACTTACAATGGTGAATGTGACCAGACTTTCCATTGCTATGTGATGCGGCCATAAAGCAAAGTGTGCAGGAAGTGTTGATCTGGGCAGGGAATTCCAGAGAAGGGTCATAACCACCACATGATGCCTTGATAACTTCATAACTGGCCGCTGAATGAATAGTAAGTCGAAGCCCCGAATGTAAGTAAATATATGTTTGTGTACCCCTAGGCATCTATTCTATTTGGGAGATGAAGAGCACATCATCTAGAACACAGATGTCAAAGAGAAGGAAAGAAGACAACAAGGGAAACTAAAAGTCATGCTCAGGTAAGCTCATCTAAGGTAGGAATATACACATCAGGTAAAATTTGTTCTGTTTCAATCTTTATCGAAAACAATTTCTGATGCAAACATTAAACAGATGATTTGGAAAGGTAAATTGGACTTACATTCTTAGGTGATCCCTTGGGAAATGTCTTCCATTTACCTTTCTTTTGCATTTAAATACCCTCAAGAGTCCTTCCACTCAGTTGATACATTTTTGCAGTCTTTTCTTTTAAAGCAAGGAAGTAAGTCTATCAGACTTCATTTCTTCCTAACATGGATCTGCTAGGAATGAAGCGTCCAAATTTACCCCCACCAGTTTTCTTGTAAACCCCTACCTTAAATCTTGCGTTCTCTAAATGTCCAGATTTATTTCCATGGAAAAAATGAAGCAAGCCTTTAGTGCTGCAGTTCTCAGTTGGGAGCCAGTATGTGCCCACAGCAACTCCCTTTGGCATTTATTAGGTTCCCTTCCCTCCTGTTCATTTTTAATTTGGTTGTGTTTTAATTGGGAAGTATCCTGGAGTTGACAGACAATAGTTTTGATCTTATTTGGGGTTTGGAAACTAATCAGAGTCGGGCTTGAATGTCATGTGCATGGGAGACTACCAGGGAATAGTAGAGCTGTAGACTAGACTAGGAAGTAGAAAAACATCTGGATAAGACAAAAGCAAAGAAACAGATAGATGAGCTTCATTGCGAGACCTTATGCTTTCCTTCAAGGACATGGAAATGTGGGGTGTTCCTCTAAGCCTCTGCCACAGTGGACACGTTTCAGTTTCATGGGGACAAATCTGTGAATTGATTTTAAACCTCAGACTTTATTCCTCACTTGAGCATAATTTCTTGGCCAAATTATACCTGGGGGTTCCGGTGATCTTGGTTTTCTTCTTGCAGCTCTGGGAAACTAGTATCCAAGCATTTTAACCTTGAGCTAGACAAATTCTCCACTATTGCATATTATTTTCAGACTCCTTTAGGCAGTTCTGGTCTAGGTAGGATGGAGCTGTTGGGAATATAACATTTACATTTTTAAAAAAGCAGTTTTCGGGAGGAGCGAAGCCACCTCTGCTCTGATCTCTGCTCTTTATCAATTTATTTGGCTTTTAGCCTCATTAGTTTGGTGCTGGGAAAGGTGTGTTTTGTAAATAGCTCATTTGTGAATGGAAGCATTTTCTGGCAAACTCTAACAAATAAAATTGCCTTAAAATTTCAGATGTCTCTCTGACCACAAATGTTGTCGATATCTCTTTACAGAGACGTGCAGTGGGAAAATCTCCACTGTAAATAGTTCTGTGATGCTCTCTTGCTCTCTCTCCAGATCCTCTCCTTCTTTGAAACCAATTGTTTTCACCAATGAACATAAAGGCTCCATTGTGTTTGAATGCAAGTACTTCCATCCCTGGGTAAACGTAAAGGGAAGTGGCCATTTTTCTTTTAGCCTTTATTAGAACTGCATTGGAAAGAATATGAAAAAAGAAAATGGAAAAAATAAGATGCGATGCTGCTGTTGAAGAGGAGCTGAAAGTGTCTCATGCTGACAAGGAAGTAATGTGTGGTCTTTTGTGTCTCACCTTTTGAATTTCAGTTTAAAGCACGTTTATTTTCTCGATAGTATTTATACAGTACAAATTGGCATTTATTTTACATTAAAAGAAGACTTACCTTGGATTTATTGTTTGCTGAAGCTGCCATTAATTTTTTTCCCCATACGTTTTTTCCCATACATGTCCCAGGGAGTGAATCAATCACTTAAACCATGACATGCTTGGGATAAAAATGAGCGGCTTGGCTACACTGGTATGATGGATAGCACTGAGTGATGGAGAATCCAGCTCTGAACAACTGAACTTAAAGAATATTTTTCCAGATCTTCACTAAACTTACTCTGTTCTAGAACTGGCCCCCTCACTGTGTTTTTGCTGGCAATGAGATAAACCAAATTACCTCATTCAATCCTGGCAAAGGATATCTCAAAGAGTGGTAATTCCCAAAAACTCGGTCTGTTGGGTTGGGTTGCTATGACTTTAACATAGAACATAGAACATTGATTTAAGCGTGGAAGTCTACAGGTTTCCTTTGCTTTATATGAATTTGTTATTTATGCAATTTATAATTTTCATCCAAGCAATTTGAACCAAAGGTCTGAAACATGCCAAAACTACTTCTTCCCCAAAACTGGAATATTTTCCCCCAAAAAACCTCTTTTGGCTCCCAGTCATATGTTTACTATTATGTTGTGCAATTGTTCCAGTTGTGTGTCCTGTCCCCTACTTATTTCCATAATTGCAATAGTTATAACTGTTACTATGGAGTCAAAATCGCCGTGAACATCTTGTTCAACCCTCTATCTAAAATAAAAAAGGACCTGCTCTTCCAGTCCTTTCATTTTGATTTTTGGAGGCCTTTGAGATTTTAAAATGACTGATTACAAGAATAAATAGTTTCAATGATAAATAATGCTGTTACTTTAAATGAAAGAAGACAACCATATGGATAATGTCATCACGTAATTCAGCCACTAGGTCGAACAAGTTTTTATTTTCAGTATCTTGCAGATTCCAGTTCTTCCTCTTTCTTTTTTTGCTGCTAAAGGGGAAATAATACATTTCTCTTGTCACTTTTTGATAACTAGTTCCTTTCTGTTTACATCTCAATGGAATTTCACAACTGAAAGTTCTAGATCATCCTTAAGGCCCTTTAGACATCAATTTCCATCATTCTCAAATGTTATGAAAGGAATAACATCTAACACATTTGAAGAGCACTAAGTTGGAAAAACCTGTCCTAGTGGCCCATGCTTCTTAGATTAAGTGCTCTCTGTTTTTTTCATTTCTGGTAACAAAATGTTCGTTTTCGCCATCGCCACAAATCTTGCTTCATGTAGTGATATACCGTAGAGATCCATGGAAATGGCTTTGAGGGAAATGTTCCGAAAGTCACCAGAAAGACGAAAAGGGTAGAAACTTTCCTTTAGTCCTTGGAAAGAAGTAATATTAGAAAATATCTCAGGTTGACTCCTCCCTGGCTCTGGTGCATAAGAGGAAGAGGAGGAAGAGCAAGACTCGGTTAATGTAGCCTATCTCATAAAACAGAGTTCTAGTCTTCTTGTAGAGTTTGTTCTAGACAACTTCGATTGGGTGACAAGGATCTCCAGAAGCCTGATATTTTTCACAGGCTCTATCCAAAGCAATGAAGTTTTTTTAAAAATTGACTTCCAAATGCTATGAAAAAGTTCATTGACCATCAGACTCATGGACTATGAACCATTATCTGTATGGAATGTAAAATTATACAGACACACTTAAATGCAGTTAATTACAGGGCATGTGATTATGTTTGGAATTTTACTGACTGAGGTTTTGTCCATTCCACACAAAGCTGGGAACATTTCCTGTTAGCAGTGCATTGCTCCGAGTTTATTTTCTCAGACAGTGGAACATTCCCACGATCCTGTGTCTAAAAAAGCCTTTTCTTGCATTTTAATAATTACCGGTAGTTATTTATACTGGCTAGATGTGGTTGTTCATATTTCTTCTTCAAAGCAATTATGGCAACACCCTAAACTATCATTGCTTACAATGTATTCTTCTAACTCTAGCTTAAAATGGGTGCATGAGAATTAAAAGTCTTGCAGTGAGATGGAAGGCAAACAATTTAAATTAATTAATAAACAAAAAACCTGGTAATTAAGTAATCATTGCTTGTGTTAACTTTTTTTCCTAGTAGTTTCCCACAAATGCAGGATCTGGTTTTTTCAGATTAACCAAGTGGGGTGAGAGTACATGTGGGCTGACAGAATGACTGGTCCAAAGTCACCCAACTGGTTTTCATGGCTAAGGTGGGGTTAGAATTCACACTCCTGGTTTCTACGCTGATGACTAAACTGGTTTTCATTTGTTTGCAATAACATACCCATCTCTTATTAATTTCCTCAAAAAAGAGATGATTCTGGCAGCTCTGCATAACAAGTTGCCCTTGCAGAAATATCTCTAACAACAGGGAATGCAGAGGCTCTCTTCCTAAAGACAGTGAGGTCATTGAAACAGATGACATGATACAGAGCATAGGGGGAAAGATTTGGTACTCCTCCTCCTCCTTCCAAAATGCTTTATATAGAGATGCCTTTGAAGACAATGTGGAAACAGCAATTGAGATAGTAGTTAACTACAACCCCAATAACCTGTGTAGTGCACATTATATTGGATTATGATAGTCTTCAGAGAGAATCCAAGGAATTGGTTTTATAACACCCTCCATTAGCTTTAGTTCCAGTGATCTTTAGGAGCGTCTCCTCAATATGAAACCTACCCATCCTCTAGTCCAGTGTTTTTCAACCTTGGTGGTTTGAAGATGTGTGGACTTCAACTCCCAGAATTCCTCAGCCAGCAGAGCTGGCTGAGGAATTCTGGGAGTTGAAGTCCACACATCTTCAAACCACCAAGGTTGAAAAACACTGCGTCTAGTCCATACTCATTCTGGGTCAGGATGTTCATTGTCTCCCATCCAGATGGGATGGGACTAGGGTCTTGGAGACAATGTTATTCTATGGCTGCCCTTTTTTATGCAACAGCCTATCTTGCTCCTCTTTCCAGTTCAATTGGTACCTATCCTTTGGAAAGCTGTGAAAACAAAATTCTTTCAATAGGCCTTTGAGAATTAATAACTGCTCTTACTAGGATATGAGTTAGACCCAATGCTATTGATACCACAGTTCCTTTGCCAGAGGACAAGGTTTCCTACCTATTTGAGGGTGGGGGAACAGTTTGTGTTCTTGTCACAGTCGTGACTCTCCTTAGAGCAGGAGCTCTGAGAAGTATTCTGCATGCCCTTATGGCACCAGAGGTGTATAGTTCAAAGACATGAATGTTTGTGCCTTTTGTATGCAGATGATATTATGCTGCTGGCTGAGAAATTGAACCATCTGATCCAGCTATGAGTATGAACTTGTATTTCAACATATCAAGGACAAAGCTGGTGTCATCTGAGGGGTTAATGGGATAGATTATTGCAATTAAATGGCTCCCAACATTAAAATAAGCAGGTTAATTGGTTAGTTGGTGAGTGTTTATTAAAGAAAGGGAAATGGACAGAAAAAACTTAAGGCACACAATTTTTCCTAGTATGTTAGTGTGTTTCAACAAATATTGGCAAAAAGAAAAAAAAAGTAGAAACAGCTGTGCATAAAACAATGTGCTTTCTCCCAATGTCATGGGAGTCAGGTGTGCCAGAAGAACCATCAAAATAGTTGAATGAAATAGTAGTGAAATACTTTGTGGCAAAACAGAGTCATAGAATAAACAGAGTTGGAAGGGACCTTGGAGGTCATCTAGTCCAACCCCTTGCTCAAGCAGGAGCAAATATTAGCCTCTACCTGGGATCGAACTCACAGCCTCCTGATTGTGAGGTGAGAGCTCCACCTCTAGGCCACCACACCTAGACAAGAAGATGGATGAACATTGAATAGAAAGTTCATGACCAGCACAGGAAAAGTTCATGGAGGTAGTTTGGTCACAGAGAGAGAATGAATTAGACCTGAGTTCACCAAAGTATCTGGCTTTGTGGAGAGACATGACGGGGTGGAGAAGAGATGGTTCTACGTGAGCAGCAGCCAAGCACATGTGCGTGCAGCTCCATTTGCACGAGTGGCAGGCATACGCACCTGCCACTGATGTAAATGGAGCATGCACGCATGCACTCACCCAATTGAGG
This sequence comes from Bungarus multicinctus, assembly GCA_023653725.1. Taxonomy (NCBI): domain Eukaryota; kingdom Metazoa; phylum Chordata; class Lepidosauria; order Squamata; family Elapidae; genus Bungarus; species Bungarus multicinctus. The sequence goes on from CM042834.1 coordinate 160,316,246, forward strand.
ATTGCACATGCCTGCTGTTTCCATGGCCCGGTTGCAAAGCCTTGCCATGACCCACAGGTTGGGGACCCCTGAATTAGATTCAAATTGTTAATCAAATATGTGAAGAAAAAGTCAAAATATGAAGGGCAAGACCAAGAAAAATTTGAATGAAGTTTATGAGATCCTATGGAACACAGAGAGTGAAGGTTTAAAGAACAAAAGGTAATGTATGAATTGACAGAGGGATACGGTAGAAACAAAAATGGTTTGCAAAGATAGTAAAAAGAACAACTGTACAGTGCCTTTTGTTAATATATGCTAGATTTTGCAAGAGCTGCTCTTCATTTTAATATCTTCAGTTTTAATTTAATTATTTAATTTCCATTTAATTCTTCATTTTAATTTCTTCGGAGTACTATTTCTTACCCTCTTTCTGTCCTTTGTATAACACTGCTTATTTGAATGGGAATAGCATAATGGGTATATATGTAGATCATCTTGCATTTTTGTTATTTGGTGCACACATTAAGAATTGCAGACAGACTTTATCCTAATCAGAATAGTCTTAGGAAAAAAATTAGAATGGGAGAAAGCCAGTGACCCTGTTTCAACAGGGAACAATTCTTTGATCTGTAAAATCTCATTCACAGAAGGGTTCTATAGAACACTCTTTCAATGGGTTGCAAGTTTAGAAGTAGAACTTCCAGAAAGGAACTTCTCAACTGATTTCCTAGGAATTTGTGTATTGGCTGCAGATAGTTAAAAGATATAACAAGAGAGAAAGGGGGTGGGGGAGAGACTTACTGACATCCTAAAAAAGAAAACCAGAATAGGTTACAGGAATAAATAAGTGAATGTGATAGAAGCTAGCCACATGTGGACGAATATAGTAAATAGTGTTGGTGTGAACTAAATAGGTTAGAATAGGATAGGTTGGATAGGATAGGATAGGAGCTGGAAGGGATATTGGAAGTCTTCTGGTCCAGCCCACTGCTCAAGCAGGAGAATCTATACAATCTCAGACAAGTGACTGACCAGTCTCTTCTTAAAAACCTCCAGTGATGGAGCACCTGCAATTTCTGGAGGCAAGCTGTTCCACTGGTTAATTATCCTTACTGTTAGGAAGTTTCTCATTAATTACAGGTTGCTTCTCTCTTTGATCAGTTTCCAATCATTATTTCTTGATTAGTTTAGATTTAGTTAGATTTCTGCCTTTGGTGTGGCTATATGGAGAAATCTAGGTGACTTGCCTGGAATGAAGAATTCAGCATAAGCAAGCTCTTCTTGAACAACCTGATTCTTAGAAGAATAGAAAAATAAAGACATTGACATTGTCATTAGTCACAGACTCAGTGATCCCTAGAGACTGATTTTTTTAAAAGTCCCAGTCACAAAGAATATTCACCTCATCTGGTAATATCTGGACCACTACTCTGAAAGAACTGAAGAAGCTTCTTGGATTAGAAGTGAAATGTTTTCAAGAAAAAAAAAACCCAAGAAAGTCTAGTTGCCTTTTGAAAAGCACCTTTGGAATAGCTCAATTTTGAGCAATTAAGAAATAGAGGAATGCTAATCCAAAATGATTTTTTAAATTTCATTATTCTGTATTCTAAAAAGAGGGTGCTCATTCACAAAGATAACTGACTGTATGCTTTAATGTTGATGAAATCAGCAACTGTTTTGATTGTGGGAATAAGCAGGGGAGAGAAGTGTGAACAGGAAAGAGAGACTGAGGTACATGCATAAAATATGTAGAAATCTGGGAATATGCCACCCCAATTGTCCCCTATCACTCATATACAAGGGGTATGTTGTTGTTTTTTTGCAAGAAAACTTAAGCGGAATAAATAGTATAGATATCCCATTGCAAAGCAACAAAATACAAAAATCAGAAAATCAGTGATGAATATGAAAATACACGATACACAGACATAGCAATACAGAACGCAGGACACACAGTTGAAGAGATACCTTTGCCCCAAGTCCCATAATTCCGCTTTCTATCTTCTTTCTCCCTCTTCTCCTTCCTTCTCTCTTGAGGCATTAACAGCTGAGGAAAATCAGCTACCCAGTTTCTATCAGTTATGTGAAAGGAATCCCTTCTTCAGCAATAAGAGCCAGCTGTTTTGCATCTAAAAATGGGTATCTCTTTTTTGAGTTGAGGTCTGAATTCTAATATTTACATCAGATATATTGTGCCTTTCAACAATGAAAGTTTCTTGAAGATTCAAGCTAGGGCTTTCCTTTAAGAGACGGCTTTGGATCAAAAATTGGTTTCTGCTGAGCTGACCAGTTACATATTGCAAAACTGAAGGTCTGGATTAGTAGAAGCAGATAAATAGGGAGATGCCAGCAGTAGCTTTATCCCCTCCCATCACCAATTCTTCCCATACTAGATACTCTGTCTTCCCTCCCCACAGCCCAGACAATCTCCTGGGACAGGAACCTGAATTTTGGCCTTGCAATCTAGAACTGTAAATGTTTACATGTTGCTCATTCCTGATGCTCTGACAGAGGAGAACTGCACATATTTTCTCTCTCTGGGTCTATGCTTGACCCTCTCCCTCAGTTCCCTGATCTGAGGGTTGGAGCTTGGCAACCCAAATTTTCCACTCTTTTTAATGAGTGGGTCAGCAGTTCTGTACCCACCTGCTACCAAAACAATTCATTATAGATTTAGGACCATCCCTTCTCAAGAAGAGGCTGGAGCAAGGGGAAAGAACCACACTGTTCTTCAGGATGAGAGTAGAGGGGACTTTTGCTAGATATTTGTCACGCAGCATTTGACAAGAGGAATGCCATCAATTCCTTCTGTACTTTCTTCCATTCCTCTCACACAAACATAAACAGAGAAAATAGATTGGATAAAGTTCTTTTAATGTGGAACCTTCACAGTAAAGCCTTTAGTTTGGAAGCAGCCTTACAATCACTTGACTATTAAAAATGTTTGAGCCTGGATGTTTTATGAATTCTCCAGAACATATTGTTACATCAAAAAAAGCTAATAATATTTGTGTGTCATTTAGGATTAAAAAATCCTCCTAAATCCGTCTAAATTCCATTCTTGGGAGAGTAGTTGATTCTGGCATGACTGTGAACAAGTTATTAACATCTCTTGCACAGACTATCAGTAGTATCAGAAAATATGTGTGTTAGATGGTTACCTTAAATAATGATTGTAAAGCAAAAAGCATGTTTGGGGATCACACACTGTGATCAACCTGTAAAATCCTACTCTAATGTATATAGGTCATTAGAACTTTCCCAAGGGTTCCATACCATTACAGAGTAATAGATTTAAGCAGCTCCCTTTGAAGGGTAATTTATGCTCCTCCCTTCCAGATCAAAGGAATGTCATCATACTGGTTCTTTTTTCCTTACTTAAGTGGGACTGTAAACGATTCTTGGAATCTTTCAAACTGGGCAGCCAATTTCTTTTACAACACATGATATTCTAAAGTTGTTTTTCTTTGTTATGTGTATTCTAAGCAATTAATAGAACCACTTATGGTGCACTTATGGTGGATATTTACAAGACCGCATTCTGCCATTTTCCTCCCACTGTCCGGTGCGCTCCCACAGGGAGGGTCTCCTGCAGTTCCCGTCGGCATCTATGTGCTGGCTGGTGACCCCGAGGAGTAGGGCCTTCTCTGTGGGGGCGTCTGCCCTCTGGAATGGGTTGCCCCTGGAGTTACGGACAGCCACGGACCTGGGGACCTTTAGGTGTGCTTTGAAAACCTGGCTTTTTGACCAGGCCGGCTTGGGCTGATTTTAGTTTTGGGGTGTTTTGTTTTTATTAAATTTTAGGGTTTTAGAGTATGGTTTTAAATTTGTTTACAGCCAGGGTTGGGTTTAATTTAGTTTTATTGTTTCACATATTTATTGTTTTAATCTGTACAGCTGTGCACCGCTCCGAGTCCTTCGGGAGAGGAGCGGTATATAAATAAATATTTTTATTATTATTATTATTATTATTATTATTATTATTATTATTATTATTATTATTATTATTATTATTATTATTATTATTATTATCATTATTCTGGGCACCTTAAAAGTTGACAGTTTGTCTTTTGGCTCCTGTACTTTCTAGAGAGCTTCCTTCCCTGGCTTGATACACCTGGACCCTGTTCATTTTAATGAACTGTAAAAGTTTTTTTTAAAAGCTCAGCTTTATTTTTTTTAAGGTAGTCACAGGAACTACCATTTAAATGTGCCTCTAACATGTCAGGCTTTGTGTGGATTTCAGGCCCAGAAAGCCATAAACTATTGGGTTCTGTGGTACCCTAAACCATAAGAAACTAAATCACATTATGGCTTATTGCAATGCACAAGGCAAGTCTGGAGATTGCAAAGCTGGTGGTTTAGCTTTCCAACCTTGATGCTCAGATATGGTATTAATTAAGTAAATAGATTTAATGTATGTGACATTTCCTTTTTTTATTGCCTGCTTAATTTAAAACTTTCAGCTGACTTTATCTCTTCAGCTCGCTTACATTTCCATCTCATTTCTACTGCCTGTATTGGCTAGGCTTAAAAGCCACAAGTATACTAATGGTAAGGTGAAGAAACGGAGACGTGTTTGGATGCAGTTGAACGTTCATCTGAGAAGAACCAGAGAGTTTAAAAAAGTGATGGGTTGGCAACTTTCTGAAGGCCCAGTGCAAGCAGAAACAGGCTGTTTAAAACCCCACTGATTTCACAGGAAGCTTTCAAAGTCAGGCTCTTGTTTTTATATCCTGTTCCTTGGGAATGGAATAAATTCATAAGTGATATGAAGCCATTGTTGGTTTTAACTATGATTTGTGAAATAATCCACAAGGATCGGGTTCATCCAAGATGAATAGAATAGAATAACAGAGTTGGAAGGGACTTTGGAGGTTTTCTAGTCCAACCCCCTGCCTAGGCAGGAAACTCTTCATCACTTCAGACAAATGGTAATCCAACATCTTTTTTAAAACTTCCTGTGTTGGAGCATTCACAACTTCTGGAGGCAAGTTGTTCCACAGATGCTTGCCATCCATTGTGGCTTACCAAATATAATGGCTAGGTTCTTGGTAGCATGCTACTGTCATCCCTAGAGTGATCGGAAATGGATGATCCAGCACATTGGAGGTTTCTGCTAGCATAGGATGGAAAACATTCGTTTCATTCCAAAATACCTTGTCTCAATGAGAGGGAGGCTATGTCCTCTGCAAATGATTCGTGGGAATCCTCCTTCAAGCTGATCACTCATAGTCAAAACTGACATTTTCTCAATGGTTGTTTAACAATATCAGTGTCCTCAAAAACTGGGAATTTTCTTTCAGATGTTGAAATAGAACATTGGTCAGAGTATGGAAGAGTTATATCCTGTAAGTAGTAGGAGAGCAGAGGCAAAAAAAGGACCAGGACAAGTTTGACTACAGAGAGATTTGAGTTGGCCTCTAGTGAAGCATCATATAACGCAATGGCTTCATCAAAAGATCTGATGTATGCTTTCATAGATATGCCCCTTGCTGTAAAGAAGCTCATTTGCAAGATCCAATCTGGGCCAGTCATCAGGATCAGAGGTTTAGTTTTCTGAGCTTTTTGATTCATACTGGAGTCCATCTTCACAAGTCCATAGATTTGCCTTCATTTGTAAGTTCATTTGCCTCCAACATGCTCTGCGTAAGCATCTACAAATGTGGCAGCTTTTACAAATATACCACATAGCCAAATGGACTCCCACCTAAGGGAAAATAAATTTCCCTCTTAGAAATTCTTGCCTCCTGAGAGTGGGGAAAGCTTAACAAGGCAATGCATATTTGCAGTTATTTAATGTTGCTGGTGTGGAAATTGTGTACCTCCAGCTGAAATGTCAATTTCTGCTGTGTAGCACTCACATCTCACACACACACACAAATTCATGGAGCACATGAGTTCACATTCTTATTCCCCAATGAAAATTGGCTGCTAAAAGTCAATATGTTGCCAAAGCTTTCTGTTTGTTGTATTGAAATGCAGCAGAGAAACTAGGGAACAACTTTCATATAACCTGTCAAATCTTCAGGACAGAGTGTGGCATGGATTGGGTAACTGCTCCTTGCTGATACAGGCCAAGAAATAGCCCAAATGGGTTAAGCTTTAGTTGGCTGCTGTCTTTTATTCAACGAAGAAGTACAATGCTGGAGGCTCACTCTCCTTTGAGGGCACTACCATGTGCTTTCAATTTCTACTTCTTTATAAGAAAGGCAAGGAAGAGGGCGCAAACTAAAAATATGTGGTTGGGTTCCAGGAAATAATATTCCAACCTTACTCTGACTTTCTTCAGAATTAGCTGCTGGAACTGCCAGCATGGATCTTAATGTGACTCCCTTGCCAGTTTCAAATTATTGTAGTGTTTTGCTCAATTCATGTCCAGTTCTCTACCCTGATGTGATGTTTGCTTTGCTTCCAGAGCTTTTAAAATGATAACAGTTATGCTTATGTAATGCATAATACAGTATATAAATTAAGAAACCAGGTGTACTGTAACTTGTTTTTACTATTAGCAATGCTTATTGAACAATTTGATGCTCTTAACCATTCGCAACACTTGCAGTTTATAATTCTGCCTGCACTTTTATCAAAGTATTTTTAAACAGTGACAATGGAGTATATATTACTATGTTCAACTATTCAATTATTTTTAAAATGCTATCCTTGCAGCTTGATCTATTTTAAAAAGATGTTGACAGGACAGAATAACAGTACTTGTAACAGGGAGCCCATTTCCATAATTATGGCATTCTTCAGATTCTTGACTATCTTGACTAAATAGCTCCAACAGAGATGTTGGAATGCTACAAGGGTGTGAAATGAATCAGCTAGACTAGCCAGTGTAAGACACAAATATTGTATCACACTTGTACTGTAAGATCTGGTCTGGTGGGATGACAATTTGCTTTTTAAATACAAATTAGAGTGCTAATAATTTTTAAGCTTTTGAAATACTTAGGACTTAACTAAGGAAATGTCTTTCCCATTATGAATCTGCCTATATGTTAAAACAGAATACCAGAGACTACTGCTTATCTCATCTTCTGGTGGTTTGGAAAACAGGTTGACCGCCTCTTCTCGGTGGCAGCCCCTCAAATATTGAAATACTGCTATCTTATCACTCCTACTTCTTTTTTTTCATTAGACTAGACGTACCCAATTTCTGCAATGTTTTAGCCTCTAACTCCAAAAAGAAGTCCAAATGAAAAGCTGTCACCTTCTCTTTCCTTATAATATCACTAAGCATCTATCCCTAACATCAGTTTTCGGCCCAGACCACAAGGAGACCTAACCCTAATTCTAACCCTAATCCCAACCCTAAACAAGGGTTAATTTTCATTTGAAAGGGATTTTCCCATATAATATATATACAGTGTTCAAAAAAAAAAAGGTCTGATCATAAAGATGTCACATTCTCTTTCCTAATAATACCATTAAGAATCCATATCTAACTTCAGCTTTCAGGAGAGATCCCAAGGGGATCTAACCCTAACCCTACTTCAATTCTCATTGTGAGAGGGATTTTTCTATGTAATGTACTGTGCTCCAAAAAGAAGGCCAAATGAAAAGCTGTCACATTCTCTTTCCTTATAATATTACTAAGCACCTGTCCCTAACATCAGTTTACTGCCCAGACAACAAAGCAGACCTAACCTAACCCTAGCCCCAACCATAACCCTAGTTTTATTTTCATTGTAAATGGGATTTTCCTATGTAATTTACTGTGCTTCAAAAAAAAAAAATCCAAATGAAAAACTGTCACATTGTCTTTTATTATAATACCGTGTTTCTCACAAAATAAGGCCAGGCCTTATTTTTGTTTTTTGACCCCCGAAAAAACAGCTAGGCCATCTTTTCGGGGGTGATTTAATTTCCTCCCCCACCTAGAGCGCCCCATATGCACTCACCTCTCCACGAGGCCGCTTCTATCGGCCGATTGAAGCTTTCCAAAGGCAGAGTCACCAGCCGCTTTGGGGCCAGGCGTGGCTGCCCGCGTCCTCTCGCCATGAGGCAGTTTCTTTTGGGTGATGGAAGCTCCCCAAGGGCAGTCACCAGACACTTCGATCGGCTGGTAGAAGTGGCCGCATGGCGAGGGGAGTGTGCGTGGGTGCTCGCCCCGAGGCCGCTTCTACCGGCTGATCGAAGTGGCTGGTGACTCTGCCTTCGGGGAGCTTCTATTGGCTGATGTTCTATCGGTAGTAGATTGGTGTATTCTAGCCTAGGCTACCTGCAGGGCGCTCCTAAAGGCAAGTTTTCTCCCCCCCCAGCCCTTCCCCCAATTTCTCTTTACCTCGTGTAGTTCTAACGAACGATGTGAGAAATGGCGGGGAAACGCATGGTTTAAATAGGCCTAAATTTTGGGGACGGGGCTTAATTTCACCTCATGCCTAGAAATCATGCTGGGCCTTCCTATTGGTGGAGGCCGTATTGTTGGAGAAACAGGGTATCACTCAGAATATATACCTAACATCAGTTTTCAGACCAGACACCAAGGAGAACTTAACCTAACCTAACTAATGTAACACAAACCCCAATCCTAATCCTACTTTTATTTTCATTTTGAATGGATTCCAATGTAATTTACTGTGCTCCAAAAAGAAGTCCAAATTAAAAGCTGTGACATTGTCTTTCTATATAATACCATTAAGAATCCATACCTAATATCAGTTTTTAGGCAGGCCCCAAGGAGACCCAATCCTAACCCCAATCCCAACCCTAAACATGGCTTAATTTTCATTTGAAAGGGATTTTCCCATGTAATATACTCCAAGTCTCAACAAAAAACTGTCACATTCTCTTTCCTTAGAATACCACTAAGCATCTATCCCTAACATACATTTACAGCCCAGACCCCAAGCAGTCCTAACCCTAAAACTATCCCCAACCATAACCCTAGTTTTATTTTCATTGTCAATGGAATTTCCCTTTGTAATTTACTATACTCTAAAAAGAAATCCATACAAAAAGCTGCCATGTTCACTTTCCTTATAATACCATTAAGAATCTATCCCTAACATCAATTTTCAGGCCAGACCCCAAGGAGACCTAACCCTAATCCTAATCTAAGTCTATGGCCAACCCTAACCCTACTTTAATTTTAATTTGTGAATGCAATTTTCCCATGTAATTTACTGTGCTCGAAAATGTAATCTGAATGAAAAGCTTCCATGTTCTCTTTTCTTAGAATACCATTAGGAATCTATCCCTAACATCAGGTTTCAGCCGAGACCCCAAGGAGACCTCACTTTAAGCCTAATCTCAATCCTAATCCTACTTTAATTGTCATTTTGAATGGGATTTTTCCATGTAACGTACTGTGCTCCAAAAAGAAGTCCAAAAGAAAAAACTGTCATGTTCTCTTTCTTTATATCAATAAGAATCTATCCTTAACATCAGTTTTCAGGTAAGACTCCAAGGTGACCCAAACTCTAATTTTATTGTCATTGTGAATAGTTTTCTATGTAATATACTATGGTCCAAAAAGGCCAGACAAAAAGCTGTCACATTTTTTTCCTTATAACACCACTAAGAATCTATCCCTAACATCAGTTTTTGGCCCAGACCCCAAGGAGATATGACCCTAACCAGGGGTGGGATTCAACTTTTTTAACAACCGGTTCTGTGGACGTGGCTTAGTTGGTGGGCGTGGCTTGATGGTAATGTGACTGGCTGGGTGTGGCCAATTCAACATCACTCACATCGAGGCACGCATCTCCTCGCCTGGCCTCTCGTGACTGTGGGGAAGCTGCAATAGTTGTAAGTGTGAAAAATGGTTATAAGTCACTTTTTTCAGTGCCGTTGTAACTTTGAATGGTCCCTCCACACAAGCAAAGTAGCTGCAAAGGAGGGGAAAAACACTCCAGAGAGGTTCCTGAGACAGGAAGTCTAGTCCTTCCAAGAATGTAATAAGGGTTAACGGAGAGGCAGTTTCTGTAAGCTACACCAGAATGTTTCCTTCCTGCCTTCCTTACAGCATTAGGCCAGTAATTTCCTCTAACAACCGGTTCTCCGAACTGCTTAGAATGTTAACAACCGGTTCTAGCGAATAGGTGCGAACTGGTAGAATCCCACCCCTGACCCTAACCCTAGCCCCAACCCTCCTCCTATTTTTATTGTCATTGTGAATGAAATCTTCCCATGTAATTCACTGTGCTTCAACAAGAAGTCCCAACAAAAAGCTGTCATTTTCTTTTATTATAATACCACTTAGAATTTATCCATAATATCAGTTTTTGGCCCAGACCCCAGGAAGACCTAAACCTAACCCTAACCCCATCCTTAATCCTACTTTAATTTTAATTGTGAATGGGATTTTCCCATGTAACATACTGTGCTCTGAAAAGAAATCTGAACCAAAAGCTGTTACATTCTCTTTCCTTATAATACCATTAAGAAGCTACTGCTAACATGAGCTTTCATCCAAGACCTTAAGGAAACTTAACCCCAATCCTCATCCTAGTTTAATTTTCATTCTGAAGGAGATTTTCTGATTATTTTGCTGTGCTTCCAAAATGAATTCCAAACGAAAAGCTGTCACATTCGCTTTCCTTATAATACCACTAAGCATCAATCCCTAACACCAGCTTTTGCCCAAGATCTCAAGGAGACCTAACCAGAACCCTGCCTTTTTAAAGCAACCAAGCCTAACAGATTTAATACATCTTGAGGCTGCCTTTGGATGGTGTTGTAATAAGGGGAGAAAAAACTTTAGCTCAATGGAAAACCCAAGCCTGTTCCACTCAACAGGCTCAGGCTAAGATGAAGGCAATGTCTTGAGGACACAATAGAAAAGGAGATATTTTGTCACAGCATCTTTGTGTTGTTGTTAGGTGAAATGGAGAAATCCCTCAAGCATTTTGTATCTTCTATCTTTGTTTTCATTCCATGAAAAAATAGCAGCACAATGTTATTTCAATGAGTAATGATACAGTAGAACCTCAGTACTAACTTTGCAACACCGAGATCTCAAATTTTAATGCAACACTGAGATATCAAATTTTGATAGTATACCCCACTGAATTAGAAAGCCCTCAGGAACCTCTTATTGTATCCTATTTATTCTTAGCTTACAGCAATAACTTTGTCATAGCAATTCAACTACTCTTTTGGTTGGGCAAGAAAAATTCCTTGTGTGTCCAATCACACTTTATTTATTTATTTATTTATTGCAAATTTTATATACCGCTCCCATCTCCCAGCAGGACTCGGGGCAGTTTACAGCCAAATAAAAATGATTCAGTGCAATATTTAAAATACAATTAAAAAGATTAAATAAGTGGCTGAGGATAAAACAAAGTGTGACGTTAAAAAGTTAAAAAAGTTAAAACCCAATTAAAATCAATTAAAAACCCTACCAATACTCTAGGCCAGACCAGCTTGATGGAATAGGTGGGTCTTCAGCACACGCCGGAAGGCTAGTAGGTCAGGGATGGTTCTCATCTCTGGGGGTAATTCGTTCCAGAGGGAGGGTACTCCCACAGAGAAGGCCCGCACCCTCGGGGTCACCAGCCGGCACCGTCCAGCCAGCACTACTCCGAGGAGGACCGCTCTATGGGAGCGCACTGGCCAACGGGAGGCTGATGGTGGCAGTAGGTGGTCCTTAAGTACCCAGGTCCCAAGCCATGGAGCGCTTTAAAGATGACCACTAGCACCTTGAATAGCACCCGGAAGGCCACCGGAAGCCAATGCAGCTCGCGCAGAAGTAGTGTAGCATGGGAGCTCCGAGAAGCCCCCAAAACCACTCGTGCGGCCACATTCTGCACCAGCTGGAGCCTCCGGATTCTCTTCAAGGGGAGCCCCATGTAGAGAGCATTGCAGTAGTCTAGACGGGAGATGACAAGGGCGGATGTGACCTTGCGAAATGCACCCCAATCCAGAAAGGGCCGCAACTGGTAGATCCTACGGACCTGACAAAAAGCCCCTCTGGCGACGGCCGCTATATGTTCTTCTAACGACAGCCGTACATGACAAGGAACAGGTCATCTGCACCCAGATTGCATGCCCTCTCCGTGGGGGCAAAAATTCCTCCCCCCCCCACGGCCAGTGATGGAGTTAACTGGCTATATCGGGGTGCCAGAAAGCATAGCCACTCGGTTTTGGCCGGGTTGAGCTGAAGCCTGTTTTGCCCCATCCAACCCGCACAGCCTCCAGGCACCGGGTCATCATTTCCACGGCTTCGTCGGGGTGGCCTGGGGTAGAAATGTACAGCTGAGTGTCATCAGCGTACTGATGAAACTCTACCCCAAAGCCACGGATGATCTCACCCAGCGGCTTTACATAAATGTTGAACAGCAGGGGCGAGAGCACAGACCCCTGAGGTACCCCGCAAATCAGGGGCCTCGGGGCCGATCTCTGCCCCCCTGCCAACACAAATTGCAAGCGGTCGGAAAGGAAGGAGGAGAACCTTGCGGAAAATGTGGAAACACCTACAGAAGAGGATGTCATTAAACAATTTTTTAGATTGTGCAGAAATGGACAGATTAACATTAAAGATAAAAGAAAAAGAAAATTCAGAGTATATTCGAGCATGGGATTTGTTTTACAAATGGTTGGATAACAGAGGTAGAAATTAGAAGCTGGAAAGTATTAATATGTAAGCAAATTGACCCAGACAATACACAAGTCACCAAACACGTATGTAAAGTGAGTTAAAAAGAAGAGGGCGGGTGCTGGCAGACCCCACTTGATCTCATCTTCTGTCATCCCTCACTAAATCAATGTGGCCACTTCAGGGTGGGATTCAATTGTTTTTACTACTGGTTCTGTGGGCCTGGCTTGATGGGCGTGGCAGGGGAAGGATACTGCAAAATCCCCATTCCCTCCCCATCCCACTAATCTGCTTTCCAGCTCCATTCTCCTGTGCAGGGCAACCAAAGGAGACCCAGCCATCAGCTGTGGGTGTGGCTTGGTGAGAATGGTGTTCTGTGGGTGTGGCTTCATGGCTTGGTGGGCGTCGCTTGGTGGGCATGGCAGGGGAAGGTTACTGCAAGATCCCCTTTCCCTCCCCACCCCACTAACCTGCTTTCCAGCTCCGTTCTCCTGTGCAGGGCAACCAAAGGAGACCCAGCCGATCAGCTGGGACTTGATGGGAGACAGAAAAGAGATGGGGTTGGCGGGGCCAGTCAGAGGCAGGATTGGCTGGTTCTCTGAACTACTCCAAATTTCTGCTACTGGTTCTCCAGAACTGGTCAGAACCTGCTGAATACCCTGATCTATCTATCTATCTATCTATCTATCTATCTATCTATCTATCTATCTATCTATCTATCTATCTATCTATCTATCATCTATATCTCTATTATCTATCTATCTCTATATCTATCATCTCTAGCTATCTATCATCTATCTCTATCATCTACCTATCACTGTCTGTCTACCTATCTCTATCACCTATCATCTATCTATCTTTATCTCTATATCTATCATCTCTAGCTATCTATCATCTCTCTGTCATCTCTCTATCATCTATCTCTATCATCTATCTCTATCTCTATATCTATCATCTCTAGCTATCTACCATCTACCTATCTCTATCTCTGTCTATCTGTCTCTCTCTATCATCTATCTATATCTATCATCTATCTCTATCATTTACCTATCTCTATCTATCTATTTCTATCATCTATCTATCATCTATCTGTCTCTATCATCTATCTTTATCTATCATCTATCTCTATCATTTACCTATCTCTATCTCTATCTATCTCTCTATCATCTCTCTATCATCTATCTATCTCTATCTATCTTTATCATCTATCTATATCTATCTATCATCTCTATATCTATCTCTATCATCTATCTATATCTATCATTTATCTCTTATCATCTACCTATCTCTATCTCTGCCTATCTGCCTATCTATCTCTATCATCTATCTATCATCTATCTATCTCTATCTCTATATCTATCATCTCTAGCTATATATCATCTATCTCTATCATCTACCTATCTCTTATCTCTGTCTATCTGTCTATCTATCTCTATGATCTATCTATCATCTATCTCTATCATTTATCTCTATTATCTCTATCTCTATCAATCACTCATCTTTAGGCTTTCAGGAAAAGATTGAACCACCATTTGTCTGGGATGGTGTAAGGGACTTGGGCAGGGGATGGAATAGAAGACCTCCAGAGTCCCTTCCAGCCATGGGATTCTATCATTCTATAATCCCGATGCAAATCCTTCCCCCTCCCCGCTAAATCTCTGTCCCCTATAGGCTGCCCTCTTGCAACCTCACAGCTGCCACCTGTCAGCTCCTTTCCCAAGTCCTGGAATCCGTCTCTTCCCTTCTGGAGCTCCACCTGGGGGCAAACCCCCTGGGCGACGGGGGAGCAAAGCAGCTGTGCCAAGGGCTGAGGCCCCCCTCTTCTCGGCTGCAGAGACTCATGTAAGTGGGGCGGGGGGGTGGGCTTCCTGATCCCAGCTGCATGGATTTCCCACAGCTTTTGGGCCCGGTTGGCGGTTGGGCATGGGGATGCCAGCTGAGCAACCCAGAATTTCTCCTTTGGCCACCCCCAAGGGCAGCAGATGGGAGTAGGGAAGCGACCGGGATGTTCTTCTCCCAGCAAATTCTCAAGCTTATTTCAGAGGCAAACGGGTTCATTCCTGAGCTGAAATGGAAACAGGACTGAAAAGTGTCCTGATTTTTCATTCTGAAGATGAAAAGAAGTTCCTTAAGAGATGAAAGAGGTTGGAGGGAGGCTTGGCTCCCAGATGGAACTCTAAGTGCCACTTTGCATGTAGCTATACTCTCGTCTTCCAGAAAGAGCCAGTTTGATTCTGGAGGTTAAGGCACCAGGCTAGAAAGCAGGAGACTGAAAGTTCTAGTCCCACCTTAGACAGGAAAGCTGACTTTGGGCCAGGTACCAGGAGACTGTGAGTTCTAGTCTCAATTTATTCATGAGAGCAAGCTGGGTGAGTCTGGGCCAAACACCAGGAGACAGTGAGTTCTAGTTCTATCTTAAGCACAAAAACCAGCTGGGTGACTTGGGACCAATCACCAGGAGATGGTAAGTTCTAGTTTCAACATGCATGAGAGATGGCTGGGTGACTGGGCCAGTCAACAGGAGACGGTGAGTTCTAATTCCACCTTTGGCAGGAAAGCCAACAGGGTGACTTTGGGCCAATCATCATAAAACAGTGAGCTATAATCCTGCCTTAGACAGGAAAGCTGGCTGGGTGACTTTGGGCCAGGTACCAGGAGACTGAGTTCTAGTCTCAACTTCTGTATGAGAGCAGGATGGGTGAGTCTGGACCAAACACCAGGAGACAGTGAGTTCTAGTTCTATCTTAGACATGAAAACCAACTGGGTGACTTTGGGCCAATCACCATGAAACAGTGAATTAGAATCCTGCCTTAGACAGGAAAGCTGGCTGGGTGACTTTGGGACAATCACCAGGAGATGGTGAGTTCTAGTCCCACCTTTGGCAGAAAAGCTGATTGGATGGTTTGGGGCCAATCACCAGTGAGTTCTACTCCTACATTAACCATGAAGCTAGTTGGGTGACTTTAATCTCTCTCTCTCTCTCTCTCTCTCTCTCTCCTTGTTAAGTTAGGAACATGGTCATTAAGTGAATCCAGATTCCCCATTGACTATAAGAAGGTCACAAAAGGGGATCATGTGACCCCAGGACACTGCAACCGTCATCAATACATGCCAGTTGCCAAATATCTGGATTTTGATTAGGTGGCCATGAGGACGATACAGTGTGAAAAATGGTCATGTCACTTTTTTCAGTGCCATGGTAACTTCGAACGGTTATTAAATGAACTGCTGTAAGTCCAGGACCTCCTGTAGAGGACCACATTGTGATGGCTGCTTGCTTGGTTTGCAAAAGAGCATTAAAGGTTGGTCAATCTTGCTCCGTTCTTTGGTTCCATCTGGAGGGTCTTTGCTTTCCCCTCGTGCGTTTGTGTTACTTTGTGTTTCTGGGACATGTCTGGTGAAACCTCCAATGGAAAGTGTCAGGGCACAGCAGAGGGGGACCCTGTGTTCCTTTGGTCCACCAGCTCAGACCCCCAAAGACCAACCCGCTTTCTGGCCAACTAGCCACACAAAACAGGGACTCACCTCCTGGCTAGATCTGTCCGAAAACCTGAGGAGGGATTTTCTGATCTCCCAAGCATGATGGGCCCATGCGTGTCTTTGTCTTCCATTGCAGCCTTCACTCCTATGGCCTGACCGCCAGTGTGTGTGAAGACTTGGCTTCTGTTCTGGAAACCAGCGAGACCCTCGTGGAGCTGAACCTGTGCGATAACAGCCTGGAAGATGAAGGGGTCAGGCAGCTGTGCCAAGGATTGAGACAAAGGCATTGCAAGCTTCAAAAGTTGATGTAAGTGTGCAAGTTCTCCCAGGAATCTGGGAAAATAGGTGACTCCCTCGTCTTTGTAGGAGCACCTCAAATATTGGAATATAATAAATCTTCTTCCTCTTCTTCTTCTTCTTCTTCTTCTTCTTCTTCTTCTTCTTCTTCTTCTTCTTCTTCTTCTTCTTCTTCTTCTTCTCCTCCTCCTCCTCCTCCTCCTCCTCCTCCTCCTCCTCCCCCCCCCCCCCACTCCTCCTTCCTCCATAATCCCTTGCAGGGTAGAGTCTGGGCAAGTGAATGTTTACTGGCCGGATGCACTTCCAGTCGCCAATGCAGAGTTATATTCAGCAGATATATTCTCATCGTGCCCAGAGAGAGAAATATCTGCCTCTACCTAGGATCGAACTCACACAAGATCGTTTCCTGATTGTGAGGCAAGAGCTCCACCTCTAGGCCACTGCACCACTCACACTGTGGGCTTTTGTAGCTGCTCAAAAGGTTGACCAAAAAATAATTGAGGTGTGTGACCCACATCTGTACTAAAGTCAGTACTAAAGTCCACTTTTAACTACCCTATAATCCCTTGCGGGGTGGAGTCTGGGCAGCTGAAAGGAGCGGAGTGTTTTACTGGCCAGATACCCTGCCTGTCACCGGTGCGGAGTTTTATTCAGCAGATACATTCTCAGTGTGCCCAGAGAGAGAAATATCTTCCTCTGCCTAGGATCAAACTTGCAGCCTCCTGATGTGAGGCGAGAGCTCCACCTCTAAGCCACTGCACCACTCCGCTATCAATATGATAAATAACGATAAATAATTATTTTAAAAGAGTTGGAAGGGGGTCTCTAAGGTCCCTTCCAACTCTGTTGTTCTGTTATCATCAGGAACAATGCCCTGGCCTTTCACATTTGGCTTCTGCTGACCCCATTTTTTTTGGGAGTGGACCTTGGTCAACGACCAAAATAAAGTCCTTTGAGCTTTGAGTGGGAACAGAGGCTCCATCTTTGCCATATTAAATTGACTCTCATCTCCCAGCCCCGAAGAGTTGAGTTTCCCAGTCTCCCAAGAGCAGCTGCAGAAATAAAGGTGATTTTATCTCTGCAGAATGTTTTGCCAAGAGGTCTCCCAACCACCTGGCTGGTGGGGCAATAATACCCATATCAGCTTCCAAAACAAGGCCAGATGGCTCATGAATTTATGTTGCCATGCTCAGCAGTTGATGCCCTCAACCCTTCAGGTCACAGCAATGGGCATCAGAGGATCTGCAAGCTGTCAGAACTGCATCTTTGCCCCAAAGGCTGACCTCTTTCAGCATGTCTCTCAGCAACAGGATAACAGAATAATACAGTAACAGGATAACAGAATAACAGAATAGAGTAATAGAATAACAGAACAATAGTGTCAGGGCTCCAACATGCACTTCCATTCAAATCACAAGTCTCTAGCCACATCTCTCAGAATAAAGAAGATTGATTTATTAGGAGTTAACATGTCAGCATTTCTACAACATATAATTCATTTCCCCCTTGACCCTGGTCTTCCCCCACCCTCTGGATGTATATTCTCCAATGAGACACATCCATAGCCAAGAGTCATCAATTATGCTCTCCAGTAATAATCTTGCCCTCCAACAGCTTCGGTTGCCAATGCGATTATCTAAGGCATTTAAGGAATGCACTGATTTCCCCCACTCCCTTTCTGCTGGCAACTAAAAAGACCAAAGAAGTATTTTTTAGTTGACAAATAGAATAACAGAGTAACAGAATGAGTAACAGAATAACAGAACAATAGAGTAAGAATAACGGACTAATTGAGTTAGAATAACAGAATAATCGAGTAAGAATAACAGAGTTGGAAGAGACCTTGGAGGTCTTCTAGACCAGCCCCCTGCTCATGCAGGAGACCCTCTACTATTCCAGACAACGGGTTGTCCAATCTCTTCTTAACAACCTCCAGTGATGGAGCACCTACAACTTCTGGATGCAAGCTGTTCCACTGGCTAATTGTCCTCACTGTTAGGAAATTCCTCCTTAGTTCTAGGTTGGTTAGAATAGAATAACAGAGCCGGAAAAGACTCTGGAGGTCTTTTTGGTTGATTACCAGATTAACAAGAGTTAGAAGGGACCTTGTGCGTCCTCTAGTCCAACCCCCTGCCCAAGCAGGAGACCCTACACCATTTCTGACAGATGGCAGTCCAGTCTCTTCTTGAAAGCTTTCAGGAGTGAAACTCCTAGTAGTCCAACTTCCTTGATCCATTTCCATCCATTGCTTCTTGTCCCGCCTTCAGATGCTTTGGAAAACAAGTTGACCCCCAACTCCCTGCAGAACTGCTGAAGTGCAGAGATCTGCAAGCCAATTTGTGTTCTGGAGCAATGGTCACCAATCAGTGGCCCAAGGACCATTGGTGGTCCGCGAGAAAATTTTGGTAGTCCGCAGAGAAATGTCCCCCCCAAAGCAATTAATCCAGGCTGTGCAGGAACAGCCTTTAGACTGCAAAAGAAAAAAAAAATTAATGAAAGCGATCACTGAACGATAAGCAATCCCCAAACAAAAGCCTGAAATCCAACTGGACCCTGGGGAAAAACCTGAGCCATGTTAAACCACGTTTCTTGGTTCAACCAAAACACAAAGGCGAAATGGCAGGCATCTTGTATAAGGCATCCTGGCTTAGTTCTGACTTCCTACTATCCTCCTGATTTTCCCCACTTCCCAGGTACTGAAGAGTAAAGATAGAGTTCACACCTGCTTTCCTTGTGCCCTTCAAGGATTGGTGGAAGCTTGGTGAGATGGATGGTTGATCTGGAAACCTCTCAAGGCCAACTCAGCACAGCTCACCTTTTGCATTACCTGCTGCGTGGCAATCCTACAGCTGATTCACATCCTTGGCCATGAGGCTTCGGGTGGCCCTCTGTGGGACTTGGCCATGTGGGAGATCTTCTCAACTGGAGCCCCTCAAGAGGTTGAACTCCATCTTTCATAACCCCCAACCAGCATGTCAGAAGAACATTCTGGACTGGTCTGAGCCAGGATTCGCATAAGAATGATACGGGAGTCACTGTTTGAAGAGGAAGACGTTTATCCAACGAAGATGATTAGAGGACCAGAGGATTAAAACTTATGAAGAACAATTGCAGGAATTGGGTATTTCTAGTTTGATGAAAAGAAGGGCCAGGGGTGACATGATAGTAGCCTTCAATATGCGGTGCCAACTCAGACAGCTCAAACTGCCCAAGGAACTGCTGATCCAGTTCTACAGAGGAATGATGGAGTCCATCATCTGCACCTCTGTAACTGTCTGGTTTGGTTCTGCAACCCAACAGGACAGACACAGACTTGAGAGAGTAATTAGGACTGCAGAAAAAACAATTACTACCCACCTGCCTTCCATGGAGGACCTGTATCCTGCACGAGTCAAAAAGAGGGCTGTGAAAATATCTACAGACCCCTCACATCCTGGACATAAAGTGTTTCAACTCCCACCCTCAAAATGACGCTATAGAGCACTGCACACCAGAACAACTAGACACAAGGAGAGTTTTTCTCTCCAAATGCTATCACTCTGCTAAACAAATAATTCCCTCAACACTGTCCAACTATTTACAAGGTCTGCACTACTATTACTATTAATCCTTCCATCCTTCCTTTCACCCATCTCCTCCCACTTATGACTGTATGACTGTAACCTTGTTGCTTGTATCCTAACTATTTTTATTGACTATTTCCTAGTATGATTTGATTCCTTATTGTACTCTATGACTATTATTAAGTATTGTACCTGATGATTCTTGACTCTTGATGAATGTATCTTTTCTTTTATGTACCTGAGAGCATTTGTACCAAGACAAATTCCTTGTGTATCCAATCACACTCGGCTAATAAAGAATTCTCTTCTCTTCTCTTCTCTTCTCTTCTCTTCTCTTCTCTTCTCTTCTCTTCTCTTCTCTTCTCTTCTCTTCTCTTCTCTTCTCTTCTCTTCTCTTCTCTTCTCTTCTCTTCTCTTCTATTCTATTCTATTCTATTCTTCTCATCCGAGAAGTTTCTTCAGCTCGGATTGGGTGGTGGAGGATGGAAGGATTTATATTCCCTTCAGACAGCTGGTCATTTGCATTCCTTTTAGAAAGTCAGTGAGGAGACTTGGAGGTTTATCGGAAAAGCTCAGGGGGATCTTCAGCCAACACAACATACGTGCACCCTTCAAACCCAAGAACACACTAAAACAGAAGCTTGTCTAGCCCAAAGATAAAACACCCAGACACAAACTGAGCAATGTGGTCTATGCAATACAATGCAGAGAGCCATGTGCAGATCTGTACATTGGGGAAACAAAACAGCCACTTCACAAACGCATGGTGCAACACAGGAGAACAAACCCATGAGGACTAGATTCAGCAGTCCACCTCAGGTGGGATTCAAATTTTTTAACAACCGGTTCTATGAGCGCAGCTAGGTGGGCGTGGCCATGTGACTGGGTGGGTGTGGATTCCTTTTTTTCAGCACCCCCCCCCATTTTGGGGGGCCTCCTGAGCCTCCGGGAAGCCTCCGGGGGGTGCATTTTTGTTCCCAGAAGGCTTCCCTGGGGTCCAGGAAGGCAAAAAATGGAGCACAGGGGGGGTGCAACGCCTCCCTTCCTCCCAGCGCCCCTTTTGGCCTCCTGGGCCCCAGGGAAGCCTCCTGGGCAAAACAGAGACGGCGAGGGGAATCCCGACACAGCTGATCACTGAAACAGCTTATCATTGGGGGCAGGGAAAAAATAAATAACTTAATGAGTGACTGGGCAGGGGAGAACGCAGTCAGCGAAGTCAGGCATGTGCGTGATGTTGCACATGCGCAATAAGGACTGACTGGGTGGGAAGGGGAGGGGCAGGTGGAGAGGGGCGGGGCCAGCCAGGGGCATGATTTGCTGGTTCTCCGAACTGCGCACAATCATAACAACCAGTTCTATAGAACCAGGACGAACCGGTAGAATCCCACCCCTGGTCCATCTACATTTCAAAGACACAGGCCACTCTTTTAAAGGCAATAAAGTCCACTTTTTGGACAGAGAGGACTGATGGCTTGAAAGAGGGGACAAAGAGGCCATCTATGCCAAAAACGAACATTTATTGGTGAAAAGGTACTGCAGAATGCAGCCTTCTTACTTAGCTTTCCCCCGATTTTTTTGCAGTCACCACGTCAGATTTCCCAGTTCTCCTGGTTTTGGAAACCCCCTCTGTCTTTTCCTGGTTTTTCTTCCAGAAACAGAGCTTTTCTTTCAGGATGTTCCTGCAGAGATGGAGCTTCCCCTGCAGGATGGTGCTGAGGGCAGAGCTCTGCTTGTCCACGGAAGAGGACAACGGTTGTGGTAGTCTCCCTCCCTGTTTTCTTCCGTCTCCCCCTTCCCTTTTGTCTCTCTTTCGGCCCCTTCCTTCCTTTTCCTTCTGTTTCAGGCTCTGTCTCCAAATTAACAGCCCCTCTTGCAAGTTTAATTTTTTCTCCAGGATGTTACCCAAAATGGCCATCTTCTCGCTATCTGGAAACCGCTGTTCCTGGGGTCTCTTTTGGACCCCTTGTCTAGGAACCTTCAAAGCCTGGCTGAGCTTCGGGTCCAGCCTCTTGACGACAAGAAGTTCCTTGTGTGTTTCCTTGGGAGACCGACTTTCTCTTACCTGTTTCTTCTTCATGGCTTCTGGGGGCCTTCCAGGTGAACAGCTGATAGACCTTATCTCTCTAGGGTGAAGACGTTGGGCCCCACCATCCTGCCCCATAGCTTTTGCTTGCCTGAGGTTTATTGGAGTCTGCTTTTCCAGCCAGATGACTAGATCCTTATGGTCTGAAATCTCACCTGGCTTTGGGACACCATGATCTTCAGGAGATCCCACCATTGCTTCTGCTACTGTGCTGTAGACTTGATCACTTGATTCTTCTGAGGGGGCCCCCATAGAAAGGGCAATCAACTCAGCTGAATTTGGAGGGTGTCTCACTCCTGAGGAATTAGCCCATGTCCAGCTGCCCATCTCTTCTCTGAGGGACTCTTCTGTCCCCTTGATCTGATCTTCCCACTTCACCTCCAACTTTCTCCCCTGGTCCCAATCATCTACCCTCACGCTGCCTTGGGACCTGGTCTCCAGGGACAAAAGGCT
Source organism: Bungarus multicinctus (assembly GCA_023653725.1). Classification (NCBI taxonomy): domain Eukaryota; kingdom Metazoa; phylum Chordata; class Lepidosauria; order Squamata; family Elapidae; genus Bungarus; species Bungarus multicinctus. Next base: position 160,338,652 of record CM042834.1, read on the forward strand.
CTGCTCCTTAGCAATGGAAATTCTTCTCTCTTCCTTACTATCTGTCTTCGGGGTCAAGCTACAACTTTCCCGATGGACCTGAAGTTCAACATCTGTCCTTACAAAGTCTTGATTTTGAAGAGTGCTCTTTCTACTCCCCTTGGGAGGTTGAACTTGGCCTTCTGTGGAGGACCTGTTTCCTCTAAAGGATGAAGGATGTTGCAAGCAGAGGAATCTCTTGCATTCCAAAGACCACTGCTCCACCAGTTGGGTTCTACAAAATGCTTGACACTTGGTGGCTTCTCCCAGAGAGCGGCCAAGGAACTCTCTCCATGTAAGCCTACTTCTTCTCCATTGTAGTCTGCTGCTCTGTGTTGCTTGATGCTCCCTCCTGACCTGCCTGTAATGTCTGGCTACAACATCCTCGTAGGAGGAATTGGGAACATGAACATGATGTGGGAAGAAATACGAGACTTGTTGAGAGATGGGAACATGATATGGTCGAACTTCACAAGGCCTGCAATTTATCTTGGCAGCTTCTGGTTCTTGGACAGAAGAATGGCTCATGTCATCTCCTGAGGACTCTTCCGACCCTTCCATGTTGTCTCCTGAGGACCAAGGAGAATCCTGTGTTTCATTGACTTCTGACAGTAGAGAGGAATCATCTACCACAGCTTCCCCCATCTCCCATTGGACTTGCTTCTTTTTCTTCTTCTTTTTATCTGGCCATTTGGGCTGTCTATCAGACTTTGACGAGGAGATAGAGGTAGTTTGGGGGGCTGATGAATGGTAAGAGAGACAGATGGGTATCTTTGGAGACTTTTTCAGTTCCCTGCTAGCAGTTGAAGGTTTTGGAGGAGGAGTCAGCCTTTCTAGAGAGCTTCTCTGATTGGTTGTCCTCTGAGAACCGTCTTCCTTCTGCCAGCTGTCCATCTTTGCCTCAAAGCCTGGAAGAGGCATCTTGTTCTTCACCCTTGGCGTGGTCCTTCCACTTCCAAGGTTCACTTTTTGGAGGCTGACTTTCCTTTCAGGTTTACCAAAATTGGACATGTAATTGATGTATGAAGAAGGAGTGGAACATGGCAGGATCTGAAGATCTTCTGTCCCCGTAGAAGTCCACGAAGGCTGCACATAGGTGGCTGTGGGTGGATATGGCAAGAGAGGCAGGGATCCCATCATTTCAGAGCAAGAAGGAGATCCGGGAGGTAGGAACGCCCTCAGAGATCGTTGAACCCTTTCAGGAAGTCCCCATCGGTGCTCCGATGTAAGATGTTTCAGGTGGGCCTCCAACAGTTCCTTTTCCTCAATGCTAAGGAAATCGAGGTCTTGACTAAGGATTTGCACTTCTCCATCATATGGGGGAGCCTTAGCTACCATTGCCACAGTGCACTTCTCAGCTTTCAAGAGATGTGGGGCAAAAGCGTGCAAAGATTGTAGCACCATTGATGGCAAACTCCATGCATGCTGGATCCTCTTCCATAGGATGTGGAATTTCAGAAGGTTCTGGCTGCCCTCTGGGAGGAAAGAGAGTCCTGTCTTGGTGCTAGAGAAAGCCTGAGCTTTAGTTTGCCAAGACCTGCCTTTTGCTCTCTGTCTCTTATTGTCCACATTCCGCTTTTCTAAAGTCTTCTGCTTGGGTTCGGGCTTAAACATCACCGGTTCATAGATGTCTTCAGTTCTCTGTAAGGATTTGGATAATATACGCAAAAGAGGGTGGAATCGAGTCATCCCAGGACAAGAAGGAGATCTGGGTGGCAGGAAGGCCCTCACAGATTGCCGGACCCTTTCTGGAAGACCCCATCTGTCCTTTGACGTACAATGTCTCAGGTGGGCCTCCAAGCATTCCTTTACCTCAAAGCTGAGGAAATCAAAGTCTTGAGTAAGGATTTGCACGTCTATTCTCTCCCTTCTGGGTTTCCTAGACGTGGTCTTCCCAGTAATCCACTCTGGTTGAGGAAGATACGGGGCAAAGATATGGAGAGATCTAAGCACTGTTGATGGTAGGCCCCACGCATGCTGGATTTTCTTTCGTTGGATGTGGAATTCCAGAAGGTCCCTCTTCTCAACAGGGAGGAAAGAGAGCATCGTTTTGGGACATAAGAACCCCATTGTTTCAATAGTCCCACCTGTCTTAACCTGTAATGCTCCTTGGGGTATCTCCGTGGCTCCCAAATGGTGCTTTGCCTTTTGCAATGGTGCTGAAATTTGGGGAGCGGATGATGTGTCTTGAAACAGTTTATTCCTACAAGGCCAGAGGGGCTGTGCTGGAACCTGAGAAGAGGGCCGAGGAGGCAGGGATGGATGGAATGGATGTTGAATCCGTTTTGGAATCTCCCACTTATGTTTTGTGACCATGGTTCTCACACTGGTCCCCAGATGTCGCCGTGTATGTGTGTTGAGGAACCAAAACTGCTGGGCTTTTGTTTCCATATCTGTCTTGTCTCCTGGACTCCTCGGAGTTCTCCTTGCAGCGTGCTTCTGTAGGTCAAGTGGAAAGAGAGCAAAAATGGCAGACGGCAGTCCCCACGCATGCTGAATCTTCTTGTGCATGACGTGAAACTCCAGAAGATCCCAGGACGTACAGATGTAGGAAAGCAGCCTCACCTCAGGGAATCTGATGGCAGCCGCCGGAAAACCAGAACTAGCTTTTGCATCTGGTTTCCTCTGATGGATGTTCTTCATAGGCTTGATGGTGGTGTCTTTCCACGGTAGTCCTTCTTTTCTGGAACGGGAAGCATGAACTCCCTCTTGCGGGTAGAATCCCAAATGACGTTCACGTTGGGCTTTTTCATAAGGGACTTGTGGTGAAGGAATCATTGCTCTCAACGAATCTTGGATCACTCGAGGAAGTCCCCATTTGTGTTGCCTGGTCCGACAGCTCACATGGTACTCCAGGCAATCCTTTGCATCTTGACTTAAAAAGTACGGGTGAGGGACCAGCACTCTAACCATTGGCCGTGGCACATGTACCACCCTACTTGCATTTCTTCCATCTTGAAATCTCTCCCAAGCCAAGCCTGTCAAGGACTTTTTCTGAGGCTCAGGTGGGACTGGCGCAAAAGCCTGCAGAGATTTCTGCACGAGAGTTGGTAATCCCCACTCGTGCTGGATCCTTTTGTGCCGTACGTGCAATCCCATAAACTCCAAGTCTTCCAGTTTAAGGAACATCGGGGCGGTCTCTTTGCCAGGTGTCATTTTCTGAGTCTCTCTTCCAGACCTCGAGATTTTTTGTTGGGACATTTTCCCAAGAAGCTCAGCTTTGGGGAGAGACCTCTTGACCGTGATGACACGATGCACGCTTTCTGCTTTGTGTCGTTGCTTTGCGGCAGTCTGGAAGAGTCGGTTGTAGGCGTGCCATGGGGTTTCGGCTCGACCCTGGTCGCCCTCAACTTGGGATGGGGAAGCAGGGGGCAGAAACATTTTCAATGATTCCTGGACATGCTTGGGAAGACCCCATCGATGGGTTGCAATTCGGGTCTTCATGTGAGCCTCCAGGAGCTTCTGCGTCGCCAGATCCAAGTAGAAATAGCTCTGGGTTATTTTAATTGTCACTTTTAACACACCCCACAAGCCACTGGGGGCAATGCCTAGTCCCTCCAAGAGCCGTTCTGGTTCTAAAGAGAGTGCAGCAAAGCCCCGAAGAGATTTTTGAACCATGATTGGTAAGCCCCATTCATGCTGTAGCTTCTTGCATCGGACTTGCATCTCCAGAAGGTCCAGAATCTCTCTTTGGACAAAACATGGGCCTTTCCTTGACCATCTCAATTCTTTTGTTCCTGAACCCATTGCATCGGCTGTTTGGCTCTCCCGGCCAATGTTCTTCTCCAGGGTCCACCTCCTGAGCTTGGACATCTCTAGTGACGGGCTTCCTGTGATAACATTGCCTAACATCTTGCTCAAGGATGTAGTGTAGATACTGGGAAGGCCCCAAAGATGTGTTAAATGCTTGCGTTTAATGTTCAAGTTAATCTTTCCCACAATGTCCTGTTCCATAAAGTACAAGCAAGATGCTCTGGGTTTGATTTCCGAGGGCACGGAGGAACGTTTAGGAAGAAAAACACGTTTAATGGATCCAGAAAACATCTGATATTTTATTAAATGGAATTTAATCTCCAGGGATTTTTTCTTGAGATGGGTCTCCAAAGTATATCTAAGGAGATCTTCCAGACATCCCTCATTTTTTGGGACGAGAACGTTGCTTTCTTCCCACCTCGCACTGTCCGTCTGAGTTTCTCCAAGGCCAAACTTGGCTTGAGGTTTCTCCTCCAGAACTGGCGAATGAAAAAGCTTTACAGACCGATGGACTTTCTGAGGGAGGCCCCACCTTCGCTGCAGCTTCATCCGTTGAATGTGGAACTCTAGGTTTTGTTTGACCAGCTCAGAAAGAAAAAATAAATCTAGACAAAGCAAAGAAGTCTGAGTCACTGCCTTCAGAAGACCACAGGGCCGTTGGGGTGCTTCTCCAATTAAGCTTCTAAGGGACCTCTGGACCAGGGTAGAGCAGCCCCACTCATGCTGTAGTCTCTTCTTCCTAACGAGCATTTCTAAGTTTTCCTTGATCACAGTTTTGAAAAATGGGAACTTTACTTCTGAGAACTCAAAGGACACCTCTTTGAACTTGGCTGAAGGTCCTTGAGGAGACAGAGCTGCCAAGGTCTCCACGTACTTCAGCCCCAGGCCCCAGAGGGACACCAAGCGACCTCTCTGCAAAGCTATTTCAATCCGTCCCACGGTTGCCAAGTCCAAGGAGAGGCAGGACCTACGAGTTTGGGAGGTCTTGAGACCAGGAACGATCAGTTTGGGAAGAGACCTGCTTGTAGACAACCACACAGATCGCCAAGAGAAACGGGGGACAGCAGGAAAGGTCTCCAAGCACACCTCCAAATGTTTCTTAGTCAAGTGGACCTCCAGCTTCTTCAAGGACAGAAGGCTTAACCTGCGAAGTGATTGAGCTGGATGTAATCCGACTCCTTGCGTCTTCCAAATGTCCGGTCGAGGTTTTACAAGGCCCCCTGCCCGTGTTTTTATCTGCAGACCGGGCTTCCGAGAACACTGTTTCACCAACAGTGTGGCCTTCTCCTTGTAGAAAAGCCCTGGGAACAGGAGTCTGCAGGATTCAAGGACTCTTCTGGGCAAGCCCCACCTCTGCTGGAGCTTCATCCTCTGAAGGTGGAACTCTAGGAAATTGGTGACCTTCTGAGGAAGGAAAAATAGCTCTCGAGGGAGGATGGAGGCTTCAGTGACAGCCTTCGAAGGACGCAACGGGGACATGCGGCCATTGAAGCTTTGCAAGGATCTCTGGACCAGAGAAGGAAGATTCCACTGGTGCTGAATCATTTTCTTCCTAACATGCATCTCCAAGACCTCCCTGGCCCACGGCTGGAAGAATGGAGTCTTCCCTTCCGCAGATCGAAAGTCAAGTTGCTTGGTGCCGTCAGGTGGACACGGCCTCTCGGCATCCTGCTGGATGATGAAAACATAAATCTGATAACATCAACACTTTGTGACATTCATCTTATACCAATATTTTGTGCATTATTTACAAATATATAGAATTTATGTGGATATAAATCATTAACTTATCTAGTGCTTATCCCTATTTATTTACAATCCATTTATCTATCCAACATTGATTGATTTAACTAAATGCCTATGGCCATCGATGCCACTGATGGACAATTTGGCCTTCAAATTTCACAATTGTTTTCTAAGATCTTCCTGCCAGGCATATATGTCAAGTATAGGTAGTCCTCAACTTACAATCACAAATGAGTCCAACATTTTTTATATTAGATGTAAAGAACGGTTGCAAGGCTGGTCTAGGGAAGAGAAGGACCAGGGGAGACAGGAGAGCAACTTTCCAATATTTGAGGGGCTACCCAGAGAGGAGGAGGAGGTCAAGCTATTCTCCAAGACACCTGAAGTCCAGACAAGGAACAATGGATGGAAAGTGAACAAGGAGAGATTCAACCTGGAAATAAGGAGAAATTTCCTGACAGTGAGAACAATTCACCAGTGGAACAGAAGTTGGCTTCGGAAGTTGTGGGAGCTTCATCACTGGAGGCTTTCAAGAAGACATTGGACAGCCATTTGTCTGAACTGATATAGGTTTTCATGCTTGAGCAGGGGGGATGGACTAGGTCTAAGGGACTCCAACGTCCCTTTCCAACTGTTCTTCTGTTATATACCAAGTTTCTTCATCAGACTCAACTGCTGACCCGAGACTCAGGTCTCAAATTCACCTTATTAAGAAAAGTCACATTTTCCCTTTCCCTATGACTTCTTCCTTACGGGACAGGTGTCCCAAAAAACCTACCGATTCCGTCTTGGAGAACCATTTGCAGGGATCTAAGAGGCATCTTGAGCTGCTTCGGAGCCACTCAAAAACCACCTGCAACACTGTGAACGTTTTCAGGATCTTCCATATAATAAAGAAGACTAAGATCAAGGGGGAATTTTTGCCGAGAAATAGAATAAATCTTTGGAGAGCCAAAAAGCCAAGACATGGCACTTCCAGCTCCATATTGGGAGAAAACCCAAATAACTCAAGTGCTGGGCTGGATTCAGATATGAACAGGGCCTTAATATGATGTATTCTGAGTGCATCATAAAGGTCTCCATGAAGCACCATGCCAATCCCATCTCACAAAAGTCCCTCCTCATCCTCTTCCTGGAAATTGCCAGTTTTTTCTATGTTGCACATAGAATGTCGCATCACCCACTGGCTGGGATTCATGGTCTGTAGGTTTATCACCTTCATGCACACGTCTATAGGTTTATCACCTCAAGTTTATCATCTTAGAACAAAGGTCTTCAAACTTGGCAAGTTTAAGACTTGTGGACTTCAACCCCCAGAATTCTTGAGCTAACATGACTGGAAGAGGAATTATGGGAGTTGAAGTCCACAAGTCTTAAAACTGTCAAGTTTGAAGGCCTGTGGTTTATCATCTATCTGTCTGTCTATCTATCGTCTCCTCATCCATCCATCCATCCATCCATCCATCCATCCATCCATCATCTATCACAATGGTCTTTCAAACTTGACAGCTTTAAGACTTGTGGACTTCAACTCCCAGAATTCCTGAACTAACATGACTGGAGGAGGAATTCTGGGACTTGAATCCACAAGCCTTAAACTTGTCAAGTTTGAAGATTCCTGTCTTATTTATTTATTTATTTATTTAATTAAACTTTTATACCGCTCCCTCTCCCAAAAAGGGACTCGGGGCGGTGTACAGCCTACTAAAAACACATAATAAATACTCAATAAATACAATTAAAATAAATTAAACCAAATTGATCCGGCTGTCAAACCCAAAAATAGAGTTAAAAATTAAAAACTAATAAAACCCCGATTAAAATTAAGTTAAAAAACTAAAAATACAGTTACTGGGCCAGGCCAGCCTGTTGAAAAAATAGGGTTTTCACTGCGCGCCGGAAGGTCAGAATATCCGTCATAGCCCGTATCTCTGGGGGGAGATCATTCCAAAGGGAGGGGGCTCCCACAGAGAAAGCCCGAACCCTCGGGGCCGTCAACCGACAACGGCCGGGCGGCGGTACCCCGAGGAGGGCAACCCTGTGGGAGCGTACTGGGCGGCGGGAGGTTGATGATGGCAGCAGGCGGTCCCGTAAGTACCCAGGTCCCGAGCCATGGAGCACTTTAAATACTGTCAGTACCACCTTGAATCGAATCCGGAAGGCTACAGGAAGCCAGTGCAGCCTGCGGAGAAGCGGTGTAACGTGGGAGCTCCGAGGAGCACCCACGATCACCCGCGCGGCTGCATTCTGGACCAGCTGCAGCCTCCGGAGACTCTTCAAGGGGAGCCCCATGTAGAGAGCATTGCAATAATCCAGGCGGGAGATGACGAGGGCGGAAGTGACTGTGCGAAGTGCGCCCAGATCCAGAAAGGGCCGCAACTGGTAAATCAGACGAATCTGATAGAAAGCCCCCCTGGCGACGGCTGCAATATGTTCTTCTAAAGACAGCCGTACGTCCAGGAGGACACCCAAGTTGCGCGCCCTTTCCACGGGGGTCAAGACCTCTCCCCCCACGGCCAGCGAAGGAACCAGCTGGCTGTATCTGGGCGCAGGAAACCACAGCCACTCGGTTTTGGTCGGGTTGAGACGAAGCCTGTTACGACCCATCCAACTCCGCACGGCCTCCAGGCATCGGGACATCACTTCGACGGCTTCGTTGGGGTGGCCCGGGGTGGAGATGTACAGCTGAGTATCGTCAGCGTACTGATGGAACTCCACCCCGAAGCCACGGATGACCTCACCCAGCGGCTTTACATAAATGTTGAACAGCAGGGGTGAGAGCACCGACCCCTGAGGCACCCCACATCGTAGGGGCCTCGGGGCCGATCTCTGCCCCCCCGTCAACACAAATTGCGAGCGGTCGGAGAGGAAGGAGGCGAACCACCGCAACACGGTGCCTCCCACCCCCAACCCCTCCAACCGCTGCAATAGGATACTGTGGTCGACAGTATCAAAAGCCGCTGAGAGATCTAACAGGACCAGGACAGAGGAACAACCCCTGTCCCGGGCCCTCCAGAGGTCATCCACCAACGCGACCAACGCCGTCTCCGTGCTGTGCCCGGGCCTGAAGCCCGATTGGAGGGGGTCAAGATAACTCGCTTCATCCAGGTACTGCGGGAACTGTCGTGCCACCACACTCTCAACAACCTTCGCAACAAAGCGAAGGTTGGAGACAGGACGATAGTTAGATAACAATGCTGGGTCCAGGGACGGTTTCTTGAGGAGGGGCCTCTTAGAATATCAATCGATCAGAATAGAGCCGGAAGGGACTTTGGAGGTCTTCTAGTCCAGCCCCCTGCTCAAGCATTAGAACCTATATCATTTCAGACAAATAGCTGTCTGATCTCTTATTGAAAGCCTCCAGTTATGGAGCACCCACAACTTCTGGTGGCAAGCTGTTCCACTGGTTAATTGTTCTCATTGACTGGAAATTTCTCCTTCATTCTAGACTGGTTCTCCCCTTGAGTAGTTTCCATGCATTGATTTTTGCCCTGCATTCTAGTCCTTTGGAAAATGATCCCCTTTTCTCTGTGGCAGCCCCTCAAATACTGGAATACTGCTATGATGTCACCCTGAGTTCTTCTTTTCTCTAGACTAGCCATACTCAAATCCTGCAACTGTTCTTCATAGTTTTTTGTCTCCAGGCTTTTAATCATCTTAGTTGCTCTTCTTGGCACTTTTTCCAAAGTCTCAACATCTTTTTTGTAATGAAGAGAATAGAATAGAATGGAATGGAATGGAATAGAAGCTGGAAGGGACCTTGGAGGACTTCTAATCCATCCCCCTGCTCAAGCAGGAGTCCCTATAGTACCATTTCAGACAAGTGACTGTCCAGTCTCTTCTTAAAGATCTTGTGATGAAGCACCCACAACTACTATTATTAAGTGTTGTACCTTATGATTCTTGATTAATGTATCTTTTCTTTTCTGTACACTGAGAGCATTTGCACCAAGACAAATTCCTTATGTGTCCAATTACACCTGGCCAAAAAAGAATTCTATTCTGTTCCTATTCTGTTCCGTTCCTATTCTGTTCCGTTCCTATTCTGTTCCGTTCCTATTCTGTTCCGTTCCTATTCTATTCTATTCTATTCTATTCTATTCTGTTCTGTTCTGTTCTGTTCTGTTCTGTTCTGTTCTGTTCTGTTCTGTTCTGTGCTGTGCTGTGCTGTGCTGTGCTGTGCTGTGCTGTTCTATTCTTTTCTGTTCTGTTCTGTTCTGTTCTGTTCTGTTCTGTTCTGTTCTGTTCTGTTCTGTTCTGTGGTGCTCTATTCTACTATACTCTAATTCTAATTCTAGGTTGACCCCCTCTAATACTGGAATACTGCAATCATGTCACCCTTAATTCTTCTTTTCTTTAGACTCATCCAAACCCAATTCCTGCAACCGTTCCTTCGTAAGTTTTTGTCTCCAGGCCTTGAATCATCTTAGTTGCTCCTCTTTGCACTTTTTACAAAGTCTCAACATCTTTTTTGTAATGTGGTGATCAAAAGTGGATGCAGCATTCCAGGTGTGGCCTTACTTTATAAAGCAGTACTAACACTTCACATGATCTTGATTCTATGCCTCTGTTAGAAGAGAATAGAATGGAATATGGAAAGGAACGTAGAATAGAATAGGGAATAGAAAATGGAACATGGAATAGAAAATTTTGTATTTTATTTTCTGATAAATAAATAAACTGGAAATAAGGAGAAACTTTCTGACAGGGAGAACAATCAACTGATGGAACAGAAGTTGTGGGAGCTTCATCCCTGGAGACTTTCAAGAAGAGACTGGACTGCCATCTGTCAGAAATGGTGTAGAGTCTCCTGCTTGGGTGGAGGGGGGTTGGACTAGAGGACCTCCAAGGACCCTTCCAATTCTGATTATCTATTATCTGTTAAATTAAAAAAAAACAATATCTTTTTAAAAGTCCCAACATTCTAGATCACATCGATTTACTTTCTGAGTCCTTCCATGAATAGAAACATCTATATTTTTTGCAGTTTGCGGACATCCTGGAAAAACAAAGTCTTTTCCCATCATTCCACATTGCAAGAGAGCTGCATCCTTTCATGTTTGTTTGTTTCTTCGTTTGTTCTGTCAAGCAATTATAAGATTACAGGTATAAGTATAGACATAGTTATGAGTACATGAAATGGATACATGTAAGAAAAATAAAAAGAAGCAATAGGACAGAGACTGTAGGCACATTGGTGTGCTTATGCATGTCCACTACAGACCTCTTAGGAAAGGGGGGAGGTCAATAGTAGACAGTCTAATGTTGAAGATTTTGGGGTTTGGGGAAGAAACCACAGAGTCAGGTAGAGTATTCCAGACATTGACCTCTCTGTTGCTGAAGTCGTATTTCCTGCAATCAAGTTTGGTGCGGTTAACCTTGAGTTTGTGTCTATTGTGTGCTCTTGTATTGTTATGGTTGAAGCTGAAGTATTCATTGACAGGTGGGACATTGTTTACATTGCAATATATATGTTTACAAAAAATACAATTGCAACAGCCTTTAGACTGCAAAAAAATAAAAATATTAATGAAAGCGATCACTGAACGATAAGCAATCCCCAAACAAAAGCCTGAAATCCGGCTGGACCCTGGGGAAAAACTTGAGCCACGTTAAACCACATTTCTCGGTTAAGGAAGAACCAAACCTTGCTTAGTCTTTTTTTATAAGCCAGGCATCCAAAGCCACGTGATGGAGGCGGTTCTTGGAGGGCGAATCCCGCCCCCAGCAGCTGTGGCCCAATAGGAAGAAAAGGGCGGCGCTCCCTTTCTGCGCAGGCGCATGTCTTTCCCGCCCATTGAGTTGTGGCACATGCACGGACCTTGTTTCGCGCTGAGGAAACCTGGAGGGCGCCATTTTTGTTGCCGAGCGGCAGCGTCGGTAGCCATCGGTGAGTGGGGCAAGTTGCAGTCTGGGGGTGACGTGAGCGGGTGTCTGAGGCCTAGGGTGACCGGTGATGGGGAAAAGAGTGTCCGGGGCCACGTTTACATGTTTCTGATGCAGCCCAAGTGGATCCCTCAGCGGTTCTGAGGGAATCTGTGGTTTGGCGCGCGGCCGTGAGGCGCGTTTTTATTCATTTATTAATTTTTATCTCGCCCTTTTGTAAGATTTTTTATCTTCTATTTTATATATTTGCGATAAGTCAAGGTAGAAAATTCGCCTAATCCTAATTTTCCCACAACAATAACCCTGTGAGGTGGGCTGGACTAGCCTGAGAGAAATCCCTCCCCAAAAAAGTGGCTCCCTAATGAAAACTATTCGGTGCAAAAATTGGGGATATAATTCAAACCAACCAAAACATCTCCAATATTATTTCATGACAATCATGGAATAAATAATTAATGAGTTATTTTCACCGCAACAATTTGCTAATGTGGTGAATTGTTTCATTGCGATGCAGATAATATGCACAGAGTGGCAGTCAAAGTAATATTATTTCACTGTGGTAATTTTAGTGAATTGTTTCACTGAAATCCGAATAACATGCACAAAAGGTAATCAGTTAATATTATTTCACAAGCGTAATTCACTGATATAGATATTCCTCAGCTTACGACCACAAATGAATCCAAAATTTGCTTTAGTCCCAAAAGGGCGTTTTTTCCCCCAAGAGGCAACTTGACTTTCTGGGGTGGGGGTTTCTTTGAAAACTAGGCTGTTAAGTTAGTTTTCCCCCACTTTACGACCTTTCTTGCCACAGTTATTAAGTGAATCACTACCATTGTTAAGCTAGGGCTCCCCCATTGACTTGGCTTGTCAGAAGGTCACAAAAGGTGAATTGCCCCATTTTATTAAATGTGAACCAGTTGCCAAGCATCTGAAACAGTAATTAACATTATTGTTAAGTGAGTTTCGCCCCACTTATGAGCTTATGAATGCAACGGAGATGATCCTCAACATTTGTCCTCCAGGAATGGTTTCCATGGAGGATGTTTTGGCCAACCAAGAAAGCCTTCTCCTCATCGTTGATGGTTTTGAGAACTTGAAACTCTGATGTCCCAGCTGATACGCTGGACAAGGATCCCCACTGAAAGCAACAGGTGGTCAACCTGTTGATGGGTTTGCTCAAGAAAAAGATCTTCCCCAAGTGTCATCTCCTGGTGACCACAAGGCCTATGGAGGTGAGCCCACTGTTGAAGTGTCTGAGATCACCACTCTTGGTAGATGTGTTGGGTTTTGACCCTGTTCACAGGAAGGAATATTTCTATATGTATATTTCTAATACTTCTTTCAAAATTCAGGACAAGCCAACCAGATCTTTGAACTTGTCCAAAGAAATGAGACTCTTTTCAGGATATGCTTCCTCCCCGCAACCTGTTGGGTCATTGGCTCCATTTTTCAACAAAACCCACAAGCAGAGCTTCTGCAAGACACCCAGAAACTGGCACGCTTACCAAAATTCACCTGCATCTCCTCTTGACTTTCTTGGGTACCAATTCCAGGCCAACCCACCTGGAAGACCTCTGTTCTTTAGCAAAAGATGGAATACTGCAGAGAACATTGGTCTTCCATGAAGAAGAGCTAAAGGAACGTGGCTTGGATTGTTACTTGAGTTTAGACCTTCCTTCTGCAAGTCGGGAAGTCTTCTGCCAAGATGTTCAGGTGGAAACCTTGTACAAGTTCACCCACCTGGGTTTCCAGGAGTTTTTGGCAGCTTTGTTCTACCTGCTGGACACTGAGACCACCAGAACACCTTACCAAGACCTATTTGGAGATCAGAAGGAGTGCAACAGCAAGTACCTCATGTTGATCCGTTTTCTCTACGGCTTGTCCAACGTGGAAAGGATGAATGTCCTTCAAGAATCCTGGTCCTTCAAGTTATCCAGGACTAACGTTTGGCCAGAATTGCTAAGGTGGGTAGATCAGGAAGCCAAGGCTCACTCCTTTAAAAGGGAAGAGGATCTGCTGGAATTGTGTCATTGTATTTATGAAATGAAGGACGTCGTCTTTGCCCAGAAAGCAATGAAGAATGTCCACGCTTTGGATCTCAGAACACAACTTTTGACCAAGCTGGACTTCGACGCTTTATTGTTTTGCCTGTCAGCTGCTGAAGCTTTGAATTCAGTCCGGCTCTCTGGCTGTGAGTTTGGACCTCAAAGATTCCACCAACTTTTGCCAGGATTCCTGAAATCTTCAGAGATCCAATAAGTAGAAAGAGGCTCAAGGGATAGTGGAGCTGGAGATGGGTTCAAAACACATATCATTTGATTGTCCTGGATCTCAATCAATACAGGTAGTCCCTGACTTACCTGTCATGCCCCTGTGGGAATCTGATTCTGAGGGGGAGGCCAAGCAGCTGACAGGGAGTGGGAATGTGGCTCCATTGACTGTGGAGAAAACTGGGGAAGGGTAAAGTCCAGCTGGACAAAGCAGGGGAGAGGTAGAGCAAGGGAGAGGGAGTTCAGAGGAAGACCCAGGGTCACCCCCTCTTCATCCTAGGGCATGCAGGAAGGAACGGAGAAGGGAGCAAAGTGGGTTGCATGGCTTATGGGGGAGGAAAGGTCCCTGATTCCCTTCATTAGGTGCAGCTGGGAAAAGAGTGTTTAAAAAGCAGGGAAAACAGTGTTTAAAAAGGAAAGTTACACACAGCAAGTTATTGGAAGCAAATTGTGAGTTATTTTTGCTTGTCAAGGCTTATCTGTGTTCCTGGCGTCTTCCCAACTTACAAGTCTGCAATTCCTTCTCCTGCCCTGTCCAGTTAATTGCTGCAGCGTTTTATGTGGATTTTTATTTACAGTTTGTATGTACTTTGTTTTCGGACTGAATTTCCTCCACTTAAAGACTGTTCTTGGGAGAGTTTTTTCTCCAGCCAAAGGTAACCTGGACATTGAAGGCAAAGTTGGAGGTATTAAAGGGACTCTTCTTGCTTATTTAACTGTATTGCCTTTGTGCCGCGCCCCTCTGGGTCATCACATTACCACAGTTCATTTAGTGACCGTTGGAAGTTACAATGGCACTGAAAAAAGTGACTTAGGACCGTTTTTCACACTTATGACCGTTGCAGCATCCCTGGGGTCACATGATCTAACTTCAGGTGCTTGGCCACTGTCTCATTTATGACCATTGCAGTGTTCCGGGGTCACACAATCCCCTTTTGCGACCTTCTGAGAGGCAAAGTTGATGGGGAAGACAGATTGACTTAACAACCATGGAAGTTGAAACCCACCCATCTTCAAGTGGATAAGGTTGAAAAACATTGACCTGGTGGGTGATGGTCAGAGTCTGGAAAATGAGAGAATAACAGAGTTGGAAGGGACCTTGGACATCTTCTAGTCCAGGGGTCGCCAACCTTTTGAACCACGGGGACCCCCAAACTCATACTTTAAAATCCCGCGGACCAAAGACCCAGGGAAAATCCCAAAAAAAGTCTGCAGGCAAATCCCCCACCCCGTTTTCCTACCAATCAATCATTCTTTATTTGGGATCACAGGATACCGTCTCCAGCTTTATTCTGAGGGGGAGAGAGAGAGAGACTTTTGGTTTCATGAAAGGAAAACAGCAGAAGCAGCAGAAGTTTTTCTCTCCCCCAAACTCCGCCAGAAATGAGTCTTTGCCGGCGCAGCCTCTTGGAGCAAGAAGCCTTGCAGGGTCCCAAAGACTCATTTCTGGCAGAGTTTGGGGGGGGAGAAAGTAAGACTTTTGCTGCTTTCCTTGCGTGCAGCCAAAAGCAGAAGAAGAAAGAAGCGGAAAGAAGCAGCCCAGTGGCCAGACCAGGCATGTGGGCCAAGTGGGGCAAGTTCCCCCCTCTTCCCTTTCCCCCCTCCCCTCACTATCTTGTGTTGTTCGCAATGCAAGCGACGCAAGCCTTGTGTTCCTGCGGGCCATGTGGGCGGCTTAGCCTTGCATTCCCACGAAGCCTAGATTAATTGCTTTTGGGTGACATTTCTCTGAGGACCACCAAAATTTTCTCGCGGACCACCAGTGGTCCTTGGCCCACTGGTTGGCGACCATTGTTCTAGTCCAACCCCTGCTCAAGCAAGAGGCCCTCTACTATTACAGACAAATGGTTCTTCCATCTTTTCTTCAAAACTTCCAGTGTTGGAGCACCCACAACTTCTGATGGCAAGCAGTTCCACCGATTAATTGTTCTCACTGTCAGAAAATTCCTCTTCATTCTCTCCTTGTTTAGTGTCCATCCATTGCTTCTTGTTGTCAACTTGTAAAACATCCCTATGCCTGTTTCCAAGTTGGCATGAGAAAGAGGGGGGAAGACCTAAAGGAGCATATGGCAAATAAAATCAGAAGCACATTCTAAGCTTGTCTCACAAAGGTTGTTAGGCAGCCGGGTATTCTGCCTGCGAAAATCCTTTATTGGAGAATGTGATTGATGACACCCAGCCCATGAATGTGTTTCATTGGAGAAGCTGAATTATGACACACCCAGGGGAGTGGGCGAAGACAGGGTCAAAGGTGATTGTAAATTACATGTCCCAGAGTCAGCTTCATACAGGTCATGGCAACATGTCACTCCTAATAAATCTTTTCAAGTGTTTTGAAGCTTGGCTCGAGGCTTATGATTTAATTAGAACGATCGCCGGAATCCTGACACTTGTTCTACCTGGAGACTGTGTTTGTACCTACCAATTTCCTCCATATTTGTGTTTGTGTGTCTCCCAATTTCCATATGCTGAACCGCTGTGGCCTCTCTCCTACTACATGCAAAGACTTGACACTCATCGCGATGGCCAACGCAAGGCTGACCAGTCTGGACTTGGGTGAAAACCCCTTGGAGGATTCTGAGGTCTCCTATTTGTGTGAATGGCTGCTTCAGCCCACCTGCCCACTTCAAAGTCTCAGGTGAGCAGTGTCATCTCCACCCAGAGGGCAGAAAATGGAAAGAATCTTACTCCTTTGTCCCACACTACTTCATTATCCCACCAACCCTTTAAATTTAAATATTCTCAAATTGTTGTGGCCTGCCAGCAGCCAGAAGAGCTGGCGACAGACTGGGACAGTGTGAAGGTTGGGGAGGAACATGGGCCAGTCTTGGAGTCTGGGGAAAGTTCTGACAAGGGCTCTGCTTTGGAGGCAGAGATGGGGCCAGAGCCATCTCACAGTTATCAGCTGCCTTTGGAGTCAGACGTCAGCGGGGAAGAAGAATAACTGGAGCCTGTTCCCAGTGTGCACATGCACAGAGCTTCCAGAAGAAGGGAACAGCTGAGGAACAAGGGCCAACTTGGGAGTAAAGGCACAATGGACAGTGAATGGCCCCTCCCCTAGAGAATAAAAGAGGAGCAAAAGGGAAGTGGAGCTTTGCAGGAGGCAATTAATTCCTTCCGGCATTCTTCCCAAGTATTGCGGTGTCTGAAAGATATCGGCCTGGCAGCTCTCCAAGCCTGATAAAGGTCTGTAATTGGGAACTATCTTGAAAGACTGTTGGCCAGAACTTTGCTGGAGAGGAAATTCATTGTAAATTAAATAAAAGGGGTTCATCAGGATGAGGCATCGGCTTTGTGCTGTTGGGGAAGCCTAAGTCAGAAGACAAATAGTTACGTTCACACCTTGGAGCAGGAATTGAGGGTTTGTAAAAGGGGTACTGGCAAAGAAATATTGGACAAAAATACAATACATGGTTACAAAAAATGTTAAAGCAGCACATAGACTATAAGCCAGTAATATTTCTCTTAGGCATAGCGTCAGAAAAGTACAACACGGGGAATATATATTTAGTAATTACATATTTAGACAGCAGCAAGAATTGTATTTGCACAGTACTGAGCACCCTACTGTACTGCGCACCCTAAAAAGGGCCTTGGTGGTGCAGGCTGTTAATCATCTAGCACTTAGTGCAAGCTGCCTGCAATTAGTGCAGGTTCGAATCCCACCAGGCTCAAGGTTGACTCAGCCTTCCATCCTCTTGGGGTAGGTAAATTGAGGACCCAAGATTTTTGGGGGCAATAAGCTGACTTCGTAAAAAAATGTCGCTTGGGGTGGGGGGCAAAAAGCCCTAGTAATAAGCAGACATTACAATGGAATGAAGGCTATTGCCGAGCATTTAGCATAGTGCTCCATAGACTGTAAGCTGCCCTGAGTCTCCAGAGAAGGGAGGCATATAAATGCAAATTAAAAATAAAATAAAAAACCACCGTAATTCGGTGCCTCCCATCCCCAACCGCCGCAATAGGATACTGTGGTCAACAGTATCAAAAGCCACCGAGAGATCTAACAGGACCAGGACAGAGGAATAACCCCTGTCACGGGCCCTCCAGAGATCATCCACCAACGCGACCAACGCCGTTTCTGTGCTGTACCTGGGCCTGAAACCTGACTGGCGTGGATCCAAATAGACAGCTTCATCCAGATGCTGCGGGAGCTGTTGTGCCACCATCTTCTCAACAGCCTTCGCCATAAAGCAAAGGTTGGAGACTGGATGATAATTAGATAATAAAGTTGGGTCCAGGGATGGTTTCTTGAGGAGGGGTCTCACTACCGCCTCTTTTAAGGTGGCAGGCAGAAACCCCTCACTCAAGGAAGTGTTAATAATGCCCTGGAACCAACCTCGTGTCACCTCCCGAGTGGCCAATACCAGCCAGGAGGGACACAGATCCAGTAAACATGTGGTGGCATTAAGCCCATCCAGCATCCTGTCCATGTCATCGAGGGTCACAGGATCAAACTCCCCCCAAATGACCTCCCCGAACTCCGCCCCTGCCCTCCCGTCCAGAGTTGCCCAGTCGGAGTCCAACCCATCCCGGATCTGAGTGATTTTGTCCTGTAGAAAATTCAAAAAATCCTCAGCCCGCCCTTGCAGAGGATCCTCCCGCACTCCCACTTCCAAAAGGGAGCGGGTCACCCTAAAAAGGGCGGCTGGGCGATATTCTGCGGACGCAATAAGGGCAGAAAAGTGAGAATGCTTTGCCACCCTTATCGCCACTAAATAGGTCCTAATGTAGGACCATAATAGTGTTCGGTCAGATCCGGAGCGGGTGGCTCTCCAACCACTCTCTAGGTGTCTTTTCCGGCGCTTCATCTCCCTCAGCTCCTCGGAAAACCATGGAGCCAATTGGGATCGGCACCGGGTCAGAGGCCAAAAGGGCACGACCCGATCAAGGGCCTCAGCCGCCACCCTATCCCAGGTGGCCACCAGGTCCCCAACCGAGTCGTGTGTGCGACCACCGGGAAATGGCCCAAGCTCCATCAGGAACCTATCCAGGTCCATCAGGCACCTGGGGCGGAACCATCATGTCGGTCCCGCCTCCCTGCAACGAGGAGGAGTGGCATGGAAGTCCAGTCTAAGGAGCAAATGATCAGACCATGACAGGGGCTCTACAACAACGTCCCCTATACCTAGATCACCCTGCCATTGTCCAGAGACAAAAACCAGATCCAAGATGTGACCCCCAACGTGAGTGGGGTCCCTAATTAATTGGGTCATGCCCAAGGCTGTCATAGAAGCCAAGAACTCCTGAGCAATCCCGGAGGTCCCGCCAGCCGAAGGCAGGTTGAAATCCCCCATGACCATAAGCCTGGGGGTCTCAACTGCCAGACTGGCTATGACCTCCAGGAGCTCAGGCAGGGCCGATGTTACATAGCAGGGAGCCAGGTATGTGATCAATAGGCCCATCTGAACCTCGGAACCACACTTAATGTAGAGGGATTCACATCCGGTCGTCTGAGGAACAATGGATTCCCTAGGACACAGATCTTCCCTAATAACCACCGCAACCCCCCCACCCCTCCCCTGGGCCCTCAGCCGATGAAAAACCCGAAACCCGGCTGGGCACATCTTCACCAGGGGAACACCCCCCTCCTGGCCCAATCAGGTTTCGGTAACACCCACCAGGTCCGCTCCACCCTCCGAAATCAGATCACAAATGAGGGGGGCTTTATGAACTACGGACCTGGCGTTGCATAACATCAGCCGAAGGCCCTGGGCCCGATAGTTCAGACAACCCAGGGAACGGGAAATGACCTGGGGGTCAGAGCGCGCCACCACACACAAACAGCGGGGGCAGGCTCCCTAAACTTGATGTGGCCCACTGTCATTGCCATATCTGCCTCTCCTGCTGACCAGGCCAATAATCATCCTCTCCCCCTCTCAAAGACAATCCCCCATCCTCGATCTGCCCCCCCCGACCCCGAGACCTCCCAATCGCGCTTGACCCCTGGTCTGGCCCCTGTCTCAGGCAGGTTGTCCCCCAAACCCAACCTGGTCACCCTCCCTAACCCCGATGAAAATTTAAAAATAAATGAAAATAGTTGGGAGCTACCCTTACATTTCATCTGGCTGTGCCACCTCTCGGGATCCCAAGATCCGTCCTTAAGGTAGGCCATAGAAAGTCCAGGGGGCCACCTCAGGGAAAGGGGGACAGTCCCCAGGGCCCACAATTCTGCCAACGAGTATCTGATCGGCCTGCCACTGTCCGTCAGTCGCGACCCCTGTCCTTGTCCTCGCTGCCCTCGATGACATCCAGGGTAAGATCGAGACAGCTCGTCCACCATCGGCGCCGAACCAGGCCGCCACCATCGTTGTTGCTGTCATTGCTGCCACTGGCACCGAGATAACCGAACCGTCCCCGTATCCAGGATCACTGGGGCCACAGCCACCATCGTCCGAGCTGCTGTCGTTACTGGCCCTGGTAAGATCACCGACCCAGGGTCTCGTCGCTGCCATCGCCGACAAGGCCACCACGCAGCCAAGGTAGACGCCACCACTGATGAACCAGGCGGGACCAGACCAGGCCACCTTCGCCGCCGCCGTTGTCGCCGTTGTCGAGGCCTCCAGGCCACCATTGCCGTTGTCGCCACCCGCTGGCCACCAAGGCTGGAGCTGTCATCATCAGAGACCTCGTTGATGAAGGCCTCACCCGTGGAGCCACCACTGCCGCCAAGCCAGGCCATCGCCACAGTTGTTGTCCATGGCGCTGAGGATGCTGCCAAGGCCTTCGAGGCCTCCGAGTCATCCCCGGCGTCATCGTCTCCTCCCACGCCATTCGCGAACGTTCTGGCGGGGAAGAGATATGCCACCCGAAAACAAGGCCAAGATCGAATACAGCAGGCCGAGATCAGGGTAGAGTCAAGGCGAACAAGCAGGCCAGACGAGGCAAGGACAGGCCAAAACCGCGGCTGCTGAAACAGCGGACCGAGGCAGGTGGGATGAACCACCGCCAGCCTCAACCACCTATATAGCAGCTCAAATCAACGCCTCCCCTAGCCGCCCGGATGGGGAAAATCCCCCCAAGAATGGAGCCGAGACCAGGCAGCAGGCGAAAGGCAGCGGACGCAGGCCAACGAGGGCGAAGAGTGGAAAACACTTGACCAATAAAGAATTCTATTCTATTCTATTCCTCTTCAACCAGGACATTTTTGTCTTCCCAAAGACTAGCCAGGGCAGATGCCTTGTATTGCTAAGAATATTCTGGGAGATAGTGCTCCCATTCTGGGTGGACAAGAGGAGAAAGATGTCATTACAAGCACTACATGTTTGGGGTTAAATGTGAGAAACCCCTAAAATTGGCAAAGACAGTATCTCCTTCCCTGTTGGCTTCTTCTTTTGGGTCATCAAAAGAGCAACCTTGTTGGGTGACTGCCAGCAATAGGCCACCTTGGGCTGTGAAGCAATCAAGCTGAAGTTGCCTTAACAGACCGTTTATTATGTTCAGGGGAAAGGTGAATATGAACAAATCAATACTACAGAGCAGTTTCTAAAAGTAAAATGTGAATCCCACAAAAATGGCAGCAATACTGGTTCCCCCCCCCCCCCCCCCCCCCCCCCCCCCCCCCCCCCCCCCCGCCCAAACACCCTTGATCTATTATTCTCAGCTGGTGAACTGTTGTGCAAATCAGAAGCTTGTGTTTTGCTACTGGCTATGCAACTTGAAACAGACTGGCCTTTCCAGCTTCCTTTGGTCGGCTGAGAAGAAAGCGGTGGCTGAGACGTGGCAGGAGTGCTTCTGTTGCTAGAGGTTTCTTGCTAGAGTGGGAAGGCAGTAGGCAGATTCCAGGCTGAAATGATTGATCTCAGGTTACAGAAGAAATATGGAAAACAGTATTTGGAGGGTTCAGGATGGCTACATTAAGGCTTTCATAAAAAAAGAATGCATTGTGGTACCCAAGTGCCAAACCCCAATGAGGCGTATAATGTTTTATGGAAAGATCTGAGTAGGATGATTTGGGAAAGGATTATTAGGTAAAGTCCAAGTCCTCTTTCTCCCACTTATTTCTTCCCTCAGGTAAGAGCCATTCTATATAGATGAATGAAGCAGAATCACTAAGAGGTGCCAGAATGAACAGGAAGAACAAGAACATCTGCTGAAGGACAACCAGAGCCAGCTCCTCCTGTCCTTCCACGTTCTCATGCAGTTGGCTTGGGACAGTAATTCTTGGACACCCATCCTTAGATCTCCACCCTAGATCAGCAGTGCACTTATGTTTTGCCAGGCAATTACAATTGCCCTGTTGGAAATAATAATCACCATTCACTCTTCACCCACAACCTGAATTAAACAGCTTTAGTTCCATCCATCTTTTAAGCCGGGTTCCCAGTCTCCACAAGAAGCCTTCTCTTCTTGAGAGGTGCTTCACTTCCCAGCCTTCCATTTAAGCTGAGGCAGCAACTTGTCTGTCCTCTCACTCTTCCCGTGAATTCCAAAAGGATAGCAGAACCAGCAGATCAAAGGGAGCAGGTAAGCCAATGATGTGTCCGGCTATCTTGCAGCTTCCAGGGACTTCTGGCAAAAGAGAAAGGAAATGCAGGAGGTGGTGGCATGGGAAGGAGAAGAAACTTATGGCCAGGAACTTTCACTCCATGTCTTCTGGGACTATTTCCCTTCCTGTTGCTGGGTAGAGCAGTGATTTGGAGAGGAAACACTTGCACGTGAGTATAAAAGAGCAAAGGAATGGGTTGCGATATGAGGTGCCAGTCCCAACTTGAACATGAAGAGTTGATCAGACGAATGGTCTTTAGGAAGCACCTTTTAATAGCTTTCACTCTTCCCAAATGGGAAAGAAAAGCCTTGAGTTCTTGGAATTTCAGCATTGACCACCGACAGGATGTCAGTGAAGGAGAGCTAGTTATTGGCCAGAGAGTACAGCAGGCAGATAACACCTCCATCAGTCAGAGGGGGTCACCATTCAAGTTATTCCTGCTTTTCTTGCGTTTTGTCCTGGCTGAAGGGGAGGGGAAGTCCAGAGATTCCAGGCGGAAGGGGCGTGGCTGAGGCATCTCCACTGTTTGGGCAGAAGGAATAGATATCAGGCTGGAAGTCAGCATGGAAGTGCTGTTGTTCAGTAAAGGAGGTGAGTTGTGGGAAACTGCAGAGGGGGGAAAACAAAAACAAACAGAGGAGTTTAATTTCAGGAATACCAACAACGAAACCTCATTGTCCATTCTCCCCAGGAGAAATTTATCCAAATGTCTTGCAACAATGCTCTATGTTCAGCTTGTGTGCAAAGACTTTTTAAAACTTCAGTACAATTATGTAATACGTACAGGTAGTCCTCAATTAACAATAGTAAGTGGGGCTGGAATTTCTGTTGCTAAACAACATGATCATAAAGTGCAATGCCACATGACTTAACAACAGCAACCCAAGGAATCCCTCCTGTTACTGTCATTATCTGAATCCCACCAGTTGTTAAGTGACAACCCACCCCAATCTAAGCCATTCTAGATTGGCCCCTCCCAGCTCCGGGCCTCAGAAAGACAAGAAGCTGCCTCCTCTTGAATTCCTTCCACTACCACCACCCCCATCTATTCCCTTCCCCATTTTCCCTTTCGCCCACCCTGCATAGCCATCTGCCACCACTTCCAGTCTTACTTCAGTCCCCGTGCTGCTGCTGAGAAGCCCCATTCCATGGCCAGCCACCCCAGTGCCACAGCACAAAGTCCCAGCTTCGCCTGCTATCCTGCATTCTCCAGATCTTATTGCTTCCTGTTGACCTCCGGCCATTTTCCTCCTGATGCCGAAAAAGCATAGAGGGCATGGCCCATTGCGAGTCAGGACTTCTTCCAGAGGCTGTAGTTGCCATTCTCCAAACTGCGTGCCTGGTTTTGCTGATGTTTTGGAGCGGGGAGGGGCAGGGGGGGGGGATCAGAAGTTTTCCAAAAGCTTTCTGATCATGGCAGGCCTTGAGAAGAGCAGGGTGGCAGGGAGGGATGGTTCTTTGTGGCTGTGGTACTGGGATGGCAGGCTATGGTGTAGGGCTTGAGGCAGCATTTTGGTGGCGACGGTACTAGAGCTGAAGTAGGGTGGTGGCAGCCAACTGAGACTGCTCTGCCTCTGTTTCAGTCCAAGTGGCACCCCTGCCAAGGAATTCCAATATGTAGGGTGGCGAAAAGAGCAATGAGGGGGAGGAAATAGGTATGTGGGGGGAGTTGAAGTGCCCCTGCAGTCCTAAGTGAGGCAAGCTGCCAAGTGCCTCAGTGTTGATCCTGTCACTCTGTGGGCGCTGCAATGGCTACAACTTCAGGGACCAAGCTTAAGAGCCATTCATTCAGTGCTACTGAAACTTCGAACACTTGTTGAACAAAAGGTGATTAAGCGAGGATGACTTGTGATGAAGAATGGAATAGTTTAAACAATAATGTGGAATTGTTATCATGATTTCTTAGCCCTCCCACGGAGAGACAAAATCTGCCAATCTTGGGGACAGAGAAAATGATTTCTTCCCCCAGGGCAGAAATGTTAAGGGGGAAAAAAAAGAATTTCTCTCTTTAGATGCCTCTGAGATTCTGAAATTGTAGCACTGTTCTGTAAAATGTGTCAACACACATGAGATGCTATTGAGAAGGCAGTTTCCAAGAGGGAAAAAAATAAGGAGCACATGAAGGGACTTACCTAGACTCTTCATGGGGTCAGCATTCAGAATCTGGCTGGCTCGTTTTGAGCGGAAGTAATTACTGGCAATATTTTCACTGTCACTCTTACTCAGCATCATCTTGTAGCGGTCTTCTTCTGGCTGGAGACAAAGACAAGGGACTAGAGTACCAGTTTATCCTCCTTCAGTTCAAGGAGAATCACAGTTCTAATTTTTAATAACCAAGACTCAGATTTCAGCTGACCTGAGATCTCTGCCTTAACTTTTCAAGCTCTAATTTATTCTGCTATACCACCTCCAAATGAGATAGTAATGGTAGTTAGTAGAGGAACTAGAAACCGTTGATTGATTACATGGTAATCTGCCCTGAAAGATTATTATTAATATTTTATTAAAGATACATCATGATAATATATTGGTTACTTATATTTATTACACTCCAGAACAGCAATTCAAAGTGTCAGAGCTACATTTGATATCCGGTCTGCTGCAGCCCAACAAGACAGATGTGAAAACAGAGGGAATAGTCTTTATCTAGATCTGATTCACGTGTTTTGCTGGGTTGAGGTACTTTGTCCCCTGCTAATATATATCCTACCTCATCCCTTTTTGGCTTTCTGAGATTGCAAATGTTCAGCCTTGAAAAGAGTGGACCATGGAACCAGCAAGCAGAAGTTAGAGGCTGTAAGATTTAATAAGGGAAGACAACCAACCAGTTCAACCCAAAGCTACCGCTATTGCCGTAGAAGTGTCTGGTAACCAGAAGGAGGCAGCAATATCTGGTTCTGATAAATATAAAGATGATAATAGCAATCAATCTCAGCCCTCAGTTTCTCCACTAAGATCTTCTTCCAATGATCAAGACAAAACAAAGGAATACTGGATCCATCCTTTTGTTCTTTATAAAAGCGAAGAGTTCTGTCTTGAAGCAAATCCTCCCAAGTTTATTTTTCATTTTATCAAGATTCTCTGCTCTGATGCAAAGAAGTTGGGGAAAAAGCTGCCCACCAACAAAAATTCACTGATTGTGGTGTGGGAAGCTCCCCCTCCCCAACCCAAGAATGAAATTATATTTTCCCAAAGGACAAATGGAGAATTATGTTCTTAAAAGCAGAAAGCAGCTGCAGCCTTTCTTAAGAGCCTCCTGCAAAGACTTTAAGTCTTTAGAGGTGGATATTTTGTGCCCATTAAGAAATCCAGGCCAATTTATTCATAAACAAAATATCTTCAGCTCCAGGTGATGGGATTAAGGACAGGACATGACTTAAACCCCATTCATTGAGAACAGTGGAAACAATGCTGGTCCATTAAGAAAAGCAGGCTAGGGGTAATAGATAACAGGATAAAATCAATTACAGATGCCTGATAGGATTAGGACCAAAGAAACCGATAATTAAGACCCATCATGAGCCTTTGCAAAACAAGTAAAACCAATCAATAAAAACACACAAAGCAAACTTCAAAATTACAAAATACTGTAAACTATATAAAAACCCTTGCACTTATGAAGCTAATTTGTCAGCTGTCCCAGAATCGCATGCTGTTACTGGTCCCGCTCATCAATAAACAGGCCTCCTTTCCTAAGCAGCTAGCCTCCATTTTATTTCCAGCGCCTCTCTTCTGTCTTGGAACTGAACCTGGTAGATTTTTCTTCCAACAATGTATTATGTGGATATGCAAGACATGTTAGGAACTGAAGTGTTGCTTATATTTGTAGGAGCATTTCTGAGAGTGTAATTGGACCTGAGCAAGGGATAGCACTAATTATAATAAAAATATTTATTTTAGGAATTGCAGGTAGTTTTTGATTTACACCTACAACTGAGCTCCAAATTTCCATTGCTAATTTTGATGATGTGGCCAGGGGGATGCTGCAATGGTTAAATAAGTGTAAAAACTAGTCATAAATAACTTTTTTCAGTGCCACTGTAACTTCGAGCAGTCAAACAAACGATTATCAATTGAGGACTATCTATATAGAAATTGATAAAACCTAGTAACTGCCTAACCACGTCCTATCAGGAGAGGAGTCAGAAAACATCTGTGCTATGAGTGTATGCTTGCACATATGTAGACCTGGGAGGTAAAATAGAAGGAAATGGCTTCAGATTAGCAGTCTCTTAAACTAAAAGCAGGCAGGGTGACAAAGAGAGGAGACACAAAGAAGCCTTAAGTCTCCATCTACACACTAGTGCCCCCTTGTGATCAATAGGTCACGAAGTACCGAAGAGACAGTGCCACTGAACGTGGACCTCCAAGAAACACATACAACCTATTAGGTGCTGAGCACCCTTTTTTCAACTTACCACTGTCACCGTCTCCCCATTCTCTGAATTCTTCTTTCCTGCCTTAGTCAGTGACAATGATGAAACTGCTGTAAAAAATCAACAACAGCAAGAGTGGCTCTAACTTCTTTAAAAGTGCCATATCAGTACCCAAGGCCTATATTGTGCCATTTGACAGGAGACAAGGACATCCAGTAGACACAACTCTCCCACACACACACACCGCTCCAGTTTATCCTTGAATCGTTTTAGAGTATTTTATCATTACACAAACTTTAAAATGCTGCAAAGCAAAGCACCATTTTCTGTTTCTAAGAACAGATCTGTGTTCCCTAAGGATAATCCGTGGTTTTGGGACTAGGCCTTCCTGAACAGAAATAGAAATAGAAGGTGTGAGACATCATGATATGGGCCCTAGCGAGCTAGAGAAGAGAGCACAGTCTTTAATTTGTCTTCTTATAAATGGCAATAGAGGCAATGGCAGGGGTTTTCTGAATGTTTCTTGTATTTAATTTGTTTTTAAATTGTATATATTCTATTTTTAGTAGGCTGTACACCGCCCCGAGTCCCTTTTTGGGAGAGGGGGCGGTATAGAAATTTAATTAATAAATAAATAAATAAATGTTCAGGAAGCTATTAAAGGCTATTCTAGGCTTTCGAAGCCTAGAATAGCCTTTAATAGGCTGGAGTGATGGTTCAGCCCCTAATGGATTGGTGGTGGTGATGGGGTGCTTTATCTGTTATCTTTGGGCCATCCATGATCTATTTTTTTCTGCTTTTTCTTACTTTTAATTCCAAGTCACCCAGTCTTGTCAGTCAGTCAGCCTTTAAACTGGATGGGTAGAGGGGTGGATAGCTAAAAAAATAGGGAATGCCACTTGCTGGGATTATAAAAATAGGACTTTAACAACGCTTAGACATATGCATATGGTAAATAAAATTAAAATGCAAAACTAAACTACACTAAAGGTTCTCCTAATTCTTACCACTCATGGTGACAGATTTCCAGTTTTGTTTCATTCCAGTTCCTGGCCTGTTTTTTTTAATAATAATAATAATTATTTGAATAAATCCTATTTGACTAGATTGACTTAAATCACAGTTTACAATCTTCAATGGCTACATTCATCCAGTAAACCAAGCCAAAGCCAGGCAGTTCATATTTGGGATTGGCATACAGGTAGTTCTCGATTTACGACCACAATTGACCCCAAAATTTCTGTTGTTAAGTGAGGCATTTCTTAAAGCGATTTTTGCCCCATTGTGAACTTTCTTGCCACAGTTGTTAAGTAAATCCAGTTATTAAGTTAGGAACACAGTTGTTAAGTGAATCTGGCTTCTCCATTGGCTTTGCTTGTCAGAAGGTTGCAAAAGGGGATCATATGACCCTGGGACACCTCAACCGTCATAAATATGAGTCAATTGCCAAGCGTCTGAATTATGATCATTTGACCGTGGAGATGCTGAAATGGTCATAAGTGTGAAAAACGGTCAAAGGTCACTTTCTTCAGTGCCGTTGTAACTTTGAATGGCCACTAAATCAACTTTGTAAGACAAGGGCTACCTGTACTACACCAATTAGGCCAGGAGGTTGGTGGAACTCATTTGCCTAGTCTAGCGAGTCCTTTCTTGCCTGCGTTGAGTGTCTGGAGCAATTCTAGCCAGATGACACTGTAGTGCCTGGAGCTTCTCTTACCTGCAGGGAGGCTGGTCTTTTGAGTGACAGGCTCCGGGATTTTCCAGCAGCTTGATTCCTCATCCCAAGTGGACTCCCGCTTGATTTTATCAAAATTGCTGTAACTGCAGTCCCGCCGTACGAGAGGCTGCACTTGGTCCAGGAGCTGCTGGAAGAGCAGGAGTTCTCGCTCCTGGCGGCGGATGGTGGCCAGATAATCAATCCTTTCCAGTTCAAATTCTGATTGTAGATCTTTGATTTCAGTCTCAGCTGCTCGCAGCTGGGAAGGAGAGAACCGTTGGGCAAAAGTACAGTAATTATTTTGTAATCAATTTAATACATGTTTCACTCTGGGTAAGACAATGGACATGCAGCATCCTATAAAAAGCCAAAAGGTAAACACCCGAATGTAATACTAACAGTATCTTTATATCAATTATCTAACTCAAAATGGCTGGCTTTTCTCTTTAATAGAACTGCAAGGTTTAAGAAAATACAGATGTGCTGTCCTTATCAAAAGCTATCAGAAGATTGCCTTTACATACAGAAACATCGCTGGATGGTTTTTGTACTTGACAACTAGGCATCAGGAACATATGGACATGAAAAACATAATGCTTCTTAAACTAATGAATAAGCCTAAATAGAGGAGAATGACAGTGCAAACCAGTCAAGAAACTTTTTAAACTTGTGCAGTTCCAGACATTTCA
This sequence comes from Bungarus multicinctus, assembly GCA_023653725.1. NCBI lineage: Eukaryota > Metazoa > Chordata > Lepidosauria > Squamata > Elapidae > Bungarus > Bungarus multicinctus. The sequence goes on from CM042834.1 coordinate 160,367,598, forward strand.
TACTGGAAATGGATTGGAAACAAATAAAAGTATAGGCGCATATAATAGCTTCAGAAGAAATCACCTTTTCCTTTATCTTTTCCAGCAATCGACTTTTGGCTCGCACTTCCTCCTGGATGGAGTCATAGACATTGAGTAGGACCCAGTCGCTGCTGTCCTCATCTGATTTCTGCAGAGCTTCCAGCAACTGCTGCTTCCGTTCATCTGCAATTTTCTTTCGGCGTGTATGCTTTTCTTTCAGATCTTTGTTCTTGGCCTGTTCTCCTCCAACCACCTGTTGCTCTAGCATCTGCAGCCTAGGGGGCCAGAGAGTCATCTTAACTTTAGGCACAACTTTTAAAAACATTTCTAAACTTGGGGATCCTTCTACCACGAAGGGCCTGACATCTGCGACCTCTGTGCTACTCGATGGGAAAACCCACTAAGTCTGGACCACCCGCTGCAGAAAAGAAATTGAAGATGGCAGGCAAGCTGTTTTTGTCATTCCAATGACTTTTGTTACCGATCTTGAGACCGCAGGATATTTCAACAACTCCAAATGGATAGTTTGGAAGTGAATGAAGTAGCGTATGAGTAACAGCATTTCACCAAGGCAGAGTTAAGTGCTACCCGTCTATCTTTGAGTTGGCAGAAAATTAAACTGACATGAAATTGACGGTATCTATTGCCATCCCCTATCCTGCTTCTACTGCTGCTTGTTCAAGTCACTACAGTCACCCAAAAGTATAATGGGTTTATACATTGTGGGGGTGCCCTTGGACAGTGGCAAAATAAGGGGGAACTCTGCTTTAACACTAGTGCAGCCAAGAATGATTTCAGTCTGTCTCACTCATAGGCTGAGAAAGAGATGAACATAATAACATCATGCCCACAATAGATTCTGTCAGGGTATGTTTATACTGTGGTTAGGTGCAAATGAGGAAAGGTGCTAAGGACGGGTATCGGTTTTTAATCCCAGAGCTGTAATCTTTCAGCGGTCAAACAGTACTCCAAGGCAAGAACTAAAACAAGCCTTTTAAAAAGGCAGAGCCTAAAATGGGAGCTCCTGCTTCTTTTCTCTCTCTCTTTTTTCCAACCACCCAATTTCTTCTTTTTCTCTTCTCATTGTCCTCTTCTCTCTCTACCGTTAGAGAAGGAACATTTTCTTTTTAATCAGAGATGTGACCTAATTGCTCAATGAAATGAGGTGCATATCTCGTTCAAACTGCGGCATGTCTACCCCTGCTTCCATTTTTTTTACTACCGGTTCTGTGGGCGTGATTTGGTGGGCGTGGCAGGCGAAGGATACTGTCGGGGTGGTATTTACCGGTTCTCTGAACTGCTCAAAATTTCCACTACCGGTTCCCCAGAATTGGTCAGAACCTGCTGAATACCACCTCTTCCCTGCTGTTGATCTTTAAAGGTCCTCTTGTAGTGAATCAGAGGAAAGCCATGAACGGTTACTCTGAACATGGCAAGGGAGAAGGAGGCCCCGCTTCCCTCCTCTTTTCCTCTGCTGAAGCCTGAGCAAAAATTTTCAGTTAAAAACCTCACACTCCCCATAAAGATGCAGCATTCCCGATAAAGGGTGCTGAAGACCTACAGACCCCTTTATATAGGCGATGCGCATCTATTTGTGACCAACACTTTGGTACAGATCTGGATTGATGAGAATGCTCAGATACTAATCCTTAAAAGTGATATGTATGCCTGGACCCAAAGACTGGTGGAGCTGTAAGTGGAATGAATCTTCTCACATATGCTTGTCTGTTTTCTTCAGTCAATGTTCAGAAACATTCTAGATTTATAGAGAAAATCTGCAAGAGAGTGTTCCCCAACTCCAGAGCAAAAGAGGCCTGCCTCATGTGCTTGGGAGCCTCATGCATTGCAAACCGAGACCAATGTGAGGGTCTTTCATTTTTCTTCAGAACATAAATACCTAAACAATGCTGTGCTGGATTGGATTGGATGCCTGGCCTAGTCCAGCAACCCGTTTTCACAATGGCCAGCCAATTGCACAAAGAAACCATAGGTCTTCGGAAGCAGGCATGCTGCCATCAAGTCTAATAACCATTTATCTCCATGACTTCCCTGAATTGATCCAGTTCTTCTTGGAAACAGCCAAGCTGACAGCCAGCATCAACCCTTATTCCATATTCTCTAATCAGTTGTACCTCTTGTGCCCAGCATTGATTCCAATCTAGAATACCTAATTTCAAGTTAGAATACTAAATACCTAGAGAGAGTAAGGGAGAGATTGGGGAGAAGATACCAAATTCAAATATCGCACAACTTCAGAATAATCAAGCCTAGGTATAGTTAGGGTAAGACTCTAATTTGCCCCAATTTGTCTCATTTATTTTCACTGATATATATATATATATATATCAGTGAAAATAAATGATATATATATATATATATACTTAGTGTTACAACACCCTGTTAAGCCCCAATTAAGGGAGAAAGCATACTGCTTTCTTTTCTGTCTTTCGGCTCATCACCAGAGACCATACCGACAGAAAGCTATTTGTTTCGTTGCCTTTTCTTTTACATGTGTGTAAGGTTTTTGAGCTGATAATTTTAAATAATAAATAAGGGAGACTAGGATAGATCTATTTCGAGCTAGTTAGCTCTCTTCAGCTAGCCATACCCTTACTGGGATTCGAACCAGGGAAGTACTGCCTCACATGTAATACTTCCCTGGTTCGAATCCCAGTAAGGGTATGGCTAGCTGAAGAGAGCTAACTAGCTCGAAATAGATCTATCCTAGTCTCCCTTATTTATTATTTAAAATTATCAGCTTAAAAACCTTACACACACACACACATATATATACACACACATACACACACACACATATTCATAAACACAATTCCTTTGCCTCTGTCTGTCTTCTCAATTACTGACCTGGCAAGTACTTCCTGCTGGTTCATAGGTATAAGAACGTCTTCAACTAAATCGGTCCCAGGTGTGTCTGGTCGGAAAACTTTCCTCACTTGCTGGTCCACTGGGGGAGCAGGTGATTCCTCTATATTAGACTCCTGAGCACCAGAGAACATGGGAGGCAGCAATTGGGAATATACATTAGGTCTGGTTGACAGACATTTAGGTAACCCTGTATTTACAAAATGCCTCCAAAAGGAAAATGAGGCAAAATGAATCAGGAGTGGCCATCTTCTAGACATGTAGAATTAAGTCTAAAGTCAGAGCTGATTGGAACATGAGCATACCACAAGGATAATAATTTTTATTATCCTTGGTTTTGATGTTGTCAGAGTTCAACCCCACCCAAATGTTCTGCAAGGGGAATGGAAATGCAAACAATTCAGCTACGTGTGTTGAAGATGCTCTAAACTGAAAAGCCATTCACTGGCTTTTGTCGCTGGCTTGGCCTGATAAAAATTGAAGTAAATAATATTTGGAAGTTACCATTACAGCATTCTATATGAATGTACGTTAACAGTATTTGAAGCATAAGCTAATATATTTACTGAGAAATAAACTGTTTTGAGTATTATTTGTATTTAGGATTGTAGCAAATTACACAAACATTCATGTTTATTTTGAAGAAATTATTTCTTTCAATTGAATTTATTCCCAGTTAAGGATAAGTAAGATTACCATAGTGTGACGTCAAAGCACTCTTAGTAAGCAGGCCCAATTCATTTGAATGGAGATTTGTTTGGTGGGGCTACTAGATACAATAAAAATCCAGATGACCAGCAGAGGGCTGCAAAGAGATATGTACATTACAAATGAATTGCTGCCATCTAGGAGTAATGTGGATTTTTGCAACCCAGATCTGATAGCCCTAATTTGGGAGACATACTTAGGATTATGAAACTAAATATACTTGGAGGAAAAGTCCCACTGAATTTCACAAGGTTAACATCTGATTCCCCCTCAAGTCTTGCTATCATCCTCATCAGGGATAGTGGGAGAGATGTGTTTCCTGGGAGTATTTATACCTAAGGCATGAAGGTAGTTTCAACTGTTCAATTAAAGCAAGCAGGTGCCTACATTGGGTAGTTGTCCTACAGGGAGGTATAGGATTACTTTAGTGACAACAGCAAAGGTATAATTACATATGTGGGAGAAGGCACTGGTAAACCTATACTTTACCATATACTCTTACATGGAATGTAAGAAGCTTAACAGAGTAAAAGATGAAATGAATCAGCTAGATATGAATATCTTACGCATCAGTGGAGTGGACTTGGGTACTTTCTGTCAAAGGACCATACAATTTACTACTCAAGGCACAAAAAACACAGAAAAACTGAATTTTTTTTCACAGTCAGAAAGAATATAGCAAATCTAGCACTTGGGTACAATAGCAATAGCACTTAGACTTATATACCGCTTTATAGGGCTTTACAGCCCTCTCAAAGCAGTTTACAGAGTCAGCATTTTGCCCCCAACAATTTGCATTCTCATTTTACCCACCTCGGAAGGATGGAAGGCTGAGTCAACCTTGAGCCTGGTGGGATTCAATCTGCCAAATTGCAGTAGGAGTAGCTTTCAGTACTGCACTCTAACCACTGTGCCACTGAGGCTCTTAAATATGATGGCTATCCAAATTTATGCTCTAATCAATGATGCAGAAGAAAAAAAGGTGAATGGATTTTATAGTCAAGTCCAATCCAAAATAGAACTTGTAATCAAGGTATGTTGCTTGTGGTTGGAGACTACAATGCCAAAGTTAGAAATAGTAAAGAGAAAAGCCTAGTTGAACTATATGATCTATATACAGAAGTGAAGGAGAAGAATAACTTATTACTTTCTGCCGATCAAGGGATGCTAATATTTAATAACTTTGATACCAGACTATCCAAAAACTGAATTGCCAATATTATTATTAACACAAGGTTTGGGTTGGTCATGTCAAGATGTGGAATATGCTTAGCAAAATAGGGAATGCCAGAACATTTCATTGGCCCCTTTTAAATTCTATACTTGGGACAAGAAACCACAACCAAGACAGACCATGACAAAACAAAGATTCCATATTGGCAAAAGAATTAGTCAAGACTGTGTATTATTTTGTTATTTATTCAACCTATGTACTGAATATATATTAAGGATATTGGTGGAAGATGTGCACAGTTTAAAACCTGGAGAAAGAAACAACAGTAACTTCTACCCCAAGAGCAGAAAATAAAAATCATCTACAAGCTCTAGTCATTAACGTTGAGGAGTCGAGGAAGAAATCACTATGATTAAATATAAAAAAGATCAAAATAATGACAACAGGTAGTGCCACCATCCTTAGAACTGCCAAAGAAGGATACTGAAGTAAAGGGCACTTTAAAACCAACTGTCAGCATCAAGAAATCAGTAGTCAAGAAATAGACCAGAAACTAGTGTGGAAAAGATATTCTGATGTTGTGGTGCAGCTATATCTACAAAGATCAGAACTGTGCAGCTAATAATTTCTCTTGGGACATTCACTGGGAACAAAAGTTGGATTTTGAAGAGGCAGGAAAAAATAAATGCTGATGCTTTTAAACTCTGATGTTAGAGAAGATGCTTAAGAATACCACGGATAAATAATTCCAGAGTTTTCAATTGAGGCACAGATGACTAGTGTCGGATTATCATAGTCAGGACATAATATGCAAAGACCTAATTCTCTTGAAAGGTGGAAGGATAGAGGATGACCAGCAGCAAGGCAGATGGATGTAAAGGGGAGCAGCAATAACCATAAGGAACAAGTGTTAAGAACTGCAACCAAGACAACAGATAGACAAAAGAAATTTGAGTCCAAGAGGGAAATGTAATTTGAGTAAGACCAGACCCTATCTAAGTTCTCTTGAAGATAAAGGGGGTGGGGGTGCATTTAGACTTTCAAGATTCTCTGACTGTAACCTTATAATAAAAGTAATAAAAGTTTTTCATAACTTTGGCTTCCTAGTCTGGTCTGCCTTGAAATGCTGACATGATACACTGTTGGAAAGCCTGAACAGCCAGGCTGGGGACAGGTTTAATAAATTACTCCATCTTAACTTAAAATGCCTTTCAATGCTAACTGATATTAGTTTAATGCAACAATAATTTAGCATTGTTGGATGTCTGTTTAAGATAACTCTCCAATTCTGTTGGCAATTACGGCATAGAACTCCAAGGAAAATGTTCTTGTAAAATAATATGAATTGTAAAAAAAAAAAGCAATTCTTATATAAATGCATTCTAAGATTACCTTCAAGGTATGATAACATTTTGAAGCACTAAGAATTACAATCATTAAAAAATGCAATTTTTCTCTCCTCAAAGCATGCAGTATTGCTAAATCTACTCCATCTGCCTTCAAAGTATTTTGTGAATATTCTAGTATTGATGACATAAAAATAATCCCACTTCTCCTTTGCTGTTTTATAACTAGAAGTTCCATCTGGCAGAATACCTTAGCTGATAATTCAGTATCTGCAGCAGAGATGAGGGATGAAGGAGCTTGGTCAGAAAGAGCTTCAGCTGACTCTGCCATTTCTAGAACAAACAGGAGATAAAATAAGACATGAGGAGAAAGCTCTGTTAACCTTTTGCAGTTGGAATTGATCAGAGAGACACATTTTTAAAGGCAGCTAAGCTTTCTGAAGGGCCAAACATTTTGGGCTTCCTCACTGCTTTGAGGTCTCTATGAAGAGACAGATGGTGATGGTGTTTAACAACTCTCACTGATTCATTAGATCCTCTTTCCAGAGTCTAGCCTGGTTATATTTAGGTGACTTATAGAACATTGTAATATGCTTTATATGAGTGCTTTTGATCAAAGTTTGGGAGCTTCAACCACCCAAGAGCAGCACTTCCATTTTGTGTGGTCTAGGGCATGTCAAATTTTTCAACTTTCAATTTCCAAACAATAGGGGTGTTCAAAAGTTGTGACATGCCTTGGGGATTGTAAAGATATTTTCATTATTTTAATATAATTTAGATGTGCTTAGAAAGTAACTATAACATTTTGTTATGTTTCATTTATGTGCAGTCTAATTTAATCTACAACTCCTGCATGACATCAGTTGCACAGATTCTCTATGATTGAGGATAAAAATTAAAGGCATAGCTGGTGCCATTTACACATCAGCACTTCATTCTGAATAATCTTGGTTCACAAGATCTCAGTAGTAAAAGAAGTAAAAATTAACTGGAGCAACTGGTTACTCCAAAAACTGTACTGTTCATCTCTTCCAAAAGCCAAAGCAAGAAAAACCCCCACTGGATCTCCCCAGAACACTGTCTAAAATCCGAGGAAGGGCATTGGGCTTACTGCTCCAAAGAGTCAGCTAGCCACTCTCCTGTTAGTAGGGAGAATGTTCCCTGGCTGGCAAAGGCAGTACTCAGGAGGTAGCCGATGGCAGCTACAAGCAGTAAAAACAAGAAGACAGTAGCATAATCTGCTTCTGCAATATGACAGGGAATCTGCTTGAGGGCTGCAACACACACATATGCATAAGTTTACCATTCATTGCCCAGGATAAAGAGTTTTGCCATGCCTCAAGACAACATTGGCCTATCATTTCTCTGGCACTTTTGAACAGATATTAAAATATCAGATATGGAATTTTCTGCTGTTATGTTTATTAAATCTAAGAAGTGACTATTCTGTCTACTAGAATTACTTTCTGGAATCTACCACCAATATTACTAGGTAATCCTATCTTGTTCCAGTTAGTCCGGAGGAAGTGTGCACATTGCTCTATTTGCCTAAAATAATCACACTTTAATACTTTGCTTAATTATTATGGTTTTTGCTAGTCATGAAGAAGGCAAAGTCTCTCTCTCTCTCTCTCTCTCTCATACCACACACACACACAGAGACATACACACACCACAACCACCACCACCACCAACAACAACAACAAATCTCTAATTTCCTGGAATGTTCAATGTTATCCAGCAGATCCTCTTGTCATTAAAATCCTGACAAGCTGTCATCTTGCAGTCCCTTCTGCCCCCTTTATAATCTTCTTTGGGTGCCTTGATTCATGATTAGGATTTTCAGTATGACTACTATGATGATGATGATACTTAAGTCTAGCAGTCTTTTGTAATCTCTGATGACAATACATGATGTTTATTAAAGTTTTTTCTTGGATGTGTTCTTATTGTCTCAGGCTGAATGGGGCAAGACATAGACAGCTGAGCTTCTGCTTCATTATCCTTCTCATTCTCCATGATTTTCCTGTTTGTCTCAGGACAATTCTCTAGCTTCCTCTGTCCATTGAAAGATGAGCAGCTGATACCCATTTACTGATTTTACAGTAAAAGAATTGAAAATTTTCATTTCATAATATTCATAGGATGCAAGAGAAGCTCAACAGAAGACACTGTGACTTTATTTATATCTGTTTTGGGTTTTTCAATCTAAAATTAGTATAGTAGTTTTCCAATAGGTGTTTTCAGTTCCTCTCTCCAGCCCTGACTTTAGTCCACAGCTGCCTGAGATTTTCACGCTCTTCTTCTTCTCTTCCATCACAAGGTTCTTCACTGGCTCTCTACATGAGTGAGAGTTTGGTTCAACTATGGGTGCTTACAATAAGACCCCCCATTCATAATTCTCTATTTGTCTGCCTTATTTTCTCCTGCTAATTCTTTGTGTTCCCTTATGGGGCAAAGTTGTCTTTTACTTTGCCATTCCAGGATTGCAATCTTTATACTCTGGGATTTCAGATTTCAAGCCTGAAAATCGAGAAATCAACTGTCTCTTTGCCCTCATCTCTCCAAATGTGATGGTTTTTAAAGATCCTTTTTATCTGACCTGACTAATGGAGTAGGATAGAGCTTGGTTATTTTACCCTACTCAGAGTAAGATGAGTACTTTCCAGGTTATTGTTATTTTTATATTAATAATGAATGCACACATGTTCTGGGATACTTTGGGACATTCTATTAATATGTGTGGTTGTTGCATTTATTTTAGTTCTAAATATTAATTTTACTGATTGGTTGTTATGAAGTCATTTCAATGGTTGGAATTTTGTAACTATTTTGTTTTTCTTGGATTGCCTTGATCAAGGTATGTAATAAATAATTATGCATATTTTCTAATGAAGAACAATTTACATTTTAATTATGATATAATAATTGTTATAATCAGGCTACATGCAGAATCAAGTTTTGGATTCCTACCTTACCTACAATCTTGTAAGACCCAAATAACCTTTTACATGTACCTGTTCCACTTGTACCCACTTCCAAAGTGTGGAACTTCAGATCATAAGCATTCCTCAAGGCACTGATGTCTTCCTCGAGCCGGAAACGAGATTCTTGTTCAGCTTCATATTCCGCCTTCAACTGGGCCAGCTTCTCCTCATACTCCTGAAAATGTCAGGAAAATTAGCCAAGGCAATCTATTGTAATGCATCTTTGAACCACCCAGAGTTGCTTTGTAGAAAGAGATAGGTGGCATATACAGAAAATTTAATTAAAATAAATAATTAAAAAAAACCTCTAGACCTTACCTTCTAAGGCAGGTCTGTCAAACTCCTGACCCTGTCAAACTCTTGACCCGCAAGCCGGGTGCGTTATGCACTGGCCACACCCACACCCAGTTTAGTGAAGGGGAAAAAAGTCCTGATACATCGCGTGGTGCTGCCGTGACGATGCAAGTTTGATACCCCTGTTCTAGGGGATGTGTTTGTGACTGACAGGGCCTTTAAATCTTTTAGGCAAAGAACAGGAATTATAGACTTGCATTCCAATTTATTTAGTGGATGCCTAATTGCGGAGGATTTTATAGAAGCTCAGTTTTGTGGCCTTAGCAGATGCAGTTTTGGCTAACCTAAAACGCCAAGTGGGATTAGCCCCCATTACAGCCCCTAGGGCTGTAAATAATATTATTATTATTATTATTATTAATAATAATAATAATAATATATTTATATACCGCCCCCTCTCCGTGCGGGACTCGGGGTGGTGTACAGCCAAATTAAAAATGCAGTAACAATACAATATTTAAAAACAATTAAAAGATCAAATATCGTGGCTGAGAGATAAAAATCAAACTAGGATTTAAAAAATAAAACCAATTAAAACCCTATAAAAACCCTAGGCCAGACCGGCTTGATGAAATAGGTGAGTTTTCAACGCGCGTTGGAAAGTCAAAAGGTCAGGGATGGTCCTCATCTCCGGGGGTAGTTCATTCCAGAGGGAGGGTGCCCCCAACGAGAAGGCCCGCACCCCGAGGAGACCCGCTCTATGGGAGCGCATTGGTCGACGGGAGATCGATGGTGGCAGTAGGCAGTCCCGTAGATACCCAAGTCCCAAGCCATGGAGCGCTTTAAAGATGGTAACTAACACCTTGAAATGCACCCAAAAGACCACCGGGAGCCAATGCAGCTCGCGCAAGAGTGGCGCAATATGGGAGCTCCTGAGAAGCCCCCAAAACCATCTGCGCAGCCGCATTCTGCACCAGTTGGAGCCTTCCGGTGCTCTTCAAGGGGAGCCCCATGTTGAGAGCATTGGCATAGTCTAGGCGGGAGATAACCAGGATGGATGTGACCGTGCGAAGCGCATCCCGATCCAGAAAGGGCCGCAACTGGTAGATCCTACGGACCTGACAAAAAGCCCCCCTGGCGACGGCCGCTATATAGTCTTCTAACGACAACCGTACATCCAGGAGGACACCCAGATTTCGCGCCCTCTCTGTGGGGGCAAGAATTCCCCCCCCCCAGCCAGTGAAGGAACTAACTGGCTGTATCGGGGTGCTGGGAAGCACAGCAATTCGGTCTTAGCTGGGTTGAGCTGAAGCCTGTTCCGCCCCATCCAACCCCGCACAGCCTCCAGGCACTGGGCCATCACTTCCACAGCTTCGTCAGGGTGGTCTGGGGTAGAAATGTACAGCTGAGTATCGTCAGTGTACTGATGAAACTCTACCCCAAAGCCACGGATGATCTCACCCAGCGGCTTCATATAAATGTTGAACAATAGGGGCGAGAGCACCGACCCCTGAAGAACCCCGCAAATCAGGGGCCTCAGGATCGATCTCTGCCCCCCTACCAACACAAATTACGAACGGTCGGAGAGAAAGGAGGAGAACCACTGTGGAACAGTGCCCCCCACTCCCAGCCCCCCCAACCGCCGCAATAAGATACTGTGGTCGACAGTATCAAAAGCCGCGGAGAGATCTAACAGGACCAGGACAGAGGAATAACCTCTGTCACGGGCCCTCCAGAGATCATCCACCAACACGACCAACGCCGTCTCTATGCTGTACCCAGGCCTGAAGCCTGATTGGCGTGGATCCAAATAGACAGTTTCATCCAGGTGCTGGGGAAGCTGTCGTGCCATAAATTATTTCTGGAAAACTAGCATCAACCAATATCCACAAATAATTAACAATGCCTTAATTATGTTAAAATGGTCAAAAAAGTAAACAATGAGCAAACTTTCAGAAGCCCCTTCTTTCTTGGTTGTGCCTGTTGTTTTCTCAAACTGCCACATCTTGAAGTTCGCAAACAAAAACAGACAGATGAGATCTAAAGGACAATTGTTTTCAGAGATAATGCTATCTTCAGAAAATATTCCCAGGGAAGTTTATTAACACCATCACATTTATCTTTAGGCTCCCAGAAAAAAAGAGAAACTCCTAAAATGGCAGCATCTTTTTTTCAGGCTGATGTAATGAATCAATTCGAAATGTGTGTTTTCAAAAGGAAAGAGCCTCATGATTCACCCTTGGGTGATTTTGTTACTCCCTAAAAGTCAGTTAACAGGCTATTTGTATTAGGAAACCTCTAAGGCTCTCAATCTGCCATGGGGCACATGTGTGAATTAACCTATCTGGAAGATCAGATTGAAGAAAACTTCAGCATGCAATTTCCTTCCTGTACCAGTGTTCAGAAGACACGGACAACTTACTTCTCGGATTAATTGCTTCTCTTTCTCAACATCTGGGTGGAACTCAGGAGCAAGTTCTAGCTTGTCCTCAGGTTGAATAGCCTCAGGAGGTAACAAGTGAGGACATTCCGCTAAGGAAGGAAGGAAATACTGTAACTAAAAAGCAGCATGTCTTAGCGGCTTTATCCACACTGAACTCTTCAGTTGCTCCTGTCCTGTGCTCATGCTGGCTTGACATTGAGACACTTGGGCAGTAGTTTACAAGGAATTCAGCCTGGATGGCAGGTTGCTATGTCCTCCTACTCCACAATTCTTCCACTGCTCTTCCATCCCACTTTTCTGTTTCAGAAAAGCAATGACCAATCAATTTACTTCCCAAGAGCAAATCTTCTAAGGCGTATATGTTTATATCTATCATTGAATTGAATAGTGAGAATTAAAAGCATTCAAGTGTACATATATGTAAGCATAACAATCAACAAAAATTAAAATTCTGTTGTTCTCTTTATATTTTCTAGAGTTTTACAGCTATCAGGATTACTGTAATAGCACAATGGTTATAACACTTAACTTTTAATTGGCTGGTTGTTTCTTGAAACTCAGCAGAAATTTGCTTTAAGCAAATATGAGCTGCAGTGGATTAAAAAAAATGAAATGATGTACTCATGAATTTAATAAAAAATAAAAGCATGAGAGAAATATAACCCAAAGAAAAATAGTAAGTTTATTTCTGCTACGTTTTGACCTAGTGACTTTCTATTCAGAAGGCAAGCATTTAACCTTTGTGCTTTTATAATTTTCCTGGTAAAAGTAATTCTAGAAGATATTAGAGACCATAGTAATCCCCTATTCAGTTCAGAGGGCATTCTTAATTTTGTTAATCAAAAGCTGCTGAGGTTATCTTGCAAGAAAGTAGAATGGCCAGGAGCATTCAAAATTCTATATGGGGAAATGGAATGCTTTAAAACTACAGGGGAAAAAAATCCCACTTCAAAAGGTTAAATTTTCAATGGGAGGAGTTATATAGAGTGACATTGCCTGGTCTTGACCTTAGAAATGGCTGCTGATCCATTCTGGCAACCAGGTAATCACACAGTGCAAATAAGCCCAAGATGGCTTGAAAATAGTCCTGGCAGCAAGATTATTCTACTAATTATTTTATAATGATTGAAGCTATCACCACTTCTAAGAGTTGGATATTGTCTACTTTAATTCCAGATAGATGAACTTTCAATATTTTGTTTCTCTCATCATTTTAGCGTGGGAAATATATGGCTGTATTTAACTGCCACAGGCAATCTAGATTTTGTAACTGCAGTTTGAGAAAAAAAGCATGATTTCCCAGAATTTACAGTACAAGTACTGAATTCCTGGGAAAATGCCATTTTCTCCCCACCATTTTAAGATACTATTAAAAGTATCAGTACATCATGGAAAAATGGTTTGCCAGCATTAAGGGCATGCAAGAAAAAAGTCAGAAAAAAATACTTTTGGAAGTAGATTTCCCAAAGTATGTTAAAAAAAGAAATTAGCTATTATCCTTTCTATGCTTGTGATGCAACAAACACAAAGGAACTCAAGTACATTTGTTAAGATTACCCTCACTGGGAATTCTTCATTGGTTAGATGTTATTACTAGGGTGAACTACAGTAGTTCCTTGGGAAAAAGTTAAACTTGAACCAAGCTAAGGGATTACTGAACTGTATTCAAAAAATTGGGATTTATCCATACGTAAAGATCTTTGGAAAAATTGTGCTTGGATATCTGTGTAAAAAGTACTATGTTTGTGTAGCAGATTCTAAACGTTGGTTCCATTAAATTTGTTGAATTAGCTGTCTGTTGTTAGAGTGGCAAGATCAGGATAATATCATTTGATTTGATCTTTTTCTTGGAGATAGCAAGGATGGAAATCTGTGGCTTCTTTACAAGTGACACACATTCTATCATTTGAAAACAAAACAATCAAGTAGAAATGTCCTTGAAAATAAATAAGAAAATATACCCTGGGTTCTTATTCCTTCACAAACAGTTTCCATTCTGTTCTTCTGGAGCCCTTGCATCTCTAGTCATTGAATGCAACTTGTGTGAACATATTCTTAATTTTTCCTTTCATTTGTCAGACAACTAACGGGAAAGTGGGTGGTATCCCCCCTTCATAATAATGCAATGACTGTCATTATTGAAGCAGATAAACTCTTTTTCAAGCAAGGTGTTAAATATGCATGACGCCACATTTACGTGAGCCTACGTTATATGCAAAGTGGAGTCTGATGTAAGACTCCACTTACTGGTTCAGCCGCTGGCGGGAAGATTAAGTTCCTGTCCGTGGCTGAAGTGTCGGACAGCGACGACTATAAAAAGCCGGTGCTGGATGCGTTTGTCTGCTTTTGAATCCGGTTTGTAAATAAAGAGTTTCTCGCATTCCTGAGTCCTGCTCCTTTCTCATCCATGCTCATTTAATACAAACAACTCAAGGAACTGATGAATTTGAGAGGTCTTTGGTGCTCTCTGAGCTTGGTTCCTTTTTTGCAGACATTTCAGTACCCAAACTAAGCAACATCACCAGTATTAAGACAATTGTACCATCGCCATCTAAGTGGGCCCTACCTTGTAAGTTATTCAGGTTCATCTGCTGAGCCAAGATAGCTTTCAAATGCTTGATCTCCTCCTGGTACTCCCTCAGGAGAGCATCTTTAGGGTCCTCATTAATGCGAGGCTTGTTGCGGATGTTCTTGGCTCGGTGGGCATAGCGCAAACTGCTAAGAGTCTCATCATAATTGTTGTCAGCAGGAGACAAGCATGCCACCATAAGTGTCTTGGTGTTACCTCCAAGAGAGTCCTGCAGCACCCGAGTCAGTTTGGAGTCTCGGTAAGGGACATGCCTACATCTTCCATCTGCAAGGGCTGAGATCACATTGCCAAGTGCCGAGAGAGACAGGTTGATTTTGGTGGCCTCTTTGAGGCGCTCACCAACAGCTCCAGTTTTGGACTGCCTCTCACTCCCGGCAAGGTCTACCAGATTGAGCTTTGAAGCCCTCAGATGATCTTGACCTCTCTCATCTGCATAAAAAGAATGAATCTGGGTTGGTCAAAGTTCTTGGAAGAGAAAGTAACTCTTAAATTGTACATTATAGCCTTCACCAATCTGACGTTCTTCAGATTACCTGGGACTGTATCTCCCAGACTTTCCAGACAATAAGGTTATTAGCTCATATGTTACAACCTCATCTAACAGGTGTCAGATTCAGAAAGGTACCTAAGGCTCTAAAAGGTAAGGAATGTGTACTTCCTCTGCCAGTGATAAGAACATTATTTCTGGTTCATTTCAGGTGTCAGAAAGCAGATTTTCAGGCATTTTAAAAACCGAACCATGTGGATCACATCAACCCAAGAATAAAATCACATAATAAAGTGATGAAGTGCTTGAATGGACTAGCACACTCCATTCCTCTGTTACAATGTTCCTCTACATTAAAATATGTAAAGGAAATGTTTGTTTGTTTATTTAGTTGTTTTAAATATTTATATGGCTGTCCAACTCAACCAATGTGACTCTGGGAGGTATAGAACAAAAATGAACATTAAACAAGATTTTTAAAAAGTTACATATCATTAAAAATAACTCCGATGTGTAAAATGGCAAATTGAACAGATCACGCTTCAAAAAATTACATTAAAATATGATGTAGTTTCCTTGGTAACACACATCAGCCAAAGTGATTTTGATTTAGTAGTACATATGAATTAGATTTGTATTAGTTGTTCAACAAGCTATGATTAAAATAAATTTTGCCTGAACTATGTGAAACCAATGATAACATGAATAGGAATAAATGACATGAAGCATCTATGCTCAATCATCTATGATACTATAAAAGAATCAGGAGCATGATTTTAAGATTGGTAATCAATAATCTCCATAAAGATTTCATATGTTCCACTATGCACTATCCTTATAGCTGTTTTATTGCTTAGAAGAAAACAGTCTTGTGGCAGCCCAACCTTATACAACTTCCACAGATCAATTGTGGAGCAATTAAATTTTCTTTTGATTCTTCTCTCCCTGATTCACCAGCAGAGATCCAGAAATCTGCTATATGCTATCCCAACCCACCTCCTTACCCAACTACATTTCATTTTTACCTACAACGTAGATTTCCATATTGATGGTGAAGATAGAATGGGAACGTGAGGAGTCCTTGTTCATCAAGGTATAGCCCACTGCACGATTTTTCCAGCCTGTCTCCATGATGCGCTCGCACTGGCTGATACTATGTACTGTGTGCTGTGAAAGACCCTTCACATACACCCCTTTCTCTGGATGCTCTTTCAGCTGCAAGGAGGATCATTAGAGCAACAATTACAATGAAGGCTGCAGAGAACAGAATAGACTAAGAAATGACCAGAAACTCTTTTTGTCAAGTTTTAGGGCAGTAATCAAGTGTCTGGGCATTTGGATATTTTGGATCCAGAATACAATTAACACAAAGTAAATAAAGGGACTTAGATTTTATTGTTAGCTCAAGCATAACATAAAAAAGCACACATACCAAGCAAGATGATACCCAATCCTCTTATAAGCTGCCGGGAGCTCCAGCAGAAATACTCCAAGGGCATCCAGTTTTCACAGTACCACACTACTGGGTTTCATGTGGAAGCCTCCAACAAATAAACAACTCCACAATTTTTATCAAAACTTGGCACTTTAACTTCATGGCCTTCCTACGGCAGGACTTGCCTGGCACATGGTTCTGGGATGGGAATTGAATGTCTTGAGATTTTCAAGGTGGGAACAGCTTTGAAACTACATAAAGATCCCCTACCTCTTCACCTTCATTCAGTCAGCAAGAGTGAAAAACAAGCAAGCTAACTCAGAATGAGCTCTGTACTTTTAGACTTTTTTTAAAATATGAAGAAGAAATCAAAGCTTGTCACTAAACTCCTCAAAATAACAGTGAACTTCCACACTGCCACTAGAGGATCAAAGTGTAATCTACCAGAAGGAAGGTATTGAATATACAATAATATAATGGTGCTTTACTATTAAATAAATGCCCTACTAGTGAGTATCCGAAGGGATAAATTCTCCTTTCTTATATAATTTTATTAAAATTTAAAAACAAAGACAAAAGCTAATACAAACTAATATAAGGTAAGGAAAAGAAAAATTTAAAAGTAAAAGAAAGAAAAACAAAAATAGAAAAGAAAAAAAGATACACAGAAGTGATTTTTGATCTTCTTTACAGCAGTTACCGATACAATTGTATCTTTCCCTAAGTTACATCATGACTCTTCTTTCTATATGTCGTCTAATCATCAAAATTAGATTACGGGACCGCCTGCTGCCATCAACAGCCTCCCGCCTGCCCAGTGCGCTCCCACAGGGTTGCCCTCCTCGGGGTTCCACTGCCTGATCGTTGCCGGTTAGCGACCCCGAGGGTGCGGGCCTTCTCTGTGGGGGCCCCCTCCCTGTGGAATGATCTGCCCCCGGAGATACGGGCCATTACCGACATCCAGACCTTCCGGCGCACAGTAAAGACCCTGTTCTTCCAGCAGGCCGGCATGGCCCAGTAAACGGTTCTTGGGGTTTTAAATTAATTAGGTTTTAAATTTTTAAATTTTAATATAATCCTTGAATTTTAAATTTTAGTAATATTTTGTACTTGATGGGATTTCGGCCAGATCAATTCTGTTTAATTTGTTTTTAACTGTACATATTGTTCGTTTTAGTAGGCTGTACACCGCCCCGAGTCCCTTTTTGGGAGAGGGGGCGGTATAAAAATTTAATAAATAAAATAAAACCATGTTCTGTTTTTCTGTTTTACACAAAAAGTCTATAAGGAGTTTCCAGTCAGAAATACACATAGATATTGTCTTTTCGCTAACCAACATGTCAATTTGTCCCTATCAGAAAGTTGTTTTATCTTCGCTAACAATTTCTCCATTCTAGGAAAACACACATCAACATAGACATGCAGAAATTTGGCCTATCTTAATTTTAACTGATGGGGAGAGATCAGAACCCAGAATGTTCAAAAATTTGTCCCTTCAGAAATTGATTGCCCTGATTTATTGCTTAATTCAATATGTTACTTATTTGACTAACCTGTTTTATTTTTTATTTCATGTCACTAATAATTTTTTCATTATATAACATACATTCTTGACATAGTTTCTTTTGCTCACACTGAATTGTTAGAGCTTAAATTTCTGGCATTGTTGGGTTGTTTGACTTACTTCATACTAAGTTCTTGCCCTGTTAGTCTGTTGTCCTCACCTCCAGTTTCTGCTTGGTGTTTGGACCCAGGAGGTCTCTGATTTCTTCATTATAGATCTCCAGGTAAGAGGCTCTCACCAAAAACTTGGTGTTTTCTGCACACTATAAAAAAATAAAAGGAAAAAATATTTCTTAGATTTCCAGTCTGAGAATTTATTTTGGTGGTAGGATTTATTTTCCATAGGTACATAGGTGGATCCTATTTTAATAGGATCTGAGACTGAGCTGTATTCCAACCATCTGCAACTATGCACACATGATGTCAAGAAAATGACTTATAAATATACCGTTACTAATACTACTTATTTATTCATTACTTATTCCAGTATTGCCAGGGCAACATACATTATTGCTACCTTCTAAAATATATTAACTCACACTGTGCATGCGCACATGTTTGGAGAAAATGTTTGAAAGTAATGTCCAAAACTGTTGATATAGTTTGAACTTCCCAACATCTAATACAAAATCAGAATGGCTTCATCAATAAGTATTATCAAAATATACTGTAGGGAGGAAGTTCGTTTATCAGAGTTCTTATCTTTTTTCTATCATTGGAAAGATATCATCATACCTTTAGTCACCATTTACTTCTAGAATTTTAATTACTTTTTTGTGTAGTGAATCCTACTGCAAACCTAGTCCAAGGTGCCTGAGGCAGAAAATCTAATTCCAGAGAAAAGGTATAAATTAAAGAGTAAAAAATGATTTGGAAACACATAAAAATATATTGGAAGAATGTTTTTAATAAGTTGAAGCTCATCCACAATCTCTCAAGATGTCCTTAAAATTTTGAAAATAAAAAATAGCATGTACTGAGAATAAAATACGGAATACATGTCAGATAACAGCATCTAAAAAGATATTTCATGTGAACTAACATGGAGCTTCAGGAAAGTTTCTTATACACAAATAGATGTTATATAAGAGCGTGGTATAACATTCTTTGTTAGTGTTCTTTTAATAAGACCTGTGCAAATGTTCTTGATAGAAGTTACAGCTAAAACTGCTTGTTGAAATGTATTATCATGCAATTATTATTAGGATTTGAGATTTATTTCTAATTTATGTTATCACAAATACCATTCCTCAACATATTATATGTTATTTACATATACAAACACAGACTTATATATATGTACGTGTACAGACACAAACATATCTCACTGTTGACTTTAGGAGAATTGTATTATATCCTGAGCCTTCTCTGTTGTATGAATGAGTTCAGTCATATTTTAGTATAGTTATATGAGTATCAATAGGGAGCATCACTAATAAATAATATTCTCTACAATAAATTATATTATATTAAATGTTACTAAATCTAACATGCTTGTGTTGTTCAGGACCTCTCTTTAATGTTTCTGCAGTGAAAGACTGATAACACCTATCTGTAAGATGGACTGGTTGGTCCATCCATCCATCTGCATCTTAATGTTATGCAGTAATGGAAAACAGCACACCCACGAGAAAATAAGTGCACATGAACCCACAGCTGTCAAACTATAATGGCTGAGATAAGGCAGTTTCTTATGAGGCACCAAGTTGTTGAACTGGAATTTCTAAAAGAAACGCAGAAGAGTCAGTTGTCTAAACAACAACTAGATACTCTTTTGTACATTTTTATCAGTGATATACCTGCACACTCTCAAACAAATGTTCAAAGGCTCTGGGAATGATACCCCTCTGGGAAGGTGGATCCAGAATCCCTTGCATGGTAAAGGATTTCCCACTGCCTGTCTGCCCATAGGCAAAAATGGTCCCATTATAGCCTTCTGTAACACCCTGAAAAAGAAAAAAAAACCAGTCAATCAGAATAATTATAAACAATTTGAACTTGTGTGTTTCTACCTCAGTATCTGTCCTGTCTTACTGGATCCTCTTTCTAGCAACCTAATCAGACATATACTTGCTTGACTAAATTACGCAAGAGTTTCAGCAGTCTCTTCCATAGAGACAGAAATAGAATCTGTAAACGGAAATTGAGAGGCCAACATTCAGGCCCATTAGCTAAGCATCTTTGGGCAGGTGCTTCAACAAAAACAAAGATGCAAGTTAATAGGGGAAAGTATTCAATGGCTTTCAGAAATACATCACTTAACTTCATGTAAATTCTGCAACTGACAGATTTTGAACAAGCAAATAGCATAGCTTGCTCAAACCTGGAAATAGCATTCTCATGATTCTCAACAAGATTGGCCAAAATTCTATATTGGAGTAAGAGATGAAAGAATGAGAAAGTGTGAGGGAAAATAAACCTGATAATCTACTGGGGTAAAGAAGTAACATTTGCATTCATGTTTCTATCTGGGAACAGAAATTAAAGGGAACTACATGGGTTTTTTTTCTTGGAGATGACTGGGTAAGAGTTGACTGACTTTAGGAGTTTATGTGACACAATTTATCAGGGAAAGTCAGTTTAACCTCAAACAAGTCAGGGACCATTTTAATTGAAAACTTCAATCCACAGTTAATTGGTTACCCCATTCTTGGCATAGTCAAGTATATTGTGCAGAAGTAGACATAATGTCATTTCTGAACCACACACATAGATGTTGGGTATTCTCAGCCAATTTTAACCATATTGATCCAATTTAAATTATATTAATCCAGCCACAATTTACCATGATCTGCCTATATTTGTAATATTTATGTACTGTAATTAATTTGTTTGACACCAATAACAGTTAATTACTTTCACTCACCTCTATCACTGGGTAGGCAATTTCATTGTAGATCTGTTCTGTATTATGGTTCAGATAATATGCCCCATCAAAAGTAAATTGTTTGGGAGGATCATCTTCAGCTGTAGGGTTCTGGATGAAGCACTGACCACGGGCACTGTCCATATTAATTACTACCTTGCAGCCAAGCTGTTTTTCACGTTCATTCAAAGGGCGGCAACGCACAATCACTTTCACTGCTTCTGAAGCCATGACCAAAACCATGAACTCTGGTTTGTTGTTGTTGTTTGTGTGTGTGTGTGTGTACACACTAATCAAATTAATTCTAGAGCATGGAGTTCCTACTCAATTCTGTGAATATCAGGAGCAAAGTAACAAAAAAGGCAAATTATAGGCAGTTATTGTATTCAGATATAACTGGCCTTGGAAACTGGCTCATTTTGCCTGGCAGCGTAAGCATTAGAAAACAAATATTTCCTTATGGGTACAGTCAATACAAAGAGATGTGCCTGAACAAGATTGCAAAAGGCAATGAACTTTCTAGAAAGAAGGGAGAACCACCAATATCAATTTAAAAAATGTCAGGGATGGAAAAAAAAAACCAGAGGCAATGTTGGGCCTGGATGATAGAGGGAAATCTGAATGAAAGAGGCAGTTGATTTTCCTTGGTCTTGCTGTGAGAGAGGTAGTGATATGCTATAGCAGAAGGTTCCAGGTTTCCATCTCCCACTAGGCTGTGAGTTTGTACAGTTTCTGGGGACAGTTTTCTATGGGACACACCTAGAAGCCACTTATGACCTCACAATACCTCCTACAGGTACAGAAGGTCAAGAGGTGAAAGGGAGGCATCCAGCAAATGATCTCAGCTTGTTTCATCTAACGCTTTGATGCTGTAGCAGTGAAAAGAATACAGGACCCTTCCACCACTCTGACTGCAGCTGATCCAAAAACAGGCTTTCAGGCTCAGAAACCATATGAGCTGCTCCCTCACTCCCAAAGAGACCTCAGTGTTATTAGGGACTCTGAATTATTTCCTGCGTGGAAAGAGTGCAGGGTTTCCACAGAGAAGCTGGCAAGAAATTAGGCACTTTTTCCTGATCAGTTTGACCCTAAATATCACTAAGCACTGTGTCTCAGAAACAGGAACATGGGAAGATGCATTCAGTCAAGCAACGGTTCCTTCAAGCCTGGTGCAATAGACCTAGCTCTTCCATCAACTGCTGTTCGTTGGCAGGATATCAAAACAAGTGAAATGGCAGTGGAAAGAATAAAACTCCCTTCGGAGTGTCACCTTGACTTTGGTAATCTGTAGTCAGAAAGTGAATGGAGAATGTGAGGCTCACACTAAGCTTTGGAGCAGTGTCAGAAAAATGGCATGAGCCAAACACACAAAAAGGAGTTGTGCTAAGACATGTTCCAGTACCAAAGAAGTGCCCGGAAAGGTATTTGTGTCTTGATTGTGGGGCAAAGGGTTGGTGGCTGAAAAACCACTTTATCTGTATTGACCTGGGATGGATTGGGGGTGAGAGGGAAAGGGGGAAAGCAGAGACTACAACCTATTTATTATTTGAATGAAAAGGGGCAAAATGATGGATGGGTGGGTGGATGAGGAAGCTGAGGAAAGTTTAGCGAGTGCAAGCAGGGCGGCATAAAGCAGAGGTACCCAGCGAAGTAGGAAGCGCAGGGAAGCAATGCTCCCTTTCAGAAGCGGGCAGAGCTTGCCATGCAAAAAAACAAAAAACAAAAACCTGCTGGCGGAGAGGTGGGGAGAAAATGGGGCAGTGGCGGAGGGTAACACCCAGGGCGCGGCCTCTGTCCCCGGACCTTCCTTCCGCGTGCCCGCCTCTCACCGTCCCTTCCAGGCGGGTCCTGGCTTGCCCGCCTGCACCCTCGCCCGGCGCCACCGACTTCCAGCTTCTATTTGCCGGCTGCGGGGTTGATGATGGCAGCGTCCCCGTTGCCTAGGATACTAGGGAGTATCGCCCGGGGCTGCTCATCTGGGCAATGGGCGGGGAATGTCGCACAATTACTCTGCTGGTTGTTGGGGTGGAAAAACAGAGTCTCCCGGAGCCAAATGCAAAGGCGCGTATTGTTAAGACTGTGGCAAAAGCGAGGAAAAGATTTGTGGCGCTTTAAAGTTTCTCAGCATTATAACGACATAAACTTTCAAGGATCACACTGAGTTAGATGTTTGGAGTATAATCCTGAGACAGGAGAATACCCATAGTATGCTTTTCCTATGATTTTATTATTTCTACCCTCACAATCACAGGTTCACGCTTCGTTTCGTTCACAAGCTTGTGCCATCGCTGTTTGTAGTTGGTTTTTAAATGTAAAGGGATATCCACATTTTAATGTACCCCAGATTAGAGCAAAAATAGACACATTCCTATTTTGTCACTAATTTATGATACTAGTGTCAACCTGTTCTCCAAAGATCCAGCAGAAGGCAGGCGCGCACACACAATAGACCACGCTGTTTCCATTTAGTGGCATCTGGATTTTTGCAATCTAATTCTGATTGATCTAATATCGCTGCGGAGAAGCCCGCCTGCGGGTCTAATCATCATCATGATATCATTTTATTTTATTTATTTGTCAATTGCTTACAAGATAATAGATATAAGTAAAACATAATTATGAATACATGGATACGTATAAGAAAAGTAAAATATAAAAGAAACAATAGGACAGGGACGGTAGGCACGTTGGTGCGCTTATGCACGCCCCCTACAGACCTCTTAAGGAAAGGGGTGAGGTCAATAGTAGACAGTCTAAGGTTAAAGTTTTGGGGCTTTGGGAAAGAAACCACTGAATCAGGTAGAGTATGGAACATCTACTGAGATTCACCCGTCACTTATTAAACTACGCAAGAGACCCGCCGGATGATTATTTTGGTAGCACACGTTGCTCGATTGGAAATCGGAACTCTTCATCTGGGGAGGCGGAAAGAGTGGGGCGGGGGGGAGGAAGCACTTGGGTGCACTAGAGACCGGAAGTGAGCGTGTCCCGCGTGTTCGCGGCAAGAGCAATCCCGAGGAGGGCGCGAGTGTTATGGGGAGGCCCAGCAAAGTGAGGACCGGAGACGGGGGCGGAGGGTTCCTTGAAAGACTAGTTTGGGAGATGTTGAATTTGGGGCCAAGACCAGTTTTGGTGACGGGGTGGGGTGGGTTGGGGGGCTTGAAAAGGGAGAAGGAGTGTGCCTCGAGAGGCAGTGGAGCCCGGGATGGGTGCTGCAGCTGAATTGGTGAACGATAGGACGACGAAACAAGATGCGAAGTCTTAATCGGGAAAGCCCGATTAGCGAGTGATGAAAGATTTAGAAAGCTCATTATTGGCCTGCTGTGTGATTGTTGTGATGTGTCTTATTTTGTGAGAAACTAATAATTGTTCGTCCTTGATTAAAATCCGTGCTGATTATAAAGTTGCTCTGTATTAATAGAACCGTTTCACCTAGTATCTTTTCTCCCCTAACTGGCTTACTCTTCCTAATACCTGGGTAATTCCAAATAAATGAATTGCAAAAATACTGTAAAATTGGTTTAATGGCCACCTTGGGTTTGAAATAGTTAAAATTCCTTGTTGCTCTGGAGTTTCTAGGGTAATATTCCATTATTGCAAATTTTAGATTGTTAAGAAGAGAGGAGGAAAACCAGAGCATACTTACCCTAGGAGGCTATGGGAAAGTAACCTGCAATAAGAAAGTAGATTTGGCATGGAGGGAGATATTTGTTCTGTGTATCTTGAACCCTACTTGTGTTATTCTTCATTAAATTCATTTTTCCATTTTAGACTAAGAATCAAAAGAAGGAGCGAGCAGTTTCCCAGCATCGATCTCAGGAAGAATATGGCTCTGTGCCTCACTCCTTTGTGTTTCATCGTGGTCGTATTGGCAAGAATATACAGCAACTCATCCAAGATGTTCGGCGAGTGATGGAGCCCTATTCTGCTACCAGCCTCAAGGTGAAATTATTAAGTGCCATGGAAGGCTACTGTGGTTCATGGAAATAATTGCTTTATAGGTAGTGCTTGCTTAACAACCACAGTTGGGACTGGAATGTTGATCGTTGATATTGGAGTCATTTTCTAAATTCCATTTGAACAGTTGAAAATAATATTTCCAATTACATAGATTTACATGTTTATGGAAACAATCATGTTGTACAAAACATTTTCACGCTTTATTCAAGTTAGAATTACTAGTGCTTGCATTTTATTTTCAAAGCAGACTACAAAATGAGGTGGGGATAGCAGTTAAAAGCATGAGAGGCTGTAAGCAGAAGAAGGAAAACAACTTGGCTAAATATTGTAACATCACAAAGGCAACTAGGCAGATCAATCTAATCTTTTTTAAAATCATTTTTGCAGTGCTATTTACTTCTATTAATGAAGTAAAAAATTTAAATATATTTTATCCTAGATTTTGTCACCAAAGCACACCTGACAATGTGTGCACCTAATCACAATTGTGTCCTTTTTAGGTGCGGAAGAAGAATTCTTTGAAAGATTTTGTGACAATAGCTGGACCTCTGGGTGTAACTCATTTCCTGGTCTTCACCAAAAACCCCACCAGCATCAACCTTGTAAGTGATATATTAAGGAAATGTTCCGTTTTAAGAACCTATGACCTTGGTTGTCTGTGCTAACTGGCCTAATTTGGAGCTCTGTTCAATTATATATTTTGGAGAGAATTTGGAGCATATTCTGACCTGGCACATAGGTTCAGTTTTCATGCAATACTGTTACATCTTGTTGTCACCCATTGTGAAGAGGAGATACACCTAGAAGATGGCCATCTCCTGGTTGGTGTGGCAAATCAATCCTGTTACATCTAGGTAAAATAGTAAAAATAGGAAAGCTTCACTGTCACTAATCATCTTCTTGAATCAATCAGGATAAAATTTTATAGCTTCTGATAAATGAGGAGGAAAAAGACCTTGGAGCTGTGGTAAAATACTGTAGTTTCATGACAAGTACAGGTGAAACTTGAAAAATTAGAATATCGTGCAACAGTTCATTTATTTCAGTAATGCAACTTAAAAGATGAACCTAATATATGAGATAGACTCATTACATGCAAAGCAAGATAGTTCAAGCCATGATTTGTCATAATTGAGATGATTATGGCTTATAGCTCATGAAAACCCCAAAGCCACAATCTCAGAAAATTAGAATATTGTATGCAATCAATAAAACAAGGATTGTTCATAGAACAATATTGGACCTCTGAAAAGTATAAGTGTGCATATGTACTCAGTACTTGGTATGGGCCCCTTTGCAGCAATGACTGCCTCAATGCGGCTGTGGCATGGAAGCTATCAGCCTGTGGCACTGCTGAGGTGTTATGAAAGATCAGGATGCTTCAATAGTGGCCTTCAGCTCTTCTGCATTGTTCGGTCTCATGTCTCCCATCTTTCTCTTGGCAATACCCCATAGATTATTCTATGGGGTTCAGGTCAGGCGAGTTTGCTGGCCAATCAAGCACAGTAATCCCACGGTCACTGAACCAGGTTTTGGTGCTTTTGGCAGTGTGGGCAGGTGCCAAGTCCTGCTGGAAAATGAAGTCAGCATCCCCATAAAGCTCATCTGTGAAAGGAAGCATGAAGTGCTCCAAAATCTCCTGATAGACGGCTGAGTTGACCCTGGACTTAATGAAGCACAGTGGACCAACACCAGCAGATAACATGGCTCCCCAAATCAACACAAACTGGAAACCTCACACTGGACTTCAAGCATCTTGCAGTGTGTGCCTCTCCATTCTTCCTCCAGACTCTGGGTCCTTGGTTTCCAAATGAGATGCAAAAGTTGCTCTCATCAGAAAAGAGGACTTTGGACCACTGAGCAACAGACCTGTTCTGTTTTTCTTTAGCCCAGGTAAGACGCTTCTGACGTTGTTTGTTGTTCAGGAGCAGCTTGACAAGAGGAATACGACATTTGAAGCCCATGTCCAGGATCAGTCTGTGTGTGGTGGCTCTTGATGCACTGACTCCAGCTCCTTGTGAAAGTCCCCAACACTTTTGAATGCCTTTTCCTGACAATCCTCTCCAGGCTGCAGTCATCCCTGCTGCTTGTGCACCTTTTACTTCCACACTTTTCCCTTCCACATGACTTTCTATTAATGTGCTTTGATACAGCACTTTGGGAACATCCAACTTTTGCAATTACCTTTTGAGGCTTTCCCTCCTTATGGAAGGTGTCAATGATGGATTTTCTGCACAACTGTCAGGTCAGCAGTCTTTCCCATGATTGTGCTTCCTACTGAACCAGACTGAGAGACCATTTAAAGGCCCAGGAACCCTTTGCAGGTGTTATGGCTTAATTAGCTGATTAGAGCGGGACACTTTGAGCCTAGAATATTGAACCTTTTCACAATATTCTTAATTTTCTGAGATTGTGGATTTGGGATTTTCATGAGTTTCATGAGCCATAATAATTTCAATTATGGCAAATCACGGCTTGAACTATCTTGCTTTGCATGTAACGAGTCTATCTCATATATTAGGTCCACCTTTTAAGTTGCATTACTGAAATAAATGAATTTTTGCACGATATTCTAATTTTTCAAGTTTCACCTGTACTTGTCATGAAACTACAGTATTTTACCACAGCTCCAAGGTCTTTTTCCTCCTCATTTATTTATTCTAATTTTTTGAGTTTCATCTGTATGTACCTGAGGATATATGCAACATTCAGGACTTTGTTTGCTTTTTTAAAAGGCAAATAAGAGGTGACTTGTGATAAAAAAGAAATTGGCCCACATTTAATTAAACATACCAAATGCACACTATATTATATTCGTCCATACATAACTTACATCTAAATGAGCAAATGATTTTGAAGTCACAAGTTATACTAGGTCTTCAGTCCATTAACTTGGGATGCTGCACCAGCCACAACTTGAAGAACTGGTTGTAAATCCCCCTTTTCAGCACTGTCATAACTTTAAAAGTTGGTAAGAACTATCTGTAATATTAATAATGGAGGAAATGCTGATTATGAGAAGGAAGACTGCTCATTTTTCTGCTTTGGGCCTTCCTAAGATATTCAGATGGTAACAGTTGTAAAAAAATAAAATTGTTGAATCAAACAAATATTTAACAATCACTATTATATTGTTTGAAGGCTCCTGCTTCACAGTGGTTGAATGTTAAGCATGTTTCTTCCCTGAAAATTTTGAAATTTCTTTGCCCAGTCAATTATCTTAATTTTGTCTGCTTATCAGGTGCAAATGATGACAATTGTCTTGCTGATTTAATTCTGTGACTCTTATTTCAAAGTAAACGCACTGATGCATCTGTATAAAGAATTGAAAATGAAGCAGAAGTAAGATATATAAACTATAGTGTTAGGGCCTGCTTTCAGTTGCTGAATCCTGCAATATTTGTATTTAGGAGTTAATACTCCTTCCTGATGATTTCTCTCTTAGAGACTCCTGCGCCTTCCTGGTGGACCAACACTGACCTTCAGAGTCACTCAGGTACCAGAGGGATTATATTATCTACAATGGGATAGGCTGGGTAGAATTAGAACTGTCTCTGGAATTTGTCACAGAAGCAGATGCTGTGTTTATTATTTTAATTGCTTGCAGTTCCTATGGATAGTATACAGAATTGCAGATGTATTCCCTAATAAGTTTGTAGTGTGCTTTGGTGCAGAGTAGTTCTTATTCTTTTCTTCCTCCTCTTTCTTTTGTAACATAATAATAGAAATTTAAAAGCTTTGTATATTCATATAATTTATTTTGCATAGTTTATTTTCTATGTTATTCTGGCCACTGCTGGACATTGTCATTATTTGGTTTCTAAGATTTCACAAAAAGTAGCTTATATATTTTCAAACTCCCACTTACTAACATGAAGAATATAGGCTTTATGTAGGTTGTTTTAAGTGAAAGCTGAGATCTGAGGCAGTCCTCAAAATAGTGACATTCCCTCTAAAAAGAACGTATGCCTCCCTTGTCTGTGTTGTTGTTTGCAACAGTATTCACTCATCAAAGATGTTGTGTCATCTCTGAAACGGCATCGGATGCATGAACAGCAGTTTACCCATCCTCCTCTCCTAGTGCTGAACAACTTTGGCATTGAGGGCATGCACATCAAGGTTATGGCCACGATGTTCCAGAATATGTTTCCCTCCATCAATGTTCATAAAGTAAGTATATTCAAGCTTGGAGATTGGGAAGCTAAGTGGGTGACTAGTTTGCTGCTCAGACTTCTCTAGTCTGATTCCTGCCCTTGTGATAACTTTGCTGCCTAAAAATTGAAGTGGGGGATAGAGCCAAATCTCATCCAGGAGGATCTCATCCCTCTATTAGGCATACAGCAATGGTAGATGAAACCTAAATTTTGGCATAATTATTTAAGATACAGTTCAAACTTCTTGGGGATAATTTTTATCTAGATGCAAATGATGATAGCGTATATTGGATGACAATTTTCTGTGATTTCCTTCCAAAGTAAACGCACTGATGCATCAACCCTTTATCACCCATTTTGCTGGATGTTGGATGTTTCTAACACTTGAGTCCTGGTTAACTTTGGATTGCAAATTTTATAAATGCAGAAATGGAAGAGTGTTATTTATTTTTGAATCTCCTTCTTCCCCCTCATCCTTCCCCCCGCCTCAAGTTAAATGTAGTTCCCCCTTTGAGTTGCAACAGATATTGTTCGAATACTGTATATCTAGTGGTCATCTCTAACTGCGGAAGGGAGAGAGGAAACATAGGATAAAACTCATTCCCACTGCCTGGGTTAAATACGGTTTTAGTCAACATGGAAATAAATTTGCTTTTTGAGAACTTGGAGTTGGAAAGTATGGAGATAAGATGTTCCAGAAACATTTTCAAAAATGTTTAGTGAAGAAAATAGGGATTTTCCAAGTTTTCATTTATCTCCCCTCCCAGAAATTTTTAAATCAGTGATATTTTAGTATAGAATAAGAACTCTTGGGCTTGGAAATTCGATCATTAGCATCTAGTTTGAGTACTGGTTGTTGGCAGCTGGAAAAACTTAACTTCTGGTTGCTTTTCAAGAAAGGGCTTGAGCCTTAGTCTGAATCCTCAGTCTCACCCTGTGTGCCTTTCTTTTTCCCTACCTATCAGGTCAGTTTAAATACCATCAAACGCTGTGTCCTGGTCAATTACAATCCTGACACCCAGATAATGGAATTCCGTCACTAGTAAGTGGGTTTTAATTTCTGCTCTGTGCCACTCTTGTTTCTGATGGTTTAAAATAGGCTGCACAGGGATTCCTGGTGTGAAATGTGTTGTATTCATATTCCTTAAAATGCTCACAATTCTACGGTGCAACATGAGTATACACTCAGGGAAAAGGGTACTTTTTGGTACTTTTTGATAAGCTGGAAGCTGAGAGGAACCTATGTGTCCTTTGTTAGTTTCATGCTCGCTCTGGGTCCGTGCCCCACACCAGCATTCCCTAACCTCATTTCTCCAGATGGACTGGATTCCAGTCCCCATCATCCTCAGCCAGCTGGAGGTAGGGGGAGATGGAAGCTATAGATCAGTGTATTGGGAAAATGTAGGAAAGGCTTTCCTACTGTCCACAGTGGCTCTAACATGACTGCAGATTCCATTGCAGACACATACAAGGTCTTGTCTAAGCTGGATGCAGGTGATGAGAGTATAGTCTGCTGATGTGTCTCTGATCTTATATTTCAGTAAACGCTCTGATGTGTCCAAGCCAGTTAGAAATGGACTTTTTTTTAATGATGGGTGGGTGCAAGTTTTTTTTTTTTCTAATGAGCTCAGAAATCTTTCCTCTTTTTTTACAAACCCAGAATTCCTCTAAAAAGGCAACAAAACAAAGAAGGAAAGTCATCAAAATATTCATGTCTGAATTACTAACTGGTATCTGTTCCTTAACATTTAAGGCAGTTTACTGAACAATATAAATACGTAGTAAGTAAATGGGAAATTAAATACAAAACTCTGTGCAAATTTTTAAGGAATCCTCTAATTAAGCCTCCTGACTATAAAACATTTAAGCAGTTATAGAAACAAAACAAACTCTTCAGACTATTTTACATCTGAAGTTTCTAAGTTTTTATCATTTTGTTTTGCAATTGTGAAGCACACAATATCAATCTTGATCATCTTAATGTTTAAATTGTTGGCATGTAATTCAAGAGAAATTGGGACCTGCAAAAACCAGAATAAAGCTAATATGTGAAAGAAAGTTGTCTACCCAAATGAGAGATAACTATCTCAGATGATCCAGTCTTCTTTTTCTGAGCAGGTCTTTCATTTTACACTAACATTGAGGATCATGTCAGTTAGAAAACTTAAACAACAGTGGGGTGGTTCATTAGATGAGGTCAGAGAACTATATAGGTTCTTGGGTTCTCCACTTAGGCTGAAGGATCTCGTTTATTTCAGAGTTTGTGTAAAAATTGTTTGTTAACATGAGAACAAGAATAGAACTTCCTGATATGGTATGTAATCCTATCTTGCCTTGCATAATGCTGGTAATTAAACCATTAATTTAATACTGACAGCCTTTCCCGGCCTTATATACTAGATCTGTTGGATTGTAACTCCCAGAATTTCCATATGGCATGGCTATTAATAATTGTAGAGCATGACATCTCACATTCACATCCGTTTGGGGAAAACTGATCTATTCTAATAATGGTTCTCAAGCTCCTTGGCTAGAAGAATGGTCTTTCTCAGATCTGATACCGTGGAACCTTCACTTGGAGAGATACCAGGGCTACCTCTCCTCTTCCCTATCCCACCCCCCTCACCCCAACACAGTTGTACTGAAATGTGTTTTTTTTCCTGATGAAATCTGCTCATCTCTTGTCTTTTGTAGCAGCCTGAAAGTAGTGCCAGTGGGCATGAGCAAAGGGTTGAAGAAGCTCCTGCAAGAGAAATTTCCTAACATGAACCGCCTGGATGACATCAGTGAATTGTTGGTGAGGTGAGAAAGAAAAAGCTGTCTTCCTGTGTCTTTTAGCTTCCTTTTGAATCCAGGGGGCAATTCAGCAAAGGTGTGAGAAGGGGAGATGGTTTGAAGGCAGGGCTGGGATTGTATATTTTACAGTATGTGCGCTCATTTGCACATATGGTAAAATATCCTAACCCCTGCCCCTCCCAACTCCAGTCAGTACTAGGCTAACTGAGATTGGTGGGGTTTGTAGTTTAAAACATGCCAGAGTGGGAATTATTTTGAGTGCTGATAGTCATGCTAGAAAGAACAGAAATGTGTTGTTTTGTTGCCCTGACCTGCAGAGACATCAACCTCTCTGAGAGTGAAGCTGAGCAAGATGGCAGTCACAATATCACAGAGCTGCCTCAGGCCTGCGCTGGTCGTGGGAACATGAAGGCTCAGCAGAGCGCAGTCCGGCTCACTGAGGTTGGTTAAGAATGTGGTAGTTGAGAGTTGGGAGAGTCTGTTAAAAGACTGGAAATGCTTTATGGACTTTGCATTGAAAATAGAAAAGAAATGGATTTGACTGAAAAAAGATCTAAGTAAAAAACTGAAGGGATCTTTTTTTTTGTAAAATCAAAGAGGGAGGAGGGATGATGAGTTTGTTTATAACTGTTGTAAAGAAGGTCAAAGCTGCTTAATTTTTCTGATCCTTGTTTACTTTCTAGGTTTTGCTTTTTGTTCTTTGTAATTTTTTTTCTTTACATTAGTCTTTTATGTAAAAATTCTTAATGATTCTACTAAAAAAAAAATAGGGTGAACATAGATGTAGCATGATGGGGCCAGGTATAGCAGAACACGGAGCTCTTCTGATCCTTCAGATCAGGGGTCACCAACCTTTTGGACCTCAGGGACCACCAAACTCATAATTTTAAATCCCACGGACCAGTAATATGAATTTTGACTGACGGTGGCTTGCTGACGTTGGGAAAGTCGGTCCCATATTCCAGAGCTGCAGTATCACAGGACTGGCCCTTTGGTCATCCCAGAGCAACTACTGCTCCACCCGAGTGCACCAGCCTGCCATGGACTGGAGGAGCTGCTCCAGGATGACCAAAGGGCCAATCCTGTGACTACTGCAGCTCTGGAATATGGGACCGACTTTTCCACCAACATCAGCAATACACCCTGGGTGGATTTCCCTCCCTCGCTATTGGTCTTACATTCCAGTTCCAGCTCACGTGGCTCTACTCAAGGTTTCTGCTCAGCGGAAGGGTGGGGGCCAGCGGGTGGGCGGGCCATGTGGGCGGCGTAGCCTTGTGTTTCCGCGCAGCCTGGATTAATTGCTTTGGGGGCGACATTTCTCTGCAGACCACCAAAATTTTCTCGCAGACTACCCGTGGTCCCTGGGCCACTGGTTGGCGACCACTGCTCCAGATGAATTGCTCTGATCGTCTGGCTTTGGAATTCCTGCCCCCCCTCCCTCCCCCCGAGAGCTGCAGCCTTTCTTCGTTTCTGCTCAGGATGCCTGAATTTGAATTTCTGTGTCACTTGTGTGTTGTCTCCGTGTCCAGATTGGCCCTCGCATGACATTGCAGCTCATCAAGGTGGAAGAAGGACTAGGTCAAGGCAAGGTACTCTACCATAGCTTCAGTAAGTATCGTGGCTCTTCTGTTTTAGTTCTTCTGTTAAAGAGCAGAACCAGAGTGTTGATGGAGGTATATTCAAGAACACCTCTCCTATGGTGGTACACTGTATGACTTAGAGGAAGATTGAAGAATAGTGTGATTAGTGCAGTTACTGTTCCAGTACCGTTCAAACATTTCTCCCTTTTTGTAAGATTCTTTCAACTGGAGCAAGAGTTTTGGGGAGATCAGTGTTGGGCTTTGATGAACGTATGTCATAAACCTGTTTTAAGAAACCTGAGAGGACTAGCCTTAGATTTTTTCATTTTTCAAAGCTGTATGTGAGAGAACTGAACCCCCTGGCTATGAACAGCTCAACTACCCTGGATTTAATAACTTAGGCCTCCAAAACATCCAAGACCAAATTCAGTGTTGTAGCTCCCCTGCAGTTCAGGTCGTCTGCTTGATCACTTCCAACCTTGAAGGAAGTGTAGATTAAAGAGTTGTAAAATTTTAGGCAGATGCAGTTTTTGTCGGGTGGGATGTATGTTGTGGGTGTATACTATATCTTTAGGAAAATGGCATCGATCTGAGGCACAGCTAGTTTTATGCAAGTACATTCATCAAATCCTAGAACTCAACAGAGAGATTTTTAGACCAAGCATCAACTTGCAGTGCTCAGTGCAGGCCCACCTAATTAAACAATCCCAGACAGATCATTTCTAACCTCTGTTTGTACATAGATACTGAAAGGGGATCCACTTCCACCTCTGGCTAGATCAGAGGTCTGCAACCTTAAACACTCAGAGCCATTTGGACCCATTTCCCACAGGAAAATACACACACACACACACACACATGGGTGGGCATGGCCAACTCAATGTCACTCATTCCCACCCAGTCACATGACTACCCAGGCACAAAACCCTTCTCTCTAGCTCTCTTTCTCCCCTCTCCCTATCTTCCCCCTCTCTCTAGCTCTCTCCTCTCTCTCCAGAGCCGCAGCAGAGGGCCCAAAGAGCTGCATGCGGCTCTGGAGCCACGGGTTGCCGACATCCGGGCTAGGTGGCTCCTCTATTGAGCTACTCTATAAAGAACATTTGCTGTCTCATTTCCAGGTTGGGCAAATAAAACTCTTCCAAAACACTACAGAGTCAGTATACTATCAGTCAGCATATTTAATTAGTTGAATGTGTGATCTACCATTGCATGGTAGCCCCCTGTTCAGCAGTCAAAACATTTCTGAGACTTAACTCAGTTATTGTTGTGCATGTTGCTGCTTATCATGGCAGACAGACTTTACCTGCCCCCTCGGGTGCCTCAAGGCCCATATAAGTGAATGAAGGGGAAGTTTAAGTCACTAACCTTAGTGACTCTTCCCTGTGCAACTTCCCATTGATTAAACATCCTGTGCCTTCTCCCCAGTTCACAAGACTGAAGAAGAGATCCAAGAAGCCTTGGCCAGAAAAGAGGAAAAACTGCAACTCAAGGCTCAACGGCGCCAGAAGCAAGAGGCAGATGTGGCCAACAAAAAAGCATTGAAGCAAGCTCATCGGTAAGAGGCGGGAAGAGCAGGCACTCAACCCAGGAAAACTTCTTTTGAAGGCGTATGTTTCTCCCAGAGCCTAAATGGGAGCAGGGAATGTCCCTTTGGGTTGAGAAGATTGATTCTTGGGGCACTCATGGAAATTATCCTCGGCTGCAGGAAGAAAAGTCTGGCGGGGATGAAGAGGAAGACGGACCAAGCGGTAGGGGGAGACAGTGATGCCGAGGACCCTGGGATGCAGGAGCAGCAAAATGTAAATGAGCCCTCCGATGATGATGTGGAATACTACCGCCAGGAAGTTGGGGAGGAGCCGGATGAAGGTCAGTGCCTACTTGGGAGGCTTTTAAACTAGAACAATTTGGAGGTGGGCATAGTTGCTCAGAACCTGAACCTTGGTTCTCTAAAGTAACCCTCTGATGCATCTGTTCTGGGAAGAAGGAGGAGCAGGTGGTTCCTCAGCTCAGTTGGGACTAGCAGTCATTGTTTAGTCTGAGCTAAGAAGTAGCAGCATTTTTTTTTTTTGTTTTTTGGCAGATTCACATTTTATCCTCAGCAAGAGATGCTGTCTTGGCCCTTTTAATTGCAAATACAGGTGCAGGAGGGAGAATTTGGGGAGGGCCAGATTTTCCAACAGCCCCATACCAAGCTTTCCTCTTGGGTCTCATAATGCTAAAAGCTGTGTCGTTTTTTTCTGAAGCTGTTTTTCTTTCTGGGTGGGCTGTGACTTCCTACTTGAAGACTCTATGATCTAAGTTGTCGTTACTGCCTTAAGATCATTCTTTAAAAAAGTTTTAAGTGCTGAGTACAAAAACGACTCTTCTTAACTGCTGCATTTATTGTGCTCCACTGTTTCTAGACTTGTTCCCACAAAGCACAAAGAGGAGACGAAGGCTCAGCCAATCCACCACGCCCAAGAAAAAGTGCAAATACACGCGTTCAGTGCAGGATCAGAGTCAAGAGCGTCCGGGGGCCAAAAGCACAATGAAGCACAAGAAGGCTTCACAGCCTGGTAGGCAACAGAGGCAGCCACCAAGAGGCCCTTCTCAACACCGCCAGGGGAAGCTGAGCCAGCAGCAGAGAAATACAAGGCAGCACAGGAAGCCACAGAACCTAAAGCAGAAGCAACCCCAGGCTGCAGGACAGCCAAGAGGCAAAAGACAGGCTGGCTTTAGGCCTCCGGGATCACGATGGCAAGGAAAATCTAGACTGGGGCAGAAGCAGGCCTTCCAAGGAAAAAGCACCTTCCGAAAAGCAAGGCATTCAAAAAAGCAAAAGTCAGCATAATGTCCTGAACCTCTTGTGTAGTCTTTGGGATGTACTGGCTGTTTTATAAAATATATATTGACTTCCATAATCTGCCTCCTCTTCTTTTGGGGTTGGACTTGTACATGCTTTGATGTAGGACTGATTGGAAGTGCCAGAAAAGGAAAGAGCAGTTAAATAAAACCTTTTTTTTAAAGAGGACTTGAGCACTTTGGAAGGAGATAAAATAAGGAACAGATAGCCATTTCTTTTGAGGGTTAAAATTTCTCTACTGCAATGCAGCAGGTTTCTAAGAAAATAGTTTTTGTTTAATAACGTTCAACAAAGGTGGCAACAATGGATATATATCTGTCCTTGCTGATTTTAATTAGCAGGATCCTTTTCTTTAACAATAATACTCTCCACTTTTAAATTCCTGGTTCTCCCACAAAGGTTTTCAAAAGATACCAAATATATTTGGCTTCTTCGTGGGCAGTTGCAGCTCTTCAGATAATAATTTGTAAAATTATCCCTGGCTAAACTCTTAATTCATCCAAAATGTAGGGGCAGGTTTGCAGAAATACATCCTAGTTGTATTCAGGGGCTCTACATAATTCCATCTGTGGAAATAAATACAGGTGGTCCTTGACTTGCAGCCATTGGTTTAGTGACTGAAGTTTTGATGGCACTGAAAAAAGTGACATGGCTGTTTTTCACATTTATGACTGGCAGCATCCCCAGGGTCACTTGATCAAAATTCGGATGCTAGGCAACTGGCTCATATTTAAGAGTGATGGTGTATTCTGGGGTCATGTGATCACATTTTGCGACCTGGGAGGCAAAGTCAAGTAGGGAAACCAGGTTCACTTTATAACTGTGTTCCTAACTTTTAATAGCTGCATGATTTAACAACTGTGGCAAGGAAGGTGGTAAAAGGAGGATAAAACCCAACTACCTTAGCAACAGAAATTCTGGGCTCAATTGTCATAAATTGAGCGTTAACTGTACAAGGGTTTTATTTTTTGATCAGTGACTGGACAAAGATCCTACTAAAGTTTCCTTAGCAAGATTTTGAAAGTGTTTTACCATTTCCTCTTTCCTAGATTGAGAGAGAGTGATTGGTCCAAAGCCATCCAGTTGGCTTTGTGCCTAAGGTGGGATTAGAACTCACAATTGCCTGGTTTATAGCCTGATCCCTGAATCACTACATCAAATTGGCCCTCTAGCATTATAAAACTTTATGGTTTTAGATACGGTAATTTGACAGCTGATGTAATAACAGCTTTTAGATTGAATTTTAAGACAGTTTAAGTTAGTAAATCAACCCATGACTAATAAAGATTGATATACCTATAGAATGTAGTTTTCTAGAACTATTTTTTTTAAATGAAACCTAATATATCAAATTTGTGAAAAAATACATGATAAATATTTTACTATTAGAAAAAATGATTACAATTTCTGAGACGTAGAACATGTTGCTTTCAAAGGCTGTCTTAACAGCATTATGAGCCCCGGCAAAGCAGTGTACAAAGGTCCCTACAACAGCTACTCACAGGAATAAAAATGTAAATGGTCAATAAAATTAAACATTTGCATGTTAGTATTAAATAAAAAATGCAGTAAAAATTAATACGTTGCTGTATTTATATGATACAAGGTGCATTGAAGGGTTAACATACACAGATTAGTATGGGGCCCCTATACTCGTGCCCACAGGCAAGTGCCCATCGGGTCCATGCATTAAGACAGCCCTGGTTGTTTTCAACATGTTTTAAAACAATGACTGACAGTACCTTATTTTAGTCATTGAGCAATAAAAAATAGAATCAATAAAATGAACAACACGGCACTATCCCCTAACAAGAATTATTAGCAATCACTTGTAAGCAATGTGATATAATTGTAAAATAAATCCAGAGATTGCCATGACTGAATTTTGAATCGTAACATCCTTATCATAAACAAAGATGTTTAAATACCACTAGCTGCAAACCTAGGCAGCACACATACACAACATGAGGTTCTTGGAACTGATTATCTGGCAAGACTCCAATCAACTTTAAAGTTCATTAGATTTCAGGATGTGGTTAGGGTCAAAACCAACTTTTTCCATTGCTGTAACCGTTTTCACACTACCACATTTCTGTTTTGCCTGGTGATTGCTGCGGTCTATTCAAAAATGACTTGGTGGTGGAACTGAGTCAAAATAAGGCAAATCTACTTATTTCTAGTTTTTTGAGATGGGCTGAATTTGAGAATTAAATCAGCTAAAGTATTCTTTCAGAATTCTATAATTTCAAACAGCATTTTAGTGGGGCTTTTTTTTAAAGCCAAAAACGTCTCTCAAGTCTTGGCTAAATGCAATAAACCTTTGTTAACAGATGTCCACAAGTCTTTCTTCTCTCTACAATTATTTTTCTAAAACCCTGCTTTTTGTAGCTGTATTCAAAAGAGATATGGAATGACATTGAAGCTCTTGGAGCTAAGATCTCAGCTGCTTCTTAATCATATTTATCAGTAGCTTAATTCTTATCTCACATTCTCCTAAATTATCTATGGAGCTTAAAATTATGAACAGTTAGGATTTCAGAAAAAGTCAATCCTTTTTCAGCTCTGGGATTTTACTCCTTGTCAGTGCTATTGTCATTCTAGGATCCCTCCGCTTCATTCTGTCTTGTATGCTTGACCATTTTTAGCATATTGTCACATG
The DNA here is from genome assembly GCA_023653725.1 of Bungarus multicinctus. Lineage (NCBI taxonomy): Eukaryota > Metazoa > Chordata > Lepidosauria > Squamata > Elapidae > Bungarus > Bungarus multicinctus. The sequence continues at coordinate 160,406,386 of CM042834.1, forward strand.
CAAAAAAGCCATAAAAGGCCTTTCCATTGTGTAACGCAGGTTCTTTTATTTAATCATGATTCATCTACTTCCTCATTCAGTTTCAGAATCTATTTGATAACACACTACCACATTTTGAATAGAGACTTCACAACTTCCTTGCAGTAAGGGAAAATACGTCTGACTCCCTTCTATATGGAACCGACTGGAAGCTGGATTAGGTAGGTATATGTGCATTGTGATACTATTCAAATAGCTACTCTCTATCTTAGTGTTCTCTAGATATATTTGTCTACATCCTCCACTATTTCCAACAATATTGGCTGGAGATGATGAGAACTGTAGTTTTACACACACACAAAAAAGGGCAAGTCGGAGAACACTGATGTAATGCTGCCTATTTCAGAGTAATGCAGGAAGTCTGTCTCTATTGCTTAAGCTTTGTAATCAGATGATATACCCAAGATACTACAAACAAAGGTTTTCAGAATGTCAGAATTGGAAGGGACTTCAGAGGTCTTCTAATCCAACCTATACCATTTCAGACAGATGTCTGTCCAGTCTCTTTTTGAAAGCCTTCAGTGATGGAGCATTCAAAACTTCTGAAGGCAAGTTGTTCCACTGGTTGACTGTTCTCACTGTCAGGAAATTTCTTCTTAGTTCTGGGTTGCTTCTCTCCTTGATTAGTTTCCATTCATTGCTTTTTGTCCTGTCTTCTGGTGCTTTGGAAAATTCTTTGTGGCAGCTTTTCAAATATTGGAACACTGCTATCATCTGATCCTTCTTTTTACCAGACTAGCCATAACCCAATTCCTGCAACTGTTCGTCATATGTTTTAGTCTCCAGACCCCTCCTCATCTTTGTTGTTCTTCTCTGCATTTTCCCCAAAGTCTCAAAAGGTTTCTGAATTATGTTAGTCAATGTGCCCTCTATTTCCTAGGTTTCCTTTGTCTCCTTGACTTGATTGCTTCTTGCCAATGCTGCAAGTGAGTCTTTGAAGGTGGACTAGCTTGGAAATTTTTTGGGGGGAGGAGGTCTGGCCATTTGGGATATTTGTAAGTATGATGTGCTGGAATGTGCCGTTGGAGAAAAAGGGCGGGATTTGGCAATTGTACAGTGGCTTCCCAAGGAGGAGACAATACATTTTCAAAAGAGGAACCCACAATAAAAACTTGTGCAGTCCTGAACTGGATAAGGGAAGGAGGAAAAGATTCAGGATTGCATACCCTAGAATCATCCAGGGTATATCTACCTTGTTTCCCTGAAAATAAGACCCAGTCTTATTTATTTTTGGTCACCAAAATAAGCACCAGGGCTTATTTTTGGGGAGGTCTTTTTTTTTTGTTGCTGCAACGGAGCAGGAAGCAAGGTGGGGGTGGGTGGAGGATGAAGCGATGCACCAGTGCTGCAGCCACCAAGCGAGGTGGGGGTGGTGGGTGGAGGACGAAGTGAGGCGGGGGGTACGGAGCTGCTCCAAGCACCCCTCATTGGCTTACCAGAGGGCCTCGCAGCCAGCTCATCAATGTGCTGCCAACTGCCTGGACTCATGGCGGTGGCTCCAGCAGCCCAGTGGAGATCACTGGCCCGCTTATTGTCCTTACTCACGAAGGAATGTGGTTGCCTGTGGACTTGGGATTAGGATTTGGCATTGTGGGTTAGGGTTAGGGTAACCACAATGCCAAATCCTAACCCCCACCCATCCCAGAGCAGCCACATTCCTTTACTAACCTGCTTTCCAGCTCTGTTCCCCGTCATCGCATGCAGGGCAAGGAAAGAACTTTGTGGGACTAAAACAAAAAAGATCAGTCAGACCTTCCAACTTCTCATGAAAAAAAAAAAGATCTCAGAAAGTCGGAAGGTCTGATTGAACTTTTTTTTACCGGTAGTCCCACAATCTTCTTTTGTTGCCCTGCACGAGGCAGCGGAGAACGGAGCTAGCAAGCAGGTTAGTGAAGGGATGCTTTGAGAAAGCGAGGGGAGCTGGGCAGGGGCTGGAAAGCAGGTGGCAATCAAACCCCCCAAGGGCTCCAGGCAACTGGTGGTGGAACAGGAGTGGCAGCAGGCAGCACCTCGCTGGCCGGCAACAGCGGGTAAGATGGGGAAGGGACTGCCCCCACTGCCTCACTCTCCCAGCATCAGGACTCTGCAGGCTGGGTGGCCAAGGATACTGTTGGGGCTTCATCCTTCACCCCTCGCCTCGTTTCATCCTCCACTCCCATCCCACCCTGTCTTGCTTAGTGGCCACAACACACACACCTCGTGTTGGCAGTAATCAGACAGAACGGGTGGCTGGGCAGCTGCACAGGCTCTTATGTTGGGCTTATTTTAGGGGTAGGGCTTATAGTCAGTGCAAGCATGAAAATTGGGCTGGGGCTTGTTTTTGGGGTAGGTTGTATTTCAGGGTAACACGGTATTAAGTTAGAAGATTATAGCTTCAATTTGGTCAGTTTATGTCAATTAAATGTCAGAAAATAAAAAACTAGATTCAATTGGATTTCATTCACCTTCAAGCCCCACATATCCCATGTCATTAAGCCTATTGAACCAAACAACAATAGAAATTTTCCAACTACAATTTCAATAGAATACATTGTTTGCAAAAAGTGACCATCAGACAGAACTATTTGCATAAGTTCAAGGGAAAATGGAAAATAATCAAGTACTTTGGTTCACTGAGAAAGACAAACTAAACATAACAAATCAATATTGAAATGGTTTTAGTGAAAGGTCAAATTTAAGATCAAATTTAAACTAACTGCCCCAACACAAAAGCTATAATATATTAGATGCATTAATGTATTAAAACTATTAAACAATAGTGCCGAATACAGTTTTTGGCAAAGCTAAGATCCAGAATGTGCTTCTAACTAGAAAAGAAATAACAAATTTTGGAAAATTACAAAGAAAACTACATAGTCTCTCATTATGCTAGAGTTTAAAAAGAATACAATAGATGCCTAAAACATCAGAATAGAAGATCAAATGTGAAAAAAGATAAGAGAGGTGCTTTGATGAAACTAGTAAGCAGAATAATTGCTTGTGAATACAGTTGATGCAGGGGGGAGTTAAGAGTTTATTACTAAATATTATTAATAAATTGTTTGTGATAGGGGATGAATGGCCAATTTTAGAAACACACACCAGAAACAGTCTGTATTGAACTATTTTTAAATTATTGGAATAAGCCTTTAAAGTTGAGCAAAGCAAGCATTAGGGATAATAATATTTTTCTCTCTACAAGACCAATTTAAAAATGGAACAATAAGCTGTAAGATAAGGAAGAGAGTATCTTTTTAAAATTTCTAAATAGCTCTTCATTGGGGCATTTGGTTACCTTGTGGAACTCAGGTAGTATATGGAATGCATATTTGAGATCTATGAATACTGACATATTGATTTTTTTTTTGTTATTTGTAATACATTTATAGTAGTAAAAGACATCAGGCTAGAAATTGAGAGATCGTGACTTCTAACCCTGCCTTTGGCTCAAAGCCAATCTGACAATCTTGGAGCAGTCACTCACTCTCAGCAAGGGAAGACATTTCTTTTGTTCAGCTAAAGCACTTTTAGGCTAAAGGCCAAGAATCCTGTATGTCTTAGAATGCTGCGACAACTAAAATATTTAACATATCCTGTGTGAAATAAAAAGCCTATCATTATTTATAAATGATTGTTAAAATACACTAAATTATATGTTTGAAAGTTTAGGGAGGCACCAAATAATAATTGGAATTTGTAGTTCATGAATATTGATGGAGAACTACTTTGGCATGTATATGTTTCCATAGAGGCATGCCAATTGCATACGATTTACAATAAAGAAAATTATTTTATGTCTCTTGGATTATACTTTTTTTTCTGGAAGAAACGGATCAGTTCAGTTAATGGTTGGAGATGTGGTAAGTGTAGAACAGGGATGTCAAACTGGATTTTTTGAAGGGCCAGATCAGCATTGTAGTTGTCCTCCACAGGCCAATCTGGAGGGGTGGGGGAGGGGGGAGGGAAGAAGGAGATGGAATGGCTGGCCTCCTGCAGCACAGCAAGGGCCAGATCTAAACACCTGGATTTGCCCCGCAGGCAGATTTTGACACACCTGATGTAGAATTAGGCTTGGCTCTTGTGCTATAACAGCTTACCAGGTGATCCTTGTTTAACAATCTCTCATTCAGCAACCATTCAGACTTGCAACAGCACTGAACTTAATGGTACTCTTGACTGCTCCTCAAAGTTCCAGCTGGCAAAGCACTCCCATCGTCCTACGATCATGATCTGCGTGCTCAGCAAGCCAGCCAGATTTCCAATCTTTGCAGCATCCCATGGTCACGCAATTTTGATTTGTGACCTTCCCTGCTGGCTTCTCACAAAGTCAATGAAGAACCAGCAGGAAGTTGGAAGCTGCAAGCATATGAAGTTCTCACTTGACACCCCGCATGGTCTTCCCTTAAGGCCAGTAACTAGGGACTTCCAGAACTGCCGCTGCTAAGTGGTATGGTCATGTGATATCATAATTTACAATTGTGTCACTTAACTACAGAAATTCTGGTCCAAATTATTGCTGTTATTTGAGGTCTGTATTGTACCTAGAAGCAAAAGTTATTCCCCAATTGATTTGTAACGGAGGATTCATTTGTTTTTGGAAATGCATTTTAAAAATTTATTCTGGAAACCAACTAGATGATACTAATAATGAATATTCCCTATTCCCCAAATAGACCCTATTAATCTATTACACAACAACCTAAAACTTGGTTTCTTGGGCCTAAAGAAGTGTTCTACCTGTAGAAGTCCCAGGTGGAGGGTTATTTCATATTTCCAATATCTATTGTTTAGATATTGAATTTCACATTTTTTTCTAGTGGTCAACAAACTAATTTAATGTATATATTAATTTGCATATCAGATCATGAATACCTAGGCAAAACTAGTTCTGATTGTATAAGAGAGCTGTTTGGTGATTTTTCTCTCCTTCCATTTTCCATGTTTTTACATAACCATCGTAATCATATAGACGTACTGGAAATTCTGTTTATTAAGTAAGCATCTATTCCAAGAGAGGGAGAAAAATGCTGAAGGGAGTAACTTATTTTTTAAGAGAGCTGCAGTTGAAGTCAGTGGAGGATTAAGGCTCACTGGTGCCCTAAGCACTGACAAATCTTGGTGCCCCACCCTCCTTTGTACATACTGTACAAACGAAGCCATATTTTTAACTTTGTGGTGCCCCCTTTGGGCCTGGTGCCCTAAGCATGTGCTTAGTCTGCTTAATGGTTAATGCACCACTGGTTGAAGTGACAGGTGTCAGTATTTCTGATAATATGCTCCTTCTTGTTTTCTGACTGTAGTCAACAGGTGGTCTTGGAAGCCTCTCATCTCATTCATCCTGCTTTGTCCAGGATGAAGACTGAGGACCCAAGCAGAACAGAAGACTTCAACCACTTCCAAGAAAAACTGTGGATCATCATAGTCCTGCAGTTCTTTTTCGCTGTTTTTGGGAATGGCTTTACAATCTACCACTTTGTGGCTTGGGAACGCACCTGGCATCCTGGCATCATCTTCTCCTTCAATCTGGCACTCTGTGACCTGTTCTATGCCATCTCCTTGTTGCCCTTGGCTGTTTACTATTTCCCCTCCAAGAACTGGAAGTACGGCTCCCCTTTTTGCAAATTGGATCGTTTTGCCTTTTTTGTCAACTTGTACGGCAGCACCTTTTTTATTGCTTGCATCAGCCTGAACCGCTACGTTGCCATCGTTCATCCTTTCTTTGCCCGTGAGCGCATCGAATCCTTCCATGCCAAAGTTGTCAGTGGGCTGATGTGGTTGCTCGCGATAGCCATCTCAGCCCCTGTCCTCCATTTCTCCAACGTGGAATCTAAAGGCAATGCAACCGTTTGCCTGGGAAGTGCTTCTGCATCAGAACTGCCTGCTTTTCTGCCATACAGCTGGTTCCTCCTAGCTGTGGGCTGTGGGCTGCCTTTTCTCCTGACTCTCTTTTCTTGTGTGGCCATCGTTTGTGCTGTTAGACGCAGCCATGGTACCACCAGGGAGGAAAAATGTAAAGTGAAGATACTGGTTTCTATAGTTGTGCTGCTTTATGCCCTTTTTTACTTGCCTTTTCATGTCTTTCGCAATATGAATTTGTATTATCGTATGCAGGGTAACATAAACAGGACCATTTATTTCACCTACCAAATAACTAAGATCCTAGTTAACTTTCATGTTTGCATCCACCCATTCATCTATGCAGCTCTAGCTAAGAACATGCCCAAATGTTGCTGTAAAGGTTTACAGAGACAGAAAGAGCTGCAAGAGAAAAAGAAGAATGTGGAATTGCAACTAGCCCCCTCTATGACTACTGAAACCAATGATGAAAATACATTTGGGTACTAGTTAGTTTTGCTATTTACTGAAAAGCTGTCCACTGCAGTGTATTTTCTACTAAAGGTAAAGGTTTCCCTGTCAGTCATCTCTTTTCTAGGGCACCGTCATCTCCATTTCTTGGCTGAAGGAACCAGCATTATCTGAAGACAATTTCCGTAGTCATGTGGCTAGCATTACTATACACCGAGGTGCATGGAACGCTGTTACCTTCCCACCAAAGTGGTACCTATTTATCTATTCCCATCTGCATATTTTCAAACTGCTAGGTGGGCAGGAGTTGGGACAAGTAATGGGAGCTCATCCCTATTGTACAATGCTTGGGTCTCAAACTCAGGATGTCAGCTAGAGCAGCAGTCACCAACTGATGGGCCGGGGCCCACTGGTGGGCTGTGAGAAAATTTTGGTGGGCCGCAGAGAAATCTCACACCCAGAGCACCCTCCCAAAGCAATTAATCCAGGCTGCGCAGAAACACAAGACTGCTTAGCCCACATGGCCCGCAGGAACCCTCCCTGCCCACTCACTCCTTACCTGGCAAACTTGTCTGCTAAGTTGCTATTTTTCCTTTTTCCGACCATCATCTGTTCTGCTGCACCGGGAGATTTAGATTAGCTAGGAAGCAGGAAATGGTTGGATTTCTTGCTTTATAGCTAAGCACAGCCAAACCTCCCTTAGGATTGAAGGTTTGTTTGCAAGCAAATTCAGTGCAGACTCGCAAATCTGAGAGACTGAGCTAGCCGATGGTAGATAGATAGATCACTGAATGATTCTGTGAGCAACTCAATCTGCCTGCTTTGCCTGATTTTGGATAAATGTTGCTTTTTTAAAATAAAAAATTCAATATTTACATACATGGTATGTTGTGAGTTAATTTTGTGAGTTTGCTTGCTAGCAAATTTTATGAGTTTGCTTGCTAGCAAATTTTATGTGACAGACTGAGCTAGCCAATGGCAGATAGATGGATTTCTGAATGAATTTGTGATTCTGTGAGCAACTCAATCTGCCTGCCTGCTTTGCCTGATTTTGGGTAAAAGTTGCTCTTTTTTTATAAAAAATTCAATATTTATATAAATATTTATAATATTTACATACAAGCCATGCCTAGCTAGTCACATGACCACCAAGCCACACCCACAAATTAGGCCACGCCCATAGAACCAGTTAGTGGTCCCTGAGATTTAAAATTATGAGTTTGGTGGTCCCTGAGGTCCAAAAGGTTGGCGACCCCTGAGCTAGAGAGCATCTTGTTATCTGAGCCATCATGGCCTCTGCTATTTTCTACTACTTTCCCATTATTTAAAGGAACCAGACAAGGAAGTGCACTTTCACTCTTGCTTTTTAATATTTATGTGGAAGCCATGACTTGTGCTGTTAGACAACATGGAGTAATACATAGTTGAACATAAGTTGGTTCTCTTTAACATTATAATATTGTGCAAATTTCAATCCTTTCAACCACATATTTCCCCACTCTTCCATCCGTATATTATAACCATATTTTAATTCCTCTTTATCATACATTCATTTGTTATGTTTCAAATGTCAATATATGTTTGTATATTTTAATAAGCACATGTTCATTTTTTGTACACAACTCCATTTCACAGTCTTAGAATATTCGATAACACAATTCTTTTGCCTCTTTTAATTTTTTTCTGATAAAACTATTTACAAATACTGTATGTCCCTCTCTCAGCAGTTATTCTCTTGATTTTATTTTGTCTTCCCCATGGCAAAATTGCTAGCCATTTTTACGAGACTTGCTTGTGCCTCATCCCCAGCTTAAAGCAGTGACTTTCTCAGTCTGTCACTCACGGCTCTGAGGTTCACCAAAATGCACTGATCCTTGGCAAACATGCCAAGGAGTGATACTGTCCTTACAGATTGAAGATGGGCACAATTATGTCAACAGATTTTTTTTTCTGCCAACTCACTAAAATGACTGTGAGGAAAATGCCCAGACTATGGAATATTTGACCTTTTTAAAAATACTATAATTGTAGTTATGAGCTCTCAAAGCCTTCAGATGCTGCTAATCTTAGCAACATTTTTCAACTGTATATGGAGACTTGAGTCAAAGGATCTATCTGTGTCATACAAAAGGAAAGCAATGCGCAGCACTTCCTGTTCTTCAAAGAGAGCCGTGGTGATAAGGATGCATTCACTGCGTGTCTGTCAGATAGAAAAGCCTGCTTGCCATGCATGGTTTTTCCAGGAAGGAGATGGTTTTCCATGCCAAAATTTTTGCAGGCCCTTACGCAGAAAAAGGGTCAGTGGAGAGTGGAGACATGTTTCCCTTTTGGATTTTTCAGAGGTTTTAGAAAAAAAAACAACAACTTCATTTCTATTTAAAATTAACAGCAACTGTATGACTACAAGATGAGACAAAAGAAATGGGAAATAGCAACATGCGTATGCCCTGTTTAAACCACAGAAAAATGACCATGGACAATAGTTTACTACTTTTTCTCACCACACTACCTTGTGTGTGGAACTAGACACACACACACACACACACACACACACACACACACACAGAGAGACTTTTGTTGGGCCTATAATCCAACGCATTTGAAAAGCATCTGGATGAGAAACAGTTTATTTCACAAATTTGGAGTAATAACTTTGCAACTCGCCTAGTATCAGCCAGTTAAGGAGTAGTGGTTTAAGGCACCAGGCTAGAAACCAGAGGACCTTGAATTCTAATCCTACCTTAGGCTCAAACCCAGCTGGGTGATTCTGAGCCAGTCACACTCTCTCAGCCCTAGGAAGGAAGCAATGGCACTGAAAAACTTTGCCAAGAAAACTGCAGAGACTTGACCAGAAGTCGCCAGGAGTCAACACTGACTTGAAAGCATTAAAAATATATCCCCGTTATATGTTTATATCCTCAATCCCATTTCCAGTCTTTCGACTGCTGTAGAGTTCCCCGCCTCCGAGGGGAAAAAGGGACTGGTAGTAAGTCAGGTTATCCCTATATGACTAAAAGGGCATCAAAAGATGTTTAGGTGGTGATGCCAATTCCGAGTTTTGAAGATCTGTTCCGAGCCCACACTCTCCTCTCCCTCTTGTCCTTCCACTGCTATGTTCAATGTCTTCTTGGTCTTTGGGTCTCCTGGTGTTTGTAGTCCTAGGAGAATGATCGGATATATTACTCAAGATATGCTTAATTGGAACTAAATGAATAACAGTCCTCAGTTCCAGAAGTATGTTAGATTAATAATTTACTCCTAAAGATTAGGGTTAACTCTTGTGGGGGAACCTTCCACATGGCCATCTGTCTCTTTCGATTATAAGCATCAGAGGTGGTATTCAGCAGGTTCTGACCAGTTCTGGAGAACCGGTAGCGGAAATTTTGAGTAGTTCGGAGAACTGGGAAATACTACCTCTGACTGGCCCCGCCCCCGTCTATTCTCTGCCTCCCAAGTCCCAGCTGATTGGCTGGGTCTTCTTTGGTTGCCCTGCACAGGAGAACAGAGCTGGAAAGCAGGTTAGTGGGGTGGGGAAGGAATGGGGCTTTTGCAGTATCCTTCCCCTGCCACGCCCACCAAGCCATGTCCACAGAACCAATAGTAAAAAAAAAATTGAATCCCACTACTGATAAGCATATATTGTTCATCTCCATGATGGAGGTGGTGGGAATGTTGAGTATCTTGTCCACCCTGCATCCCCACATTATAACTGTGGTGCGTGATCAGGTAAGTTATTACTCTAATCTAAAGCTGAAGCAAGAATGTTCCTGGAGAGCAAGGCCCAAGGAAGAGTGGCCATGGCCTACAGTAGCCTCAAATAGTCAGTGGGAGCTAGGAAAATGCCAGTCTCTGCACATCATTCATCACCAACATTGTCAAAGAGGCATCGTAGATTGTACAGCAAGGCTTGTACTGGGAGAAGAGTGAGATGCTATTTTAAAAGTGGCCCAGTTAAAGATCAGTTGGGCTGTTGCTGTAAGGGCTACAGATGAGCAAAGGTGGCATTTTGAGGACGTGAAACACAGCTAATGAGGCATATTTCTGCTGCAATTAGTGGAATGTGAAGACAGGCCCTCCGAGTAGACTTGTTAATATTTAATACTATGCCAGGAAAGAATGAACAGATGTTTGACATGCTCACCGACAGATATATAAAATGGCACCTGACTAATAGGCACAAGTCAAGTACCATTTGCCCTATGGTGGTAAAAGTATCCCCTCCATATATGGGAAGTCACCCCCCTCCCGAAGATTGAAATATTTTGGGAAATATTTAATATTTAAGAGATAAAGAGCTTATTGAAAGAGGAAGACAAGTATCTAGATAGCTCTATTCATAAGCAAAGCAAACACCATAGGCAGAAATCTGTTCAAGACAGGATAGTTTGAAACTCCTTGCAGCATAATTAACAAAGGTAGAGTGGTAGGATTAGAAGCACCCCTTCACCCAAGATCCAACACACTACAAAAGCCACAATTAGCCACAATAGGAATTGCCCAACTACCTTTCAGAACACAAGCCCCTTCATTGCACCACCCCCAGAGCAGTCCAAACTTCAACCAAATTAATCCAAACAAGCACCTAGGATTTGCATTTCCTCTTTTACCTATAGAGCCAGCTATGACCCCTACATAACCCCTACATGATCCCCATAGGAATCTGACAATAGCCAATAGAATATTAGAGGACATGTTCTTACACAGGAACAAGAAGCTCAAATACAAAGCCCAAAGAAGGTATAAAAATCACCAACTCTCAACTCCATTTTGTCAGCTGCACTAGAACCACAAACTCCGGTGGTTCTGTTTCATCAATAAACTTTACTTTCCAATCAGCCTCCATGTTGTTTCCAATGCTTTTCTCCCAGCTTGGAACTGAACCAGATGGATATTTCTTGCAACTCATACACATGTGAACTGCATTACTACCAGATCTATGGCTAGCAGGATGATTTAGTAGGAAGGGATAAATAATAATTTCATCCAGATGAGTTTATCAAAACATCCCAATGTCATGCTGTAATTTCCACTGTGTCTGCCTTTTTCCTTTGACTTGATTTTGAAATGTAGTAGGCCAAAGGTAAGTTGTGGTTCTCCTTTTCAACAAGGCTCTCAGCAAGCTTCCAATGTTTTGCTGGGAATTTGGTATATACTGTTTTACTGTTTTCATCTAATGTATCTGTATCTTTAAAGTGATTTGGTTGTCCTAAGTGAGCTAGGTTTGGGCCACAACACTTTTGATGCTGACTCAGATTGCAGGATAAAAGGGGACCCTCACACAACTCTTAATTGTTTAAAGCACTGTTGTGAGAGGCTCTGCAAAAGTGCAAAATAGGTCAGGATACAATGGATTTTTTTCAGGTGCTCCTAGATCATCATTGTCCTGGATCAGTGCTTGCCAAATGCTGACAGATGTGGAAGTAAAATTCCAACCTGTTTAAAGTGGGGGAAAGTTAAGCAGATCTCATTGTTTCCAAAAACGATGACTGGAAAACACTTTCTTGTAGACATTCTGAATTCCCAGGAACATGGAAAATGTGTGCCAATCCTCTGCACCAGCTTGCTCCAGGTAAATCAATAGTGCAAACTTTTCTGAGTGATGATGGTAGCAGCTAAAATGATAGTAACAAGATTTGTCAGGGCAGGCTTTACAGGCAGGATGATCTCAATGTCCCAGCTATTTTGGAAGAGTTGGCACACGAGCACTTTAGCATAATCGTCCTTTGACAGAATGAGATGCAGGGGTTTAACTGTTCCTTTAAAGGTTATGATTAATTATCTGAAACCCAAACAGAGTAATTCAACAATGGAACTCAGACAGCAGCTGGGATGAAAGGCCAGGCAGTTGTGCAGGGCTGTTCATCCAACTCTGGGATCATATTCTATTCCGTGTGATTGTCAACCCTTCTTCTCCCGATCGAATGCTTTGGATAAGAAAATGATCCCAAAGTGTAATACAGCGCTTTGCAGGCTAAGGTAAGTTATCTGCCTATGCTTTGGAGCAGGGGTGAGATATGACAGGGTTAACTACCAGTTCGGGATTTACGAGCTTCCCTGCATTGCTGCAAGCCCCTCTTTTCCTGCTTTTTTTAACTGCAGCTGTACCTCGTTCGGCAGCTGAAGTTGAAAAATCAGGAAATAGAGATCAGGTAAGAGCCCGGGTGGGTGGGTGGCAAAAACATCAGCAGACATAGAATTGGTTCTATGCCTGCTGGTCTTCAGAGCTACCGGTTCTACAGAGGTGGACAGAACCCGTAGAAACCCACCTCAGCTTTGGAGCGAAAGGAAACAGCTGTGTTAATGAGTCACAGGGAAATGTTGCACTCACACAAATTCTGGAGTACATTTAAGCCTTCTATGAAATACTTCCCATGCCTCTGATAATGTTGAAGAAGGAAGGAAGGAAGGAAGGGAGGGAGGGAGGGAGGGAGGGAGGGAAGGAAGGAAGGAAGGAAGGAAACCTAAAGGTTGGATGAATCTGACAGGTTTTTACTTTTGTCCTTTAGGTGTATATTATGAAGACATGCATGTTGAGCATTTTTTAAAGGAGAAAAATACCTCAGAACATTCTCAAAAGGTTGGATGCCAAAAGCTGATTGTGAGTTAGGTAGATTGGGGTTAAAATACACTTTACTTAGTTCTCTCTTTCAGCCTTATCAAAACTACATGAAAGAAATATGATTGTATCTTGGAAATGTGTATTTTTCACTGGTAACCATCTTGCAAGATTCTAGAACAGATGTCTGAAAAGGCAGCGTGTAGAACAAATGATGACTCTGAAAGAATGAGATTGTTACAGAACATTATACAGAGTAACAAGAGTTGGAAAGGATCTTGGAGGTCCTCTAGTCCAACCCCCTGCTCAAACAGGAGACCCAATACCATTTTAGACATATGGTTGTCCAATCTCTTCTTACAAGCCTCCAATGTTGGAACACCTACAACTTCTGAAGGTAGGCCTTTCCACTGGGTTAATGGTTCTCCCTGTTAGGAAATTTCTCCTTAGTTTTATGTTGCTTCTCTCCTTGTTTAGTTTCCTTCCATTGTTTCTTGTTTTGCCTTTTGGTGCTTTGGTGACTAGACTGACAAAAGTGAAATATCCCCAGGTGAGTCCTAAGTGAATTTCTTGCTGGGCCAGTTTACACAAAAAGTACTGCAAGTATGTAGCTCCTGGGTGGTAACATATGGAGGAACCTGTTCTAAGCAGGAGGCGGTTTAGCTTTACATGAATATACTGTACATGTAACACCAAATCACTGAATTGGTCTCAGAAGGCAATTGGATGTCAATGCAGCTTGGCTGTAACATATGAAACATGCTCCCGTCACTGCACCCTTGAGGACTTTCCTTACCCAGAAGAGACTTTCTTGGTCACGTCTGCCTGCTGGAATAACCTCTCTCCAGATGGCTCCTATTTGGAGCTCACTTAAAAAGCTGTTTTAAATATGGCACCTCTCCTGGGGTTTGCATTAGGGTGGGTGGGAAGCTTCTTATAAGATTATACAATGTGCATTGTTTGTTTTATTATTTAGCTTCTGTATTATTTTCATTGTTCGAAACCACGTTTTATAAAAACAATACTTTTAATACCATAGGAATCAAAACTTCTGTGTTAGCCTCATATGTCAGTTAAAAGTATTTTCCCTCTTATATAAAAAATCTATTATGAATTCAGCGTTGGAATTATCTGAATCCTGTGCTGTGAACAAGGCCTCTGTAGTCCAGTCCTGTATTCCTGAGCTGGTGCCCCCTGAGCTGCTCACAAGCAACACGAGACCAAAGCTTTACTGAAAAAGATATCCCATTATCTCAGAAACAACCCTTGGGGCACCAAGCCTTTGCACAGTCCAAGGTTTTCTATACTTTCTAATACCGGTATGTACTGCATTTTTTTGTAGTTCCCTCACGATTTACATGGGAATGAAACAGGGTTGAGAATTGTAAATACAATATTCTAACTGCCAGAGGGGAATCGTTATTATAGGTCAGATATTGTTGCTATACTTTGACTGCCTATCAAAGATTTTAACCATACATACACTAAGCCACTCATTTAGTGACTGCCTCCTTTGGGAACACTTCAGTTACAATGGAGATGAAACAGGAACCCTGAATCCAATCCTTGCATTTACGACCTTCAACGGGTCTGTAATGCAAAAGAAAGCTGAAGATCATAAGCATTTTTAACTTAGCAACCATTTTGCTTGATGACCATTTGCCAGTCCCGATTGTGTTGCTACACAGGGTCTATCTTGGTAGTATTTGCTTAGAAACCTATGGGATTATCAGGATATGCGAACACAATCAGACTAGTGAAGTGGGGAAGTAGAATTGATTTGTGTTAGAATGATTTGCACTCCTTCCAGAAACAAATCTGGGTCATCTTGTTAATACAAATCCTTTCTGGCTACTGCTGGGAATGCCATCCGTCTACTGCACTGAGGCTTTTGAAGGCAAGTAGAATGTAGGCACTGCCTATCCTTCAACTTTGCTATCAGTGACTTCTTCTTGGCCTTCTCCTAGCTTCCTATGGCCATCTATTACTTCTCATCAAAAGGCTGGACATATGGCTCCATTCTCTAGGCTTTTGTCCATTTCTTCTTCTTCAAGTTGTACAAGTCATTTTTTTTTCACTGCAAACATCAGCCTGAACTTTTCTGTTGCTGGTTTCTTCACTCACCACATGCCCAACTTCTGAATGGAATACTGTAGTGTGGCCGCTAAGTGGAACGACTGGCCTCCAGAAGTTCTGAGTGCTCCAACAGTAGGGGTTTTTACAAAATTGGATACAGGATTTCCTGCTTGAGTTGGACTAGGAAACCCCCCAAGGTCCCTTACAACTCTTTGTTATTCTTGATATATGACCATCTCAACTCTGGTCCTGTTTCTCCACACTGAACTTTGTCTTAAAAGAATGAAAGTCAGTTTTATATCATGGTTAAGGTACCAATTAGAAACCAGTAGACCCTTCTTAAGCTCAAAGCCTTAGTTCAGTCACACTCTCAGCCCTAGGCAGCAGACCATGAAAAACCACTTTTGAAATTTGCTAAAAATACTGCAGGGACTTGTCCAGGAAGTCATCAGGAATCAACACTGACTTAAAGGCACAAATAAAACAAAACGAATAGCAAGCAATCTGATGAGCAACAGCTCCATCTATTGGTCTTATAGCTCATTCCAATTGGTTTTTGGTTTTGGATTGCCATGCAATGTGATCAGTGTGTCCTAAGGGATCATTATTTATGCAACCCAACTCAATAGCAACATTCTGATGCTGAACGCGTGCAAAGTGGAGACGCTCATTTCAGTGGTGGTGGTACTCTAATGTAACTTTCTATTTTCCTTTTCCACGTTCTGCAAAATCTGTACTTTCTCCATCATAGCCTCGTGTTACATTGATTAAATTGCAATTATTAATCATTTATTCCTTGCTCAATCCTTACTCCGATGAAATCATTAAATTTTGTCCCCTGGAAGGTGGGGCGTTCATTGATTATTTTAGCAGGACATGGCATTGCAATCTTTGAGAAGTTGTTTCCTAAGCTCCCATGTAACTCTAATTTGTGTGTGTGTGGGGGGGGGGGTGTTGATTGGCTGCAACAAACTAATACAACTGCAATCCTATATTGTTAAGCGGTGTAGGAGCTGTTCATCCAAGGCAGAAATTATTAACATATACAGCAAATAAAATAAACCAGATCTTATTTTATAGATAAGGGGTAAAAGGGATTTTCAGTATTAATAAGGCTGGGGATTCAAGAATTAACCTTAACTGGACTTTCTTTACCAAGATACAACTGACACAACATACAAGGCTGCAATGCATTTTTATTAGAGACTAGTATCTCCAGTTAACAACAGAACTTGGTCATTTGCAAAGCCAAACACAAAGTCAGGGCAGAAGACTTCAGTTGGTGGAAGGTCTGTGGGGAAAGAAAAGCATTTTAGCTTGATTTCTGATGAAAAAAAAAATCCTGAAAATATAAGACTCACTGAAATGAATAATTTTCAACGTATTAAAGTTACTTTCTATCTTTGGCAAGGGCAGAAACGTGCCCTGAGAAGAGGGGGAGGCTGATCACAGTAGCATCAAATTAATTTTGCAGAAAAAAAACACCATGCAATTAAGAGGCCACTCAAGAAAACTTTGTAGTTGTAATCCCCCTTTTAAGATCTATGTGTGATCCACAAGTGAGAGATGATACGGATATCACTGTCCTTTAAAGAAAAGGACTGAAAATTCAGAGAATGTGGACAGTCTTACTTAAAATCTAATATGAGATTTTGATCTTTCCATCTTTGCTAGATTTTTAAACATGTATTTTTTTATTTAATTCTAGAGCCCTGTCGATGTTATCTTGGGATATGAGGAGTGACCCAGACACGGTTTTGCAGGAGTTTCTGTGACTCTCTGCAAAAGGGGGACAAGAGAAATTTCCCAATAAAATAATTGGGTGCTGCTGTCCTAAATTTTGAAGGGCAATGGACTGCTGGGCCAAGCATAACATAATAAAACTTTGAAAAACTAACTCGTTTCTGCAGAGGTTGTAAAAGTGAAAACTAAGGGCAAATGTGCTCAAGGCACCAGACATTTACTTACTTGGCCCATTCCACATTCAGGATCAGGTGATCGTAGCCAAAGCCAGACACGCCTGCAATAGCCCTGGCAGCATCCTCACGGCGGTGGAAGCTGATGAAGGCAAAGCCCTAAAGGAAAAGTAACAGGAAGAAGGATTAAGAAGCAAGCAAGGGAGAGAACACTGCTGACCTTTCCAACTCTCACCCTCCAGGGAGTTTCTCCTTTTTGCCGGTGGAAAGTGTGTTTTATTTCTCCCATCCCCACTGATCCGCCCCTTACCTTGGATTGGCCAGTCGTTTTGTCCTTGGCCAGGTAAATGCGGGAGATGGATCCAAATGGACGAAAGAGTTCTTGAAGGTCAGTCTCCCGGGTGTCCTCAGACAGGTTGGTGACACGGATGGTGGCATTGTCATCAGCTATGGGTGGGAGTGAAAAGGCAAAGGGATGACTTGCTGGCAGAAGTTGAAGGAGTGGGTGCTGGTGCAGATGCCGTAACATGCGGCTGTTAAAGGCGCAGCCGATGCAGAGCCGACTTCCCTTTGCAGAAACTCACCTCTGCGATTTGGCTGCATGGATTCCCCTCTGCGACTGGCTCCATCTCTCAGGCTGGGTGGGACGTACTTCCCAGTTTTGCTCTGCTGAGCCGGAGCAGGTTCTGGTTCTGGAAACAAAATGTGGCTTAAGCATAAGGCTGAGCACAGCTGCCCTCCACTGTCCCTGACTTTTCCAGCTGTCACCTCCAGGGAGTTTCTCCTTTTCGCCTGTGGAAAGACCCAGCTGCTCAGCTAGTTCCTTCTGCATGGGCCCCAGTGTGTCCTTATAAGGGCAACGAGTGGTCCAGTGATCGCCCTTGCAGATACGGCATGACACAATCTTCTGCCCTTTTAGCTTGTTCATAGGGTCTTCCTCCTCCGTGCAATTCAAGTCCTTGGAAAAAGGGAAATGATGGGCAGGCATAGATAAACGAGCAAAAACTTAACTGACTCTTTTTCCCCTCTCCTGAATCCATGCAAATGTCTCCTGATCTTTTTCACAAAGTGGGGGAAAGCATAGCTAGTACAACCTCTGTGGAACAATGCAAAAGGAAAGCATCCCTTTCCCTAACCATCCACCCACTAATTTTGAATGTCATCTGGCATTCTTGAGAGATGCTGCAACAGCAACTGCCAGAATTCCAGGGAAAAAATAATTACAAAATGACTGATGTTCTGCGTGCCACCACTCACCTCCTTGCTGGTTATGAAAGTCATAAAGACATCATCGCTCACAGTAGTAGTAGCCACATTTGGGCCAGGGGCATCGAATTCAGAGTTGCCAAATTTCTTCCAGTTCTAAGGAGAAGGACAAAAAAAGGTTGAATAATGTTTTCTCCTTCGTTGATGATCATGAAAACTTGGGAGAAACCGTGTTTCCCCCAAAAATAAGACCTATCCCGAAAATAAGCCCTAGGGTTGTGGTTTGCTGGCAGCAATCAGGAGGACATTCCCGAGAAGCCTGTGCTGGGTGTGAGTGAGAGCAGGATGATTCATGGAAGAGCAGCACAGGTGACTTGGGAGTAAGAATGCTAATTAATGGCCCCTTTTGCCCTTTTGCAAAAGGCAAAAGTTCGAAGGAGTTAGTGTGATGATTACAAACTCTGATTTATTGGACTAATTGGCTGCAAGCCATCTGTTATCTACAAAGAGGGTTATTTGTGGAATAAAGCCGTGAATGTTCCAGTTTTGGCGTTTATCTGTGTTTGCTTTCGGAAACTTTGGCTGGGTCAGAACACCTACTGAAGGTCATCATCAGCCCAGGCAGGGGGTGGGTAGGTGTGGCCAGCACAGGAGGCAGTGAGCGGCGGGGGCTGATGGTATCCAGCAACAGTTGCAGGTAAGCAGAGAAACAGTGGGACGGAGTGGGTGGGCACCCAAATATGGTTTGCGCTCCACTAGGCCTGGAACTTGGGTCTTGCTCAGACCAGGCTGCTGCTATGACGAAGTAGAAGGCTCTGTGGTGAGTTGAGAGCACCTTTCCGCCTATGCCTTTGCCTGCTCCTGGTGTCACGATGCATCAGAATCACCTGCCTCCATCAAATTGAGTGTCAATCATGGCCCACTTACCTATTTGCCCACAGCGGGGACGTAGCACACCGTGTGGAGCATCAGGACTGCCTCCTCCCCCCAGTGCCTCTGTCCAGCTGCTGGGCCTGCTGCACCTGCTGGCCTTACGGGGGCTCTTCGCCCTCCTGGCTGCGCAGCTATCCTACTGGGCTGCTCCTGCCTGGCATGGGGCAAATCAGCCCATATCTACGACCTCCAGACCTTCTCCTCCCACCGCTGGCCTGCCAGGGCCCCTTCGCCATTGTTGCCTGTAGAACCACCTCACCCATTGCCTTCAGGCTGCTAAGCCCTGGCTACACGCCTACTCAGTAATGCAAGTGTTGGGCTACAGGTTGAGCCTGGTGCTCTTTGGACCTTGGCCTGGGTGGGCACTGCAGCTCTCATGCAGGCTATGCGAGGCGGGCATGGGGCTGCCCATGGCCACCTTCGGGTTCTACCTCGCCTGCGACTGCTCTGCTGCCACTATGTCTTGTCCCCAGCCTGCTGCCAAGCCCAAGTTGCTACTCAGCAGCCTCCACTACAGTACCTTCTGTTGGAGCTATCCCATGCATCCTACAGATTGAGCGGCGCACCCCTCCCCTGCCCATGGTGATTTACCACCGTTTCACATACTTAACAACCACTGCAGCACCCCCATGATCCTGAGATCAACCTTTGGGGCACATCATGTATTTATGAAGGCTGCAATGTCCTGGGATCAGGTGATCACCATTTGCAAAACCTTCCCAGCTGTTTTCCAATAAACCAAATCAACTGGAGACACCAGGTTCTTTTAACAACCGTTTGATTCACTTAACTCCAGTGACTCACTTAATAAACATGGCAAAAAATGGATCATAAACCTGGGTGGGGCTCACTTAATTTGTATTTTAGCCCTCCCTCCCAAAGAAGCAAAAGCCACGTTCACTTGTCAGGGGACTCACCTTTCTCCTTGCTACAGCCTTGGAGGCCTTTCGCGTCTCAATTCTAAAGGTGCGGATGATCTGTGAAAGGACAGCAACTGATCACAAAGTGCTCAGGTGGGAATTAGCTGGGGAAAACAAATAATCTGTAGGATCATCAATAATTCTGCATGGGGGTTTCTTCTGTTTCACCATACGATTGCTAAGCTTCGGGTATTAGTAGCCCGTACCCCAAAGCCTACTTCTCTGAGTCTGCAAAACAGGACCGCAAGGAAAGGAAAAAGGTGAAACAGCCTCAGCATCTTCAAGCCAGGAGAGAATAAGGAGCAAGCAAGGATAATTCATTTGCACCAGACAATAAAAAATGTAGCATATGGAGGAGAATTTCTCCTCTTTCCTAAAGAAAGGCAACTAGCAATAAAAATGGGGGGGGGGTCACTGCCCCAGGCCCTTCTAAATAGCAAACCGTGAATCAAGACACGACTGTGAGACCTGGAGTGAGGAAGAGAAAGGAGACGCTTCTCACTCGTGCTCTCTTACTCACCTTCACCTTACGACCGTCTTCTTCTTCTCTGTACTCAGTCACCGTCTTAATGTTTCCATTCACAACTTCTTTGGGAGGTGGGAGGGGCTCTGAAAAAGGAGCGTGGGAAGTTACAAAGGTTTGCATGTCATGCTTTGCTTCCTCCTGACTTTCAGATAGATACAAATGCAGCTCCTACCTCCTTTTATAAGCTCTGGCTCGATGGTCACACTTACACCTCCATTTCCGCTCAACACCTCTGTCAGGGGAATATCCTTGAGCAGGTCACTGGTAATGCATTTATCTGTGGTGGAAAATATAGGGAGGACAGCTGTTATATAGGCACAAAATTCTCTGTTACAATTAGGTCAAAGATTTTATCAGTTTGGAAGCAAAATAAATTCATTCAAAATAAATAGCATAATACTCTAAGCATTTAAAATATCTACAATATTTTAAAAGCCCCAAATGTAGCCATTTAATCATGCGTATTTCAGGACTAAATGTGTATTTGAGCTAATGTTTCCTATTGTTCAACTTCACTGTTATACTGTTTGTCAATTTAACTTATCCAGAAAGAAAATATCAATATCAGCCTTACAATGTTATTAGGGAATAAAATAAGGAGAACTATCTATATAAACTGTTTACAGAACGCAAATGTACAAAACAAAACAAAAAAACCCACCCACAATAGTAGTGGAAATATGCAAGGAGAATGAAGTTATGAAGGACTAACAAACATTGGGATTTATGTAACTTGATAAACAAAATCAGGTAGCTGTCAAAGGGAATTAATACTAGGGAGATTTTCTTCACATTGCTTCTTCCTGAGATATGGACATAAGATTTCAAAAGGGACAGATGGAAATATTGTGAGATAAAATCCACCATGGAAACAAAGAGTTACTCTTCGCTAAGCAAAGAGCCAATTAAATGCACATTGATCTCTCACCATCATCTCCTTCTTCTTCCACTTGGTCCGCCCAACTGGGCTTGGAGCTAAAAGAGAGAAAAAATATAAAGTTAGGTACCTAACCTATTACCATCTGGCAGACAGTACAGAATACTAAAAACAAGGACAAATAGGCTGAAAAACAGCTTCTATCCCAGGGCAGTAGCTCTATTGAATTCTACTGTATAGTGCAGTGTTGGTGTGGTGTCAGGGTTTTCAATTCAATTTAATCAAAATATCTCTTCTGGTGAGCAGCTGTTTTCTCTTTTGCTATATTTTTTGGTGGAGATGCCAACCAGCTGAAAGCAAGTTATAAAATGTAGGCCTAAAGTCCTGGATTAGTTTTACCATCTGATGAGTTTGTCTACTTACATGTTCAGGCCAAGACACCAAAGTTTTGCTCAAAAAACATCTCCACCACCATCTACTAAATTTTCCTAATTCCAGAGTCATGTGTTGTGCTTCCCAAGCCTATTTCATTTGTCCTCAAACTATAATTCCATCATAAAGAGCCAGTTTGCTGTAGTGGTTTAAGCTGTAGCTTAGAACTCGGGATGTGAATTCTAGTCACGCCTTAGCCATAAGAAAGCCAGTTTGGTGACTTTGGGCCACTCAATCTCAACTCAACTCAACCCAATTCACAGGGTTTTTGTTCTGAGGAGAAATAGGATACAGGAGTGTTAATTCATCACATTGACCTATAAAAAGGTGGGATAAAAATCTAGTAATAATAATATAAACCACTATCAGTGGATCTTCTGAAATGCCAGCTTCCATATCCTCCAATTCATTCACGCAATTACCATAAGTTTTCTATCCCCATTGCACTTGTTTTCTTACTTCAGAAAACCCATCTTATTCAGATCAGACGCCAATACAGGTATTTCTCAACTTATGACCACAATTGAGTCCAAAATTTCAGTTGCTAAGTGAAAAAATTAAGTGAATTTTCTCTCATTTTACAACCTTTCTTGCCACAGTTGTTAAGCGAATCACTGCAGTTATTAAGTTAGTAACACAGCTATTAAGTGAATTTGGCTTTCCTATCGACTTGGATTGTCAAAAGGTCACAAAAGGGATCACATGAACTCAGGACACTGCAACAGTCCTAAATATGAGTCAGTTGCCAAGTGTCTGAATTTTGATCATGTGACCCATGGGGATGCTGCAATGGTGGTAAATGTGAAAAATGGTCATACTTCACTTTTTTCAATGCCATTGCAACTTTGGTCACTAAATCAATGATTGCAAGTCAAAGACTACCCTGTACACTGTACAAAAACACTTTTCAATGCATAATTTGGGATGGACTATCTATAACTTACATGTGGAGATTATACTATTGTGTAAAACAGTATACAGGTAGTCTTTGATTTACAACAGTTCACTAAGTGACTGTTTGAAGTTATAATGGCACTGAAAAAAGTGACTTAGGACCATTTTTCACACTTATGACCTTGTATTGCAGCATCCCCCCCTCCCCATGGCCACGTGATTTATATTCAGATGCTTGACAACTGACTCACATTTATGATGATTGCAGTGTCATGTGATCCACTTTTGTGACCATCTGACAAGTAAAATCAATGGAGAAACCAGATTCACTTAACAACCGTGTTACAAATTTTAGAACTGCAGTGATTCAGAGTTTAACAGATAATCAGAGTTGGAAGGGACCTTATAGGTCATTTAGTCCACCACCCCACCCCGCCCAAGCGGGAGACCCTACACCATTTCTGACACCATTTCATTTAACAAATGTGGTGAGAAGTTATAAAATGGGGCAAAACTCACTTAACCAATGTCTCACTTAGCAACATAAATTTTGGGCTCAATTGTGGACTACCTGTATGGGGGGGCGGGGAGGAAACTAGTTGGGTTGGAAAGAGGCTTCCACTTTAGTTTCCTACATTAGAACAGGGAGGTTGCTGCGTATTCCTGGTGATCCCACCAACCGCCACCCCACAAACGAAGTGGAGCCACCCCAGGCAAAGGTTTAGCTCCCCACAGTGAAAACGGGGTCAGGCGCGGCGCTTCACCCCTTTTCCCAACTCAGAGGCTACACTTCCTACCCAGGGTGCATCGGTGGGAATTCATGGCAGGCTTTCACGTCGCTGCCTTCTTCGCCCTCCCTTTAATTTGTGTTTAGATTACTGAAGTGACAACCCCAAAAGTGTTCGGGGGAAACGTTCAGCGCGGATGCTGCCTTCAATACGAGGCGAGAGAAAGTTCTTCCCCGACAGCTGCGCAATGGCGCCCGAGGAGTGGAGGGCCGACTCAGTCGAGAGTTCGCATCCCAGCTTTCCATGCAAGGAAAGCAAGAATACGCTGGATGCACGTACGTGTGCGTGTGTGAATTCACATCCTTACACGGGGCTTCTGGGCGCGTCTGCATGCCTTTCGGATAACCGGCGACACGTGTGCGCCTTCCCCGGTGCCTCCCCTCTCTCGTTCGTGCCCACGAAGCACGTTACGTTAAGCCCTTCCCGTTACTACCCCTACCAACCTCTCCTCCCCCCTGCTCCCCCCCCTTGCTTTTCTTACTCGTAGTCGCCGGTTGGCATCGTCGCCGATGGAAACGATCGGAACAACTCAGGCCTGGCTCCAGGGTAGGAAGTGGGTGCTGCAACGCATAAGCGTGACGCACAATAGAGCGCCGCAAGAGACATGAGGCATCCTGGGAGATGTAGTTCTGTCGCTCGACACAAGCGGAGTTGTGCTGCTCTTCGCCTAAACGTGACAGTTCTGACACGTGACAGGAGAGAAGATTATAGGCTTCGTATTTGGATGCCATTCTACTTTACAAAAAAAACAACAGCTATTCAGCGAGGTTTCTCCCCGCCCCCCAAAATAGCAATTGCCATTTGCTATCACAAGATGTACCACCTCAGTTCTGAGAATCACACAAAATATTAGCTCCCTGCACCGATACTTTTGCATGGTATTTATTTCAAACCGGCACATACTATTTTGCCCCATATGATTGAAAGAACATACTAAATCTACTAGGACTTCTTTAGAAAATTTTGACATTACCACTGAACTACAAAATCCTCTACATGAGTTTAACATTCGCCCGATGCTCATTTTTGGTTCCTGAGGAAGGAGGTATATGTTACCGGATTCACACCAAACTTAATCATAATGCAATTTAATTTTGATTTAGCCAAGTGGATGAATTTGGTACATTAACCATGGGTTAGGGTTTTCTATATTGTGCAGACCTAGCCAGTTGTAGTTTAATGAGTATGCAAAGATTAAGCTGACTCAACAAGATGCATAAAACTATATTTCTATAATCCTAGTTCCACTTTCCAGCCCTCTCTGCTTAACTCCAATGCCATGACCGTGCATTGCTAAAATCTGGTTGAACACAGAGGGGTGATTCTTTTTTCCAGAAACATGCCTTGGATTTTGAGGATGCAACCAAAAGGATAGTGGCTTTCAGAAATGCTGCTCCATGGATACTGGTTATCAGAATCTACTGGTGAGATTAGACCCTGGGAATGTATGGGACTATTGCTATTGTATCAGCCTTCCTGCTTCATAGCAGCATTCCTACCGGAGTTCTTCAGGACACTGGAGTTTCCGAAACTAGTAATAGGAAATAACTTTAATCTGCCTTCTCTGGGCATAGATTCGGACATGGCTCAGCAGTTCATGGCTGCCACAAAACTTGAACCTGACCCATAGTGTTTATGGGGCCAATTTAGAATAATGGTCTCACTTTTTTGGGGGTGGGGGGAATGTCTTTGAGTCAGTATAGAGTTCTGGTGAGAAAAGTCTCTGCAGTTTTCTTGGCAATATTTCAGAAGTGATTTGATATTACTGTGGGAGCCCCCTCCCTTTGGAATTATCTCCCCCCGGAGATACGAGACACATCGGACATCCTAACCTTCCGGCGTGCAGTCAAGACCTTACTTTTTAAGCAGGCCGGCCTAGCCAATTAAAGGTTTTCTGAGATTTTAAATTTTAAATCCTAATAAGACTTTAATTCTATTTGATGGGACTCAGTCATTCACTTACTCACTTACTTATTTTACTCATTTATTCTATTTTCATCTATTTATTTTTAATTCTGATTTTAATTGCTGTTTGACTGTATCTTTTATATGTTTAGTCTGTACACCGCCCCGAGTCCCTTTTTGGGAGAGGGAGCTGTATAAAAATATGATAAATAAATAAATTACCTTTTCCCTAGGACTGAGACAGCAACTGACCCAAAGTCACCCAGCTGGCTATGTGCCTGTTTGAATGAGAACTCATGTCTTCTAGTTTCTAGTTGGTGCCTTAACCATTATACCAAACCATTACACATATTAGACTTTTTTTTTCTCAGAGCAGTGGAAGATTTGGAGATAATTGGGAGATATCACTATCTTATCCCTTGCTGTGGTTACAATCACTTCTTACTGCAGGGTAGAAGTGTCCGTTACATAGGTCTATCCCATATATCTGATGGACGCTGTTAGGTTTTAAAAAAAGCTTGAGGTTATTAAAACTCTGATGCATACTTTCTATGAAATTGTCATTGCTGCTTGGAAAGACGGGGCAGTTATGGTCTTGACCATATTGTGTCTGTGTGGGCTCTCTCTGTCCATAGATCCCAGAGAATCCTTTAGAGCTCTTGATGAGGTGGAAGAAGGCACTTGATTGCCATTGAAGGAAAACAGAGCGAATCTGATTAAAAAAGGGATAGGATTCTTTCTTAAAAACTACTCCATGGCAGTAAGAGTGACAAACTATTTTTCTGCTCTTATTACATCCAGAGACAGCTGTGCAACAGCTGCAATGCTAAGTCTCTATGGGATAAAGGTGCTTGGATTTCTTCAGACTCCAGTTGTGCAATTTCCTTTGAGACTAAGATGGGGTCCAGAATGGTTTGAAACCATTACAGGTAATCCTCGACTTATAACCATTCATTTGAAATTATAACAGCACTGAAAAAGCGACTTACAACTGGTCATCACACCGCATAGCGTCCCTGGGGTATCCTGATTGTGATCTGGGCATTTGGCAACCAGCTCATTTATAGCAGTTGGAATTTTCCAGGGTAACATGATCTCCACCTGTAACCATCCCAGCAAGCTTCCAAAAAGCAAAATAAATGGGGAAGTTGCAAGATGCAGCCCTATATGTCTCATTTAATGATCACACGATTTGATCAATGAGATCTACCTGCTTGAGTCTCTTCCATAAACCATGGCATCTAGTGGGATCCAAGGGGTGTGCTTTCTCTCTTCAAGTCCCTGCCCTAGGGAACATCATTCCCCTTGATGTTCAGATAGCCCAAACATTCTGGTCTCCCACACCTAGCTGTTTTTATACTGGACCAGACAGTGAAATCAGCCCATAAAAACGTAAGCCATTCTATGAAATGGGCAATTCAGAATGCAGACTTGTTATTAGGTACAGTTGTTTATTAGACTCAAAATAAGAAAAATGTAAATGTGGCAAGCATGGGACATCTTTCCAACCTGTACGCTGTAACAGCTGTTGAGGAAATGCTGATTTCCAAACATTTCCTGTGGCCAGTTAAGAAACTATAGAGCTTGGTTTCAGAATTTTTTTCAAATGCATTCAAATGTTTGAAAAAAAAAAAAGCTGCATTTAACTTCTAAAACCATGTAAAAGGCAGCTTCTGTTCCCTTTGGGATTGTTTGACAAGGAATGTCTAAACACCCCCTTTTCTATCCAATTTATTGTATGCCCACATCTACATGTGATTTAAAAAATAGCAGTAACAGAAGAACAAATTGCATTCATGGCAATAAGAGTGACAAATTATAATTATTTTACTGCTCTTATTACATCCAGACAGCTGTGCAACAGCTGCAATGCTAAGTTTCTATGGGATAAAGGTGCTTGGATTTCCACAGACTCCAATTGTGCAATTTCTTTTGAGACTTAAGATTCCACTATCAATTTTCTGCACAGGACTAATAGCGACTTCATTTGAAAAAAAAAAAAATCAACAATGGCCCTCTAATAATTTATAGGAGATTTATTTGAAGAAATATTACAACATATAAAAACTACATAAAGTATTATTTCCACTTGTATAAAGTGGCTGATTAGTTTTCAATACAATGCATAATAAAAACATTCTCCACTCCCCCAATTCATACACACACGCACGCACGCACTTACACACATGGATAGGCACTGCACAGTTGATCATTTGAGAATGGCAGCGGGAACATTGAAACAGTTTCAGAATGTCAACCAAGTAGACAAACACCGTTCACAAACACAGGCTTTAAAGGAGAGGGACAAAACACATACACGCACAAAAAAAAAACAAAAAAAACAAACAGACCCTGAACAAACCAAAACCTCCAACAATTTTCAGTGTGTCCAGAGGCAAGAAAATAAACCAGGAAAATAACAGAACATTAAAAATTATCAGTGCATGTTTGGGTGTTCAGGTGCTGGAGCTGAGGTGCAGCAGATGGCCAATTTACAAATTAATTTGAAGTGTCCATCTTTTCCTGTTTGGTGGCATCTGTAAAGAAACAAAAACAGCTAGATATTCAGAAAACATTAAAGCTTTCATGTACAAGGAATACAGTCCTCTGAAAGCAACGGATCAGCTTCTCACTCTCTTCTGGGTTGGAAAGAAAATGGCTTCCTGTCTATAGACTTCTCAAGGGCATCTTTGTATCTGCAGTACTTTCAAACTGTTAAGGTGTTTCAGATGAAGGCCAACATGTTTCTGGTCTCCATGCCATCCCCTCTAAGATATTAAACAAACTTTGGACAAAGTTCACTTAGCCGTTCTATCTGGAGGACTCCATAGGGTGCACAAAAGAACTACAATCCTAATTTACAGAAGACCAGATTGAGTTGTGCTACCTAGCGCACAGCAAGTACAAAACTGTTTGAGCTCCTGAAATACAGAAATCAAATGGCCCTTTTCAAATAAGCTCAACAACATTCCAATAACGTACCTGTGGCATCCTCTTTCATTTTTGCCAACACACACAGTTTGACCTCTAGCCCAATGGCTTTGGCCAGAGGTGGAGGGACTGCGTTTCCCACCTGCATAAACAGAACACAAGCAAGGGTGAAGAGTTGGCACACTGTAATTTATACATTTCTCCTGGCAAATGTATTCATCCTTGAGGAACACATTGATAGTTGCTTCTTTCATATAAAACCATTATCAATTTATCCAAAAAGCCACTTTTGTACTTTTTTTTATTCTCTGTTTTTAGGTGTTTCCTAATGAAGAATTCTGCACTGTTGGTTGATCTTAATAAAGTTATCATCCAGCTAAGGATCTTTTCCCATTTTTGAGGTGTCTAACAAAATATTATGTTCAGCCAATTGAAACGGAGTTTATCCCTAGAAGAAAATCCTGTATTTATTATTTTTCCCCAAGGTTATTTTCTACTGCTAACTTGCAAACAACTACAAACAATAATAGAAAATCATTCTCAAAATTGCTACAGGAGGAAAGTGGTGTTCTTCAAATGTTATTACGAGGAAAGCAACAAAACAAGAGTGTGTTCATATTCTAAAAGCTCAAGTGAACATTTACATACAGAAATCTCCTCTAGGAAGGCTCTGCAGCTACTGACCTGCCTGTGCTTGTCCAGTACATTTCCAAAGAGCCTGTAAGTATCAGGGAATCCCTGGGATCGTGCACATTCTCGCACACTCACTACTCTGTGCTGTTCAGGATGAAGCACACGGCCCTGGAAAAAAGATAGCAGAGTCACTGGCAGCCTTGCGTTGAGATGTAGTTAACTACTATATTTGGAGCTATGGCTGAGTCACCCAACAAGGCTGCTGCACAATGAATATGGGTCACTTATTTCTCAAGCACAAAAATACCGTATCATCTTTTAACTGCCCTCAGCCCATTAGAAAAGCAAGCTTTATAGAAAACAATTCGAATATTAAAAGCATTAAAATACTGAACATGAAAAGTTAAAACATTAGAATTAACAACGAACTGAATAAAACCACTACATAAGCAGGATGGAGGTGGGATTTCCCCCCCTAATCTACTACCTAGATTGGGACTTCAATATTTTTTATTGTTTTAGAAATATTAATATGTTATGATTTTAACGTTTTATGCTGTAAGCCACCCAGAGATGAAAAAGGATGGGACACTCCCATTGGGGCCCCAAGCCTGTTGACAGAAGTAGGTTTTCGGGCCCTCTCAGAAACTCGGGAGGGGGGTACTCATCTCAAGGGGCATGATGTTGCATAGGTGGGCACCACAGTAGAAAAGGTTCTTCTGGACCTTGCCAGCTAAAATTCCTTGGCAGATGAGATCTGAAGCATGCCTCTTTTTCTGGGCCAGATGAGGTAGGCCAATCCCATTAGGATGAGGCAGTCCCTGACGTACTTTGGACACAAAAAAGAACTTTAACAGTGTTAACCAATACCTTAAATTGGACCTGGAACCAAAGCAACCAATGCAGTTCAGGCAACAGTGATGTTACATGGATGAATCTAGGGGTCCCTAAAACCATCTGCACTGCTGCGTTCTGTTCCAGTTGTAGTTTCTGAATACTCTTCAAGGGTAGCCCCATTGCAAATGTATTGCAGTAGTCCAAGTGCCAGATCACCATGGCCTGACTGAGCATACAGGGCCTCATGATCCATGAAAGGACTCAACTGATGCACAACGCAAAGTCCCTTAACAGTTCTGCCAGTTTCCCCTTATAGTCCAAATGACAGCAACAACCATTAAATGCTGGTGATTTCTGCCTTTCTTAATAGCATTCAAGATAGTCTCCCTATAAAGCCAGAGAAGCTACAAGCAAGAAAGTACACGCAAAGAGAATAGGAGGATAGGGAACATCAGTAGGATGATGAGCCGCTGGGCTCCTTCCAGGCCCCTTCCCTTCCCTTACCTGTTTCCCCATGGGCTCAGGGTTGGTGACCGTCGTGCTGAAGAATCCGTCCCACTCTAGCCTTCCATACAAGCCTGCCCAATGGTTGTGCCGGTTCCCCGTGTGAGGCAGACACCAAGGGATCAAGGTGTTGAACTGCCGGTCTGCAGGGTCACATGCCTTGCCTGAAAGAGATGGAATAGGACTCGGCTTACTTTTCACTGAAAGTATGGCTGGGGATTTCCTTTGACATTTCGGTCTGCTTTGCTGCATCAGAAGCAGGAGTAGGACTACTACTAGCACTAGGGGACTTTTCCCACACCCAAGCTGAAGGAAGGAGCAGAGAGGGTTACAGTTGCAACCCAGATAAGTCTAAAAAATCCCAGGTAAATCTAAGTCAAACACCAGCTGATTCCCATTGCTTCAAAAAACTTCCCCAGACTTGTTAGATTAGGTGCAAAATAGAACCAAATTGAAATATAGCAAGAACGTGCAAGGATAATGATTTGGGAAGTAAGGATCTCCCTCTCTGTTCTCACTGAGCGGCACTTCATTTTGGCTAAGCTATGCTTCTTAGCAAGAAAAAGTATGCTAGGATTAATAGCCTCTTTTCAAGCAAATTGTTGGACTGGATGTCCTGCTGAGATCCTTCTAAATTTGTGTTGACTAGAAAAGGGCCAGCAGAATCCATAGATCTAGATTTCACAAAGTTGCATGGGAGAACATAGAGATCCAGTGAGATCCTGACCATTTGGATTCTTTTTAAGACTGGCTTAAAGTGTTATTCTATTTTGAAGAGCTAATGGCTGTATTCTTTGGATGACCCGTCAAACCATCCTTTCTAACCAGAAAAGCCAAATGTTATACCTTCAGCGCAGGAGCAGACCCCCCGCAGAGATCCTGTGCTGCTCCGCCCATTTTTCTTCTCATGGTGTGTATAGCGTAGCTTGCGGGTGGTTATGCCATCAGAAAGGCGCACTTCAATGTTGGGCAGATCACGCCAATCGGAACCTGGGGCCAGTGGGATGTGCCTCATCCTTGCAGCTACCAATGCACTCATATCCTAGTAAGACAAAGCAAGAGTTACCCTTAGCACTTGGGATGCCCCTTTAGGATTGCCTATGTCTGACTATATAATAAATGCACTACTCTAATGCAGTTCCCAGATGAGCACAAATGCGATTACATTTTTAAGGAGGGGGGAAAAGGGAGGGACAACACAAGATAACCTGGTAGTAGTTTGGGGGGGGGTGGGAGAGAAACTGCCCAATGATTATTTTGTTCCCGTGTATGTAATAAAAGTGAAAATTTTTCTACAATTTTTCTTGTAGGTTAGGGTGAAGATGATTTTTCTGCCACCCAGCAGGGGATGGGTTGCAGACTAATATGGGATTATTCAGTAATACAGTTTTTCTAAGTTTTGCACAGATAATCATTGCTCTTGGCTCCTCGTTCTATGTAATTTTCCAAGTTCTGGAATAGAATCGCTACTTCTCTGTAGCTAAAGATTGGAACTTTTTTCCTTGGGCTTGCTGGATGCAAATTACTCTTGCTTCAAACAGATCTTGATTTTAGGAAATTCTGCTTTCGGCACACTATGTGTTAAAGATGTCTCATTCCCACCCACCTTGCCCCAGCAAACCAAATAAACACTGTAAGAGTAAATACCTTGCAGATATGATCTCTGAGGATGGGCTGATACTGGGAACCCCGAATTTGCCTCTGGAACCAGGATTGTGGCTCTCCATTATAAGAGATTTCAAGTGCTGATGCTCCATTCCTGATTTCAGGAAGGTCAGACATGGTGTCTCGGACCGTGATGGTTCGGAATGGGCCCGAATAAGTCCTAGAATACATTGAAAGAACATAACTTAAAGGCTGATTGCTACTGGATTCTGCTCTTTTTCTAAAATACGATGCAATTGCATAACATCACAAGAGCTTTCCAGATAGGTTGGGACTCCCCCCTATTCAGGATTGTGTTTCATTTGTATGAAAAATAAGACCATGGCCATGCACTTCCTTTTCTTGTAAGATTGGTGGCTCCCGTTCTCCAGCCCCCAATGAAAGCAACACAAGCTAGATCTGGGAGTTGGCAATTACCTTGTTATATTGCTAACAAACTTCTTATCATCCACCACCACGCTGAGCTGGCAGGCTCGGGGAGCAAAAACATGCAGGGGTTCAGGAAACAAGGGGAGTTTCTCTCCAGGAGCTGCAGCCAACACAATTGCTCTCCTGCGTGTCTGAGCTACTCCATACTGCCCAGCCTAGATGAAGGAGGAAGAGAAGAATTGAGGGAGGAGAAAATAAGGTATTTGAGGAAGAGGATGTATTTTTCTTAACAAACCAGCCTTTTCTAACATTTTGTACTAAATTAGTATACTAACATCTATTCCTAGTTCCATAAAATACTAGTAAAAAAGGAAAACACTGACACGTTAAAATTCCAGTCCCTCTGGGAAAACAGAAATTATCTTCACTTGGCATCAAAAAGACTGCGATATACATGCTACACATGCTACTTGGGAAAAGGCATCTCAGACGAAGACCAGACCAGACTAAATACTGTTAACACACGACAGCCAGGTGTCCCAAGGGAGATATAACCAGGCAATGGGATCAGCTTTCTTTAGCTTATCTTTTGCAACTTCTTATACTTGAGCACACAATTGGTAAACCAACCCCTAAAAAATGGCTTGAGTGCCAGTCTGTATAGTGGTTGAAAATGCTAGTTCAGAAGCAGGGACAGTCCTAGTTCTCCCTTAGACATAAAAGCCAATTAGGTGGCCGGCATTCTCTCACAAACTTTAGATTGGAAAGTTGAAAAACATCTTGGAGAAAGGTCCTGCCAAACATTTCCAAAATTTTGCCAAGTAAACTGCATGGATCTGCGGTCATCTGGAGTCCAGATTGACTTGAGAAATCATGACCACAACCAGAAATTTCCTAGATCAGCTTTCTCAACTTGGCATTGTCCAGATACATGAAAGTTATCTACCTAAGAATCAGTATATTATAGAGAAAATACAGGTAGTGACTCTATCCAGTGGAATCTTTGTTTTCAGGTGACTGCAAAGCACACAAATATGGTTCAGTGCAATCTTAGCCTCAGTTAAAAAAAAAGGGCTGACTATCGTACCTGAAGCACTCCAAAAGTGCACTGGTAACCCATCCGGACAAGGCACCGCAGGGTGAGCTTTAGCACCATAGAACGCTTGAATGAGACAAAGTTCCTGACATTCTCAAGGAGGAAGAATCTTGGCCTGTAGTAGTCACAGTAACTGCAGAAGATAAGGGCACTGAGGGTCAGCTGAGCTCTCTCTTGATCCCAACAGCAGATACACAGTCCTTGCTCAAGAACTTGTGGCAAAAGACCCAGTCCATATCCCAACAAGCCTTCCACTAGCCCAAGAGAACCCCGACATAGATCTGATTTCATACATTCTCTCGAATAGTCTTTTCCCATGCTGGTGTCCTCTAGATCTACAGGACAATATTTCCCAGTATCTAAACCCATCGTTGCTCACAGGATACAACATTTCTGGAGGGCACATTACATGTTATCTTTGCCATGCGGATTCAGCATCCACCGTCAGAGCCTATGTTTCTACTATTCTGTTAAACTGTAGCCCTGATTTAGAGACCAGCCTACAGCAGCTTTGCCCAACCGTATCCCCGTGAGTTGTGGTCCCACCACAGCTGGAAAGCAACAGGCTGGGAGGTGGTAGGTGCAAAAGGATAAGGATTGGCTTAAGGGGAGTTGAGAAAATGCAACTGTTGACTTCAATCACCTGAGGAAGGAAACAACCAGGGAGTTCTTGAACTTTGAGTAGGTGCGAGAATTGAAGCGGTTCATCCCACTGAAGCCTTGGCAAGGGGGCCCACCACAGAGCATCTCCACATCTCCCTTCTGTGGCAGTTTCTGGCCCAGGGAGTTAGTCTTCTCACCCGACATTACAAGCTTAAGCAGGACATTGCAATCCTCAGTGAACACTGTGGTGCTTGGATTGTTCAGACGGAAGGCCTGCGCAGCTGGTTCCCACATCTCAATGGCCCACAGAGTGTCTGAGACTCCTGAAGACAATATGATGAAGAAAACCGAACAAGAATTCATATTAAATGGTTTGTTTCCAAGCCTCAAAAGTACACAAAAAATTCTTTCCATCCCATAAAACAGGGCTGGAAACCCTCGCTGGCTTTACTTTTTTGGCTATAAAAGTCATACGCTCATGATCCTTTCCCATGCACCCAACCATCCTTTCAAACTGCCTTGCCTGCTTGGTGGAACCCTTCTGACTAAGCCTCCACAACCAGAAAAAACATCCAGACTTCGAAGTTTGGGGGGCTTCATTGCAGCAGCTTCAGACTCGCTGTATTCAGATGCTCCTGAAGATTTCCCTTTGCTCTTACCTGCACGAGGAGGAAAAAGTATGTCTACATGTGCCTTTTGCATTAAGAAATGCCGCTTTGTTTCCAAAGTAAGCATAACAGGATTATATTTTTTAAAATCTCTTTCAGCGCTACTTAAAAACATTAAATATCTAGTCTATGAAAGCTTAATGGTAAACAGGAAAGTAAATATTAGCAATATTAGCTATCTAGGTCTATGATAGCTTAATTGCAAACAAGTCGATGCTATGCTGAGTAGATTCTATCAGCAACAATAAAACTTGTTTACAATTAATGAACCAAACAGGACCTAATATGCCTGCAAGTATTCCTCTCAGTATTTGTATGACTTGGGAATAAAAATGAACTTTCTAAGTTTCTGGGTGCCAGAAATGAGCAACTGCTCTCAAAAGCCTATCAAAGTCCCAAGTTCTTCGTTCTGCAGGATTTGCACTGACTGGTTTAGCATCTTATTTTTCTCCACAGGAAAGATATTGCTGACCTTGGGCAATACACCAAAGATTTAAATCGTTTAGCAATTAATCACTTACCTTTCCCTTTCCCTTTCCCCTTCCCTTTATTCCCAGAACTACGGGCATGATAAGGTGGGTCCTCAAAGCTTTTTGTTTTTGCATTATATGCCTGGAAATTAAAAGAGGGAAAAAAAACCTCAATTCAGACCAAAAGACACATGCAGTTCTGTTAATTTCTTAGATTTCAGAAAACACTGATGGGAAGTTTAGGCAGCATTTAAAGAATGAGCTGTAAGTGGGAAGTGAATTTCTATTGCGAGAGGGCAACTGGGCTTTCATTAATGTCCCTCTTCCAAAGTGGAAGGAGGTAATTTAAAGTTCAAATATGTTTTCAGCCAGCTGCATCTATAGCAGCACTTGCTGATACCACACCCAGTTGTGAATAACAGAATTGGAAGGGACCTTAGAGGTCTTGTAGTCCAACCCCCTGTTCAAGCAGGAAACCCTATACCATTTCAGATAAATGGTTGTTCAATCTCTCCTTAAAAACCTCCAGTGTTGGAAAATATATATTGGTGAAAAATTGCACTGGGCCAATGACATAGTGGGAAAAGCCACCTCTAAAAAGTAGAAACGATCAGAGCCACTGGCAGAGTAATCTTGGATGTTTCCTGTCAAGTCCTCTCCATACACCACTGTGCAGCGGCCCTGCACGTCTTTAAACTCCACCGTTGCTTCTTCATCACTCCAATAGAGCAAGTTGATATCTGCATGGTAGCTGGCTTTGACTGATTTGTGTGTGTTTTCTGGCCTAGAAAGACAACAGAGACACTTGCGTTGAGGGAGATAAGGCATCAAACCCAGGAACACCTACACAATGGGAGAGGAATGAGTTTTTCTTAGTTAAACTATGTTGATGGAAGCAGCGTTCAGGGACCATTAAATCCTCTTAAGAAAATATAATCACTGAAGGATACATTGCATTTCAGATTATTTCCCTCCTATTTGTATATAACGATGAGATTGAGACTTATTTAACTGTTTGTGGATCCCGAAGAACTACAACAATTAAGCGTGACAATGCAAAGTAATGAAGACAGGACTTTAAAGATTTTTAATTAGTTTCACATGGCTGTTGTTTCAAAATATTGTATTAAGCCAATTTTCAGGCAATCCCTAAAAAAATAGGCTCTAGGACATATCTATGCATTAACCCAACTGGCAGAAAACTACAACCCCACTTTTTTTGGTAATTCTATAAGTCTAC
Source organism: Bungarus multicinctus (assembly GCA_023653725.1). NCBI lineage: Eukaryota > Metazoa > Chordata > Lepidosauria > Squamata > Elapidae > Bungarus > Bungarus multicinctus. The sequence continues at coordinate 160,442,755 of CM042834.1, forward strand.
TGTTTGCTTAGAATCAAAGGGAGGACTTGGGTAGGTGGAACTAAATTCTCTTCCAGTCCAGGTCAAATTCCTGAAATGAGACAGACTGAGAAAGAGGGGAAAACATTTGGTAATATTTTTCTCCTGTAAAATATCCTATTATTACTTTTGTTTAGATTCTAGCTAGTGCATTGCCTAACTGTTTGTAACCACAGAAGCTATTAGTTAAAAAAACAACACCCAAATTCTCAGAACATGAAGCAGAGCAATGTCATGAACACAAACATGGGAGAGGGTTTCTGAATGTAAGGTGATACGCCCTGCTAGTTCCACTGTACCTTAGAAAAATTCCTATAGATACACCTGGCCGTGTTTGTGTGAACTTTTTTTTTTGCCCTTAAGTCTCACAGAACCCATCACATTCAAACATATATTGAAAAATTCCAAGCTAACTTACTCTTCTTTTTTGTAATTTTAAAACTTTTTTATTTTAAAACAAACAATCCATCTTCCATTTAAACAGTGTGTCATCTGAGTACAAATATCTTGTGCGTCAAAATTACTGTTTTTAGTCTGTCCTGGTCATCAAACCATTGTAGCAGCAAAATTTGTATGCTGCTACTGTGACCCATTTTGTTTATTCAACAGAGTTCAGCTCCACAGATACCGCCCAAGCTGCTAGGTCTTTGCCCTGAGTTACTGACACATAGTTCCATGTAGTGATATGCAGGCAGAAACCCAGTTCTGTGTGGATCATGTGTCAATACTTAAGTTTATCGTTCTGTTTTCTGGTACTATTCTTGATACAAGGAGGTCAACTAGAAATTATTTTCTACTCAGGTACTAACAAGATTCTTAATGGCCACTTACCTGTAAAGTTTGTACACTTGCAGTTTAATTTCAGCTTCATTGGGCCTGCCACTGCTGCGGATGTTGCAGTAGATTGCCTTGATCCGGCCAATGCGATATGGTTCAGGTGCATCTTGGTTGCTCCCTTTGATATATTCAGAATATTTTCGGTAATGTTCAGGATAAAGCTCTTCATTCACTGCTTCCTTCTTTTGACGTTTGGCTGGGCTGGTTAATCTCAGGCTAGTGAGAAAGAAAAATGAGAAAGGAAAAAATTCTGTGAACTGGAGGTGCTTCCTATTTCCTTTCAGGTCATGAATCAAATGATTTATACATATATTTGGAGGCAGACAACTTATTTCCAAGACAGTTGATGGGTGAATCAATTCTTCTATCATCTCTTTCTTTAACCAAACTAATTGCACTCTTGAATTATTTTAAATATGAAAATGCTACCAAGTTAAAACCTTCCCAACCTCATTCCCCACCAGGTTGCTGCTCAACTGACTGAACTTTTATCCACCCACTTACCTGAAAATTCTCTAACACCTTTCTGATAAATATATCCTGCTACAACGGTGGAGCCTTAAGTGAATATCAATGTAATTCTCCTCATGAAATAAATTTTACTCTCCTTACTACGACATAAAATTTGAACTACTAACCCCCAAATTGTACACTATTTTAAAATGTGTCTGCCCCTCTTGTTCCAGCTGAAATCAATGTACAAACCAACCTGAATTGGAAGGCATCTGGTAGAAGGAAAACTCCATCTCCCAATCGGTACTGCACCCCATTTTTTGTTGCCATGCTATAGAACATTTTTCCTTCTGATTCTTCCTGAGACTCAAAGACTTTGGGGATCTCCTTCTGCCTTGCCTCATCCAAATGGGCACAACTCATGCAAAACCTGGGAGAGAAGGAGCAGAGGCCTGTTTTGGATTGGGGGGAACTGGAAAAATATGTGATATCATCAAGTCACCTCACTACCTCCAAGCCCTCTTCCCCCCCGCTGCTTTTGAGTGTGTGCAAGCAATTCAGAGCATCTGAAGAACTAACAACTGATATCATGTAGTACATGAGCATTTTTAAGACTCTATGTCTTCACCTCTTGATAGTTCTACTTGATTTACTACCAATTGCTCTTTTTGGCTTTCTTTCCAAATAATCTCATAGAAAACTCCCTGTGTTTTACCTTTTTTTCTGTTTTCCATTTCACAAGGGGCTTAAGAATGGAATCATGTGTATATTTTTAAAAATATAAATGATCATTTCTTCATCCCTGCTATCTTTGGGAGAAAGTTGAGTGTAATCTGATTGACATATCTTGAGACTGAATGCCCGCATGCTATTTTGCAGCTCTTGAGTTGAGCCCAATAAGAGACTTTCCCAAATAGATTTAGGATCAGGTAGAAATATGCACATTTGCTGATTTTCTACTTTATTTTCAAGCTCCCATGCCACTTAGTCATGTGCACTAACTTGTGTTTGTTGTCTTCTGTGGGCTGGATATTTGGCGGAGTCTCAAACCTAGCATACTCTTGGTCATACCACATTTGGTAAAAATAGGTCCTGCCATCATCTTCCACCATTTTGATCTCCACATCAAGTCCTCCCTTGAGGCAGAAGGAAGAGGAGAAATAAATAAATACATACTGATTATTCAATTATTACAGAGACCCAGAACCTACCGCAGTTAAAAGATGCAGAAGTGAGGTAGAAGTCTGGAGCTTTGTGTGATTCACCCAATTTTACAATCTTTTTTTGCAGCAGCATGTTAACTGAATCAACCATGTTCATTAAATGAGTCCACTGTCTTTAAATGAATGCCATGGTCATCAAGAAAACCGCTTATTTTGCTATGGGCATTTTTGCAGAAAACCAGAAATGAATGTTGGCTTTCAGCAAAAATGTAAATCGCTGTGACCAAGGGATGTTGGAAACAGCTATAAACATGAGTCAGCTGCCGATCACCCAAAATGCGACTGCTGGGGGTGTGGGGTCATCAGAGCCAGATATAAATACTTTTTGGGTGTTCTGTTGTAACTTTGAACGCTCACTAAGCAACCAGTCGTAATTCAAAGACTACCTGTATTAGAATTGGCTTCTGCACTGAATCAAAATGAGCAACTCAAGAGCCAGTGCATAGCCCAGCAAAGCTCAACAAATCCACTTCCGTATCCGATTCTTCTGCCAGGACTTGTTAAGGATTTTGGCCTCTTACTGACTGTCAGGATAAGTTCAGCCTCTCATTTGGATCCACTTTGAACTTATCCTGACAGCAATTCCACAGAAGAGTGCCACAAGATAGGGCCAATTTTGGGGGCAGCAATAATTGCTGTCAGTAGCCATACTCATGCATAAGAGGGGCAGGGGTCCAAATTGCAATGGCTGTGCTGTCAGGGGTTGCAAGCAAAGGAAGCCTGCCAAGCTCTGCCTTAAAAGACTGCAGCCAGGCTAAAGAAAAAGAGATGCATGGAAGAGGCCGGTCAGTTCCTTGGGCTGTGACTTGCTACTGAGTCAGACCAAGGGAAGATGTGTCTCCAAAACGTCATCACTACCATGCACTGAAGTTTATCAGTACAACTCCTGAATCACATTATCAGAATTAAGCACCCAGGTATCAAACACAGTGCAATCTCTTGGGATGAAGGGGAAAATAATAGAATAACATGGGAAAACTTCTAGAAAGCCTTCATATGCTTCCTTTACTCTGCCCATCATCCACACAACATGATTTTATAAAAAGGGAAAGTGAAATCTGTTTCTAAACTCTTCCACTGCTATCCTAGCATTATCACCATCCACCATACAGCTGACAAAAAGAAAAAAAACATAATACACAAAGAAAAACCATGAACTCAGTAAGGCAGTCCTTCTCTGGTTATTTGGGGGTGGGGTGGGGAGGGAGAAGGGTGTGCTCTGCATGCTACTTTGAACTGGTGTATGAAAGGTGGCATATAACCCTAACAATGAAACAGTGTAAATAAACAGATGCTCAAGTAGTGAGATGATTCAACATACCTCCAAAGACCAGTTCTCTGGAGGAGCCTTATAAAGAACATTGACTTTGCCATGGATGTAAGACAGCTGCATATCTTCACATTCATCCACCAAGAAAAGTTCCAACGGGTCAGATGTTGCTCCCAATACAGTGTCGGTGCCACGGCAAAACCAGTGAACGTGGAACATTGGTCCAGTGCCGGGGTCTTCCCACATGGCTGTGATTCTAGGGGAAGGGGATGGGACAGGACATGTATTCAACGAGAATACAAACGTCAAATTTACTGGAAAGATTTCCCATTGTTTGGGAATCAGATCGAACAACCTTTTCCAAAAGGATGTTTGGCTGGCAATACATGGAAGAGCACTTAGGCTTGGGAGAACAAGGCTTTCCAAATCTTATCACCCAAGCTTGTGCAGGGGAGGCATACCATACTGCCCATCCTTCTTTCTGGATAGCTGTATAAGAACAGAGCTGTCTTTTCCTACTGTGGCCCGTAATGGGAGTGCATGTGCTGAGGCTGAGAGAGAAGGGAACCTAGGATTGAGGCATGAAATATAGGGCTTTCTGGATTACTGCTCAGTTTTCACAACCACTTCTTGGCAAGTGATTCAGACATGAAACCTGGCCTGTCCATTGTACTAAGCTGCAGTAAGACTGGTTTGGTTTTGACTTAGAGTGGTGTAAAAATCCAGGTCACAGTAACTTCTGTAAAATCTCCATCCCACTGTTTAAAGAAGCCATGGCTTAGCAGGGATGAATACAATCAGATACACAATGAAGCAGATATCAATTTCTCACTATCAGAAAGCAAAATGCAATGATCAGTATAGGTAATATCTTTGAAAGACATATGAAGAAATGGAGTATAGTACAAAACATACAAGCAATCTTTTCCAGTTTTTTTTAATCTGTGATATGTTTCATTTGTTCATGCAGTACTTTCCTCAGAAATAAGTGTGCCCAACAGGGCTTCATTCCAAGTATGCAGGATTACAGCCTCTCATTTGCCCCAATTATAGACAAGCAACACAATTTTGGGATAGCTTTTATAAAAAAAAGCCTAAAGTCTGAAATCAGTCCAATGCCTTTGCCTATAGGTCCATCTTGGTTCAGAAGCACATGCATTTATCTCCCTGCAGACATACCTTGCAAGATAGAGAGGCTTTGTGGGGTCATCAGGGCTCACAGAAACACAATCACCAATTTGCAGAGTCTCTGAATCAATGCACACTTTCTGGTAATAATCTTTCTTGCCATCACTCTGCAGATAACAACAAACCAAAAGTAGGAAAATAGGAAAAAGAAAGCACAGTAAAACTTCGGCCATACTTGCTCTCTCGCTCTCACTATATCTCTATATTGTATCTCAGCCGAAAAGGAATTATCAGTTTGCCTTGGTAATACTGTATTACAAATGAAAAAAATCTGATCAGGAGTAAAGACTTTCATTTTCCTGAACCGCTCAGATAAAAATTTTGTGATAGAAGCAGGCCTCTGGCCTTTATGGAAATACTCCTGCTGCTGCTACTACTACTATTTTTAAAAAGACAAAAACTGGATCTCAACTGCAAACGATGTGTATAACTGTCTAGGACTATCAGCCCCCTTATACATGTTGTCCACTTACACAAAACTTGGATAACAGCTGTGAAACTGAAGAGGATCTTTTCCCAGGTATAGCTCAAAGTTGAACTAAATTCTAATTGCTATTTCTCATATAGAGAGCATACCTTGATAGGGTCTCCCACCCAGGAAATTCGATTTTTGTTTTGCTTTTTTTTCCTGCCTTGCAACATCTTTTTGGGAGAGGGCATTTCAGGAATGTTATCATCCACTTCTTCATCTTCATCAGCTTCTTTCACAGCTAGGTTAGGACACCTGAAGTTAAGATAAAAATGTATAGGGAGTTGTCAACTAAAGAGTCCAGCAATTTAGCCTCTACTCTCCCAAAAGAAGAGCCACCAAATTCTATATGTTTGCTGGTTGGGAGCTAAAGTCCACACATTTTAAGATTGCCAAGGTTGAGGAACATTGCTTTAGATGAGCAAGGAATGCTCCCATTCTGAATCTTGTAGTCATAAATATCTGGAAGATGGGAAGAATTTCATAAGCCACCGGTTGCCAAGAGCCTGGTGAAACAGAATATATTTTGCTTCCCTACCAGCCCCAATGGTTCAGTATAAAAAGGATTCTCTGGGGTAGGGGTGTCAGAATTCCAGAACCTATCATCTTCAAAACAGTTATAGTTATGAAGTCCAAAAATAAACTTATTCGTAAACCAGTTAATGGAAGGCTTCTCAGACTGTCTTTCCCTTGCTTGATAACACCTCATCTGAGGAACTGGCAGCTCCTCTGCCCTCAATATGGGCTCATGAAAATAAAGATAATAATTACCTCCGATGCAGGCAGGCTTGTCTTGACTTTCCACTCCCTCCAAACTTAATCATATCTTGGCAAGCTTTGCATTTACCACACTCTGGCTGCTGACAAACCTGGAAAAAGGAAGAAAAAAAACATGCAACTGGATAAAGGAGGGAATGTTCCAAGGATGGCCTAACTTCCTTCACATAGAAACTGTTGTTGAATGAGTACTGCTGCATACTTTGAAGACTGGATAAAATCTAACAATCCAAATCAACCATCATGCTTCAAATTCGCACAACATATATAAGGAAAATTCCAGAAAAGTTGACTTTAATTTGTGGACTTTATTGTGAACGTGACCACTGAATGCTGGCAGAATTTGGGATATACTGGCTAGAAGCAATGCAGCGGTAAAATATAAAATAAATTATCTGATGCCAAAAATGTGCATGTGCTTAATGGTCCAAAAGAAAGGGACCAGAAAAGAGTGGAGGACGTAAAGACTTTTTCATCTGAATGCCAGCCTCCTCCACCTTAACCCCTTACCTCGCAGACTCCACAGCGCCTCCGCTTTACAATGTTCTCCTTGTCTTCTTCTTTTTCATTCTTCTCAATTTGTTCAGAGAAGAAAGTGTCAAAGATCAAATAGACCAACTTGGTTGTGGTAGCCTTGGTAGGCCCTTTATCTTTGTCAATTTTGGTGGGATGCCTGATAGCCTGTCTCCTTGCAGCTCGTCTGGAGAAAGGGAACGACAGGGAAGAATTAGGTCCTTGCCAGACTTATCTGGGTACAGTATACTGGGTAGCAGTGGGACAAAATGAACCACTAGAAACACTGTTTCAAAATGGTTGGAAGACCCTGTCCTCACTGGACTAGAAACATTTTTAGAAATCTTGAAGCAAGGGGAAAAATTATTTCTTAATAAGTATATTTAGAATAATATTAAAATATAAGATAAACAATATTTAAATTTTAGCATCTTTTACCATTACGTTGTTACTTTATAACACTACATATAGCTTAAATTGCTTATTAAGGTATTTTGGAGTATTAAGTACAACATATTATTTGCACAGAATTGTAAATTCATTGACTGAAAATTGGTTGAATGATTTCGAATTTTGCACTAAAAGGAGTTATAGCTGTCTCTTTATTTTTGTCTACGTCTTAGTCGAAGCAGACAGGCAAGAGGTTTATGCTGAAAACACAAGAAGCCATCAATATAGAAAAAAAGGAAAGGAAATTACATGTTTTGGATTTTATCCTTTAGAACAGGAGTGTCAAACTTGTGCCCTCCAGGCCGGATGTGTGATGTGCTGGCCCCGCCCCGCCCAGTTTAGCGAAGGGGGAAAAAGTCCCAATATGTCATGTGACACTGCTGTGACGCTGTGAGTCTGACACCCCTGCTTTAGAATACGAAATAACTACAAAGAGCCATAATTTTCTGTATTTGAAAAAAAGGGAATGGAGGAAACAAAATTCAATGTATGCATTTTTTCATAACAAAATGCTGGCTCAAACTGCCTTATCCCCAGCTAAAAGCACTGTATTATTATTCTTCTTTCCATACTTTTTTCACTTTATCCTCTGCAGACTCATGAAAACTGAAGGTTTTTCTGAGATAAGCTTTTCTTTTCATAAATTAGTTCACTTCATTACATGAACTATTTTCAAATGTTGACCTATATATATATATATATATATATTATCCATTTCATGTATCATTTCAAACATTTCTGTAAGTATTCCATAATTCAATTTCCCCCCATTTTGAGGATAAGAAGGCAAAAATGTTGGGGGGGAGGATTTTCCCCAAATTGTCCAAGCCATTCTACAAGTATTTTCTGAGCTGCCATACCGCAGAGAGGGAAGCTGTATTTTTACCTGGACACAGGTGTCATAAAGAATTCTTGCTCTTCCCAAACAAGAATTAGTTTTGAATAAAGTATGTAAACTGTTTTAGTGTAATATAGACAATCCTCGACTTACAACCACAATTTAGTTCCAAATTCCATTGCCAAGCAAGACAATTGTTGAATTTTGCCCCATTTTACGACCTTTCTTGCCACAGTTGTTAAGCGAATCACTCCAACTGCTAAGTTAGTAACCCAATTGTTAAGTGAATCTGGCTTCCCCATTGACTTTGCTTGTCAGAAAGATTGCAAAAGGTGATCTCCGGGACACTGCAACTGTTACAAAATAAATGCCAGTTGCCAAGTGGCTGAATTTTGGTCATATGACCAGGAGATGCTACAATGGTCATAAGTGTGAAAAAATCATGTCACTTTTTTCACTGTTAACTTTGAATGGTCACTAAAGGTTTTGTACGATTACCTGTAAAACCTTGCAGTTCGTTGTAAAGAATCTGCCATCACTTAAAGCCAGACCAAAGCAGAGAATGTATTCTGTTGTTGTTGTTTCCTCTAGCCAGTGAACCCACACGCAGCCCAGCTGCCCTACCTTTTCCCCAGGGTGACTCCTGCCAGCTTAATCAGGTCCCTCATGCAAGGTGTGATAAGGACTGGAGGCTCATCGCTATCCCCAGCCTCATCGTAGCTCTCCACCTGTTCCACTACAAACTGGGCATGTCGCAGAAGGGAATCTTCCGTGAAACGGTTGAAGTTCAATCCAGCAGGGGGAACCGTGGTCTGGAAAAAAGCAGAAGCAACAACCTAACTATGGTTTTCAGATAGACCATGCAGGAGGAAAGGCATACATGAGCTGCCTCCCCCCACAACCCCAAACAGAGGTTCCATCTATTTTCTAAGGTTCCTGATCTTTCAAGATTTTGGGAAGGCAGCTTGGAGGAAGGGATGCATTATTGAACCACGATTGAGGAAACCCAGGTTCAAATCTCATTTTCCCAGGTGTTTTTTATTTATTTTATATTTATTTATTTATATTAACATTTATATACCACCCTTCTCCCTAGGGACTCAGGGCAGTGTACAGCCAAATCAAACACCGAACAATACAAAGTTAAAAAGAAATTAAATAGTGGCTGTTTAGAATTAAAACAACCCTCCCCCTAAATTAAAAACCCAAATTAAAACTGAATTAAGGAGACAATTAAAACTATCTCAGCCCAGGCCAGCCTGCTCAAAGAGCCAGGTCTTCAACGCGCGCCTGAAGGCCCTCAGGTCCGTGGTGGTGCGTAACTCAGATGGCAGAGTATTCCAGAGGGCAGAGGCCCCCACAGAGAAGGCCCTACTCCTGGGGGCCGCCAGACGACACATAGAGGCCGACGGCACCCAGAGAAGGCCCTCCCTGTGGGAACGCACCGGTCTGCTGGAGATCACCGGCAGAATGCGGTCCTGCAGATAACCTGGCCCAATGCCATGGATCGCCTTAAAGGTCAAAACTAGAACTTTAAAGCGAACCCAGAAAGCCACCGGCAACCAATGCAGCTCGCGCAGGAGAGGCGTCACATGGGAGCTACGTGACGCCCCCATAATCACCCGCGCGGCCGCATTTTGCACCAGTTGGAGTCTCCGGGTGCTCCCCACAGGGACCCCATGTAGAGAGCATTACAATAATCCAGGCGGGAGGTGACAAGGGCGTGAGTGACCGTGTGCAGGGCGTCCCGATCCAGAAAGGGCCGCAACCGGTAAATCCGGCGGACCTGGTAAAACGCCCCCCTGGAGACGGCCGCAATATGATGTTCTAGCGACAGCCGTACATCCAGGAGGACGCCCAGATTGCGAGCCCTCTCTGTGGGGGGCAAAATTTCCCCCCCAATAGCCAGCGAAGGTGACAGCTGGCTATATCGGGGCGCCGGGAACCACAGCCACTCGGTCTTGGATGGGTTGAGCCGGAGCCTGTTCCCGCCCATCCAGTCCCGCACGGCCCCCAGGCACCGGGACATAGCCTCCACAGCATCGTTGGGGTGGTCTGGGGTGGAGATGTACAGTTGGGTGTCATCTGCGTACAGGTGACACCGCACCCCAAGACCACGGATGATCTCGCCCAGCGGCTTCACATAAATGTTGAACAAGAGAGGGGAGAGGACCGACCCCTGAGGCACCCCACAAACCAGGGGCCTAGAGGTGGACCTCTCCCCTCCCGCCAACACAAATTGCGAACGGTCGGAGAGGAAGGAGGAGAACCATCGAAGGACAGTTCCCCCAATCCCCAACCCCTCCAACCGTCGCAATAGGATACTATGGTCGATAGTATCAAAAGCCGCCGAGAGATCTAATAGGACCAGGACAGAGGAAAACCCTCTGTCACAGGCCCTCCAGAGATCATCAACCAACGCGACCAATGCTGTTTCGGTACTATGCCCAGGCCTGAAACCCGATTGGAACGGATCAAGGTAAGTCGCTTCCTCCAGATACTCAGGTATGTCCCTCAGGTATGTCCAACACACAGGAATGTTGTAAGATATAAGCAGGAAAAACTGCCTTATATATTGCCTTCAGTTCCTTAGAAAATACAGGATATTTGCATTCAGTAACTTTATGATCCCAAATACTTATGTTTTTAAACTACAGTATCAGGAAAAAATACCGTATTTTCCGGCGTATAAGACGACTTTTGAAACCAAAAAAAGACAACCGAAAATCCGGGGTCGTCTTATATGCCGGGTCGTCTTATACGCCGGAAAATATTACGGGCGTCGCCGGGAGACGCTCCTCCCCTTCCCGAAGAGAACAAGATGGCGGCCGCTCTGCCGGCCCATCATGCTCCGCGGGAGGCCTGGTCGTCTTCCGTGTGTGTGGGAGAGAGACCGAGAGAGCCGCCCTGGGGCCGGAGGAGGAAGGTTGTACGGTCGGCTGATGCGAGCGCGAAGGAAGAAGCATTTACAAATCCTTGCAGCTTAATTTTGAATACCCGTATTTTCTGGTGTATAAGATGACTTTGAAAAAAGACAACCGAAAATCCGGGGTCGTCTTATACGCCCGGTCGTCTTATACGCCGGAAAATACGGTAAGCTCTTTATACCATTTTGTAACTGCCCAATTTAATTAGCAATACAATGGAATCTTCAACTATTTGGTAAAAGTAAACTTTTAGAAATAGACTACTACTGTAGAAAAATTCAGTGATTTAAAAAAAAAATCTATCTCAAGTCATTATGATGCATACTTTTTTTTGTCCCTTTGAGTCAATCTTGACTATTCTTGACTGATATCCTTGTTAATCATATGGGTTGAGGCTGCAGGAAGCTGTAGTCACTAATCTCCCTACTCCGGATTTATGGGCCATCAAGAGTTTTGAAACAAGGAGCGTATACTATTCATTTGCTTTTTCCCCCCTGATTGATGACACAGCATTCCATGATCTGAGACTGAAACATTCTTTAAGTCATGGGAATCAAAATAATATTTGAAAGTGGAAAATGTTTCTCTGATTCACTTGGGTATAATTAGGAGAAACCTCAATCAGACTTGCAGGATTCTACTATGATAGGCTGTAAATAATAGTTTTAGTTTTCCTACAGAGTTGATTTTCTAGACAGGTTTACCTAGAGATGCAGACATCAACCTTTAGCCCTTTTTGCCCAGGTAGCAGTTCTTGCATATTTCTGTCAAGGGCTCTCTTCCTACATTTGGGAAGCGACAATCTGATAAGCTGAACGTTATATAGTATAGATTAGAAGAATAGAGTTCTTTATTGGTCAAGTGTGATTGGACACACAAGTAATGTGTCTTGGTGCAAATGCTTTCAGTGTACATAAAAGAAAAGATACATTCATCAAGAATCATAAGGTACAACACCTAATAATAGTCATAGGGTACAATAAGCAATTAAATCATACTAGGAAACAATCGATGAAAATCTATAGTATTTAGTGTCATAGCTTGGTTTATGCCTTCTGAGAACAAGCAATATATTATTGGCAGTTTCTTTTACACTGCATAAAAATGTAGCTTCCCTGCTTAGTCAGACTAACCTCTATCTTATTCAGCAAGTCCTCATAGCTGACATCAGGATTGTTCTGCAAGAATTCAACAACAATCTTGCTCATGTAAATCTTCTCTTGCATCAGTGCAAAGATGGGGGCATATTCTTCACTAGGTTCCATCAGGATGTAATCTGCAAAGGCTACAATACAGTGCAAATGCATGTCCAGTTAATGGGAGCTGGGTGGGAACATACACATAACTAGGAACCTAACCTATTATTTTCAAAATTCTAACCATGGATTGCAATCAGCTGCTTTGCACCTTTCTCAAAGAACATACATATCAAGCCTGGTAGCATGTACTTCATTGGATAAAACAAGTGCAGTGTGGCAAAATCATCGTGAATTGAGGAGACTTGTGGTTTCTCATATATAGCATTTAAACAGATCTCAATGTGGAATGCGTGTTGGGGAAGGGCAACTTAATGTAAAAGAATGTTTTGGTTCAGCCAGACTTAATTTTGTCTGCCAGATTGCCTCTTAATGCACCCTGAACCCAGCATGTTAGAGAAACACAATTGACACTTCTGAGAATTAATCTCTGCCAACTTGACCTTACCTGTGGTGAAGCCAATTAAAGCTTTCTCCCCTCCATCAAAACCAGTGATCCACCAAGCGTTAATCGGGCCCATTTTTTTGGCTCGGACACCCCCTACAACAGTAACAGAAATATAAAGGAGATTTAACCCATCACTATGGTTTTCCCGACTATTATTGTTATTTTAATGTTTATTCCATGTATCTTGGGTATTAGTAACATTTCTGACTTTTTATAACTTAATTATCAAGATATATGTGTATCACTAAATCCAACTTTGTGTAGTGCAAATAACCTTGTTATTTTCTCAGTCTTTGCTTTTATTAGGACAAAAAGCACACAATCTACCAGTAACTATGCTGCACGATTCCAGAAACTTGCAAAATTGCCACTGCCCTGTAATTTTTAATGTGGTACAAATGATGAGACACATGGGATATGGTATGAACTATAACTACTTGAAATTCATGAATGGTCTCACCCACTCCTTGGAGTAGGGAACTTGGAGACCACTCAGTGTGCAACTATAGCCTTGGTCCAAAAGAGGTTGCATATACCTGCCTTAGAAGTCTGAAAATACTTCTTTGTCTACCTAAGAGTTATCAGTTTTTCAATTTAGTCTCCAAATATATATTTGACTTTAGTGTGAACTTTGTCTTTGGCTGGCTCTTGAAAAGTCTAAAATCTCAAGTTTTAAGTGGAACAAAACTTCTGAATTTTTGTCTCAAATAACATAAGCAATGCATATTAAGTGTCTCTTTGGCTTTTTGTGACATAAAATGACAATCGTTCCTAACTTTCTTTTCCAATTATATATTTATGAAAGTGAAAGGCCCAATTCTTTAATGTCTTACAAAATTTGGAAGGCTTCATATTTTGTTGGCATAAAGATTTTTTTCTTTGATGCCTTCAAGTCAGGGTTGATTCCTGGTGAATGCCTAGACTATTCCCTGCAGTTTTCTTGGCAAGGTTTTTCAGAAGTGGATTGCCCTTGCCCACTTTCAGGGGCTGAGAGTGACTGGCCCAAAGGCACACATCTAGTTTTCTGCCTTAGGAGGGACTAGAACTCATTATCTCCCAGTTTCTAGCTTGATGCCCTAGCCACACCACCATACTGGCTCTCAAAAGTAAATCTGTTTAATAAACACAAAGAAATAACTTCATTTAGCATTGCTTTTTTAATAATGCAAATCATTATGTGAGATATTTTCTAATATATCTGGATATAATGACTTAAAAGACCCCTCTATTAGCAATAGCCAGCAGGAAGTTCTGGAAGCCCAGGAATTTAGAGCCAGGAGGAAACTCTTTGATTGACTACCATTCTGAATATTCTAGACAGGTTTAATATAAACCACAGGTTGCAGAATGGTCACTGATAAAGATCTAAGATTCAAATTTCCTTAGCCTTGCATTAAGCAAGCCCATTGCTCTTACCATCCAGGCAAGGGTTATCATCATATATTGGCTTCACAGCACCACTGAAGTAGAGTTCAATATTCCTTTCTACGAGACCGGTATCAAATGGACATAGATGACCTTTTCGATCATATACACTGAAAAGAGAATGTGATGGTTGTACATTTTTTGATCAATTGTACACTTGCTATTGCAGCAAAATACAAACCTACAGCCTAAGAGTAATATACACAGAACAGTTCCCATATAAGAAGGCAATACACATAAAGACTTGGACTTTTGCAATGAAAAAAAATCAAAGGAAGTGGTGATACCAGGAGTAAGGCCATGGTGGAGTAAGTTAGGAAAAGTGAATGATGGCCATGAGGACAGCATGTTATGTGTGTTTGCTTATTTACAAAGTCTTCGGTTACTTTCACCAAAACAAATTAAGTAGCTTGAAAAATACACATTGGGCAGCTGGGCAGAGCCCAGACTCGGCTGTAGACTCTGGCTTTGTTTCAAGAATGCAGCCTTATATTGGCAGGGCAGGTCCTTTCCACTGGAAGAACCAGGGCTTACACCACCCAGAAAAACATCATTTGCCATGGCTAGCACAAGTGGAATTTCAGGCTACAAACATTTCCTGCTTTTAAATTTGTGCTATTTTTATGGGGCAGGTACCATTGTTTAATTTCAAAGATCTAAAGTATTTTTAAAAAAGGGATTTTGGACATGATTTTGGAGAATAAAACCGCAGTCAGTTTTCGGCACTTAGAAGGGACGTAGAAGGACCTTGAGGATTAGAATTACCTATCCATAGTAACAGGGAGAACAAATGGCAAGTTCAATTTAATCTAAGCAAATTTAAACTAATGTACCCTAGGTCAGATCCATCCATCCATTCAAATTTACGTTGGGGTTTGCTCAAGAAAAATATTATGACTATTAAATCAGATGTCCAAGAGGTCTGGGGAAAGGATCTGAATATCAAATCTCCAATATGATAAGAATTGTAAGAATATATTCCAATCCTGTTTCGAATACTGAATGTATTTTTGACCAATACACCTCAGAAAGGTTGTTGTAAATCTGAAAAGTGACAACCAAAATTATCAATGCACCCACTACTTCACTTAATGACTTTTGCTGACATCAAGATTGAGATGATATATTTTATGGATTTGTTTATAAACAAGAGATGTGATATGGATAAGATAGTAATTTATTAAAATGGTTTATACTTGTTTCTGATGAAGAGGTAGTCCTTCATATATTTATTTTCTCTTTCTTTGCTATATTATTTTTCTTTCTTTTTTTTTCTATTTTCTGTACCTTATTCTTTTTTAAAGTTTGCATTAGTTTTTGTTGTTGTGAATTGTAATTTTTCATAAAATTACTATTAAAAAACCCAAACTCAGGTAGAAGCCTACTTCATAAGAAAGAGGTTTTAAATCTCTCCAAAGTAGATCAACTTCCAATTTACACTTTCCAATGAATCAGAATGAAGTTTTACCTAAAGAATGTTACTTTGTGCTGTGGCAGGTCATCATAGCTTTCAAATCCATCTTCGTTGGCATCAAAAATGGACAAGCGTTCATCCGTCAACATCTCTGGTTCATCCAGCTAGGAGCAAAGAACATTTTGTTTTCATTCTGACAACATTCAAATGAAGACGTTTTTCAGCAGCCAAAGTAGACCGACTTACTGCATCATCTGGATCCCCCTGAAAGAACTTCAGATCAGGGTCATCCAAGTACTGCCTGCATTCCATGCACTTGGGAGGGGTCGTCTGGAAGAAAAAGGCATGACAGAAAAACTTCATTTGGACCAGAACCAAGGACATCAGAAACATGTAATTAATTCAGGAATCTCTGCTGAATCTAATTTTGAAAACAACATATTGGAATATGGAATCAACTGTTGCTGTTTACATGGATGAACAAACTCTGTGTTTCTTCAGTTCTTAATTCAGGGATGGGTCTTTGCATGCTGCTGAAATTCAATACAGGGCATTCCAGCTTTCACAGGATGGCACTTGAAGGGCTACATGTGGTGTTTCCCACTTGAGGGGCTATATGTGAGGTTTGCTTTACTGAAGAAATCTAAGATGACATTAACTCTAGCTACTGTATTTATGCATTTAATTGCCAGCTTGTTCTGTTTTGCTATAAATGTGAACCGTAGGTACTTACAGAGAAAAGACAGTAAAATAAAACAGCTTTTCAAATTCCCATGCTGCTCTCTGTGAGCTTCTTTTATAAAGAAGTTTACCATTTTACAAAAAGATATCACGTTGAATTGAAAAGCTTGTGAGGAAGTGAAGCAGAGATGCGGTACTAGCATTCTGAAAGGCGCCTTATGTAAAATGTCCTAGAAAAAGTACACAGCTAGAATGCTGAACTTAGGTAACCAGGAACCCAGATATTTTATAATAAGGTAATGCTATTTTCAAACAGTATGTAATTATTATTGTAAATACCATTGCAAAGGGCAATGGTATTTAAAAGCATACCCATCCACAAAACCAGAAGAAAACACAGGAATGCATTTTTTGAAAAACTAAAACAAGTAATAGATTCTTTCATAGATTCAAACATTTTAGAGAGTCCATAGAAATATTGCTGATCAGAGAGGCTACATTCCAAGAACTGTAACTAAATAACAATTTTATGTATGATAGTAGATTTATATATTATTTGAAGTTATAGCTTTTTAAAGCCACGGATGGTTAGCAAGCTACAATCTATAGTATACAAGCTACATGGCTGAATTAATGCACTGGCTTTCACTTAATGTAAACAAACCACATTTTAATTTATGTGATTGTTTAATTTCAATTAACTGAAGATTATTTCAAGCTTCTTCAAATTAGTGCTTTTCAGGTATACTGCATTATAGGGCATGTCAAACTCACGCCATCATGGTGTTGTCATGTGACATATCAACTTTCCCCCACTTTGCTAAACTGGGCGTGGGTGTGGCCAGCACATGATGCATCTGCCCTGCGGGCCATGAGTTTGACAGCCCTGCATTAGTGTTCATGTTGGCTGAAGAATTGCAGGTGTTAAAAGGCATCAAGTTGGAAAGAACTTACTGTTTACCCATGACAGGCAGTAGGTAATGCCAAACATTTCCAGAGCAACTTACAAAAGAAACATTGCTAAGCACACAATAAAACAACCATTAGCAAATAGCAGCATGATTATCTACAGCCACTTACCATGCAGTCGTTACCTTTCTTCCCTTTTTATTTAAATACTGAGCAGATTCTGAATTGTCAGAAGCTAGAGATGATCATATCTCATAAAGTTTATGCATTATGTATATGGAGTGCTTTAGAATGTTTGGCTGTTATAATATTTGCAAGCTTTCACTACAACAATGGCAGACACAGCTAACTAAAACATGTTTCTCAGCCAAATTGTGTATATATACACAATTATGATTTACCACCCAAGAGGGAAGGGCTCATTTGCACCAAACTACTTTCAACATTCAGCTTCATTTTAGCAAATATAGTGTTTTTTATTCATTAAACAAATAAAACCACACAAACAAAATATCTTCTTACTTTAACAGGAGTCACAGTTTTAACCTGATTTACTTCTTCCTTTATCTCAGACCTAGGGAGAAGGGACACACATATTGACAGAAGTAAGCATATTATAGGCTATTATAACAAGTTTAAGATAATTTTATAAAAGTGCTTGGATCCCAATAACCAACAGTAGCACATTTATGTATTATTAATGTGGCGCCTTTTATCTTATTGCAAGATGGCTTACTAGAATCCTATAATCAAAAAGTGGAATATAAATCTAAATGCACCTGCATAGTATTTCTTTCTACAAATAAGCACATCAAAAGCTAAGTTTGCCAAGGAGGTAGATAATTGGTTATACTATAGTAATTTTCCATTATTATGGAAACAGAAGAGACTGGTGTTCTGCTCCAGTTTTATAATTATTATTTTTAATCTCTGCAGTAGCATAATAAAGCACTGGGCAAATGCTGAATTTTTATTAAACTTGAAGAAGCCTTTTCTATTCTGATGGAAATGTAACATTCCCATTTTTTTAATCCTTGTAAACTCCATGCTTTCTTCTGCTCATGCTTTCTACCACTCACATAAATATTCCCTCTCCATTTCCTTTTCCAAGCTAACTTTCTAGATTTCACATAAATAATGGAACCTAAGTATAATTAAAGGGCCACTTTTACTCAGTCAAGATTACCAAAGTTTTTAAAAAAACATTAAGAACTGCTTTTATTACTTTTTTGCCTCTCTCTATTCAAATGGAGAAAGGTTCTGCTACAAAAACAGAGCAGCCAAGTCTCCTCCATACTTCAGTAAATTATGCACGATTAGAGTTGGCTCTTCTGACGTTTCTAAGATGAAACAGCCAGCATTCCATGCCAATCTGACCAAGCCTGTTTAGAATTGCAGCTCTGCAACAACAATATAATCTTGTAGTAGGTTATTATAGGTCTGACAGGGACTAAATGACGGCTGGGTGATTGCATACAAAAAGGATCTATCTCTTGCATCCTGATAGGAAAAAGAGAAAATGCAGCAGCCTTTGTAATCAAGAATCTCCATGAGATTGGTCCTAAAACTCCAATAATTCTCTTCTAACAGGACTAACAATTCTAGGAAGTGTGGGTTTATAAACCTAGAGACCACCAGGTTAGTGAAATCCAAGATACAGAATGCGCACAAATGCTGCCTGTTTTAAAAAGTCAGAAATCTCTTTTCCATGGATGTTGCATGTAATTAACATTGAATTCTGCCTGATGGCTCACCTTCAGTAAAAAAAAAAGGCAGCTCACTTTTAAGCATATTCATCTTTGTGGTCAGTTTTAGGTAACCGTACTAAGCCATGGAGAGAAAAGTATCCAGCCAACAGTACTTACCCTTCTTTGGCTTCAGTTCTGATTCTTTTCTCATCTTGTTCCTTGAGAGGGAAATGGAAGACAAAAAATGCTAAAAAGTTTATATATATTTAAAATTACAGGTAGTCCTCACTTAGTAACCATTTGAAGTTATGACAGAGTCCCCAAAAGTTACTTATGATCCAATTTAAAAGTTATGGCAACTGCACAATCCCCTCCCCCACTGTCATGCCATTACATATTGGGCATTTGGCAACTAGTTCACCTTTATGGCCATTTGCAGTGTCATGTGATCGTAATGTTCTTTTGCTACCGTGTTTCTCCAACAATACGGCCTCCACCAATAGGAAGACCCAGCATGTTTTCTAGGCATGAAATGAAATTAAGCCCCTCCCCCCAAATTTAGGCCTAGTTTAAAACATGCTGGGGGGAGGCCGGGGGTTAAAACATGCTGGGGGGGGGAGGGCAGGGGTTAAAACATGCTGGGGGGGAGGGTGAGGGGGGGGAAACTTGCCTTTAACAGTGCCCTGCACGGCGCTGCCGCTGTTCTCGCGCCAGAAGGAAGTGTAGAAATGTTTCTGCTGCTTCTTGGGCGGGGGAGCTGCCTCCATGGCTTCCACAGTTCCTGCCCGCACGAGAACAGCAGCAGCGCCGGCGGAAACGTGGAAGCGTTTCTGCTGCTGCTCGGGTGACAGGAGGCTTCCGCACAACACCGGAGCAGTGGAAGCGTTCCTGCCGCTGCTCGAGTGTGCGCGGAAGCCTCCTCTTTGGCACACACTCGAGCAGCGGCAGGAACGCTCACACACCCGAGCAGCGGCAGGAACACTTCCACTGCTCGGGTGTGTGCGGAAGCCTCCTCTTCCGCACAAACCTGAGCAGCGGCAGAAACGCTTCCACGTTCCCACCGGCACAGCTGCTGTTGTCGTGCCGGCGGGAACACCGCTGCCGCCCACCCGCTGATTGGGGGGGAGAGAAATTAATTCACCCCCGAAAAGACGGCCTAGCTGTTTTTTCGGGGCTCAAAAAAAAATAAGGCCCTGCCTTATTTTGTGAGAAACACGGTAGTTTCTGACATTTACTTCCAGTTTCCAACAAAAAAACTGGCCATTGGATAAAAGTTTTCACTTAATGACCACCACAGTTGCTTAATGACTGCCATGTTCACTTGATGACCACTACAAAAAGCTTGTAAAATTGGACATGATCACCTACTTCACAACTGAAATAACTTACAATCATAATTCTCAGCTCAATTATGGTTGTAAGTTGAGACTACCTGTATTGGAGAAAGATGCAGTTCACAAGCCGAAGCTAGATCAAGTTAGCATCAATAAAAATCTTCCTCACAAAAGGATAACTCTCTTAATATTCAATCCAAAATCAATTTGTCCTGAATGTTATAAATTGCACAATGAGGTATTCAGGTGCCTTTTTGGGGAGGAGGCACAAAAGAACTAAACTTTCAAAGAATTTCATAAGCCTTCTCAATTGTCAGATGGACTAAGTTGAAAGTTCTAAGCCAGCCCATGCCAAATAGAAGAAAACTAAGTTGCAAGCATACCTTTTCTCCAGGCAGTTCCTCCTCCTCTTCTTCCTCCTCATTTTCTGCATTGCTTTCTTGTTTTAGCTCTCCATTCACCTCATCTGATTTGCGTTTGATGGATCTATTTTGATTAATCATAAAATGGATCCATAAAATATAAATTAATCAAAGGAGCTGTTCATAGTACGGTATATATTAATAAGAGAAAAACAAAGCTAAGGGAAATGAGATCCATTCCATCCTTCTCCCAACTTCTTTGTTGCATTCTTCACAAACCCAGTCCTTTTTCTAAAAATTCAGGCTCAGTCACTATATGGCTGAGTGTAATGTGTAGCTAAATACATGCCTGTACTTTGACTCCCCAGCATGGGTCTAATATATTATCTATAATAACATGTTCTTGATACCATAACAAGGCCTGCTTTCAATCAGAGTTGTACCATATTTGGAACAGATTATCTACAAGAAGGCTTCCCTTACTAACTGCCTCATGCAGTGACTATTCAAAGTTACAATAGTGCTGAAAAAATAACTTTGCAATCAAGGCATGCATTTACAACCTTTGCAACATCTCTCAGTTACCTGTTCACCGTTACAGCCAGTATACTTTGTCTGGTGTCAGAACTAGTTTTTAATTCCACCCACCTCACAAAAATGGAGAGACTGGGGAAGAAGTGATTATGAATAAACAGGCAGACAATGGGGAATGTACATTTGAAAGGAATGTGCTAGTGCCAGCTATTTGCCTAGCATGCTCAAGGCCATGAATGCACTAGGCAAACAGCCAGCATATGCATCCTTTCAATGTATATACTCCATTATGTGTCTGCTTACTCTCTTGTAGTCCCTTCCTCTCCAATGAATTTAAATACAAACATTAATTTCCTTCTTGCTAATTATCCCAGTGCCAGGGTCAGCATTCCAAAGAGAAGGGAAATAGGGAAAAAGGAAAGCTGAAGTAAAACTGTAAGCATAGTCAGAGTCATATGATTGTTCATTAGTAACGGAGTTGCCAGTCCCAATTGTGATTGTTAAATGAGGACTACCTGTATTGTTACTGAAATCTCTGTTCAGGAACCAGCAATTGTCATTACAAGCTGACTTCTAACTCTTTGCCCCTGGACAGTCCTACTGTTTTATTCCTCATTGGAAACGTATCTCAGTATTTATCACTACCTACTCCTTGACATTAAGCATTTCAATGGCAGGTGGTCATGTCACAATTGGAGTAAAGGAAAGAAAAAGGAAAAAAAAAGCTTATCGGTGTCAATAAAAGAATCAGAAGAGGCACAAACAGATGAAAGTAGAAAAATACCAGAATTTCACATAACTTACTCACCCTTTGGAAAATAGAGCCATTATGGTTGGCTGCTTGCCAGAGCTACGGGTGATCCTGGAGCTGGTTGAGGTTCCTGCAAATTCAATTTAAAAATGTTGCCAGGCAGAAATTATGGCTGTCATTTTAAAAGTGCGTAAGGTACGCTTTCAACTCCTGATTTAAAGGAACACATCTAATCTCCCTGTATTATGCTCTAGTAAGAAGACTGCCTCTTGCAATATCGTAGGGATTTTTTAAGGCTGCGATAAGGGAGTTTATGTGCTGTGTATATGTGAAGGAATGCAAAAATCTATACATGACTGGTGCACATAAGGAGGCCCTTATGCAATTTTGTTGCTACGGCAGACATTTGCCTGCCTCCCCTCTTAGATTCTTATTTATTGCATTTTCTTTTAAAATGTTTATTCCCTTTCAAAACAAAGTTTCCTTAGGGAGACTTACAACTTCTGAAAATCTCAATAAAATTATGCTAAAATTAAATGGAAGCTTCAAAGAAAGTACATAATTTCCAGACAATAAAACAAGGGAAAAAATACAGGTTAAAGACCTCCAAAACGTGATAAGATGATCATGATCAGATGGTTAGAGTGCAGTACTGCAAGCAACTCCTACTGCAATTTGGCAGATCGAATCCCACTAGACTCAAGGTTGACTCAGCCTTCCATCCTTCTGAGGTGGGTAAAACGAGGAGCCAGATTGTTGGGGGCAATAGGCTGACTCTGTAAACCACTTTGAGAGCCTATAAAGCACTATAAAGTGGTATATAAGTCTAAGTGCTATTGCTCTTGCTATGTACAACTTCAGCGTACTCAAGTTGTTTAATAAAATTGGTTTTGAGCTTGGTAAGGCTGCTTACTAGTCCATTTATTCACACATTATGTTGGCCAGTTGAGACTAGTGAGGGGGGAGAGAGAACCAAATTTGTATAAATGTTACACTTTCTTGTTTAGAGACAATTTAGGATGGTATCCCTTTAAGGCCCAAATTTACAACTAACCTCGCTCCCCCAGGCAAACGTCTGTTAAGTAGCTAATACATATCTTACTTCTGTTCTCACTATTGGACTTGCTCTTCCTGCCTCTCCGAGCTTTTGGAACAAATGGTGAAGATAATGGTGTTGAAGAGGAAGATGAGGCAGCCTCTTCAACTTCCATGCTGCTTTCCTCCTTCCCCTTGTTCTCCGCTCTCTCAGAGTCTTCATCACTGCCATAGCCACCATTTTCTGAGCATCCGTTGAGCTTCTGGCCAAATGCCAAGTTGTCTCCATTTTCTAAAGACAGTTCTCTATGGAGCAGGGCTTTGACTTTGGCAAGGTAGAGTTCCTGTGGTAGAAGGGAAAGACTAGCAGGTTGAATATATTTATAGATGAGGGGGATTTCATTCCATGAGACGCTTACTAGGATCATCATACCAGCTTACTAGGATCATCTCTTAAGCATAATCCATTTTAATTCTATAGGTTTAAACTCTTAAATTATGAAAGTTCATATTTCCACTTAAAAAAGAAATAAGGTTAGCCATTTCCGTGACTCATGGAAATCGCTAGCTTGCCAATAACTAATAAAAGTATTGCTTTAGAAAATTTATGAGCAGGTTCTAACAATGCTGATAACATGCATGTTTGCACACTCCATCACATGTAGAAAGAACATTGTGTGTCAGTCTGTGTGTGTGAAGATTGTAAAAGACATTGCTTACTTTGATATTCCACTTAAGTAACTATTTAAGATAAAACTTTTTATTAGTAAATCCGTTATGTTTTACAGTTCATTTAAGTAGCATATTTAATTATTTAGAAAATAATTTAATATTATTTAATATCTGAAATATGAATGGAATCCTCACTAATGATTTGATCCTATTATAGAACAATTTAAATTACACATTGAAAAGACAGATTTCAATCTCCCCAGCATAAGTCTGAAATTTTAAAATTTAGCTTTAGTGGGAAATTTTATACAGGTAGTGCTCGACTTACAACAGTTCACTTAGTGACTGTTCAAAATTACAACAACACTGTAAAAAGTGAGTTATGATCATTTTTCACACTCATCACCATTGTAGTATCCCCATGATCATGTGATTAAACTCAGGTGCTTGGCAACTGGTTCATACTTATGACTGTTGGAGTGTTCCAGGGCCATGTGATCGCCTTTTGCAACCTTCTGACAAGCAAAATCAATGGGGAAACCAGATTCACTTAACAACTATTACTAACTTAGCAAGTGATTCACTTAACAACTGTGGCAAGAAATGCCGTAAAATGGGGCAAAACTCACTTAACAAATATCTCATTTAACAACAGAAATGTTAGGTTCAATTGTGGTCATAAGTTGAAGACTACCTGTATTGACATTTTATTTTATCTTTTACTTTAAAAATGATCTTGCAATGTTGTTTGCTCTTTGATCAGTGGAAGAATGTAAAAAGTTTCAAATTCCAGGAGCAAAAAATGAAATAACACAATTCTACGAGCAATAGAGAATTTTCTTATTGTGAAGTCCTCAGGAAGTAAATGCTTTACTGGATTCAAATTTCAGAATGCCATGTTTGGAAGTTCTTCTGATTAAAAGAGCAGAAAGCTCAGTAGTAAACTGAGGAGTTTCCCTATTCAATTTAAGAAGTTCAAAGACTTCATAGATATGCAGCAATACCAGCAAATTAAGATGCTCAAAAATAATCTCTTTTAAAACTGAGGCTCTGGAGGTTCTGAATGATCAGGTCTTGTTTCTCTAACAGGGCCAATTACACATGGATTAGTAGCATAAGTTTGTATTTTGATTTCCAGACTGACTTAGAAAATATCTACATGAATTGACAGCAATTCTCAGGTCATGTCTTTCTTCCTATAAATTACTGGTATATATGAGAAATTTTCAGATATCCTTAAATCACAAAGCAATAGCATTTGTTTTCTCTAACAATGTGCCTTGATCAGATGTGCAAGTTGAGATATGCAACAAAAATTTGCAGGAACAAAATTAAACTTGCAGCCACCATGCATCCACTCATTTTGAAATAACTGTTAGCATTCTGAACATTAATTGTAAGGGGGGCAAAGCAAACAACAGTTGAACACAATAGGATGAATCTATTTATCCTGATTACCCACCTCAGAAAGTTCCTCTTTGCGCAACTTGGTCTCCAGATCTTTCAACTGATTTTGAACATCTACTTGTAAGAAGCCATGTATCAAACTCAGTTTTTCTTTAACACATTCCTAAAAGCCGGAAGGGGGAAAAGACTAGGTGAGTACCACAGTTAACAACCCAGATCTGCAGAAGCTTCCCAAGCTATAGAAGCAGAAGGATATTTCATGATTCTCCATGGGAAGGGTGCAGTGACTTACTCTTTCACCGAGACCATCTTCATCTTTCTCCAGATCTTTCAGCCTGTTTTTAAATCAAAACACAAAGACATCACAAATTAGTTTTCTGTTTTGTCCTCTTGAGTTTTGGAGGAAATCCCACCTCTGAAATGAAAGCCAAGTTAGAGGATCAACAACCGATTTAGATATACACAAGACTTTTGATTATCTGTAACTTTTGTCACAGAATGAATCACAGTAGGATATAGTTCCTACTGGAACAAATTCAGAAATGACTCACTAACACTGTCATATTGTGCCAAGCCAAGATTTAAGTATGGTTTGTTGAACAGGTTATGCGTTGGCTTGATAGACATAAAAACACAAATCCATGAATAGCCAAACCTCAATTTGGCTTGGCATACATGTGAACCAGACTGTTGTAGGCAATCAAAGGAGATTCTTCATTGAATGAAGATCTTAACATTCCATCAGTGCACTTCTTTTCTATACTGGAAAGGGCAGCAAGAGGGAGTGTGTAAAACCTGAGGCTTCCTCTGGATCTCTGTTAAAATCCAAGAAATAAAGGATCACATTAAAAATACCCTTTAGGATCACAACAATATATGTTGTGCTTAGATGGGGGGCAGCTTCTAAAGTAAATGAAGCCTGAAGTCATCAGCACTAAGATCAGTGGAAATATCTGACAGTCAGGAACAGTATTTGTGTTACACTTTAATCCTGCATGCATAATTTAAATATATTTTGATTGTGCATCTTGCTAAAAGCAATTCAGATGGTGTTTCGATTGAGGAAAGAATTCTCACACTTTTAGAAGATAAACCACCTCAAGTACTTGCACTGAGCATAATTAAAACTGGTGAGTGAGAATTTAATCCTCGTATATCAATAGGTCTAGTATAAAGTATATAAAGTCACTTGTCAGGCATAAGCTAAGGATAAAATGCCCGGATATGAGATAGGTGATCCATTCTTCATTCTAGGGAAACAAAGGAATCCATATATTCCTCTTCCTCATTGAAATATTTGAACCCTCAATTTGAAAAAAGCAGTAAATTCAATTTGTGTTTTAAAATCAGGCAAAAATCACTTCTTGCACTAAGAATAGGCTGGCTGATCAACCTGCCATCCAAGAAACCCCCAAACCAATAGGATTTGTTAACATTATTCCTCTGATATTGCATCTAGCAGGTTCTAATGGGCACATCTTACATTCATATGCACAGCTTCCTTTATCCAGAGCACCTGCAAATCCTTTAAGTTAGGCCAAAGGAAAATACTTGTATCAGGAAGTAATAGACCTTCTCTGGCTGACTTGAAAAACCTTAGCTCCCATTGTCTTAGTATGAGTAAAGCAGTTCAGCTGGCAGTAAATACTAATGTAATAAAAGTAACTTGTTTTACCCAAGACCAGACAAGGCAAAAAAAGAAGTGAAAACTAGTTTGATTTAAACCATCTTTCCTAAACTTGATGAGATCTTTTGGGCTACAAATCTCACCACGCTCAGCTACCTCAAGCAATCAAAGGGTTTGAAGGAGGCTGCAATCCAATTTATCTAGAGGCCCTCATATTGGGGAAAGCTAATTTAACATTCCAATAGGAGTAATCAAAATTAAAGGAGGAAAAAAGTCTATATCAATTAATATATATCTCAAAAAATGAGATTGTGTTAAAGTTCAGTTCACAGAGAAAATATCCAATTCATCTCTTTGAATAGTTCTCTTAATTTCTATGCAGTGGAGGTATAGAGGGAGCCCAAAGCCTCATCTCATACTTCAGATCGAAATCTATAGCTGCCAACACAAAGGCAGAGGTAGCGATTAAAAGCACAGGTAATGATTTCCACACACAAACAGAAAATCTATTCATAGAGACACTGAAAAACTTGCCTTAGGGCTTCAACCTTTTTTTACAGGAAATACTGTGTTTGTGTAATTGCCTGATTTCCTCTGATCCCTTCTTTATTGTAGTACCAGTTAAAATAACCATTTCACTTGATTACTACTAATACAGTAAAACAAGACAAACTGAATGCCTGCCTTTCTATCTGCTTTCACTTAAAGCTGCATCATAAATTGGAGGTGTGAGAAACAGAACACAAGATACGGGTACAGTGGGAAAAGAGTTTTCTTGTGGCTCAAAGGACTCTGTACTACTGACTTCATAGTTCAGAGTGAGCATACCATTTCAGAGACAACGACATGCAAACAGGCAAAAAGAAATTATAGGTAGATTCTGGGCTAACGATTTCCTATCTCCTTTGAAAAAAAAAACAGGTATATCTTCTAGTAAAGGTAGACAGTTATTGAATATATCAATATTTTCTCCTTTTTTCATTCAATTGTGTTTGTAGCCATACAAGAGACTGGAGCCCATGAGAAAACAGTGTTAAGACCCTCTTTGGATTACATTTCATTTACTCCTGTGTGTAAAGATAGTCAGAAACACGATCAAAATGTCAAAGCAGAGAGTAAAGTATTTCTATTACTCCAGTGAAGGCAAATGTTTTCCTGTGGAAGCATACCAGGGAACTGCCCTCTCCATACATATTCTGCAAGTACTGGTTTATATTCCGGTTTTATAATTTAGAAAGCTATATGGATATACTGCTCTTTTACAAAGACCTCTTCGTTTAAAAAAAAAGGCCTTTTTTCTTTGCCTACTACTGCCCTGATGAAGAAAAACCCTTCTGGAGACTCCAGATATGTTTCAGGTTAGAATTTCCACATTTAACACTATGTCCTAGAACTAATACAGACTAGGTTCATGATGGCAAACCTATGGCATGTGTGCCACAGCTGGCACGCAGAGCCATTTGTGCTGGCATGCAAGCTGCAGGCAAACTTACCTCACTTTGCATGTGCGCGCCTCACAGCTGATTTTCGGCCAGTTTGTGGCCTTTTTCGGCCTCCCAAAGGCTTAAGGAAGGCTTCTGCAAGCTTTGCAGGCCGAAAACTAGCCCCATTGCGTCACTTCCAGTATTTTTGGAAAAACAGGAAGTGATGAAACGGGGCTAGTTTTCGGCCTAGAAGCCTGCAGAAGCCTTCCTTAAGCCTTTGGGAGGCTGAAAAAGGCCTCAAACTGGCCGAAAATCAGTTGTGAGGTGCAGTGCAGGTAAGGGGACAGCGGGGCGTGGGTGGGTGATTGCGCAGACATGCGTAGAGGGAGTGGATTGCCTTCTGGGTGCTGGCACGCAAGCGCGAGCGTGCAAGCGCGCGCACAATTTTTGGCACAGGAGCCCAAAAAGGTTAGGCACTACTGGACTAGGTCATCAAAGAAGGATGTCAGCTAGTGGTTTGAATGGTCTATGCACAATATTGGAAGAATGAAAATACACCAGAAAGAGAGATAATAAGAAAAATACTGGCTTGTGCAGAACTGGATAGACTAACTCTAGAACTGAAAAATAAGGGGGAATCAGAATATTATGATACTTGGAATAAGTTTTATCAATGGTAGCAGAAGAGAGGGGAAGGTTGGAACAAAAATAGTTCGACAAATAGACCTAGATTGTGAATATTGTACTAATAATATGAATGTTAATGGTTTAGTAATATCTTTGTATATATGGCAGAATGATGCCACAATGGTCTGATTGTGTTTGATATTTATAGTTGTAAGCAACAAAAATATATTAAAAAAAGAAGGATGTCATCTGTTATTATAGCATTTTAAATACCCTATTCATCACCGTTTAAAGTGGGTCATATTTACTCCGATTAACATGTTTACCTTTTGACTTTTCATTCATTTTATTCATAATGCTGATTTACTTTGTAAAAACATCCCCACCTTCACTTCATGTATAATTAAAATATTTCAGCTTCATGCATTTGACAGCTGGATCATAATCATTAAAGTTTCCACTAGTACTACAACTACTACTACTATACAAAAGCTGACTTTTAAAATTGCAATAAATGTCTTATTTTGTCTGCAAGTGGCCAAATAATTATCCTTCTGTACACACTCTTCCTGTCATCTTTAGCCATTACAAGTAAACTTGCCACAAAGCTAGTTGTTTTATGTTCTTGATCACCTACAATACTCCAATATAAGCTCTCCTTTACTGTTGTAACCTGAATTTAAGATTTGTTTAGGGTCAGTCAGCAGAACTTTTTAAAAAAACCATGAAGGCAAACCCTGAACCATCTCTTGCTCCATTGTTAAAATAAGTTCCGTGAATAATTCTTAGAAATGAGAATCATTTTCATTCTACAAAATCAATATGCTGCATGACTAACAATTACTGCAATTGTAAAAAAAAGAATAAATTTAACTTTCTTTCTGACTTTTCTGTTTCCCCATCTTTGCAAAAAATATTTTTAAATGAAAGCAACCTCCTGGACCACTGACCTGTCAGAGTAACAAAAAACCTTCAGCTTTACATTGCTTCTTGGTTAATCATGCAATTCGTAAATTTCCTGCCAAAGCAAACTAGCTGAGGTTTCATTTTAAAACATTCAACCAAAGCTGTTCAAAATTTTACTGTATGATTGTATTTCTCTGTAGTGGACTCATTGCTCCCCGCTGTCAATACAAGACAGGGCAAGGGAGCACTCCAACATGCGAGAAAAATTTAAAGGACTTTGCTGATACAAGGTCTTATGAATCTTCTCTTATTACCATAAACCATGTCAAAACCAAGGGTGACAGTTCCATGATAGAAATTAGAAAGAAGCTAAAGAGATTTTATTCAGATAGAAATGTTGACTTGGATGGGATTTCATTGCTGAAGAACCACCTAAAGTAAACCTGAGAGCTAGAACAGAGATTTGGCATACTAAAGAAGCAGGAGAACGCAACTTTTATTTTGTCTCCAAATTTATTTTTCTGCTGAGGAAAAAAGCTATAGTTGTACACGTAATCTGTTTTCTACCAACCTTAAGGGGGCTTATAGAACTTAAAACCTAAAGCTGATGATGAATGGTAAAAATCAAATGCTTTCCCATAATACAAAGAAACTGACAGATGACCATAGCAACGCTATTGGAGTGAAGAGGCTGGGTTGGGGAAAGAGAGGAAGAGTGCTTCCCGTGTTTCTCTGGTATAGGATAGCTATCCATTCCAGTGAAAGCGAGGAAGCTAAAAGGACTTAGAAAAAGATGACTTGTTTTGAGCCAATGTGACAATGTGCACAGCAGTGATTATTTGGAGCAATTGTCAGTAATAATTCTGCCCAGGGAAAGAGGTCCAACAAAAAAAGCCACCTCCTTCAGAAAGAGCCAGGTTCCATTGAAATGCAGCACGCTGCTGGAAGTGCCAGAGAGCAGAAAGCCACCACCCCATCCTGCAAGCTGATGATTGCCAACAACCCAACCCATGTCAGCCCCCCCTCTTTATTTTTATGCAGAAGTCAGGGCATGTTAACCAATGCTTCCTGAACCGCGTGTGTGCGCCTGCGTTAATCCTTGCCCTAAACACAAACAAATGTTCCCGCCAAGATGCGCTTTCAACTGGAAAAGAAATTCGTTTTCACTTCCTGTCCCAGATGGCAAGGG
The DNA here is from genome assembly GCA_023653725.1 of Bungarus multicinctus. Classification (NCBI taxonomy): domain Eukaryota; kingdom Metazoa; phylum Chordata; class Lepidosauria; order Squamata; family Elapidae; genus Bungarus; species Bungarus multicinctus. The sequence goes on from CM042834.1 coordinate 160,473,407, forward strand.
GTGGCATAAGGAGAAAAAAAAAAGGCAGGCCAGAGGAAAGATGAGGCCCATGTCCTTGTGAGATATACAGTGGCTAATGTCTGATGCAGCGATTCATATGCCTACATTCCCTACCTCCACTCAAAAAGAACCTGGCACCTAGGAATGTTTTTAGTAAAGATTAACAATCCACTCACTTCTGATTCCTCTCCTTTTTATTCTCTCTTTTCTTTTTCAATAGTTGCGTTAAAGAGAGGCAATTCAAGAGATCCCAAGCCTGAAGGCCCTAAAAACCTGATAACATAATTACCTGAATTGATTTTAGGAACTACCCAAATTGAATTAAGTTTTGTCACTTGACAAGTATGGGGGAGGAGGGGGGGGAGAGAGAAGCAGGAAAATAGCGCAGTGGTCAAACAATCCTAGGAACAAGAAACAGAACAGAATCCCCCCTTCTTTTTATCCAAGTAAATACCTTCTCCTTCCTCCAAGGGAAAAAAATAAGGCATCTTATGTACAGAATTTCAAAGGCCTTGCGCTCCTGGTCACTACCGGTATCTCTGCCCCCAAAGTGGGGAAACTCCCTAATTAAGGATATATCCTTTTTTGCAAACCAAGGAAGCCACAAAAACGCTTTCTCCTAGTTTCCCCCCCTCCCCCCCCCCCCAAGGGCACCCGAGTGACTCAGAAATCCGCTGCAGGCTATTAAAAGTGGGGAGTTTGAGGCGGGGGGGGGGGGGAGAAAGAGACCTAGCACCTTTCTTTACTTATCTCCAAACAGTTCCGGGCTGCCTTGCCGCACTTCCCCCCCCCCCCCCCTTCGGGAACTTTTTCGTCTCCCTGCGTAACCCAATGGCCTCGGGACGCGTTTGGGAAAGCGGGATATGGAAACCGGGAGTCCGAGATTGTCAGTTCGGAGGGCAGAGGGGCTCACCATCAAACGGGAAGAGGGTAGGAAGCACGAGGGGGTCCCGCTCCCCTTGCCCCGAAATGCGAGGGGAGGAGGGGGAAGACTACGGGGACTATGAAGGGGGAAACCCCCTTCCCCCGCCCCAGATTTAAGGAGGGTGCCCGAAGAGCAGCCCCGGCCACGCAGAAGCTGGGCGCACGGGGCGGGGGGGGGGGGGGAGAGGTCAATGTGTCCTCGGGACAGGACGGGGGAGCGAAGAACCTTCGGCCGGGGATCCGCCGGCCGAGCCCCACTTGCGCCGAATACTCACCGCCTGCGCAGCTCCTCCGGGGTCAGCGGAGCGGCCTGGGCGGGCATCGGGACCGGCAGGACAGCAGGCAAGGATCCGACGGGAGCCGATTTGGCGCGCACCGGGGAGGGAGGGGGCGGAGCGGCTTCGGGACAAACCATCTTGCAAAAGGGGGGGGGGAGAGGAGAGGGGAGGGAGGAAAGGGCGGAACTTATCAAGTCGCCATTCAGGGAGAGGGAGAAACCAAACGGCGGTTTGTGGGGGGGGGGGGGGAGAGGTGAGGGAGAGGGAGAAGCGGACAGGCGAGGTGGGAGCGCGCGCGGGAGTTTTTCTCTGTGCGAAGCGGTCGCTCGTTATTTTCGGCTTTCTGGTTTCGGTATTGCCGGCAGAGTCAGGCTGCAGCGCGGGGGACAGCAATATTTCGCCTCCCCCCCCCCTTCCTTTCTGACTTTAGCTCAAGCAACGAGAATAGATTCCCTTTGGCCGTAGAAGCTCGTTACAGATAATAGCGTAGGAAATTTTGCTGGCTTAGTTCAGTCCGGCACTTTCCCTGCTTCTCCTGACCACCAGGAAAATTCAAATAAAAAAGGCAGTGATCTTCCCCTACAGCTTGTTCCCACAGTATCTGAATATTCAAAACATGTGGCCTTTCAGATTTTTTGGCTGAAGCTCTTTTTTGATCACTGTATTTTCCTGATGCACAGAGTTATTTTGGGCTCAGTGATCCATATTGTGCTAATATTCGTAGTATACCTTTGGACTATATTTGATTAATAAAGGAGAATATCTGTATCTCAGGGCTGAACTGTGGAATTTTTGGTGCTCTCTGAGCTTGGTTATTTACTTGCAGTCATTTCATTACTAGATCAAAATATCCTGAATTATGGACCTCATCAATTTTGCCTTCGCTACCTATTTTCAATGTGATAGACAAATATACCAACGAATCAGAGGAACGCTCATTGGGTTCACCGCTCTCAGGACTCAGAGACAGTAATGCAATGTCTAGAAATTACAGCATTCCCACACATAGAACCAAACGCATGGATCCGACACCTTTATCATCATAAAAAAAGAACAGCTAGAGAAAACACATGGAACAATCAACATTTTGAAAGGAATAAAATTCACAAGTAAAAAAAACACAACACTCTACTCTTTCTGGATATCCTTATCAACAAAGAAAATGGCAGCAGAATAGAAATACTATTGGAAAAATAACCCACACTAACCAAGTGCTCCATTACCAAGATAACAATCTACCATGGCACACAAATCAACTAAAGTCCTCCAGAACATCTTAAATAAACCAAAAGACCCAGCAGCTTAAGAAGAAGAAAAAGTGAGCCATTTACAACACAGTTTAAGAAATGTAACAACCACTAGGTAGGATAGAGAGGCAGAGGACTAACTGAGCACATCCATGAACATTAACTAGCAGCCAGAATACAGGATAAAAACTTGATTTCACAACACATGGACATACTTAACCATAGTTTCAGCTAGGAAATTGTCAGCATCCAAGCCAGCTAAATACAAGGGAATTCCTGAAAAGTTAGCACTCAGACAAATCAGCCATTATCAGGCACATAGAGATTAACTATATTTATGCAATGTTCAAAAGAGACAATAAAAAGCTAAGAAGGAAACAAAAGACCAGAACACATCCTCTCCAGCAGCCAACATTCAGATAAGCAGGGATTAATATCAGACAAACCATCAGGCAGAAAACAATACCCTAATCAAGAAATTACCAAATAAACAGTCAAGCAGACAATCAGAGAATAATACCCTAATCAAGGAACTACCAAAGCAACAACCACACTACATTCACACTGGCAGGCCAAGCTTCTATATATAAAGGAAGCAAACCCCACACTCGCTAGCATTGATAACTTTACCTAATCAGGTAATTAAATGCCTGCAAACAAAAGTCAAGATCAGAGAGCACCAAGAATTAGATACTTCCTTGGATCAACAATGAGACAGGGACTCACCAATCTGGAGGCATCAGATTTGTTCTTTGCCAAGGCATGAGCTTCCAGTTAATTTCTTATACAATCCAAACAGCAATTTTGACCTTTACTACTCATCCCAAGACAAAAGAGCAGAAGGCTTTCATGGGTCTGCCAGCATTTAAAAATTTCTTTAGGCCTCTCTTTGTATGTCTCCCACCTCCCATTTATGTGGCATCTGGTGAAGGAAAGGCAGGATCACCATAGGCAGAATTGAAGACTAATTGCAGTACTGTGTAGTAGGCAAAAGAACTCAAGAGCCCTATGTGAAGAACATTTCTCTACCCACCATCCTCCATGGCCTACAAAGGATCAAATAACAAAAGTAATTTAATCTGAAGATGCTAAGCTAGCAATTGTTTATTTATATGGGATGGATTGATGCTGATCAGATGGAGCAGCACAAGAAAGAAAGAGTTGAAAGGGATCACTAGGCCACTGAGTCAAACTCCCTGCCCGGTTCTGGAATCCAAACTCAAGCATGCAGATAAATAGTGGTCTAATTTTCACTTGTACAACTCCAGTGAAAGGGAGCTGACTACTACAGTTTCACTGTCAAAATATTTCTAGCTTGGGGAAATTTTGGAGGTGTTTAAGGCAATCTTACCTTTCTGCAACTTAAATCCCTTATGATAGGGGTCTCCAACCTTGGCCACTTTGTGATTTGTGGACTTCAACTCCCAGAATTCCTCAGCCACTATTCGCTGGCTGAGGAATTCTGGGAGTTAAAGTCCACAAGTCATAAAGTGGCCAAGGTTGGAGAACCTTGCCTTATGAGTCCTATGTAGCCTTCCCTTTTCTGATATTCTTTCCAGTTTAGGTTACTTCTGTATCTTCTTCCTTGATGGGTTGTCCTTCTTCCCCATCTTCTGCATGTTTCTTTTTCATTCTCAGATGACCACTCTAGCAAACTGAAGAAAATCTCCCTAAGATCACTAAGCTTAGTTATATGTAAATTCACATGAACCAAGATAACTGTGGTGTATACAGTATCAGCAAACAAAGGACAGAACATGAACTAGGTGTATGCTGTAGTCTCAGAAATATATTTTATATAGGCCAAATAATTCTATACCATTGTGCTAAACAAAAGAAATCAACTAGAAAGGAAATCCAGAGAAGCTGTCTTAAAATAATGTAAAGATGGATGTTATCCAACTATAAAAAAGCATTCTTTAAAATTCAGACAATAAAACTATTTAGAAGGAGAAATTGACAAAATTTCACATTTAAGATTGTAGTTCTGTCCAAGCTTTCACATTAAGAAGAAAAGCTAAGAAGAATATAAATGAAGGAACAATTTGGTCTAATCAATAACACATAATAGACAATGTTTGGGGGAATCTTGCAGTCAACTGAATGCACCAGTTTAGGTAGTTTTCATGCTCCTCGGTCTACGCATATATAGTAACACCATTACTTCTGGATGCTATTAAAGTTGCTGGTTGTCATCTCTAAAACCTTTCATGATTTAGGGAATCTGTGGAACTGCTTTCTCCTAATAACATTGGCCTCCCAATAAGATCAGGTGGAGTGGATGCTTTGTGTCATCTTGCTCAGGGATTACCTCCTACAGGGGCTACAGAAATAAATGTCCTTATTTGCTACAGTGGCTCCTTTTCGTGTCCATTCTCCTGGCTGGAGAAGCAAGCCTGGCTTTTTCCTTTCAACATTATGAATTAAATGTGTTTGTTAATACCAATAGAAGAGAATATAAGCAGTTCAGGATTGCCCCATAGTGCAGTGGTCTCCAACTTTTATGGCTTGGCATCCCGGCAAGAGGGGAGAGGGGAAGTGATCTACGCAAGTCGAGTTGCACATGTGCATGTGTGCTCGCATACGTCAAACTGTGCACATGCACCGGCCAGCTGTTTGCGTGGCCCAATTCTGAACAGGCCATGGCCCGGTAGTGGGCTGTGGCCCTGGGGTTGGGGACCCCTGCTGTAGAGTCCCTCAGTGCTCTCTGAGCTTGTCTGATTGCCTGCAGACATTTTGTTACGTAGTGTGGTAATGAAACATCTGCAGGCAAACAGCCAAGATCAGAGAGCACTGAGGACTAACAAGGAGACTGACCTATTATTTATGAATCCATTATTTAAGACAGTAATTACATATAAATTCACATTTGCATAATCCCTCTTTAAAGCAAAGGGAGGTGTTTGACCTACCTTGGGTCATCGGAGGTACCCCCTTCTCCCTCTATTGTTTGGAGTACCCCCATAAGGTCTGAGGTGGAGCCTGAATAAATAGTTGGGAGAAGACCTTGTGCTTTCAAAGATTAAAAGCTCCTGGGGCAAAATGCCCAACATGAACCAAATAAAATTTCTGAAAGACAAACTCCTTTGACAGGGGTTTAATGCAAGCAACATTACTCCCAGTTAGCTGAAATTGGAAATGTTTCACAGAAGCTATGCAGATACACCTTCTCCCCCACTCCCATATATATTATATAGGGGAAATGTATACAGGTAGTCCTCGATTTACGTCCACAATTGAACCCAAGATTTCTGTTGTTAATTGAAACAGTCGTTAAGTGGATTTTGCCCCCTTTTATGACCTTCCTGGCCACAGTTGTTAAGTGAATCACTGCAGCTGATATGTTGGTAACATGATTATTAAGCGAATCTGGCTTGATTTTGCTTGCCAAAAGATTGCAAAAGGTGATCACATGATCTTGGGAAACAGCAACAGTCATAAGTATGAAACAGTTTCCAAACATCTGAATTTTGATCACATGATCATGGGGATGCTACTGTGGAAAATGGTCATAAGTCACTTTTTTTTCAGTGCTATTGTAACTTTGAATGGTCACTAAATGAACTGTTGTAAGTTGAGGATTACCTGTACTCTATGTATGGAGAGTTTTGCATTTTTTTTCCAGCTTCTGATTGCCAGGGTAAGATGGCTCCAAAGGTATATGCACATTTAGGGCATTTATGGGCTCAAATCCCATTAAAGGGATGAATGTAGAAGATATAGTATAGAAGCTTCCTATATGCCTGAACAGTCCCTATAAGAAGGAAACCAATCATGTAGTGCCTCCTACTGGTTAGGAACTAATATAACACTTTTTTACAATTCTGTTTTTTTCCTTCAAGTCACTGCTGACTCTTGGCAACTGTCTGAACAAGTCCCTGAAGTTTTCTTGGCTATATTTTTGGAAGTGACTTGCCCTTGCCTCCTTGTTAGGGTTGAAAGAGTGTGACTGGTCGAAGGTCACCCAGATGGCTTTGTGCCTAAGGCAGATCTAGAACTTATGGTCTCCTGGTGCCTTAATTGCTACACCAAATTGGCTCTCCAAAATGCTTATTTAAAAATGCTTATTTTATCTCAGAGCCTCTTGTAACATTTTTTTTCTCTGGAGTTTCCTTATAAAACCTGTAATTTATTTGTAACCAGTGAGTATCTGTAAGGTTCTTCATTAAGCAAGGAGAAGCTTGGGAAAAAATGGCATCTTCACAGATTAATGAATCTTTAATTTTATTTCCAAGAATGTCTTTAGGATCACATATTGTCAGATGCAGCCATAGTCTTGAGAAGGGGATTAAGCTCTATACAATAGACTGAGGGACCATGGAAAGAATGACTCCATATTTGAAATTATTAGATGGGAAAAGGCTGTCAATTTAATTAATAAATATTACTGACCAAAATATAATCCCAAGAAATTTCAGTATTCAGTAAATTTTGGGATTTTCCCCACAAACTTTCATTTGTTGACCATTCATGCTAGCAGAGCAGAAAAAGGTACATTGATAGATGATGCAATGAGAAGAAAGTAGGTGGAAAAATCTCAAATGAACATTTTGGCATAATGCTCAATTCATGCTTAATCCATAATGTGGTTTCTTTGGTTTTGAGTTTAGCCCAACCAATTGTGGTTTATTCATGAACTGTCATTAAACAACAGTGAGCAAGCACATTATGTGAACTTAACTGATATCTTGTAAAAGCTCTGGCAAAGCTCCTTTGTTCTGTAGCTGATCCAGCTACCCAGGAAAAATAATATAATAATACCAAGATGGCACTAAGCCATATCTTAAGATGCTGGAAAATGTATTCAAGAGGAAGTGCCTGGAAAAGAAGTGGCATGGTCTGTCTTTGCGGCTTGCGTTTTGCTGCTTTAGTTTTTTTAAAAATACGTTTTGACTGTATATCTGGCATATACTTTCTTTTGCCCTTTTTCTGTTACACTGGTTTTATCTAGATTCTATATGTGACTCCCCTACTTTCTATGTGGTCAAAACCAGACCATTATAAAACGAACGTGTACATCACGAAGCCCATCCTATGGCTATTGACATATCCTGTTTTGCAAATGTGCTGTTCATTTGCATCTGCAGATGTATCTGCACAGTGTGTGATGTGACAGACGAATGCCAACCCATCTTAAATCTAAGATTGACAAGACAACCATCCACCCTGTTTCACCGTATTGCACTGAATGCTGGGTAGCAACAACAGGGACCGAAAGCTATCTCCATGTCATGGAAATGCGAATGCTGCGTTGGATATCGGGCATCTCCCTTCTTGATCACATCACAAATGACACCATTCCACAGCATTTTGGTGTGGCACCAATTACAGAGAAGATGAGAGAAGACCGGCTCCGCTGGTATGGACATGTCCAGAGAACAGTAACTTCCACCGTTGCCAAGACTACCTACCAATTAGAAGTTAATGGCTGGCAACTCCGCGGGTGTCCAAAACAGAGATGGCAGGACACTGTCAACAAAGATATGCAAGCCCGGGGCCTGTGCCTTGGAGATGCAGCTGATTGTGCAAAGTGGCATTCAGTGATCCGAAAAGCAGACCCTGCACCTGCAGGAATACACTAGGAAGAAGATGATGATGTATCTACATTTGTAAATGTGGTGCATCATAGTGTTTTTATTTGTCTTGGTAGAGATACGTAATACAGATGGATCTTTTACCTCTGTTTAATCTACATTTCTCTGAGCATCATTTGGGTCTCTATGAAACAGGTACTTGATGTTCAAGTCCATCCTCTGAGTTTAGGGGGGAAATTCTTTGGCTTTAAGTTTTTGATTCTGGAAAAAGAGTGATTTGGGTCCAGCTACCTTTCTCCAACAAGCGTGTTTTATGAATGCCCAGAACACAACTTCCAAATTCCTAATTTTTCCACTGGCTCTGAAAGATTGGAATACCTGTTTGAAAAACTAGAAGAAAAAAAATGTTATGAGGCATTATATAGGAGGCATTTTGTTATATGATGGCTGTATCATGGAGAGTGGTAGTTAAAAACCTGTAGCATTAAAACAGTCATAATGTGAAAAAAGTACTATTGCCACTTCTACAGTGGTTTAATGCACCACTTCCCACTCACTCCCCTACTTTCTATGTGGTCAAAACCAGACCATTATAAAATGAATGTGTACATCACGAAGCCCATCCTATGGCTATTGACATATCCTGTTTTGCAAATGTGCTGTTCATTTCTGGCACGGTGATTGGTTTCTAGTTCTAACTTTAGTCCCTACCTCTCATGGCACCCAACCAGCCAAGATGGAAAAACCTATTTAACAGGGAGATTTAATGAGAAAGGGGCAGATTAGGCTTCGTTGAACAAGAACAAGATACCGTGTCTCACCTCCTGATGATTCTGAATCATAAACATGTGTTTAAATAAGGTTTTAAAGTAACCGAATTGAGCCAACCAACTTGTAATTTAGACAGATGTATTTTGATACATGTGGAAATGCTCACTAGGGGAAAAATATCAGAGGCCTGCTCCTGTGAGATGCTGCTGCTATCCCTAAAAGCTAGCTAAATGAAACAGGTCAACCACTGGACAAAATATGAATGCAACACCCAACAGGAAAGCTGGTACATAATCCAGAAAAATACTTGCTGGACCACGGCAGATGAAATTCAAAGCTCTTCTAATCCTTCCATGCTTTGAATAAATATGTCTTCCTATTTTCAGGATGCTGCAAGACAGAAGATTAAGGCTGGTGCATCATCTTGTCAGAATCAGTACACACTATGTGGGCTCCAGAATTGAAAAACCTGCAGTACTGCTATACCACCACATGATGGGGATCTTAACTTGATTTTAAAACCTCGAATTGCTAAACATTGAAGCAACATTTATTTCTAGCGGAGGTATGAGCCAATGTGCTTTTGAGAAACACTTTGCTTTTGGGGGGAAAGGGAGGAATGGAGTCTAATTCCCCTGTATAATTCCATCCAAGCAGGACGCTCACTAGAGCTAAGAAATGGCATAGGAAATCAAAGAGAAGCTTGAGGTTTGCTTACTGCTGAAACCAACCACAAAATCTGAGAGAAAATAGCATATTAATTTATTTGCATTGATTGGGGTTTGTTTTCTCTTTTCTTTTATAAAATCCACTTATCAGGGCTCCGGTAGTTACCCCAATTTAAATCACTTAGCTGATGGCACGGGCAAGTCTTAGGAATGAAGCAGAAGTGGTATTCAGCCAGTTCTGACCAGTTCTGGAGAACCGGTAGCGGAAATTTTGAGTAGTTCGGAGAACCGGCAAATCCCACCTCTGACTGGCCCCGCCCCCATCTATTCTCTGCCTCCTGAGTCCCAGCTGATTGGCTGGGTCTCCTTTGGTTGCCCTGCACAGGAAAAAGGAGCTGGAAAGCAGGTCAGTGGGATGGGGAGGGAATGGGGATTTTACAGTATCCTTCCCCTGCCACACCCACCAAGCCACGCCCACCAAGCCACAGAACCGGTAGTAACAAAATTTGAATCCCACCACTGGAATGAACGGTTTGCAAATGTTCATTTGCTGTATGTAAATGTTCAGGTTATCGTTTGTGAAACAAGAGCTTTCACACAATTGACTGTTTTCTGAGAGATATGGCAATGGCCAAGGTTTCCCCAAGAGTACTGGGTTACGGAGGTTGCTAATAACAACAACAAGAACAACAATTTATTTAATTTGTATGCTGCCTAACTCCCAGGACTATGGGCAATTCTACAGGTACTGCAAGCAATCCTGCATTCCCAGCAATTGGCATTTGTCTTTGAGAAATTGCCATATGGCCATTAATAGTATTTTTCAAGCAGTAGTTTTTCCTATTAAAACAATTATGGGCAACTCAAAGCCTCAGCCACATGCAACCCCTTTTTTGTATCTGTCCCCCAGCTAGAAAACCTTTTAGCTGGACTGCTGAACTTCTGTATTTTCTATTTTGAGACAGGAAATACATTAAACTGTTCTATAAACTCTAGGCTTAGCACACTTTTTAAAAGATAAAGGCCACCCCACCCCCCAAACAGAAAAATACAGTTAACCCTAGCTCTAATCACATGCATGATGGTCTGACCATCCCCCTCTGTGCTGCTGCCCTATTTATTACGTACTTCTGAAAATGACCAAGCGTGCTAGAATAACAGATCAATTCAAGGAGATGCTGTGAACATCAGTCAAAGGTCCTCTAGTGTATCATCAACAACTATGCACTGGCATCGATAAACAATTTGGTCAGGTTCACAAAAAAGTGTATTCATCTTTAATGCCTTCGACAATTTTATCAGTGTTAAACTAGACTTCCGTAACCTTACACCATTAAACATATTGGAAATTCCAGGCAGGCTGGCCTCTGGTTGAGAAGGATGGAAGCCACATTATATATCCAAAGATACTAGCTTTGGAAATTAGATACTAGGCTGTGTTTTTCATCCTAGTGTTTATCAATTGCATTTGCTATCCTCAGTCTTAGTTTTATTTTTGTTTATTTTTCCCCTTGATTGTTTTACAGTTTATTTATTTCTTTGTCCAGAATGTGCTGGCTTAGAGCAGACGTAGTATTCAGCAGGTTCTGACCAATGGTGGGATTCAAATCTTTTTACTACTGGTTCTGTGGGCGTGGCTTGGTGGGCGTGGCAGGGGAAGGATACTGTAAAATCTCCAGTCAGAGGTGGGATTTGCCAGTTCTCCGAAGTACTCAAAATTTCCACTACCGGTTCTCCAGAACTGGTTAGAACCTGCTGAATACCACCTCTGGTTCTGACCAGTTCTGGAGAACCGGTAGCGGAAATTTTGAGTAGTTCGGAGAACCAGCAAATCCCAACTCTGACTGGAGATTTTACAGTCTCCTTCCCCTGCCATGCCCACAGAACTGGTAGTAAAAAAATTTGAATCCCATCACTGCTTAAAAGGTTGTGTCCTGTTCAGGCCACATCCCTCAGCATGAGCTCAACATGGTCCTGGATTGACAGAGAATGAAGCTGTACAAATTGCCATTGATAAGAGAGATGGGGCTTTTTCAGACATAAAAAGTACCTGGCAACTCCCCTGTCTTTGTCTGTACTACATAAATCCTCTTTTTAATCTCTGATCAGTCTTTTCACATCGTGAAGCTTCTTTTAGTAAACTATTCTAAAAGCATTCTGCCTGGTTTGATTTGTGAGTCACAGAACATGTTCAGGAAGGAAAGGGAAATTCCAGCAAAGGTCCTGATTTTGGCCCTTAATTCAGAGTCAGAACTGAAATTAAATCTTGATATTGCCATAACCACAAATTACCCTTGTTTCTTCATCAAACTTAAATGAGTTGAAATAGTTTGATTATTTTTTAAAAAAATAGTTCTATGTTTTTTGTTTCTCTTTTCTATTTACATGTTTTTTGTGTGAATTAAAGCTGTAAAATCAATTTAAAATCTGGGGGAGGGAAACCTGGATGCACTGCTTGATGCATTTCTTTTTTACAGTCTTTCTGGCCAAACACTTTATTTTTCTTGCTGCTTCTAAATTATCTGAGCTCCTTTGTAGGCAGCCAATCTGGCATTTTCCACAAGTCTTAGCTCTTACTCATCCCCCTAATAGAATGGGAGTGATGAAAATTGTAGACCCACACAGCTGTAGGATGCTAAAGACTTGGGAAAAAAATTAAACAAATGGCTGGGATGGGTGTCTGCTGGGGGCAAATTGTGACATATGCATCCTGATGCAGTACAAAGAACGAGACATCCACACCTACATCAGATGTTGTTACACAATTGTAACATTGGTGTGATGATATCATGGCACATGTGTCGACATTTTGATTATTATAGTTGCATTTTATGTCTGTATTTATTTTATTTGTTTACAGTCCAAAACTAAGTCACAGAATTTAAAGAAACGGGCGGTATGTACTGTTAGTTATACATGATGCCTTATAGCATTTCGAAGTATTAAAAAAGCAATCTTAAAGACCGTACTAGATATAGCGAAGGAAGAAACCATTTCTTCTTTTTTTAACCTTATCCAGTTTTGACTGCTCCAGTGAAAGACAGGGGGAAAAACAACCCTCACTGAAACTCGTGATGCTTTTAGCAGAAACAAGGCTGGTTATTCTTCAGGATCTGGTCTCCAATTCAGATGTGAAAGACACAGACATTTCTGATGGATGTGCATTTGTATATGAATAGCCTTTATAAGCCTCCACAGAACGATTAAGAGAGGCCCAGCCAATAGCAATGGAGATTCAGCTTTAACCAGCTGCATTTTATCAAAGCATCATTTTCTCCTTATAAGAAAGAATTGCATGATTTACTAGGATGGGGTCCAGATTTTGAGTACCCCACTTTAAAACAGCCTTGGAGTGAGGAATGAGGATCCAGATACTCCTGACCTATACCTCCCAGCAGCCTCAGCATGGCCAATAGTGAAAGATGATGGGATTTGTTATTCAACAGAGTTTGGACGACCTTCCAAAAGAGATTAATTTGATGGAATTGCTATGGCACACTGCTGTAGATTTCTCCCTCGGCCAACTATGGTAGCTGCATTTCTCAGTAAATGGCCAGCAAGTCCTGCCCGGTCTCCTCCCATCTCTAGTAACCACAGTAGCTGCCAGTGTCATAGCTCTGGCTCCTTTTCTACTGCTGTCATCTGGGTCCCAGCTGCTCCCAGTTTGGTGAACTAGCAACTGCCTTTCCCTTAGTTGTCTAATGAATCACTAATGATAGCACTAGCCTTCACCATTCATGACTATATTGGCTTCAGGAAGAGAACATTGTAGTAGGGCCAACCCTAGACACGCTGGGACCTGAGAGAAATCCAAATGGCACATTGCTCCTGGCTAATTAACACAAAGCACGTGACCTTGCTCTCCAGTGGCTCTTGAACATTTTTGGGAGGCCTGCAGCAAAGAATGTGCTTGTGGACTGAGCCCCTGATCTATGGGTGCAATCACATGGTAGAACTCGAAACCTAGTTATTCTCCTGGCTGGAACCCTTTTTAGCCTAACTTGCCCAATTCTTTGGTATAGTTCCTGTGTTTTGAAATGAGCTGGCAGAGCTTAACCTTTGATTCAAAGCCAGAACATTCAACAATTGAAAACCCTGGCTCAGTAGAAACTGAATCTTTTGAGGGCTTTGCCAGCAAAGAAGTCAAAAACTGTCTGACTTGGAGGCACAGTATTTTTCTTCTAGGCAAAGACATTTCCTGATCATTTGCATCAGGTGCTGTTGGCAGCTCTCCATTCATGAGTCATTCATTTCCCCACCCCCATTTTTCACCCCCACTGAGCAATGGAGCAGCCACCAAGAAGGCTAGAATAGGAAGCAGTCCAGTCATATTATGAAATGGATTAGTGAAACTGAAAGGGGACGACCTCTTTGGCGGCTTGCTGTTTTGCTGACCTCTTGCAACATGCAGCTAATGGGACTGAACGCCACCATGCCTGTTAAAAGTCTGTGAAGTGAAGAAATTGCCTTTGACCTGCCTAACTTCTTCTCCTCCCTGCCTACAACACTTGTTGCTTTGAGGTGACCGATCTGCAAAATCTACTTTATTGTGGTTGCTTGAAAGAGCAAGGAAATACTGCACAGAACCGAGATCCCCAAATGGCTAGATTTAGCTGTGTTAGTAAAACTGGCATAGTTATTGAATGCACTCATTTGGATGCTTGGAATTGTTTTAGTGATACATCATTGGAATCTAACAACAAAATGTCCAATAAAAATTAAAAGTGAGTGGGGAGGAGGGCGAAAGCTATATGCACACTAGCAAGTTCAAATATAAATTATATATAAAATACAAAACAGTAGAGACAGCCCAAACTAAAACAGCCATAACAATAACAGGGAACCACAACAGGGCCCTCACAAATGCATTAACCCACATCTGAGACCAGAGTCAGGTCTTAAGGGGTTTCTAGAACCCAAGGAGAGAGGGTACCATCCATATCTGTGGGGTGCTGTATCCAGAGGACAGGAGCTATGACAAGAAGGCACCCTCCTTGGTCCTACATAATGACAACATTTAATAAAAGAAGAGACCTCGAGGGCACCCACTCTGCCAGAATGTTCTACGCAGGCTAAAACAATTGGAGATATGCAGTCCTTAGGTTCTGTTATTATACCCAATCTTAATAAAACTAGTTTAAGCCTTCCTGTGACATTGATATCCTACTGTAATCAACCTTAGGGGGCTAATACCAGGAAAGAACAGAATTTTGCCAGCAACAATTTATTTCCTTCCTTCCTTCCTTCCTTCCTTCCTTCCTTCCTTCCTTCCTTCCTTCCTTCCTTCCTTCCTTCCTTCCTTCCTTCCTTCCTTCCTTCCCTTCCTTCCTTCCTTTCCTTCCTTCCTCCCCCCTCCTTTCTTTTGGTTTGGGAATATTGAGCTTGGGTCTCATATGAGAACAGCATTCCTTTTAGAAGCTTTGCTAAAGTTTAAATTCTTCCATGTAAGATGCTGGTCAGCCTTCTCCTCCAATTACTCCCTGGTAGCACTAGGGAGTAAGCACTAGACAGGCAGGAAGAGGAGAGGATGAAATTAACAGCATATAGGCAATACCTTCTTCACTTGCAGAAAAGATCACAGAGAGAATAGGTTACAACTGACCAAGCTACAAAATGGAGGAAATTACTGCTAAGTGCGGACAACAACATCGGTTGGTGTTTTTGGCAAGAAATGGTAAGAGTAGGTAACTAATATTTACACATCTTAAAATTTCTTTTTTTCCCCATCTTTAGTAAACATTCTACCATGATACATGAATTGTTCCTTTTTTATAGTTCATATATAATGGATAATTGTTTATTCTATTTTCCTTGTCAAACAGAACTACTTTTTAAAATTCTCACTGCACAGTACAAAATCTATTCAGCATTTATTGCAAATCGTTTTGTTTTCAGCCAAAACCATTTGTATACAAAAGTGAATGTCCCCAACCAATGCACCTCTAGTGTCTCCACGAGCTCCTTATTCATTTCTCTATAAACACCTTAAACAAATAACAAGACTTTACTCATCCTTGTCATATTCTTTGCTCAATGGTGAGCCATTCAATGCTGAACCATTCCTTAAACATTTGACATATATACTACCTTTATTGTATTCCACAACCAACTTTCATATTCATGCAAAACACTCCATTATTCAATCTTATTTGCTTTTATCACACATTTTTTTGCAGATTAACAGAGTTGGAAGGGATCTTATAGGTCATCTAGTCCAACTCCCCACCCAAGCGGGAGACCCTACACTATTTCTGACAAATGGCAGTCCGCTCTCTTCTTGAAAGTCTCAAGTGATGGCGCTCCCATAACTTCTGAAGGCAACTTCTGTTCCATTGGTTGATTGTTCTCACTGTCAGAAAGTTTCTTCTTATTTCCAGGTTAAATCTCTCCTTGTTCAGTTTCCATCCATTATTCCTTGTCTGGCCTACAGGTGCTTTAGAATTTTTTCTAAATTAGCAGGCATTCATACCTTTTCTCACATGCAAACATCTCTCAGTGATCTGCTGAAAAACAAAAAATGGATTTGGACATCCATTGCTTGGCATAAAGCCATCTTGCCCTTTCCAAATTTTATTCATTGCCAACTTATACTTCGTTCATCAGAATTTTGCCCAATACTTCTCAAGCACACTTCACAAACTGATCCTGCTGTAATTGCTGCATTTATTTATTTTTGTTGCCTTCCCCTTTGCTTACTAGAGCAAGAACCACACTTGTCCAATTGTGAGGCATAGATGCAAGTCTTCATAAACTCCTTAAACAAGAAAGATAGAAACAAGAAAGAATATGATCACTTAGGTCAAAGTGGCCCATATAACATGTCAGATTTTTCTGTCACACTAAGGAGCAGCAGACTTAAAATGCATAAAAGAAACATTCTCCTTTTTCTTTAACCTAGGAAACTTTGGGTGCTAGATTCCTTGGCTGTGGTCTCAGTTCTGGAACGTGGGGAGAGCTAAAAGCAGGGAGAATGATCCAGGAAAGCAGCCCTGAAAAGGATCAAATCTTAGGCTGCTACAAGGACATATCATCAGTGGTTTAAAAAATGGTATGTTTATCATATCAGAAGCTACATATTGAAAAGTGAGATGAAATGTTTTTATAAAACATTATCAGTTATTAGTGCATATGTTTGGGGAGGGGGCATAAGAAAAGGTAAACATCCCTT
Organism: Bungarus multicinctus; assembly: GCA_023653725.1. Taxonomy (NCBI): domain Eukaryota; kingdom Metazoa; phylum Chordata; class Lepidosauria; order Squamata; family Elapidae; genus Bungarus; species Bungarus multicinctus. Next base: position 160,489,997 of record CM042834.1, read on the forward strand.
CCCTGCCCAGATAAAACAAAGAAACAAAAACACAATGTTGCTCGGAGAAAGACAAACAAGGTTTCTTGCTGGTCTAAGCCATCTGATTGCCTGCGGAGTCAGGAAGAAGCCAGTGACCTCTTTAGCTTTCCTGGGAATGTTTGTCTTTGGGGCTTGATTTTCAGCATAGCCTTCCTGCACTGAAGAGTGAAGACCTCTTGTGCAGCCATCACAGTCAGGCACAGGAGACGGGAGAGGGCCGGAAGGAGGCAGCCTGCAAAAGCTGGGCTGCCGTTTACAAAATGTGTCCCATTTAATCAATGTTCTCTCCACAAAGATGGCTCCATTATGGCCGCCCCCAATGTGCTCATCTTCTGCAGCAAGGAAAAGGGAAGCGCATCGAGGTTTCTTGCATGAGAAATATCAATCAAGAATTTTTCCTCATCACAAACAGAGCCATGCGTGAACCTTCACGAAATCCAGGAGCACGTGTTGGTTTTGGACATAACAAAAATGGAGATTTCTATGGGCCTTCAAATGCCACTCTTGAAATGTAAACTTGGGGAGGAGACTTGCAAATTCGTGTTGTGAAGAAACAGGACAACTTCTGGATTTGGTGGGGCACGTGACAACACCTACAAGCTTTCTTCACTTGCCTGCCTCCTCCCAACCTACTTCTTGAAAAGGCCCATTCCTTTTCAAAACTGAGTAATCATAAACTTCTCTCAGTACAGAAATCAGAGCATCAGGCACTGTGGCTTCTGCTCAGAGCAGCTTCCATGCTGACCTAGCTAGCTTACTTGACCTTACATGAAACAGAGGCTTCTGGTTGACCAATCTCTTCCTTGTTGGAGGCCACAGAGCTGTTCTGAGCAGAAAACAGAAGGTACTCAGTAGAGGACTTTCGTGTGTGATATACCTTGTGATAGTTGAGTGAAGCAGTCACATGGGCGTCTCCCTTAACAACCACTTTTGCTCAACAATTGAGATTTTGGTCCCAATTGTGGTAATAAGTTGAGAACTGCCTGAATATTTATGCATGCCTATTATGGTGTGTACATATAATACAGATAGTCCCCGAGTTACGATCACAGTTAAGCTCAAAATTTATGTTGCTAAGCGAAATATTTGTTAAGTGAATTTTGTCCTGTTTTACAACTTTTATTGCCATAGTTGTTAAGTGAATCATTGCAATTGTTAAGTTAGTAACGTGGTTGTTAAGTGAATCTGAGGCTTCCCCATTGACTTTGCTTGTCAGAAGGTTGCAAAAGATGATCACATGACCCTGGAACACTGCAACGGTCATGAGTCAGCTGCCAAGTGGCTGAATTCTGATCACATGACCAGGGGAATGCCACAATGGTCGTGTAAGTGTGAAAAAGGGTCATAAGTCACTTTTTGCAGTGCTGTTCTAACTTCCAACAGTCATTAAATGAACTGTTGTAAGTTGAGGACTACCTATATGTGAAATCTCCAATCCATTACTTGGCCTGCACTGAAAATTTAGAGCTCGAATAGTTACCCAATCATGTCCAAGAACTGCAGCTATAATCAAAGGTGGTCTTGCTCAATTTTGGCTGATGCTGTAGTTATTGCTGAAAAATATGGATGTGGTCATTGCAGTTATATGGAGCATGTGATGCCAATGTTATATGATCTTCATGAGTGCCAATAATACCCTAAGCAGCCTGAATTGCTTGGTTCATGGTACTTAAAAGGGCTATTTGTTCTTGCAGGTGTCCAGAGGGAGACTGTTCTACTTTCCATCTGAACTTTTTGTGGATAGCTATGATGGCCTTTTTCATAGTGTCACCTGAGAACTTCAGTTGGTTCCTTCACAATAAAAATATGTGACTGTACAAATATGTTAAACATACCTTTAGTAAGTGTTCAGCTTTCCTTTTTAATATTGCTTTGAATGGTTCCTTGAGGAATCTGCTGTTGTATTTTATGCTACAGAAACAGAAAGTTTCCTTCTGCTGACTCAAGCTAAGGGACAAACCTTCTAGAGCAGTGGCAACTGAAGATGTCACCTAGTTGGGTAATGAAATGTCTCCAACGAAACAACCAAGTTCAAAGAGCACCAAGGATTCCACAGTGTTTTTCAAACACAACAACTTTAAGATGGGTGGGTTTTAACTCCCAGAATTCCCCAGACACCACTGGGGAATTCTGAGAGTCCACACAACTTAAAGTTGTTATATTTGAAGAGATTTCAGACTAAAGATAGCATAATCTCTGATGTATGCCGAGGCGTTTGGTATTTGAAGTCCAAACCAGGAGACTAAGGCTTCAAACAGCTTATGCCTTATCTTCACTGAGATCACTGAGAATTTCTTGGGCCTACTTAATCTAAGTGCTGGGGTTGAAATTGGAAAGCGTGTTCTACTGTTAGTTTATGCATCCCATTCCTGAAGTGTATATCTGGGCCAGGCCTTTGCTTTCCTTGATTCCATCCTATTCCTTCCTCAGGGTAACAGAAGGGAAGAAATAGCCTTCCTTATAAGTGCTCTTAGCAAATGGAATGCTGCATTTTCCCCTTACAAACCCTGTCTGGCTCAGGTTGTGGGAGCTAAACACAATTATATCCAGGGGGACAAAATGATTGCAAAAGTCTCTCTATTTAAAAACATCCCACTGCCCCCATCTCCCTAGAGAGTTCTAAGTAAAAATCCTGCTGAGAACTGTGCTTTCCTTTCCTTGGGAAGGCTTACTTAAGAAGTTCAGTTTAAAGTGTGGGGTCAGGAGGGAGTGATGGAAAGTGACAGTTCTGTTGATGGAAACCAGGTTGGGCTGTCCAGAATCCTTGTGATGCAGTCCTTCAAGTGTCCACAATCCTCTCAGTGTAGTAGTTGGGCTGTCTGATAATCTGATTCTCCACCGTGGACTTTACAATCATGAATAAAAGAAGTCAGAAAATAGCAAAGGTTACAACGTTGGTTAGTCGAAGTAGGAAAGCAGGCAAGGAAGAAAGGGGCATTTCCTTTTCCTCAGGCTTTGCTGCATTGAAGTTTTTGGAGAAGTGGGCTTATATGTGGGTTTATGCATGCAAGTATCTTAGGCATGCAAGCATTTTTTGGAGCTGGAGGTTTTCCATTCCAATATAAACCAGTTTCCTATTTCAGATTTAAAGGTGTACATAATGTATGGTCTTCTAGAGTAGCATGGTAGTCTAGTGGTGAAGACAATCCTAGGTAACAGCAGATGTTTCTCAAGAGTGCAAAGAGAAAATATCTGCTGTGAACTCCATGTAGGCATCAGGAAGGGCATCTGACGAGTAAACCCTCAGCTCCATTCAGTCACACCAACTCTATGCCGAATTAAGGGATCACAGGATCATTAAAAAAAAAAAAAACACGGTCTTCCAAATACGAATTTGTCCTACCCAGTATAGTCAACAGTAAGGAATAATGGGAAATAACAGTCCAAAATCACTTTCCTACATTCCCCAATGAAAATTGTGCTAGAAAATGTGATGAGTACAGCTTTAATAACATGGGGTGCTGCTCATATTGTGTCATGGAAGGAGATACCATTTTTTGGAAGAGAATGGAGAATTTGGAAGCAGCTTAGCTACCATCTAACGAAGTGTTCCTCACTCACCCACCTCAATTAGTATTGAAAAGAATAAAACTATCAAGCAAATTGAGTCTTAACCTATAGAGATCCTTAGGAGAGCAACTCAGTGATAAAGTTTTTCAGAGTTCTCCCATTTGTCTCCTCTCCCTGGAAATCTTGAAGACTAGTTTTCTGTGAAAAGGGATCAACAAGAGAATGCCAAATCCAGTGATCCCAACCCATATTCATACCCCTTAGTAGTAAGAGGACATTCAAGTTCTCTCTTTCCTGACCAGGGAACATAAATAGGAAGGCCTGCCCTTTTTTGCCTACTTACCTCACAATTATTATTTCTTTAATTTGTATCCTGGCTTTATTATTTTTACAAATCACTTGTGTTGGTGAACAATGACTTTAGATTCCTTGGATTCTCCAGCATCAAAGCCACTTAAAGTTACAATTCTAAGGGTTACTCTTTCTAAGCATTTTCACCTCTGAAAGTCACATCAGCTTGAGTATGCTTGAATTATGATGACTGCTACCCAAGGTTCCTACCACAATTGCTTTTAGTATTTGAAACACATGCTTAATTTCTATCCCACATTGGTTACCGTATTTCATAATCCATATGTAAAACCAGCATTTTCCCACATTTCCATAGCACAGAGTCCCTTGGGGAGGGACAGGAACACGAAGTAGTGTGTGTATGTCCTTGAATATTTTATACTCCTAGAAGGTTGGCTACATTTTCCTACGTATCATCAGAAGGCGAGAAAACATAGTCTTCTGTATGTTGCTGGTGTAAAATTCTTAGTAATCTTAGCTGGTGGTGCAGCCAAAGATGGCGAATACTTACATTCATATCATAAATACTGTGTTTATTATATTTATACTGCCTGCGACAATTATTTATTATATTTGGTTTTCACTGTTCAGGGCTTTGAACAATGGAGTGTGATGGTCTAAAAATAAAGTAAGCAAATAAAGAAAAAGCAACATCTGTACACCCACTAATTCCTCCCTCCTTTGCTCATTGCTTTTCCATGAATGTATCTTCTTTCATGTGCACAAGGAGAAAAATGCACAAGGACCAAATTTAGAAGCAAACATTTTGATACACATGTATCTCTATTAAGAGGGACAGTTTGTGTGTGTGTGTGTGTGTGTGTGTGTGTGTGTGTGTGTGTGTGTGTGTGTGTGTGTGTGTGTGTGAGATAAAAAGTATTTCCCCAGGCAAGATTCTGCAGGGATAAAGGCATGATGTGTATGTGCCAGAGAGACTGAAACATGGTGCTATGAATGATGGATGCTCCTAGCTGCATTTGCTAGAATAAAGTTTGCTCCACAGACTGGCCCAGGGATTTCCAACTCTTCAGCCTCTTATAGACAGAATGTATACCATGCATTGTAAATAGTCTTTTAACAGTTTGAAATCATGGGTGATTGTGCAGAAGCTTGGAAATTTATTATGATTAGGTTAGTTGGTATAACACAAGTTCTCTCCATGATTGCCACCTCTGTACTATAAAGAGCCCCACTGACTGCTGGTTTGCTGCCCTCAAGAGTGGGGCATGCTATTCCTGTTAAAGGCATATATCCACAAAATGGCCACCTGCAAGTTTAAGTGTGTTAGCTTTGTTTCCAGCCTCTCTGTATTTAATTTATATCCCACTTTATATTGTGCAATTCAAAACAACATATGCGATGCTCCCTCCTCCTGTTTTTCCAACAAAAATAAAGTAAGCTGGGTTGAGGGAGATTAATTGGTCCAAAGTCACCCAATGATTGGTTTCCTTCCCTAAGAGGGGACTTAGAACTTGACTTCCAGATTTAACCACAGTACAGTACCAGGGTGACTGTCAGTAAACCAGCATATGAAGGAACTCCTATAGTTCATGATGTGGATGGAATAGGAAAACAATGAGCCACAGAGATATTTAATATAGAATGAATGTACAGGTATATTTCAATTGGGGCATAGATTATAACGGATAGGGAAATATTTCATATTCTCTCAGGCTTGATTTTTATAATTTTGTCACCTTCTCTGATTCTTGATTTTTGCAGATTGGTCAAGACTGATTTGTCAAACTTGAGGGTTCCCCTCCCCTAAAGTTTCCATCCAAAACTGAATGTAGTGTGGTATATACATTTATCCAATTTTGCCTGCATTTGGTTGATGGTTCTGCCTAATGTTACATAGTTTCTGCAAACAAACTTTCTTATTTGCGTACATCATTTTCATGAATATATGCATAAACAAATTTGTACAAACTTGTGGCACCACAAAGTTTGAAAAAGTGCATTTTTAAAACAATAAGTCAGAAATGTACAAAATTCAAATGATAAGGAAGTCTTGGTGTATTGGTTCAAAACATACACAAAACACAAATCGTTAAATTTGTACTGTATGTATAGCAACTCAGCTAATCTGGGATTGGGGATGGAGATAATAGCAAAGGATGGATAATTTAAGATAACCAATATTACTTATGAGGATGTATATACAAACACGCACATACACTCATACATACACATCCATTTTGCTCTACTAAAACAAGTTTTTATAGATTTTGGAAGGCCTACAAGACCTTGAAAAATCTACCAGCAGAAACAACAGTGAATTAAATGGTCACAGCCTGAGCAATACTCATTCTCTGTCATTTTAAACTCTTGATAATATTAATATCAATAAGCAATTTTGCTTATATTTTCCCTGTCAAGATCACCTGCAATCAATGGGAATGGGATTGTTATTGATAAGAAGTGAATGGAGTCACTTATTTGGGAGGGGTTTTCCACCCGATAAAGGAGGAACTGATCTGTCTCTGATGGAAAGCAGCCGAGGGTCTTACCCCAGATTTGAACACACACAAGGAGTGAAAGTGAGAAGACAAGTACAAACTCTAGCCAAGGGAAGAGAGAGCCAGACACCTGGTGCATAGCATCCCTTCATGTGTACAGAAATATGACAGCAGAACTCCTTCTTGCCAAAGATGGGCATTACGCCATGCCCCTTCACCTAAAGACAAATAGGCTTAGACACCAGCCTACATATAGATATGGGTGGCATTTACCTCATTGTATATTGATGTCAATGCAGGCATCAGGAATACCTCACAGAGAGGCTATGTCACATATCCACATCAACTGGCACTCCCATATTAAACAATTACACACACACACATACATATACAGGACAAACATGGTGATACTTCATGACTATGACAAGCAGCATAAACATACATGGTTTCATAGTTTAAGATTGCAAGATTTGACATACACTGGAGTCCTATTGAACTTAATGGGACTTACTTTAGAGCAGGCAGGCCAACAATCTGCTTATGCATGGACACAGAAAGGGGGAGAGTCTTTCAGAATACCCCGATATTCAGATTTAAATGATTCGTTTAAATCATTTCTCATATAATTTGTTTAGCTGCTTAAAGGTACATTGACAGGAAGGTAACTCATAGTTTCTTGTTACTCTATCCCTGCACATTTTTCCTTGCTTATCCTATACTTGTTGTTTGTAACATCTCCTTGTTTAGCAATCATTTTTAAGGTGATTAGAATTAATTCTTGCATTTATGACCTTTTGCTGGTCTGTAAAGCGAAAGGAAAGCTGCAGTAAGATCATCAGCACATTTGCAGTTTCACTTAGCAATGGCTTCACTTAGTGACGAACTGCTGGTCCCAATTATGGTTGCTAAATGAGTTGTATGCAGGAAAATACACGACTGTATTCTGGAGCAAAGAAAGTGTGGGCGGCAGGTTTTTTAAATTACCTCCTCTAGAACTTTGGACTGCACTGCCTGTGCCTGAGGAGGGAAATCATTCCCACGCCTGCATCTCATTCTGATTCATAAAAACATCCTCCTCTCACCCTCCTTTGGCATGTTCCTACACATCATGCTGGGTGAATCACGGTTCCAGGCTGGAACCAGCTATGCAAGCAGGAAACACCCACTTCTGGCTTTCTCCTTAAAGGCATTGCCACCTTTCCTGCTTTTCATCGCTTCTCTCTTAAAGATGCCCCAACCTCAGAAATCCACTCCCTGCAAGCCCCCCAAGCACTCCTTTGTTCTCCCATTACAGCTCAATGGTTGTTGTTGTTGTCATTGGGACAGAAGTTAGAAAGCCTCTGTGGCAGACTGGAATTTCAGGTTGGGACAGGAATACTTAAGATAGGACTAGATTGTGCACAAACCTAATCTCTTCACACCAACGCTTAGGGCTGATGATTATTGTGATGCAAAATCTTCTCTCAGAATTAGTGTCCTTGGGGAGGCAGGGTGGGAGGACAGGGGAGTGACTAGAAGTTGCTGCCAAGTGCAGTTCTAGATCAGTCTTCCACATCGCTATTCTTTCAAAAGGGACAAACCATAGGTTGGTCATACGCTTTCAACACGAATTGCCAGCAAGTCCTGTTGTCAGCATCAGATTACCTCTATTGCCGGTGGACTGGAACCTGGGGACTTAAGCCTGATGACACAGCCGTATTTGTTTCTAAAGGTGCTAATTGCTGATCTTCAACTCAGTCCACTATTTCATCATCTGAGAAAGGATGTCCAGAATGTTAAGCTGAGGCCTCTCTGGGCTCCATTCTCCCAAAAGCACACTAGGAACTGACAAGGACTTTGGATAAGATGGTTCTCCAAGCATATAATGTCACAGCAGTGCTTTCGTTCCCTGAGGTACCATCCTAATAGGAGCTTCGGTTCACATCACTGTTCATTGAGGCAGCCGAATGCCAAACTGGGAGTAGGTTAAACTAAACTTATACAGCAAATGGGGCTTATTTTTGTGTAGAAATACATGCAATTTGCATAGTTTAAGAAGCGTTGGGAGATTTTAGGAACTCCTGTCCCGTTAATGCCTTTTAAACAGTACAAGTAACCCTCAACTTACAACCTCAACCGAGCCCAACATTTCTGTTGTTAAGTGAGACATTTGTGAAGTGAGTTTTGCCCTGTTTTGTGACCTTTCTTGCCACGGTTGTTAAGTAAATCATTGCAGTTGTTAAATCAGTAACTCTCCTGTTAAGTGAATCTGGCTTCCCCATTGACTTTGCATGCCAGAAGGTCACAAAAGGTGGATCACATGACTGCTGGACACTGCAATCATCTTAAATACGAGTCAGTTGCCAAGCGTCTGAATTCTGATCACATGACCCTGGGGAATGCTGCATTGGTCTGTAAGTGTGAAAAACGCTCATAAGTCACCTTTTTTTCAGTGCTGTTGTAACTTTGAATGGTCACTAAATGAACTGCTGTTAAGTCAAGGACTACCTGGAAAGGAAATGAGTCCCTAGAAAGAATGGGAAGCTTCAAGGAAATTGATTTTCCTCTAGTTCTATAAAGCTGCAAGACAAAGTCAATACCTATGAAAATGGTGGTCTCAAAATTGCTGCTTTGATATTTTTTTGGTCTTTCCTTTGGTTATAAATATTTAACATTCCTGAATGGTAATGCATTATAGAAAGAGAGAAGCTGGTCTTTCTCACTTTTTTTTTTAAGGCTTAGAGTAGATAAATCTAGAAAAAGTACAGAGAAGAGCAACCAGGATGATTAGGGGACTGAAGACTAAGGCATATGAAGAACGATTATAGGAACTGGGCTTGGCTAGTCTAGTGAAGAGAAGGACCAGGGGAGACAGGATAGCGATCTTCCAATATTTGAGGGGCTGCCACAGGGAGGAGGAAGGGGTCAAGCTATTTTCTAAAGCGCCTGTAGGCCAGACAAGGAATAATGGATGGAAACTGAACAAGGAGAGATTTCACCTGGAAATAAGGAGAAACTTTCTGACAGTGAGAACAATCAACCAATGGAACAGCTTTCTCTGGGAAGTTGTGGGAGCACCATCACTTGAGACTTTCAAGAAGAGATTGGACTGCCATTTGTCAGAAATAGTATAGGGTCTCCCGCTTGGGCAGGGGGTTGGACTAGATGACCTACAAGGTCCCTTCCAACTCTGATTATCTGTTATCTGTTAAGTGCTCATGTTTGAATGGTATAAATTCCATTCATTTCAATCATGCTTCTGCAGGCAAACTTCCTCTAGACGGCATCTTAATAAATTAAGAGGTTGGCATTTGCCTGTAGGATCTCTGGCCAAACCAGGGCATGCCAATAGTACCTAAACTGCCTATGTGCAAGACGGATTAAAATTTTTCCATATTAAAACTTTTTTCTTTGACTCCTGAAACCAACTCTTTTTCACCCAGAGTTCTAGGAAATGCCAGTTTTATTTCAGCAATTTTTAAGTGAAAGAATAAAATTAAAACAGAAATCTTCCCTCATTTAAAACATTTTTTAAGCCCATCCTTTCTTAATATGCATTAAGTCTATTCATACTTGCTACAAGGGAGCAGTGTGCGTGAATATAAGCCTACAGATCCAGACTGCTTGTGCATGTGATATTTTCAGAAAAATATCCCCTTAATTGCTCGTATGATTATATTTCAGTGTAGCTTCAAAAAGACAAGGCTAACGAAGGAAATCGGAAACCTACTTCAGGATAGGAAGGGGAAGGAGTGGCTACTGAAAGGTGGAGAAATGCTTTGTTATTGCTTTTGAAAACATTTTTACAGCCAGAAGTGAATCCTGTCCTGGAGAACATAAATGCATTCTCTTTCAGTAAAAAATAGGAAAAACAGAAAGAACAAATTTAGTAGGGATTATGATAATTTTGCAATTATTTCTCTTCAGTATCCACAAAAGCTCATTATGCATTTTTTCTGCATTTATTTAATCAACATGTAGAGCCTTTGCCATATTAAAAAAAAAACAAATTCAAAACTTGTTTGGCTTCCAGGCTACAGTAGAGGAAGAAGACTTTTAAAAACATTGATAAAAGTGTCTTGGCAAGGATGAAGAGAACATATAGTTTGGCATCTGTGATGTCATAGACATTAGCAGATATGTACCCCAAAATATTTACATACATTTTTGGAAGCAGCCTTTGCATCCCTCTCAGAAAGTAAAGAGCCAGATATTTCATATTTTCAGCAGAAGTATAATGAATATATCCTCTTGTGCTTCTAAAGATATGATTGTCTTCAACTTCAGTCACTATGGGTTGTCCTTGACTCATGACTGCAATTGAGCCCCAAATTTCTGTTGCTAAGCAAGACAGTTATGTGAATTTTGCTCCATTTTATGACCTTTCTTGCCACAGATATATTAAGTGAATACCTACAGTTGTTACCTTAATAAAATGGTTGTTAAGTGAATCTGGCTTCCCCATTGACTGTGCTTATTAAAAGGTCACAAAAAGTGATCACATGGCCCCGTACACCACAACAATCGTAAATATGAGTCACTTGCCAAACATCCAAATTTTTATCCCGTGACTCTGGGGGTCGTGTGAAAAAAGATCATAAGTCACAGTTTTTTCAGTGCTGTTGTTAACTTTGAACAGTCACCAAATGAATGGTTGTAAGTCAAGGACTACCTCTAGATAGGTAACCCAGGGTTCAAGGGGTTGGGATTATGAGCCCTTGTAGCCTTGTGTGCCTCAGATTGAAGACTGGTTTAAATCAATTAAATCCCCTCCAAGCAACCAATTGCTTCCCAGGGAAGAGTGGGTGAATGTTTTGTGCAATGAGGAGAATGAATGGCTCCAAGATGCAGGACCAAAATAACAACAACAACAACAACAATAATAATAGTGGGTCTATACACAGGCAAGGGCAACTTTTAGACAAGAGGAGAATCGTACCAAATCAGAGTCTAGGTAGCGCAAGCAGCTACCCACCCTCCCCGCTTCATGTCACTCAATCATTCAGCATCCAATCACTCTGTCTCTCTCACACACACTCCTAACATAAAGTCATAATACTGTGCAGGTCTTAGTGAACAAATCGATACCTCCACGTAAGTCCAAGGCAGGTTGATTTGACCACCAGGACAATATATTCATCAGGTTTGTACCACTTTCTTGGGTCCAATCCCACCCACCATCCTTTGCCATTGCCTGGCTGTTCCACAGTTCCTTTCTGGGTGTCCTTTTTCACACAAACGTGGAATGTTCCTTCATGAAAGATAAAGTGGGAAGATCCTGCTTTGGAGTGCACCGCTCCAAGGAACTGGAACTACGGAGAGGGATCATACAACGTTCTGCTGGCTTTCCCTGCCCCATCATCCCCCAGCAACAAAGCACCCTTAGGAACTCTTTCCTCATGTCCTTGCTGCGGAGGGTATAAATGAGGGGGTTAATGGCTGAATTGAGGGTAGCAAAGGCAAAGAAATACTTTGACTGGTAAAGGATAGGACAAGATTTCCTGGCGCATGAAGTGTCTATCAGGAGGATGGTGAAGGCAGGCAGCCAGCAGATGATGAAGGCCCCCAGGACAAAGGTAACTGTCCTGAGCAAGGCCATTGTCTGGGAGCTGGCTTTCTCAGCGTGGCTGCAGCGGACAATGCGGTAGATACGGACGTAGAGGATCACGATGGAGAAGAGGATGCCAGTGAAAATGGTAACCACAAAGACAATGTAGCTTTTAGAATAAAGAGGCAGAACAGTGGAGCACTTCTCGAGATCAGACATGCAGTTCCAGCCAAGGATGGGTAGGCCCCCAATGGTGGCTGAGATGACCCAGCAGGCCCCAATCAGCAGCAGCATCCTGCAGTTCTTGTCACTACTGTAGACTTTCATCTTGGTGATAGCCACGTGTCGTTCAATCGCAATGGCTAACAAGCTGAAGACCGACGCGGCCAGGGTGGTAAAAGCAGTGCCTTCTCGCACGAACCACTGTATCGGAGTGAGGCGAAAGGTGGCTGGGCCCGAGAGCACGATGTTGGCAATGAAAGCCGAGCCAGCCATGAGGTCTGAAAAAGCCAAGTTGCCAATGAAGATGAACATGGCGGAGTGGAATTTCTTGTTCCTCCAGACGGATATGAGCACCAGCAGGTTCTCCAGGATAATGAAGCAACAGAGCACAATGATGAGAATGGCAATGGGAGTCAGTGGAGACTCCTCATCTCTCTCCAGCTTATCCTTAGTGTAGTTGTAGTGCTGGAAGATTTTGTCCTTGTTGAAGTAGTACTTGTAGACGTTTCCCATGGCTGGTTACCGAGGTGCCCCCCTAGGGAGGTCTCTCTCAGAAGACATTTGGATAAGACTCCACCAGAAATGAGTTCATTTGGAACAGGGGAACTGAGCATCAACCAGGTGAAATCTGAAGACAAAGAAGACAGACAAATCAGGCTATTGCTTAAAACAGCAGGTGAAAAACCAATGTAGAACAGGTGAGGGAACAGAGACATTAAGTACACTTGTCCCACTTCATCATCATGGCCATCATTTGAAGAGAGGTCCCTGTAGAATAATCCAGCCCAATGCTCATATTTCATCTGGTTTTTTAAAGCAATACTTTGGAGTTAATGGAGATGTTTGAGGTAGTTGCTAGCCAGTTCCTCAGTTGGAAAAAACTGAGCCTTGCTTCCTACATTCTGGCTACTCAACATGGAAATCTGCAAAAAAAAAATTTCCTCATTTACACGACATTGCTTGTTTTACGGAAAATGGCTTTACGGTTGGACCAAATTAATCATGTTCGAGTATACATAATTAAGCTGTTTGCTGATTTGTGCTGACAAGCTTAGGGAGGAGTGAACCTGACAATTTCAGTACCCTTTTATATTTGTCTTACCTGAAATTCAGTTTATCCTGTTTCTGCATCAGTTTGTAATTTAAAAAAGGCACAGCCTCCCTTCCAGAAGCCTCCGAGGTTGTATTTCAGGTACCCCTTTGTGTCCCATCCCCTTCATAATGGTTTGAGGGTTTTTTGGCTGGGCCATGTAGTTAAGTTCATCATGCTTATAATTCCAGATACTGGCTGGGTGTTTATTTATTTATTTATTTTTTAATCGCACTTTTATACCGCTCCCTCTCCCAAAAAGGGACTCGGGGCGGTGTACAGCCCACTAAAAGCATACAATAAATACACAATAAATACGATTAAAAATAAATTAAATAATCAAATCGGCTGTCTATTCAAAATTTAAGTTAAAAATTAAAACTAATAAAACCCCAATTTAAAATTAATTAAAACCAAAAAACATAGTTACTGGGCCAGGCCGGCCTGTTCGAAAAGCACGGTTTTTACTGCGCGCCGGAAGGTCAGAATATCCGTCATAGCCCGTATCTCCGGGGGGAGATCATTCCATAGGGAGGGAGCTCCCACAGAGAAAGCCCGAACTCTCGGGGCCACCAGCCGACAACAGTCAGGCGGCGGCACCCCAAGTAGGGCCACCCTGTGGGAGCGTACTGAGCGTACTGGGTGTTACTATACCAGCACAGGTACTTCAGTAAGCACTGAACAAAAACGGTCCAATAACCACAGGTATCTCTGAACTTGGCTAGATGCAAATCTCTCCTCAGAAATACCTGATCTTGGGGAAATCAGGTCCGAGGGGCTTTGCGCATTTTTGTTTAAGAGGCTCACAGAACTTGATATTTGAGAAATTACAGAACAAAGCTTGAGAGATATGGAAAAATGTCAAAGTAAGGTAACGTCTTCCATGAATCAACTTCAACTTCCAGTGAACAACAATATACAAGTGATTTGCTACTACTGCCTTCTGGGGATTCTTTCTTTCTTTAACTTCCTAATGTAGCATCCAGGCCTTGATAGTCTACTACTCAAGAACTAATCAGGTTCTGATATTGTGCAGCTTTTCTGAGATCAATCAAGCTCGGCTACATGCTGCCATCTGCTGTGAGAAAGTCAGGAGAGTTAGAACTGTTGATCAGTAACTATCGAAACGCTTCATGCCTATTATCTCTGGAATCAGCCTTGCAGTGGTGTTGCAAGGTAGGTCAGTGTTATTATTTCCACATTAGGCCACATCTATGAGAGAAATGTAGGTTAACTAAGGTCACAGCTGTAGTGTGACTGGCAGTACAAACTTCAGTCTCTTGGGAAAGATTTGCACCTGCTGGTTAGAGGACAGAAGGAGTAGAGATGTCCTGCAATGGCACAAAGCTGCTGTACCACCCCTTCCCTTCTCATGTGGGATTATTTATAGCAGAGGTCTCCAACCTTGGCAAATTGAAGACTTGTGGACTTCAACTCCCAGAATTCCTCAGCCAGCTGATGGCTGAGGAATTCTGGGAGTTGAAGTCCACAAGTCTTCAAGTTACCAAGGTTGGAGATCCCTGATTTGTAGGTCAATTATGATTCCTTATTCTTGTTCAGACAGCAAGTCCTTCCGTGCATAGGATGAAGTCAGAAGAGGGATCTGTTTTTCAGGCCATACCAGCTTTAAGAATATACCCTGATTATTGCCTCAGTATCGGTCTGACTTTCTCATCACAAATTGTTCAATGACCATTCCTTTCCATTCCACTCCTGTGTGTTTATTCAGAACATAGCAATAATTAAAGATTCACTGGCATCTTTTGGAAAATCTATGAGGGTGAAGGGCACTAGTGATCAAGCTCTAGTTAATATAATTCATGCTGAGTCAATACACTGGAACAACCAACTCACTATTGTTGACTCTTACTGAAACAACTCCCCAGAAATCCAGATAGAAGGCTTTCCACAGTCTTTCTTTTTCAGAACTCCCTATGCAGCAGCAGAGGTCCCAAAAAACAAATCTGGAACCTTCAACATGCAAAGTACAAACTCTGCACTGAGTTATTTTCATCAAACTGTAGCACCGGAGGAGGAAAAAAAAAACCCCAAACACCTGATAGCATATGTTCACATAAGACTAACGTAATTGGTGTTCCAAGAAAAGTTATTTTCTTCATTTGGCTGCTGGCTTGAAAAGCAGTCTAAAACTTGGATCTATGGCATCATTTTCTCCTGTTTTTCTAATAACATAGATCCAATAAAGTCTCTTTTTGGAAAGGAAATGGATTAGGAACCAAAAATTATATCAGGCATGACTAGTATCAGGCCTAGATTCTAGAGCCTTAGTATTCTGGTTAGTCAAAAGCGTGTGGAATCTCAAAGACTGTGTGATGACGCAGGGTGGGATACAAAAGCAACAAAGTCACAAAAACAGGTGAAGTCCATTTAATTCCTTCAACTTGACTTCAAAGGTCCAATTATCATTGACTGGAGAAAAAAACTTCCCCAAAAACAGTTGCAAAAAGGAAGAACTTCCATTCAAACTCAAAATACATATAAATTATAAATAGGAAAAAAACAACACAAACCACACTGAAGCTATTAATGAGACAAGGCAGGATAAGGGCTTGAAGACGTCCACAGATATTGAAATACACACACTGGGAAGGAGGCCAAAACTCAGATAAGAATTGACAAACTAGAAATATTTTCACGCCTTGCTTCCAGCACTGGCCCATGTGCAGTTTGTCCTTTTAAACAGTCCTCACAGCTGCAGCCCATGAAGGGATCAGGACCCTTTCTTCCCTCGCAGACCACGCCCTTCACGTTTCTCCCTTATCTGCTCCTCCCTGCGTGCTCTAGGATGAAGAGGGGATGGGCCTGGGTCTTCCTCTGAATGCCCAGCTGGCCTGTGCCCTACCCCAGCCTCCTCCCCAACCTCCAGAGCCACACTCCCACTCCCTGTCGGCTACTCCTCCTCTGCTTTGGAGTCAAACTCCAACAAGGGCATGACAGACTGTAAAGTTTCCGACCACTGTGCTTGGCTGACAATTTATTGTATTGGCTCAATAAATCAGGCCGAAGGCTTGAGGCAAGATTTAACAGAATTAAGATTCAAATACTCAGGACTGCTGAACACAGGCCTAGCTAAAGAAGCACCACAAACATCACTGGCTTTCAAATTCCAGTTTCCAAAACTTGTTGCTTTGATCTTTTCAATCTGCTTTTACAGAATGTATAGTAGAACGATAATGAGATTCCCACATTTAATCAAACATCTGTATAACAATTAAGGTGTGCCTTTGCTTACTTAAGGACATAACATGATTGTCAAAGAAACAAGGTAGATATTCAAGTAATAGCGTTGCCCTTTTTCCCCTCATTAAAATACATTGTCTTTCAACTTTTACTTAAGTAGTAGGTTGGGAGCCCCACCTTCCCCTGAAACATAAGTCTCCAAAAGTTAGAGGCCTGAACCCCAGGCGGATTGGAGCAGCTCCTCACTCCCACGGTGTGTGTGTGTGTGTGGAATACAAAGTGAAATTGCTTCCCTCCAACTTAAAAATCTAGACAAGCCCTCTGCTTACTTTCCACTCCAAATTATTAATTACTTAAAAAGCAACTAGACATCAGCTCCTCCCAATTTCTCTGGAAAGGAGGACGCCTGCTGGGATGGGCAGCACTGACTCGGGGACAAACTGGTACACAGACAAGTACTTTCAGGCAGTTCCATCTCGTAAGCAAGAAGCAATGAGAATTTGGCCACGTGCACCAAATATTGACACAGCTATTATAGGAAACATTAATCACAGCTGGTAATTCATTTCCTTTCAGCTGTAGAAGCATTTACCATTCTGGATCTCTGTTCCTTCATCTCACTAAGTTGCTGAACATTTCTGACTCATAGCAACAGGCAGTTCACTGCACAACAAGTGAAGAACAACAGGAGCCAAGTTGGCCCTTAGAAATTCTTCCATCAGATATGTAGCCAGAGAAATTGGGTGGGCGAGTTCTTCAAATGGCTCCAGATGGAGAGCCTCATACAACATTCCTCAAGGGCACCAACAAGAAGAAAGCAAGTTACCTGAGGAGATCTTTAGTTAATGTGTGGGGCGCAGCTTGATTCAGAAAACTCGGGATTCATCTCTAGTTTGGATTCCCAGCCTTTCAGCAGCAGTCAGCATTATGTTTTTCTGAGGAAATGTACAGAAAGCAGAAGAATTAGCAGATGAGTCATTCTACAGCTTGTCACTTATTTCCAGCTTTTTATAGTTCAAAGTTACATTAAATTTATACTTCGCTATTAAGCCACCTCACTGTAAAACAGCATACTGCACAACAGCCAGAAACAATAAGTAGTGACTAAAGCTGCAAATTCTGACTGTTTAGGATTATTGCCATTGATAGCAAATATATGAGATCCCATAACTGAGCTGCTGATTGGCATTAGTACAAATCTCCAGTTTTGCATCCTTAAATATGGCTTTTCTCCATTTTTATATAATGCAGAGAGAACTCTAGCGTGGTTTAGAGCAAGATTTTTCACAAGGAGTTCTTTAGCGTTTCATGAGAATTTAATGGAGAAGAAAGTGATGGCTAATCTTTTGTTACTAGAGTTTTGTCTCTTGATTAGGGAATTTCTTTTTAATCAACAGGTTCCAAGGCCTGAAGAAGTTTGGAAACTGGTTGTTCAGAGGACCAGAAAAAACTAAGGATGAATTTGTGCTTGATCCTTCCTGAAGATCACACACAATGGAAGATCTTTGCTGCCTTAGTATTCCAAGCAGTATGTCTCTCTGGTTCACAAACATTTTAGCTGCATGTACCTTTCTGATTTCTGCAAAACAGCTGCTGTTTTGATTTAAAAGATTTTAGCTCTCTATCATTTTAAGTCAATTTCTAGCCCATTTGACTGCAATTTGCACAGAAACATATTTGAAAATATATTACTAACACCTAAAGGCAAATGTGAAACAAGACTTTTGAACAGATAAAATCCAATGAGCAGAACTGCAAGTGTCTTCCAATATTCTTTCTTTTTAATCCATTGATAGAAAACTAGTCAAAATCTATTAGATAAGATTGTAAAAAAAGAGGAAGCCTGAAATATTGTGCAAGATAGTTCATCTTATATCATTTCTGATGAAAGCCATTTCCAGATTTCTGCCTTCACATGTCTGTCTTAAAATATGAACATGATGTATTTCTGGCTCATGTATTTGAAAAGGCAGTAAAAGTAGTCTTTCTTTAAATCATTACTACTCTATAGAGCTTGTGTAAACCTCAGTCTCCCATTTGCACAAGCTACTACTTCATGTTATATGTTTAGCATGTCGGGGAAGGGTGGAACATAATCATTACATCATAATATAAATAATGCAGCTTACATATTTGCATCAGGAGTCATGACATCATTATGTAATAATGCCAATTAACCAATGGCATAATGGCATATCTTATTATTTTGACACTGTCATAGTTTCTGAAAGATGATATTGCTTCCCAGATTTATTTATTTTTGCATACAGTCAGACAAAACACAACAGCATCAAAGTAAAAACATGGACCTTTGTGTGTGCCTACACAAGCAAATTGCTTTATTTCTCTTTTCCATAGTATAGCAGTGAGAAGACCTTTGTTATAGCAGTACTGAAGACAACTTGTGGGATTTCTGCTGGGTTTCCACCCCCTCTCTCCCAGTTGGGCTAAGTTAGCACATTTGAAGGGAACTGTGGGTTCCTCTTCAAGTTATTTTTATGTGTTTGGGGACTAGGAAGCAATGCTATATATGGGCAACATATGAAACCTTTACTTCCCACCTAAAAATCAGTACGTTGCAAGAAAACCCATGTGGAAGTTGAAACTGTGCAAGTTCCATTTATCTAAAACATTAACATGAAAAGTTGCCTGAACCACTTCATTACACTACTGTGGTAATCTGTCTGTGAGGCACGTATATTTGCACATTTTATCTAATACAATGTTAGGTTTTTAACCCAGCAAAGACAAAAAGATTCATACTTCATGCAGCAGGGTAGTGGTGCCAAATAATTATAATGAATTTACATAACTAATTCAACCATTCATGTAGGTAATTACCCAAGTTACAAACTTTCTAAAAACTCATGCATTTTTCAGTCTATTTCTCAAAAATGTAAATTATTAGTGATTGATAGTCTAGGACAGCAAATGGCTGATAATGCATAAAACAACAAAGTCTGCACTGATGGGAGTCTACTAAAAAAAGCAGAAAACAGAAATCACAGAGGAAGAATTTCTTATGTGGTTAATGCCCACATTTGCATTTTCACTTGTACTGAATTGGAAATGTTTTGCTATCTCTTCTCTCAGCTTAATAATCGTGCTAAGCACAGGCTCATGGACAAGAGGAAAGAGAGAAGGAGTGCTTTCTTTCATTGCTCCATCTGGAAAATCCTAAATAATGTAATTATTTAGGGGTGGGATTCAAATTTTAACAATTGGTTCTGTTAGGCAGTGGGCATGGCTTGGTGGTCATGTGACTGGGTGGACATGGCTTGGCGGTCATGATATTGGCTGGGTGTGGCCAACTCAATATCACTCACATCGAGGCACCATCTCCTCGCCTGGCCTCTCATGACTGTGGGGATGCTGCAACAGTCGTAAGTGTGAAAAATGGTCATAAGTCACTTTTTTCAGTGACCTTGTAACTTTGAATGGTCACTCCACCCAAGCAAAGTACCAGCAAAGGAGGGAAAAAAACGCCAGAGATGTTCCTGAGATAGGAAGCCTAGTCCTGCCAAGAATGTAGTAAGGATTAACGGAGAGGCAGTTTCTGTAAGCAATACCAGAATGTTTCTTTCCTGCCTTCCTTACAGGATTAGGCCAGTAATATCTTCTAACAACCGGTTCTCCGAACTGCTTAGAATGTTAGCAATTGGTTCTAGCGAATAGGTGCGAACTGGTAGAATCCCACCCCTGTTTTCACTTCTCTGTTATTTTACTACTAATTCTACTTCTTCTTAGGAAAATCACTGTCATTTTTTCTTTTTTAAAATAACGTTAATATTTTTACAGTATAAGATTGGTTGCTTACAAGATTTAGGAACAGTCTTCCCAAATGTCATGTCCTGAAAATGTGTTTCTCTGTAATATTCCTCATCTACAGCCAGGGAGCTGGTAAAGCCAATAACTGTGGGTTTTAAGAATTATAATCCAATCCATATGGAGGGTATTATGTTGAGGCTGACAGGCTCAATAAAGTCTGAAATAAGTATGTTAGACAGAAAGGATAATGTTTTTCATGCTTTTCAGCTGAAAATGTCAAAAGAAATCAGTTGAGAGCCCCACTTTTGCAAAACAGCTTTCTACTATCTGCTTGGATTTGTGGAATGCTTGGATTTTATTTACGTCTAAGATGTCCCCACTGATGGTAGACATAGGACGAGAGTAATGAAAAAGTGACCAGCTATTTCTTTATCTCGTTTAAAACTTAGAATGTCCATCTTAAAGCAGGAAAAAAAACCCTCAAAAAGCATTTCATTTATTCTTTTCACACTGAAAAACAGAGACATGAAATCATCTTCATAATAGAAAAGCAAATGAGCCACAAAGGGCATGAACATTTCTTCTTCTTCTCTCCACTTCAAGGGAAGGAAAAGTTTTTAGACAATTTCAAGAGGCACCCTTATCCAAGCCTCTGACTTCAAATCCAGAATAAAACTTTGAGACAGCCTAGGGTAGGGGTGTCAAACACAAAGCCCATGGGCTGGATCCTGGAAAACGTAAGGAGCTGGCCTGTGTTGCTTTGGCCCAGTTTACCCAATGTGAAGAGGAAACTTGCCAGCAGTTTGGGGAGTGGTGTCAAGCTGACTTCGCCCACCCAGTTGGCCATGCCCAGTGAATAGTGCCAAGCTGGCCATGCCCACCCAGTTGGCCACACACCCCAGTTCCCCCCTCCCAGGTCAACTACAGCCCTGATGTAGCCCTCAATGAAATTGAATTTGACACAATTGGCCTAGGGTGTCCTTTTACCATTATTCAAAAGTGGCAATAGGAATGATCACAAAAGCCAGGTCAGATGTGAGCAGAGGTCTAAAGAGCCTGGATATTCAATAGGAGGCTGAGCCAAGCCTTTTGTGCTACAGAGCAAGGCAGGAAGTCCTCTCCCTCAGCTGGGAATAGTCAGCAAAGCTCTTTTCAAGAGCTCAAGTGTACAGCAAATTTCCCAGGTTCTTTTATGCCATCACAATTTGAGCTGAAATAAACAGGTGATTGTAACCAAAGACACGCTGAACTCAGCAAAACTGTTGGGGAATAAGTCTATATACTATCCCAGAGTCAACTGGAAATTAGTATCTGTGTATATTGTTTAAGTTTGTGAATTGTGTTTTCAGCCATAATGTCAAGGACGCCTACTTCTTGGTAACCCTTTTTTATAGGCTCTAAATCAGCATCCCGTCACGTGCCGTATCAGGAGTTTGTTTGCCCTTAAGTAGGGGTGGGATTCAAATTTTTTAACAACCGGTTCTGTGGGTGTGGCTTAGGCAATGGGCATGGCTTGGTGGTCATGTGACTGGCTGGGCGTGGCCAACTCAATATCACTCACATCGTGGCACGCATCTCCTCGCCTGGCCTCTCATAACTGTGGGGATACTGCAATAGTCGTGTGAAAAATGGTCATACGTCACTTCTTTCAGTGCCACTGTAACTTTGAATGGTCACTCCACACAAGCAAAGTACCAGCAAAGGAAGAAAAAAAAACTCCAGAGAAGTTCCAGAGACAGGAAGTCTAGTCCTGCCAAGAATGTAATAGGGGTTAACGGAGAGGCAGTTTCTGTAAACAACACCAGAATGTTTCCTTCCTACCTTCCTTACAGGATTAGGCCAGCAATTTCTTCTAATAACTGGTTCTCCCAACTGCTTAGAATGTTAACAACCGGTTCTAGCAAATAGGTGCGAACCTGTAGAATCCCACCCTGCCCTTGAGGGTTGGGGTAGCCGTGGCCTGGCCATCGTGGCTGACTGGGTAGGCGTGACTGGTCCCGGGGCAGCAGGGGCTGATCCCTCGCTGTCTCCAGGACAGCCCTGTGGGCCATCTCCGCAGCCTATTGAGGGCTGGATGCGACCCACGGGCCGCATGTTTGACACGTCTGCTCTAAATAGTGTTATTTAATGTATGTTATTGATGTATGGGAAAAGCCAGCTTTAATTTGGATGACACTCTATTAAACAATTATTTTTTTTAGAAAATACGAGATCTATTGCTCCCTACCATACCCTGATCATGTTTATCTTTTGGAAGAAAATAACTTGGAAGAAGTTATCTTACATTAATCCCAATCTTGTGCCTAAGTCCCACTGAATTTGATGGACATTACATGAAAAGTGTTACATACAGAAGAGAATATTTGTTGCTCAGGGTTAAAGTGAGGGGCCCTCAGTGCACTCTGAGCTGATGTTTCATTACCCAAATTTGGCAACACCGTCAGTGCACATTACCCTAGTATGGGTAATGAAATATCTGCAAGAAAACAACCAAGCTCAGAGAGCACCAAGGATCCTTCATCAATAGTAACTGCTATAACAATTCAGTTCATCGAAAAAAAACTATACCTAGCGATTCTATAGATATAAAGGTTACTATCACGGAACTGGATCTTGTAGTCAGGTTCCATCAAATGTAGCAAGTTTTCTGACCCATGGTTATCAAGAAAAAAGTTGTGAACATAAGAATGGCTTCTCCCCAAAGCTTAGTAATTAAAAAAGACATCTGGCCGAAGCTGCAAATTATTAAAGAATATGAACTAACAACATATTAAAAATAAAGTAAAATAACAAGATAAAACATTACAATTGGTAGTGGATAATCAAAGTCTGCCTACTTTTATAGGCAGTATAACAAAAGCGATTGACAAATCAAATAAATAAATAAATAAAAGTTAGCTATGATCAGAGAAACCGAATCATATAGATCTGCTAACAACTATTCATTAAAAAAAAAATCAGAATTTCCATGGTGTTTTTATCAGATAAGGAGTTATAAGGCAGATCATTGAGTCCTTACAGATCACGGGTGTCAAACTCACGTCATCACGGTGGTGTCACATAACGTATCGGAACTTTTCCCCCTTTGCTAAACCGGGTGTGGCCGTGGCCAGCATGTGAGGCATCTGGCCCATGGGCTGGGAGTTTGGCAGCCCTGTTATAGATGGTAAAATATAGCAGGACATGAGCTGATGTTTCAACAGCTTCTAAACCGCATAGACACAGTCTTAGCTCATAGGGGACTTTTATTTTTGCAAAATTGTAGCAGGAACAGCATTGAAGTATGGTAGTATTCCTCTGGCAAAATGAACAGATTGAACTGCAGCTGATTTTTTTTGAGCATTTTATATAATTTTGGAGTGGACTACAATTGGTCTATAAAACCATGCCCAAACAATTCATTAGAGCTCTTTTTTTAAAAGTGAAGGACATAAATACATCCACATCATAGATCATTTTGAATATCAAAGCTATGTCTTTTCCCTTGAGCAAAACACCTCTAGATTTAGAATTCAGGCCCAAGAATGATTAAATTACTTAAAAAAGAAACTCTGATCCAAAATATAATGAAAATAAAGTATCTTGAAAAGTATTTTCTCTTTCCTTTTTTTTTTTTTACCATGTTTGGCATTTTTCAAGTTCAAATACTGTCCTATTAGCCAGCATTGACAATTGGAGGAAATACTGCTAATGAATTTCTCCCATTTTGAAAGTTTTAATATGACCATATTTCATAAGAAATAATGTGTTATTATGCTAAATACTTCATGATAAATTAATTTTAATTTCTTATAAAATAACATCTTATTCAGAAAAGTTACTAACAAATAGTATCCCAATTATTACTCCCAAAGTATTTGTTAGAATCATTCTTCAATTTGAAAACATATGCCAGATTTACAGAATTTGTATTGCACAAAATGAGCAAAGGTGAGGCATGCTGGGGATTGTAGTTTATTGATTTTATTTGTATCACATTTTCTTCCTCTTCTTATTTCCCTTTCACAATTCTTTGAGGAAGGTGCAAAGGAGTAATTACCCAAAATCACCCAGGGAGATCCCATAACTGTGGGCAGACTAGAACCGAGTCTACCTGCTCTCAGTCCAACCTCTTAATCGCTATACCACACTGCTTTTGAAATGTATTTATGTTACATCTGGAAAGCTACAGGTTTTCCATTACTGCCTTAAAGTAATCAAATTTCAAGTGCCCAATTTATTGTGCTAAAGAATAATAAATGAACTGCTTGGACTTAATTTTTTTTAAAACTTCAGTGATTTTTTTAAAATCTATGTACAGGCATATGCACAAAAACACACACAAAAGATACACAAAATGTGCTAAGCTGAAATGCGATTTTGTTTCGAATTAGTATGCTATGTGGAACCCAGTTTCTGTAGTTTATTAATCATGGTTTCTAGTTCAGCAGGACTTTAGGGCTTGTTTAATAAATAACTGATGGCATAATGCAATATGTGGGCCATGTGTAGAAGGCATTTGATTTTTAATTTTAGGATACATACAGAGATGTATTAAGACATAAGCAGTGGTTCTGTGATGGGTGCACATTTATTGCAATTAATCAAAATGTATCATTGGACTCAACTTAGGAAAAAAAACAGCAATTCAGATGAAGCCAGGTGGCTATAGCTTTTATTGGCCAGATCAGGAAATTCACCTTTCCTCCCAAAGGAGTACTTGCAACTCTTTCCCTTTTCCCCTCCCTCCACATAATTCAGTAATAAATGTAAGTAAGTATTGGGACATACTGTGCAAGAAATTGAAAACCAAAGGACCAATTTACCAGAGGCATGTGTGATCAATGCATAAGATAATGAGATCAACATTTTACAATATGATAATAATTAACAGGAGGGCGGTAAAAACATACGGTTCACTTCTAATGTTAGGTACAGAAGAACCTTCCCCTCCCCACTTTCTGTGATGTACAGAGACTCCAATGTTTCAGTTCCCTCCCCTTTTTTTCAGATTGTAAATATTGATTCACCAATTATACTTTAACTCGATTGCCCACCTGACACCTTTTGCTATCAACTTTATAGCAAAGGACATCAGTATAGTACTTGGTTTGACCTTAGCCTAATGCAGCTGATTGTACACTGTATATTACCAGTAAGGTGAAGGCCATTGTATGGGAGGGTAGAAGAAAGAAATACATTAAAGGGTGCATAAAGAGCAGTGCATACAATTATTACATCTACTATGTATAAAATGTATTCCCCGCCCCCATTTCCTTAGATGTGCGCATCTCAGCCAGTAACTCCCCACAGCTATGATGCCCTAGCCAGGACTCAGTTCTAGCAGCAGTTACAGATTGAAAGAGAAGAAATGACTTCTGATCATGCTGGTCTAATGGTTTTGACAGGTTGTTGTATTACTATTTCTCTCCCAAGGGACCAGCTTTAAAAACCTCAGATTAAAGTGTTGTTAGGTTAAGTCAATCACAGGTCTTATCCACATTGCACTCTTAAGCTGCTTCTGTCCTGCTCTTGTCAGATTGATTCTAAAATGGCTTA
The DNA here is from genome assembly GCA_023653725.1 of Bungarus multicinctus. NCBI lineage: Eukaryota > Metazoa > Chordata > Lepidosauria > Squamata > Elapidae > Bungarus > Bungarus multicinctus. Next base: position 160,515,684 of record CM042834.1, read on the forward strand.
AGACAATCTTTCCCAGACTTGTAAGGACTCAGTCTGGACAATAGGCAACCACATCCTCCCACTGGACAATGTCCCAAATGATGTGTTCTCTTTGCAGTTAATTATGATTCTTCCTGGAGATGTATACTCTTATGTTTGTTTATAGATGCAGATGTGTTTATATGTGTGTATATGTGCGCTGTATACATATGATTAATAATGCAACATTAAATTGAATTTACATATACCATACAGAAGTGAAGCATCAAAATTTATATAACACGAAAATATAATGATGAGCTTTAAAGTATTTTTTTTCTTACAGCCTTGTTGGCCTCTCATGTCTTCTCCAGCTACTCTATTTAAAAAAACACAGGGAAAGAACAAAGGATAAGAAAAATAATTATAACACAGAGATATTTCTGCTGGGTTTTCAGCCAGGAAATTTAGAAGGCAACTCTTTCAGTGCGGTGCTATTAAAGCATGGTTGGCAAAGATACCTCTAGAAAATATTAGAGGCCACGTTAACTATAGATTTAACTGATTGTATTAGTTGTATTTAACTCATTGGTTGAGTACAGAGCAACACTGTTCTTCTCGCCCTCCAAAAATGGTTGTTGGCCTATTCAAGCTATGGGACATAGGACGTGTGGATAAGCCCATGTCTTCAAAATAAATCTGTAAGCATTAACCTATAAATAACATGTATCACCTTTTTGTATTTCAGCCACGGGATTCCCTGCAACATTAATTCCCTAAAGAGAGAGAGGGAAGAGCCCAAATGTCTGTGGAGATTCTTAATCATTCAGGTCATAGTTGTCTCAAAGTTACTTTTTCAAAAGGCAACTGGGCTATTTTTTTCTTGCCTTTTGAAAAAAAAACACCTTCAGACAACTCTTGCCCAATTTATAGAAATATCCTTGCTTTGTGAACTGGAAAATAGTATTATTGGCCACAGAAGAGTAGCTTTCTCCAAATTTGAGTTAATATGACACAACACTGATGTCCCAAGGTTCTCTAACATCAGAAGAACAGAAGGGCCATAGGTGTTCCATATTTGGATAGCCATCCAAATTGCTTCCAGCTTTGCTTCGTTTATTGATCCAACTGACTCCAATTCTGCAATTTCTTACAGCTGCCAAGAGCTTGCTTGGCTTCTCTTCATCTAGCCAGAGAGAAAATATTACTCTGTCCTAGCAGAGACATGTGCCTGCACATATACACACCCACGCATGCATGTACATACTTCCACAAACACTCAGTTTCATAATTTTGGGAACCTGCTCACTCAGTTTCTGAGAATCTCCAGGGGCAACTAGTTTACTTGTGTGCTTCAGCTCCGTGCATGGAGCAGGCTTGCAACCCCGGAAGGGAGAAACATCTTCAGATCAACAGATTATACACAGTATAATTTGAGTATATTTATGTCTGGTAGAACTTTTAAAGAAATTGGCAGTATTTTTAATGGCTTAGTTTAACCAAACTGAATTTATCTGAGTAAGAATAGGCTCTACGTTGATAAAATAAAATACTTAGGTCTAGTTTAAAGGAGAAAGGAGCAAGTGAGTTACAAGTTCTTCCATGTAGCCACTAGCCTTGCTCTTTCCACTCTTTGCAGAAACGTGCTACCATGCAAATATTCTTGCTGCTGCACTCTGTCTCCCCACTGAGCCAACCAGTGGACTGAAGCTTCCATACCTCTCTGCTGATATCCCTGGACAATGAGCAAAAGCAGCACCCAGGAGCATTTGATCTGATTTCTTCCTTACTCTGTTTGCTTTTCATGGGAAAGAGAAAAAGGTTGGAGAGTTATCATCTGGCCATTCTCTGAGGGAGCAGCAAAAGATGCCCTCAGAGTGACTGAAGAGGGTAGCAAGGTGGCTATAGGACAGAACTGGGGATTTCACATTGCCTGGGCCACATGTGAGGTCAATCAGAAATCAAATGTAAATAAGTTTATGACATGTGTGCTAGTATAACTGCATTGCTTTTATTTTGAAGACTGAAATATATGTACGTACGTACGTATGTACTTACGTGTGTGTGTGTGTGTAGGGAGGGAGGGAGGGAGAGAGGGGAGTCCTATAATGAGAGAGCCATAATATTGAGCTGTGTCTTGTAGGAATCTGAGTTCTCTGACTTTGTGGAAATAATGACCAAGAATATAGCAATAGGCAAAAATCCAGCTTATCAAGAAACTCAGTTTTTATAAAATAGCAACTACAGGAGAAACAAGTTTGTACCTCCTATGACTGGAGATATATTCCAATTGAGTGGGCAATGCCTACCGAAATCTTCCAGAGGGATAGCTGCAAAGGGCCAGAGTAGTAAAACAGGAATCATGCAAATGTTCTCAGGCTGCATCATATAGGAAGGTCACAGAATCCAGATTTTCAGGATTTAAAAAATAAAACCCACAACTGAACCCAAACAGGTTTTTAATTATATATATGAAACACTCAGAATACAGAAAATAGCTTTTCATAAACCTCTGAATATTTGGAGGCTATTATTCTGGCATAAAGGCCCAACGAGAATCACATGCAACCTTTCAGAACCTGACTAAAATTTCCTCAAGCAGCTCACAGGAGTCCTTGTGCCAGCTACCCTGAGATACATAGCAAGGCAGTTTAGAATTACGTCTGTAGAAAAGATTCAGATCTGATTTAAAGGCTGCCTTTAGACCTGGAAATTTTCCTAGTCTTGGATAGCCCCAGCCTGTCCTGTGCTAACAAATGCTTGAACTTAGAACTTCAGTATTTCATACTTAGCAATGCCTGCTCTGTATCACTTTACTGTGGTGCAGAGCAGGCATCAATGAAAAGCAAGAACTGAGTTGCAGAAGTTGACGAGCTTGGATGCCGGCTGCCTGTCTCACAAAATTGGCAGAAGGCCAGGAGTCCCAACTGAGTTCCCAAGAAGGTCAAGAGAGGCTGAAGGGAACTCCCAGCGTGCCCACTTGCTTCTTACAACTTCGGACAAACCAGTCAACATCTCGTCTTCAAATCAGAATCTAATCCAAAGGAAGACAATCCTGAATTTAAGACTCCAGCCTCCAAAACCAGGAAGAGAAGGCAGAGAAAAACATCACCAGCCTCTATTACTGTGGCCAATACGTCAGAAGCAGGAATGTCAAACTCATGTTGTCACAGCGGTGTCACGTGACTTTTTCTCCCTTCACTAAACCAGGCGTGGCCGTGGCCAGAGTGTGACGCATCTGGCCCATGGGCCGGGAGTTTGACAGCCTTGGTCTAAAGACAATCTTCTCCTTTTACACGTAAATGATCAGAGAAACAAAATATTCTTTTCAGGTAAGTGAAGTATTGTTCTGCATGAAACATTTCATAGCAAAGTTGCTCTTGGCTTCTAGCATGCTATGGCATTCACACTTTCATTTCAATAGGGACTACAGAAGAAGGAATGTCCATGAGTTCTGTCCAGGAACTCACTCTTCCAAAGCAAGAAAGATGGACAAAGACTCTTTAATCTGGCTTTTTCCTAGAGAGGACATATCCCCATTAGACAGCTCACCATTTCATAAGAGGGCCAATTGCCTGTCGTTCACCATTTAATTAGTATTACATTTTGATATGCAGGTCTATGACCATAATAAAGATTTGATTTGATGTTCAGCAAAGGAGAGGACTTTGAATTTTAAGCTTCAAATTAACTCAAGTTCTAAGCAACGTAACTATGGGCATAGGCCATTGTCTGTTCCATCCCTGTCTGTCCATCTTGAGGTGGCCACACGAGTTAGCCAGCCACTCAGCAGAGGCCAAAGGCTCCTTGTTATCTGGCAGCTGCCGGCAATCATTCTGGCATTTTTCTTTTCACGTGCACCTCAGTTTCTTGCTCCACATTGTCCATACATTTGGCTTGCGGAAGTCAGCCAGCCGCCACTTTAACTAGAAAACAAAGATGTCTTACTGGAAAAAGGCGGCTTTATGAAAACATGTTGCTCCATGGGGGGAGAGGCCTGTTGAGTCCCTCCGGGCTGAATGGAGCTCTGCTCATAAAGAATGCTCTCCTTTCAACAGGCGCATGCCGCGCTCCAATAAAGCCATGAAGGATATTAGCTCTTCCAGAGTTCTTTAGGCAGAATTGTCTTGTGAATGAGAGTTTTTGTTTGAGAAGAGTGCAAGACTGGTTTACAAAGCACTCTATTGTTTAGAACTGGAGCCTTATGCGTTCAGCATGCCTACCGATTCTTCCTTTTACTCAGGAAACAAGAAAGGAAAATAAGTAAATGAGCCAAGCATCACAAGGCAAACCCAGGGCTCATGACTTTAAGTTTGCTTCAAAGGAGCCATATGAGCAAAAAAGGGGCTAGGAAAAAATTGATTAAGGGTGGTGAATACTTCCCTTCACTGTCACTTTCCCAAGTCATATTCTTCCAACCACTTTAGCTCATTTTTCCACAAGATGGATGCCAAAATTATCAATAAGTGTTAACTGGATGAAAAATAACATAAGGAGGGGATTTTGAATGGGTAAGTATACAAGTGTCAATGACTCTTCCTTCCCCAATACAGTATATGCTTTTCAAGTTTAGAATAAAACATCCAAATCAGGCAATCATATGGCAGATTTTGTTTTTAATGCTAAGAACTAAACCCGATTGCTTTCCTCTCAGTTTGCTTCTTTAAAAACAACCTAGAGTTTGTTTAGGAAAAAGTGAGAGGCTTTCCTGAGTGAAAGTGTTCAAGTGCTTGCAACTATTTCCAATTTATGAGTTATCATAATACTGTGGAACTGGTCAATATTATTGCTGTTTTGTAGGCTTCAGGGTACAGGAGTAGGTGTTGGGGTGTAGACTGAAACTGACACAGTGTGCTTTTCAAAAGTAACTGAATGAGTTTATGACTGGCAGGTTTTTAAAGGAAGGATTTGTCAGATCATACAATGCACCTTTTCTTTAGAACCATTTATGCAATGTGAGTCAGAAAAGGCCTGAGTAAGAACTTGATCACTGAGCAATGGAAAATAAATAAATTCTTCTTCCTGCCATACCTACTGTATTCTCAATAAAGTCTAGTCAAAAGTAATAGGTTCTCAAGTTTCACTCATGGATAAATAAGCCATCCCATCCAAAGATGCTAAAGAGTTAACAGTCCCAAACCATCATAGAGAAAAGAAAACAAAAGCTACAGTACTGGAATCGCATAGCTGCTAAATTGCAACTTAAGACTGTTAAGTTTTGAACCACCATTTCTTAAGCGATATTATCCTATTTATCTCTTGCTCAGTGTCCATTGCAGAGTCTGCTTTTTAATTTAGCTTTGCTTGAGATATGAGACTGTCTGACTTTTCCAGCTTCTGTAGAGTTGCTGCAGAGATGGCAATACAAAGAAGATCTTGTTCAAACCCTCCCAAGACTCAAGTCCATTCTACCCAGGAACTGTTCTATACACAAAGAAGGAAGCCCCATTATTTCCTTGTCTACACCCCGAACGCTTTTTCCCTTCCAGATTAGACCATGCCCAACTATGTACATGTACACACCTGCACATACATATACCATGCTTCCTACAGGCATTAGGGTTGATACAAATTAGATCAGCACCTCCTCTCTAAATCAGATTAAAAACAGGAACAGAAACCCAACTGGGAGTGATAAAGCTATACAGAAGAAAAAGATGTCTGGATAGAAGTGGGAAGAGAAGATGAAGAAGCTTAATAGTAGCATATGATACAATAACACACCTTTTTGGATTGTATTTAGCTTGAGGTGTACTGTACAGTATGTCAGTTTGAGGTGTTCTTGGGCTTTGCATGGAATGTCAAAGGCTTCACCAAAGTATTCAGGGACAGAATCCAAAGTTAGGTTGATTTGGGGCAGGAAGGAGGATAAAAGGAAGAAATTAATGTCTTAAGTTTTTGAAAGATTTATTTTGCATCTTAACCTCTATCGTCACCACACTCTAAATGGACCAAAATTTGGAGCCGAGATGATTTTAGGGAACCTGTTCTTGGGGTTGCAAGAGGTAGAGCTGAGTTATTTGAGATTCATAAGGTGCATTTTGCACCTTGAATAGTCAAATAAGATCAGTCATTATCTCCTTATATTTTCACTAATATAGCTGTACAAAAACAGCAATGTTTTCTACTAAAAATATGTTGTTATGGCTTTCTAGATACCTGTCAACTCCTAAAATAAAATCTATGGACGTTTTAAAGTTGCCAACAGAAAGGGAGAGGGGAAAAGGGTTTGAAAGAGCAGTGTGGCAGCTTGGAAATCGAAAGTGCATTCATACATAATTTTTCAGAGATAGTAACTAAGTGGCTGAAGTTTCTGCCGCACAAAAATCTAACTGGAGAACATGATTGATGACTCTTGGCTATGAATATGAATTATGATACACCCAGGGGGTGGGGGGAAACCAGGGTCAAGGGTGGCAATGAATTATGTCTCAGAGTCGGCTACACCCAGGCAATGCCGAACATGTTAACTCCCAATAAATCCTTTGAAGTTTTGGAAGTTTGGCTCAAAACTCGTGATTTAATTGGGGTAACTGCCAGAATCCTGACAATACCTTTTACAACATACTGCAATGGCAGTTTTACATGCACATGTCGTTTGGGTACATGTGATGTTGAATTAACATTTTTAAAATCAAGTCTAAAAAAAGTGAGTAATGAAACAAAGAGGAGGAGGAGGAGGAGGAGCAAGAGGAGGAGAGAGGAAAATGAATGTTGAAATGCATTGCTGAAACAGAGAGCATCAGAAAAAATACAATATAAATCAGGAGGCATTGGGAAAAAAATATGTAATATTAGGAAGAACAGAAGACATTAGGGCCCAAAGAAACAAATAAAAAACAAAGAACTGCAAGAAAGCTTTGATCACCAGCCTTTGGCAATTCAAAAATCCTGAAAGTGGTATGGGGGGAGTATTACCTTCTGAGTGGTCTACAGAGGCATATTCTTTCACCATTGGCCACCACTCCACCATCATTTTGCAGGTTTCCAACCTCTTTCGATTGGCAAAAGTGTCATCGTACACTGAGGGAGAATGCCTGCCTAAAGGAGTGTAAATGATCTTCAGCTCACTTCAAGTTATTCCTGGCTTGAGTGAAGCAGCAAAAATGCTTCAGGAAAATAAGTATGCTTTGTTCATTCCTTCATATTAGCAAAATAGGTAAGTGGGTGTGTGCGGCTATTTTCCATGCTCCTTCCTTTGAAGTTTTGGCAGGGGATCACCTGCTGTTTCCATAGCACATAAGAGAAAGAGCCTAACATAAGTATTCCAGGAACGAATGCCACACGGCAACGGCTTTATTGGAACCACATTTTCAAAATATTTCCAGAGCCCTTATCTAAGCCCTTGGAATCGCAGACTGATATAGCGAGAAGCTACTACTTACACATATTTTTGAGCAGGAGGCAGCTCCATTCTCCACACCCATGTTTGTTGTCTCCTAGATGCGGTGCTTTGCAGACTCAGGTATGCATCAGGATTTAAGTCCAAAAGAACAAGCTTGTTTTGCCTATGGAGACACCCATAAGTAGGGAATACCTTGATTCAATGGTGGGAATATTCTTTTTATATGCTGTAGTAGCTGAATATAGAATCGCACATATTTTGGTGGCAATTCACTAAGAATGCACAAAGCAGACTAGATCTATAATTCATTTAAAGCTTTAGTAGAAGGAAAAGAAAAGCCCAGATTCCCTTTTTGTCAGATTTTACATCAGGTACCACAATAAGTCCTGACATTCAGCCTTGTATTCAGGATCCTGCTTATAGCCGAAGCTTCACAGACATGAATGGGGTAGGTAACTTGTTTTGTTGCAGACAGGAAAGACAAGATCATACATCAGGCATATACACACACACATACACACACACACACATATGGCATGCTATAGTAAAATTTCCACAATGATTAAAAAATAATAAAAACACAGTGCACAATTCATCCAAGACAATCATTATAAAACCTAATCATAAAAAATAGGTAGCCAAAGGCCCTCTAGGAAATCTGTTTTTAAAAGCTTCCAGAAAGGCATTGAAGAGGAGGCCAGTCTTATAATTTTTAAAGGCAGGCTGTTCTATAGCATAGGCACCATGATAGAGAGCCTCTGCTTTCTGATCTTAGCTCCCACCACTTCACAAAAATAGGGTACCACAAACAGCCTTTTCCAGGATGACCTCCTGAAATGCATTTGGCTGGGGTACTTGTTCCTGTAAGTTTACTGGTTCATTGATCTAAATACTGTAATCCAATATGCACCTCATATACCAAGATGGGTTATGGAGAAGCATTCCAGGCCTAGAAGCTGCCAACAAAATGCCACAGGATTGATCAATGTGATTAGGGGAAAGAGTCCAATAAGTTTGGCATCCATCTCTTTAATCAATCTAAGGGAAGAAATCTGGTACAAAACCAGACCAGATTCATCTCCATTATCAATGGAAGGTGGTGATGTTGATGATAGTTAATAGGCCTTTGCATGGTCCAACTGATTCTTCAGGAAGTGCTAAATAACTTGGAGAAAATAAGGTCTCTGGAATGGGAGAAGGCCTCACAGTATTTCCAGCAGGAGTAGGTGGTAATTATAGATGGCCTAAATTAATGACTTCTAAGTAGATGCATGAACTGAGTTGTTATAAGCCAACTGAACAAAAGTTAAAAGATTGAGCCAACTAAATGCTGTTCAAAGATGCATTCGTACCACTTTTTTTCAGTGTGATTGAGGGAGAGATCAGGTAGAATCTCAATTCAACAAAGGAAGTTTGACAAAATCTATTGCTCATAGATAACTCACCCTAAGACATCTGCAGCAGTATTGTGGTCTGAGAAGAAGCAGAGGAGGTAGAGTACTAAAGGCATAACAAGTATGCAAGAAGAAATATGCTAAATTTAAGTGAAACAATTTCTTAGTAAGTTGAATCAAGATTAAGAACAAATTTACAATAAAAATAGGAAAAGCTCCCTGATACTACAGGGTTCCAAGAAAACAAAATAAATTCAACACTAGCTGGATCCATCTCAATTTATTTCAAGAAAATGCAATGGTCCAAATAGCCCAGACCAAGCTTTAGATGAAAGGCACATTTTTGAGCTGAAACTGGACAGCAGTCATAACTGCAACTCTCCAAATATTCTCAGTATGAAGAACAAAACTTTTGGTATAAATGAGCAAGTTGTCCAAATGCACAATACAACAATTGTCCAAGTTCATAAAAAATGTAATTCAAAAATCTTAAGAAGGCTAACAGGCTGCATGCCAATCTAAACAGAATTACTGTACTATATATTTGCATTTCCCATAATAAGAATCAAATGCAGTTAAGTCTTGTTGCCTGTCTTTAATGTAGATTAGATTGTAAGCTCCCTAACACCCAAGCTATTAAACCGTGCGCCTTCTGCAGCCATTCCAGTAGTTCAGAAATGTTGGGAAGGTGGTAACAGTTGTAGAGTTCAGAAACCAATAATTATGGTTTCTCTATAAGTGACCCATAGATAGAGGAGACCTGGTGTGAGAGGTAAAGCCTTTTTAAAGTTCTCATTTGGTAGGCCAACATTGCACATTGGGTAATGACATTTTGTGGGAATTTGACCTCCAGATAGTACAGCTACAGAACTGTGGAAGTGGGCATATCTACTGAATTTGTTTCCAAATTGATCAGTATTATCTACCTATTTGGCAATAGGCAAGAGAAAGTCCATTCTGCAGAATAGTGAGTGATGATCCCAAGGCTCTCTGTGTCTGAGCTCTATTTGATTTCTGGGTAGCCAGACTTCTAAATGACAGATTCATTTCCTAACAGGACAGATAAGGAGCATTTGGAACATTTGGTTACCATATTCTTCTTTTCTCCATGGAACGTACTTGATAATTTCAGAAGAAAAGGCAATTTTTTAGCATGGCACTTACATGTAAGTGGCCAGATTTTCCACATATAAATAGGTCCAGGTAGTCCTCAACTTATGACAATTGGAACTGGCACTTCCATTGCTAAGTGATGCCATTGTTAAGTGAGTCATGCCTGATTTTGCAACCTTTTTTTTGCCAAGGTTGATAAACGAATCACTGTGGTTGTTAAGTGAATCTGGCTTCCCACTTTGGCTTTGTTTGTTGGAAGCCCCCTGGGAAGATCACAAATGGCCATCACGTGACCCAAGGATGCGGCAACTATTGTAAATATCTCTCGATTGCTAAGTGCCCAAATTCCGATTATGTAACTGCCAGGATGCTGTGACGGTCATTAAGTGTGAGGACTAGTTGTAAATCATTTCTTTTTCTAGTCTTGTTGTAACTTCAAATGGTTGTTAAATGAATGGTCACAAATTGAGGACTACCTATATGTTAGTTTAATTTTTCTGAAGTAGAGACCTCTACTATCCCACAGCTCTAATGTCTCCGATATGTGGGTGAGGGGATGGAATAAAACAGAAAGGGGTACTTTCCTATCCAGCCTTCTCTTTGAGGGCCCCCTCCTTCTGGAATGAATTGCCCCTGGAGATGAGGACTGTCCCCGACCTATTGACCTTCCGGCACGCTAAAAACCCACCTATTCCATCTAGCCGGTCTGGCCTACAGTTATGTGTAATGGTTTTAAATTCAGTTTTTAAATGGTTTTAACTTTCTTAATTCCCTACTTTTTAATTCTTAATGCCAATTTATTTAATCCTTTTAATGTATTTTAAGTTATTGTATTTGTATTTATATGTTTTTATTTGGCTGTGCACCGCCCCGAGTCCTTAGGGGGCGGTATACAAATTTGAATAATAAATAAATAATAAATAAATATTCTTTCACAAAGCCTTTCACCGATAACACAAGCAGACACGGATTAACGCAAAGGCTTTGAAGTTCTTGAAAAAAACCCGTTTGCCTCATATTTCCTTCCACAGGTAGTCCTGGACTTATAACCATTCGTTTAGTGACTGTTTGAAGTTACAATGGCACTGAAAAAAGTGGCTTGTGACCAGGGGTGGGCTTCAAAATTTTTAGCAAGGGGTTCTCTGCTCGGTTGCTGGGTGGGCATGGTCATGGTGGGCGTTGTCTAGTCGACCTCTTGCACCATTGTGGGGGGTGTTTTTGCCCTCCCTGGGTTCCAGAGGCTCCACGGAAGCTGGAAACAGGCCCATTTCTGGCCTTCCCGAACTTCCAGGAGCCCCATTTTTCACCCTCCTTGAGCCTCCGCACGCACCCGGCACTTACCTGCATCCAAAACGAGCCATGTGGGGACTCTTGGGAGGGGCAGGGTGGGCGGGGCGGGGCCAGCCAGGAGTGAGATTTAGGGGTTCTCCGAACTGCACAGAATCTTAGCTAGGGGCTTTCCCGAACCCCTGAGAACCCCCTGCAGCCCACCAGTTGTGGGCTTGTCACCATTTTTTACATTTTATCATTGCTACAGCATCCCCATGGTCATGTGATCAAAATTTGGGCACTTGGCAACTGCACATATTTATGACAGTTACCCTGTCCTGAGGTCGTGTGATCACCATTTGAAACCTTCCCAGACATCTTCTGAAATGCAAAGTCAGTGGGGGAAGCCAGATTTGCTTAATGAATGCATGATTCTGTAGCAATTTGCTTAAGAACTACGGCAAACGAAGATTGTAAAATGGGGCAAAACTTACTTAACATCTATCTTACTTTGCAACAGAAATTTTCGGCTGAGTTGTAGTTGTAAGCTGAAGACTACCTCTATATTTGAGTTCTGATATTAAGGGAATATTGGTGACTTGATCCATGGTTAATGAGGTTTGAAGAAGCTATGTAGCACAGTTCACCCCTTCCACAGTGATGTGATTATTGGCATCATTCTCAGTTTCTACACCAGACTTAGCAATAAATGTTACCCAGGATACCCAAAGAATTCCCTTTTTTCAAGAGTCTTTACCTATCCAACTAGATCAAGCAGAACGGCCATGCTGCAGATCCTGTCATCTGGCAGAGACCAGAAGATGAACTTTTTCTACAGTGGTCCCTGCTTTACGGAACATCCTCCCTTTGGAAATCAGATGGCCCCCAACCTCTAAGCCTTTCATAAGGCCCTCCAAACTGGCTGGGCTCCCATGGCTGGGCTGTTGAATGCGTTTTGGACCCTGTTTCCTGGCTGTATTGCTGAGTGGCCATGTATCTCGGCTGCTATGTGTATTTAATCTGGGTGTTTTTAGTGTTTTATAAAATGTTTATAATATTTTTAATTGTAATGTAGTTTTTGAATTGTAAGCCACCCACAGTCGTTGATTGATATAGCGTGTGTGCATATTTGAGATCGACTTCATCACTCAATTGACATGTACTGGCAACTTGATATTCCATACAAGCCTGTAATACTGTAATGTGCATTATTTGTGTGATGATGCCATAATAAACATGTCGACATTTATTCCCTTTCACAGATACCTCACAGACTTAAGCTAGGATAGGATTAGTTCAGGGGTGTCAAACTCACATCGTCATAGTGTCATCACGTGATGTATCGCTAAACCGGGCTGGGGGGGCGGGGCCAGCACATGATGCATCCAGTCTGCAGGCCGCGAGTTTGACACCACTGGATTAGTTGGTGCATTCGCTTTACTTTGAGGATTGATTTGTCTTCGGGGCTTTTTAAAAAATTAAAAAGGTTTTCAATTTGTGATATGACAACAGCAGTCTTTATTTTCAAACTGAGTGCTTATTTTAAGAAGAGGAAGAGGTTTGTTTTCTTTTTCTAAATAGTGATACTTGTGTTCCTTTTAAATGTGCAGTAGTTCTCTAAGAAGTCAGTCACCCAAGGTTACCCTGCTTCAGCATAACTTTTAAATTGCAATTAAAGATATCATGAAAAATTCCTGCTTATTACAACTTAAACACTAGAACAATTACAGTGAGGGCTAACACAAGACTAGAGGTTTCAAATTGTACTCCATGAAACCCTAGGTTTTCCCAAAAATTGATGATGAAAGACAAAGGGAGAAAATCACTCAGATGAAGCCGATTTTCTGTTACCATACTGGAGCCTTGTTTCTTAATCAGATATTTTGTCATCTTTTTTTTAAAGGAACAGGTTCCAAACCTCTGCACTAGACCACATTTCCTGTTTTTATTCAGCCTTTTGGTTAAAGTTTTGCTTTTGTTGACAGCAGAAGTGTAAAAGCATCAAATAATTATTGGACTCAAGGTGAGCAGGAGTAAATATTTACATATAGGAAACAGGTCCTTGAATAGATCTGCTCAGTGGTACCCACAATGAGGGTCAAAAATGAAGATGGCACATATGCACAAAGCACAGGGCTTCGATTGCATTCACTTTTTTGATCCAGATTTCCCATGGATGTTGCTGGGTTTACTCTGTCTTCAACGTAAGAAAGGCAGGTTCCTGACATTAATCTCAAAGATGTTGTGACTATTGTAGTCTGAGAGAGAGAGAGAGAGAGAGAGATATGAGTTATATACCTTGTGGCTATACTGTAGGTTAGTGTTTCTTAAAGTGTAGTCTGAGGACCCCTGGGGTTTCCCCAAGTCCTTATGAGTGGTCTGCAAAATCAGAATTATTTGCCAGATATTGATGAGATTTGTAAACATTTTAAAAGAATGTCACTCCTCATTATGTTTTTTTTCTAAATGCAGTCATAAAAATGTTGTCATGAAAAACATTGTATTTGTATTAATATCTTAAATGGGTTTAATGTCATTTTTACATGGTTCAATACATATTCTACAAATGCATCAACTTTAATTTTTAATACAGTAAATATTGATAAACACTGTACATTTCACAAAAATAAAATGCTCTTTTGAAGTTAATTATTAAAATTGGGAAGGAGGCGGAAGAGCAAAATGTTTATACTGCTGTAGATGAACTAGTTCATGCTCGTAACTTTTAAAAGCTGCCAAAATCTGAAGGATGCAAAAAAAACAAAAAAAACTCTCATATAGATAGTGTTTAAGAAAAATAGTGTCTAGCCCATCCTATTGGAAAAAGAAATATAAAAGTAAATCTTAATAGTAGAAATCAGAATGTTCTATAATCATTTGTCTGAAGTGGTATAGGGTTGAGCAGGGGGCTGGACTAGAAAACCTCCAAGGTCCCTTCCAACTCTGTTATTCTATCAGCTGAAGGCAACTTTGGACAAATCAAAGTTTGAATTCATCAGTTACCCAACAGCTGTATAACTGAAGTAGAATTTGCTTGTGCAAATATCAGTCTATAAGGGAGCATCAGTTTAAAATCTGCAGATTCTGAAAGTGAGATATCAAAATAAAAAAAAAATTACTTAAAAAAGTCTCCAGGAAAGTTTCTGTTTGAAACAAAGATGGCCAAGAAGTGCAGTTTTTGGAAAGGCATGAATATGAGATGCCTTGCACCACAAATGAAAGAAAGACTTCGAAGAAGCAAAAGTAACTAATACACTGGGTAAATTTATATATTCCGAAAAAGGGTTACATATGAAAAGCAAACTATTTTAGTGGGAGTCAAAAGTGAAGGAGAAAACACAAACCTGTTGAAGGTTGTACAGATTGCTTATTACAATACAGTGCAGGATAAAATATGAAAGAATCTAAGGAAGCTTACAAAGAGAATCCCAGTTCATTTATTTGGCTCTGTACATGATTAGATTTGTATGAGGAAAGTAGAGCTCAACATATGGAACTCATAAATTCAGATCTTTTTTGGCAACCTTCCACAAATGTGGGAATTCATTTCTACATCATAGAGCTTTGCCACATAATTAGAATCCAGGTGAAGGAATGTTTTCCTTTCTTTCCCTGTTCTTTCCTTCCCTCCATCCTTGAAAGAGCATTCAAATTCTTAAGTTTTTAGATGAATTTGAATGACTATGCATTTATTGATGCTATTTGTATGGTAAAAATTAAATGATCAAAATAAAGGACAAATAACACAGTTGTTTTTAAATAAAACTAAAGGAAGTTATCTGAATAAAGACTGTCCTTTATAATAATGGACACATAAATCAGTGTAGCTTACAGGGGAGTTAGGCATCTTCAGAAATTTTAATTAGATAGGGTAGGGATCCATGATGGGAATAGCATTTTTTTATGCCAGTATAGTTTTCTTCAGCATTGAGGATAGGAAGATAATATTTTAATTTGATAATGATAAAAAGCCATGGGAGTCCAATTTTGGCTCCCAAAGGACAATATTTGGAGCAGCGGAGCTAGAACAATTTTTACTGCTCAGATAGATAGCTTGCTCCTCCACTGATTACAGGAAGAAAGAAAAATTACATGGTTTGTATTTTTGAGTCTACCTAACCCAGGTACATTTTACTTGGCCAAACCAGGTGACGAGAGAAAACTTGTAGAGAATTTCCTTCTCTTGTGATTTACAGTGGGAGGAGACAAAGAGGTTGGCATCAGAGGTGGATATTCAGCAGGTTCTGACCAGTTCTGGAGAATTGGTAGCGGAAATTTTAAGTAGTTCGGAGAACCGGTAGCAGAAATTTTGAGTAGTTCGGAATACCATGTGACTGGCCTTGTCCCCATCTATTCTCTGCCTCCCGAGTCCTAGCTGATTGGCTGGGTCTTCTTTTGTTGCCCTGTACAAGAGAATGGAGCTGGAAAGCAGGTTAGTGGGTTGGGGAGGGAATGGGAATTTTGCAGTAATCTTTCCTTGGAATGGGGTGGGAATGGAGATTTTACACTATCCTTCCCCTGCCACACCCACCAAGCCACGCCCACATAACTGGTACTAAAAAAAAATTGAATCCCACCACTGGTTGGCATGCTTGGTGGTAGCTGTACTCCTGTGCACCACCCTACTCTGGAGGCCAGTGGCTCCTTAGAAGAGTTGGACCTGGCTTTTCCAGAAGGTCTACGGAGCTTGAATGGCTAAAGCAGTTCACAAGTCTTTTTGTACCTTGCTTTTATCCAAACTAGAATTTAGAATTAGAATACTTTATTTGGCTAAGCGTGATTAGACAGACACACAAGGGATTTGTCTCCTGTGCGGAAACTCTCAGTGTACATGAATAGCAACGGAGTAATAATATTCATAATAATAATACAAATAAGAGGGGATAGTAAGGAAGATAAGGAGAATACTAATACTACTACAGCCATACAATCTAATGTCTATATACATTAAACATTAGACCAGGGGAGTCAAACTGGCAGCATCCACCCCAGCTCCGTGAATGAAGAAAACATTGCGAAACGTCACGTGACTGCAACCTGACACCACAAGTTTGACACCCTTACATTAGACAGTTCTGTGATAATTTACTGTTTCGTTGATTTGGGGATTTCATTGAATTAGGTGTTTCATTTCAAACCACAGTACTTCATTGCTATTACTCCTATTTTGTACACTGCTTACAGCCCTATGTAGCAAAGCAGTGTAAAATTCTTAAAGTTTGAACAAACAAGCAGAACAAATCATGGCCAAGATCAAGATGATCTTGATTTCCTTGGATTCCAAACCGTTTGCTCATTCAAGAGTCCCAGGACCAGATCTGCTAATTTCACTATCTTTCAGCTGCTGTAGTTTGATTCCCTCACCCCCTGCTTTGGTATCAAGAGTTGACTGCAAAAATCCATTGAATTGAAAGGACCAATATGGCCTATGAACACACACACAGAAGGATGCACTTTTATGCACCCAAAGCCCTTTCTGTGGATCCTGCTGGTGCTGTCTCTGCTTACAATAACTGAAAAACTCCACCACCCTCACCCATCTCCCAGAACTGAGAAGAAATGGAAAATCCCAGGTCCTTCAATCCATACACCCGACATAGCTGTATCTGTTTTATACCATCACTCTGTACTTCTCTATATCAGCCTTATCAATAAAGTTCTCATTCTCCAAAAGATTGCCCCAAAGGATCTAGAGCCAGTTTGGTCTAGTGGCTAAGATGCTAGGTTAGAAACCAAGAGATCATGAGTTCCAGTTTTCCCTTAGGCATGAAAGGCAGCTGGGTGATTTTGGGATAGTCAGTCTTTATCAGTGTAAGCCACCTCACAAGGTTGTTGTGGGAAGCCGGAATATTTAGGTACGTATGCCAACTTGAGTTGATTAAAAAATGGGTGGAATAAAAATCTAATAAATGTATATTACAGTTGCAGACACAGAAAAATTGATTTTGTTAAATGCCAAGCAGAATTCAAACTGCTAAAAGAGCAGTGATTGAAAACAGAATGTTGAAGAATCATTAACGGTGCCTACGGATGTCAGTGTTACAGAGTAAAAAGGACTCGTGTAAGACTTTCAATGCAGTGACAAATTATTAGAAGGATTGCATTGAAAATGGTTGGCAACATGTCTGAATACTGTACACAATCATTTTTTCCATTACAAACACTGCTGGAATGATTTTTTTTTAATCCACTGCACAACAAATGTCTGAGTAGCCAAAGATGGTTTGTAACACTAATCTTACCAGCATCTGAAAGCATTTGATATGAGGGCAAGGAACAGTGGAGAACTTGAGCAAAATATATCTGATCATTAAGGTTCAATTATTTATTTATTAAATTTATTTGCCTTTAGTGCCAATGGCCCATTGATAAGGAAAAGTGCTATAACTGAACTAGATCTCCACTTCATAGACCATTACTCTGTCAAGGGACATGCCCATTCACCTGATTACATGCCAGGCTGATTTTCCTATCGCTCAACTTTCTAAATGCTAAGGATGTAGAAATGGCATGGAAGATAAGATAGCATATCTGATCACCCAAGACTAGTTTGGATAGCCTGAATTTCTTCTTTGGAAGTGAGTCCCACCTACAGTACCCGTTGGGTGAAACTGTCCTCAAGAGGCTGATGGAAATATAAAATTAAGACTTCTGTAGAATTGCCCTATTAGTATAATGGAAGATTAAGGTTCATGATAAGATTATGTACTGTACAGTAAGTAAAGACATTGTTTTGCTTTGTTTTAAATTGCAAATAATTTTGGTATTTCTCTTTGCTGGATTCTTCTGAATCAATGATGAATTGAAAATACAGATGTACCAATAATAGCTGATAAGAATCCATAACTATATAAATAAGCACAGTTATATGAATACTTAACTTACATTCAGTCCAGGTTTGCATGACATTTTGAGTCAGTCTATGACCACCCCTGGGGAAACTGATTCCACAGTAGAATCAGCTTAAAACCATACCTACCAAATTAATGTCCTTGCTATTATGGCAGTTCTATTTGTGAAGTTGGCTAGCTATCTTTTTTCAAATTGACACTATAATAAAAATAGAGTTTAAAAATATAGCAATGTTTTTATACGTATGTCTTTCCAGCTATTCCCTTTCAAGGTAAGCAATCTTACTAACTTTATCTAGCCACTTGGCCTTCTCCTCTTCTCAACCAAATCATTCTTCCTTGCTTTGTTTATTGTGCAATTCAGTCCTCATATTTTTTTCCCTCCAGATGATCAAATCACACACACACATACACATACACACACACACACACACACACACACACACAAAATTCTGGTCATTCATTTTGTGTTCAATCTACATTCATTCTTGAGTCCATTTCTTGCTTTATTATGAATGGTTCTTAAATAGGTTATTCAACTTTTATGCCTCTTGTGAAAATTTCACTTCCGGGTAACCAAATTAAAAGAAGCACACTTTTATACACAGAAATATTGTTTCCTTTGTTCCTCATGCATGCTGCTTTCTCCTCTTTTAGCAGCATTTGGACATCTTAAAAATACATTTTTCCAAACACTGTACATAATTTAATATAGATGCTCTGGTTTTTGCCATTTACATTTAAATTATGTTTGTTCACTACATTTTCCATGTCCAACACATCTGCTTTGGGTTTTGATACATTAATTTTCAGATCCATAACTCTAGTTGCATCTTATGCTCTAGAATACCAGTTTCTGAGGGAAAAACACAGCATTGTATGCTTACTGCCTATTAAAAGTATGTACATCTCCACATACCCAACCAACAACACATCTCGTGGTGTTAAACATAAGTATTCCTTATACATTTATTAAAAAATACATTTTTATATTATACCTATTTGCATTGGTTGCTCAGTGTGAACCACTGGACAATCATATCATTTGTTTACTTCTGTATGAATTTCATTGTCTATTCTCTCAATTGAGCAAGTTATCCTCAATTCCAAATTCATACAAAATATTCTATCATTCAATTCTATTCATCTGATCACATGGTCTTCTAAACCAACAACTATGCAATACATTTTCTTCCTTACACTTGGCAGTGACTGGGTAAACAGTAAATATTACCTGCACAGATTTCCATCCTGCATGCCCCAAGCATTGCTCACTTTCATACCTTTTTGATCAGAAAACTGCCAAGTGCCTTCCCAGGCACAATTAATAGAAATAGACTTATATGCTGCTTCACGGTATTTTACAGCCCTCTCTAAGTGCTTTATAGAGTCAGCACATTGCCCTTAACAATCTGGGTCTTCATTTTACCAACCTCGGGAGGCTGGAACACTTAATCGACCTTGAGCCAGTCAGGATTGAACTGCTGGGAGTCGGCAGATTTTTGCCTGCAATACTGCATTCCTAACCACTGTGCCACAGGACTCCTATTAGCACACTAAAATCAATTAACATACAAAATACAATTAGCATACTAAAACTCTCTTGTGCATTTTTTTTTCACTTTTGCTCCTTTTCTTTTGTACATGGGAACAATAATTGAATCTTCCAAGCATCAGATACAGCTTCAATCTTTACAGGTGTTGCACAAGTCACGCCACTCAAGTTAACAAACCACATCCCTATTTAAACATTTCTCCAGTTACACCAGCTGCACCTGTAGCCGTATCATTTCTCAACATTCTGACTATTTTTTCATTAAACACTAACATTTATCGTGTTTGTTTAAAACCATTCTTTTGACAAGTCATTACCACACAAGTCTCTAAAACACTCCTTCAAAAATTCCCTCATTTGAGTTAGAGTACATCCCACACCATCTCATCACTTTAATTCCCTTCACACTGATGGAGGCTCCTTGGTTAGAACTCTTCGCCTGGAATATTTCCCAAACTGTTTTTTATTTTAATCAAAACCATTCTGCATTTTCTCTGCCCTTTTACAGTAACCTTAATAGTTTTCTGCTGTCACTGACTACATTATTCACAACTATCTTTCTTCTGTCCATATGCTTTACAAATATCTTTTTTCTCCGTCATTGCATTAGTCATTTTTGTACATGCATTTTTCTTACTAACAGCCTTTTTTAGTTAATCATTCCATCAAGCATCCTTTTTCCTATTTTCCATTATTGTAATTTTATGCATTTCTCTGGAACTCATAATTGTATTTGTTTTGTTTCAAGAAGTTTCCCTAATGGAAGGCTATGTCCACTTTGTATTCATTATTTTGGAAATTAATTTTAATTTTATTATACAAATAGCATTCACTTCCCTGAATGTATTCATCAATGCTACTCTACAAGATCAGACTAATGAGAGACATTCATTCAGATGTGAACCAGGCAAAAATCCAGCGTAGGTTCTCTCTCTACCTGTTGGCTACCCTTTAAAGAAATTACCCCTTGTGCATTAGCCATTGAGTTCAGGAAAATACATGAACAGTTAAAGAAGACTTCTGCTCCCCATTCTCTTAATTTCACAGAGCTGCAATATTTTTTCTTTCTCTCCTTTCATGGTTAATGTATGCTCTTTCCCCTTTACTCCTCCTACATTCCAAGTCACAATCTGTGGACAGATCAGCCCATACTTATATTTGCCACCCAACATCGTTTTGGCCAATCAAGGTTTTTACAATACTGTCAGCTAAGTTACCCATCTTGGTTGGGTGTTCAGCATTCCCAGATACCGGTATTAGTACGGAGTGTATCTGTCAGTTTGGATACATTTGGCATTCCATAAACATAACCAAAGCCTAAGTTTATCATGTCCAGAATATTCTGTGCAAGCTTCAGGTCTGTAATTTAGGGAGGACATAAGTAATAAAAAATGCAATAAAAGAAGCAATTATTAGGAACATAGCAGAAAACCAAACCTAAAGCAATCAAAATAATTGAGATTAACTGTAGCATGACTTGCTAAACATTGAAGTAAACAAACTTGTTCTGGCCTATGGTTGCAATTGCAAATATTACAGAGGACAAGGGTGATCTTATGTCAGGTGACGAGGGCCTGTGTCAGCCAATACAAGAGCCCTGAGAAGCAATCTACATTTTCATGCAGCACATAGGATGCTACTTAGTGTTCTTAGAATCAAGTCAAATCTCAAAAGAGTATACAAATGTTTCATGGATGCTTAAAAGAAATAAGAAGACTTCTAAGGTTGTTCAAAATCTGAAAGATCAGATAAGAATTACCCAACTTTGACCTTAAAGCAGGGAACCCACCTCTGAGATTCTTGATCATAATATGGAAGGAACTCTGTGAGGATTATATGGGCACTCACAGAATGGTTCTAGGGTGCGTGAAGCATCAGAAAGCAGACAAAACCTTGGATTTTATTTCATTTTTTAGGAACAAAAAAATGAAATGGACTCAAGATGGGTCCCTAAGACATTGAAGAAGTACAAATTATGCTTGAGGGTAGTCTTTTGCAGAATGCCAGGTTACTTATCTCTTTCTTTAAAAAATCAACTTAAAAACATTAAAACAATTCAAAATTTGCAGATTAATAGTTCTACCTGCCCGCTGTCTCCAAGCGGTGGCGCACTCCGACCCTCCCGACCCGTCTGGCAGGCCTGGTTGTGCAGAGTCTCAGGCCCTGAGTACCCGGCTGATGTTATGTAATGCCAGGTCCGTCGTTAACAAGGCCCCCCTGATTTGTGATCTTATTCAGGAGGAGGGTGCGGACCTGGCGGGGGTCACCAAAACCTGGTTGGGCCCAGAGGGTGGCGTCCCTCTGGTAGAGATGTGCCCACCAGGTTTCCAAGCATTCCATCGACCGAGGTCTCAGGGAAGGGGTGGTGGGGTGGCGGCGATTATTAGAGAAGTCCTTTGTCCTAGGGAGGCCACTGTTCCTCAGACGGCTGGTTGTGAGTCTCTCTTTGTGAAGTGGGGTCGGGGGGTTCAGATGGGCCTGTTGATAACGTACCTGGCTCCCTGCCACATGTCATCGGCCCTGCCCGGGCTCCTCGAGGTGATAGCTGGGCTGGCGGTTGAAACCCCCAGGCTTTTAGTCATGGGTGATTTCAACCTGCCTTCGCTCGGGGAAACCTCTGGGGTGGCCCGGGAGTTCCTGGCTTCCATGATGGCCATGGATCTGACCCAATTAGTTTCTGGCCCCACTCACACGGGGGGACACACACTGGACCTGATTTTCGCCTCTGGTCAGTGGTTGAATGATCGTGCTGGGGACTTAGTTATAAAACCCTTGTCATGGTCCGATCATTCTCTTCTTAGACTGGACTTCGGTGCCGCCACCCCCCATCGCAGGGAGGCGGAGCCGAGGAGATGGTTCCGCCCCAGGCGCCTGATGGATCCTGAACGGTTTCAGATGGAGCATGGGCCATTTCCTCAAACTCTGGCTCATAACTCGGCCACAGACTTGGTGGCCACCTGGGATAGGTTGGCCGCTGAGGCTCTGGACCGAGTTGTGCCTTTGCGACCTCTGACTCGGCATAGATCCCACCTGGCTCCGTGGTTTACGGGGGAGCTGAGGGGGATGAAATGCCGGAAAAGACGTCTGGAGGGCATCTGGAGGGCCAGTCGTGCTGAGTCTGACCGGACACAGGTGAGGTCCTATATTAGGACCTACCTAGTGGCGATAGAGGCGGCGAAGCGTTCACACCTCTCCGCCCTTATTGCGTCGGCAGAAAATCGGCCTGCTGCCCTGTTTAGAGTGACCCGCTCCCTGCTTGAGCCGAGAGCGCGGGAGGACCTCTTGCAGGGTAGGGCAGAAGAGTTTTCCCGATTTCTGCATGATAAAATCGCTCAGATTCGGGATGGGCTGGACTCCAGTTGGGTGGTCCCGGGGGAGGTGTCCGGAGCAGGTCTTGAGACGGTTATCTGGGAGGAGTTCGATCCTGTGACCGCCGAGGGTGTGGACAGATTACTGGGGAGGCTGAATGCCACCACATGTTTATTGGACCCGTGCCCTTCCTGGTTGGTTTCTACCTCCAGAGAGGTGACACGAGGCTGGCTCCAGGGGATTGTCAACGCTTCGTTGACGGAGGGGGCGCTTCCGACCGCCCTGAAAACGGCGGTAGTGCGGCCCCTCCTCAAGAAGCCTTCCCTGGACCCGGCTCTTTTGAATAACTATCGTCCTGTCTCCAACCTTCCCTTCGTGGCGAAGGTTGTTGAGAGTGTGGTGGCGCGTCAGCTCCCTCAGTATCTGGAGGAAGCATTCTATTTAGATCCGTTCCAATCGGGCTTCAGGCCCGGGCACAGTACCGAAACAGCATTGGTCGCGTTGGTAGATGATCTCTGGAGGGCCCGTGACAGAGGTTATTCCTCTGGCCTGGTCCTCTTAGATCTGTCAGCGGCTTTTGATACTATCGACCATAGTATCCTATTGCGGCGGTTGGAGGGGTTGGGAATTGGGGGCACCATTTTGCGGTGGTTCTCGTCCTTCCTCTCGGACCGCTCGCAATTTGTGTTGACGGGGGGGGGAGAGGTCCACCCCTAGGCCCCTCATGTGTGGGGTGCCTCAGGGGTCGGTCCTCTCCCCTCTTCTGTTCAACATCTATGTGAAGCCGCTGGGAGAGATCATACGTGGTTTTGGGGTGAAATGCCATCTTTATGCTGATGACACTCAGCTTTACATCTCCACCCCAAGCCACCCCAACGATGCTGTGGAGGCTATGGCCCGTTGCCTGGAGGCTGTGCGGAACTGGATGGGCGAGAACAGGCTTCGACTCAACCCTTCCAAGACCGAGTGGCTGTGGTTTCCGGCGGCCCGATATAGTCAGCTGACTCCGTCGCTGGCTATTGGGGATGAGATCTTGACTCCCACAGAAGGGGCTCGCAATCTTGGTGTCCTCCTGGATGTACGGCTGTCTTTGGAAGATCATATTACGGCCGTCTCCAGGGGGGCTTTTTATCAGGTTCGCCTGATACGCCAGATGCGGCCCTTTCTTGATCGGGACGCCTTACGCACAGTCACTCATGCCCTGGTCACCTCCCGTCTGGACTACTGTAATGCCCTCTACATGGGGCTCCCTGCGGGGAGCACCCGGAGGCTTCAACTGGTACAAAATGCAGCCGCGCAGGTAGTTATGGGGGCGTCGAGATACTCCCACGTGACGCCCCTCCTGCGCAAGCTGCATTGGTTGCCGGTGGCCTTCCGGGTTCGCTTTAAAGTACTGGTTTTGGTCTTTAAAGCGCTCCATGGCATCGGACCAGGATACTTACAAGACCGCATTCTGCCAGTAGACTCCCACCGACCGGTGCGCTCCCACAGAGAGGGTCTCCTCCGGGTCCCGACGCCTTCTATGTGTCGCCTGGTGACTCCGAGGAACAGGGCCTTCTCTGTGGGGGCACCCGCCCTCTGGAACGGGATGCCCCCTGGACTACGAACGACCAGTGACCTGAGGGCCTTCAGACATGACCTGAAGACTTGGCTCTTCGAGCAGGCCGGCCTGAGCTGACTCAAATGGGATTTTTAAATGGGGTTTTTAGATTAGTTGGGATGGGTGTACAAAGTTTTAATTTATTTTAATTGGGGTTTTTTAGATTTTTATAGGGACAGCCTAGGGTTTAATTCTTTTTTAACTATTTATATTTGTCTACATGTATTTTAGTTGGCTGTTCACCGCCCTGAGTCCTTTGGGAGAAGGGCGGTATATAAAACCTAAAATAAATAAATAAATAAATAAATACCTATATCAAATTGAACAGAGGAATTGAATGGAGTGCCACAACAATCACTCCTCTACTGTTCAATCATTTTCCAGATGATTTAGATGAAATGATGGAGGAAATGTCAAATTTTCAGATGATACAACATAGCTTGGACATCTAATACTTCAAAAGGCAAAATAATAATAGCAATAGGCACCTTGGTCGGCAATCCCAAATCATCTAGCAACTCTTGAACACCATCAGCATTGACAAAACTATTTCCAATCAATTGCAAAAGGCAGGTTTACTTGGAACAGCTTAAAATATATTTAATACCATCAAATAACATCATCTCACTATTTTAGGTCCTTGGAAAGGATTCGATAGGTGGATAAAAATGCCATATCCAGTCTAAACATCTGGCTGACTGTGCAATGAACCACAGTAAGTCTTCACCAGTCTTAGACTGTGAGTCTAACTGTAGATTACATCTATGGAAATTCTCAGTCATCCAGGTCATGAGTGTCTCAAAGATGCTTTTTTAAATGGCAAATAGATTATGTTTTTTCCCCCTTGAGGAAAAAGAAGTCGTGAAATGAAGAAAAAGAAAATGAAACTTCTTGGATGAGAAGAAAGAAAAAACAATTACTACCAACCTGCCTTCAGTCGAGGACCTCTATACTGCACGAGTCAAAAAGAGGGCTGTGAAAATATTTACAGACCTCTCACATCCCGGACATCAACTGTTTCGACTCCTTCCCTCAAAACGACATTATAGAGCATAGCACACCAGAACAACTAGACACAAGGACAGTTTTTCCCCAAACCCCATCACTCTGTTAAACAACTAATTCCCTCAGCACCGTCCAACTATTTACAAAGTCTGTACTACTATTACTGTTAATCTTCTCATCGCTCCTTATCACCCATCCCCTCCTACTTGTGACTGTATGACTGTAACTTTGTCGCTTGTATCCTTATGATTTATATGGACTTTCCTAGTATGATTTGATTGCTTATTGTACCCTATGACTATCATTAAGTGTTGTACCTTATGATTCTTGACGAATGTATCTTTTCTTTTATGTATTCCGAGAGTATTTGCACCAAGACAATTTTCTTGTGTGTCCAATCACACTTGGCCAATAAAGAATTCTATTCTATTCTATGAGAAGTGAAATGTCTTCTTTCTCCTCAAGAGAAAAAAAATACATAGTCCAGTTGCCTTTTGAAAAAGCACCTTTGAGACAACTGTAGATTACTCAAACATAATACTAATAATAATCTGGTAGTCTGGTTAAATGGAATGAAAATAACTGAGTGAAATTTAACAGGAGGAAGTGTGAAATTCTTCACTTAGGAAACTACCTGACCAAAAGATTAATATAGTTTGCAAAAAAGATATGTAAGTGACTACAAACTAAGTAGGAGCTAACAGTGTGATAGGCTACAGTGACAGTGAATGCTACTTTAGGCTGCCTTAAAAGAAATATAATTTCCCAATCATGAGGAAGAATTATTCCACTCTATTCTCCTTTGACCACACATCTCAATTACCGCTGCTAATCCTGGGTATCATACTTGTTCACACACATTAGTATAGGTTCAAAGAAGATCAATTAAATTGACCAGAGAACTATGAAAAGAGATTGAAGGTACTGAGAAAGCGTATTCTTGAGAAAAGATGTTTGACATGGGATAAATTAGCACTCCTCATATACTGCATGGCTGCCACACAGAAGGAGGACAAGGCTGGTCTCATTCCACAATGCAGGACACAAAACTTTTGACTTAGAGGTCCAATTCCAAATGAATTTCAGGAAAAATAAATCCTAACAATAAGAACAGTCTGAGAATAGGAAAAAAAGACCCCGAGAAGTAGTGGATTCCTCTTCACCAGATATATGAAAGTAGAGTCTACACATTGATCTGTCTGGAATATTTTAATTTGGATTCCAGAACTGAGTAAGGGAGTGCTTTCATAGGTCTGCACTGCCCCTTTCAACTATGATTCTTAAAAAACAAATTAGCCAGCTTCAGAGTTGCCAAACATCCTAATAGTTTTGAAGAGTGACATATGTACACACTCTATTGTTTGAAATTATGGAGACTGCCTAATTTTATTTAAAGACACACACAGGACAGGGCATTCATCAGCAGCAGAAGGCACCTCTGTTCAGCCCCTGGCATCCTAGTAGATCTCAAGTAGA
This sequence comes from Bungarus multicinctus, assembly GCA_023653725.1. Lineage (NCBI taxonomy): Eukaryota > Metazoa > Chordata > Lepidosauria > Squamata > Elapidae > Bungarus > Bungarus multicinctus. Next base: position 160,542,559 of record CM042834.1, read on the forward strand.
AAGAATGCCAAACCCAAGGACATGGAAGAGCAACACGTTGCTCTGGCTGTACAATAGCAAAAGAAGGAGGCTCTCTTCTCTGGTAAAGCTATATTGCAAAGATTCATCTGAACTATCTGGGATGAGGGGTCAATCATATGCAAGTCACCTATTCCTATGCATGCAATATCAGATTAACCAATGCACCACACACTTCTACAGCCTTCAGTCAGCTGAGTTATGTAAGACACTTTCTCCTACATACTAACAGGCTATGGGTGCTAGTCACTTATTGACAATGCTTGTGCTTATATAAAGAAAACCAGTATGGTATGGACTGTACATAATCCTCACCTTACTGAGAGTTGCACCTGCAAGGAGTGGTGGCAAATAATTATCAAAGTGACCACTCATCACACAAATGGCTACTTGCAACTTATTTAAAAGCACTTAAAAAAATTACAAACAACTGTATTGAAAGAGAATCAGTGTTTTCTGATCCATCTAAAAGAAGACGTTTTACAATTTTGGCTCACAAGACTGCAGCAGTTCTAGGAGCGAAGATACCCTCCCTCTCCCCTTCAAATCTTCAAATGTTTCCAACCTTACTTTGGTCGTGGGCTCTTCGGACAGGTCTCCCATCCTTGGTTTTTTCCTACCCGGAAAGTGGCTTACTCAGCGAAGAAACCAGCTGGTCACAAGCAACGTGACCGGGTAAAATAACTGCACTAACCCAGAATGCCAAGATGTACCAGCATAGCCAGCCCAAAAATCATATTCAGGCATGTCCCAGCCTATGGCTTCAGGCTGTTGAGTCACCAGAAGCAGCAGCAGCAAGAAGGAAGACTTGTTTTGGAGTGGAGAATCAACTACTAAAAAAATCAGGAAAAGAGCATTTCAAGCCAGAGTCTGTCAGAAAAAGCCCAGCCTGAGTGCCACAGCAGAGAAGCTCCAATGGTACAAACAGCCAGCCGTTAATTACGTATACAACCCTGCACACCAGAAGGCAAAACCAACAGGGAACTTCATATGACTTTGCATATTTAAGCACAAGGGACATTTACAAGAAGAGTAGAAGTGGTTGACTGGTGTTGCAAAGGAATGCTGTAACCCTCTGTGCCTGCTTGTATGCTAGATAAATGCCAGCCTTCATACATTGTAATTCAACACAAGCTGAGATGTGCATCATCTTATACAAGAAAAGCATTGAACAAATAGAATCAATTAGTTTAACACAACCACAGTTCTCACGTCATGGGGGAAGCAAAGAGCTGAAGCCTCTTATCATACCACCAGTAGCACCCAGCAGGATTAGAATCTTTGGTCATCTAAAAATACAAAGATATATACATACACTTTCTTTCTCTTCTTGACTTTTTATTCACAGGTCCATAGCAGAAGAGGACGCGAATCCTAGGGAGACAGCCTAGAAAACTGGTGGACCTACACCTACAGCATCTGAAAAGCCAGCTGACAACAAAACCTGCAGGACATTAGGATGAGGGTTCCTGTTGGTCCTGAAGTCACATGTTCCCCCATCAAAGCTCAGCCATAAGAATATACAGAAGCTTTTAAGCTGGTAAATGTCTCATCCTCAGTTTCCATTCTGTAAAACATGATTCCAAGTGATTGTCCTTCACCGGAATCTAGATAGCTCCTAAAGCTAATGCATTTTATATAATAATCTAAAATATCAAGGTCCACAAGAACAGTTCCTGCTAGAGGTTTTAAACCCATAAAATAAGACCGGCCTCTACTTCTAATGCTTTCTAGTAAGAATGAAACTGACTACCTACTGTCTCCTGGTGGTCAGTGCAAGAGAAAATGCCACACGGGAGATATGCTGTGGGGATATTATTATCAACTGGCCATAAGAGCATTCCAACATGACATTTTGCAGGGAGTACATACAGCAAACAATTTCCCAGTATAATGTTATATGTTTTTTGGTTTAACTAGGAAAAGTTACCTCTGAAGACATTAAAAAACAAAGAGACACGCAGATCCAAGCTCATGACATCATCAAAACAGGATATGGGAAGGAATTCTTAGCTCCTGATAGTAATATGAGAAGGAGGATTTCCCCAATAAGAGTAGCTTTCTGCAGGTTGCCATCTAACATGGAGATGGGAGTCACGCTGAGATGTTAAAATTTGCAAGACTGAAATCCAAAATGTACTGTACATATTAAACCTGCAGAGCAACCATCCTATAACACCTTGGATTATCAGGCTGATCTATGTGACATGTAGGGTGGTAGTTAATCTTGTCCTTGCATGAAGAAAAGCATTCAACTAGTAAGACTCCCATCCCATAATCCTCACATATTTATCTTGCCTTTGCAGTCAAGGGGTTCTTTGAAAAATGTTATAATACAAGAGAAGGTTCACTGAGACCAAAAGTAGTGCATCTTCATCAATTATACATTACAATATTAATTCACTTGGATGGTGTATTAGTGTATACGTACAGTATTAGAGTGGGACTGCCCAGATACTGGCCTATGTCTTCCATAGATAGTGGTACTTCCGCAGGCTCACGAAAGATGACTTTTAATGGAAGTGAGGTAGACTGGAAGGAAGAAGGACACAGGCCAATATTACAAGAGCCTTTCCCAATCCAATGTCCAATGCATGTATCCTCCTGGAATGCAGGACATATATACTACTTCCAACTATAACAAGCCATAGAGCCTAGAGATGACCTTTGGTAGGTTTGTTGATGGTAAAGAATGCAAACACTTTTCTTCTATTCCAAAGATAGTGTATTATCCCATCATATGACAGTTGGCTCAATGGAAAGATGAGCCCAAGCTGAAAACAATGTAGGCAACATCTTAGCAATACCAAAGGCAGACATGGAAAGCCTGCCAGAGACAGAGTAAAAAGATGTAGCATATTGTGTTGAATGGATTTTGATTATGAAAACTCCATCTTCTTAAGAAAACACAGAGCACCTCAAGAATTTCTGCAATATTGGATCATGCTGAACAGCCAGCTTACCCCGCGGACAACATAGATAAGAAAAAGATTCCTCATCAAAATATTTCTTCAAAATCTGTAATGAGCGAAGCTCTCTGCAAACAGCAGGCCAATGCTACGAGGTTTGGATAAATCCATTTTTGAAAAAGATTCAAGGAGAATATATTTCACTCCATTCCATATTTTGGATCCAGCTAAATTTCAAGATTGGAAAACTAAATTCCAAATGCATTAAGCTTTTGGTAACGAAAGATTGTTTATTTAAAGGATTTGACAGCAGCCAAATATAAACCATATTCCATAATGTTTAGATTTCACACTTTGAAAGCTGCTTAGCCTACTTTTTTGTTAGATGAAAATTGCAAAACCATCTGCTTGATTCAGAAGTTATTGATCTAGACAGCAGTAGGTCTGTTGTCTATATAAAGGCTGTTCTCTACTATCTTCTAAGAGCCCTTTAGCCTCTTAGTGCATTTTTACACGCAACTGAGATGGGTATATGCTGGAAGAAGGGAGATGGAGATGAATTCTTTATGGGCTATGGCTAGGCCATTCTTCAAACTTCCACAAAGATCACAATGGAAAATGTCTTTCTTCTTAAAGCAAACATAAAAGGAGATTGTTCTACCATAACCCTGATTTTGCCATTTCTATTCGATCTGGCCCCATGTGCATAAAACTCGGCAAGCATGTTAAATCCCTCCCTCCTTCTCTTCCTCCCTCTCTTTACCTATCAACTAGTATAACACTCAGAATAATGAAACAATATTGGTTTCTGGAATTTGAAAGAGAAGGTGCTGGTGATATAATTGGTGCTAGCAGAAACTTTTCAAGAATTAATTCTTTTCTTGATTTAGAGTAAACATTTGCTTTCAAAATACATTTCTCAATGTTTTATTCTTGTTTTTGGAGAATTTTACTGGAACGTGGTTTCATCCTTGAGTGCCTCTATATTATGAAGACATCAACTCAGACATGAGAATAAACTCATAAAGAGGAAGGAGAGACCACCAAAGCAACTAACACAATCCACCTCTCAGTCTCTATATTCATTGGTAGGGTATTGTTATAATGTCAGAATTCTGCATTCTTAGAAAATGCTCCAATTTGTATTTTTCACTTCAGATCAAACCCTGTTTAAAATTAGCCCATAGGACAATTGGGGAACCTATATTTTCACCACTATATTTTTCAGTTTAAAGATAGTTCTCTTCCGTTTTCATTGCTGGCATTAAAGTCACTGATATACTGAAAGGTTGTCACAGAAGAGTCTCCCTACTTCTCTAGGAAATTGTGCTCCTATGGCTACTTCTCTGTAAACAGAAAATGCAACTTAGGAAACCACCTCAAAGTCCTCTAGTAGTATAATCAATCCTTCCCCCAGTCAATTCCCCTCACAACTTTATTTTATATTTATTTGGCTTTAGAGAGTGGAATGCTGTATCCCAGGGCTTGGATGCATGATGTCATCATTAATTGAAATATCAAGTGATGACACGACAGACAATACAGCAGCCTTCACAAGAATTATGAGTCCTTTCCTCCCACTTTTATCACCTCACATTACTAATCTGACATGAGATGAAAGTCACCACAGGGGACTGAGTCCCTACTCACCCTAATCACCCAAGCCTGATATATCTGTAAAAGCTTAGATGGGGTGGAGAGATGTAATGTCACAATAGCTAGTCAGTTGAAACTCAATAATTTTCCTTATATGCGAAATCTCTTGCATTTCTGGTTTCTTGAACTTCTCTAAAACAAATGGTTAAAAAAGAAGAAGAGGTTTTAAGGTTTTAAGCAAATTCTTCTTCCAAAAAATGTTTTTTTTTTTCAAAAAAACACTGAAAAAGTAAAAAAAAACATTTTCTTGGAACTTTCTTGGAATTAATTAGATCTTAACAAAGTACTGTTTGCAAATGAGGTCCAGTTTGTCTTAAAGCCTCCTAAACTGGACCTAAGAGCAAGTGAAGGAGTTTGGTGGGAAGCTAAATATATATCACACATCATACAGCAGCTGGAATTAACTCTGAGATTGATGTGATTGGGCTATTGAAATAGGAAATTAATCTTTTCTTCCTTCCTTCCCTCCCTCTCTCCCAATTCCTGGGTTTTTTACAAATCCACCAGTCATAATAAAAATCACCCTTTGTGTTATCCACATTTTCAATATAAATTTGAAGCACCTTTACACATTCTAGACAACGTTTCCTGAATCATATACCAACGGTATATCATTTATAAAAAAATCTTTTTTAGGGTACAACATAAATTAAATTTCAGTCCTTTTAACCACTTATTTTGCCATTGTTCCATCAATATAACCATGCAAAGTTCTTAACTCATCTCATCATACAATCTTTCACTTGTTCTTCTGTTTCAAATTTCAATAAAAGCTTATACATTTTAACAATTGCATGTTCATCATTTGTATGTAGCTCAAATTCTGTCTTCTGCTACTCTTTTCCAGATGCTTTATAATCTGCCCTAAATCCTTCTTAACTTTAGTGCATACAAAAACTATTGAAAATTGAATGTGTCTACAGTTAGTTGCTCTTTTGATTTCATCTCACATTCTCCATGTTTTCCCCCAATAAGTCCCAGTAGTTAACTATTTTTCTTTACTGTTTCTTTCCTGCAAAATGCTTCTTGTGCTGAGACGGTACAGATTCTAATTATCCTGACAGCTGCATGGCAGACTAGAATGGTCTCAGTGACACCCCATTTGGTGTGAACTGCAATAAGACCAACTGTGAAGTGATGAGGGCTTGGTCATCTATAAGCAATGCATCCTGATCCAGGAAAGGGCACTGATACCTTAAATATAATTCTGCAAAGGCTCTCATGGCCATGTTTCCACCTACTATTCCAGCAGAAGCCCAGGAGGATTTCCAGAAATCTTTTGTCAGTCCGTCCAGGTAAATCATTTCAGAAGTAAACCAAACAAGGATTCCAGGAATACTACTTTACTGTTATATTGAATAGTAATAGAATCTGGTCTCTCTTTTACCAAATAGAATCAAGGTGGAGTTGTTTTGAGTTCTTCTTATGACTTCTCCTTTCACAGGACTGAGTTGCCTATCAGTTCCCTTTAATTATTCTTGCATTCCTTTATCAAGTTTATCTCTATATTCCTTCATACCAGTTCTGAAGAGGGGAGCATGATCCTGCTAGAACAGTGGTCGCCAACCAGTGGGCTGCGGCACACTGGTGGGCCGTGATAAAATTGTGGTGGGCCGCAGAGAAATCTCACCCCCAGAGCACTCCCCCAAAGTAATTAATCCAGGCTGCACAGAAACACAAGGCTGCGCCACCCACATGGCCCGTGGGAACCCTCCCCGCCCACTCACTCTTTACCCGGCAAACTTGCCTGCTAAATTGCTATTTTTCCTTTTTCCGACCATCATCTGTTCTGCTGTGCCGGAAGATTTAGATTAGCTAGGAAGCAGGAAATGGTTGGATTTCTTGCTTTCTAGCTAGTCTTTAGATCTTCGGTTCTGCTTTTAAGCACAGCCGAACCTCCCTTAGGACTGAAGATTCTATTATACAGTGCAGACTCATGGCAAGCAAATTTTATGTGATGTGAGCTAGCCGATGGCAGAGAGATAGATCACTGAATGATTTTGTGAGCAACTCAATCTGCCTGCCTGCTTTGCCTGAAGTTGCTCTTTTTAATAAAAAATTCAATATTTATATAAATATGACCATATTTATAATAACATGACCATCAAGCCACACCCACAAATTGGGCCATGCCCACAGAACCAGTTAGTGGTCCCTGGGATTTAAAATTATGAGTTTGGTGGTCCCTGAGGTCCAAAAGGTTGGCGACCCCTGTGTTAGAAGACCTTGAATTCTCTTACTAGGGATCAATCTGTTACTTCCCATCCAGACCCTAACAATCTCCAGAAATCAGGACAGGACATCCACTACAAATGTCTGGATAAGGGTTGATATGTTAGAGCTGAATATCATTAACCTTTTGCTCATTCCCTGCCCTCTGAATGACTTTAACCAGCAGCTTCATGCAGATATTTTGAGGAACTTAAAATTGGAGTAACTTGGGTTGACTTCTCTTTCCCAATGAACTGATACAACTAGTTAAGAAGGAGGAAACCACTAACAGAACTCCTACTCCTGAACCGCACAGTTAGTCCAGAAAGATTGATGGGTGATATCAAAATCTGCTATCAAGTCTAACAAGATCGAGGGGGTCGTCTATTCAAAACATCACCAAGGTGGATCTTCAACTAGAAAAGAGACATCAAAACTGTCCTTATCAATATATCAATATCCAGTGAAGGTTCTATTTAGGACATAAGGGATGTAGCACAGTTTTACAAAGAATATTATGTCTTTCCTTTACACCATTACTAAAAAAAAGTCAGTTCAGAATTCAGATAATTTTTCCAAGTGATCCAGAAGCTGTTTACCATCTGATAAATTATTTACTTTCAAATATTTATGGATTGAAATAAATGGGGATCAGTCTTCTGATATCATACAGCGTAGATTATGCTGAAAGGGGTAGGTGAAATCAATCCAGGCCCAGTGCATGGAGCCAGGTCTCAAAACATAGCATTTACAATATTTCTGTGTCACTGCATGGATATTTCCAAACAGAGGGATCTTAAGCAGAAATTCCATCGTTACTTTCTTAACATATTTTACTGATAAGGAAAAAGGGGGGGGGAGAGAGAGAGGGAGGGAGAGAGGGTGGGAAGGCATAAAAGAGTTCAAAAAGACAACTGACATCATCCAGATCCTTATTAAAGTTCTCTGAAAAAACAGGGCAATTGCACAATAAAGTGCTCTACACTATTCTTCCATATCATGTGATTAGTTCAGAGACAAATCAAGGGTGGTTTTTGTATGACCTGTATTACAGGTCAGCAAGCAAACTTTCAAACACGTTTTTGAAAGATGTTCGGTAGAATGATTGTTTTTTACAGTAAAGTAAGCTGCAGGAAAAAAAAATGCATGTATAAATGAGGTTTTGTTTAGTCTTCTTAGCCTTTCTCTTCCCCTTATGATGCAATGGGCAGCATTTGTCTTTCCTGAATGTTGGCTGCCCATCCTCTTCTAAAGCTCAACAGAAGCTAACGTGGTATTCTCCCTTCTTAAGGCTCTTTTCTCCACATTTCTACTGCACCTTTATGGAAAACACATCCCAGGAGCATTCCTTTTAACCTTTACTTTCTGTGGCTTCCCCCGCCCCCCACCGCCCCCCAATCCCACTCACTTCTGATACTCATTGTAAGGCAGTAGAACACTGTTTGCACCTTTCCTGTTTTCATTCCCCCTCCTCCTCTGCAGGACACTTATGGTTTCTCTCCTCCTAGTGGCCCTTATTTTTTCCCCCATCCCTCCTCTTCCATTTCGCTGCTCCTTAGTGAGAGAAAGTTTTGAAGGTCCATCTGGGGAATCTGTGTGAAAATCACACAGAGGAAAATATGTGATGGGCCAGATGCAACCCACCGACAAGAACTTTCTTACCCTTTTTCCTGAAAAGAATCTGCAACTGGAGCCAGATATCTCTTCAACTTATCTAAAGAATAAAGGAGATCTTCCACTTCTCCACAGGAGATATTGTCCATTGTTCTTACAGCTTTGTAACAGAATGCCGCTTTGGGATAAGTAAAAGACTTCTTTAGGTATATGCTTTGGATAGATACCTCTACTCCAAAATGTAGTATTTGTTATCTAGCATTCCTGACATTATTCAACATTCTCTGAACAACCTCAGAGAGAGACCTCCTTTTCACTTGTTCCTCCCATTAGTTGAAAGTTTACTATTTAACCATAGAATTAATCTTTAACCATAAATCTACTTTCCTGAGTTTTTAAATAACTAATTTCTACCTTCGTGTTCTATGTTCTCCTTGACACATTTCCCCAAAAACTCTAATTTATTTTCAATGTTCCTTTTCTTACTTTTGTTGCAGCTTTCCTATATTCTTTTTAAATCTTTTGAACTGAAATGAATACTTACTGTTGCCCTCTAAAAATGTCTCATGTTTTTCCAACAGATGACAGTTCCTCACTTGTGTCCATCTTTGCTGATCTTCTAATCATCGTTTATCAAACTATGTTACTAAGATGCCTAATTTTCTTACTATATTGAAAAATCATATCACTGTGTGAAACAATACAGTATTTCTTACTGTTCTTAATTTGCAATGCACAGCTAAAGAAGGTAATTTAAAATGCTCATGTCCCCTGAAGAGATTTCCTTGGAAATAGTAAGGGGTGGGGGGAGGGAGAGAGAGAGAGAGAGGTCTTTCAGAATATCCTGCACAGCTGCAAAGAAAAACTTACGTTTCGTTCAAGGAATTGCCAAAAATTGCCACATGTGCTTACATTTATATTCTGAAACATCTTTCTCCCTTCAGATCTGAAACTGCACATTACTATTACAAACTGCTAAATGAACTCATCTACTTGGTATGCCTGTAAAAATAAGGAAAGGGGTTTACTGATCTGCACTAAGTGCTGCAGTCTTCATGCAATGAGTTATCTAAAAAAACCCAAAATATTTCCCCACAATTTTCCTTTAATTGTATCCAAGACACATCCCCCTTGTTCCTCTCCGCTTCCAAATCAAAAGTGAGTGGAATACAACTAGCTGCTTTGCACCTTTCCTGAGATGTTCCAACCTGCACCCTCTCATTAGTAAGAGCAGGATATACACACTCCATCGCTCAATAAGGGCAGAAAGGGGCTGCCATCATCGTTGGTAGCTGGTAGTCTTCTCCAGCCTGTACAGTGTAAAGTGCAGCTTAAAAATAAACAAAGAAGACAGGTTTTGACCTTGAAGCATAATATGAAGAGGGATTTTATCAGCAAGAAGCAGTGTATAGTCTTTCTTCATATGTACCATTAGCTGCTATTCCAACCACAAATCAGGAAGCATCCTTCTACTTGAAGTTGAAGCTATGGCCTACTATATTCATTCCATTTAAGGACCAACCTCTGCTTCCTAACTGGAACGCCAGAGGCAAATGCCAAAGACCTGCTGGGTAATGGTTTCTGCATTAACCCACTTCTGTTTTCTGCTATCTGGATATTTTAAGAGAGAGTATGGGCCCTTCTTGTCCACCCACCCACATTGACCTCTGTTCCTTGGCACAAGGAGCCAAGAGGGGATCTTTGTTCAGAAGCCAACTACCATGAAGCACTTCCTGTTCTATGGAAGTTAAGACTATCTGTAGGAGTTACAGGGTGGGGCAGAGAGATGGCTTATAATGGATGAAGTCATTGCAGTTGAAGAGAATTCCTTTAATTCTTAAATAGCATGAGTGGGTGGAGAATAGCTATATCTTCCTGGTCTGATTTTTCAATGCTAAACCCAGCTTTTAATTTACTCATCTTGGGGGACTTGTGCCGCATAGGGCAGGATAACAACTGCTGCCTGACTGGCTTAATCAAAACCAGAGCTCCCTGACAAACGCTAGGACATTTGAGGCCAGAAGTCCGAGGAACCGCAGTTGTGCTGGCCACAGATTACAACAGATGGTTTTTGTTGCTGGCTTGAGATTTAGCAAGAGGCTTTGGGAAAGCGAATTACTCAAAGAGCAGGGAACTGATCTCTTACCTAGTGGGACTTTATGAAAGACAGAACTGGGGGAAAGATGATTCATAGGTCCTTTTCAAAGAACCCCTAATTAATTTGCACATAAGCAAACGAAGAAAAAGGGGGTCCCTAGCTGGCAAGACAGCAAGCAGAGAGCTTGCTGACTTGGAAGGGCGCTCAAGAGTTTCTAAAACAAACAGTCCAGGTCTAGATGGGGGCAGATGCGAATAGATAGAGATGTTATTATCTCTCTCTAGAGGCTTTCATTGTAAAAATTTTCCCCAACAACTCGTCTAGATTAAACAGACCTTTCCAAGAATGCAGAATCACCTGGCCTTTCTAAAGCAAAAGAAGACAAATCCTCGACCAAGTTGCAGTTAATCAGCTCCCTCCCAAATGCTGAGATTCCTGCAAAATGATCACATGTTTTGCTGAGTTTTATGTTATTTAACAAAAATAGTGGTTGGAATATTCCTCATAGACCACTCCATCACAGCTGAAAGAAAGTTTAAAAATGTTCTCTTCCTACAATATTTAAAAATGCCCTGGCAAAGAATTATACAAAGCTAAAAGTTTTTCATGCTGCTAAGAACAGTTTTCAGTCATACGCTCTGTCAATCACAAGTCCAGCCACACTGGGCAACCAAATGCATCCTGGAAACCTACAAACTTAGGAGAGCAAAAGCCTCTTTCTTTGTTGATTTAAGAATGGTATGCCTTTATCAAGATTAACGGCCACTCATGGTTCTATTCCATTAGAGACAGGGAGACAGAACAAAGCTAGAAGATGACCCATCTCTATTTGAATATGAGTAAAGCTTAGGTTTGTGGACAAACATCACAGAATTGGGGACTAGAAACAGAAATGGGAACAAGGAAAATGATTCTTGGGTAACATGACACAAGTCTGAGATCAAAGAGTTCAACTGACTGGCTGAAGTGACAAGGCAAACAAAAGGAAATTTTGCTCCATACAACACACAATTGGCTGAAAGAATTCATTGCTTTAGGATGTGATGGCCGTCAACTCATGTTACACATGACACCCAGCTGCAAGAACCTTTTTTCTCAAGTCTCTTTTGCACTGATGTGACAAGTGAGGTGGGGTGGGGGAAAGGGTTGTTTTGAGCAGAAATTGGCCAGAGGGAGAAGAGTTAGAGACTTGGTCTCTGCAATATCTGTCTTTTATTCCTGGGTAGTATTAAACATACACACATATATATAAAAAGAACAACACTAGAGGAAACAGGTTGGCCAAAATGCACATTAAGTGACTTCAGACATGGTTAGCTTTTTAAAGAAATAGGACAAATATTATGTATAAAGAGTTCTGCAGCCACCTCAAAGTGATTTAAACAAAGTCACTATAACAAAATTATATAAATAAAAATATAAAATACTATGTATAAAACTACCAAAGCATGCTATCTAAAAACAATAAAATGCATATTATAGTCCTCAACTTACAACCACAATTCAGCCCAAAATTTCTGTTGTTAAGTGAGACATTTATAAAGTGAGTTTTGTCCCATTTTATGACCTTTCTTGCCACAGTTGTTAAGTGAATCACTGCAGTTGTTAAGTAAGTTAAGTGAATCTGGTTTCCCCATTGATTTTGCTTGTGAGAAGGTCACAAAAAGTGAACACATGACCCCGGGACACTGCAACTGTCACAAATATGAACTAGATGCCAAGCATTTGAATTTTGATCATGTGATCCTGGGGATGCCACAATGGTCATAAGTGTGAAAAATGGTCATAATTTTCAGTGCTGTTATAGCTTCGAATCATCGCTAAATGAACTGTTGTTAAGTCAAGGATTACCTATATTTTAAAAAAAAACCCTTAATAATCTCACCCCCTCAAATTCATCCACAAATTTTGCAAGTTCATTTGTAAGGGGGAGAACAATAAATGAATTTTTTTTTTGGAAATTTTCTGTGATGGGGCTGCCACTGAAAAGGTCAAAACCTCTGTTCCGCTAATGTCAAAAATTGGGATTGCTGGATCATTAAACCACAAGGTGTGGTTCTTTTCTGCTTTGTTTCCACATTCTCAGTCTTCCAGAGCAGTAACCGTCCCCTCAACCTTTTGGACACCAGAGATCGATTCGGGGGAAGAGAGGTTTTTCTGCAGTCCAGAGGGGGCGTGGTTTCATATGCTGCCTGCATCCCTGGAATCAAATCTTTCTGAACTCTTGCCATCATCATCATCATCTAATTCCTGCCTTCACCCATTTCCAGATCTACCCAGTGCCACCTGAATGACATTGGTCTACTTTTCTATGGGAGGGTTGACTCCACTGGACCCATTAGACCCATAAGATTAGGTCTAATCGTATGAGATTATTTTTATGAATTTAGAACCAAAAAACTGGATATAACCCTGGGTACCTCGAGGGACAACTCTTTCCTAAACAATGGTTTGTCTCACTGAAGAAATGATGACTATCAAGGGAAATGTCATGGCTTCTTTCTGGTACCTGATATTACATCTCTGATCTGATGCCTAGCCCAAATCCTACCATCTGAGGCAACCATATAACTGACTGAAATCCCTGGAAAGTTCAAATGTGGATAGGCTGAAAATTAAAAGGCTGAATGTCAAAAAAGGGCACTTCCCAGTTACTTATGCAAAGATCTAAATCCAGATAGGCCACCACCACGGGTCCTAGTGGCTTCTTTTAATCCCCCTTCACCTTTTACACAATTACACTGAACAACTGCCAAGTCCCCATCTTCAGTCTAGGTTTTCTTCTCAAGAAGATCAAAAATAGATTTTAATTAAAAGAGACAGATCTGTCCAACAGGCCCATATGCCTCGAGTCACGGATAGCCCTTAATCAGGGGCTCTGTTAAGAGAACAACAGCTTTGAATTAATTTATAAGCTTCTTTTTTAAAAAACCAACATCTATTCAGAGCACATCTTCACAATCCTCCTAAGTGCTGTCTAACTCACCTGAGAAATCGTGTTAGAAAAGAAGATTCTATTTGTTCAAAAGAATGTTTTGCAGCCTGAGAAGGGCAAAGGCACCCGACCAAGCCAAAGCATGCCCACAGCCAAGTTATTTTGGCAACTCACATAGAAAGGCCACACCCCGCTTGGTAAAAGCTAACTAACATCCCCAAGATTCTGCCTAATTATCCTTGGCTCCCGGTGCTCAAGAACAGGATCTGGAACAGGCCAAAGCCTATTAATTCAACTTTGTTTCTCACAGTGGAAAACTCGATGGCTTTGTGTCCTCCCAAGCAAGAGGAAAAAAAGTCATCTCCTGCTCCTTTTCTGCCATTGGTCTTTGGAAACATGTGCCCTCAATTCAGAGATTACAGGGAATCTTGAAGACTAGCAGTTCCCGATTGACCTGACCTCCAGGAATGTATCCAACCACTTGAAAAGCCATCTGAGTTAAAACCATCCATACTTGTCTTGGCCCACTTGATACCAAGGCAAGGTTTGCTTTCTCAGCTATTTTTGTCTATTGTCTGCTACTTGTGTTTGGAAAGCCCTTGCAACTGGATCGTGCCTGGATGCAACAGGACTTTTGAAAGAAAAGGGGGAAAAAGAGCGCACTTCTTTTTTCACAAAAGCCACTGACTTTTCTACAGAAGAATAAAAGCAGAAGCCCGGTTCCATCACAGGACCCGCTGAACCTCCAGCAACAACAGCAGCGGCCAAGCCCAATCGACGCAAATATAACATCCAAGAAATCAAAAGCGTTAACATCGCGGGTTAATAACGGCTATATTGGGCCATTCATCGGGACAATCGCAGAGATTTCTCCTCTCCCGCTTTTGCTGGGGGTGTGTTGTGTACATGAGAGCGCCGCTCAGGAGGGGGCGCCTTCTTAAAATGGGAAGAAAGGATGGAGGGGACGTTTGAAAGAGCAGAAGCAGTACGGAGGGCGGGCAGCGGGGGCGAAAAAAAAACAACCCAGCGAAGGGTCTGCGAAAGGGGGCAGCAGGAAGCGAGGGCAACCTGGCATAGGCTAGGCTCCAGAGGCCGCATCCCGGAGCCGAGGACAAAAGTTGCAAGCGGGGAGGAGGGGTTGGGGAGGGGGAGAAAGAGGCGATTCTCTCTGGCCAGGAGGAGCGAGGGATGCCTGGACTTCCACAAAAGAAGGAGTTGGAGGATGCAGAGGGAAGAAGCCACCCCGCTCTTGGCGGGACGGCGGCAAGCAGCGAGAAAGCGGCGAATCGAGGAAGAGGCGAGCGCCCCGCATAGCCGCCGGACTCACCTCACGGCTCCGGCAGGCGCCAGAAAGCAGTGGCGGCGGTGAGATCTCTCAGCCAGCTGTCGGAAGCCCGAGCGACGTCGGCAGCAGGAGGCAGCCGGGTCGAGCAGAGGGGCTGACGAGCAGCCTCCATCGCCCGCCTGCCTGCCTGCCTGCCTGCTTGCCCGACCTCCCGCCCAGTCGTCGATGTGATCCAGCTGTGCCTTGGATGCAGCGGAAAGGAGGCGCGGCGCCCGGCGGGCCCAGCGGCGCTTCCTCCGGCAGGGGGTGCGCCCCTTTCTTCGACTGCCCGCCCCTCTCGCTGCCTTGGCTCGCAGCGAGCCGGGGCAGGACGGGATTCATGGGCTCTTCCTTCTTCTGTCTCCCACCCCGCCGGAGGCAGCAGCCGGCGGAGCAGATCCGCCATAGACTGAGGGGGCGTGAGGAGGGGCGCGGGTGGCAAATTCGTATCTGCCAAAGGCCGCTTATCGATAAAATATAAAATGCCGAAGGATTAAGATATCAACACAGAATAACGCTATCCCCATATAAGCCCCCGATTACAAAAAGTGCCCTTTCTGGCTATCCCGACAAGTGCTTAGCTGCCGCCATAGACGCTGGGGAGAGGAGGGATCCAAGCGCTAGCAACCCAATACAATGACCCTCCAAGGTAGGCCGTGATTAACTCTCAACTTGGACCAGAGAAAGGCCAAAGTCACCCGGCGAGTTGCAGGTAGCAGCGAGGCTCGAACTTACTAGGGAACTCTCTGGATCTTGGTTCAGCCTCGGAAAAACAATTTTTCGGGATTAAATGCGGAAGGGGGAGGGGTGTTACTGAGAGTTGGGTCTCCTTGTTCGTTAAAAAAAAGGCCTGTTTAAAAGTCTCCTACGGTATTGAGAGCGGTCAAAAGGGTTAGGAGCGGGACGGGAGAATTAACTACTGGCGGCAACGGCCTCGCTTATATTAACTGGATCGCAACAGGCCCTTAAGAGACCAACATATCGCTCCTCCGCTTATTGGGAATTAATAGGCTACAAAATAATAGCCGTGCAGCCCAGCAGTTACTTCTATCGTACAGGCAGAATGCTGAAAGTTTCTTTTCCGTGCAAAAGAAAAAAGAAAGGTGCCTGGAACAGTAAACGTAACTCTTTTGAGTCTTTTTCAAGGTGGGGAAACAGAATCTGACGAAATCCCAGTCGAAGGTGGGGGGGGGGAAACAAAACCAAATCTCAGCCCAGTTGGCTGAGCAACTGGGAGATTCCACCTCATGAAAACTTGAGGGAGAGGTGAGTGGCTGAATGAGTAGCGGGTTGTTTTGCGGACAGGCGATTCTGACTTCATGATTTTTAGCAAGGCTTGGTCCGGACGGTGCTCCAAAGTAACAATCACACTCGAACTGACTTCATTAACCATAGCTCCTTTGCTAGGGAGGTGTGCCTATTTATTTATTATTATTTATTTATTTATTTATTTGTTCGTGCTTCTATACCGCTCCCTCTCCCAAAAAGGGACTCGGGGCGGTGTACATTCAACAACGAAAACAGTACAAGTAACGGAAATGAAATAAATAAAAATCTAAAATGGATAAGAACAACATCCAACAGAAAAATTATCTAAAATTTAAAATTTAACCCGAATGATTCAATTGGCTAGTCCGGCCTGCCTGAACAACAAGGTCTTGACTTCGCGCTGGAAGGTAAGGATGTCCGACATGGCCCGTATCTCCGAGGGGAGACAATTCCAGAGGGATGGGGCTCCCACAGAGAAAGCACGTAGTCTCGGGGCTGCTAGTCGGCAGTGATTTAGTGGTGGGACCCCGAGCAAGGCGACTCTGTGGGAGCGTACTGGGCGGCGGGAGGTTGTTGGTGGCAGAAGGCGATCCCGTAAGTATCCAGGTCCCGAGCCATGGAGCACTTTGAATACTATTAGTACCACCTTGAATCGAATCCGGAAGGCCACAGGAAGCCAGTGTAGCCGGCGGAGAAGAGGTGTTATGTGGGCGTCCCGAGGGGCGCCCATGATCATCCGCGCGGCGGCATTCTGAACTAACTGTAGCCTACGGAGAGTCTTCAAGGGGAGCCCCATGTAGAGAGCATTACAGTAGTCCAAACGGGAGATGACGAGAGCAGAGGTGACTGTGCGAAGTGC
The DNA here is from genome assembly GCA_023653725.1 of Bungarus multicinctus. Lineage (NCBI taxonomy): Eukaryota > Metazoa > Chordata > Lepidosauria > Squamata > Elapidae > Bungarus > Bungarus multicinctus. The sequence goes on from CM042834.1 coordinate 160,559,452, forward strand.
GCCCAGATCCAGGAAGGGTCGCAATTGGTAGATCAGACGAATCTGATAAAAAGCACTCCTGGTGGCGGCTGCAATATGGTCTTCCAAAGACAGCCGCACATCCAGGAGGACACCCAAATTGCGTGCCCTTTCCACAGGGGAAAGTGTCTCTCCCCCTATGGTCAGCGATGGAATAAGCTGACTGAATCTGGGAGCAGGAAACCACAGCCACTCGGTTTTGGTCGGGTTGAGACGGAGTCTGTTATGACCCATCCAATTTCGTACGGCCTCCAAGCACCGGGTCATCACTTCGACGGCTTCGTTGGGGTGGTCTGGAGTGGAGATGTACAGCTGAGTATCATCAGCGTACTGGTGGAATTCCACTCCAAAGCCACGGATGATCTTACCTAGCGGCTTCATATAAATGTTGAACAGCAGGGGAGAGAGCACCGACCCCTGAGGCACCCCACAGAGTAGGGGTCTCGGGGTCGATCTCTGTCCCCCTGTCAACACAAATTGCGAACGGTCGGAGAGGAAGGAGGAGAACCATTGAAGCACAGTGCCTCCAATCCCTAGCCCCTCCAACCGATGCAATAGGATACTGTGGTCGACAGTATCAAAAGCCGCAGATAGATCGAGAAGGACCAGAACAGAGGAATGGCCTCTGTCCCGTGCCCTCCAGAGATCATCTATCAACGCGACCAGCGCCGTCTCAGTGCTGTGCCCGGGCCTGAAGCCCGATTGGAGGGGATCGAGATAATTCGTTTCCTCCAGGTACTGCGGGAACTGACGTGCCACCACGGTCTCTATAACCTTCGCTATAAAGCGAAGGTTGGAGACAGGACGATAATTAGATAGTAATGCTGGGTCCAAGGACGGTTTCTTGAGGAGGGGACGAACCACCGCTTCTTTCAAAGCAGTGGGTAGAAACCCCTCTCTCAAGGAAGCGTTAATTATGCCTTGGAACCAGCCTCGTGTTACCTCCCGAGTGGCTAGAACCAGCCAGGAGGGACACGGGTCTAATAAACAAGTGGTAGCATTCAGTCCCCCCAGTATTCTGTCAACGTGTTCTTTGGTAACAGAGTCAAACTCAACCCAGTTGACCTCACCGATATCTGATCCCGCCCTCTCATCCGGAGAGGACCAGTCGGAGTCCAAATCGTTCCGAATCTGAGCGATTTTATCCTCGAGAAATATGGAAAATTCCTCAGCTCGACCTTGCAAAGGGTCATCCTGCGACTCCACTTTTAAGAGGGAGCGAGTCACCTTAAACAAGGCAGCTGGGCGGTTTTCTGCGGATGCAATAAGGGTGGAGAGGTAAGATCTCCTCGCCATCCTTATCGCCACTAAATACGTCTTAATATAAGCACGTAGTAGTGTTCGGTCGGATTCAGAGTGGGTGGATCTCCAACTACTCTCTAGGTGTCTTTTCCGGCGTTTCATCTCCCTCAGCTCCTCGGAGAACCAAGGGGCTATTTGGGAGCGGCGCCGGGTCAGAGGCCGCAAGGGCACAACCCGGTCAAGTGCTTTAGCAGCCGCCAAATTCCAGGCGGCAACCAAGTCTTCAACCGAGTTGTGTGTGTGAGTTTCGGGGAGTGGCCCAAGCTCCATCAGGAACCTTTCAGGGTCCATCAGGCGCCTGGGGCGGTACCATTTTAATGGTCCCACCTCCCTGCGGTCAAGAGGTGTGGAACGGAAGTCAAGCTTTAGGAGTGAGTGGTCTGACCATGACAGGGGTTCTATGACTATATTCCCTACACCCAGATCACTCTGCCACTGATCAGAGACAAAAACTAAGTCTAGGATATGACCCCCAATGTGAGTAGGGTCCCGGATTAATTGGGTTAGGCCCATGGCTGTCATGGAAGCCATGAACTCCTGAGCAGGACCCGAGGCACCACCAGCAGAGGGAAGGTTGAAATCACCCATGACCATAAGCCTAGGGGTCTCAACCGCCATGCCGGCAATGACCTCAAGAAGCTCAAGCAGGGCAGATGATGCATAGCAGGGAGCCAGGTAAGCAATCAACAAGCCCTTCTGAACCTTGGAACCAAACTTCACGAAAAGAGATTCACATCCAGACGTCTGAGAAACAGTGGACCCCCTCGGACATAGATCTTCCTTGATAACTAACGCAACACCTCCACCCCTTCCCTGGGTCCTCGGCTGATGAAAAGCCCGAAACCCGGCCGGGCACATATCGACCAGAGGGACACCTCCCTCTGGGCCCAGCCAGGTTTCGGTGATACCCACCAGGTCCGCCCCCCTCTCTAAGATCAGGTCATGAATGAGAGGGGCTTTGTTCATGACGGACCTGGCGTTACATAACATCAGTCGAAGGCCCAGGGCCCGATCACTCAGACCACCTGGAGAACGGGAAGTGATAATGGGGTCGGAGCGCGTCACAGCAGATAAAGAGCGGAGACGTGCTCCCGAAACAGAATGTGGCCCCTTATAAGCGCCAAATCTATTATTATTAGTTTTTAATGCCACTGAATCTCCCAAGACTTCCAGCAGCTAACAACAATAATAGCATGCAATACAAATAATGGAAATGTGAAAGTAAACACACAAATTGATGAGAACCCTTTACAGCTAGTCCTTGATTTACAGCCATTCATTTAGCGACCGTTTGAAGTTGCAATAGCACTGAAAGAAACGATGTGCAAGGGAACCAAATGGAAATTCTGATCCCAATTGGGGTTGTCAAGGACTACATTTAATACCTAAATGTCTTCTGGAAGAGTTTAATTTTAAATCAGACTCTTTGCTGGCTGAGGAATTCTGGGAGTTGAAGTCCACAAGTCTTAAAAGTTGCCAAGGTTGGAGACTCCTGCTCTAGATGGAGCTAGTCTAGCGTCCAGGGAGATGCTGCCCCAAAGTAGGGGGGCATTTTAAAAAAGGATCTCCTAGCTCAGCTCCCCACACTTTGTGAACAGGGTGCACCATTCACAATTTTCTCTGGGGGTGGGGTGGGGGGGGAAATCCCTTGGATGAGTTGATGAGAAGACAGTTCTGCAGGCACTTGGTCTGTATGTAATTTTTATACCAGTAGGAAGATACCTGTTTCCCTTTTTAGAAAACCTTAGTTGGATAAAGTATCTAAACATTTTTAAATGAGGCCACCTGACTGGCTGTGTCATGAATTTGTTAAAGAGAAAATGTAGTCATCCTTTTTGCAACAAGAAGTATGTATATCAAAATCCAGAGAATACTTAATTCTCTAAAACTTATATTACATGCCATTTCTCCCCTCCTTTCTTCTTAAACCCAGCCTCCAAAAATCAGACTATTTCTTCCCTCCAAAAGAGGAAGAAAGGGGAAGCTTTTTCCTTTTCTCATTTTTAACTAGAGTTAATCCTAACATTGCATTAGAACCCATTTTTGGTGCCATGGTTTAGTTTAACAGATGGAACTAGTCCTTTTCACTGCTGAATCATTCCATCTACACATTGTCGATTAGAGAGAAAAATCTCACCCAGATTTGGGTTATTAGGGGAGTGGATGGTTACTTTGTTAGCCAGAAAAGATGGAAATGCCACACGTCGTTTTAGAAATTAATTGTCAACCTGTCCCTTAGATAAGGCAGCCAAGCAAGACAAATGTTGCTGATGATCACATCTGGTTTTCTTTTCATCACTGAAATATCACAGACCAGCTCAATAGCCCTGCTTCCTCAAGTGCAGCAGCAAATGGAGTTTCCAATCTAAGTGTCTGACTCAAGAAGAAGAATATCCTAATTCTTGTATTATCAAAAGCAACACATCTCACACATGCTTCCTTCCCACAATACATATTGAGACTTACTGTAGTCTTGCTTCTTGGCAATGCGTAATTGGAGAATATAAGGGAACAATGCTTAGGAGATATGTATGATGGCTATAGTTTATTCCAGGATACACACAAATGGCCTTTTAAAATTCTTTGCCAAATTTGTGGGTCATATTTGGGCATGGCAAGATAAAGGGACCTACCCAGAGTTAGGTATTTTTCTTAATTTTTGTCCATCATTTTTCATGATTGGCTCATTTTCTAACTTTATCCCTTTTTAAAATTAATTTTTAAAAATTGGCAGGAGGAGAGGGAAGGTGGGGAAGGCCATACTCTGAAAAATTTGGGGGCTACAAAGCTACAATTTCTAATATGGTGTTCACAGATAAAGAGCTTTGGGTAGAAGACCAGAGAATTAAATAATACTTTAGAAAGTGCAGTTTTATTTGCTCTTATTACAAGAGCTGTATTTTAAAAATACAACAGGGGAATCTTCGAATTCTAAACAAATTGCTGTGTTTAAAAATAAAATCTTTGAAGTTGACATAGTGTATTCAGTAGACTAATATAAATCCAAACATCTCTGGAGCTGCATCACCAACTCAATAAGAAATGTCTGTTGAATATTTTTATTATTTTGTAAGTATTTATTTTACCATACTTCTAGACTGCTCCAGTCAAAGCAACAACAACATGATGTTAGACATCTGGGTTTTTCCCTTGTGATTCTGCCCCATTGATACTTTTAAAAGGAAGTCATGGGGAGAAGAACTTTTTTTAAAAAAAAAATACCCCAATTCCCTGAAGTTCTGTGTTTCATAATCAACCTGAGGTACAGCATATCATTCTGAGAAACAACCCCACCACCATTAAAATAGGAAATTTTTAAAACACAAGAGAAACAGCTGGTAACCAGCTGCACTTAGATGACCGATTTCAGGGCACTGACACTGCTGAGGTCTGCATCAAAGAGAATTTGAGAAAATAAACAAAACAGTAGTTTTATGGGAAGTAGAGGCTTTATAAAACTGGTGTAGCATGAACTATAGATCAGCTTATGGAAAGGGCTTTATTTTTTTTTAATTATTTTTATTACATCTCTTTTTTTACTTTTAATTTTTTTTCAAGACAATAATTTTTCCAAGAAGCTTTTATAATAAGATAGTATCAGCACAGAATCGAATTCGGTGATATACCAATCAATAAAATCTAAGCCCTATGTGAACACTTTTAAACTTTATATATTCCACACTGTTTTATGGATGTTTTATATGTTCCCCTCTCAGCGCTATCTATGTAATTAGATATTGAGCCTATAAGACAGTTTCTAGGTACACTACAGGTAGGTACAAATTCATACAAATTCAGGTTCTCCTGCTGAAATTTTAGAAACAGCATAACTTTTCAGGCTATTGACACTTTCTTGAGGACAAAAATATGATGTCTTCCTTATCACTCTCTTTTCTATGGTACTTCAGAAGTGATGTTTCCTGTCTTGGGCTGGTTCAGGAAGTGTTTTCTGATTTGTCTGCTTTGTGGCTCATTTTAGGCAACTGCTCAAATTGGTTACTATGTGCTCTGGCAAGAATGTTTCCCTTCTTTCCAATCACTGCTCATTGCCACCCACGGCCATTTTCTTTACAAGTTCAATAGTGGGTGAAAAGCTGGGCATAGGTTTTTTTTAGCCACTACATTGAAAAAAAAAGCATTTAAAAAAGCAGTACAATAAAAGAATGGATTTGTCTTGGAACCAGGTATTTTTAAAAAATAATTTAACATTTCAGCTACTTTTCCTTTTCAGCCCAAGAGATAGGAAAAATGGTTAAACTAGGATATATGTGTCTTCCCTTCCTTCCTTTAACTAGTTCAGTAGAGACAAAGAAGCAGACATATCCACCCTAGACTTGCAGAACATCAGGGCATCATAGTAACCAAAGTGAATTAAGCTGGCTTAATTTCCAGCTGGTTTACCAAGGAAATTCCATAGTTTTAAGCTGTAGTGAAGAAATGTCCTCTGGAAGCCCACCCAGTCCAACTCAGAGTAAATATCTGAAGTAACAAACTTATATTGTCCCTTTAGTTTAATGTGATGAAATCCATGGAAGGATATATTTGTAGGAGGTTGCCACAGTATTCATGCTCTGCTTTTGGGCTCCCTGGAGACACCAGTCAGGTTGTTCTTATGATACAAATAGGAGACTTAGTTTGACTTAGGCAAATCTCTTCTTACCTTCTTCTGGTCCAGATTCCTGAATGGTATTTCCAGGGTTGTTCTTGCGCTATGGATTATCCCTGATGATATCTACAGCGGCAGCCGGAATATCCTCAATTAGATGGACCCTGGTATCCACTCAGACATGCCAAGTTCTGACATCAGCTCTGGGCTGAAGACCAAGGTTTTCATACTGTGGAGAGGTCAAACGAAGGGAGACAGTTCAGTTCACATTCTCTGGGAAAAGCAGGGGCAGATCAAGGCTTCGTTCTATAGCCGGTTTATAATACCTTAATAAATTAAGGAATTTATGGATGGGATGTGTTTCTGTACTGATCTATTGGCATGGCATTTTTCCATGCTTAGAGACTTTTGAGAGCTGTATTTTACATTTTGCACCATGGTATGAGTCCACACTATGCCAGGAGAATTGTTGGAAAGAAATGGCAATCGGGCAGAATCTTGGCATTGCTCACTATCTCAAGATATGCTTCCCCCCCCACTTTTTTCCCCCTATGATAATATAGCTACTTAGGTAGATTATGTAGGAGGAGTGGCAGGGTGGTTGAGAAATATTTTTAAATAAAATGCTAAAAATAAACTTCTGAAAATGCAAAGGAAATGAAAATAATACCAAAGATCCTGAAGATAGTGTACCAGATGTTCTTGTCATTTTATACACTCCATTTGTCCTTTTAAAACTACAGGATTGAGCAAACCTCAGTGACTAAAGGCCCAAGTACAGCAGCAACTCTCTCACCATTCTACCCAGCCTTCCCCCATTCCTTTTCAGATCATTCCAACACCTCAAGCAATGCTGATAAAATCTGCAAAGAACTTAAAGGAAGTTTTTCCCCCCCCAGGGATTTGCTACCAGTGGTAGCAAAATAGCTTTGCTTGGAGAAGAGTCACTCATTATTTTCCCCTGTGACCTGTGACCCCCTCAAACAAAAGGTAGGAGCAATTCAGGTTTTCCTTGTATCAGTGATCATGATATCTTCCCCTCCAGGTAAGTACTGTATGTAATTGTGTCCATTTCTACCTGTTGATCCTGATTGTACTTGCGGTCTTTTATCTCTCTCTTTATTACTTTTTGTTGCTGGTCATTGACTGAATAAATAAACACACTTCAAATTTCCTTGTATCAGTGAGTACCAAGAGCAAGTGCAGGGCATGTAGTCTAGACTGGGATGATGATGGTGACAAAGTGTAAAACTCTTGATTTCCCTTTCAGAATTCTGATTTGAGGACTGTCCTACCTCACCCACAGTGTGACCTTTTTCTTTAAAACATATGCATAGGGTGGATAAATATGTGAGTGGTGAGTCAACTCTGAACAGATAGTGCTGGTTACAGTCTATTCTCTGACTCCCACTCTGTCATGAGCATTGCAGGTTCTTGCTAGCCCCATGGCATGGTCAAGGCTGCAGACATCCTGGGTGCCAAGACATCAAACATCATGGAACAAGTAGTTTCTCGTCTCCGTATGGTGGGGAAAACCCCAATATTGGGGGTATCAGCCTGCTCACCCACACAGGAATTGAGTAATAATAGCTGCAAGGTAGAGTGGCAGTCACATTGGGAAGGAAATGCTGATCTTTCAGAAGAATGATGTCATGTCAAGATGCTTTCTGCACCCCGAGCAAAACCACATTAGGGGCTGTACCTCATTTGTAAATTAATGTGAACAAATTGCTGCCCTGCTCGCTCTTTGGAACATTTCATTGTCAGAGCAGGGGGACAGCAGAATCATAATCGACTGCATGAAAATTCACATGCTTACATCCACATTTACTCTATTTTTGAACATCTTCACCAAATGTGCATGTTGAAATACCTTTATTGTGTAATGCAACTTATTCTATGTAGATACGTTTTGATTTTTTTTTTAAATTCGTTTTTAGTAAGGAATTTCATGTGGACTTGGATAGGTGTCTGGCTTGCAAAAATTGGGTCATATTCTTTCTAACTATAAACTGAAAAAATCCTAGTCTGAAATCAAAAGGTGCCTTGACACGAAGTTCAAAAGTGCTTTCCATGGAACAGGTTGGACCTACTTACTCAACCCAAGATAATGGAGAGAAAACTCCAGACAGAGATTAGAATAAACTATTTTAGGACATAGTTCTGCTTTGCAGGTGGGATCTTGGTTGCAAATTGAATGCATGCCTTCCTTCAATTTCTCATCCCAATAAACAATCCTATATAAAAGTAGGATGGGCTCAGAAAGAATGAATGTTTCAAAATCCCACTTGTGCTTTCAATGACCAAGGTGGACTTGAACCTGGCTCTCTTGGTCTACCACCTTATTCTTTTTGCGTCTGTCAATCAAGCTGCCAGTCTTTGCATGGATATTGGCATTTATTGGCTAATAATAGAGAAGCTGATGTCTCTCGAGCACTGGTCAATCTTAGGCCACCTTAGCCAACTTTTCCCTCAGTTTAAAGGAATTGCTTTCAGCTCTTGCCAAATTGGTTTTCAGAGCTTGGCTGGGATAGAAAAAGACAATGTGAGGATTTGAATACACAAGGCCATAGTCTATCTGCTCAGACTGCTTGAAAAATATTGTGGCTGCCCTTTTGTTCTTGATGTTTTGCAGGATGGAGAGAAACTTTGCCCAAAGATGTGAAATCCCCCAAAGTCAGCGAAAGTGAGTATCCCAAAAGACGGAGGAGGAGGCTTAACTTATGTTCTATTCCCCAGTGATCCAAAGCAGTGGTTGCCAACCGGCGGGCCGTGGCCCACTGGTGGGCCGTGAGAAAATTGTGGTGGGCCGCAGAGAAATCTCACCCCCAAAGCCCCCCCCCAAAGCAATTAATCCAGGCTGCGCCACCCACATGGCCCGCAGGAACCCTCCACACCCACTCACTCCTTACCCGGTAAACTTGACTGCTAAATTGCTATTTTTCCTTTTTCCGACCATCATCTGATCTGCTGTGCCGGAAGATTTAGATAAGCTAGGAAGCAGGAAATGGTTGGATTTCTTGCTTTCTAGCTAGTCTTTAGATCTTTGGCTCAGCACAGCCGAACCTCCCTTAGGACTGAAGGTTTGCTTACAAGCAAATTCAGTGCAAACTCACGGCAAGCAAATTTGAGAGACTGAGCTAGCCAATGGCAGATAGATAGATCACTGAATGATTCTGTGAGTAACTCAATCTGCCTGCTTTGCCTGATTTTGCTAAAAGTTGCTCTTTTTTTATAAAAAAATTCAATATTTATATATTTATTATATTTACGTACAAGCCATGCCCAGCCAATCACATGACCACCAAGCCACACCCAAATTCAATATTTGTGAGTTAATTTTGTGAGTTTGCTTACTAGCAAATTTTATGAGTTTGCTTGCAAGCAAATTTAAGTGACAGACTGAGCTAGCCAATGGCAGATGGATAGATCTCTGAATGAATCTGTGATTCTGCGAGCAACTCAATCTGCCTGCCTGCTTTGCCTGATTTTGGGTAAAAGTTGCTCTTTTTTATATAAAAAAATTCAATATTTATATATTTATTATATTTACATACAAGCCATGCCCAGCCAGTCACATGACCACCAAGCCACACCCACAAATTAGACCACGCCCACAGAACCAGTTAGTGGGTCCCTGGGATCTAAAATTATGAGTTTGGTGGTCCCTGAGATCCAAAAGGTTGGCGACCCCTGATCCAAAGAGACTTGAAAGTGCATGGATAATATAGTATCCTTGCGAGCAAACAGGGAGACATTTAAGTGTCCTACATTATATCTGGTTGAGGTGTTACAAGTGCAGCAGGACTGGAGTTATACTGAAATTATACAATTTATCTTCATTTGCACAAATAAGCTTTTCTTGCTGCAGAACTGATCTTCATAGCTGATGGGGAGGGAAAAAAAATCAGAGAACGCAGACTTGATTATGTTCCATTTTACAGATAAAGAACTGAGGCTGAGTGCAGGATTATCCTTCTACAGTAAAGGGAGCTTTTGGTTTTTTAATTGCTCTGGCTCTCTGCCTTCGCCTGTGAAGACTCTCCAGGCACAATCAGCTCATTCTTGGATAAAGACCTGCAGCTGGTCACTTCTCTTGAGGTGCTCTCTTGATTAGGCTGATGGGATACATCCAGGAAGAAAGAGCCCAACCCCAGCATCATTGACTGAGGCCATGCGTAAATGTCTGTAGGAGAACAATAGGCTCCTGGTGTGCCTGTGTCTGCCTTAGGGAAATCGTTCATAGGAGTTCAATAAGGGTGTCTGTGGGGCAGAGAGAAAGAGGCCTCTCTTTTGCAGGGTCCCCATAGGGGAAAAAAGCCCTACCCTGTGCATGCATGAAAAAATAGGGTCAAAGCACATCGTTTGCTGCTCCAAGAGGCTTCCCCACCAGAGCTGAAATGCCCAGACTCTCTTGCCATGACAAGCTAAGGGTTCTCCAAGTCTAGAAAGAGCAGCTCTCCACCCAACAGTTGACATTCAAAGGTAGACTCCTCTGTGAGTGTTCAGTACGGTGAAGAGTATTGGCGCTCAACACTGAGACTACACAGTAGAGTTCTTTCATTTCAGAGAAAGCTGTGCAAATGGAAGGTGGGATTTTAAAGAATCTCTGAAGAATAAGAGGTGACCCTTTGTCTGGTTTTGAGGGATCCGCGATGCAAAATGTTTTCAGTTCGAAATCCACTGCGTTAAGGCCACATCAGCATGTTTGGAATAAGTGTCTTGGTTTGACAAGCAAATAGGTTGGCACTGTACTGGATGCAGTCCGTCTGATGCAGCAAGGATCTAGAACAGAGTTCCAGAACTAAGCTGCAGGATTCCAAATGACCACTAGAAGACGCCAATTTATTCCATCGCTCTCTGCTACCACAGGGTGGCCATCTGGAGCTCTGCAGATCTGACAGTTGTGGTGTAGAGGCTTTGTAAAACCCCATCATGGGGAAGGAATCGAAATGCCGGTTAGTCAGCCATAAGCAACTAACTTTCTCCTTAGGCTGAACAGGCCTCTTAGTCTAAGGCCAAGGGAGGTAACACACATTCATATCGTGTCTGCAGAGACTAGAGCTGAGCTACACAGGATCAGTAAGATGTGATGTAAGTAACTGAACTCTGCCATTCAAAATACAGATAGTGGTTCTCCTGTTAAAAAAAGCTTCCTGGAAAGAGACTCCTGGTATTTGTAAAACTAGATGAGAATGTGAAATCAGGCTTTTTTTTTGAGAGAGAAAGAGAGGTTATACGAAGAGAGATTTCTTTAAAAGCTTAAACAAGAAAAACTATAAATTTGAGACCCAGATTCTGTGATTAAACTTCTTGGTGTGGCTCTGCTGAAGTTGTAACAGTTCTAATTTTGTAATTCATTAAGCTAGATCTGCTTTCCTGTGATCACTTCTTCTTGTTCTCAACAACTATACAACAAGGGGTCTTTCACTAAAGGTAATACATGGAATACTTCTCTCTTCGTCCTAGTGTAGGGCTTCACAAAATCAACATGTGTTTAGATGAGACCAATATGGAAATGGTGTTCTTCTCATGGCTGTCTCTTTCTTAAATGCATGCTCATCCTGGAAGGGAAAAAAAATTTTTTTTTTCATTCTCTGCTTATCCTGAAGAATTTATTCCTTTCATGCCAAAGTTGATTTTTTTTTTTAGTCAATAAGCCGGAAGTGAATTTTTTATTGGTGATTTTTGTACACGGAATGACTCTATTATCTGTTCCTCGTGGTCCCAATGCTTCTCTAATGCTCACTCACATGTAAACAATGTTAAATTTAATTAGCTGCTTCCTCTCTAAGCCATTTTATTTTTTTGTCATTTAGTACAGCTGACAAATTATTCCTGTTCTTCTGAAAAGGGCAAGGTTTAAATCAAATATTTCATTTCATCATGTTCTTTCTTTTCAGCTGTTGTCCTTTTCATAGCATCAAATAAAACAAAAAACAAACAAACAGCCACCCACAAAACAAAAACAAGATAAAAAGGAACCATAAATGATCCCCTACCATTGGGGGAACAGGAACTCATGTTAACAGGCTATTTGTCCTCAATTCCACAAATGCTAAGCAGAAAGCAAAACCAAAAACGTGTAAAGAAAGGAAATAATGATGAAACAACTTTTAAAACTGCATGGATGTTTTGCCTATCCAATCAGGCAGCTGGCATTACATTGTATTTTATTGCAAAATCATTACCAAATCAGATTTAAACAAAGTGATGCAGCTGTCTATAATGAAGACATCTGGATTTTCTGTAAAAAGAAACTGAACAAAGGCTAAGAAATCCTGGACAATCTCGACTCATTTTCTATTCCTAGTATCGTAACTTTAAAAAGTACTTATTCTAAGAAAATTACTTCAGTACATTTTCCATGTGATTTCAGTTTTGGATTGAATCAATCTGCTAGATAACCACATCCGTCCCTCAGACCAGAGTTGATTAGTGACTGCTTTTTTTTTCAGTGACACAATATTAATTATCTTCTGTAGTTACCCAAGCAAGTGAGGTCAAGTCCAGCATGCAAACTAAGGGCAGTCCCACAATGATAGCCTGAAATTGCTGTTCTCCCATGACGAAAATTGCTGGAAAGTCAACTGGCAATAAAACCCTACGGTCCAGATTTCAGTCCATGTCTCAGTATTGGTTTAGGTGAAATGCATTAAACTAAGATCCGTTAAATGAAGTGTTTATTTTCTCTCTATAATTCCATGGAAAATCTAGAATGCTTCCCACTTTGGCACAGAAAGAAAATCTTCTGGGGTATTGATGTAAAGTAACATATATTAAAAATAAAAATTAGAAAGTACTGTGCTAGCAATTATTAGGCGAAATGCAATAGACATCTTGTTATTTTTGTTCCTTTGAATCAGTTTTGACTCTTAGTGTCGGCCTGGACTAGTCCCTGTGTTTTTCTGGGCAAGGTTTTTCAAACAAGGTCTGCCACTGCCTTCCTTGGGCTGAGAAAGAATGACTGGCCCAAGGTCACCCAACTGGTTTCCTGCCGAAGTGGGACTAGAGCTCATGGTCTCCTGATTGCTAGCCTAGTGTCTTAACTATTAGATCAAACTGGATCCCACAATAGACATCTTAAGAAGTAAAATTCATACATAGCTATTTGGAAGCGGTTCTGTAATTATAGATTTGATAATAAATTTTCCAGTATCTCTAAGGAGCCCATGTAGTGCTTGAATGATTCTTTGCAAAGTTATGTGCCTCTAGAAACTGGGACTCTGGTTTCCCTTGCAGTTCACACCAAAAGCCATAGCAGGCAACAGCCAATGACTGAAGTGTGGGGGCGGAGCAGGCCCATAGCAACCTCTCCTGCTCAATAACAGCTCAGCAGATGACAGACATCTGACCAAGATTGAAGTGCCATACAATGCTTGTATGCCAAAAATTTATGCCAGGAGAAAACAGAAAACACTGTTTCAAAACCAAAACATCTAAGGGGCACTTTATGCTGCCTTTAGAGTGGACTGGAGATGAATCAAAGGCAGCATCATAAGGTCCTGTCCTTTAAAAGTGGTTAATGTAACCTCTTATTCCAAGGACTGAGAATGAACCCTACATATTTTCATACATTCTATCCTTGCTTTGTCTTACTCTCATTCTCTATCCCAGAAGTGGTATTCAGCAGGTTCTGACCAGTTCTGGAGAACTGGAACCGGGAATTTTAAGTAGTTCAGAATACCACCTCTGACTGGTCCCGCCCCCATCTATTCTCTGCCTCCCGAGTCCCAGCTGATCTGCTGGGTCTTCTTGGGTTGCCCTGCACAGGAGAACGGAGCTGGAAAGCAAGCTAGTGGGGTGGGGAGAGAATAGGAATTTTACAGTATCCTTCCCCTGGAGTGGGGTGGGAATGGAGATTGTGCAGTATCCTTTCCCTGCCACGCCCACCAAGCCACGCCCACCACGCCACGCCACACCCACACCCACAGAACCGGTAGTAAAATATTTTGAATTCCACCACTGCTCTATCCTATTCTTGTTTCCACTATTTCCATCCATCATGTCATACATTGTTTTTTGTTCTTTAAACTTCTCACTTCTCTTGTTTTGAGGATCTCAACACCACCATCCAGTCATGATTTTCCCCTTCCTCTCAGCCATTCACCCTTCCTGCACATATTATTTTTCCATAAAATCACAGAATCACAGGGCTGGAAGAGACCTTGGAGATAATTTATTTTATTTATTTATTTATTTATTGGATTTTTATACCGTTCCTCTCCCAAAAGCAGGACTCGGGGCGGTGTACAGCCAGATAAAACAGAACAAGCTATAGGAATTATAGAGTTAAAAACAATTTAAAATAATTAAATTTGTGGCCGAAAGATAAAAATTGTATCAAAAACATATAAAACATATAAAAAATTAAAATACCAATTTAAAACCCCCACAATTGTTACTGGGCCAGGCTGGTCTGTTGGAAAAAGTAGGTCTTTATACTGCGCGCCGGAAGGTCTGAATGTCGGTGATGGCCCGTATCTCCGGTGGTAAGTCGTTCCAAAGGGAGAGAACCTCCGCAGAGAAGGCCCGCACCCTTGGGGCCGCCAGCCGGCATCGTCCAGCTGACGGAAACCCGAGGAGACTGACCCTGTGGGAGTGCACTGGGTGGCGGGAGGCCATGGTGGCAGCAGGCGGTCCCGTAAGACTCAGTAAGATTCAGTTCAATCCCCAGCCCAAGGCTGGAGTCCTTATACAATCCCAAATGAATGGTTGTCCAATCTTTTCTTGTAAATCTCCACTGATGGAGCACCCACAACTCCAGGGGCAAGCTGTTCTATTGGTTAATTGTTCTTACTGTCAGGAAATTCCTCATTTCAAGGTTGGATCTCCACCTGATGAACTTCCATCCCTTGTTTCTTGTTCTCAAGTGCTAGCTAAGGAGAGAGTAATCAATGTCTTCTTCCTTGTGAGGCCCTTCAAGTATTGGAAGACTGTTATCATGTTTCATCTAAGCCTTCTCTTCATTAGGCTAAACATACTTAGTTCCTTTATCTGTTCATCAATTTAAACTCCAAATCAAAATCCCCTTGTCATCTTTGTTGCTCTTCTCTTTCTAGAGCTTCAGCATCTTTTTTGTATCAGAACTGTTAGCAGTATTCCAAATATGGCCTCAGTGATACCACTTCTTGTGATCTGCTCATGCATCCTAGGACTGCATTAGCTTTTTTGGCAGTGCCCACACACACTCATACTTAAGCTGTGCTCTATCAGGACACCTAGCTCCCTCTCACAGGTACAATTATTGAGCCAGGTAGTGCCCATTCTGTACCTGTGCATCTGTTTTTTCCTGCCTAAGTGCAGGACCTTACTTTTCTCACCACTGAACCACAACGATTTAGATAAGGACCAATGCTCAAGTTGGTCAAGATTCTTCTGAATCTTAAATTTCTCTTTCAAAGTGTTGGCAATTCCCTCCCAGCTTGGCATCATTGGCAAATTTGATGAGTTCTCTTTCAATCCCCTCATTCATTCATTCATTCATTCATTCATTCATTCATTCATTCATTCATTTATTTATTTATTTATTTATTTATTTTCTATATTACTTTCCCCATCTCACATATATTAATCAGATATATAAGTTCAGAAAAGATGTGCAATTCCTCTTTGGATATGGAAGTGACATCTGCACTCCCAGTATGGAAGCATGGAGTCTAGCACAGTCAGGGCATGTCTAATAGGATGAGCTAACATGCAACCCTATTTTACGTTCCTGTCATTCTATTGTGGAATAGCTGAATCAACTTCACAAATTTCTTTGGGCATTCATAACATCTCAGGATGATCCAGAAGGGCTCCCTGTTTACAGTGTCAAATGCCTTTGTCAGGTCAATGAAAACAGAGTACAGAGGTGTATTCTGCTCAATGCACTTCTGGAAGTGCCTTATGGCAAATACCATGTTTGCAGTACTCTGTTCTAGCTGAAAGCCACACCGCCTCTTGGAGGTTCCTTTTTGAGATAGTGCCAAATTTGTTTAGGAGAATGGGGGCAAAGATCCTGCTTGCCCTGGACAGCAGGAGATGCCTCTGAAGTTTCCACGGTCTGATTTGCTTCCCTTGTTTTTATGGAGATGAGGGGATGACAGAAGTCATCAGCTGTCTCTCCTCTGTGGACTAAATGTCTTCCAAGATGTCTTGAAAGGTCTGCAAGGTATTTGGACTAGTGCTTTGTAGATCTTAGCTGCCCTGTTGCTTAATTTGACCTCATCTGCAAGATCATTTTCCTGATCTCATTACTAGAGGGAGGTATATTTAGGAGATGCAAGACTGGCAGCTAAGGAATTTGCTGTTAGACAGCATGATCAGCTATGGATGGTGGATTGAATAAGTTGGAAAGTGTTCAGTCCAGCAGTTTTTCAGTCCTTCCTGGTCTTTGACCAAGCTTGACTCATTAGATAACAACAGTCAAGGGGAGCATTCCCTGTACCATAAGGACCATACACTGATTTTATGGCACAGAAGAATTTCCTGACAACATGCATGTCTATATAGTGTTCCATCTACTCAACCTTCCTGTCACTACTCATCCTGCATTCCTCACAGTTCCATCTGTGCTTTGGTGCTTAAACTTGTCTTTCTTTGAGATGGATGATAGATTGTTCTGCCAATCTGCATAAGGCCTACATTTTGGCCTAGAGGGCTGCTGAAATGGTCTTGTGGTTTCCATCAAGCCTGTTCTTGATGTGCCCAGGTTTTCAATACAAACACACTTGTTGAAGTCTGCATAATGGCATCTTTAAACTGCGTCCGCTTTACAGAACAGGTTCCTACAAGTGATAAATTGCCTGAGAGTTTTTCATCAAGTATATCTTGGAAGAATTGAACTTGGTCTAGGTCTTGTAGTCTGCCAATGTTAAATTCTTTTCTAACTGTCCTTGGTTGTTCATGATGTAAAGGGAGTGTGTTTATTTGGACCAGCCTGTGATCTGTTCAGCACTCAGCACCCTGCGTGGCACGGATGATGGTGATGTCTTTGTGTATTATGACATAGTCAAATAAGTGCCAGTGTTGAATCTGGGATGCAAAGAGGTAGTTCTGCACTTGTTTGCAAGTCTGAACATTGTATCAGTGATGCATAGATTGTGTTCAGCACATTTGTTCAAAAGTAGCAAGCCATTACTAATTCGTTTTCCCACATCATGTTTCCCAAGAACTCTGTACCAATTGTTACTTTCTGTCCCCACACTAGCATTGAAATCACTCAGAATCACGAGTTTGTTGCTGGCAAGGGGTTGTTCAAATAATCTTGTTTAGGTCATTGTACAATCTTCCTTATCTTCATCGGGACTCATGAGAGTTGATGCATAGGCACTGGCAGTGGTGATATATAGCGTCATGCTGAGCAGAAAGTAGAACTTCATTATGAATTCATTTATTCTAGTAGGTAGGATAGAAATGTTCTTCCGCAGGCAGTTTTTATTGCAAAACCATCTCCGTGAGTCCTGTTGTTGGTCTGTGGTTTCCTTTTCCAAAATAACACATAACTACTCTTTTGCTTCCTGTAATGAACTCTCATTTGCCTGCTCACTCTTGTTCTTTCATTTCAGGGGATGTTCGTCTTTCAGGCTATGATACCTTGTCTCTATCCAGCAAAGTCCAGATGTTCCAAGTTCCAAAAATGAGTTTTCTTTGATTCTGTTTTCTTGATTCTCGACTGCCAAGGAGATGACCTGCTGCCTGTGGTTAACTAGCCAGATGTTGTTGTGAGGAAGACAATGTTTAAGGTACCTTTTTAAAATCTGTGCCTCATGTGAGTGTGAACAATGCTATCCTGGAAGGGCTGCTCCAGGTACTCAGATGAAGGATAACTGGTCCAAGGGGCACACACAGGAAGTTTTATAATTAAACTGCCAATGGCCATCTTCACCTGTTGCTTTGCCACTCCCCCATTATTTCAGGACTCCACAAATTGGATTTGGACCAGGAGGATTTGCAGATGAGTTGTAGATGAAGATGAATTGCACAACAGATACTTGTGTGATGGAGTTTTAAGTAGAACAGCTGTTGCACAGAGCAGTTCTACTCTCGGCAGAAGAGACCTTAATCCAGTGGCACAGAGAACTATTACATCTGGAGACCTCTCCTGCTGCAGTGGATGACCAGAACATCTAAATGTCTTGTCACACTCTTAGCAGCACTCCACATAGCCTGCTGGACCTGCCTTCTTGACCATTGGATTGTTGTTGATCAGTCTTTGCCAGGACTGATTTACACACTGGGATAGACACCCATCACTAATAAATATGGCATGAAAGTATACAAAATTATCTATTTGCTCTAGTTTATGCACAACCTGTAATAGCCATTTTTGCTTTCTCTTCAACCCCATAATTGCCCTGGTCTTTGATCCATCCATTTTCAGTTCCATTTCAACAGATCATCCACCTATCATTTATAGCAATCATTTGCATTACACATGCACATTGCCATCCCCAACCAGAATTTCTAATTTTTTGACTTTATTAATAGTTGAAGGCAGGGGTGGGATTCAAATTTTTTAACAACCGGTTCTGTGGGCATGGCTTTGTGGCTATGTTATTGGCTGGGCGTGGCCAACTCAATACCACTCACATCGAGGCACGCATCTCCTGGCCTGGCCTCTCATGACTGTGGGGATGCTGCAACAGTTGTAAGTGTGAAAAATGGTCATTAGTCACTTTTTTCAGTGCCATTGTAACTTTGAATGGTCCCTCCACACAAGCAAAGTGCCAGCAAAGGAAGAAAAAAAAACTCCAGAGAAGTTCCTGAGTCAGGAAGTCTAGTCCTGCCAAGAATGTAATAAGGGTTAACGGAGAGGCAGTTTCTGTAAGCAACACCAGAATGTTTCCTTTCTGCCTTCCTTACAGGATTAGGCCAGTAATTTCTTCTAACAACTGGTTCTCCGAACTGCTTAGAAGGTTAACAACCGGTTCTAGCGAATAGGTGCAAACTGGTAGAATCCCATCCCTGGTTGAAGGCATAACTAGTTAACAGGGAGAACCAACATGTGCTCTGTTCAGTCATTCAATCATTATTTATAACAGAGGCGGAGGTCCCAAGGCTCAGTAGGTTTCTCGAAAGCCTTGGATGAAGCCCCTAGACTGGAGAGATTTCCAAAGTGACATCATAGTCTTGTAAAAGGGGGAAACCAGATGTGTATTCTGGATTTCTTCCCTTCTGAATGACAAAGCTATATTTCATTCCCTATTAAAGGAATCTGTGTAAATGGCATGAAATCACTTTTTCTATTTTTCTCTGCCAA
The DNA here is from genome assembly GCA_023653725.1 of Bungarus multicinctus. Lineage (NCBI taxonomy): Eukaryota > Metazoa > Chordata > Lepidosauria > Squamata > Elapidae > Bungarus > Bungarus multicinctus. Next base: position 160,578,624 of record CM042834.1, read on the forward strand.
ATTTTGAAGTCTGGGCCCATTAGGCACAGTGCTCAATAGCCAAACAGCCTTGATCCTGGAGAAATGTCCTCCCCATCACCTCCAATTTTGAAGGAGGCAGTCTCAAATTTTCTGCAGCAGCAATTACAATCTGGGGTGGGCCAGGAGGAAAACCCCCTCCCAAAGGAAGGGGTGGTAAGGGAAGGAAAAGGGCCAACAGGGACCATTCCTGGAAATGTCCTCTTTCCTTAAAGTCACAGGTTGGGGGTGTTTCTGGCCAAGCAGGTAGTTTTTCCCCTCATTGTTAGTGATTGGAATTTAGTTGTTAGATACACTGGTTCACACACAAAGGCCTTTTGTGTTTGTATTGAATGGTAAGACCTGAAAGACATATTTTTTCCTAAGCATCGGCTAGAATAGATAATTTGATATGGAGACACTTTCCCACCTGACCCTTGTCTTAGCTCACAAACACCATTTTCCTGCCACTGTGTTTATCTAGCAGTAAAATTTATTTTTCAGAGCTCTAGCTGAGACAATTCCCAGCAGCAAAAAGGAACAGGACACTACAGCAGGAAGAAGAATTGTATCCAGAATTGAAAGGAGTAGCTGTTTTGTTTTATATTAGGTGAACATGGACTTCTTGTTATTGTAACCATATTACTCAAGTCAGGTAGGATAATCAACATCTGAACTTATGTATATATGATCCGCAGACAGAGTATCCTTTTCTATCTATTCAGTCTGGCATTAATTCACCTAAAGCTTTTAAAGTATTGCTCTCCTCAAGCACTACGTCCACAAGATCTGGTTGTTGAGGTGCCGGGGTGTGACCTCTAGTGTGGTTTTTTATTTTAATATATGAGACAAAGGTAGTCAGCAGAAGTAGCCTGCAGTACTGCACTCTAACCACTGCACCACCGCTTAGTTTCTCTTGAAAACACTTAGCTCCTGACCCACAGTGAAAAGACATTTCTCCCCATATATATTAAAATGAAGGAGGAGATGGCGATGGGAGAAATGGCTAGTAGTATTTGGTTAGCAGTAAGTGAAACAAAACCAGCTGAGAAGGAAATAATCAGGCTAATAGATATAGGAATGGTAAGAAGACCTAAGTTTATCCAGGCCAATCAATCTGGTTTTAGTGCGGGGTTTGGGCCAAATCTCCCTCTGCTTGAGTTTCCAAACTTCAGAGCAATAAAAAGAAGAGTTTGTAGTATTTTTTTAATCATTTCCTTGTGGTCAATAATGCAACTAGGGAGTACAGTAGTGTCATCACAATTTGAACCAACTGTTTGGATTAATTGACCCTTTTTCCTTTGTTGTTGCTGCAATTAAATTGGAATGTTTTCTTCCTTGGGATTAATTAGCACATGTGTTGTCTTCTTGTCCCATGACATATTCCCTACTCCGAAGGAGAACAATATGTTCTCTAACTTGCTCTGCTGATGTTATTTTGCCTTAAGAAGATACCCTTCACCTTGGCTGGTTTTATGATGGCTATAGTTTTCCTGCATTACCTAAAACAAATATTGATTACGACACTAATTATAGTAAGCTGTTTCTATCATTCAGCTGCATGAAGGCTAGAAATCTGGCTGCCAAAATCCTGCAGGATAGCAACATTTTCTACCAGTAACCTTGCCAAGGAGTGATTGTTTGGATTTTGGCATTTTTGATCAAATGACCCCAAGCTGTGTTCATTTTTTCACTTGTATCCTGCCTTTATTATTTTTACAAACATATCCAAGATGTCTTTCTCCTCCTATTTTCTCCTCAATAACCACCCTGTGTGATGAGATGGGATGAGAGAGAATGATAGGCTCAAAGTCACCCAGCTGACTTTCATGGCTAAAGAGGAACTAGAACCCACTGTCTCCCGCTTTCTGGCTTGGGGTTATAACCACTACTAGACCAAACTGGCTCTCTCTATGACTAGACAGGGTGACAGGGTGAACTTGCTGGGAAGAGGGTAAGGGAGAGGGGGAATGAAAGAAATCCCTCAAATGATGCCATCAGATCTAGCAAAGGGTTAGTAACTAAAAGGACGAGACAGTCAACTACTGGTAGGAGAAACAAAACATAAAGTGATTTCCAGTGTGCAAGTACAAAGCTGTAAAACTCTGAACTTGGCCAATATGCACATATTGTTCCTGTGCAGATCTGGAGTGTCACATACAATAACACTACAAACATGTGCATTACAACTAGGGGAATCCACAAATGCATTGTTCCTGGCAATAAAATACATGCAAATACCTGTCTAACATGTCTTCTTTCTCTAGCACTTATATGAGTCAGCCAGTATTCAAAATATTTTACTGCTTTCTCCCTGCCATTCAAAATGCCCCACAGCCTCTGAGTTTGAATACATAACTTTTTTCAATGTAGGTGCTTTAAACCATTTAATACTTCCCAAACTGAGAAGCATTGGATGTTGCTCTGGCATTCAGCCTTACTCTAAGGAGTAGTCAGAGGTATGTATTTTCAGGAAATATCAAAAGACAAGATTGCAGTAACCACTGCTGCCTGACTGAAGGCTGCCCTCCCTTTTTACATGTGTGACGTGTAAAAGGAGATGAGGTATCTATCACATGGGGGCTCTTTTGACTATTTTGATGACCCATGTGGATTTCCTAAGAATAGATAACTTCTCTAGTTGGACATTATGTTTAGTTTTAATTTTTTTAATCTCTCTGTTTTCAGAAGACTTACTTTTTCTAGTCTTATTTATCTGCACAAGTAAGGCATTTTACATAACTTGAAACCAAATTCATTTTTTTACTGTTTTGTTTATTACTTTCTTGGGTACTAATGTATAACTGAAAAACTACCTTTTCCTCCCACGATAACTACATCAAATAAAACAGTTTATATCAGATCAGCCATCAGTACCATCTTGTAGCCTGCTGAGAATGTAAAGATTGGCTTCATATATCGTATTATTTAAAGTTTGTTTTCATTCAATAAAATTTAGTTTTGTTTATGTCTTGTGAGATTGGTTTAATTCCTACAGGGTGAAAGACTGAGACCAATGCTGTAATAACATATTGCACTTTATATTGCAAGGATAGGTGGGTATACTATTTTGTTGTTTCCATTTTTACCTTTTAATTACCACAAGGACTAGAATAGATTCTAGGAACCCCTTTTACTACATAGAACAGGGCTGGGGAGTTTGCCAAATAGGACTTTTCCTGGAAGATAGGCAATACAAGTTGTAACTACTGAGCAATTACACAGAAGGGTGGAGGCAGAATTTTTTAGACCTAGAGGTTTTCTCGGAGAGGAGTTAAAGGCCTGCAGCCTTTCATCCTGGGGCCTGGCTGTTTCAGATGCTAACTGAACAACACATTGTATATTTGAAACAATGATAGCCATAGCAGGTTCTCAGATTTAAAGGGAGATGATCCAGCTCTGTTAATCTTCTTCTAAAACTGATGGAATATAAAAATAAAAAATATCAGAAGGTCTCCCAAATATTTATGCAGTTGAAGCTATAGAATGCAATTAAGTAAGACAATAGAAAATTTATCCCCAGATATCACACATTTTTTAAAAGACCAAATCAGCAAAGTGAATTCCACTTGAGAGGTGCTGGCACTATGAAGGAATATTTCTCTGTCTAGATCACAATCAGATGGGTTCATCCATTATGGTGATTCATGTTTAACCATAGCCTAATCATAATCAAAATTTGCAAATTATAACAGTACAGTTCACAAGGTAAACTCTCTTGATCGTCTGCAAAATAGGGCACCAAGGACCATGCAACTGTGGGGCTGGTTGGTTCCTTGAGAGCCCCCCCCCCCCTCTCCCCGCTACCTGTAATAACCCAACATTTTGGATTTTAGGATTCCGCCCCCGCTTTTGATGCTTAATTATTGTTATGTGATTTTAATTTTTTTTTTAATGCAAATAAGGCTTCAGGGATTGCGGATCTAGCCAAACGGCATAGAAAAAGCAAGACCTGCTTTTTTTCCCTTTCTCAAATTACAAGTTCCACTTTGCAGGTGACCATCCTAGGCACGAAGGGGCAAACCCACAAAATTTGAGCGGTGACCTCATGCCTCAAATGCTACTCTCTATATGTATTTGCATGCCATACAATGGAAACATGAAAGGGGGAAGCTTATGCAACTACAGTATATCTCAACATGGTTTGTGTTTTGGCATCCATGATTAGGAATGGAATCCATGATAGCTGTAATGTAATACTTGCTACTATAGGTTTGTGATGGCAACCTGATACCTTTCAATCACAGTCTCTTGCCATCAGCCATGTTGACTAGGAGTTATAAGAGCTGATCCCAACCGTCAGGTGGCCAATGGATTGCCTGCTTCTAGGGTAAAGAGCTGCTGATACTGATCCAAGTATATATTCTGTTGATAGGAATGGCTAGTTTAATAACCTCAGACAGCTGCCTAGGTGTGACCTTTACAAGAGAATGAAATAAAAAAAAACCTTTTGTACCACGAGGAAGGAGGGGGCATGAGGAAAGGGTATCTTCGGAGATTGAGCATGTTCTGTTTTTTAATATTTTTTGTCTTAAAAAGTGTTGCTGAAAGTCTCCCACTTGCTGATTGTAGGTAGCCAATTAGAAATGAGCAATAAAACATTGTATAGCAGAACCAGTGTCCGGTGTCCAGAGTGTCACAAACAGAAGTGATTGAATGACAACAGAAGAAGACAACATTTTGGCAGGAGTTTACTAACGTGGATTACTGGAAAAGACTTTTGTGGGCTACCTCTAAACCGGGTGTAGCTGAAACTGAGTTGGCTGATGGTTCTCTTTCCAAGCAATACAGATATCATAGAATAGTGTTTCTCAATCTTGGCAATTTTAACATGGGTGGAATTCAACTCCCAGAATTCCTCAGCCAGCTTTGCTATCTGAGGAATTCTGGGAGTTGAAATTCACCATCTTAAAAGTCACCAAGGTTGAAAAACACTGTCATAGAAGGTATATACCTCACTGGTCTGGATGATAACATGTATGCATGCGTACAGAGATGTACAACTTGCTTCAAAGGAAACTTTTTTAAAAGTAAGATAACAGTTAGTTGGAAGGGACCTTGTAGGTCATCTAATCCAACCCCCTACCCAAGCAGGAGACCCTACATCATTTCTGCCAGAAGTATGAAAAAACTCTGAGTTGAGGTGATCAACCTATATCCTAAGTTGCCTGAGAAAATACTTCTCCATCCAAATTCTGGAACAATCCTGAAATTTTATTGTCCTGATCACCTAGCTGCAGCACAAATACTTAATACTGGACAGAAATTTGCTTAGACAAAACTTCTGTAGACTATTTCTCTTCTCACTCTTGGATAGCTTAACCATGGATGAAGCAGAAAAGTAGATTTTTACGAAAGACATATTTCTGGACTATAATATTATAATCCCCCCCACATATACATTAAAAAAAGGCCTAGGCTTTTTTTAACCCACTAAGTCCCCTGCTGGGAAAAGGACCCTTCTTAAGTGCTGCATCTGAAATGCTTGCCAAACATGTAATAAATCTAACAAATAAAATACAATTTCTGCACATTTTTCTGCGGTTGATTGAAGAGTTCCTTCATGGCCTCTACTTTATGTGACACATTTATTGAGAATGTATTGGTTTATTGTTGTTTAACAACCCCTAGTAAAGACATGTTCTGTAAATTTATGTTGGAAGAGTTTCATGGTAATTTTGAGTGGGTTTAATGCCTACAGGGGGCAAAGGTAGCCCATTCCCTTTGGCTTGAAAACATCTCAGAAAGACCTACCTAGAGACTTCTGAAGAAGTTGCTTACTCCAAGATGAGTTAACTCTGCCACTGGACTATACTGAGAAAGCTGGGACAGGATTCCAAAAAAGCTTCTCCTTTCCTGTGTCTGGATTCCAAAAAAGCTTCTCCTTTCCTGTGTCCCAGCCATTAGAATATTAGAGCTGGAAGGTCACCTGGTTCCAAGGCAGGAAATCTACCATCCACAACACTTCTGAATTGTGGTTGCTGTCCAGAATGAAAATTTGGAGAAAAAGAGAGCCCATAGTTTCCCCAAGCTTCCTTTAAAAATAGCTCAGACCACCAGAAGTGCCTAGCTACAGTGCCTTGTAATCTCAAGGCCTTGGTTTAAAGCAGGCTTCTCCAACAAGATGCCTTCCTGATACATTGGAACTGATCGGAAATTTTGGGCTCGCACACCCAGAGAAGGATGCTGTAAAGCAGCAGAAAAATTGCTCTGTCACTTTTCAGACTGGTGTCATTGAGCCTTTTAACCATCTTTCTCCTGGCTCAACTCTTTCACACAGGAAACTAGTTTCTAATTCTTTTCATGGAAGCTTTGGGTGCTCCCAGCATGAAGTTGAAATTCAGCTTCTGATCATCCAGCCTGTCTCCTCCTCTCTTGCTAACTACCATCTTTCAAGATCCACTAATCCATGGGCTGCAATGCTGGGCTTTGGTTGTGATAATGACCACAGCTAGGAAACCACATTCCTGCCTGTGCCAATCCAGAGGTTGCTCCCTAAATAAAAGGAAATTATTAATTGTGCACTAATGGAAGTCCATTGGCAAAGACACCTGGCAGAGAAAGACATTACCGGCAGCTGCATGAAACATTTATCCTGGTGCAGCCACTGACATGCCACTAATTATCCAATTGAGGCAGGGTAGTATTATAGGCTTGGAAGAATAACAGAGTGGGAATTGAGCAGAGTCACAATTATCTAAAATGTAATGGTGACTCAGAAGGCAGATGAGAAGTTACAGAGCTGGGTTCCAATCTGTATGTGGTTTTTTGAGGTGGATAAGCTCATTGCAAAGGCAGCCCTTATCTAGGTAGGGGATGAAAAGTGGAGGGAGCATCTGGGAAGACCCCTGTACTAAAATTGGCATCTTCTCTTAATTCATGTCTGCACAACGAAAGGTCTTCCTAACCCAGATTTCAGGAATACGTGATTCATTCACTATACGCTGTTTTAAAGTATTAATTGGTTGCATCTGCCTTTGTCTCTTAAAGCATTTCAAAATAAATCTGGAAATCTTAGTAAAATATATAATTATTTATTGGATTACAAAATGGAAGAGAAAACTGTTAAAGAAAATATGATAATCTGGGCTAAAAACTTGGGCCACAGCATTGATTTGGAACAGTGGGAATGTATTTGGCAGATAAATTATAAGCTAACATTGTCGGTCTCCTACAAAGAGAACTTATATAACATGTTTTACCATTGGTACCTCCCTCCAGCGAGAATAGCTAAGATGTTCCCAAATATGATAGCCAAATGTTGGAGATGTAACCATAGTCACGGAACATATTTTCACATGTGGTGGAAGTGCCCTCAAACACGGATATACTGGCATAAAATTAAATCCTGGTTAGTGGAGTTAACGGAACAAAGAATCAAACTAAAACCAGAAATCTTCCTGTTAGGCATGTTAGAGCCTAATCTGAATAAAAAACACCAATATTTAATGCTCCATATTATAACTGCTGCTAGAATTTCCTTTGCCCAAAATTAGAAACAGGCTACGACCCCACCCCCGAAACTGCAGATACCAGAACCCACAATCATAAATATATGTGTATACAAATATACCTATTTATATTTTCCACTAATATCTGTGAAAAGAGTGTGGGTTGCTCAATACAAATCAAAAATGAAAACAAAAATGTTAACCAATAATTGTCCACTGCCATCTATACCTTTCACTCCTTACATTTACTTTCTCCAAGTGTTTGTCCTCTAGCAAGGGTGTGAAACTGGTGGCCTGCACACAGGCCATGTCCACCCCAGCTCCGCAAAGGTAAAAAAACATCAGGTTACATCATGTGACACAATTGAGTTTGATAACCGTGCTCTATAGCAGTTTGACAATCTCTCTCATGTCTCCCAATTGGTTGGCTGTACTGATGAGAAATTATAGGAGTTGCACTCCAACCCCAACCCATCTGAAAAGCTCCATGATGGTAAAGGCTGCTTTAAATCTTTCTTCCTTGAAGGGAAGTTAAAGCAGCTCTTAGATTTAGGATGAAAATAAATTTTACTCTAGCAAAAATGCCCACCTGTATTGCAAATAAACACCTCTCTACAGCTTTCGCCCCTGGGCCACAATTTCAACCTCAACACATGAGTGAGACAATTGTAAGGGCTCTTCCTCGCAGCTGAGTTAAAATGCACTTCCCCACTCCTTCAGGAACTTCCTAACAGTTTTACAGTGTGACTTTTACAATGTTAGAATACAATACAATACAATACAATACAATACAATACAACCACAACAATACAAGAGCACACAATAGATACAAACTCAAGATAAAACGCACCAAACTTGATTGCAGGAAATATGATTTCAGCAACATAGTGGTCAATGTCTGAAATACTCTACCTGACTCTGGTTTCTTCCCCAAACTCCAAAAACTTTAACCTTAGACTGTCTACTATTGACCTCACCCCTTTCCTAAGAGGTCTGTAGGGGGCGTGCTTAAGTGCACCAACGTGCTTACTGTCCCTATCCTATTGTTTCTTTTTTTTTCTTATTTGTATCCATTTCATGTATTCATAACCATGTTTATACTTATACCTGTTATCTAATCATCGCTTGACAAAATAAAATAAATAAAAAATAGAATAGAATAGAATAGAATAGATTTTTTAATTGGCCAAGTGTGATTGGACACACAAGGAATTTGTCTTGGTGTAAATAATCTCAGTATACATAAAAGAAAAGATACATTCATCAAGAATCAAGAATCATAAGGTACAACACTTAATAATAGTCATGAGGTACAATAAAAATCAAATCATACTAGGAAACAGTCAATACAAGTATTGTATTGTAAGGATACAAGCGACATGTTAATATGAATAGTAAGTTTCTTTATCGTAGGAAAAATGTACATACCCCAAAAATCTGTTAACTGCCAAATATACAAATGAAGCCCTATTTATAAATCTGTTCCAACTTCCAGGGTTTAAATTGTAGGCCTTTTCCTTCCATCAACTTTTGCCTGTTCTTTTCCAAGCCTGGAGTGTTGGAGATAGCTGTTCCCTATTTACATAACAGTTCTGTCCAGTCTGAGAAACCATATTCCCTGCTCACTAGCTTTTGCCTTTAGATTAATACCATCATTCATAGCTGGAATGGAGTCAGCCAAAAGTCTCCTGCCCTGCCCATCAAGGTGATAGGAGCCATTGTTTTGAATTGCACAAGCTACTTTGGAAATTTCCTCTTGGAGGCCATCTTGGGGAACAGTGTAGTGCCTTCTGGGAACAGGAATGGACAATGGTAGATAAATGGGAAAACATGTCTTAGCGTAAAACCAGCCACTCTGATAAGTATTCCAGTGGACAATCATCTCTCTAGGATGCTTTAAGTCAGATATGTGGTTCTTTAAAAATTAAAACAGTCCAGAAGTTTGGTTTTCCTCTACAGAAGAACACCTTGCTCTTTAAAGGTTGCTTTCCTTTAAACCTTATTTTTATTTTTTTTTAAACAAACTTTATTAATTTTACAATCAAAATAAACAAACAACACATACACAATTGTGGAAAAGGAAAAAAGAAACAGAGTGGAGAAGTAAAAGAGAGAAGAGAAAAAAAGAAAAAAAAGTAAAAGTCAAAGAAAAGTCAAAAAGTGATTAAAAACAATTTCATCTTCGTCATTATTTCTATCCTTATTTTATGCCATATTTACAAGTAATCCTTAATGTGAATATATAATTACCACTACAATTATAGCTTATCCTCTTTTACAATGTTATGTAGCCCATCTTTGATCTAACCATTCATACCAGCAGTTCCAGCTCTCATAGTACATTGATGTTTCTTTATCTTTTAGTGCTAGAGTTAATTTATCCATTTCTGCACAACTTGATATTTTTTGAATAATCGTTTCTTCTGATGGAATATGAGGTTGTTTTCAACATTGTGCAAAAGCCAATCAAGCTGCCGTCAATATATGTAATATTGTATACTTCACTTTTTTTGGAAATTGTTTATTAAAGATCTCTAATAGGAAGAATTCTGGTTTAAATTCAATCTGTTCTTTGTCATTTCCTCCAGCCATTTTTTAATTCTCTGTCATTTTTTAATTATCTTTGTGCTTCCGTACAGGACCACCACATGTGGAAGTATGTTCCCTCCTTTTTTTTGCATTTCTAGCAGTTCGGACTCATATTGGGGTGCATCTTCGCTAATCTCGAGGGGGAAAGGTGCCATCTATAAAACATTTTGTAAGCATTTTCCTTGTACGATGCTGATTTTGTGATTTTATTATTTCTATTCCAGACCCTCTCCCATTTTGTCAGAGTGATACTACGTCCTATATTCCAACTCCAGGCTATCATATTTCCTTTAACTCTTTCTTCCTCTAATTCTGTCTCTAATAGGTAATTATAAAATTTTGTTATTTTTTTTTTTGTCTGGACCTAAGAGAATTTTGTCCAATTGCTGAGGTTTATTATAAATTCCGAATTCTTTCTTATCCTGTCTATATCTGTTTTGAACTTGGAGATATGCCCAACGGTCGATTAATAGTCTCTGATCTTGGAGGTCCTGCCATGATTTCAAATTTCCTTGCAGATCCAATAAATCCTTATATTTAATCATCTTGGTAATATCCAAATTATTAGGGTGCATCATCGCCTCCATAGTTGAAATCCAGATCGGGATCTTTAAATAATATTTTTCCTTATTTTCTTCCAATTGGTCAGGAGGGCATCTCCAATTAGATGTCTATGAAAATATTTCTGATTGGTTTTCCCTGTATCCCATAAAAAGGCATGCCACCCCCTCTGTAAGTCATGACCTTCTAGGACTAATATTATCTTATTAGTTAAGTTCACCCATTCTTTCAACCATACTAAGGAAGCTGCACTGTGATACAGCTCCCAGTTTGGAAGTGCCACCCCTCCCCGGCTCTTCATATCCTGCATTGCCTTTAAATCTATTCTCATTTTTTATCCTTGCCAGATAAATTTTGAAATTGTCCTACTGAGTTCCACAAAATATTTTTTATGAATTTTGATTGGTATCGTCTGAAATATATAGAGGAATTTTGGAAGAGTAGTCATTTTAATGGCAGCAGTCCTACCTGATAAAGAAAGTTGTAGCTTACCCCATATTTCTAAATCTTTCTTTACCTGTTGCATTAGTTTATCATAATTGTTTTCCTTTAACGTCTTACAACGTGCTGTCAACCATATTCCTAAGTATTTAATCTTCTTTATCACTTGAATTCCCATCTTCTTTTCTAATTCTAATTTCTGTTTTTCTGTTAAATTTTTGGTCATTAATTTCATTAAAATAAAACCTTATTTTTAAAATGAATTTGTTCTCCTTTGCAGTCCACATCAATTAAATTTTTAAAAAAATCATTTTAAAATCAACAAACTCCTTACTTTCTTCTCTCTTATGGGCCCTCCTTCCGACACAAAGGAAATTATTCTGAACACGCTAAATCCGTCAGCATCCATATCAAATGGGTCAGGCTTATCAGGGGAAGGTTCCCCCCCGAGCTTCCTCCATCCTCCTCTTTTGGCCAGAGAAATGTTCTCTCCCAGGAATCCATGTCCTGGCTGATTCCAAGAAACATAAATCAACCTTTGGCACAACCTCCAAGGGGAAGCAAATTGAAAACATCCAGACTTGATGTGGCTGGAGTACAGGGCACAGGAGTTGTTCTGCCTCAGTACATAGGCCACGGCACTGCGTCCCCTAAGGAAAAGCAATTGCATAGTCAAGGAGGCTTTTCAGACTGTGGGAGGACAATATAAATAGTAAAACCTTCATTCACTTCATTTACCCACTCCTTTACATCCCTTGCGTGCAAAGAGAAGAGGCTAGGGCCCATAGAAGCCTGCTACAGACTCTTTTTATCATTAGGTGACATTTAATTGAGACCAATGCAGACATGGTGTAATGGAAGACAGTATGATAGTGGCTCTCAATTCCCCACCCCCAATTGACTACATTTCACAATCCTTGACTTACATTCATTCACAATGACACTGAAAATATCCCCAAATCAAAAGTTAATTTTTGTCCTTACCTTGCAAGAAATAAAATAGTGGTCTCCAAGTCTCGAGACATTTAGTTAAATTACCATCTCTAAGCAAAACGGTCAATTTCTCCATCTTGGCTAACACCAGAGGTGGTATTCAGTAGGTTCTGACCAGTTCTGGAGAACCGGTAGCGGAAATTTTGAGTAGTCTGGAGAACTGGCAAATCCCACCTCTGACTGGAGATTTTACAGTATCCTTCCCCTGCCAGGCCCACCAAGCCACGCCCACAGAACCGGTAGTAAAAAAAATTGAATCCCACCACTGGCTAACACCATTCTTCCATTGTGCATATATATTCCTCTTCCCATCTCTAGCCATAAAGCAACCTTGTAGCTGATGTTATTTATAAAAATCAAGTCCCATATTTTCTTTCCACCTGTTTATCTGCTATCCCTAAAAGAAAAACTTCAAGTTTCAATTTGACATCCATTTTCAAAATTTTCCGAATCAGCATAGATGTTTGGTTCCAGAATTACTTAGACTTTGCTTTGACCAGTGGCGGCACTGTCTTTTTCAACCCACTGACAGACAACATCCCTGCCTGCTTATCAACCCTAAACTTCTCTTAACACCCCCTCCCATCTTCACACTGAAAAGGTAGAGAAACCAAAACCTTAGCTGCCATGTGTTCTTTTGAGTAGCTTAACAAAAAGTGGTCAATTTTTTCCCCACAGTGAGTAGCAAACAGCTACATAAGGATATGGAGGGAGGGTCGGAGTGACACATAATAGTGGTTGTATTTTTTACTCCCTCATGAAAGAAAAACCCACTGACTGGTTCAGTCTGGGGACTCAGAATGGCTCTGGGAGAACAATTACATCCAATTTCAAAGGATCATTTGAGAGATAAAAACACTGGAGGTTTCGAAATGACTCATGGGTGACTCGGGTGAAAGATACAGTGGAACGTATTAGAAAATGGTCAAAATCAACTGCTGTTGTTGTATTCTTTGGAAGCAACTCTGATGAAAGTATCTTTTTGGCCACTACATCACAAACATGCCAGAAAAAAAATGCAGAAAAAAGCAAGCAAAAGTATGAGCACAACCCATTCCATGAGGAGTTTTATCACTGTGGAGATCTTTGGTTCTCCCAACTTGGTTTCAGAACTAAAGCTTTGTTTGGCTTCTATAATTCCTCACACAAATGGTTGAGTTCATCATTTGCTCAATTAAAATGTGGCTGGCTTGTGTGATTCAGCGTGGTATATGGATTCAACCCAAGTCAACCAAAATTCAGCTGGAGACTTATGAGTAACGGTTTTCACAGGAATTGGGAGCAAAATCTCATTTCATAAAATTAGAATTCAGTAGAATCAAATACGTCCTAGACTTGAGAGCTTAGATCAGTATTTCTCAACATGGCTGCTGGAGTATTTTAGGAGTTGAAGTCCACACATCTTAAAAGTTGCCAAAGTTAAGAAACACTGACCTAGATTGTCACTGAAGTCAGGTCTCCAATCTGGTAGAACCCATAGATTAAGCATTTTGCTTGTTTGGCTTGAGCCATCTAGGCAGTCAAGATTTAGCTCTTCCTTCCTAAGGAAGGGAAGCAGCCCCCACCTTTCTCCAAGTTTTTGGCTCGAAGGATCCGATAGATCATATTTCCTTGATTTCTTTCTAGGTTGGAGGGAAGAACACTAATTGGAAACAGCTACCTTGATGCTGCCATTTCTGCCCACTCGGCTGCAGGGAGAAATGACGGCAGTCTGGGGGCTCCCATTTCAAAATTAAGGGGGAAGGGTCTGAGTTTGCAAAAGGCACTGACAGATGAAGGCTGGGCTTTCATTCAAGACCTATAGAGTGAATGTATGCAGACTATACACACACAGTCTAGAGACCAAGGAGACCCAAAGAGACTAGCCCCCCTCCCAGCTTTACAAAAAGGCCTTCACTGAGATTTCCCTCCATCTCTGTTCAGCTTCTTCTTAACAGCTATTTCTTCAGCATAAACCTTGTCAAGCAAAGGCTCACTTTACAACACCTAGTCCACTATTGCCATTTAATCCTGCAGTTTGAAAAAAAGGCTTCTGCTAGCAATTGGCTCCAGCTTTCTTTGTTTAATTAGGATGGTCTATGCTCCCTGGAATCCATGCTGGGTAAACAAACCACTTTCTTGCCATTGTGCTTCTTTTTATCTTTAATGTGAGGATTGCTCGGGCTAGGCTGAGAAACAAAACTTGTTGAGAGTAGCTCCAGGTTTCATTGTTCAGAATTTAAGCCCCTTGCCTTGGTTTTCTAAAAGTTAAATCTCTAGGAATCAAGTTACATTTCTGGTGAGTCCATTAGTGCATTGCCTATAGCAGGTACAGATTTCTTCCAGACCTCTTCCACCAACCCTCCCCATATTCCTTTTCCATTACATTTATAGCTGTCACATGACCATCAAGGAATGTGTGTGGGTGTACACAGGGTTCTCTGCAGCATTTTCAGAAGTAACTTGCCATTACTTTCTTTCTAGGGCTGAGAAAGAGCAACTGCCCAAGGTCACCTAATTTGACTAAGGATTAAAACTCACAACCTTCCAGCTTCTAGCCTATTGCCTTAAATCACACCACCAACATACCAATACACATACACACTTACACACATAGTGGATTTAAGGTAGATTGTACACGTCAAACTATGCACTAAAAAAGTTCAGCTTACTCTAAAAACAAAAGTCAAAAACTGGACAGCATTTAGTTTGGCCAACTTATTTAATTCTTTTTAACTTTTAAATATTGTATGTGTATTCTTATATGTATTTTATCTTGGCTGTTCACCTCCCCGAGTCCCTCCGGGAGAGGGGGGCAGTATACAAATTTAAATAAATAAATAAATAAAATAATAGTTTAAATTCCTGAATTCCCATGTAAACGTTTTAAAAGGAGGTACAGGAAGTGTGCAAAACACCTCCAAGCATAGTCCCAAGAACTCAGAGGAGGGATTAGAGTGGAGGTTCAGGAGATCAATGAGCATCACTGGAGATATGGAAGAGTGAAACCCTCCATGTTTGAATCAAGTGAGAGACACATTTATAAAATGGGAATGCTGGTTCACCTATCCCTTTTGCTGCTTTCATTTAGCTCTTAGTTCTATTTCAGAACAGCATTCGTTATTGGGACTGTGCAATTAATGTCACATTAATAGGCCATAGCCTATTTTCCAACTAGTTTGAAGACTGAAAACATCATGCTAATGTGGCCATGATAAACAGCCTTCTTAGTCAACTACTGAGATTTCTAGATAGGGGGAAGCAGAATATTATTATTAAAAATAAAAACAGTGGCGATCGTGCCTTTTATCTTAAATATGTTAAAATAACAACAAATCTGTTACTTGTCTATGCATTCAATCTCTACTCACCCTTTCTGTAAAAGCACAAACGCAATTAATGGGGAGTAAGTGTGCTAAGTGACTACAAAACATAGCCAATCAGTGTTCTCTATTTGTAGCAATTTCTCAATTCAAAGTGGCCAATTGCAAGGAAGGGTTTTTTCCAGCGTTCAACCTAGGCATTTCTAAGCAGGCCAGTTCTGCTGCTTGTGATCAGAGAAGGTCCCTTGTTTTCTTTTTTCTGAGTGATTAACACAACAAATAAATACCTGGATTGTGTCACTGAAATACTTTTTCCCTAAGAGATGATTTCATTGTTTCCTGCTGTAGAACTGGTGGCTTTGAATTGCTTCTGAATAGGAAAACCTTGCGAATGAAGGTGAATATTCTGATGAGAGGAGTCCCCTGAAGGATGGAGTCCAGCACGAGTCCAAAAGCTCAGAACATTAAACCTCTGGCCCCAGTGACTGATCCAGATTGGATCTGACAGGAAAACTGAGCCTTGGATGCATTTCCCATTCTATCATTTTGGGCAAATTATTTCACAACTACTTTAGCTAAAGTTGAGGTCACCCAAGTAGAGACACCAGTTGGCTCCAGGAAAAATAAAAGGATCAAACAGGCTCTTAGAAAGAGGGAGGATGTTCCATTTGGAAAGCAGCTATGAAGGATTCTGTGAAACTGAATGACTGACGGCAAATGCAGGCTGCTGTTGTTCTCCTTGAGTGGCGCCAGTCAAGTCTCTCCACTTGGCTTTTACTATACAATGTCTGGGCTCTAAAAAAAATGGTCACATACAAATTCAACTTATGTTTGGTGACTGAACGGAAGGGAAATTAGCAAAGATACTGGAAAGACATGTATGTTGCTGGAAATACCCACTCAGCTTACTTGCCGGTTTCAAATTATCATACATATCCTTTTATGCACATTGTACACAAGGTGGGACAATTTTAGTTATCATTAGATCTACCTTTCCCAACCAAGATGACCTCTAAATGTGAGTTTTTCATTTCCCATTATTTTCTGTAATGCTGGCTTGGAAATTGTGAGAGTTGATGTCGATGTTCAGCATTGATTATGTTACCTAGTTTGATAATGAAACATCTGCAAGAGAATGACCAAACCCAGAAAGCACCAAAGACCCCACATCAAGAAGATATCCTAATTAGGAAAGGAATAAACTAAATCAGGACAATTGGTTACTTTCACCAGAAATTGGCATATATCCAAGGCAGTCTTAATCTTTATTTTCTTATGAAAATTAGAATGGTTTTGCTGAAGAAGCAAAGATATGTTAATCAGATGTTTTCTTTCCCAATGCAGATGGCTAGATTCTTTGCTGCATTCAAGAACAAGGGATCAATTTAATGGTTCTTTTCTATCTTGTAGGCAGATAAAGACCACTGGGGGATCATAAATCTTTGTCAAAAACGAGGAAAGCAGTGTTACACTGTCAAGCTGCAATCACTGCTTCTTTTATATATTTTAATATCACACTTTTATACCGCTCCCTCTCCCAAATATATATATATATATACATACAATATCATGCTGCTTTTGTCATTTCCTCTCCCATTTCCCAGGACAATGCCTCTCTACATAAAGATGCATTGCCATGAATTGGAAGTTTCCAATACATTAGCATTAGCATTAGATCCTCTCCTGCTATGTAGCATATCGGGTAGCAAGGGATTTTATCAAACATTTTCAAGTTTAGGTAAATACTTCAGGGTGATGTTTAGAGTCTTGAGGTCTTCCATAAATGTTCTTTGCCATGTATTTTGAGGACGTCCTCTTAATCATTTGGCTTCTGTTCTCCATACAGAGAATATGATCTGCAAGTTGGAGTCATTTGCATGTGAAATGTTATGTAATTTGCAGGAGAAACTCTTTTAGAGCACTTTTTTGTTAGTAATATGGTCAAAACAGGGAATCTTTAGGATTCAGCAAAGGCATTTTAGTTGGAAGACATCAAGTCTCTTGTTAACACAGGTCTATCTTGTTGCAAATAGCTGTTGGGATCACTATAGAGATGAGCAAATTGATTTTAGATGTCTGTGGAGATTCTCAGTCATCCAGGTCATGGTTGTCCCAAAGTGCTTTTCAAAAGACATCTGGAACGGAAAGAAGATTCTTGGATGAGAAACAAAATGTCTTCAAGGAAAAAACAAAGAAAGTCCAGTTGCCCTTTGAAAAGCAACTTTGAGAAAATGGAATTTAAGTTGTAGTGATATAGACAACAAAGATCAGATTTTATTCATTCTCTGGAAAACAGCTGTTGCTTTTCCAACGTGGCCCTTGACATTCGTCTCTGCATCTCCATTTTGGGCGATTACAGTACCCAAATAAGGGTACTGTACCAAACCTTTCTACTTCCTCAAGTTGCTGTGATCCGATTGTGATTCCTTGTATCTATTTCCCGGAGCTCATACACCTGATCTTTGATTTCTCAGAACTTATCCTGAGGCCCATTTTGGTTGTTTCTTCATCTAAGGCAGTTGTCACTTATGTAGTTTCATCTCATCTTCCTGAAGTAGGGCAATATCATCTGCAAAATCCAGGTCACTAAGACAGCCTTGGTCAGAAAAATGAATGCCTTTTCCCGATGCATGATGTTGATCATATGATTGAGAGCTATGAGAAAGATGAGTGGTGATAGAATACAGCCCTGTCTAACTCCATTAATATTTTGAAGGTGTCCGTATGACCATTTTCGGTCTTATCGCAGCAGCTTGATTGTAGGTATAAGTTTAGGTATTTGTAGGTATTTCATAAGGTGAAGATTTGTTCACCTTATGGAACTTCCAGAGCAAAATCTTCAACATTAGACTGTCAACTATTGATCTCACCCCTTTCCTAAGAGGTCTGTAGGGGGCGTGCATAAGGGCACCAAAACATGCCTACCGTCCCTGTCCTATTATTTCTTTTTTTTCTTATTCGTATCCATTTCATGTTATTATAACCATGTTTATACTTGTACCTGTTATCTAATAATTGTTTGACAAAATAAATAAAATAAAAATAAAATAAATAAATAAAATCCAGCTTGTTCTTCTCCCAGATGTTGATATATGATATTTTGTAGTTGCTTAAGGAGAATTATGCAAAAGATCTTTCCAGGCACCAAAAGGAAGATAATGCCCTGCCAATTGATACTGTAGAAAGTTAGTACCCACCCCTCTCCTAGAAGATGAAGTATTATAGGAAATATTAAAAAGGCAGAATATTATATTTCCCTGGATGAGAAAAGGAGCAATATGTTTTTAAAGACAAAGCAGCTTCCTGAAGCTCCCTCCCCCCTTCAGCTCCAGGGTGATGGGATTAAGACATGGCCCTTAGGACATGATAGGATTAGCCCTCTACCCATCTCATCACATGGCACCTGGGAAGATTACATCACCCAGCAAGATTCAACCAAACTTGGGACTCAAGACAAGCTGCAAAGTTACCCCTGCATGGCCCCATGGGAGTCTGACAACCAATCAGGATACATTTCTTGCCACAGATACAGGAAGCGAGTTCAAAGTCCAAGAGAGGATATAAATCTCTCTCCCTCTCTCACCTATGTGCTGTTTTTGCCCAGGACCTCAATTCATGTGGTCCTGCTGTCCACCAT
Organism: Bungarus multicinctus; assembly: GCA_023653725.1. NCBI lineage: Eukaryota > Metazoa > Chordata > Lepidosauria > Squamata > Elapidae > Bungarus > Bungarus multicinctus. The sequence continues at coordinate 160,597,595 of CM042834.1, forward strand.
TAAAACCATCTTTCCAAGTAATCCCCATGTTTCCAGAGTCTTTCTTCCCACGTGGAACTGAACCCAGATGGACTTTCTTCCAACAGTACATTCTGAGATGTTGCCTTTCTTGGGGATTTTAACAATAGCCCCTCTTCTCCAGTCCTCTGGAACTACACCATTTTGGCAACATTTATTAAACGATGTTGTCAGCTCTTTCACCGGAGCCTGACTGTCATGTTTTAAGATCTCAGTGATTATCTCATCTAAGCCAGATGCCTTGTTGTTTTAAGTCTTCTAATCTCCATCATTCCACCATTGTTGGTCCCAAGCCCGGATGAGAAAAGAGGAGAGTTGGGCATCAGGCTAGCAAGCAGTCCCAGTAAAAATTATAACCACTATAGAAACAGCAAGAAGAATCCCAACTTCCAGTAAATGGTTAATAGTCAGTGAAAGATCTATCCTACATTAATTGCTTTAATATATTTCAACCATTTAATTCCTTATACTTTTAACCCTATTGCTGTAAATGATCCATAAATTACATGTAATAAATAGATACAAGAAAACAAGTTCTCTGCAGTCTTCCATTGGAAGTCGGTGGCCACCAGTCCATACCCTGCTGAGTGCAAAACTCCTCCCTTTTGTCAGTTTCAAACATCAAAATTGGATCCACCGGGGCCTCTGGATAGCCGGGGACGATGGAAGAGGCACAAGGAACTGATTAGTGGCCGGAAATTGTAGCCCCAACACGAGAAAGAAGTGTCAGGAGCAGGGGGAGCCCCTGGATTGGTTCCCTGCTTCCAAGACCCTTCTTCCCCTGACTTCTGCCCCTGCCTCTTAGAAGCCAGAAATCTTCTGGCATTCAACAAGAGGGCCTCATGCGTGGGTGGGAGGCTCCAGTAAATTGAAGGAGAAGTTCTGACAGGGCCAGAACAATGCCTGGAGGAGTTTGTATTTCCACCCCCCAAAAAAAGTTCTTCCTTAGGCAGGATCAGTGGTGACATTTGGTGTTTTTGAGCAACAATTGTTTGAGGTGGGCGGGAGGGGGGATACAGATTCCTTAGCACTTGCTCTGTCTGCATTCCCAGTCTTGTTCTCCTTCCCTCTCCTCTGACCATTCTCCCCCCACCCCCCATCCCCAGCATTACTCAGCTCACATGGAATCCATTTGTCTCTGGCATAGTTCAGGCACATTTGCACTTGAGGGATTTATCTTGTGTTTGCCGAGCGGTGAAGTCAACAAACTCAGACGTGAAGTGGTCCCAGCTGTTTGCAAAGGTCCTATCCCGGCCCCCTCCTCGACCTCCCTCTCTTCTCCAAGACAATGATCTCATGCTGGCAGAAAGGCCCAGAATGGTTTATGGGAAGGCTACTGTGTTAAATAGAGTGGAACTGGCTTAGTCCCAGGTTAACAAACTTAGAACAGACCACAATGAGTTGTTCTTAGGAAAGGGGTGGAAAAAGGGTAAGCATTTGTAGCATTTGAAATAGGAATTCACTTCATTCAGGTTAAAGCATGTAATCGCATCTGCCTACACACTTTATGATTCTAGCTCGAATGTCCCTTTGGAACAGAGCCCTGACTTTCCTTGCCCAAAATTTATGGTTCCTTTAAAATACATTTTACAACCTTTTCTCAGTCAAAACCCTCACAAAAATAATTAAAAGGAAGCCTGTGGTATTTCTATCGCTGCCTTTAATTTCTTTAATTTTATTGTTTTTGCCTTTATGTATTTTTTAAAAATACTCTGTTCCATTGTTCATTTTATTTCTCAGTTTATCTGTGAAATTTTATACGACATGTACAGTATAGTATGTTTCTTATCAATCTTTTCCAATTCTATTGTGACCCACTTTCAGCACACTGTACTGAATAAATGAATAAATGAACATATATACATATAATTGACATCTTAATTTAAAATAAAGGTTGAAAATTCAGTAGGAACATTTTAAACTTCAATCCAGAGAAATGTGAAATAGAAAATAAATAAAATCAGCAAAAGTCTAGAAAATATTTGGATCTTCACTTTAAATTCAGCTGTTGAGGTTTGTTTTTCATGCTACATGGGAACCAGACAATCATGCCTTAGTCAATAAATTATGATCAAAACAAACTACTATGATTTGAAATGCCAACTAATGCCTTAGGAGTAATTTGTCTTGCTCTTAATTCTTCTTAGTCCACCTCCTGGTTTGGAAGATATCTTCAGTGGACTACTAAACTTGGAGAATCTGCAATCAACTGTTATTTGCCAGAAATTTCCTGTTTTCTAGAATCTTCCCAGGTAAATTATTTTATTTATTGTTTTATTTATATTCTGCCTGTTACTTGTTCCTATGTTTCATTCTAGCTCAGCCTTCCAGAAATGTTTTAACAATTAGAATATGTATGAAATTGTATGTGTGTATTTAATGTACAATGTGTGTGTGTGTATTCTAAGTAAAATTTGATTTTTCCTCAAGATTAGTTTTTTTATTTTCAAGATTGCTGTAGCTATTTTATACTCACAGTTTCACTTTACTTCACAAAACAACCAGTAGGTTAGCTAGGGCAGCATAAATGAATATAGGGGGAAAAAATCACCTTGAGAAATGTTTCTTAAATGATGTCCCCAAATGGTATCCCTTTGGCTGGTGATGAGAACACAAAAAGTCTGCTATTTTCAAATATAAAATGTGAAAGAGTAAACATTTAGAGGAGTGAAATATACATCACCTCACATTTGAAATGCCATGTTACTGTAGGAGATAACCAGGTTGAGCCTGAGGACAGGATCAAATGTATCATCAGTCTCGAGTCCCTTCGGCCCACAAGAGCCCACCTTGAATTCCATTGACTCTTAGCTACCGCCAATTTGCTTTGACTGTTAGTGGTTCAGATTCTTGTAGGGAATCTTAAACTTGAAATAAACTCTTATATTCATTTGAACTGTCTGGGTTTCCTGATTTCACACTTCACAACTACACACTAGAAACAGCTGTAAAGGAGAATATTTGTAGCTCAGGGTTGAAATGAGGGGTCCTTGGTGCTCTCTGAACTTGCTTGTTTTCTTGCAGATGTTTCATTGTCCAAATTAGGTAGCATCATCAGTGCTGGTGATTATTCTGCCTTTTCCTTCCCTCTAGTCCTTCAGAAAGGGGCAACCGTGTTGTAGAAGTCTGGAAACTTCAGCATCATTTTTTTTTTTGTTCCAACTTGACCTTTCCTTTCTTTTTGCCTAGTAACAATGCCACCGTATAGCAATTTTGGCTAATGTGTTGATGTCACAGTAACTTGGCAGAAGAAAAAACAACCCCACAACAAATGATTCCCAAACTGTAGCCCATCAGGATAGCAAACAGATATTTCAAGCAACATTTCCTCCTAAACTTCTAATTGCCCAAAATATCACTTCTCTCACTGAAACATTTATGGCAATTCTAGCCCTTAAAACATGGTGGTTTTTTTTTAACTACTATCCAAATGTATCTTGACACCAGCTTTGATATTTGTGTCACAAAGCAAAAATGGCAGCTATGATCGTGCAATTGAGGCCCATCTATTTTAGAAGTGCACTGTTACTATCACTCAGGATCTGCTGTGGTGCTGCACCTGCACAACAGAGATAGTTACATTGAATAGTTGTTGCTCATAAGTTGGCATGGGGAAAGTCATAACTCTTATGACTTTATGGTATGAAGTTCATCATAATTCCTAGATTCATGGAATCGAATCTAAAGGGTGGAAGGAATCTTTGACCCAAAGGTGCTTTTTCAAGAGGCAACTGTACTTTCTGGGTTTTCATCTAAGAAGCAAAAGCAGAACTGAAGAAGCTTCTAGGATTAGAAGTGAAACGTCTTCAAACAAAAACAAGACAGTCCATCTGCCTCTTGAAAAAATACCTTTGAGACAACCATGACCTGGATGACTGAGAATCTCCATAGACAAGGGATCTTTGAGATCTTCAACTTCCTGTGCCATGCAGGAATGCGATATGTAGAGATAGTATTCAGCCAGTTCTAACAGGTTCTGGAGAACCGGTAGCAGAAATTTTGAGTAGTTTGGAGAACCGGCAAATCCCACTTCTGACTGGCCCACCCCCATTTATTCTCTGCCTCCCAAGTCTGGTCTTCTTTTGTTGCCCTGCAGAGGAGAACAGAGCTGGAAAGCAGGTTAGTGGGGTGGGGAGGGAAGGGGTTTTTGCAGTATCCTTCCCCTGGAGTCAGGTGGAAATGAGGATTTTATAGTATCCTTCTCCTGCCATGCTCACCAAGCCACACCATGCCCACCAAGCCATGCCCACAGAACCGGTAGTAAAAAAATTTGAATACCACCACTGCCAATATAATGTCATTCATGGCAGAATAAAAAGAAGACCAGAAAACTACTAATTATTAAATAATACTCTCAGCAGCATATTGCAATTCGCTGTCAAAAGTCCTATTGCTGTTTGCAGGTAAAAAGCCATTATTTTTGCAACAAAAGCATGGAAGATTTTTCTATTACAGCCAACAAATGGAAAATAGCAGCTGCAGTTATTGCTCCTAAACAGGACTGAGAGGAGTAAGGCTGTCTCTGGCATTGTCTTTCATTTTCCAGTAGCAATCCATGCAATATTTTGTATAAATAAATATGCAATATGTTAAGGAGCTGGAGAAGTACTGAATACAGAAGCCACATCAATGTTCCGTTGGGAAAATAAATGTTGTTATGGTGCTGGAAATGTAGAGAAAACAGGAGGGAAACTGTATTTTAGTCTTTGGATTTTAGAAAATGATTTGTAAAACAGTGACATAATATTTAGGAAGCACATTTTTATTGAAGTGGTTTAAAAGAAACAAACAAAATAATTTATATAACAACTGGGAAGCTTTTAATAAGAAGGCTTTTCTGTTCTCAGTTGCAACTTTCTCCTCTACCAGCTGCGATAGGGAAATAATAAAAAACTACTCAGATAACAGATAATCAGAGTTGGAAGGGACCTTGCAGGTCATCTAGTCCAACCCCCCATCCAAGCGGGAGACCCTACACCATTTCTGACAAATGGCAGTCCAATCTCTTCTTAAAAGTCTCAAGTGATGGCGCTTCCACAACTTCCGAGGGCAAGGTGTTCCACTGGTTGATTGTTCTGTCAGAAAGTTTCTTCTTATTTCCAGGTTAAATCTCTCCTTGTTCAGTTTCCATCCATTATTCCTTGTCTGGCCTACAGGTGCTTTAGAAAATAGCTTGACCCTTTCCTCCCTGTGGCAGCCTCTCAAATATTGGAAGACTGCTATCATGTCTCCCCTGGTCCTTCTCTTTACTAGACTAGCCAAGCCCAGTTCCTGCAACCGTTCATTGTATGTTTTAGCCTCCAGTGTCCTAATCATCCTGGTTGCTCTACTCTGTACTTTTTCTAGAGCCTCAACATCTTTTTTATAATGTGGTGACCAATACTCAATAAGGTCTGTTCCAGATATTGCAAGATAATTTACTGTACATACTCAAGATGAACTATAAACCATCATTTAGCTTGTAACTTTGTCTACATTGTATGCTTTTCATCATTATCAAGAGTAGAAACAATTCCAAATCAGTCTCTTCCTCCCCCCCCCATAATAGTTTGATAACTGATATCCTACTTCAAATATTCCAGAGTTCATTGCTGTATCTGTCTTTGTGTTTGCTCAAAATACCTTCCTCTTTTTCAGCCATCACTGTGGATTCCAAAGGGTGGGGGGAGCAGAACTACTGGACAATGTAATGGAGACCTCCAGAAGTCATCTAGAAAGGCACTTAGGAATGTCAGTTTCAATCTAGAAAAAAAACCCCAACCCTAGAAGAGTATTGGAAGGGCCTGGAAGTGACTGTAAACAAACTGCCTTTGGAAGGAATGGGAAGCTTTGAGATGTTTATCTGAACTGGAGGCCGGGCAAGGGAGGTCGCAGACTCCTCTGCCGAGCCAACGAAAGCACTAGAGACGCATGATTTCATTTTATTGTCATAACCTCTTGAACCCCTAGATGCTGTGGTGGAGCCTGCATTTCCGGGCTGCATTTTGGCTAAGCTTTGCTCAGCTCACAGCTAGCAAATTGGGATATTTGTGGGATGGAAACATCCGCAGCATGAACTACTAACATTCACTACTAACATGGGCCACATCCTGTCCACACACTTTTATTTTTCTTGGTGACTTCAATCTACCTCATATTAACTGGACCCTAAACGAATGTACAGCTGAACCCATACATGCAACCTTTTACAATGCAGTAAAAAATCTGGGACTGGAACAACTAGTAACCAACAATACTAGACTTAACAACTGCCTCGATTTCATCTTCTGCAATAGTTTGAATTTAATTTACGGAATACAAACTAAAGAACTCTTTTCCAACAGTGACCACAATATGATTGACTTTTGTCTCAACATAACAAAAATCATCAATGACATAATCCCCAATTATAACTTCTCTGCGGCCCACCAAAATTTTCTCATGGCCCACCAGTGGGCCATGGCCCACCGGTTGGCAACCGCTGCTCTACCTGACTCTGCGGTTTCTTCCCCAAACCCCAAAAACTTTAACCTTAGACTGTCTACTATTGACCTCACCCCTTTCCTAAGAGGTCTGTAGGGGGCATGCATAAGCGCACCAACGTGCCTACTGTCCCTGTCCTGTTGTTTCTTTTATTCTTCTTATATGTACCCATTTCATGTATCCATAACTATGTATATACTTATACCTATTATCTTGTAAGCAATTGACAAATCAAATAAATTCTAAAATTCTAACCAAAGCTGGCACTGCCATACAAGCAGCTAAATGGCTGCTTGAGGTAAGATTATTTTAAGGGCTATCAGTCAAGTAATGAGCAAGACAGAAACTGGGATGGGGGAAGTTACACTTGGCTTTCCCAAGCTAATGATCTTGGGGGGAAGATTGTATATGTATCACAAATATGGAGAGTGCTTTTGGCCAGAAAGCACTAAATTAAAGAATGTACACTAGTCCTCAACTTACAACCACTGTTGATTCCAGGATTTCCATTGTTAAGCAAGGCCTCTTCAGGTTTGTAACGATAGACTCGAAATCAAGAGTCCAAATGTACAGAAATAAGCATAGCTGAACTCAGGGGAAATTATTTTGTATAACCACATAATAGGGTTTTACAGTAAACAGGTTTTAGACAGTAACTTGTCTTTCTAAAATACAGTCTCCATATTTTAATGGAAAAAAATACAAGAGCAACTGAGAAGAACAAATTTGAAAGAGGTTTATAGGATAAAAAGTTATTTGTGTTCATTACTTTGCTTTACAATGCAAAATTCAGGAGCAAAACCAAGAAAAACGTTACCTTTTTGTAAATGTATATAATAATAAACTATTCAAAATCAAACAGCATATGTAAATTTAGTTTAAAAAGACAAATTTCCACATTTTTTATATGAATGTGAGAAAGACTGTGCACTGAGTTGCTCCATTTAGCAAATATAAAGGGCAGCTTTTGAAATAAAGGACTATCCTTTACTGTGTAGTAACTAAAGGACATATGGTCTTTCTACTGTACTCTGAAGCGCCATTCTTGCGCCATTCATGTGCCACTGGTTTTTGGGGTATAGTCTATACAATGCCATCTTGGTTTAGTTGGTTGGACAATCTAATAAATATGTGCAAAAGATCAGAGGACAAAATGCAACACAGACACATATTACACGGTAATGAAATATCTGACGTCATAAATGGACATTTTCTTCCTGCTGGTTTTTAATATAATGCTGTTTTTAGCCACTGCAAGTACTATATTTATCATTTTTTTATTATTTTTGATAAGGAATAAGGAGTATTATGTATAAGAAAACCAAACTTCACAGTAAGGTTCTTTCAATTGTCCTCAAAACACAGGAGTTCAAGCCTGAAAAGCAGACAGAAAGAACCTTTCAAATGTTGTGACTCAAAAAAAATAAATAAAATCCAGTTGTTTCCCTTGATCAATCTGGTGCCATCTCATGAGCTGTCTGGGAAAAAGAACTGAACCATTCAGAAAATTAGATGTCTAACCAAATGGAAGTGCTGTTTACAGAAATTTACAGCAGGGACCAAAACAGCAAGGAACTTTAAATTAAAAGATCTAATTGAGTACAGTACAGACATTAATGACTAAATTTATTTACAAACTTTGAGAACATCTCAGTTAACTTCATCTTATTGGAAATGGTTTCCTCCTTTAATAAGTATAAGAAATATTAATGATTTTACAACTTTTTTTCAGGGATATTCATTTTAGATAGTCCAATGCAGGGGTCCTCAAACTATGGCCCATGGGCCGGATACGGCCCACCGAAGCAATTAATCCAGCCCATGCGAGACCACGAGGCTTTGCCCTCCACATTGCCAAACCCACTTCAGCCAAGCGCAGGCCTTACCTTCGCAGGCAGCTGCGGTGAGCAGAGCAGTGAGAGCCCTGCGGGCCCCCTGTAAGGCCAATGGCAGAGGAGGAAGTCTGCTCCAGGCCGAAGGACTGCCTCAGGGGGGAGGTGAAAGGCGAGGTTCTGTCCACCTGGCTGCGAAAGGGCGTGCTCGGGATGCGGCTGCTTCCCCAGAAGAAGTGGTGCAACTGCTGACAATTGAGGGGGGAGGCGAGTACCAAAGGATCAGCCCCTTGCACTGTGGCTGCTGCAATTGCTATGAGAAGCCCAGCCAATGTTTTGACCTGGTTAACATCTCCAGTCCAATGAGTTTAGGCTTCCCTGTTACCATAATCAGCCCTTTGTCTATGACTTCTCCGTTAACACTCACCACACCTGTCGATTTATCAACTCCAGTTACTGTTCCAGTGAACATCGCACATCTAGTCACTATCACCTCAACAATGAATCTCCCAACACTAATGACATTTTCTGGCCCTTTAAATATAGCCATGAGATCTGTGGAAAGCATGTCTTTCCTTCCCCAGGCATTACCAATTTCTCCCCCCTGGTTAAAAAAAAAAAACCTTATGCAGTATTAAAAAGAATAGAAAAACTTTATGCAGTATTAAAAAGAATAGAAAAGGGGGCTGCTGTGTATTGTTTAATGGACTGCTAAATTGGCAAAATGGGCTGCTAAATTGGCCATGCCCATACATGCTCACCTAGCCATGCCCACCCAGCTGGTCATTAGGCAAATCAAACTATAGTGCGGGCCCCCAACAGTCTGAGGGGCTGTGAATTGGCCCCCTGTTCAAAAAGTTTGAGGACCCCTGGACCAATACAACATTATTACTATTTGGTCATGTCACTATTTGTAATCAATCTGTATGATCTTCCTGAAGTAGTTAATTGTTTCTTCAGTTTTTTTCGTAGAGATGGCATCTGCTGTCCATTGCTATTTCAGAATGTCCTCCTCAATTCTAGTTTTGTATGAATTTATGTTGAAGGCATGGTCTTGTGCATCCAGAATTAGCCCCTTCATCAACTTTCCTGCTCTTAGCCTTTTCCAGATCTGCTTTGTCTGCAGTTTTTTTTAATGCAATGGCCATGCAATACGTTGCCTTGCCATGTTTCTTTTCTGATCTCTATTTGGTCTTTCTTGTAGGCCAGCTTGATCTCTGTGGTGTTCAGTAAGCGTTCATGCATTGTAGCTTCAGTGCATCTTCTTCACTGTCCTTTGGATATTCTTCCAATGCTCTTTTTCCTTCTTCAATTATCTGGTGTACAGTACTTCCAACATTCCACACACGTCCATTTTCCTCGGCAAGTAGAATCTGTCAACATCCCTGTATGGATGAAGGTCATGATTCATTATCATTATTTTTCTGGTCTTCCTCTCCAGGGTTTTTATTTTTGCTCAAGTCCAGTCCACTATTCTAACTGTATATCTAATGACTGGAATTGCTAAGGTATTAATTGCCTTGATGGTATTTCCTTCACTAACTTTGGATTTTAAAATCTTCTTCCCTCTCATGATTCAGTCACTTCTAACCTTCTTGACTTCAGTGTGCTTCCTATGTTCCCCACAACAATAACCCTGTGAGGTGAGTTGGGCTGAAAAAGAATGACTGGCCCAAAGCTACCTAGCTGGTTTTCATGCCTAAGTGAGGACTAGAACTCACAATCTCCTGCTTTGTAAGTCAACACCTTCACTGGCATACCAAATTTGCTTACTGTCTCACTTTGGAATTCACTAGGAAATGTGTATTGGATACCAGCCCGGCTGTCTTCAAAAAGGGTTGGATCAATTCACGGAAATCATAGGGATCAGTAATTATTAGACCTTCTAGTAGCCTGAAGGCCATTTACGGGGAGATTAGTGGGATTCCCTGTGCAGTTGGTTGGCCTCTGTGAGAACAGACTGCTGAACAAGATGGTCTGGTTTAACTGCTTATGTTCTTATGGCTGCCATTTTGGGATATTTTAAGGGAGGCCATCACTGCAATCATTTCACTAAAGTGTCCACAACATGTTCTCAAAAAATCTAAAATGAGACTACAGTCACAAAATAATTAACAAAATAGCTAGCCTCTACTCTAATACAGTATGTATGAATAAAAAAAAAGTTATAGATTTTACGTACATGCATGTCTCAAAATGGGTTCCGGTTTCTTTGATTCCTGGTTGAAAGTTTTCTAAAAAGCCAGCTTTAGTGCTTCTAAGGGAAGTCATACTTAAGGCAACTGAAAACATTTAGAACTGGTTACGCCTTGTGCTAAGATGCAATCTAAGCATGGTTTGCTGCTAACCAAAAGCGGGTGGGTTCAAACACTATGCTATATGATCCAGGGATAGCCAGCCAATAAAATGTAGACTGTGCGTGAATTCCTGATCCATTTTTGCAGTCCCCAGAGTGCTATTTTGGGATTTCATTTCAGCAACAATCAAAAGATGCAAGAGGCACTGCATCTTGTGAATTAATTTTTTGTTTTTGTTTGTTTTAAGTTGAGCTCAACTTCTGGGGCCTTTGTAAACATGGCCATGTTATTTATTTTTTGCCACTAATGGAAAAGTTGTTTGTTACTTTTTTCTAGGATATTTTCAACTTCTTAGCCTACCTTCAATCCTGTGGTTTGGTGGTCTCCCAAGTACTAATCTGGACAACCCTCTGCTTAGCTTTTTTAAAGCTCAGCTACGTGTATCATTCAGAAAGTTGACAATCTACCCATTCTGAGAGGATTCCCAGTTGAGAAAGGCTGATGTGAAAAAGTTAAATTCCTGGATTTATGGTTCAGAAAGAATCTGGTGGAAAAATGACAAGAAAACCCCTTTGCCTGAAAGTCGAAAAAAAGACAGAGGCCAATGCTGGGTTTGATGAACCCTATTCACACATTACATTTAAATCATGGTGTGCTTTGTCATTGATTGAAGAAATGACAGTGGCTCAGTTCACATCCTATATGGTCATACTGTGGTTTGCTTGTTTGCTTCGGCTTTTTAACTTGGTCCATGCATGGCACTAATCCAGAGTTTGCTATAGTTGTAGACAAAGCCACAAATGGCTAGGTTCACACAATACGCTGAGCCACAACCAACCACATAATGGCATAATGTGGTTTGAATGCCGCTGTGGTCTGAAGTTGTGTAAAGCCCACTCAGTTGAGCAGTTCAGCCGAGAAGAAGCACATAGTGAGATGATGTCACCGGCTGCAGATGGCTACAGAATTGTTTTGCAAAGGTATTTACAGTTGTTCCTTTAAGCAGCACATAGGAGTTTGAAAAGCTAAATGTGCAGCTTCCACAGAGGTCTGGCACACCAGAAGAAAAGTATCCTCTAAAACAAACAGGACTAAAATTAGCATCTTGTGCTTTCTCATGTCTTGTCAGCTTCTCAACAACAGCAGAAGAAGAAAAAAAAAACCCTGTAAGAGACACCCAATTAATCTTTTCTCAGACTCACCATGTCTCCACTAAGCTGAAAATGAAAAGAGGAAAGAGCAGCAACTGGGAAGTAGGGAGCAGCTTCTCTGCCTTATCATATACAGACGCTTGGAAAAGATCAGAATCTTTTGTTCCTTCTTGGCTAACACTGTAAGCACTTCAAAGTAAAACTCAGGTTCTGACTCCTCTTTTGAGCTGGCCTTACTACCCTGGAGAGGAAATTTACTTCAAGTCAGCAGATAAATGGCCTGATTAATCCACTTGAAAACCTTTAATCATTTGCCAGTGCTAATATTTTTAAAACCTTGTCAGCAGATAATTCCGATTAAATTTCTAATTTTGCAAGGAATTCTGTATCTTGGTTTCCTACATTATATTTTGCAACAACCCATTCACCTGCTGTACTAACTCTTTATAAGGTAGCTCAAAATGCCAAATGATTGCGAGTCAAGCATTTTGTAACTCTATGTAAATAAGTAAATAAATAGGGCAGCAAGAATATCCATGCTGGAATAAAACACTTATATTCAGGGCCAGTCTAGGAGATTTGCCTTTGGCATATAAAAATTGGTAGAAATATGGAGAGGGAAGAAATAATGCTAGAATTATTCCCATTCTATTTATTCCTTTATTTCTTCTTATTTATATTGCTTTCAGATATGTTCCCAACTAGGTTTTGCTTTATAACCCTCCCTGGAGGGAATTTAACTGAAAGTAGTATTAAAAATACATAAATACAAATAAAATAAATAAAAGACAAGCATTTATGGGGCAGAGACTTCAAAAAAGTCAAGATGCTGGCTAAGACGGTTCTAAAAAGAGGCAGGACTTCAGCCATATAATTTGAATTTTTTTCTGAAACACCCCACCCCATTCCTGATGTCCATCATATTCCTGAGCTAAAATATATACAATTGTAAAGCTACATTGACATCATTAACAGAAATGGTACAAACAGTCCTTGACTTACAACAGTTCATTTAGTGACAGTTCAAAGTTACAATGACACTGAAAAAAGTGATTTATAACCATCTTTCACAATAGTTGAAGCATGATCAAAATTCAGGCGCTTGGCAATGGACTCATATTTATGACCGTTGCAGTGTCCTGGGTTCATGTGATCATCTTTTGGGACCTTCTGACATGCAAAGTCAATGGGGAAAGCAGATTCACTTAACAACCGCGTTACTAATTGACTGCAGCGATTCACTCAACAACTAAGGCAAGAAAGGTCTGTAATGTACTTAATTTTTTTAAGAATTCAAAACTATTTCGTAAAAGCTTCTTTGCCTTCCTTGCTGGCAGGTCTGTTCTCCCTTACAAAAGACCTTGGCAAAAGGTTTCTGATGAGAGCAGAGAAGGTATGTGTGGGACAAAGGACTCCTCAAATCGTTGAAAGGCCTTTTTGGCCCAAGTTTTGGAATGAGATAGATGTAATCAGTGATGTGTGACTCTGCTGAATTCTTTCCAAATGTGCCAAATGTTTCTTTCTTGACCACTTTTCCTTTCTCTCCTTACTTCATTCTTGCAGAGTGGCAGAAGATGCAATGGGTTTCGGCTGGCCTGCATTTCTCAGACTCTCTAACAGCTTTCCTGATATGCTCCATAGCTATCTTTTCAGCTGGTCAAAGGTTTTTAATCCTGAATACTTAATAGTTATGCTTACTTTTAAATAGGGGCACATAGGATTGCATTGCAAAAGCTCTGTCATTTCATAATGATGATAATAGAACTAGGATTTCCCCCTCCTGACTTATTTTTCCTTGCACAAACCATTGTATGATAAGTAAACACCCAGTTAAGGTCAAAAGACAAGATGACTGAGGAAGAGGAAATCACACGGATGTTATTTGGAATTTTAAACTAAGAAGCTTGCTGCAAAGGTGAAATTTGCTTTCCAATCAGCTGGTTGATGGAAACCTCCTCTGTGTATTTGGCATTTGAAGCAATCAGTCAGGGGTGTGCACTTTGCAGCTGATTTCTTTCCAGCCCAGATGCATTTAGACAATTAGCTTCAATTTGCGATTCTTCAGGAACTTCTAATTTGAGTGTGTCTCAATCATTATTTCTATTTTAAAGCCTTACTTTGCAAAGGTGTAAAGCAGAGGTGGTATTCAGCAGGTTCTAGAGAACCGGTAGCATAAATTTTGAGTAGTTTGGAGAACCAGCAAATACCACCTCTGACTGGAGATTTTACAGTATCCTTCCCCTGCCAGGCCCACCAAGCCACGCCCATAGAACCAGTAGTAAAAAAATTTGAATCCCACCACTGGTGCAAAGGTATCAGTTACCGAGGGTATATTGTTCCCTCTCACATTTTAGATGGTTCATGATTATTGAATGGGGTGAAACTGGATCAAGTCTTGTTCTCCTGTTATGAGGTTATGAGTAACTACATAAAGTATTGGGCAAGAGAAAACCCATCTATTTGTACAGTACCGTATTGCTCATTTTCTTTCCTATTTTACTACTGCCTTCTAGGAAATGGCTTACTCAATACTTAATTATATCTGTACTGCCCTCTGCTGGTTCTTTTAAGGTGAGTCACTGAATTGCTTGTGTACAAGACATTTATCTGCTGCGTAACTTTGCTGACCATCTACAAACTATGGTTGGATGGCATGCTTGTGTAAGAGGGACTTTTCTCTGCTGGTCAACAAAATTTGCCCAAATTTGCAAAAATGGATAACTTATCCTGTCCCATCCATTTTGGCTGGCTCTGGAATTCTGGGAGTTGAAGTCCATACAGCTTAAAGTTGCCAAGTGTGTGAAACATTGCTCTAAATAATTTATGTATTTTGAATGCTGTCTTGAGAACTGTTTGGGAAATTGGAAGGGCAGGACAGAAATTATTTCAATAAATGTCTGCCCAAAGGCAAAGTCCTTTGAATTTAAGGGCATGTATTTATAAAAAGCTAGTAGCATTAATCTTTTTGCAATCCATCCACCTCATGAGATAGGTGAAATCCATGGTAAGAAAATAGTCAGGGGTGTTATGAAGGTTGGGATAGAATTATTGCACAATACATCCTAGAGTTGAAGCATACTTCTGTGGCCTAAAAGGATGCATTATCATGAGAGTTTTCTATAATTATGTGTTTATAAAATCTGTCTCACAGGACTTTGATAATAAAGTGAGCACAATTTATGAAAACCTCTTTAAAATTAGTGATATTATTCAAAAACTACTTAAATTGAACTATGAGATTGTGGTTAGTCAGAATAACCCTATATATACTTTTTTTTAAAAATAAAATTTTATTACAGTTTTCCACATTTTAAAAACATCTCTTTTTAGTGAACAGCATGATTCCAGGTTTTCACACTTCCATACAAACATGACCATAATTACACACTCATCTTTCACATTTAGTTTCATATCTTACCAATACTTTACATACTTTCTATTATTATTACTTTTTTCCCCAAATACTTTCCTCCAGCTTAAACCTTAAATAACTCTTGTACCTTCATTTTCATTATACTATTATCTGTCTGGTTTGCAATTTCATCACATATTTTTATTTTATCATTTCACAAATTCTAATTCAATTCAAAGATTACAAAAAGATTCCCCCCATAATTACTAATTTGAGTGTGCCACCCCTATATCTTATATATTCTTTAATTAACTCCCCTTTAAATCCCAATATTCATTCAACTTTTAATTATTGCTTAAAAATTAATAATAATAATCTCCTAACAACTACATAACATATATACCTTTTAGGTCAGATTTTGCATGGTACTTTCCCCTTCAATTACATTAAAAATTATTTATAATTTCAAAAAGAACAATTAATCTATTCAATTGATCATAAACACTGATATTAATCTCATTGCAAAAATCCTCATAATTCATTTCAACTATATTCTATACATTCATTAAACATAGTTAATAAACTTATCATATTTTTTTTCCACATTTATTCCATTTATCTCTATATATATAGTTTAACAAAAAGCAAACATTCCAAAAACAATAAAAAATCAGTTCCAATCTTTCATTTTAATAATCTATATTTCCCTATTTTCTAGTTTATAACTTCTAATACATTTATACTACACCTCATCACCTTGCAGAATCGCCTTTCTTAAATCTTATATAACCATTATCACTATGTCTTTTAGATAAACAATTTCTTTTCATTTTTATTCGATTTCCATATTTCCTTGTTTCCTAGTCCTGTTTCTTATCACTTCTTTTTCCCTTCATTTCCCCCCTTCTTTTCATCCTCCAGTTTTTAATCGCCCTTCTTCTTTAAAGCTTCCTTCCACAATTTACTTTTCTGCTCTTTCTTTTTACAATGTTTGGTTTTTAAGATATTCTCCTTTTTAATTACCTCCTTGAATCACAAGTTTTAAATTCCCACTCTTTTCCTCCTTCACTTTAATATTTGTTGTTCTGATTGTTCATTAAAAATGGTCTCTTCTTTAATCAGTTCCTCCTCTTCTGCCACTCCTCGTTGTTCTTCATATTCTAAAATCGCCATTTCCAAAAATTTTAAAGCAAAGCCAAATGATTTGCCTCTTTCTTGTACTGTTTCTTTCATATTTTTAAGTTCCATTTTTAGTTCTAAAAGAGATTCTGCCACTTCTGTCCAGTAGTTTAATTCAACTAATATCTATAAAGTTTATTTCCAACGATCAGCTTTTATTAAGGTTTTTCAGATTCATCTAATAGTCCAACATCCATAAGTTTAAGTTTATACCAAAATCACCAAACAATCCCAAGATAATTTCTTCTTGCTTCTTTCTTTGTTTTAATATTCAAGATTCCACTTTCACTTTCCAAAGTCTCTATTTTATTGTATCAAGATTTCACTTATTTTATATCAAGTCAAATTCTTGAGAAAAAGTTTTTTTTAAAAAAAAAAATCCTAAATAAGTTCTTTGGCCACTAGATGGCACTCTCTTTTATGTCTAAATTTCACCCTTTTTTCTCCAGCTTTTTCTTTATTTAGGGCTTTTTAAACTTTAAAGTTCCAATAAATCCAAGTATCAATTACTATTTTTTCTTTTTTCTTTGACACGTTTGAATTCAGCTTTAGTTATACCTATTTAGTGTCAAAAGTATATTTATCCAGTTTAAACAGATGTCTTCTTCTGGCTTCTTCCTTTTACGGCTCAAAACTACTCTCAGCTGTCAAAAACATTTTTTTCTTCACTTTCTATATCTGCTGCTTCAATTGTTTCTTAAAAATTCTTACAATTTTAATTCCGGGGTACCTTATATTTAAATGTTGCGCCAAATTATCCCAGTTTGCTTGCCGTCCTCTTCTTCACCACTCCTGCATAATCTTATTCCGGTTAGCTCTTCCTCTTCAGGGTGGCCATATTGACCACCGCTACAGCCATCTTTGGAGAGGAGTGTTTGCCAAACCAAGGAGGGGAGATGTGTCCCTTTGACTCAACTGGTGGTCTCCCCTTTCTTCACCAACCCTACAGGGTGGCTCCGGCCCCAGATCGGGATGATTGGGGCCTTCCGATGGGAGAGCATGGACCAATGCTGCGGACGATTACAGTCTTTGGTCCGTCAGTGAGGGAAACTTTACCGGAATATCAATGCTGTTGAGAAATCCAAAAGCTTGTCGATGCTAATTCTGGATACTTCTTTTTTACTCCTCTCTTCTTCCTTGTCAGTCACAGGGAATTCTTTATAACAAGTCCAGCACTTAACAGAAAACCCTCCTTCTGGTGAGGAAATGGTTTAAGATGGATGGATTTTGAATGTAGCAAATTCCCATCCTCTCTCCTGAAATGCTTTGTTTGGCCTTCCACTTATATCAACATGAAGTACCTCCAGAGGCTTCTGGTGAGAAGATTAATTCTTTGTATAATCTCAGAGGAGGCGACTCCAACAAATCCATGACTTCCTGAGGGTCCATCTGGAACCAGAGGACAGAAACTTCAGCTTATGACTATATTGGCAATTTGAAATTTAAGAGGCTGTATGGAAAAAATTATTCTGTGTACTTATCACTACTAAAAAATTTGCTGGCAGATTCTGTATATTTTTTTAAGGGGCACTGAGACAAAAGAAATGTGTGAGGAAGCTTGTTTTAAGATGCTTTCAAAGTTCTATTAAACAAAAGATGTGTTCTGTTTAGATTACAAAGTATCAGGATCATAAGGTCAGTACTCTATTTAGCATCATGGGGACGAGAAGAACAAACACAACCTGATTTGTCAGCAAGGCTTTTTCTACGCCTCTGCACATTGACTCAACTGCCTAGGCAAGGAAACATTGCCATGAAGGCTGCTCCTAGGATACTAATATATAAGAAACGGAAATGTTTCTCTTCTCCCACACACAAACTGCTGGAAAATCATCTGACATTGGGAATGCTTTCTTTTACAGGCCTTCCTTGTGTGGCTTTTTTGTAAGTTATTTCTTTTGACTGTATTTGTAAATATTTTCCCATTTTAAATCTGAAAGCTGCTCCAAATCTTGCACAGGGAAGCTTCCTCGTGAATCGTGAGCTGCATCTACATGATGTTTTTCATCCATCTGAATTCAGGCACAGTCGTGAGGGAATATTTGTGATCCCTTTGAGTCACTTGATTTTAATAAAACCATTTTCCTGGAAAGCGGAAGGTCATGATTTCCAATAATGACTGCCAAGGAACTGGAGAACAAACAAGAACTCCCCTTTCCTGCAATTAAAGCCCATAACAAGAACTCCTTTTTCCTGCATAAAAACATTAACTTGAAGAACATTTTCAATAAATGAAACTTGAACTGTGTTTTATTTACATGCATGTTAATTAATAGTTTGAAAAAAAGAACCACGTTGGCTCACAGTGCCTACATCACTCCAAGCCTCTTTCCACTACTCAAGTTTGGATTTGAGATTTTTTGCAATTTGAATCTTCAAGGGAAGATATTCAGTACCAACAACAGGAAAGAGGGCAGCCTCCTGATTTGAGAAGGATACTATGGCTGTTATTACTATTCTGATACTAAGTGTTTTCATAGCCAGAGACACAGGTCATATAGGTCTTTGATCTTTGAGGTTGATCCATACAACTAGCTTTTGACCTCATGTTCCTTTTGTTGCTTTGGCAACACAATGACAAATAACGAAGTTAAAGTTATTTTTAAAAAATGGGTGGAAAATGAAAGAGGTATTTGACACTTAAATTCTCAGTTGGCTTAGAGCAGTGGTTCCTAAACGTTTTCAGTCCACCGCCCCCTTGGTGCTACAAACTCATCCTCAATGCCCCTCACCCTAGGGGTGGGATTCAAATTTCTGTGGGCGTGGCCTAATTTGAGAGTATGGTTCCTGGCAACGTGACTGGGTGGGCATGGCTTCTGGTCACGTGACTGGTTGGGCGTGGTTTAGTGACTGGCAAACCAAATACAAGTGGTCCTCACTTAATGGACGGTTGCTTAACAAGTGTTCTAATTTATGACTGGCCTCCCCAGAACTACTTGACCTGTTTTTGGAGTTTTGACAGCCATGCACACACATTTACACATACTCCCTTCCAACCCTGCTGGAGCAGGATATTGGACTAGAATCGGCAAAGCTTCTTTGATTAGATTCTAGTAGTGAATAAAATCTAATCAGAGATGCTTTGCCGATTCTTGTTGACTTGTTTTATTTGTATTTCTTTATTTTATGTTGCTGAATTGCATTGACATGTGTGTCCCTTCTTGTGCACAACCCAGAAGCTTTTGTGATTCTCTGCAGCAAAAATTACAGACCTCTGGCTTTGCTCTACTTTTCAAACATGCCGGCACTGACGTGTTCTAGGTGCCGGCCCCGCAGGTCCACCCTATTGAGCCTGCTGCACTGGAGGGACCTGCCCAAGCAAGTCCGAACAGAGCGGTGCACCAAATCAATGGGGTGAGCCTGGGAGAGGGAAAGAGAGAGAGAAAAGAAAGAGAGAAAGAGAGAAAGAAGAAAAGAAAGAGAAAGGGGAAAGAAAGAAAAAGGGACAAAGAAAGGGGGGATGGAAGGATGGAGGGGAGAGGAGGAGAGAGGGAGAGAGAGAGAGACCTTCTGCATCAGATTGAAATGAGGCCTAGTTTAGAGGCCCTTTTCCACATTGAAACATCTTTGCCAGCACATTGAAGCAACTTTGGCTTCTATTAATTAAAGGTTTTGTAGATGAAACATGGCCAAGACTATCAGGAAGCTCTCAAATTTTGGTGAGGCTTTAAACAGGATCCATTGGACCAGACCTCCACCCTAAAAAATTACTTTTCTCCAGTGTATTACAGTGCCAATTCTGAAGAAGGCAAAACCAAAATGTACTGGTAAATTACAAGGAGAACACACACACACTCCCTTCTAACCCTGCTGGAGCAGGTGATAGGACTAGAATAGATATCTCATTATCTTTCTCCTCCCTCCCTCCTTATTTCTTTTTCTTTCTGTCCCTTCCTTCCATCCCCCTCTTTCTTTGTCCCTTTTTCTTTCTTTCCCTTTTCTTTCTCTTCTTCCTTCTCTTTCTCTCTCTCTCTTTCAGGCTCACCCCATTGACTTCATGCACCGCTCCATTTGGACTTGCTTGGGCAGGTGCCTCCGGTGCAAGAGGCTCAACGGGGTGGGCCTGCAAGGCCTTGCCCCAAACGTGGTGACAGTGGGATATTTGAAAAGGAGACAAAGCCACTCTGGCTTTGCTCTCCTTTCCCAAAGCTGCGTTCGGGGCGAGGCCCTGCAGGATCACCCCATTGAGCTCCTTGCACCAGAGCGTGCAAGTCAATGGGGTGATCCTGCGGGGCCTTGCCTCGAATGCAGCGGCGGGGGGATTTTTTCTCACCCCTGTATTGTGCTCTGCCGCTCACCTCCAGCGTTCCCCTACTGCCTCTTAGCGCCCCCCTGCCAGCCCCCTTGCCTCTCAGCACCCCCCTAAGGCATCCCATCGCCCCCCAGGGGGCGGTACCGCTCACTTTGGGAACCACTGGCTTAGAGCAAAGTGGATATTACAGGCAATGCATTTCACAAGACTGTTAAAAGGCTGTGATTTTCCAATGTAACTTTGGCTCTAGATGATTGTGGGGATTGATTTTAGGTGTGTAGTAAGCGTAGACTGAAAATTATATTTTCAAATAATTGATATTGTCATACAAAATATTGTAGTTTGTTTTTGCTTTGTTCTTCACTTTCCATAATCTTAAGTTGATTGGAGCTATTAACGAATCTTATAACTACTTTATAATAAAAAAGTAGCTAGTGCTCCCCAAAAAATTAATGTAATTGAAAAATGAGAAGCTGAAGTTTACACAATTCACCAGAGCTGAGGCTTAAATGATCTTCAGGGAGTCTGTGAATGTTTAAAAGAAGTCAAGAGGGCAGTTATTGCTGCACAATCAACACCCTATCCTTTTTAAAATGTGCTTCATAATATATGTTGAAAAAGGGTGGAGCTTCAGTCACAGTCACCATTTTGATTCTCCCCCTCCCACCTTATGCTTCTGGATCATCAATTGCTCTTGATTCTAAAGTCAACTTGTGTTTTATTGGAGGTACCAATGTCCTGGTTTAGGTCACTGCCACTGCTCTAAAGAGGGGTCGCCAGATCAGTACATACCTCATACGGAAACACTGTGGTTGGGATCTCAGAGATCCAGTATTTTCTTGCCTAGACAAAATAGAATTCATCTCAGCAAAGCTGCGTTTCCAATTTCAGCATTTGAACAATGGTATATCTAAATGGGAGGTGCTTACATCAGAAGATTGACTGGTAATAAGATATGCTTGGACTTTCTAGAACTCCCCCTTTTTGTCGTTGTTGTTGTTGTTGTTGTTGTTGTTGTGCCTTTGAGTCAGTTTTTTACTCCTGACAACTACCTGGACAAATCCCTACAGTTTTCTTGGTAAGGTTTTGGAAATGGTTTGGCATTGCTTGCTTCGGTGAGAAAAGGTCTGGGCCAAGGTCATCCTGCTGGCTTTATAGCTAAGGCAAGATTCACCATTCACCATTCACCATTTTCTAATCTGATGCCTTAACCACTACACCAACTGACTGTTCCCAGACCTTTATAGTAATTTTCCACAATAGGGATGGGCAACCTGAGTCCTGCATAACCTCCAATCCCTGGAGCCATTTCAAGCCAGGTTCCTAAAATTAATAGCACAATATTCCGCCATTCTGAAATGGAAATAGTAACTGAAATATGCTTAATATAGTTGCAGTCAGAGAGTGGCTCCTTGATCCTCAGCTGTCGCTTGATTCACAGGTGGCAGCTATAACAAGGACCACTTTTGGCCAACTAATCCTATGTCATTTGCTACCCTTCCTCCTGTGCAGGTTGACCTTTTTTATCCACTAAAGAAAAATGTTGGAGTATCTATGTATAATAAATTAATGAACTACCTCCCCTTCATTTTTTCTTCTGAAAAGGCTTCAGTATCACCATACATACAATGTCTTGATCAAGGTAAAGCTGTAGATACAATTTACAAATATTTTTGTAAGGATTTTGTTACAGTAGTACATGATAAACTGCTGTTGAAATTAAACTCTTACAGCATTTCAGGACCTTTGCACAAGTGGATTGCTGCTTTCCTGTCTAACAGACTGCAGAAAGTCAAAATAGGGAACTCGCTGTCTGATCCTGTATCAGTTAACAGTGGTGTTCCGCAAGGCAGCGTTTTAGCATTTTTTTGCTCTATATTAATGATTTATGTGATCAACTTAAAAGCAATTTCTGAAGATGTAAAATTATTCAATACTACTGATAATTCTGTTGTTTTGCAAAGTAATCTCGACTATGTGTTTGAATGGTCATCTATTTGGCAACTTCAAATTTTGATGAATAAATGCTCTGTTTTACATATTGGTAAACATAACCAGAATGTTAAGTATAAGCTAGGTGGCATTCATCTAGCAGATGATCCTCAGTTTTTCAAGGACCTAGACGTAACTTATCTCTGACAACTTATTCTCCAAAGTTCACTGTAACAGCGTTGCTAAAAAAGCATTAAGAGTTGTAAATTTACTTTTGCAAAGCTTTTTTTCTGGAAACATTGCATTGCTAATTAGACCTTATAAAACTTATGCTAGGCCAATCTTAAAATATTGTTCAATTGTTTGGAATCCCCACCATATATCTGACATCAGTACAATTGAGCAGGTTCAGAAGTATTTCACGAGAAAAGTTTTGTACTCTTCTATACACAATAGAATTCCCTATGCTACTAGGCCTGAAATTCTCAGTTTGGATAACTTGGAACTGAGTCGCTTGCGGTCAGACCTAGGTATTGCATACAAAATTATACGAAGTAATGCTTTACCTTAAATGACATTTTTCTGTTTTAATCGCAACAATATGCGGGCGAACAACCACTTTAAACTCAATGTAAATTGTTCTAAACTTGACTGTAAACAATATGATTTCTGTAATAGAGTTGTCAAAAGTCTGGAATGCCCTACCTGATCCAGTTGCCTCAGCTACAAATGTTCATAAACTGACTTCCGTGGACTTTACTTCATACTTAAGGGGGTCAGTAGAGGGGGTGTTGCATAAGTGCACTAACGTGCCTATCGTTCCTGTCAATTGTATTTTGTATTTTTATTCTTGTTGTGATTTGTTTGACAAATTCTAATAAATAAAATGTACATAATGCATAAAAGCAGCATATTACAAATATATAGGAGCACAGTCTTGAATAAAAAGATGGGCACAACAAAATTGTTTTGAAATTGCATTAAGGATATAGTGAACACAAAGAAAAACTTCTTGGGGAGGGATTTTTTTTTTACAATGTTCATTATTTGCTAACTTAGTGGCAAGCAAAAGAATATATACAGACAAACATACTTGATAATAACAATTTTATTCTTTCTACTCTATCATTCTTTTATTCCTATATTCATTTTTTTATTCTTTCCTCTCCATTGGGAACCTTTACATTTTTTTTTTTTTTGCAAAAATCCTGTGAAGTGGATTAGGCACAAAATGATTAACATCAACCTCAAGGCTACGTACTGAATTTGGTGACTAAGCGGGGATTTGAATGTGGATCTCAGTCCGACTTTCAGGTCACACAGCATCATTTCAGGCCAGTGTTTTTCCACTTGGCGGCTTTAAGCTGTGTGAGAACTTCAACTCCCAGAATTCCTCAGGCAGGAACAAGTCAGCTTCGCTTTGCCCAACCCTCCCTCCTCCCTCTCCTCTCCCGATTTCCGTCTTGTTTTGCGTCTGGTCCAGCTCACTAGAAGTTTAGCTCCCGTCACTAGCTTCCTCAAAGCGCGTGTAGCTTATGAGGATCATAGAGAGAGGCTGTGGTGAGGCAGAGGGAACTTCTGGTTAAAAGAGACTACTTCCGTTGACGACAGAATAGTATGCATATAGAATAGTATGCATATCAATAGATTTTTATATATATATATCTAGATCAGTGGTCTCCAACCTTGGCCACTTTAAGCCTGGTGGACTTCAACTCCCAGAATTCCCCAGCCAGCTGGCTGAGGAATTCTGGGAGTTGAAGTCCACCAGGCTTAAAGTGGTCATTGAAGACCCCTGATCTAGATGACTTGGAGGGAGCTCCCTCGCCTTTACAGTGTTTAACACATTCTTCAGAATCCTTTTTAAAATCAAGAATGCTCCCAAGATCTTCCCCTACTCTCCTGCACTTTTTAAAGTTTCTGCGCTGACACTTTGTTTAGGGTGACGTCATCACCCCGAGCCGGAAGCGCTATTCCCGCGGGTGTGCATGTCCCTTTGCTTCTTTCGAGGCGAAGGGGTTGCGCCGCGATGATCCGCCTGTTGGCTCCGTTGTCGAGCCGGAGAGCTGCTTCGCGGGTGAGAGAGAGAGAGAGAAAGTGAAGCCGGGCAGGAAGCTACTGGGTGGCCGGGAAGAATTTGTGAAAGGAACGAGGCTCCGTAAGGATCTGTTAGATCAGGGGTCTCCAACCGTGGCAATTTTAAGCCTGGCGGACTTCAACTCCCAGAATTCCCCAGCTGGGGAATTCTGGGAGTTGAAGTCCTTCAGGCTTAAAAGTTGCCAAGGTTGGAGACGCCTGTGTTACCTCTGAGAAAGCCTACTGGCACGGTATCAGAGTTCCTGGCCATAGGGGGGGTGGGATACTGGTTCTAGGCACGGGTTTCCATTTTTCAACAAATAACATTTATTTTAATTGTCTCATTTCTTTATGGCAATAAATTGTTCGATGAATGTTGAATTAATTCACCCTAAATTAGATGATTTTAGTTCTTCACAGTTGGGGTTTACGGTAGTGTAAGCATACATTTCACCACGTAAAGAAGATTTTTAATAAATCGGACGCCATATCCCAGGATTGTTGATATAATAAGGTAAAATAGTTATAAAGTTTGGGTGACCTCAGTTCCCAGGAGAGCGGCCACATTTTAGATTTATGTGTTGAATCCAGTTCTGCAGTCAGCTTATGGGGCAGTGTGATGTGCAAACTTAGCATAGGTTAAGCAGGGGTCTCCAACTTTGGCAACTAAGAGTTGTGGACTTCAACTCCCACAATTCCCCAATCAGGGCTGGCTGGGGAATTCTGGGAGTTGAAGTCCACAACTCTTAAAAGTTGGCAGGGTTGGAGACCCCTGGGTTATTGAATTGAATAGTTGTGTTTATTTCCCCCCATTCCAGTCCAATTCTCAGAAACTGCCTGGACAAAGTCCAGAGAGTTTTCTTTGCAAAGTTTTTCAGAAGTGGTTTGCCATTGCCTCCTTCCTAGGTCTGGTTCAGGGTTCACCCAGCTGGCTTTGTGCCTAAAGTAGTGTCCAGGTATCTAGTGATTAAGATGTCTTAATCACTACACCAAACTGACTCTATGTTTGTGTTTTCCGTGGTTATTTATGTTGTATGAGTACAGCCATTATGTTTACATCTTCTGCGATTAGAAGAATCCTGGGTGATCCCAAAGTTCACAGGAATCTATGCATAAGAAATCCATTGCATAGTCTCATATTGCATAAAAACTTTGGTCACAAAGTTTCTTTTCTTTTCCTTTTATTTATTTAGTGGCTGTTTATTTCGTTTTCTATCTTGCTTATTAATTTAAAATAATTTCTTCCCATGGTTCTTTTTATGAATCATCATCATAACATCCCTGTGAATCAATTAAATTGAGATAATGACTTATCTAAGATCACAACATGAATGTAATATCTGAAGGGGTTCATGCTTGTGACTTCTTGATAAGCATCTATTTTCTACATCACTCTAGATCTCATTTAAGAATTATCTGTTAATAAGAGTAAACTCTCTTAATAGATAAGATCAGTCTGAATTCACAGAACACTCTAAATCAAAGCTTGTTTTGCTTTGGGGCTATTTATAATCCCAGTTAATTCTGTTTAATTCAGTTGATCTTGATTAAGAAGATACTCATGTTTTAGCAAGTTGCATGAACATGACCTCTTTTTAAGGTAGCACTCTTAGAAGAGGTGCAACTTGGGATTGTGGGACTTGTCCAATGGATCTGAGCACTGCTACTTTGCAGAAAACCTGCAAAGGCATTGGCAGGCTTTGTGAGAAAGTAATACCTTCTTGCATTGTACTCATGTTGGGTGTTTATTACTTATTAATAACAACACTGGTTTACTGAGTTAACCCTAGTTGCAGCATTTCCACAAAATGTTAATCACACTGGCTGTGTTTGGACAGCGCTGTAGAGTAATTTTCATTTGCAGCAGGTAGTTCACAGGTCAGGGTGCTCTGTAGATGTTTTAACTTGGAACTATAGTTATCCCATGGCCTGGCCTACCAAAATACCAATAGTTGGGCATTTTGTCGTTATAGTCCAAAATATCTGGAGTCATTTTTCCTTTACCCACTTGTTGAACAATTGAACAACAATCTTGGGATATTTAATTACTGTTTGCTTTAACCACAATTTCCAGTTTGCAGTAACTGAAAAACAGTTGCTAATGTGAAACTGAATTCTAGCTTATTCCTGTTTTAGCAAACTGGGGAAAAAGAGAATTAACTATTAGCCTGGCTATTTATCAGTCATTTTTTCCTCTCATGCTTTAATATGATTTATCATTCTGCTTGAACACAGTCTTTGCACTGAAGATAATCTTTAATTCATTTTCTATCCCAAGCTTATTTTTACATTGTCAAAAGAACAAAAAGAAGAAAGTTTGGTTGGCAATGTAGATGGTCCAGCTGCTGTAGTGGATGAATCTTCATTGCAAAGTAAGTTTATTTCATGAGAGCATAGTTTACTTCTGTGTATGTAAATTTATATTTGGGGTTCTTCTCCATTACCACAAGGATAGCAGCAATTCTATGAACTAAGTTAGCCTGAGAGTTACCGGCTAGACCAGGGTAACTAACTGAATTCTATGGCAGAATGAAATTAAATTAGAAGCCAAGTTTCCCCAGCCTTGGGCCAAAGCATAACTGGTATTCTATTGGTACAAGTTAATTGAATGTATCAAATACTGGTGCCTATTCCAAGCTGTGATGTGCAGTACGGAATATTCTTTTTTGTATTTTTCCAATATTATTTTGCAAAAACCTGTTTAAGAAATGTTTTGGAGTCTTCTGATTCCAAATCTTTTGAAAAGTAACTTTGTGACAATTCCTATGGTCAGCTCTTCAGACAAAAAAAATATGATGTTTAACAAATATAAGACTATTTTTTGTAATTAAAAAAAGGGAAACTCATCCTCTCCCAAACTGTTCTCTTCTAGTTGAGTCAGGTTACAATTTACATTATTCACAACCATTTTTTGTTTAAAGGACTCAGATATGTGATACGATATCAATCAGTTGAGGAAATGAAAATTGTTATGGTTTAGAATTTCTCCAGAAAAAAAAAATCATTGTTCATCCATGTTTGGAGGTTTTTAGGTGAAATTTTCTGGCTCTTTCCCATTTTTCCATTTTCATGTGTCCATATTAGCGATGAGCAATGTATTCGAAATAGGTTATTCAGAAAACATATTATTAGCAAAACATTTGTGAGTAAAGTGTTTAAACAGAGACAATTTGGGAAATCTCACAGGGTTGCTTTAAAGGCTTACATTTGCTTAAGTGTGTACACACAACTATTTTACTTGCAGTTGCTTTTTTAAAGCTTTTGTGGAAAACAAAGTTTTGTGAAAAACGTCTCTCAGATGCTTCACATTGCCTTTGGTGCACAACACATTACTACCAAAGAAGACAGGTAGTATATTCCATTTGTTAAGACAGGATAGCCTCTTTAGAGGAATCCCTGCTTATGCTGGTGGTGGTTTGTTCTCCGAGCTTGCTGTTTATCTTTCAAATGTTTTGTCTCCAAACTAGGTAACATCAGCAGCAGGACCAGAGGTGGGATGCTTCCGGTTTGGCCCGGTTCTACAGAACCGGTAGCTCTGAAGAGCAGCAGTCACCGAACCGGTTCGCTGCAACGACCTTTTCGTTGTCTGTTTCATCCGCCCACCCGCCTGCCCGCCTGGGCTGTTAGCTGTTCTTTATTTCCTGCTTTTTCAACCTCAGCTGCTTTGCCTGGCACAGCTGAGATTGAAAAAGCAGAAAAGAAGAGGATTTTCAAACGCTGCGCACCTGTGCAAAATGCACTCTCACCGAACCGGTAGTAACACCGGTTGAATCCCACCCCTGAGCAGGTCTGCTTCAGATTGCTTCAGACAAATGTTTATACTATTCCTATTAGCCCTACACATTTGATGCAAGCATGTAGAAATGAGTAATGATTATTTCAGTTTAGTTATCTGTTAAAGCATGTTGGTAATAGCCTTGGTTTCCTTTAAATATTTTTCCAGTTTTACTCTGAAATCCTCTATTGTGTTTTTGGGGAAAATATTCTGTTGCTGGCTTTTAGAGAAGCCACCCATGATGAGGCAGCAAAGAAAGGAAGGATTTATAAACTGGATAAGGAATACTTTGTTTTTTCTCCCTTCACATTAAGGGTGTATGTGTGTGTATAGATTATTCAACATGTAATACATGTAATCCTTGATTTATGGCAGACTGCCCAAAAGCTACTTGTGTATGTGATGGCAATTTGTGACCCGCCACCCCCCAAAAAACCTACAAAAAGCTGGCATTTACTTCTGGTTCTTGGAAAAAAACTGCCCTATAGTGAATAATAGATTTACTTAACCAACATTTCAAAAAAGATCATAAAAATCGGGTTTGGCCACTTGATGAAATACATTACAACCACCATGACTTACCACCATAATTGCCAGGTTCAATAACAGTTGTAACTTGAGGACTACCTCTATGAGTTAGATATGATCTGTAACTCTTTTATCCCATCTTAAAGGATCCTCTGAAATGATTGCGCTGTGTTTTTTTCTCTTTTTCTTTCTTAGAAACATCTCCTGAAGTAGTTTCCAGTAATCCAATTCTACGACAGTGCAGCCTTCCCTTCCCCAAACACCTTAAGCCAGTCCAAGCCTGGATCGAATCATTGCAACATTACGATGCTAGGCATCTGGGCTTAGCAGACCTGCATCCAGATGTATTTGCAGTGATGCCTCGGTAAAGGCTGTTGTATTATTCATTTCCATACACTCCCATAAAGCTCATGATTATAGAGATTGTTGAAACTGAGCAAGCTATCTCATTATCCCCCTCCCCTTGCAAGAAGTGATAGAGATTTTTTTCCAGGTGAGGCTGTTGTCCTGGACCATACAATTCATATGAAGTCAGAGTTGTATGCAGTAAAAATATGATACGCGTATATCTCAGCTATTAGAGCTATGAGCAACTGAGAAATTCTAGGGCACTAATACTAAACTGGTTTGCCTGCGCCTCTTTCAGTTGTTTGACATTGTTTGCTTCTGATATATTTTGCTAGCTATTGCTTCTGTCTGAAGCATGTCCCTGTATTTTTCCCTCTCAGCCTTGATATCCTACATTCCGTGGCCATCTGGCAGAAGAATTTCAAAAATATTGTGAGTATTGGAATGTAGATGCCTTAGATAATCAATTGTACCTGAATTTACCTATCCAGGGAGATGTGTGCAATAGGAGCACCTCTGCATGAAAAGTGCTGCCATTTCCCAAACAGTCTTCCTGGATAAAGCTGGATATCTAAGTAGCCTTATATTTCTCCCACTCCAAAGAAAGGACAAATGGGCCTTTCACCATTTTTAATAAATTACAGTTAAAGGCACCGAATATCATTCCACAAGCACTGAAAAACTAGTTGACTTGTCCCTGTCAATATCTATGGCTTGTTTTGTGGCCATAAGGATCACACACCTGTTCATTTTCTGGACATTAAGATGAGGATACAGGCAAGGGCCTCATGTGCAGATGAATGGATGAAAAAGTAGCAGGAATGGGAGTGACTCGAGGGTGCAAGTTGCAACCTCCTGCCAGCTTTCCTATTTGGAGCAAAATCTGAACACCTTAGAAAATGGAATCCCAGAGAATAATTATGTCTTCCTCAAATCATAAATGGCCCTTAATACTGAGCGTGGCAGGTCTTGTAGAATACAATTTAGACACATCTACATTTTCACCTTATGAAATTCCATTATGGTTGATTGATTTTGGCAGGAGTCACTCCCATTCCTGCTACTTTTTCATCCATTCATCTGCACATGAGGCCCTTGCCTGTATCCTCATCTTAATGTCCAGAAAAGTTAAGGTTGTACATTCTTGAGGGTTGTTATTCTGTAAAACTATGTATACTTTAATTGTGCAGCACAAAATATTAAAAGGGACAACTGCCATAATAATCATTGCATGCATTCTTTTTATAACAATAGCGCTTAGACTTATATACTGCTTCATAGTGCTTTACAGCCTTCTCTGAATGGTTTACAGGGTGAGTAAATTGGCCCCAACGATCTGAGTCTTCATTTTATCATACTGGGAAGGATGGAAGGCTGAGTCAACCTTGAGCCAGCTAGGATCAAACTCCTGGCGGATGAGCAGAGTCAGCCTTCTCTGTATAAATACAGAAATTGTGTGAGAGATTGATGATTCTGCTATAATTGTAAACATTTCCTAATATTTGGGAATAAAAGAAAAAGGTCTCAGATTGAAGTTATCTGAAGAAGGTGTTATGGGGAGTCCCTGGTTCAAATTTGATTTAATCCATGAATTCCTATCAAGCAGTCTGTTCTGTCTTAATTGTTCCTGGATCCATGGAAAAGAGGTAAAAACTTGAGAGCTAACTTGTAAAACTCTTGAAAGAGTGAAAGAAACGAGAAGCAGGAACTTCATGGACCATTCTGGTGAACTTCCTTTCTGACGCATCCTGCTCCAGCTTTTAGTCTCAGATCTTATTTTTTGTTTCCAGAATTACGCCAAGGCCAAGACACGTGCTGAGATGCATGGTGGTGGTAGGAAACCCTGGAGGCAGAAAGGCACGGGTAGGGCCCGGCATGGCAGCATCCGATCACCTATATGGCACGGAGGTGAGTGAAAAGTTCTATCTCTGGCTCTCGGCTCTTCTTGTAATAAAGTGAGGGTGGGTATGTGGCCAATGCATCAGACTGTCAGCGGATTACTGTTCCGGATTATTGTCAGCGTTCCAGGGAAATTCCATTCCTGTCAGTAACTCCAAGACACAGGCCATCTCAAAGTACTTTTATTAGAACAGTACCTGGCACATACTGGGGAAATCCAGAACTAAATCTTCCCAGCTTCCCCACAAAGTCCCAAGCTATAACCCACCCCATTTTTCTTCATCACTAGATCACGTGCACCAATCCTAAAGTAAGTTTTAATTCTTTCTATGCCACACTCTGTAACCTTGAACTATCAAAATAATATATTTTGTCTACTAAGAGCTACTCAGTTAACATCACCCCCTCCCACTTTCTTCAGCGATGAATTCCGTAGCTGACACAGACCACAGCAGAGAAAAACAATGCATAGCTTTGTAAGATATATTATTTTGGGGTAATCGTTGCTTCTTGCCTTGCCTTTTCTTAATTTCTGCAAGTTTGCTTTTGATTTCACAGCTATCCTGTGGACTGGAGTGAGATCCCCCCCCCTTTTTTTTTTCTTTTGTAAATAGGCCCCTCTGGAAGTCCGTGTTTTGTTAAATATATTTTTAAAAAATTAGAAATACATAAGCCTGAAATTTGTTTTCACAGCTTTTGATCAGGAGAGTGAAAACCCTCTCTGATTTCTTTTCTCAGCCCATCATAAAAGCTGCCATGAACGTGTCTGTTTGTTAAAGTTCTCTCATCCTCCAGAGCTCAAGGCAGTGCAGAGAGTCCTCACTTAATTAAAGGCAATTGGGATTGGGATTTCTGTTACTAAATGATGTCGTAAAGCCTGGCGTCACATGACCTGGTATCACTTATAATGACAGAAATTCGAGCACTTCCAGTTGCCATCGTTAAGTGAATCCTGCAACATTGTTAAGTACAATGTCCCAAGCTGCCATTTGTGACCTTCTGCGAGCTTCCCCCACTGACTTTGCATGTAGAAGGCCAGCAAAGGAGGCTGCAAATGGACCAAGGGATGGAGTGATGTGTGGTAGTTGCGATCCAGGTGCCTGCATCATGTGACTACAGGGACACCACAGTGGCCTTGTATTTATTACAAGAGCAGTTATATGTACTACTTTCTCAGAACCTTCCAGTTCAAACTTTTGGTCGTTAAATGAGAACTACCTTTGTACAGTGTCTATCGTGGAAGTAACATTACAGAGCATAGCATCCTGGTGGAGTACATAGCTAAAGAGTACGTGACTAGCCCCAAATACCCAGTGAGCCTCAGTGGCTGAGGGTGGCCTTGAGGCAGGGTTTCTCCAGTTTGCGCCCAGTTCTTGAATCCCAATATCACCCTACCCATTTGGTTCTGCTGCTCACATCCAGCCCAGTTGTGTTAAAGGGGTGCTCTGGCAGGCAGCTCTTTTGAGTTCTTTGACTCTTCCTTTTTTCCCCCTTTTAGGTGGTGTGGCTTTTGGCCCTCGTGGCCCCACCAGCTATTACTATATGCCTCCCATGAAAGAACGTGTCCTTGGCCTCAAGGTGGCGCTGACAAGCAAGCAGTTGCAGGTATGAGGGCCATATTGCAGCGTGAAGGCCTGTTTTGTCATGGTCTGCTTATCAGACTCTATGATTCTGGTTGAGTTGATTCCTAGCTAGTTTTCCAATGGATGCTCCCTTTAGTAAGGAGTACTAGTCCTGAAGAGAGTTAGAATGCTCTCTTCAGCAGCTCTCTGTACAGTTCAGAAATGTTTTGGGCCTCTCATGAGTCCCCTATGATTATTTAAAATGGGCATTTGTGTACGCCTCTTATCTGCTTTAAGGGATCTGTGCATTGAAGTTAAAGCAGCTGCGATGTCAAGTAGGCACAGAAGCTAGATAAATGATGGGCTCTATTAATAAATGGTAAAGGCTATACTTGGTTTTGAGCATTTTTGCTGAATTATTTTCTAAGTGTTCTGCATTTAAGTTGATGTAAATT
This sequence comes from Bungarus multicinctus, assembly GCA_023653725.1. Lineage (NCBI taxonomy): Eukaryota > Metazoa > Chordata > Lepidosauria > Squamata > Elapidae > Bungarus > Bungarus multicinctus. The sequence goes on from CM042834.1 coordinate 160,630,713, forward strand.
CAGAGTTTCGGATATTTCAAATGTTTTACATGCTTTTGCACAGAAATCTGAATTAAGAAGGAGAGCAAGGGGTTTTAGAGAAGGAACATGCAGCTTTGTTTAAGCTTCAGGAGTATGTTGCCATATTTTGGCCAAACTGATTGATTGACTTGGGAGATAGGGAGGCTTTTGATGGGCTCAGTCTGAAGCCTTTTTCTTTCACTCCCACATGGTCCCAGAAACAGGGTTTCTGGTGGAATAGTTCGCCTGCCTCTGGATAATATAGAGGTCCTTATTTTTCCCCCCGACCTGCAGGGTGATCTCCATGTCGTGGATTCTCTGGAGGTGCCAACCTTTGATCCTCAGTATTTGGCAGACTTGGCTCGCTACAGGCATTGGGGAAGATCAGTGTTGTTCGTGGACATGTGAGTTGATTTTAGTTGGGAGGTAAAAAGGATGGAGCGACACGCCATCCTATGTAAAACATCTTGTTTTGTCTAGCACTACTGGTCTCTTCAGCCATGGAAATGTTTTTTCTGTAAATCTGTTTTCAAGCTATATCTCAGGGCAGCCATAGCTTAGTTAGTGGGAGTCTGAGTGAGAAGATTATAATTGCCCTGCAAGCTCCCAAATGGAAGTTTGTCTACTGCTATTTGTCTTCCCATGAATTGACAACTACGGGGGGCAACTTAATACATTGAGCTATAAGGATGACAGTACAGGTACTCCTTGCATTACAATCACTCCTTTAGCAACCGTTCAAAGTTGCAATGGCATTGAATGAGGGTGATTCATACCTGGTCCTCAAAATTGCACCTGCCGCAGTGTCCCCACATGGTTGCAAATTTGGGGGCCTGGTGACCACTTACAACAGTTGCAGCATCCTGTGGTCATGTGATCACCATTTCTGACCCCTTCCCTGTTGACTTCCCACAAGCAAAGTCAATGGGGAAGCTGACCAAGAGGTTGTAACTTGTTCCTGCAAGTCACTCCTGCTCCTGTTGCTTTTTTGCCCATCCACCTGCACTCTGGCACATGTGAAACTCGCCCACTCACACTACATAATGGCCACCTGCAGCAATCACCCATGCTTATAGTGCCACCTTGTGGTACCCACCCATGCTCTGCAGTGCATGTGCAATGCCTGTGGCTCTCTCCCACCAACTGCTGGGATTGCTTTCACTAAGTGATGCAGTCATGTGACATGATGTTCTACAACTGTATTGTTTAATGATGGTCCCAATTGCCGTTGTAACCCAAGGACTACTTGTAAGACCCAATATACCTGTTCCTGAAACTGTGTCTTTAAAATTATATTAGAAAGTGTTATAATACATTGGGCTTTTCTAGCAGGTGAATGTATTTTTTTTTTGCAGTAAAAAGTTTGTAGATTGCTAACATTCATGTTTACATTAAGTACAACGTTCTCATGACTGCTATTAAATCATTTCTTGATTGCAGCAGAGCAGGGAATAGATCTGATTTGGGATACCCATTTTCCAAGCACATTAAATATATATTTAAGCTCATGACATCATTCTGCCCCATATGGCTTTTGCTTCAGTCATGTACCTTATGATTTAATCCACATTTTGAAATACCCCTAGTTATAAATTTCCCAGTGTTGCCATTGTAAAGGCTTCTGATTTTACAAAGACCTCTTTAGAGTGACAGAAATCCTGCATCTTTTGACTGTGGAACAGAAGTCTTTTGAACCTGTGAAAGTACGGGAAAGAAAGATCTGAGTTTTTATAACGTACCTGATTTCGCCTTCTTGACTTTCAGAGATGAAATACCTGAAAACATCCAGTCTGCAACAAGCGATCTTAAAACTTTCACAGTGGTGCCAGCAATAGGTGAGTTGTGATTGGATGGGTAGGATTCTTCAATAGATGAGTCCTTGCCTCTCAAGCTATATAACCAGTCATAGGCCTCTGCTAGGCCTCTGTCTCAATCTCTAACTAGCATAGTAATTTCTACGATGATGAAAATTCTTTTGTCCTTTTCCACTTTGGGGGATGATCTGCTGCATCTTTTATTGTTTAGGGCTGTGCTATTGGTTACCTCTCTATAGTTTTAGCAAAAAATACCTTACATAATAAAACCTTATATTTAAAAAAAGAATGACAGGTCAGCTGGCCTCTCCTAGGAAAAAGGCCTGATTCTTAATTTTTGCAAACTGTTGGTATTTATGCCTACAGCCTGAAAATATTAACTGCAAATCTTGGAGATGCTGCGAGAAAGAATATCTTTCTGTATAGGACTGACACCCTGATATTTGGCAAGAGAGCATCAAGGATTGGTTAAGATTGTTTTCCCCAATAAAAGGCCATAAGAAACTTTCAGCACCTCCTTCCACCGCTCCAATTTTTTTTACCTTAGCTATGAAGTGCTGTTGCCTGTATTACATTATCCAGGATGGGTTATATCTGCAGCAAATGCCACTGCATTCTGTCCTTCCTTCCTTTTAATCCTTTTTTCAAGGGCGGGATTCAAATTTTTTAACAACCAGTTCTGTTGGCGTGGCTAGGTAAGCATGCCCATGTGACAGGGTGGGCATGGCTTCTTTTTTTTGCAGGTTTTTTTGCCCCCTGGGCCTCAGGGAAGCCTCCTGGGAGAGCGTTTTTGCTCCCAGGAAAGCAAGAAATGGAGCACAGGAGAGCGCACAGCACCCCCCCCCTGCACTCTGTTTTTGGGCCTCCTGGGCCTCAGGGAAACCTTCTGGCAGGTTTTTGCTCCCAGGAAGACAAGAAATGGAGCACAGGAGGGCGCCCAGCACCCCATGAACTTTGTTTTTAGGCCTCGGAAACCTTCTGGCGGATTGTTTTTGCTCCCAGGAAGGCAAGAAACAGAGTGTGGGGAGTGCAGCACCTCCCCGGCGCACCCCTTTTTGCCTTCTGGGCCTCAGGGAAGCCTCCTGGGCGAAGCGAGGGGCATCTCAGCACAGCTGATCATCGGAACAGCTGGTTATCGGGAGGGAAAAAAAAAATATCTTGAGTGACTGGGCGGGGGAGAACGCAGTGAGCGATGTTGGGCATGTGCGTGATGTTGGGCATCCATGCGATGTTGCGCATGCACAATAAGGACTGACTGGGTGGGGAGGGGAGAGGTGGGCAGAGATGGGCGGGGCCAGCCAAGGGCCGATTTGCCAGTTCTATAAACTACACAGAATCATAACAACCAGTTCTATAGAACCGGTACGAACCAGTAGAATACCACCCCTGCCTTTTTTGTTGTTTTAAAGCAGCAACGAGAAGCCAAACAACATCTTAACAAGGTGCTTGTCCATGGGTTTATTCCTTTCAGCAACCAATATCCTAAAAGGACTTCTTGTAGTCAGGCTTGTCAATGCGCAGGTGGAATGACTTAAAACATTCTTGCTGCCTGTCTTTGTAGTGCGCTAAGAACAGGCATATGTAAACCATTTGCTCGTCCTTATGTTTTGCTTGTGGTCCGCACTGAAGCCAGTTCTCCCTCCCTCCCTCATTTAAAAACCACTCATCTCCCTCAATTCTGTGTGGTGTACAAGACATAAAACATAAAAGCTTTCTATAACTATTTTAATCAAAAACAGTTAAAAACTATTCTGTAACTGGCATCTTCCAGGGCCAACAATGTTTCCAAAGATTTCTGGTCCACAAAGCCTTGGGGATGGGACTCTGGAGCTTGCTTCTTTCCTGTTTTTCATCTGTGGAGTGAAAATAACTCTTTTCACCCCTAGGTCTTAATGTGTATAGCATGCTGAAGCATCAAACCCTGGTGCTCACCTTGGACACCATCTCCTTCTTGGAAAAGAAACTGCTGTGGCATGACTCGCGATACAGTCCACTGTATCCCTTCCGGTTGCCCTACAGTGATTTCCCCTAGCTCATTTGTCAAAGACTGACTGATCCTTTTGTGGGTGTGCGTGTGTATGTTTGTTTTTTTTTAATATGTACATTAAAGCTAAACTTTCTGCCTGAGTCATCACCTGTCCTCCTTGAGTATGGGAAGCCTTGAAATAAAAACTTTCAGTTTAAAAATGATGCAGTACCACTCTGGGAATTAATTTAGGTGAAGAAAAGTGGAAACGCTCTTTGTATAATGTATTTCAGAGAAATGGCAGAAAAATTTTGCAGAAACAGACCAAGGTTATTGAGGGTTTTTTTTTTTAAAAAAAAATCTGGAATCTTGTTTTCAGAAACAACCAGTGACTATACCTTTGGAAGCCCCTGAGCAGAAATTGGAAGAGTAAACGTTTTCACAGAACTAAGATTTTACACTTTTTGACTATGGGGAAAATAACATGTTAAGTTTTCCTGCAGTGAAAAATAGACCTTGAGGGTATATGCTAGGAATGCTCACTGTTATGTTCTTCTGTAGAAAACAGTTTTTCCCTCCACTGTACCTTAAGGTCTTAAATATGGAAATCCATGGTAAAGTAGCATTGCAGTAACTACCCAAATTATTTCACATCTAATTTAGAAAGGAATTCTCCATTTTATTTCTTTTGTTTCTCTGGTTTGTCAGCTTCCTGGAAATAGAAAAAAAATCACTCAGAGGTGAAATATCTTAAATTTTGTCTTGTAAAGAAAAAAAGTTTCATGAGACTGTTACGCATTCCTGACCAACAATACTTCACTAAGTTAACAAGCCCCAGATGTATTTGGAGGGAAGTGGTTAAATGCAAATTACTTGTCATTGGCAGAGAAGCAAAAAAAAGTGATGGTACAGCTACAGAATAAAGCATAATATAATGGCTGGAATTGTAACTTAGGAAGAGATGCAGAGAGACTGGTCTCGCCCAGTTCAGTATTTCTGTTTCTGCATTAATTTGATGATGATGTTTTTCCATTGGATTTGTTCTTATTTTTGTTCTGCAGGATATTCATAAATAATTACTTATCTGTGGGAACAGATAAATATTTGAATTTGTAAAGATGTAATACTAAAAACTTTCCAGCATTGACATTTATTGCAAGTTTACATTGTTGAAATGTACACTACGCCCTTCAATAGAAAAGATATACTTACAACTAAGTGTGCAAAATGCTTTGTACTTGAAATGTCACTTTGTTTCAGATTCCAAACGACTCATCTTGATCTTATTGGCAGCCTTCTAATGTGGTTGGCCGTACAAATCCAGCAGTGCTGAGTTTGCAATACCTCGTGAGCATCGCCTACTGACTACAAAAGTGGAGATAATTTCTGATGTATTCATTATTTCCTCTTTGCTCTTTGTCTAAAAGAGTAATCTGAGGTTACTTCCTTCTTCCTTTCTTAGGCCTATGCACGGAGCAATGCTTTCTGACTCCTCTCCTGGTAGGATTTAGTTAGCAAGGTGCAGTGGTGGGATTCAAATTTTTTTACTACCGGTTCTGTGGGCATGGCTTGGTGGGTGTAGCAGGGGAAGGATACTGTAAAATCTCCAGTCAGAGGTGGTATTTTCCAGTTCTTTGAACTACTCAAAATTTCCACTACCGGTTCTCCAGAACTGGTCAGAACCTGCTGAATGCCACTTCTGGCAAGGGCCTATCCCTAGTATGTATTTGCTATAAATAAATCACCTTTCTATTGTAGTTACTAAATCTCTTTTACTAATCATTTCTCAGGCCAGGTTCTTCCCTTCTGAAATAGCACACAAACCTCCAATACTTTTGAATCTCAAAATTAAATACTTTGTGGAGGAGGAGGCTGGGAACATTTTTGGAATATTTGGAAGACTCCTGGTTATGTTTGAAGCAAACTGGTTTGAACTCAGAATAAGCCTGTTCAAATTCAGAATGATTTGGGCACTGCTAATGAAAACAGTTTGCATTAGCCTTTTTTTTTTTTTAATCTTAGTTTTGAAACAGGCGGATGCAGTTATGCAAGCATCAGTTGTCCGTTTCAATGGAATTCCTTGTGAAACTGTTAGTTAAAAACCTCACACATTACATCAGTAAGAGAAGTATAATGTGAAAGAGCAATCCTTAATCTAATGAAAACATATTTAGTTGAGTTTATTGTCATTGCACCTCGTACAACGAAATCAAACACCATCTTCAGTGCACATCATGACCATGAAAATAAACACAAACACACATCCTTCACCCTCCACACATTGAACTAAAAAACCCCAACACCGCACCAATGCTGCACTATACAGTAGAATTCAACAGAGCTACTACCCTGGGAGAGAAGCTGTTTTTCAGCCTATTTGTCTTTGTTTTTATTATTCTGTACTGTCTGCCAGAAAGGGTTCCCAGGATGAGATGGATCTTTTTAAAAAAAAAAAAAAACTTTATTAAACAAACACAAAGACACACAATTCTTACAATAAAAATGTTGAACGTGGTACAGTTTCCCTAACATCAATCATTGTCATTACATTGCTAAATCCAATAGCAATATTACATAATTTTCATATATACACTTTAAATACACATATAATCATTCCTTATTCTCCTTAATCTTCCTCATCTCTAGCCAACCATAAAATTACTCCCTTGTTTTATAGTAATCCGAATCTTCCTTATTTTTAAGTTCTTTTGTTAATTTATCCATTTCTGCGCACATTATAATTTTCTTCAATATTTCCAATTTATTTGGGATATCTTTATTTTTATAATTCTGTACATATACCAACCTTGCTCCAGTAATTACATGAATCATTAAATAGAGAATTTCTTTATCATATTTCCCAGTATTAATTCCTAGCAGAAAGAACTCAGGCCTATATTGTATTTTAATTCCAAACATTTCTTCTATCCTCTTATGTAGATTTTGCCAGTATTTTGGGGCCTCTTTGCAACTCCACCATAAGTGATAATAAGTTCCTATTTCTTTATTACATTTCCAACACATAGGGGAACGTTTAGGATTCATTTTTGCCAATCGTGATGGTGGTATATGCCATCTATAAAATAATTTGTACAAATTTTCTTTGAAGGGTATCGCTAGAGTCATTTTTTAATTTCTATTCCATAGTTTCTGCCAATCATCTAAATTAATGCTATAACCAAAATTTTTAATCCATACTACCATTGTTTCTTTTATTTTTTCTTATTCCAATTTAAATTCCAATAAAATTTGATATTGTTTTTTAATCATCTTCTGCTTAGGCCCTAATAAAATTTCATCTAATTTTGTCCTAGTTCTACTAATTCCCATTTGATGAGATGGATCTTTGAGAATGTTTTGAACTTTCTTAAGGCAGCGGGAGCTATAAAGCTCTTCCAAAGAGGGGAGAGGGCAACCAATGATCTTCTGGGCAATGACATTAATTCTCTGGAATGCTTTTCTATTTGCCACTGTACAATTGGCAAACCATACAGAGGTGCAGTAAGTTAAAATACTCTATGGTGCAGCAGTAGAAGGGTTGTACTTAAACATAAAAGTATTGAAGATATTGTGAGAAATGGAATTTGATTTAATGTTTATTTGAACCAGCACCAAATTAATCTTCATTTCTAAAGAGAAAAATCAGATTCCAACATTCCAACTTAGCAAAAATTTTCAGAGCAGAATGTTTTACACAGAAATTTGCTGAAATTAGAAAATTTCCTTTGTATAACTTCTAGAGCCTGGGAAGGATGTTCTGTCTCTATGCATAGCTTACTTAGTCATGAATTCATGCACACCCTGTTCACGTGGGTGCATGTTGGACAGAGCTTGCATAATGGGAGGTTGAAGTTTGGAGTTTAGGAGTAAAAAATTATGCTCACTGCAGAGCTCACAGAATGGCCTCGTTCAACTTAACTATTCTGAGATTAAATGGATAAGCCAAGATATTACTTATATTAGCATAAACTGAAAATAATTTTCACATATCTTCTTTAAAAAAGACAGGGAAATCTCTCCCTTAAAAGCCCAGTGAGGAAAACCCCACCTCATTTCCTATTTTGCATAGTTGTCTGAACAATGAAGGTAGTGTATGCTTACTAAAAGACTGATAAGGAAGGATTAAAGGTTGCAATCACAAGAGTTCGAGACAATGATATTTTGGCTTCTTCAATAAGCAAAGTGAGATCTGCCCCATTAAAAGGAAGTTTGCTATCTCTGTGATTGCATTCGTTGCTAGTTTAAAGCAACACATCCTTCTTCCCAAATCAGAAGAACCCAGTATGGGTCACGCCTGAAGAAGCAACAGCCAGAAGTGAAAAGGGTCTGAACAAGATGCTTTCAGGAGACAAGAGAAAAGTTTATGAAGTACACAAGAACATTGTCTGTCAGCCATTTGACCTCCAGTTTCTTTCCCAGAGGAAAAAGAACAGCAGACAACTAACAGACAGATTGAGGAAAAAATGTAAGAGAAGGAGTGGCAAAACCTGGGGGTGGAGTGAAAAGAGGAACCTGCTTGTAATCCCTACATAGCCACAAGAGAACCAACTCTCAAGTTCCAAAGAGGACAGATTTTTGTAAATCAACACCTGTGGGTTTTTTTAAAAATAAAAAATGGATATTGTGCTTAATTTTATGGATTTCCAAACCATGGGGCCCCAGACTTCCATCTAGTGGTCCTATCTACTTCAGTGGCAGCATTCCTTGCCATATTGCACTTGAAACCCCGGAGAAAAGTGGCCTTGAATTCATGCACTTAATTAAACCTGCTGCTCACTAGACACATCAGAAATAATTGGAAAGTACCAGATTTGGGAAGGTCTTCTATTAGAAATTTAGAAGATCCAGATTGAAAACTAAGTATAAATAAGATCTGTGGTTGTTGCTGTTTGGAAAAATGAACCACAAACACCACATTTATCCATGCTTAAATACAGTAATTCTCAAGGAAGTAATCTTTGGGTGTTACAGGTCACCAACAGATGGCAGCACTGATACAGGACAGTGTTTCTCAAGCTTGGCCATTTTAAGCTGAGTGGGCTTCATCTCTGAAAAGCCCTGGCTGGGGAGTTCTGGGGGTTGAAGTCCACATGTTGCCAAGGTTGAGAAACTGAGTTAGGAGCTCTGATATGTCCTTTAGCCTCTGTTTTTCCACTTCAGTTTGAAGTTGCTGTGAGAAAAGATTATGTTCCAACATAACAATTATGTTATGGAAGACTGCAGTGAATTCTTGTCAGTGCATATTAAACAATGCATTATGGCTGGATTTTTGATTGTTGAAGGAATCCTATTGAAATTGACTACTAGATGCAGGTTATTTATGGCAGTGATTATATTGACATTAGTACTATGCATCCCTGGGCCATTGAATATAAAGAGTGGACTGGGAAGAACTGATTTGTGTGATCAAGAACAAAAAGGATGACCTATGATAGCTGATGAATTTTACATGAGAATTTTTGATGTAAGGACGATTGGCAGATTGCTCAAAGTGAAATTGCTGTCAAGCTTGCAATTTACAGGAACATATGAATAACATAACCGAGTTCTTAATTTTAGAAGGTTTGTGTAAGATAGATTCCTTGTAAGCAGAAAGGAAAGTTTAGGGTTGAATGGAATTTAAACATAGATCTCCCAGTTTCAGTTCAAACTCTTCAGAATTTTATGTTCATCTACTTTCATCTAATGCCCTAAATGTGTTGTTGATACTCAAAGTTGTCCCTTCACTTCTGATATTTTATTGCATTATTTCTCTCAAATATAATGAATGTCATAGCCAGTATTTATTCTTATTTTGGAGCTATTTCTTTTAGTCTCAGTTTGGAGAAAAATAATGGGTTTTCACTCACTGAATGATTTTTGACTTGCACTCAACTTTTATTGTATGTTCAAATGTGTGAGAGGAGATTGTTGCAAGGTATGTTCTGGGTTTTCACAATTCATCAAAGTGGATTAAAATGATAATTGCATCATCCCCTCTGCAATTGAATGGCTTTTCTCCTCCATGACAAAAAGCACTTTGTTCTGTAGAATTTGGAATAGCAACTTTCACCATTTTTGTTTGAAAGAGAATATTTTCTGAGTCCCCGTGAGAACAGAAGTTTGTACTGCTGATCTACTGGTAACTGACTAAATACAGCATATATTTGTTCTCTTACTGCCTTGTTCCAACTTTCCATTTTCTCTTTCAAGAAAGTTACAAATCTGAGAGGTCTGATAGGTATCTGATGTCATGTCTTCAACTAGGAGGTTCATAAGAGCTGCTTTTGAAGATTTAGAAGATATAAATTGTTTTTCCAAGACCACATTTTGTTTCTATTTGACAGACATGGTCTTTTCTTCATTCTCTCTTGGGATTTTATAATCACCTACTAATCTGAATTCACTTTTTTTTTCAGATATGACATAACTTAACCTCCTTCTCCAAAATCCCATCCCTTGACTCTCAATGGAAAAAATATCTGTTGCATCTTAGAATCTTCTAAATCCACTATATCCTCTCTTTCAATCTTTCTCACGTGCATTTGTCCAGTCAAAATACATGAGTGATTTGTATAAATGGAATCAATCTAGCCACAAGATACTATTTCCCTGCATCTTAGTTTAAAATAAACAGACACTGCAGCATTGAAGCCAGAAGATAGTGCATATGTGCAGTTTTGTGGTCAGAAGCCTTTCACAAAAGCTCCAAAAACTGTTAATTGTTCTAGGGGCTGCAGCAGTGGGGAATAACACCGGAACTGATCTCAGTTGTGTTTTTTTGTTTGTAGACTCTTGTAACTTTTCTGAGATGGAGAGTGGCTTATAAGCCCACATATAATACGCAGCAGCGTTCTTGCCTTGACTCCTTGTGTTGTGCTAGCTAGAGTGACACTTGAACCTGAGCCCATATCTGCTGTCATCTTGCTCCTTGAACCTGATCCTTTTGTTTGCATTGGTTATGGAATCTCAGATTCTTGGCTTCAATTAGCATATCACCCTGCCTGGACAGAAAGCTGGAACTTGTTCTGCAGCTTGATAAACACGTTGCCTCCAAGATTTATGACCAGCCTGTTTATGTTGTACCGGAATTAAATAAAGCAGCGGAAACTTGTCCCAGCCCTAAACTGAAAGCCAGGAGAGACAGACTTACAGCAGAAAAATGAACATCAATCAATTTACACAATTAACAGCAACTTTTGCAGCTCTGTAGACACAATAGCTCCTCCTGCTTTCTTCTACCAATCTGGAAGTGCCCAGTCTTCCTCTGGCCCTCTCCTCAAATATTAAAGCAGTAGAGAGAAATGTCCTGCATTCTTAGGCCAAGACATATTTACAGCTACAAAGGCTGCCGTCTAAATTTCTATGCCATCTAAAATTCTCTTACTAACTTGACTCAGCAGCCAGTTTGGGTAATTGCTTATCTCTTAGAGCAGATCCCATTTCTCTCCGCTTTGCAGGCTTCATAACATAAATTACAACACTTAATCAATTACAACCAGGAATATCTCTCATATTTATGTGTAGCCTGTGGTTTACATTTTCTTGGAGTTGAATTAGACTGTGCAAAAAGCATGTAAGGTGGACTCGTTATGAGTGAGAAGAGCAAGTTAAATTAGTCAGAATGGAATAGGATCAAACTGACCTGGAGATTAAGATGGTACCATATTAAACGGGTGTTATACTTTAATCCTAATTCAGGAAGAGACTGCAAGCCATCTGTGTTAGTAACAGATCTGCTAACTCAATTTCAGCTAGGTGGGTCCAGCAGAAGATGTTGTGATATGATTTGTTGGGTTTTGGCAAAGTAGGTTATATCAACCTTGCCAATATTGTATGTAAATGAAGGCTGGCTGCTGCATCCCTTCATGCTCCCAGGTCCTTGCCTGACTTCACTCTTTACATTAAAGAAACACCTGAAATTTAGCAAAGGAGAACCATCGTATTCTAAAAGAAAATGTGGCCTCTCAGCATTATCTTGATTTCCCAGGGTGCCTGGTCCCACATCCTTTCTCAGAAATAAAAATGAAGGTAGCTGAAGGTTAAGACTTGTTCTAGAAGTTGTTTATTCAGCAAAGGACAAATATAAGTACCAGGTATTATCCCACTGAAGAGACAAGGTCAGGGACCAGCCTGGTACTCCATCACTGGAGGTTTTCAAGAAGAGATTGGAAAGCCATTTATCTGAAGTAGTACAGAGTTTCCTGCTTGAGCAGAAGATTGGACTGGCAGACCCCCAAGATCCCTTTCAACTCTGTTATTCTGTTATCTGCTTAGGTATGGTGGCCATTTATTGAAAAGAGGGGGTGGGGAAGTTGCATATTGCAAAATTGTTCTCAAATTGTCCACCAGCCCATAAAGAGACTGAGGACCTTTGTTTGATGGCTGAAAACTGGGAGTCTGTGAGTTATAGTGCTACCTTAGGCACGAAAACCAGCTGGCTGACTTTAGGCCACTCCCTCCCTCTCTCAGCCTGACTCATCTCAGGGTTGAGAATTAATACATGCCTGTTATTGTTCTGACCCAACCTGGTTCCAGGAGAGCCAACATCAGTCAAAGTCAGCAGCCCCCACCTTTTATAGTTTCATCTATGAATTCTGTTTCTTCATAGATAAAAGGCTGCTTCCAACTAACTAGTTCCGACAAGAAAGAGCCTTGCCAAGTTGTTTTTCAAGGCTGCCAAAAGCCACAGATAAAAATAGGTTAAAGAGTTTTCAAATACTAACTATAATGTTCACAAGGCTGAATTTCAGAGTGTCTTTCCTTCTGCAAACAATGTTTCTTCAAACCTGGCTTTTATCCTCTTGAGGGAGGGGCCATTACCTTGCAGCCTTACTCCTGAGTCACCCATGCTTCTGTAACTGTTCTCTTCTACGAGCAATCCTGTGTGCATGCACACTTCGCACAGGCTCCTCGGGAACCTCCTCATCATTGCTGCCAGCCCCCACAATCTCTGAAGGAAGCAGTCCACTCCCTAATGGTCCTGGCCCCTCATCCGAGTTCTCACTCTCCTCCACCATCCACACTTGCTGCTGGCTAACCACAACAGTTATTCCACCTTTAAAATCCTGTAAGTACAGTATTGCTCTCTCCTTTACTGAATGGTTATCATATTCCAGAATGACTATTTTACACAGGATGCCTCTCTTAAAGATTTCAATGTTACTCTGCCATCGATCAGCATTAAATGTCCCAAAATAGACAATTCCATCCATTGTAACAGTTCTTACAAATGAGATAAGCAGTAGAAACATCCTATGTGATATGCAATGATTCTAAGGCTTAAATGCTTCCTCCATAAACTGAATAAAATTGATTTCTTATTGTTTTAAAGGATTCAGGAAGCCATCAGCCAAAGGAAATTATAATACTGCTTAAGGCAATAGTTTAAACAACTTCCTCAGGTGTGACCGACACCTAACAGAATTCTCTTGATGCAACTTTTAATTCTGAATAGTGCCTGGTAGTGACATTTAACTCCGGATCCCTTCATTTTCTGTTATTTAAGAGTTGTAAATGCTATCGTCTTCGGTAGACTCTTTTTAAAAAAAATATTCAGGGAAATAAGCATGTGAGAGGGTGGAGTAAAGGAAACACATATTTCCTAAAATGACATGCTGTTTTTTAGTACTGCTTTTATTCCATTTATCAAGTTTGACTCTCGGTTCATCTGAAAAAGTGAGCGGTCTTTTGTGCTTCAATTTTTGGTCCCTCAAGCTGGTTAAAATGACAACTGTTCTGCTTCAGATCATGGCTGTCCTTCTCGTCTTCTGGGTGCCTCCTAGTAAGTACTAACTATTCCAACCCTCCCCACCTAACTGAATTTACATTTGGTGTAGCTGGTAGACTTTAGAAGCTGACTAATGAAAGAGCAAAAGCACATCAAGCAGAGTATTCTAGTTTGTCTGAATGTTTTATATATAAAGAATTTCCTCCAATGATAAGTTGCATGCAGTTATCTTAAAGTGAGGACAATATATTACAATATATAACAAAAAAAGGGGGAAATCTTTGGTTTACCTGAGATAATGTAGGTTTTTTAACAATAGCATATTTAACATTTTATAACATTTTCTATGGAAGGGGAAATTTCTGTTAGAGAAACCTCATGGGAGCTTTAATTAATATAGAAAAATACGAGAGATGTAGGGAAGTATAGTCTAATATTTGCAAAATGTGTACTAGGTTCACACATCAAAATAGGCTACACGTTGAGACATTTTTTAAAAAATTAATGTTGCCATTAGATTGCAGGAAATAAGAACATTAAATCAGGTTTTAACGGGGAACTTAATTGCTAATATATGTGATTCTGATGCTGTCCTCTGATGAAATTTTTCAAGCTCAGTCAATAAGGATTTGGTGGGCATGCACAATATGTGTGTGTATGAAATGGATTGAAATGAAATGGATTGAACAAAACTCAAGGTTTCCTAGTCTATCACAACATTTTTCCTTAAGTTCTGACTCCTCTCCTAGTGCAGCTGAAATGCCATCCATTATCAGTCCATTAGCCAGAGAAAACTACACAACATAAAAAAATGTGGTGTTTTTATTGTTGATCCTTGCCTTTCCACTTTTTGCTATCGTATGGGGGTATTATGACATACTGTGTGCGGGGGACTTTAAAGAAAGATTTTCACCACCCAGCAGGAAAATATACAACAGGGATTGTGAAATGCATTTGGAAGGACATGTATCCCCATGCTGTTAGCTACTAATTGCTGACAGGATCATGGGGGAGACATGGTGTAGTCCAGTCTTCCTCCTTCCACACTTTATATGTAACAGCTGACAGGCACATGGGAGAGCTGGTGTGATAGGATTTCTGGTGCACCTTACAACCCTCCCATGCATTTGTCATCTATCAACGTAGGCTATTTTAAAACATAAGTTTAGCACTCTTCTAAAAGAGTCTTAAACCCATGTGAAGTAATCCAAGTTACAGTTTAAAAGGATCAAGGGGATGGCTTGTGTAGTGCTGAGAAAAATCTACTTTCTGACTGATGACATAGCTAGCTTGTACTATCTATCAGCTGATAAGACAGACTATAGCTGAGAATTGTACCATGAAGTCGCAGCAAGAGAGCCTCCTCTCAGGCTATAATTAGTGCATTGCTCCTGCCATCATTGGTCACCTGCTATTTAGGCCAATATATGTCTTTAAGCTAGGATTGCCTCGCAGATCTGGCAGATAAAGGGAAAACCTGATTTGAAAGAATTGGATTCTCCTACTGCCCAAGACCCTGGAGGACTAACAGCTGAGGACACCATAAGATTGGCTCAGGTTTGGGTAGGACATGATCTGAAGCCAACCTCAGGAAGACACACCAGAGCATGTTCATGGGCCTTTAGGTGCAAGTGGAGACAGTAAGAAAATCCAAACAGCATTATTTCTCAGCAACTTCTGAACACAAAGGTGGACTGCGCTACTTTATGTAAGACTTACTGAAAGAAAATATAGTTTCTATTTGTTTAAAAGGGGATACAGTAATGCCAGGAAATATATATATATATATTTAAGGAGGTTTTCGCGGGTATTTGTTTGTGGATCTTTGGTTCTTCGGGTTTTCTCCCACGTAGAATTGGAAATATCTAGGCGACATTTTGATGAAGTCTCATTCATCATCTTCAGGCTTGTGTCTTCGGCCTTGTGCTTCTCAGAGGCACATCTAACCCTAACCCTAACCCTAACCCTTTCTGAGAAGCACAAGGCCGAAGACACAAGCCTGAAGATGATGAATGAGACTTCATCGAAACGTTGTCTAGATATTTCCAATTCTACGCGGGAGAAAACCCGAAGAACCAAAGATCCATATATATATATATATATACTTTGTATTACAACACCCTGTTAAGCCCCAATTAAGGGAGAAAGCATACTGCTTTCTTTTCTGTCTTTCGGCTCATCACCAGAGACCATACCAACAGAAAGCTATTTGTTTCGTTGTCTTTTCTTTACATGTGTGTAAGGTTTTTAAGCTGATAATTTTAAATAATAAATAAGGGAGACTAGTATAGATCTATTTCGAGCTAGTTAGCTCTCTTCAGCTAGCCATACCCTTATTGGGGCTTAACAGGGTGTTGTAATACAAAGTATATACTTATTCCCCTGCCTCTGCTGATAAGGATAGAGCCAGATGGTGTAATGGCAATTACAACTGCCTCACATGTAATACTTCCCTGGTTCAAATCCCAGTAAGGGTATGGCTAGCTGAAGAGAGCTAACTAGCTCGAAATAGATCTATACTAGTCTCCCTTATTTATTATTTAAAATTATCAGCTTAAAAACCTTACACACACACACACACATATATATATATGTGTGTGTGTGTGTGTGTGTGTGTGTGTGTGTGTTTTCGGAGGTTTTTGCGGGTATTTGTATGTGGATCTTTGGTTCTTCGGGTTTTCTCCTGTGTAGAATTGGAAGTATCTAGGCGACATTTCGATGAAGTCTCATTCATCAATGGCTGTGTTCTGATTGGCTGGGGGTGTGTTCTGTTCCGCTAGGGGTTTGTTTGTACTCAGGTTAATCTTAGTTGCTGGGGGATTTGAGCTGGTGAGCTGTGATCCTGTTGTTTGACTTCGCGTTCGTGGTCGTGCCACATCTTCATGGTGGGTGTCAGTTCACTTCATGTATGGGATGGTAGGGTTTGAAGCAAGTAGTGATGCAGCTGCGGTGCGGCTTCTGGTCTGTGGTCGTGTCTCATCTTCTGTGTGAGTATGAGTCTGCTTTCTACGTGGAAGTGTGGTGGCAGCTTCTTGTGTGGCCCTCAAAGCCCCCAGCAACTAAGACTAACCTGAGTACAACCAAACCCCCACTGGAACAGAACACACCCCCAGCCAATCAGAACACAGCCAACCCCCCAACCAATCAGAACACAGCCAAACCTCCAACCAATGAGAACACCCCCCCCACCCAATCAGAACACAGCCAAGCCCACACCCAATCAAGTCACACCCCCACTAGCAGTTAAAAGGAAGAAGCAGCTGCAAGCTCACATTACTCTGAGAAGCACAGAAAGACACAAGCCTGAAGATGATGAATGAGATTTCATCAAAACGTCGCCTAGATACTTCCAATTCTACACGTGAGAAAACCCGAACAACCAAAGATCCATATATATATATATATGTGTGTGTGTGTGTGTGTGTGTGTGTGTGTGTGTGTGTGTAAGGTTTTGAGCTGATAAATAATTAAATAAGGGAGACTAGGATAGATCTATTTCGAGCTAGTTAGCTCTCTTCAGCTAGCCATACCCTTACTGGGATTCGAACCAGGGAAGTATTACATGTGAGGCAGTTGTAATTGCCACTAGACCACTGGCTCTATCCTGTTCAGCTGAGGCAGGGGAATAAGTATATACTTTGTGTTACAACACCCTGTTAAGCCCCAATTAAGGGAGGAAGCATACTGCTTTCTTTTCTGTATTTTGGCTCATCACCAGAGACCAGAGATGTATATATTTGCGTGATTGCCTCCTGCCATTATCGGCCTCCCGCCGACCAATACGCTCCCATAGAGTCGGCCTCCTTGGGGTGCCGCTGGCTGGATGCCTGGCGACCCCGAGGATGCGGGCCTTCTCGTTGGGGGCACTCTCCCTTTGGAACGAATTACCCCCGGAGATGAGGACCATCCCTGATCTCCTGACCTTCCGCCATGTGTTGAAGACCTATTTATTTCAGCAAGCGGGTCTGGCCTAGGGGTTTTTTAGAGTTTTTAATTTGGTTTTAATTTTCTTAATCTCTTATTTTTAATCTTTTTGATATGGCCAACTTATTTAATTCTTTTTAACGTTTAAATATTGTATGTGTATTTTTATATGTATTTTATCTTGGCTGTTCACTGCCCCGAGTCCCTCCGGGAGAGGGAGGCGGTATACAAATTTAAATAAATAAATAAATAAATAAATAAACAAATAAATAAATGGACTTCCTCTTCTTTGTGGCAACCACTCCAATATTGGAAGATTGCTACCACGTCACCCTATTCCTTTTTTTCATTATTTTATTTTTATTTTGATTTGTCAATTGCTTACAAGATAATAGATATAAGTAAAACATAGTTATGAATACATGGATACATATCAGAAAAATAAAATATAAAAGAAACAATAGGACAGGGATGGTAGGCACATTGGTGCGCTTATGCACGCCCCCTACAGACCTCTTAGGAAAGGGATGAGGTCAATAGTAGACAGTCTAAGGTTAAAGTTTTTGGGGTTTGGGGAAGAAACCACAGAGTCAGGTAGAGTATTCCAGACATAGTTAATTCTGTTGCTGAAGTCGTATTTTCTGCAATCAAGTTTGGTGCAATTAACTTTGAGTTTGTATCTGTTGTTTGTTCTTGTGCTGTTATGGTTGAAGCTGAAGTATTCATTGACAGTAGAACATTGCAATGTATGATTTTATATACTATACTTAGATCGGACCGAAGACGGCATAGTTCTAGGTTTTCTAAGTCTAGAATTTTGAGTCTGGTGGCATAAGGTATTCTGCAACGAGTAGAGGAGTGGAGGACTCTTCTTGTGAAATATTTCTGGACTTTCTCAACTGTGTTAATATCAGATACGTAATGTGGGTTCCAGACTGATGAGCTGTATTTGAGTATTGGTCTAGCAAATGTTTTGTATGCTCTAGTTAGTAGTGTAATATTACCAGAGAAAAAGCTATGTAAGATTAGATTAACGAGTTTTTGGCTATGTAGTTACAGTGGGCTCTAGCACTTAGGTCATTTGAGATGAATACTCCAAGATCCTTGATAGAGTTTGGATCATCAACAAGGTGTTGACTATTCAGCCTGTATTTTATTTTCTGATTTTTTTGCCAATATGTAGGACAGAGCATTTATTTGTTGAGATTTGAAGTTGCCATTTGTTTGACCATTCTGATACATAGTCAAGGTCTTTTTGAAGAGTAGCAGTATTGTCTGTGGTGTTGAATAGCTTTACATCATCAGCGAAGAGGACGCAGTTGCTCTTAATATGATCACAGAGGTCATTTATGTAGAGTATGAAGAGAGTTGGTCCTAGGACACGGCCTTGGGGGACACTACTGTTGACAGATACAGAATTTGATAGGACACTCCTAATTTTGACCATTTGTTCTCTGTTTGACAGGAATGCTTCTATCCAGTTATGCAGGTGTCCAGAGATACCATAAGATTTTAGTTTTAGGAGTAGTTTGTCGTGTACCACTGAATCAAAGGCTTTACAGAAGTCTATATAGATTGTGTCTATTGCTTTGCCGTGATCGAGTTGTGTAGTCCATATGTTTTTGCAGTGTAAGAGTTGCAGATTACAGGATAGTTTTTTCCTGAAACCAAATTGTTTATTAGAGAGTAGGTTGTTTGTCTCTAAGTGGAGGATGATGGATTGGTTAATAATTGATTCCATGACTTTACAGGTGATGCAGCATAAAGAGATTGGTCTGCAATTTTCAACTAGGCTGGGGTCTCCCTTTTTGAAGATGGGGATGACCATGGCTTGTGACCATAGTTTTGGCAAGGAGCTGGTCCTGAAAGATTTTTCAAAGATTATGCTTAGAGGTTTGGCTATGGCAGTGAATAGCTTTTTTAAGAAGTAGGCACATATTCCGTCCAGTCCAATAGATAGAGATGGTTTTAGATTGCGCAGTGCTTTTTCAATAATGTCTTCTGTAAAATCGATATGTATTAGATCATTATAGTTGTCTGTGGTTCAACTAGGAAGTACTGGACTTGATCCATTGTTGTTTACAAATACTGAGCCAAAGAATGGGTTAAAGAGGTTTGCTTTGATGGTGTCGTCGTTGCAGTCTTTATCATTAGGTCCTTTCAGGGATGGGGTGGACCTTGAGTCTTATAGTTTGTTGTTTACAAAATTGTAGAAAGCGCAGGTGGAATTGGTACGTAGGTTTTCTTCTTGTTTAATGTGATAATTAGTGCATTCAGTTTTTATCTGGTGGCATAAATTTTTGTATCGGCTTTTGAAGTTGGTAACGTGACCAGATTTGTTTTTCCACCAAAGTGATTTCTTTTTGATTGAAGCTTCCTTATTGTTATGGGTAATTTGTTTTTTCTGGTTTTGAGAGTTGTTAATGGTACATATAGTTTGATGACTCTTTTGACTTCAAGTAAGAATATGTTGTAATGGTCTTCAACAGTATTGCATACAGTGAATAGAAATTGCCAATCAAGGGATGAGAGATAGTTGTTTATAAGATCATAGTAGCTTTTTTTGAAGTTATAATTGGGAATTCTGTCATTGTGATGATTTTTGTGTGGACGTATGTTGAGACAAAAGTCAATCATGTTGTGGTCACTGTTGGCAAAGGGTTCTTTAATTTGTATTCTGTAAATTGAATTCAAACTATTGCAGAAGATGAGATCCAGGCAGTTGTTCAGTCTAGTGTTGTTGGTTACTAGTTGTTCTAGTCCCAGATTTGTTACTGCATTGTAGAAGGTTGCATATGTGGGTTGTACATTCGTTAAGGGTCCAGTTAATATGAGGAAGATTGAAGTCACCAAGAAAGATAAAAGCGTGTGGGCAGGATGCTGGCCATGTTAGTAGTTTATTTAGCTTGTTTGCATGTTCGATGTCATAATCAGGGGCTCTGTAACATAGTAAGAACCGAAATTTTATATTTAAGGACAGTTCACAGATGATAGTCTCAGGAATAGCAAGCTCCTGGGTAACTTGGATGTTTTTTAGATGTAGGAACTTTTTATAGAAGATAGCAACACCACCTCCTCTATGGATTTCACAATCTGATTGATAGACATGAAAGTCTATTACTGTGGTAACGGAGTCAAGGAAAGATGCGCTGAGCCATGGTTCACAGACAAATATAATGTCGAATTTAGCCGTATTTAATAAGAGGAGAAATTCAGGTATTTTATTTACAAGGCTTCTTGCATTGAGTAGCTTGCACTTAAGGCCAGTTGTAGTTGGAATAGAGGTAGTTAGGGGCATGCATGCCTAGTTTTGAGTGATGTTGGATTGGATGGGGTGGGGTTGGATGCGAAGTTGTGGGTTGTGTGACTTTCTTTTGATGCAATCAGCTTTATAGTCAATGTATAGGTCACCATTGTCTAGACGGTTTTTGAGTTCTGAACGGAGTTCACGGGAGCGGATTCTTTGCAGTATGGATAAGTCTGGTCTTGAGCAAAATTTTTTGTGGTTGGGATTGGTTTTTGCAATGGCATTTATTGTATGAATGAATATGCGTCTGCTGGACTCCTTTTTGCATACAATCTTGGGGCCACAGAGCCATCATTGTATTTGTACCCATGGCCATCTCTGGTTATTTCAATGATATCTTCAGGAGAGATGTTTGTTGTATTTGAGTTGCTTATGATATCACGAACTTTGGTGATGTCATCTGATTCGTTGGTGTCTTCGAGACCAAATAAGATGACATTTGGATGTTTCTGTTCACATTCCATGGTGTCTCTGATGAGTAAGGAGATATTGTTTGTGGAATTATTTGAAGGGATAGTAATTGTTTGTGGCTGTGGTTTGGTGGTTATTTTTGGTTGTAGTTGTGATTGTAGTTGAGGTAGTGGTTGTGGTTGTTGTGGGATTAGGCTTGCTTGTATAGTTGTTTCAAAACGTGTTGCTAAGCGTTCTTCTATTGATTGAATGAGTGATTCTATGCTTTCAAACTCTGTTTAGCTTAGGAGAACATGATGGACATAGTTAAAAGAATGTATCTGAATTTTTAACCATATCAGCTAGACTTTTGTTTGCATTTAAGCAGGCAGGGTGGACTAGATTATCGCATAGGCAGCATTTGATGTAAATTTCGCTTTCATTGATGGTTTCAAGACATCTGAAACATGTGCAGGAGTCTGGGAGGTCATTGGTAGAGATATTTTTCTTTTGTTTTTGGTTAGGAGTTTTTGGCTGGCATGGTCAATGGCAATAGTACAATAATCAATTACAATAGCTAGTTAATGTGATAGGTAGACAATTACTTAATGAATGTTGGTAATTAATGTTAATTGATATGTTAGAGAACAAATCAAAAGTAAGGTTGCTTATTACTAAAAATCAATCAATCAATTGGTTATTCAAATCACCCTAATCAAATAATTTTGCTAAGCAACAAACAGCCTAATTTATTACAGTAATTACTAAACACACTGGTCAATTAAATTCACTAAATCACTGATTTTACTAATTAGATATTCAGTTATTACACTATATGCACTAAACACTCAATCATAGTAATCAATAAAAACAATAAATCAACTGATCATTTGATAAAAAATAATTATTTTAAAGAAATTGATTTTTTTGAGATAATGAAAGTAATGAAGTAGTATTGAGAGTTGATAAGTAAAGGATTATTGCTTTGTTTTGTTTTGCTTAGCTGTTGCTGATATCTGAGAATAGGTTTATAACCCTTAATAAACTGGCAAGAGGTCTCTTTTCCTGGGCTGTTTGAAAATAATCAGTGAGCAAGGGTTTACACTCTCTTTCTTGTTTTGTAGATTGAGCTTTTGAGATAGTAAAGATGCAAAGATGTTGAAGTGGGGATCTCTGGTCCCTTCTTCAGCAGAGATAAACAGAACAATTCACTGGGAGGCAACAGGAAACTTTTTGTTTTGATGAATGGGATTTCTGGCCCCCTCCTAGTTAATTTAAATACACTTTCAAAGTTTGTTGCTTTTAAGAGAAAGAAGCATGTAGATAGTCTTGCACTGGCAATTTGAACAGTTTATATTTTTACTGTGTAGACTCAGATTTGTATTGAGCATTCGCTCCTGTCTTCAATATACTTCTGCTTCTATTACAGGAAATAAAATTGCTTCCAATCTTCACAGGAGTTCAGTTATAATAATACTTCCCTACTTATTGAAAGTCCAAAGTTACTGTCCTTTTAAAGAGGGAGTCCAGGTTAGCAATTTGGTGAAGAGGGAAGGAAGAGTGGCAGGAGGGAAGCAGTCTGTTTCACACCCTGGCTGCAAACTTCTGAAGACCGATTCACAGCTCCCGGTGCTCACTGCCCTGCAAGGATGGGATGAATCTCACCATCTCACCACCCTGCAAGGATGATCATAGAGTCCCCAGTACTGGCGAGCCCCACCTTCTAGTAAGGATGGGTCGAATCACAGATCGTTGAGTGCTTTTGAATAGAGTGCTTTTGAATTTAGTGCTTACCGAGGAATGAGTTCTTTTCTGGCGTGCTGGTCAAGAATGGGAGGAATCGGAGATCTCTGAGTACTTTTGAATTGAGCGTTTGCTGAGGAATGGAGCTCTTTTCTGGCTTGCTGGCAAGTCTCAGGCGTTTTCCACCTCGCCAGGTGGACCTGCAGAGATTAGAAGGCTTGTCGCCTGGCGCTGCCCATGCCCACTGGAGTTCCTCATGCTGCCTCTACAGCTGCCGCCATCTTAGATCTTAAATCTAAGTTGCCCCAAAATAAATAAATAAAATAAATACAATAAATAAAATAAAATAAATATGGAGGGCCAGCAGCATGGTGCACTCTCAGAACAGTCATACAAGGAAGCCAACTTAGCAGTCATTGCCAAGGATTCCACTGCAGAATTTTGTTTGTCATTTTTCAGTGGGTCTGGTTCAGTACAACAATGGCAGGAAGACAGTTCTATTCCAAGGGAAAGTGATGTGTGATTTTAAAGTGTGTATTATTTCTTGGCATGTTACTAACAAGTGGAAAGCAGGAACACAACCAATGTCACAGTAAAGGGTTTTTTTTATGGAGTTGACTGAACAGGCTGGGAACTGATGGGAAACTATTTCTTTTTCTTGGAATCTTGCCCTTGGACTTGTTCAGGCAAGTTGCTTCCTTTTTTTTCTTGGCCAATTCCATTCTGTGCAATAAATGTTGGTAAGCAGACCATCCCGGATCACTTCTGCTTTTAATGGGGCTATAGTTCACCATGGATAAAATGAAAAAAATTATGGTTCCATACTGGCCAGGAGAGGAATGAAAGACTATCACTCTGTGCTTTTCAATCAGGCACTTCTCTGCACAGAACTGTTTCAGACTTACCTTCCTTTTGAAGGAAAGGTCACTAATAACTCAGTGGTTACTCTCTGATGATTTATAATCACATGACTAGAACATAGTGATGCTATTAATCAGAGGAAGGTGGTGACTTTGGCTAATGGATAAGCAAAGGTAAAGAGGTGGAGGTTGAAGCTTGGGGCAGCGCAGCCTGCAAGGTACCCCCTCCAACAGTAGAAACTGGGGAGGAAGCTACAGTGATGGCAGCCTTCCCATTGCTACTCAATTGGAGCATTGCTTTTTGGCTCTAGGTTTTAGTATCTATATTGAATTCAACTTGCAATCCAACTGATTTTTATATCTAGAAAGGATGGAGAGTGCCCAAATACCTATTCCTTCAGGAAACATATTGGCTTGAGCAGATCATAGTAAGCAGCAAAATATTTTGGATGGGTAACAAATATTTACTACCGGTAGGATGGCTCTTCTGCATTCTTCAGCCTCTACTATTTTTCCTCCACCTGCGCTTATTCATTTGGTCTCAAAATTGCTAACCCTGTCTCTGCCTTTCTTTTAAGGGAGATGAAGTGGATGGAAGAGCATCTTCTTTTCCAGTCTATGTTGGCTTCCCAATTATTCTGGGGAGAACTCAGAAACAGAAAACCACTTTCTAGCTAATACAATAACACAAAAACAATAGCCAGACAAACATCTGATTAGCATTGTTGAAAATATTATCATATATCAGGCCAGTATAAAATGTTAGTGGGAACATAGAGAGCGGCTGGGTGGTAGGGGAGGTAATGTGGCATTGTAAGAAAGGTTAAAGCCTGGGGTGTAGTAATGATATGTGGGAATGACTTTGGGAGACAGGAGGAAGAGCTGCAGACTAGGCAACTGTCAGATAAGAGGCAGCTAAAGTCACAGAAGAAAAAGGGACATGGCAAATGTCTCAGAAAAAAACCCTCTCTAGTTTCTTAGACTGTATAGATGAACAGAAGAGATGCATTTTCAGATTTGCAAGTTTCTGTTAATGTAACCTTGCAATAAAGCTAGAGCTAGTTTGGGATGTGCTTCTATCTGGACTATCTCACAAGGCTGATAAACACTCATGTTGAAATCCATACTAGACTTTGGAAGGATGTTGAATTCTCTAAATTATAGCATATCATAAATCAAGTAAAGATGCATAAGCAGCAATTTAATACTTTATAGCAAGTTTTCTTGGTTTTGATGCTGGAAAATGCAGTATAGGTTTATCCAAATTCAGTGATCTAAAATGTCCTTATAAATGAAAATATCAGTCTTACAGCCATGTAATATCAACAATGTCTGTGGACGTAAAATAGATATTAAATGACAAAAGCAACTTTCAGCTCTTGTGGAATTATGATTGCAATCTCAACTAAATGACTTTCCAGGAAATAAAGATCTATACTTGTGAGTACTCTGACAAACTCCATCAGTGATCATCTTTTTTGCCAATAGAAACTCCAAATTTAAGCTTTGTAACATTTCGCTGTTGTCTGAACTGTGTTTCAATATTCACATGAAAGATCTGAATTTTTCTCCATTTGGCACAGTTGTTTTGCATGCAAAATAGCTGCTTTGTATTTGGATTGTGTTTTTTTGGATGTCTTGGAAGTATTTCAAGCCTATAACTTTTCCCCTCTATGCAAGTTACCAAGTGAGCTGAAAGTATCTTCTCTGTACAAATGTCGCTCATCTATAGTCCTACCTAGAGCACAGGAAATGAAAAAGCAGGGCATCCAAGTTTTTTCCATTGAAAGAAAATTGAAAAAAACAAGCTGATGTAGCTACTTCAAATGTGTAAAAGATCAGAGAAGGGACCTTCAACCCAGAAGGAACTACTACTAAAATTCCTCCTCCTCCTCCTCCTCCTCTTTCTCCTCCTCCTCCCTGAGCAAATCATTGGTAAGTAGGGCAGAATGTTTGTTTAATTTTCATCCAAGTATCTTTTCAGAACCAGCGGTGGTATTCAGCAGGTTCTGACCAGTTCTGGAGAACCAGTAGCAGAAATTTTGAGTAGTTCAGAGAACCGGCAAATGCCACCTCGGACTGGAGATTTTACAGTATCCTTCCCCTGCCACGCCCACCAAGCCCCACCTACAGAACCTGTAGTAAAAAAATTTGAATCCCACCACTATTCAGAACCATGCTTCACATAACTTTTGGAACTGCAGACCTTTTTGTAATCTTTTCTCTGCATGCTGTTCTTTTTTTTTCTAGTGCGCTCATGTGAAGTCAGTATCCATCCCAAAGTAAATGCTGTGATGTTTGGGGCTTCTTTGAATTTGACATGCACAGTTTCATGTAGCAACTATACTGAACTGAGATGGGAAGTGGCTCTTCCATTTGTGCTCAAGAAGGGACATGGTTGGATTAATCTGTATATAGCCAGTGTGACTGAATGGTCACTTCCACTGTCGTGTTTAGTTAATTATGGAGACTTTAATCAAACCTACACCAGGGAAGTAATTTATGTTTACGGTAAGTATTTACACATTCTGTTTACCATAAATATTCCAGTAGTCAGACCTAAAAGGTATCATAAAGCTTGGGTCATATTTGGTTTCTAGAAAAAAATCTGTAGAAGCACTGTGCTTATTTTCCTCCCACCAACTATAAAATAATGGCATGTCTAATGTTGTCAGTGGAGCTCAGAAAGGAGCCATTGCAAGGCAAATAATTGAGACTGGTTCATGATCAGCTTTAGAGCCATTTCCAGCCCTCAAAAGGATTTGATATGGGAGGTTTGCAGGGTCCAACCTGGTGTAGAAAGTTAGCACCCACCTCCCTCCTAGAACATTGAACTATTTTGAGAAATACTTAAAAAGGCAGGATAAATTATTTCTCCTAAAAAAGAAATAAGAATCTTAAGGGAAACAGAAACTCGGAGCCCCAGCTCCCTGCTCCCAGCAGATATTTTGTGCCCATTGAGAAAGATTGGGCCAGCCTATCTACAAAACAAAAGACCTTCAGCTCCAGGATGATCAGATTAAGACATGACCCTTCAGGACATAATAGGATTAATTTACTACCATCTAGCAGCAGAACTCATTACATTGCACAATCTCCTAAGACATTGCATCATCGAGCAAACGTCAACCAAACTTAACTCATACAAACATGACCCCTACATGGCCCTAGGGAGTCTGACAACAGCCAATAAATATTAAATATTCTTGCAACAGGAACAGAAGGCTGTAGTTCAAAGCCCAAGAAAAGATATAAATATCCCTCATTGTCAACGCCATGTGGTCAGCTGCACTAGAACCACCCATGTGGTTCTGCTTCATCATTAAACCATCTTTCCAATCAGCCTCCATGTTGCCAGTGTCTTTCTTCAGTTTGGAACTGAACCAGATGGATATTTCTCCCAACACTGGCTTCTCCCTTTCTGGTGATCCATTGTACTTCTGCTCTAGGTGTAAACTGACACTACAAAGACCATGTAGTTCCCATCGAGTGACCTTCAGATACTTTGGGATGACAATTTCAAGAATTTCTGATCGTTATTTTCTAAGGCCTAGCATTAAGATCTTGAATCTCTTTTGGGCTGGTGGACACATTGGAAATTTTGAAAGTCTGTTGAGAACACGGAGAATGACCTTTATAGGGAAGACAATTAGTTTTCAAGGTAGGCAAGGTCAGGGGATGCTAGTTTTCAAAAGTATTGTTATGCAATTAGGAAAATTCCAACAGAAACTGAAAATATACCAAAACCTCTCTCTATTTCAACATACCCCTAACCCAATCAAGGCAGAATTGTTTTGAATTTCTTGAACTTCCTATTTCCCCAGAACTTTCCTGTAACAGATTCATGCTCTCCAGATGTGTTCTCATATCTCTGTACCAAGTGGCTGCTATGTCATGAAACAAAAAAGTCAAAAGAGGAGGAAACAATATATTGCAATTTGTTTATTAAATTAAATATGCCATCCATCTCACTCTGCAAAGTGACTCTGGGCAGCTTACAATTAAAATTATAAATATTAAAATATTAAAAGAAAAGATTGATACAGTGGTACCATCTTTTCTGTTAGTCCACCAGCTAGCTCTAACCAGGATGGGATTCAAATTTTTTAACAACAGTTCTGTTGGCGTGGCTTAGTTGGTGGGAGTAGCTTGGTGGTCATGTTATTGGCTGGGCATGGCCAACTCAATATCACTCACATCGAGGCATGCACCTCCTCGCCTGGCCTCTCATGACTGTGGGGATGCTGCAACAGTCGTAAGTGTGAAAAATGGTCATAAGTCACTTTTTTCAGTGCCATTGGAACTTTGAATGGTCAGTCCACACAAGCAAAGTACCAGCAAAGGAGGGGAAAAAAACTCCAGAGAAGTTTCTGAGACAGGAAGTCTAGTCCTTCCAAGAATGTAATAAGGGTTAAAGGAGAGGCAATTTCTGTAAGCAACACCAGAATGTTTTCTTCCTGCCTTCCTGCCTTACAGGATTAGGCCAGTAATTTCTTCTAACAACCGGTTCTCCGAACTGCTTAGAATGTTAACAACTGGTTCTAGTGAATAGGTGTGAACCGGTAGAATCCCACCCCTGGCTCTAACTTAGAGTGCCCCTATCAGGGCCCCAGGCCAACCATCAAAACATGGCTTTAAGACCTTTCTGCTTGATTATACAGCAATTTAATTTTCTACTTCTGTTGTAGTATTAAAGTAGGTTTATTAGTATACATATATAATATATGATTTTTCTCTCCCTCCAATAAGGCATAAAACTAATTTTTCTTAGCTCTTCCTTCCTTTTTTCTTTTTGGCATGGTATGTTATGCAACCTGAATGCAGGATTTGATTATCATACATGCTCAGCATTTTGCTTGCCCCAGTTCAAGATTGTATTCAGTAAGCATTTATATGTCTTGGAAATGAAACAAGAATCATTAATTTAATCTTCTTTTTAGGATGGTTATTAGGTTATTCAGAAAAGATGAATTCAAACCAAGATACTGTGAACCATAGAAGCATACATTTTACCTCTCTTGTGAGGTTGTTTCTTACCAAAGTATAACCATAGCAATACACACGTGTATATTTAGAATTTGAATCATAATCTGAAATGAATTTGCTACTTTAGTTTTCTAACTCAGATACCAGCAGAACACATTGTTCCAAAACAGGGATATTAGATCTTAGACAATGCAATTTCCCATCCATGCAATTAATACCAGGAAAAAAGTCCCTGATGGAAATCTATTGTACCAACCTATACTTTATTCTACATCTAACTTATATGTGTATCTCTAGGCATCAAGCCAAAAATTAATCAGTTTTTACAGACAAATAATTACAACCCTACCATTTCCATTTCCTTTTCCCACAATTGGGAATAAGCTATTAATCCTGATGAAGTCCATCATCCAGTTCATAGGATCACCACACCCATGGCAACAAACTTGTCTATATTGAATTGTCCTCCCTATTGCGTAAGGAAACAGGAAACTCCAGAGGAAAGCAGCAGCTTCTGACAGTGTCCTTATTTCCAAGAAGAAGCATCTATGGGTTCCATATAAGTCCTGGTGGTATTATTAGTGATTTAAAATTGAGGAAGGCTGCACTGTAATGCTTTATTTAGAAGTGGATCCATCTGTCTTGCCCCACAAATATAAAAAATAATAATAATCTGGGGTGATTGAGAGCATGCTGCGGGTGCAAAACAGATATGAGGAAGCAACTTTCCACTGTGACTTTTAGTAAAGAGGTGGTTTTACAGTGGACGTAAGCTGGTGTCTATTTTGTGGAGAAGCAGGTCCCCCTCTATCATAAGATATCACAAATTGTGAGGATGCCTGTGATATTCTGCCTGCATTGCAAATGGACCATGATCAAAAAGATGTATTGCCACATATATCTGGGACACATCTTCCCATTCTCGCAGCTGACCTGAGGCCTCCATGACAATGGCCAAATTGTTTCCATTGTTCCAAGACTAAGGGAGTCCACGTACAAGCATGCTTTGTTTTTCATAATAATGTTACTCTTCAGATCGAATCTTGGTACAACTGCCAGTCACCGTTAAATGGTTTGGGAGAAAATATTTAATTCTCCTCATACTAAATGAAACTGATCCAGTCACAGTATCAAGATACATCAGAAATAAATTAACATTTTTTTTTAGTTTTCTTCCTCCCCTCCACAAACACACACATACACTTACATATGCACATGATCCTACCTATTCAAGAGCTGGATTTCTTACTACGTGCAAGTCTATAACTCCTTTTGCAAATGGTTAAATTTTACAGGGTGCAGTCTGGGAGAAAATATAATAGGAAGACAGGTCTTCCTCTTGATCATTTATTCATTTAAATGTACATGTCTGCCCATCCTCTGGGCAGCTTACAAGTAAAAAAAAACACCTCCCCAAACAGTACAACTACTACAGAATGATCCACCTTTTATCTCATGCTTTTGGAAGACACACAAATATCCACCAAAAGGTTACTATACTCTTCCTTTCCATTTTTAATTCTCGTGTTCAGCTGTTAGTGTTACTTTTCAGTTTTACACATTACAAAGCATCTCCTCTGTACAGCCTGCTTTTTCTTACATCAAATTCAAGATGTCATATGTAATTGAGGAGTATGTGACTGATATTCTGATGTGGAAAATGCTACCTTTCTTTTTACCATTCATGATACACGGATATTCTAGTAGCCATAGAGAGTCATGGAGATAGTCTTGGGAGAAATATCCAGAAGCTATCACAACAACAAAAAAGGGGCAGAAGCTTTCCTTGAATCTCAGGAAGGGAGGTACTGTTAGAAAGAGACTCAAGCTGGCTTCTCTCTGACTCACAGGGGGATAACAGGGACAGAAAGAAGAAAACAATCAGACTTGCAAGATTCTGTTAATGTAGCCCATCTCAATAAAACCGAGTTCTAGTCTTCTTGTGAAATTTGTTTCCTGGTTCATAACTTGGAAAAGCTCACATTAGTTGAGGTGGCTTATGAGAGAAGTGGCTAACCTTATTTCTATGAGTAGCCACATGCTGGCCCTAAATAACAACATGCCAAGGGACCACAGAGAAAAAAGCGAGCTGGGTCCAAGAAAATATGAGATTAGTTAGGAGGGGAAATCCCTATTAAATACAGTACTATAGTAACTCTCTTCTCTTTCATGCCCAATTATTAAATTTGAAAATTAAAATTTAAAAATGCCATACTTTAAAAAAATATTTTGCCCTTAAATGTTGGGACCAAACCAACATGCCATCCCTTTGATAGCACACAGTAACGAAGGGATACAAAAGGACATTTCAGGGATCTGGATGGCCGCCTCCTAGGTTATAGAAGAATAGGATATGGTCCTTTGAGCAATGATGAGTGCAAGGAAAAACAGGTGTGATCTGACATTTGCAATAACTTGACGAGATAAATCCCAAGGATCATGCTTGGTGCTAATTTAGGAGGCTGAATAAGTTTCTCCACTTTAGATTTTGCACATCATGGGTTCATCCGTAACTCTTTCATTAGACAATCTAGGAAGGCTTTTACAATGAAGGGTCCTTGGTGCTCTCTGAGCTTGCTTTTCTTTTTGCAGATGCTTCATTACACTAACTAGGTAACATCATCAGTGCTAGGCTTTTACAATGTCTGGAAACGACATGTTAATACTAACAACCATGTATAATTCTTGATAGTATTGCTATCTCCAGGAGGCCAAGATTGCCTAGCTCTTTGAAGTGCTAATTTATCTTTCCAACTACTGGTCATCGTTATCTTTTGTCATTCCAAATATAGAATTCTCTACTCCAGTTATATATCCAGTTTCTGAAGTTCTGAATGATCACCTGGAAAAAATCGTGTGCAACATTTCTAGCCTGAAGGTGAAGGGCTCCCTCCCAACTCATAGCAACATTTCTCTGAGCAGAGATGGTAATATCCTGAACAGCAGCCATGGAAAACCATCAGTGGAGTACAATTTTGTGCCTAATGTAGAGCAGGATGATGGGGCTGAGATCCTCTGTGAGGCCAACCTCCTGTTGGGTTCAGAAGTGCTGAGAAAAAATGCAAATCGAACACTGAAAGTTGCGGGTAAGTTGCATTTATTTTGCATGACAGGTTAACTATTTTTTCCCCTTCAGTCTAGGAGTAGTTATTTGTTATTAGATGTCTTGTTTCTCTCTGTCAATTTATTCTAGCTTTTGAAAATCTAGGACTTGTCCTTGACAGTGAGAGCAGCATTTAAGCAATCACATCAAACCCATCTTTCTTGCCCTTCTTTCTCACAAAGGATGGTGAAGACTATTTCCCTCTTGTGGCAGGAAAATAATTTTTGTCCCATTGCTGACCAGATAAGTGAGTGTGAAGATTTCAGAAGCACTATAGGTTTCTGTAGAAACTGTTTAAGTATACATAGAATGGCAATCTTCTCTTCCACTTGACTAGTATAATTTGGCACAGAGAACATGAAGCCAGCTTTATAGTTGGTCCATGCTTGCACTTTATGTCAAAGCTAAGAGTTCTTTTGTCCAATGCTCTTAGGAACCCACCGAAATGTTTTGTTTTGGAGACATTCTAGTACACATCACTTTCCCTAATGACTGGGTAAGAGTAATGCTACACTGCATAGATCTTTTGGCCTGTCATCTATTAACTAGAGTTGTTTTTTGAGTGTAACATCTTACAGTTATTTTTTTTTTATGAACTTGGGATTCTCACTATCCAAAGATCCATAGCAGGAGGAACACTATTAGTATTGAAGTCTGGCTAGTGTTCATTTTCCTCTACTTTTTTCATTATAAAAATGCCTCTTCCAGCAGCCCATGTTTCTTTCTGTCCTAACGTGCTTCATGAACTGATCATGGAACAAAGCAATTACATGATCAGTTCATGAGATGCTGCGAGAGAAGCATACTGTGAGTATATGGGGAATTCCACAGTGAATGTAAATAAATGTTTAGAGTTCTCAGCTATTCTTTGCATCTATAGTATACAGGTGAAACTCGAAAAATTAGAATATCATGCAAAAGTTCATTTATTTTAGTAATGCAACTTAAAAGGTGAAACTAATATATGAGATAGACTCCTTAAATGCAAAGCAAGATAGTTCAGGCTGTGATGTGTCATAATTAAGATGATTATGGCTTACAGCTCATGAAAACCCCAAATCCACAATCTCAGAAAATTAGAATATTGTGAAAAGGTTCAATATTTTAGGCTCAAAGTGTCCCACTCTAATCAGCTAATTAAGCCATAACACCTGCAAAGGGTTCCTGAGCCTTTAAATGGTCTCTCAGTCTGGTTCAGTAGGAATCACAATCATGGGAAAGACTGCTGATCTGACAGTTGTGCAGAAAACCATCATTGACACCCTCCATAAGAAGGGAAAGCCTCAAAAGGTAATTGCAAAAGAAGTCAGGTGTTCCCAAAGTGCTGTATCAAAGCACATTAATAGAAAGTCATGTGGAAGGGAAAAATGTGGAAGTAAAAGGTGCAAAAGCAGCAGAGATGACCGCAGCCTGGAGAGGATTGTGAGGAAAAGGCCATTCAAAAGTGTCGGGGACTTTCACAAGGAGTGGACTGAGGCTGGAGTCAGTGCATCAAGAGCCACCACATACAGACGGATCCTGGACATGGGCTTCAAATGTCGTATTCCTCTTGTCGAGCTGCCCCTGAACAACAAACAATGTCAGAAGTGTCTTACCTGGGCTAAAGAAAAATAGAACTGGTCTGTTGCTCAGTGGTCCAAAGTCCTCTTTTCTGATGAAAGCAACTTGTGCATCTCATTTGGAAACCAAGGACCCAGAGTCTGGAGGAAGAATGGAGAGGGACAAACTGCAAGATGCTTGAAGTCCAGTGTGAAGTTTCCACAGTCTGTGTTGATTTGGGGAGCCATGTCATCTGGTCCACTGTGCTTCATTAAGTCCAGGATCAATGCTAACTCAGTTTATGAGAATAAAAAGCCTAATGATGAATGTATTCATCTGCTCCATAGACAGATAAATAGATAAGAGATAATCAGAGTTGGAAGGGACCTTGTAGGTCATCTAGTCCACCCCCCATATGGGACATATAACTGTATGGGACATATAAATTTCAAAATGCTAAAGAAAACTGTTGAGTTATCTAATGGTATAAAATTAAAACCTGGTACAAAGTATTTAAATTGCAATGTTTGCAATCAAGAAAAAAGCAAGGTAACTCCTGCAAATAAGGTAAATGGATTCAAAACCAGTGAACCATTAGAGGTTGTTTTTGCTGATATTATTGGACCTAAGAAACCTAGTTTAGGTGGAGCCTGTTACATATTAAGTATAATTGATCATTTTCCCAGATATGGTTATTGTTATTTAATGAAAACGAAGACAGAAACATACCAGCATTTTGTAAACTGGCTAAAATTTGCTGAAAGGAAAAAGAAACAGAAAGTTATTAGCTTAGTAACAGATAGTGGTACTGAATTTACCAATAGAAAATTTGAAGCCATGTTACAGAAAGCTGCCATTGAACATAAGTGTTCTGCTCCTTATAGACCACAACATAACTCATATATTGAACGTAGAGGACAAACATTACAGGCTATGGCTAGGACTATGATTTCAGATTCTGGTTTATCAGAGAAACTTTGGGGTGAAACAATAATGTGTGCTAACCATGTTTTGAATAACGTAGTGAATTCAATGACTGGTGAATTACCATTTAGTCGTTGGAATGGAAAAAAGCAGATCTCAGTTATTTATACACATTTGGAACCCCAGCATGGGTTCATATTCCCATGCAAGTAAGGCAAAAGGGACAACATAGAGCGAGACAATTATATTTCGTAGGTTATGAAGCTAATCATAGATCATTTAGATTCTGGGAGCCAGGTACTACTAATGTATATTGCAGTACAAGTGCTAAATTTCTGGACCATGTTGACCGGAGAAAGCTTGAACAGGAATATAATAAGATACAGGATAGTGTTGTTGTTGAGACTCCGTTGTTTACTGTTAATCCTAATGATAATAATATTGATGATAAGATAGTGGAGGAATCCTCAATAGAGGAATCATCAATAGAAGAACCCTCTATGACTGTAGAAGATGAGGATTTGATAGGGGAGGTAAAGGAAGAGGACATGCCAACAATATGTATTGAGTTGCCTAGGAGGTCAACTAGGGAGAGAAATCCACCTGACAGATTTCAAGCTAGCATTGTATGTCAGGTTAATACAGAACCTTCTAATTTCAATGAAATAAAACTGTATCCTACAAAGGATCAGATAGCTTGACAGGAAGCTATGAATAGGGAGTTAAAATCGTTAAAGGTTTTAGAGGTATATGAGGATGTAAAGTTACCACTAGGTGAGTGTGCAATAGGTTGCAAATGGGTGTATAAGATAAAGACTGGTGTGGATGGGACTATTACCCATAAAGCAAGATTAGTTGCTCAAGGATTTGCTCAGTCAGATAAGGACTATGATGAAATGTTTTCACCTAGTCTGAGATCAAATACATTGAGAACAGCATTAGTTTGGGCAGATAAGAATATGTAAAATAAACCATGTAGATGTTGAAACAGCATATCTACATGCACCTTTACAACATACCATCTATATGAAAAAGCCATTAGGTTTAAAGGATGATGGAAAAATTAATTATTGGAAATTAAAGAAAAGTCTTTATGGTCTAAAGCAATCCTGTTATGAATGGAATAAATGTATTGTAAAGGAATTAGTTTCAATAGGTTTTGAAGCTGGTATAGCTGATCTTTGTCTGTTCCAAGAGGAAAAGATGATTTAATTTCTCTATTACTGTTATTTACAGATGACATAGCAATTATAACTAAAAATGAACAAGACGCAAATGATATTGTTTATAGATTACAGAAAAAGTTCAGGATTAGAAATTTAGGGGAGATTAAGCATTATTTGGGTCTTGATATAGTGAAAACAAATAAAGGTTTTAAAATTTCACAAGCCAAGAAGATTATCCAATTATTAAAATGCTATAACATGGAGCATTGTAAATCTGCTAAAATACCAATGAGTAAGGAATTTACACATAGTGATATCAAAAGTCCTATGTTAGATAAGGAAATATATCAATCCTTAATCGGTAGTGTATCATATCTGGGCAATTGGTCTAGACCAGATATATCTTACAATGTAAACCAATTGGCTAGATATTGAACCAAATGAAAGGCATTGGCAAGCAGCTAAGTGAATACTTAGGTTTTTAAAACACACAATCCATTATTCATTATATTTAGAACCAAATAATGAATTAGTGTTAACTGCATATGCTGATGCAAGTTTTGCTACTGATATAATGACTCGTAAGTCAACATCAGGTATAGTGGTAATGTTGGGTAATGCTTTAATAGGATGGAAGTCTATTAGGCAACAATATATTAGTTTATCTACTATGGAAGCGGAATTCTCATGTTTATCATTAATGTGTACAAAATTGATATATTCTAAACAATCGTTGAAGGATATTGGAATTACTGTACGTGATCCATTTATTGTTTATGAAGACAATCAATCTACAATTAGTATGGCTACTAATTTAGCTGTTAAAACAAGGTCTAAACATACTGATTTGAGATATTTGAACGTTAGACAGTGTGTTCAAAATAAATTAATTCAGTTAGAATACTGCATGACTGAACATAATATTGCCGATCATTTCACGAAAGCTCAAGGTGCAATTAAGTATAAAGAATGTTGTGAGAATTATGGTTTAAAGATGTAATGTATTATATATTGACCTACCCAAAGGGAGAATGTTAGGAATCTGTCCACCAATTAGTTGGGTTGGCAATATATAAACCAATAATTTGATTTGTACTATGTTCCGATTAGTTGATTGTATTGCGAATTGCCATAAGAGGGAGCTAGAGATCATGGCTTGCTCTCTTTGACATTCTGTCTCTCTGACATTCTGTTGCTATCTAAAGTTCTTTGTTGTATTTATGCTGTGCTTATACTTTGATATCTTTGTTTACTGTAAATGACAAAGGCAACCGGTAAGAAGACTTTGTAATTGGATATTATTTGGACTGTAAAACGTATATGACCTGGACCGTTTACTGGACTGTGCTATTTCTTAAAGTAAATTATACCTCAGTTTAATGTATCTGTTTGTGGCTTTATAATTATTCATAACTACTCTCATAAACGTTTTCATGTGCATATCCTTGTTACACAAGGGTTATTCTGTACATATCATAACACGTCTACCAGGAGATTTTGGAGCACTTCATGCTTCCTTCCGCAGACGAGCTTTATGGGGATGCTCACTTCATTTTCCAGCAGGACTTGGCATCTGCCCACACTGCCAAAAGCACCAAAACCTGGTTCAATGACCGTGGGATTACTGTGCTTGATTGGCCAGCAAACTTACCTGACCTGAACCCCATAGAGAATCTATGGGGCATTGCCAAGAGAAAGGTGAGAGACATGAGACCGAACAATGCAGAAGACCTGAAGGCCGCTATTGAAGCATCCTGGTCTTCCATAACACCTCAGCAGTGCCACAGGGTGATAGCTTCCATGCCATGTTGCATTGAGGCAGTAATTGCTGCAAAAGGGGCCCAAACCAAGTACTGAGTACATATATGCCTGCTTATACACTGCTCAAAAAAATAAAAGGAACACAAAAAGAAGACATCCTAGATCTGAATGAGTGAAATATTCTTATTAAATACTTTATTCATTACATAGTTGAATGTGCTGACAACAAAATCACACAAAAATTATCAATGGAAATCAAATTTAGCAACCCATGGAGGTCTGGATTTGGAGTTACACTCAAAATTAAAGTGGAAAAAACCACTTGCATTAGGAGGAACCCAGGGCCAATCGCACCAACATATGGTCTCACAAGGGGTCTGAGGATCTCAGCTTGGTACCTAATGGCAGTCAGGCTACCTCTGGCGAGCACATGGAAGGCTGTGCGGCCCCCTAAAGAAATGCCACCCCACATCATTACTGACCCACTGCCAAACCGGTCATGCTGGAGGATGTTGCAGGCAGCAGATGTTCTTCACGGCGTCTCCAGACCCTGTCAAATCTGTCACATGTGCTCAGTGTGAACCTGCTTTCATCTGTGAAGAGCACAGGGCGCCAGTGACGAATTTGCCAATCTTGGTGTTCTCTGGCAAATGCCAAATGTCCTGCATGGTATTGGGCTGTAAGCACAACCCCCACCTGTGGACGTTGGGCTCTCATATCACCCTCATGGAGTCTGTTTCTGACCATTTGAGCAGCCACATGCACATTTGTTGCCCACTGGAGGTCATTTTGCAGGACTCTGGCAGTGCTCCTTCTGTCTCTCCTTGCACAAAGGCAGAGGTAGCGGTCCTGATGTTGGGTTGTTGCCCTCCTACGGCCTCCTCCACATTTCCTGATGTACTGGCCTGTCTCCTGGTAGCGCCTCCATGCTCTGGACACTACGCTGACAGACACAGCAAACCTTCTTGCCACAGCTTGCATTGATGTGCCATCCTGGATGAGCTGCACTACCTGAGCCACTTGTGTGGGTTGTAGACTCCGTCTCATGCTACCACTAGAGTGAAAGCACTGCCAGCATTCAAAAGTGACCAAACCATCAATCAGAAAGCATAGGAACTGAGAAGGGGTCTATGATCACCACCTGCAGAACCACTCCTTTATTGGGGATATCTTGCTTACTGCCTATGCTTTCCACCTGTTGTCTATTCCATTTGTACAACAGCATGTGCAATTGATTGTCAATCAATGTTACTACCTAAGTGGACAGTTTGATTTAGCAGAAGTGTGATTGACTTGGAGTTACATTATATTGTTTAAGTGTTCCCTTTATTTTTTTGAGCAGTGTACTTTTCAGAGATCCGATATTGTTCTATGTACAATCCTTGTTTTATTGATTGCATGTAATATTCTAATTTTCTGTGACTGTGGATTTGGGGTTTTCATGAGCTATAAGCCATCATCATCACAATTATGACAAATCACAGCTTGAACTATCTTGCTTTGCATGTAATGAGTCTATCTCATTTATTAGTTTTACCTTTTAAGTTGCATTACTGAAATAAATGAACTTTTTAGCACGATATTCTAATTTTTTGAGTTTCACCTGTATATCCTTTACTAAACAGTCTAGTGTTCATTCCACAGATTTTTAATGACAAATCCTTATTGACAGAAAATAATACAAAATACCTGATAGGAAAATGATGCCTGAAGAAAGGACAGAGAAATGGACCAGTTTTGCTTGTTTGGATTTCTGGGCTGTCAATCAATGCTCTACATCAGTGGTAGTCAACCTGGTCCCTGCCTCCCATTAGTGGGCGTTCCAGCTTTCATGGTGGGAGGTAGGGGTTTTGTCCCCTACTTTATAAATCACCATTACTGTGGAACCAGTGGGCGGTTAGAGAAAACTTTACTACTAACAGAGATACAAAAGTGGGCGGTAGGTATAAAAAGGTTGACTACCCCTGCTCTACATGAAATGGTAGGCAGGACTCACCTTGTTTATTCCTTTTTTCAGCTAGCCCTTATAATGTCAGCATATCGGCCACTCATGTGACTTATAAAGTGGATGCAAAAATTATGGTGACATGTAATGCTAATGGAAAACCCAATCCAGAATATTCCTGGGAACTTCCCTCCAAAGTTAATGTGGAATTCTCAAATAGCAACAAGACCGTAACAATTAATTCAGCGAAGGAATTTCACAACGGGACTTATCGTTGCCTAATACATAATGTTTATGGCAAGAATTTAGCACAGATTGACATTGTCTTTGAAGGTAAGATGAATGTTTTCATTTTCAGATTTGCACATTTTTCCTTCTTTTATTTATTTATATCCATGTTTAATATTTTCAACTAAACATTTGACTTGCAAATTTATAGGTGGGGGGACAATTTTGTGTATGTGTGAATGTGTGTATGTGAGTGTGTGTGTGTGAGAGAGAGAGAGAGAGAGAGAGAGAGAGAAAGAGAGAAAGAGAGAAAGAGAGAGAGAGAGAAATTCTGAAGAGGAGCAGGAGAAATATTACCACAGAAGTTGGAGATAGCAATCTCACCAACTCTGTGGTTTCCTCAGTCAAAGAATTAAATGGGGTTTTGGTTGAATTGGTTAGAGAAATATCAACAAAATAGCAAAATGCAATTACATACGTGCAGCAAGTTGGCAAGCTCTTTTATAACAAGGTCCAAGCCATTTCTTCTGTTCTATTGCAGGGAAGTCTCGCAACTGGGTTATAGCCCCGGTGATAACAATGTTAGTATTGGGCTTAATCATCATTGGTGGAGTCTTTTACTTTTGCCGAAAACGATCACTTTAAGAGAGGACAGATCAGGATTCCTTTGGGATAAAGAGGCAGAATTTGCAGGGGATCCCTTTTGAGCTACAGCAGAAGCCGGAATGAGAAGGAATCTTAGTTCTCATTCCCAAGTCTACACAGCAACAGAGGCAGAATTTGGATAATCTCCTCCATGGTGCCTGCTTGACATTCAGCTGCTACTGAAACCAGAAAATGTTCCTCTGAGCAGCTGAGGACTGTTATAGGAACTGGAACATATGCCAAACCAAAGCAAAATGTTGGATACCTGTATCAGATAGGAGATTCAGCTACCTGAGTGCAATACAGTTGGAAATAGGGAAAAATGTTTCTAGTTCTTAGAGCTGAGCATCTGTCTATCTATTTATCTATCTATCTATCTATCTATCTATCTATCTATCTATCTATCTATCTATCTATCTATCTATCTATCTATCTAATTATATGATTATATGGATTATACCTACTGAAATATCAGAATGTGAAAATGGATCTCCAGTGACCGCAGGTAGGATTCTTTAGTCTTCCCCAGAGTTATCAAAATTTGAATAATGTATGCAAATTAACACAAATAACACGTTTTAATTCCCTATTGGATTTAGACTTCTACAGTCAATATATTATAAAATTGAGATTGTCTATATTTTCTAAACAGATCTACTTTGTCCTTCTCCCTTTCGCTCTGCTTTTGCTCTGCTGCAGCTCATACAGGATGCCCTGTGTTAATTTATAAGAAAAGTTTACAAAATTTCACCTTTCATTGAAATAATCTTAGCCCTTGGATGCAATCTTATGCAAAGTACCAGAGAAGTGAAAGTAGAAATTATGACTATCTATTTTTAAATTGTCTGCCATTTATGGATGGGGTTTTTTTCATTTTGCTTCTATCAATAAAAAGACTTTATTTTAAAAATTTTTAGACTTGTCGAAGTCTGTACTGTTCTTTGCAACTGAAGGGTCTGCTTGAAAAAAAAAAAGGCTTTTTTTTGTGAGGTGTGTCCCCTGGAGAAGAGGAAAGCAGTTTGGTCAGGCCAATCTAGGACAAATTACTTATCCAGGAAGGAATTTTCCTTGATACTTTTAAATCAGTGGTCTCCAACCTGGTGGGGGACCGGTGGACCGGTGGGGGAGGGGGAAAGGGGATGGTTTTGGGCGAGCAGCAGGTGCGCCTATGAGGCTGTGCAACTCCATTTGCATGTGTGCCCACCACTCACGTAACGTGCCTGCTCCCCCACTGCTTGCACAGCCCGGTTCTGAATGAGCCATGGCCCTATACCTGGGGACCCTATACCTGGGGGTTGGGGACCCCTGTTTTAAATCATTGAAGGCCAGAGTATTACCTCGAGGATCAATGGAATACCAATGATGGGATGAAATCTCCAGGTGGGTATTTTTTTTACATTTTCTATATTTAAGGCAAGGATGTCCAACCTTGGCAACCATGCTGGTTGGGGAATTCTGGGAGTCGGAGTCCACAAGTCTTAAAGATGCCAAGGTTGGACACCCCTGCTTTAAGGCAAAGCAGGAGAGCAAATTCTAACAGAAGCTCAACATAATTACAGTTTGTAAACCACGCCAGAATCACTTAAGTGAGATGGGTGGTGTAGAAATGTGATAAATGGATAAACAAACACATTTTATAGCCTTTATTTTTGGCTCTCAAAAATGGACCATTTGTGCTGCCCAATTGAGTAGTTCCAAAATAGGACTGGGGCGGGGCAACATGGGTTTGCCATTCCTGATTGTCTCATGGCCTCAGGGCACATACAAATATTAAACATGAAGCCCAATTAAATGGTCAGATAAGTTCCATCACTGAAAAAGGAAGTTTGGGTTGGGATACGCAGTGACCTTTTAATACCTGAAACAATCCACCCTAAGCCCAGCGTTCAGCCCCAATGCCTCTTCCTTGCCATTGAAAGACTCTCAATCAGAAAAGCTTTGGGGAGGCGGTTGCTACCTGCCAATTATGGAGAACCCTAGCCTATAACCAGAAGTGGAGAAAGAAAGAAACGGATCAACTGACTGAAACCTATTTCTGATAGAAAAAAAAACATTTAAAGAAAAAAGAGGCTACTTTAATATGCAAGATGGTAATTCATATTAGTTATTTGTGGTATCATCTCCTTTTTGGTCAAGGAACAGCCAGAGGTCACTTTTCCACATCAAATACAGGTGGAAAAAATTTACACTTCCCATCTTCTCCAGCCTCATGTCACACTTTAAACCAAATCAGTCTTTTTTTTCCTCCCCCAGAAAAAGCAAAGCTGTTTTAGGGGGGTTACATGAGGGCCCTTTCATGCTCCAAATCAACTTTTTGCTTTTGAACCCACAGGGTCCTAATAAGAACCATGAACAGGAGCATCCTACGGTGTAGTTTTCATTTGCCTTGCATAGGTTTGCCACATGGTGGAGCTATACTGTTACAGGAAATTCAGTGTGAATCCTTGTCCTGTACAGTTGTGGCAAATGAGTCAGTGTAATCTAAGGGACTTTCCCTGTGGTTTTCCAGAGTGCTGGGTGCCAATGTCCGCCATTGAGAGCCGATTGCTGTTTCCGGTTGAGGGTGATGTGAGTTGAAACCTCTCTTATCTGGAAGGCCCCTGCTTGGGGAAACCCATCAGAGGCTAAGGGACTTCCATTACCACAGGGACATTTGGCTGAGGGAAGAAGGAATTTCATGTAAATAAGCCGAAATGCATTAGGTAATGAGAAGCAATCCTAGCTGGACAAATTCCTTATCACTTCTCTTGGACCCCATTTATAGTCCTGGCAGATGATTCATTCACCAAATTGGCTCTCTAGCACCAATTTTTTTTCTATAGTTCATTTTCCCTCAGGTTCTTGTACTGTGTTACAAGTTTCTCTAGTATAGGATTGGTGGGTTTTTTAAAAAACATATTTACCCATCAGATGATCACTTTTGCAGTATGACTACTGAATCAGATCTTGGTTCCTAAATCTGAAAAAATTCCTCGACCCAGTTTTTCTGGCAGATAAAATGTTTTCAGACTGTGACTCTAATCAGGTTTATTTTCTTTGGTGTGACAGGTTTGTTGGAGAATTAGGCAATAATGGCATCTTGTCTCTCTTTCTACAGCAATGTTCTCAACCTTGACAGTTTTAAGGTATGTGGACTTCAACTCCCAGAATTCCCCAGCCAATGCAAACACACACACACACACACACACACACACATATTTTCAATTGCTTTTTGACTTTCACAGCAAACGC
Source organism: Bungarus multicinctus (assembly GCA_023653725.1). Taxonomy (NCBI): domain Eukaryota; kingdom Metazoa; phylum Chordata; class Lepidosauria; order Squamata; family Elapidae; genus Bungarus; species Bungarus multicinctus. Next base: position 160,673,954 of record CM042834.1, read on the forward strand.
AAAAGCAAGCAAGCAAGCAAAAACAAGTGGAGCACCTGAAATATTAAGACCTTGATTTTTTATCCTTATGTCTCTGTAATCCATGAGAATTGGTGTTAAATATTGTGAAAAAGAGTTCAATAGTTTTTTTTTTTATGAAATGGATCTTCACTGTTTCTTTCTTAAAAGTAGCCGTGTTGATTTTAGTGGTAGAGAGGTATAACCCCCTCCCATTTTTGGGGATATTGCTAGTTTTGAGGTCAGATTTGTCCACACTGATTTCCTGGACAACTAATCAATTGGATAAAGTCGGATCAAATTGGCATTGTTTGATAGATTACCATGCATATCCGACTGGGAAATGTGCAAGGATATTGCTTTTGTGTTTGCTGTGAAAGTCAAAAATCAAGCTGCCCACTGCAGCATAAGAAAATGAGCAAAGTGATTATTCAATAATAAATGTCTTCATTTTTCAGGACCATTAATGCTCTTCGTTATATTTCTATGTGTATATATAAATAGACAAAAATCATAGGCGAGGGCAGGCAAGGTGGCAAGTGTAGTATCCATCATCAAAGCCTTCAGTCATTAATGACTAGTTAACTTTCTTTTTCTGTGTCCTCCTCCTCTCCCATCATAGTTTTATACCAACAACTTGCAGATATCTGTTTTCAATTCTATTTAAATGAGTGGTATTCTTGTTCTTTCTTCCGCCGTGCAACAAATGAGGTTTCTCCATAATGTACTTGGTTTCCCTTTCAAGTTACTCATTCGGTCATGGTTTTTCTCTGGCTACACTATATCTTTTGTGTAAACATTTCCTAAAAATATTTCTAAAGGAAAAGAGAAATGATTCATGTAGAAGCATTAGCCAACCTGGGAATGTTGGTGGAATATTTGTAAGGTTAACATTATCCTTACCGGAGGGTCAAGTTTTCCTATAGACATTTTATTTATATATTTTATTTATTTGATTTGTTAATCGCTTACAAGATACAAGTATAAGAATAAACATGGTTTTGAATATATGAGATAGATACTTATAAGAAAAAAACCCAATAGGACAGGGATGGTAGGCACGATTGGTGTGCTTATGCACGCCCCCTACAGACCTCTTAGGAAGGGGGTGAGGTCAATAGTAGACAGTCTAAGGTTAAAGTTTTTGGGGTTTGGGGAAGAAACCACAGAGTCAGGTAGAGTATTCCAAACATTAACCACTCTGTTGCTGAAGTCGTATTTTCTGCAGTCAAGTTTGGTGCGGTTAACCTTGAGTTTGTATCTATTGTTTGCTCTTGTATTGTTATGATTGAAGCTGAAGTATTCATTTGCAGGTAGGACATTGCAATGTATGATTTTATATACTATATTTAGATCGGACCAAAGGTGGTGTAGTTCAGGTGGTGTAGTTCTAGGTTTTCTAGGTCTAGAGTTTTAAGTCTAGTGGCATAAGGTATTCTGCAACGAGTAGAGGAGCAGAGAACTCGTCTTGTGAAATATTTCTGGACTTTTTCAATTGTGTTAATATCAGAAACATGATATAGGTTTCAGACTGGTGAGTTGTATTCAAGTATAGGTCTAGCAAATGTTTTGTACGCTCTAGATAGTAGTGTGATATTACCAGAGAAGAAGCTACATAGGATTAGGTTAACAACTCTTAATGTCTTTTTGGCTGTGAAGTTACAGTGGGCTCTAGCACTTAGATCATTAGAGATGAGTACTCCAAGGTCCTTGACAGAGTTTGAATCATCAACAAGGTCTTGATTATTTAGCTTGTATTTTATTTTCTGACTTGTTTTGCCAATATGTAAGACAGAGCATTTATTTGTTGAGATTTGAAGTTGCCATTTGATTGACCATTCTAATACATAGTCAAGGTCTTTTTGGAGAGTAGTAGTGTTGTCTGTGGTGTTGAATAGCTTTACATCATCAGCGAAGAGAACACAGTTGCTCTTAATATGATTACAGAGGTCATTTATGTAGAGTATGAAGAGAGTTGGTCCTAAAACACTGCCATGGGGGACACCACTGTTGACAGGTACAGAATTTGATAGGACGCTCCCAATTTTGACCATTTGTTGTCTGTTTGACAGGAATGCTTCTATCCAGTTATGTAGGTGTATAGAGATACCATAAGATTTTAGTTTTAGGAGTAGTTTGTCGTGTACCACTGAATCAAAGGCTTTACAGAAGTCTATATAGATTGTGTCTATTGCTTTGCCGTGATCGAGTTGTGTAGTCCATAGGTTTTTGCAGTGTAAGAGTTGCAGATTACAGGATAGTTTTTTCCTGAAACCAAATTGTTTATTAGAGAGTAGGTTGTTTGTCTCTAAGTGGAGGATGAAGGATTGGTTAATAATTGATTCCATGACTTTACAGGTGATACAGCATAAGGAGATTGGTCTGTAATTTTCAACTAGGCTGGGGTCTCCCTTTTTGAAGATGGGGATGACCCTGGCTTTTGGCAAGGAGCTGGTCCTGAAAGATTTTTCAAAGATTATGCTTAGAGGTTTGGCTATGGAAGTGGATAGCTTTTTAAGAAGTAGGCACATATTTTATCCGGTCCAATAGATAGGGATGGTTTTAGATTGTGCAGTGCTTTTTCAACAATGTCTTCTGTAAAACCGATATGTATTAGATCATTGTAGTTGTCTGTGGTTCGACTAGGAAGTACTGGGCTTGATCCATTGCTGTTTACAAATACTGAGCCAAAGAATGTGTTAAACAGGTTTGCTTTGATGGTATCATTATTGCAGTCTTTGCCATTAGGTCCTTTCAGGGGTGGGATGGACCTTGAGTCTTATAGTTTGTTGTTTAAAAAATTGTAGAAAGCACGGGTGGAATTTGTGCATAGAAGGTTTTCTTCTTGTTTAATGTGATAATTAGTGCATTCAGTTTTTATCTGGTGGAATAAATTTTTGTATTGGCTTTTGAAGTTGGCAACGTGATCAGATTTGTTTTTTCGCCAAAGTGATCTCTTTTTGTATTGAAGCTTGTTATAGGTAATCTGGTTTTCCTGGTTTTGGGAGTTGTTATTGGTACATATAGATTGATGGCTCTTTTGATTTCTAGTAAGAATATGTTGTAATGGACTTCAACAGTATTGCATCCACTTAATAGAAATTGCCAATCAAGGGAAGAGATTGTTGATTATAAGATCATAGTTGTCTTTTTTGAAGTTATAATTGGGGATTTTGTCATTGTGATCATTTTTGTGTGGACGAATGTTGAGACAAAAGTCAATCATGTTGTGGTCACTGTTGGAAAAGGGTTCTTTAATTTGTATTCCGTAAATTGAATTTAAACTATAACATTCCAAAAACTTTTTTGTTTCTGATAGTCAAAAACTTGCACAAATATATGAAATGGTTGTTCCTGTTCCCCCTTCGTTTGGTTTCCATTTGCATCAAAGACACAAGCGTCAAATCTGCACCACGTTCTCAGAATAAGGAACTATTTCTGGCTCAGGCTGCTTGCTATGCACAGACAGTGCAGTTATTAGAAAGTACTTCTCAAAGTTAGTTTTTATCCAACTGGAAATCAACAGTATGAGTATCAGCAATAGTATTTTGATTTTATGTGCCGCAAAGTCTGCACGATAGTGCTCTGGTTAAAATAAAAAATAAGCACAGGAGTGCAAGATGTTCCCCTTTTGTTCATTGACACATACAGAAAAGGAGTGGAGTTTGCATCACATTAGAACAAAACCACTTTTTATCATTTGCTCCCCGTTGATTCTCTGCCCACCACCCACAAATACTGCTATTGATAAGCACTTATATATCAGTTCAGGGCAAGATCTATTTTTCACTCCACCCCAATATCCATGAAACCTGAATATACCTCATTTGTCTCCAGTTATATCATTTGCATTGCTATACAGTTATGATAGAAATGGATCCAAATGATGTAATAGGGTGCAGACTCACGAGCTGTCTAAATATGTCTCAGAAACAACAGTCTGGTTTGTTTGTGTGTGTGTGTGCGTGTGTGTGTATGAGAAGTTCACTTGAGTCTTTTGATTTGAAGGCTGTGACATTGAGGTTTCTCTTCAGGTTTTTTGATGTTATTGGCTAAGGTTGTGTTACCTGTATGGATTGGATGCCCAGTTTAACTAGAAAAATAGTTTTATTTGCCGGGGAGAAAATTAATTGATTGATTGATTTACAAGCTAAAACCATCTTACAGAGAAAGAAGCTAGAGCAGATCTTTTCAGGATTGCAGGTCTTCTCCAGTTTGCTTTATTACAAAGGCATGGCTCCTCTTTTTATCAATCCCAGATTTCCTTGTATTTCAGTTTAATGGATGATTCCACACCCTATGTGAGAGGAAAATGTCTTGCTGTCTATGTATTTCATTAAGTATAAAAATAATTTCGTATAGAGGTAATCCTCGACTTACGAACACAATTGAGCCCAACATTTCTGTTGTTAAGTGAGACATTTCTTAAGTGAGTTTTGCCCCATTTTACGATCTTTCTTGCCACAGTTGTTAAATGAGTCACTGTAATCCAGACTGAATGGTGGTACCTCAAATCAATATACTTCCAACGCTGCTGTACATACCATATTTCAAACCTTTCCTGTAAATATATTAGACAATAAATGATCAAGCAGACAAAACTGGAATTGATTAATTAACTAAGCCAAAGAACAGTAGCAACAGTTTATGTAAGAAAATAATTACCATCTTTGAAATTATATTTTTCAAGGAGCACATGAGCTCACACTATTTCTTTAATTTGGAAGACTCGGCAAAATATTGACAGTCTTATTTTAATAAATTTGCTTTTTTTAAAAGAAATCTTGTAAAATGGCATGGTTTCTAAGGTCTAGAAACACTAGAAATACAAGCAGATAACTTTACTTCTCTTTGGAAGAAGTATGGGAAATCTGGATAGGAATGTAGATAGTATTATACGGATAGTCTTCATGATAGCTAAAAAGAGTTCTTTCTGTTTGAATACAAAGGCTTGTTTCTTAAACTTTTTTATCATTATCATTTAATCCAAATAAGAATCTCTCTCTCTCTCTCTCTCTCACACACACACACACATATAAAACACGCTCTCATATATATATATGAGAGAGAGAGAGAGAGTTTATGAAATAAGCCTTATGACTAAACAAAAGACCGAGTGTAGGTTAGATTTGCTACATATATTAAGTGATAAGAGTAAAAAGCAGAAAACTGAGAAGGGCTTATATTTGTTCTCTCATTAGTTAAACAAATTACTGCTCAGCATTGAAAAATGCTTGATAATCATTCAGTTCAACTGTAGCTAAGGAAGAAAGATTTTTTTTAATACTTGAGAGACAAAATAGAGAAATATATCTTTATGAGGAACAATGTGATTTTGTTAAGCAAGCAGTTAAGTACAAAGATTATCAGGATTTGTAGAAAATAATGACAGATTTCTATCAAATATGAAACAGTTGTATAAATAATATTATACTGGACTTACATCTCCACAATGAAATAAAACGAATTATCATCCAACAGGGGATTTTATTGCCTCTAGCAGCTCAAACTCAGGCATCAGTCCAACATATATTGTAATAAAGACAAAAGCAAATGATTTCCATTTCTCAGAAATTTCCTTGAGCTCTTTAAGTTAGTACTTCAGTTGCCTAGGGCCTAACTGTCTCCTTGTTTGGTTTTCTGTTTATAATATTGTAATAATAGTTGTGCATTTTAATGTGCTTTGCCATTCTTTTGTATAACAATAACACTGATAACATCCGTTCCTGTAATTGCTTGGATTCTTTGCAAACCCTTTCACTGTGTAAAGAAGATCTTGCTGCTAAAGGCTTCTCGGATCTTGTTCAATAAAATGATCAACTTTTTTACAATGAGAAGGAGGACACAAATAAATTGAAGAAAAAAAACAAAGCCACTTGCACATGGTGCACTCTTGCACGCTGCGCACTCTCTCAAAACAATTCTCCTGTGTAGAGCACATGCGTCTCATAATCATGTCTCACCACACTGTTCCGAGCCTTGAGGAATCGTCATGTCAAATACAAATACGTCACATCACACACAATGGATCGGATCGGCATCGATCAAATAAGGAGATTTACAGATTAATCTTCAAATATCAAAAAGGAGGACATGTAGGAGGACACTTTTCGAGGGAAGACAGAACTTACAAAAGGAGGACTGTCTTCCCTAAAGGAGGACGGTTGGTCACCTTATGTTCAGTCCCCATGAGGATGTCATTATGGGCTGTCCTGGCCTTGGGAGGTTAAAGTCTAGTTTCTGCCATGGCCATTTGGAAGAATCACCAAGTCCTCTGGAGAAATGTGTCTTCTGACTTGATTCACTTTTTGACAGCTTCTTTCTTAATTGAACTCTGTTCTTTTGTTTTAAGTCCATTGTGACACCATGTCTGGTCAGTCATCTACATATATTATGATCACCTTTAAGAAATCAAATGATCAGTGGACAGTGAGTTTCCCACGAATGCATTTCTGAGAAATACAGGTAGCCTTGACTTACAATCACTCATTTAGTGACTGTTCACAGTTACACTGGCACTGAAAAAAGTGACTTATGACTGTTTCTCACACCCCCATAGTCACAAATTCGGACACTTGGCAGCTTGCTCATATTTATGATGAGTGCAGTGTCTCAGGGTCATGTTCAGTGGTGCGTTTCAAATATTTTTACCGCCGCTTTGGTGGGTGTGGTTTGGTGGGTGTTTGCACATGTGTATATACTTTGCGCATGTGCGCACACCAAATGCACACTTTGCGCAGGTGCAGAGGTTTTCTGACTCACCTCTTGCAAGCCTGCACTCTCCCTGTCGCTTCAGCAGCTGCCATGTGGCAATCCGCTTGCCGTGCAAAGCAGCTGCGCTTCAAAAGCAGGACATAAAGGTTAGTATGGGAGCCCGGGTAGGTGGGTGAGCCCAATAGCAGAGTGTCGGAGAGAACCGGTTCGGTCTCCACTGCTCATTGGTGCAGATCCGGGCCGAACCAGTAGAATACCACCACTGGTCATGTGATAATCTTTTGTGACCTTCTAACAAACAAAGTCAATGGGGAAACCAGATTAACTTAACAATCAGGTTACTAACTTATCAACTGCAATGATTCACTTAACAACTGTGGCAAGCAAGGTCATAAGGAGGGCTAACCTCTCTCAACAAATGTTTTGCTTAGCAACATAATGTAATTTTGGGCTCGATTGTGCTCCCTCGATGTGGGATTAAGTCTTCAGTTGCATTAGAATGAGTAGTTGTAGTAATGTTTTTACACTTAGGCAAGAAAAACCAAATGCACAGGTATACCTGATTGTACCTGGATCAACAGCAATAACTGAGGGATCTAGGAGTCCTAGTGGGCAATCACTTAAATATGATCCAGCAGTGTGCTGCTGCAGCCACAAAAGCCAAAGCTGACCTAGGTTGCATTAACAGAGGGGTAGAATCAAGATCACATTAAATGTTAGTATCACTTTATAATGCCTTGGTAAGACCACACTTGGTATATAGCATCCAAGTTCGGTTGACATGATATTAAAAAGATGTTGAGACTCTAAAAAGAGTGCAAAGAAGAGCAGCAAAGATGATTAGGGGACTGGAGGCTAAAATACATGAACAGTGACAGGAATTGGGTATGTCTAGTCTAGCAAAAAAAGGACTGGGATGACATGATAGCAGTGTTGCAATATTTGAAGGACTGTCACAAAGAAGATGGGGTCAATCTATTTACCAAAACACCAGAAGGCAAGACAAAAATAATGGATGGAAACTAATCAAGGAGAGAACTAGTTTAAAACTAAGGAGAAATTTTCTGACAGTTAGAACAATTAATCAATGGAACAGCTTGCCTCCAGAAATTGTGGGTGCTCCATCACTGGAGGCTTTTAAGAAGAGATTGAACAGTCAATTGTCTAAAATGGTATTAGGGTCTCTTGCTTGAGCAGAGGATTGGACTAGAAGGCCTCCAAGACCCCCAATTCTATTATTCTGTAAGAGCTGTGCTAGCCTAGGTGACAAAAAATCAGAACGCATCTGGCACAGAGGTGGATATTCAGCAGGTTCTGACCAGTTCTGGAGAACCGGTAGCAGAAATTTTGAGTACGGAGAACCGGCAAATACCACCTCTGACTGGCCCTGCCTCCACCTATTCTCTGCCTCTCAAGTCCCAGCTGATCGGCTGGGTCTTCTTTGGTTGCCCTGCACAAGAGAACAGAGCTGGAAAGCAGGTTAATGGGATGGGGAGGGAATAGGGATTTTACAGTATCCTTCCCCTGCTATGCCCACCAAGCCATGCAGAACCAGTAGTAAAAATTTTTGAATCCCACCACTGATCTGACAACACCTTGTTCAAATAAATACATAAATAAAGTATGCTGGTTGACAAATTTGCTGTCAGAAACTTCTGATTTTATTGCCTCTAAGAGTTCCTTAACATGCTTCTTAAACAAAAATAATATTTACCCCAAATGCCTCATTCTGCAGAATGACAGAAGTACCATAATGTGATATTCTTCCTGGACATTTTTATAGAGGAATAAATAAGATTTTATCAAGGAACAAAGGCATACTAGGGGAGTTGCCAAGATCCTCAGTTATGGCAAAGAGAACAAAAGACTTCTGTTCTTATTTTACCTGAGATAATGCCCCTTTCATCTATTTTATTTGATTTTTTTGACATATTAAGTTTGGCCCAAGATCTTTAGAAGCATTTGACAGTAAATGGCCCTATTTTGCTGGAGAAGTCATACAGCTTGTAATCAAGGCGATGGGGAGTGAACTCCATGGGCAATTTGCAGAATTGTACAAGTGTTTGTTGCAACAGGATGCATCTTGAACTGTGTGAGTGATTTTGTGGAGAAAAATAAGAACATGAAAAATGTATTCTGGCTTCCCCCACTGCCAGGTGCTGCCCAGAAGCGAAGTAGTTTTTCAAACTGGCAAAAGAAGAAGCATGAACAAAAGGGAAAGAATGAAGTACTGAAAAATAATTTGTAGAAATGAGGTTGAGGTAAGATAGAAAAACTAGATTTTGAAGAAGTGTTAGAATGAGTCTTAAGGAAAACATAGGAATAAATGATTATCTTTTATTTTGGAAACAACAGGGCTTGAGTTTACGCTGTTTTGTTATTTAAATTCAACTTCATGAAAGTTCATTCCCTCTTTTCTTTTGTTCCTTGAGAGTTGAATTGTGAGGGGTATGCGATTTGTTATTCAGACATTTTGGACTTCAGTTTTTGTCAGCCCTCAACACCAGGATGAAGGATAAGGCAGGATGAGGAACTGCCATTCAAAAACATAGTCAGCGGTATCCATAGGGTAAGTGCAGTTGTTAGAATATCAAGATGGTTGCCATGACTGTGATATCAATTACTAGAACTCCAAAGTACTGAATTTATATCCAACCCATGATATCTAATTGCAGTAGTTGTACCAACAGATTAAAAAAAAAAACAAGTTAATCTCACATAAAAAGCGGAACAGTAAAATTGGGCACATAATAGACTTTGTGAAAATCATTGAGACAGATTTAACACAGGCAGGAAAACGGAAGATTCTGCAATCAATGAAATTTTTGTCTGAAGTACTGAAAGGTAAGTGATAGAGTGGAAATAATCTTTGTTTTAATACTCGGAAGACAATGTTCTGAAGAGTCTCCAGGGAATCCATTGTTTTAGTAATTAAGTGTTCTTTCAGTTAGAGATAGATTTTTTCCCCAAAGTTAGGCAACAAAGTGAATGGGGTGGTGTGAGAACTTTATGAAATAATACATTTTATCTGGCATGTTGCCCGAGTTTAAATAGAAATATGTTGAGGAACACATCAAAGTTAACTTAAGGAAATAAAGATCATGGGGCGGGGGGGACACACAGAAATTAGCCCTCTTTTAACCCTTCTCCTTCTCCAGTATTGAGGCAGTACATTGTTCATAGTAGCTCAGAAACTGAGAGTGTTGCTAGTGCAGACACAAGGGGATTAATAAAGCCAAGGTGGTAACCATGGACATGTGATCAAAGCCCCTCTTCAAATGGGTGGTGTGGTTGTTGTGGTTGCTATCTTGATTTTTTTTCAGCCCATTTCTGGAACATTTTCTCAGCATGTTTTTTCCAGCATTTTCTTAGCATGGTTACACGAAGATCTCTTTGACAAATTGAGTGGGGAAAAAGGAGAAGTACAAAAAAAAATGGAAAGACAGACATATAATAGCAACAGAATACCAGTAAATGGCGCAGGTATGCGAGGATGAAGTCAAGGAAAGCCAATGCTCAGAATGAATTAAGACTTGCAACAAATGCCAATAATAATTTTAAAAAGTTTCTTTCAACATGTAGGAAACAAGAAAAAAGTTAAGGAAACAACTGGTTCATAATAGGAGAAGATGGCAAGGAGATGAGAGATAACATGGAGAAAGGAGAACTGCTTAACTCATTTTTGGCATCTATCTTCATACAAAAGGAAAAAAATAGTTCAACCAACCAAAAGCAGCACTGTAGGAGACAGAATAGGAAGGCAAGTTAAAATAGGCAAGAAAATGGTAAGAAAACACCTATCCATTTTAGACAAGTTCAAATCGCCAGGACCAGATGGATTATATCCTTGAGTTCTGAAGGAGCTGGCTAGATGTGATCTTAGGATCACTGAACATAATCTTTCAGAGCACAGGGGGACTTCCAGAGGACTGGAAAAGAGCTGGTGTGGTTCCTATCCTTAAAAAGGCGGGGGGGAGTTGATCTAGGAAACTGCAGACCAATCAGCCTGATATCAATACCTGGGAAGATCCTGGAAAAGATAATGAAGCAACACATTCGTGAGCATCTAAAAATGAACAAGGCAATTAATAGAAGCCAGCATGGGTTTGTCAAAACATCAAGCCAGGCAAAGCTTTCTTTGACAAAGTGACTAAATTAGTGGATAAGAGAAAGGCGGTAGACATAGTTTACTTAGACTTCAGTAAGGCATTTGACAGTAGACCACAGCCTGCTTCTTGGTAAGATGGAACAATGTGAGATATCAGATGGATTCACAATTGCCTGTTGAACTACACTCAGTGAGTTGTCCTCCATAATACTACATCTACATGGAGGAAAGCATGCAGTGGGGTACCCCAAAGTTCTTTCTTTGGCTCAGTGTTACTCAATATCTTTATAAATGATCTAGCTCAGGGGTCGCCAACCTTTTGGACCTCAGGGACCACCAAACTCGTAATTTTAGATCCCAGGGACCACTAACTGGTTCTGTGGGCGTGGCCTAATTTGTGGGTGTGGCTTGGTGGTCATGTGACTGGCTGGGCATGGCTTGTATGTAAATATAATAAATATTTATATAAATATTTATTTTTTTATTAAAAAAAGAGCAACTTTTACCCAAAATCAGGCAAAGCAGGCAGATTGAGTTGCTCACAGAATCACAGATTCATTCAGAGGTTTATATATCTGCCATTGGTTAGCTCAGTCTCTCAAATTTGCTTGCCGTGAGTCTGCACTGAATTTGCTTGCAAACAAACCTTAAGTCGTAAGGGAGGTTCGGCTATGCTGAGCCGAAGATCTAAAGACTTGCTAGAAAGCAAGAAATCCAACCATTTCCTGCTTCCTAGCTAATCTAAATCTCCTGGCACAGCAGAACAGCTGATGGTCGGAAAAAGGAAAAATAGCAATTTAGCAGGCAAGTTTGCCAGGTAAGGAGTGAGTGGGCGGGGAGGATTCCCATGGGCCATGTGGGCGGCGCAGCCTTGTGTTTCTGTGCAGCCTGGATTAATTGCTTTGTGGGGGTGCTCTGGAGGTGAAATTTCTCTGCGGCCCATCAAAATTTTCTCACAGCCCACCAGTGGGCCACAGCCCACCAGTTGGCGACCACTGATCTAGATGATGGTGTAGAAAGGGAACTCATCAAGTTTGCAGACAACACTAAGCTGGGGGGGGGGGATAATTAACACTTTGGAAGATGGGCTCAAGATTCAGAAGGACCTTGACATTTTGAATACTGTGCCCTATCCACCCAATTCAGTGGTGAGAAAAGTAAGGTCCTACATTTAGGCAAGAAAAACCAAATGCACAGATATGGAATTAGGTGGTATCTGGCTCAATAGTAACAATTGTAGGAGAGATCTAAACCACCAAATAAGTATGAGCCAGTGTGCTGCAGATGCCAAAAAGGCCAATTCAGTCCTAGGTTGCACCGACAAAAGGATAGTTTCATGATCATGTGAAATAACAGTGCTACTTTATACTGTATTAGTGAGGCCACACTTGGAAAACAGCATCCAATTCTGGCCACTATGATACAAAAATATATTGACACCCTGGAAAGAATACAGAGAAGAGCAACAAAGACGGTAAAGAGTTCTGAAGGTTAAACCATATGATGAGCAATTTAGGAAACCAGGTATGTCTAGTCCAACAAAGAGAAGAACTAAGGGCAGGGGTGGGATCCGACAGGGTTAACTACCAGTTCAGTCATTTACGAGGTTCGGTGATTTACGATGTGCTTCCCTGCAAGCTGCCGCCCGCCCGTGTCTGTAAATCGTCATCAGCATGCTGCGTGCAGAGAAGCAGCCTTTCAAAATGCCCTCTTTTCCTGCTTTTTTAACTGCAGCTGGGCCTTGCACAGCAGCTGAAGTTGAAAAAAATCAGGAAATAAAGGTCAGGTAAGAGCCCGGGTGGGCTTGTGGGCAAAAACATCAGCAGACATAGAACCGGTTCTATGTCTGCTGCTCTTCAGAGCTACCGGTTCTACAGAGGCGGACAGAACCGGTAGAAACCCACCCCTGACTAAGGGTGATATGATAGCAATATTCCAGTACTTAAGGAGCTGTTACAGAGAAGAGGGAGTGAATTTATTTTCCAAAGCACCTGAGGGCAGGACAAATAATTGAATTTTATTAAATAATTTAAATTACATTAAAGGTCACCTTAAAGAGAGATTCAACCTGGAACTAAAGAGGAATTTCCTGACAATGAGAACAATTAATCAGTGGAACAGCTTGTCTCCAACAGTTGTGGGTTGGAGGTTTTCAACAAAAGACTGGGCAGCCCTTTGTGTGGAATGGTATTAGACAGTGATGGCTAACCTTTTCGTCATCATGTGCCAAAAGTGTGCACATGCACACACACATGTGCCTGCACCCATAATGCAGTGTGTGTGACCCCCCCCATGCCCCTCTGCATGCGACCCCCACCCATGCTCCCCCGTTCCCCTTGTGCATGCATAATGGAAGATGTCTGTTAGCCCTTCCACCTTCCAGATAATCTCCCGATTTTTCCTTGAGGAAGCTGCTAAGGCAGGGGTGGAATTCTACTGGTTCGGACCGGTTCTGTAGAACCGGTTGTTATGATTCTGCATAGTTCATAGAACCAGCAAATCGGCCCCTGGCTGGCCCCGCCCATCTCTGCCCGTGCCTCCCCTCCCCACCCAGTCAGCTCTTATCGCACATGTGCAACGTCGTGCGCATGCCCGACATCGCTCACTGCGTTTTCCCCTGCCCAGTCACTCCTTAAGTTATTTCTTTCTTTTTTTCCCCTCCCGATGATCAGCTTTGCTGAGATCCTCCTCGCTGTCTTATTGCTTTTCCCAGGAAGCTTCCCTGAAGTCCAGGAGGCAAAACCGCCCCCCGGAGGGAGGGGGGGGGGTTTGCTGCAAAAAAAGCCACGCCCACCCAGTCACATGGGCATGCTTACCTAGCCACACCTACCTAGCCATGCCTACAGAACTGGTTGCTAAAAAATTTGAATCCCACCCCCGTGCTAAGGCCTCATAAATTTGGCAGTTTTTGTTTTCTCTGGCTGGTCTTTCCCCTGCTAAGTAGTAACCTCTTGATTCAAACAAAAACGGGAAATGAGAAATTGACCACACAGAGAGCTTTTCTTGAAGATGCCAAACTGCTGAGTTTGCCTGGAACACAACAGCTTCATGTGGAAAAATAAAAGCGTTATTAAAATGCCCTTTGCACTCCCCCTTCCATTTTCTGCAGCTGGCCATGAAAAAGCTTTTGTTCAGCTCTTGAAAGTATCCTACGTGTGTTCCAGTTTTTAGAGCAAGGACAGCATTTCAAAGCATTTGGAAAATGCACAGAAGTCAGCAGTTTCTCCGGTAAAATGAAGGGCCAGGTAATAAGCAGCCACATACATTAGATTTGACTTCTCCTTGGTCTATACTTGGCAGCTTGATAAAGAAGAGCATTGAATGCTAGTTGCAAACTCTGAAAGTTCTATTCCTAATTTGTGCATTCCATTATGCATACAGATCAACATTTGATCCTGCTGGAATCAAATGATCATTCAACAGACTTGCATGAAATAGTCTAAAAGGGAGCTTCAAGGTGTGGATTATATTTTGATTCAATTTTGTAGTGCAACACAAAAAAAAAATGCAATGATAGATGAGCTGATAGAGAACATGTCAGGTAATTTAAATGAACTCTGTCCCATTTTCTAATTCACTCTTCTTGTTGTGTTTAAGATACTCTACAGCTAGTTGAAAAACTGAAATAATAAATATATAACCAAGTAGCACAAGATGCCTATAGGTAGTTCATCTTTATTAAATGACTGGAGCTGGCATCCGAATCTAACAGTCACAGGCACATACCTTATTCTAGAATAGAATTCTTTATTGGCCAAGTGTGATTGGACACATGAGGAATTTGTCTTGGTGCATATACTCTCAGTGTACATAAAAGAAAAGATACATTCGTCAAGAGTCAAGAATCATAAAATTCTAAGCAACATAAACATCTGTTTTGACCCATGAGCAACATGACTCTTTATTTAACCCTTCTACAAAACAATATGGAAAAAATAAAATTCCAACACTCCATTTGGATCCTTGTTGGGAGCTTATAGAAGATTAACATGGTAGTTAGATTCAACTGCTACTCAGACAGCTCAGTGTTTATCAGTTGCTGATTATTTCCAATTCAATTTGTCAAGGTGACTAATAAAGGAAAGGTCTAATACAGGGATCCCCAACCCCTTGTCTGCAGACTGGTACCTGTGTGCGGCCCATTGGGAATTGGAGTGCACAAAACTTCATTTGTGCAAGTGCCGGGTGCATGCACGAATGCATCCCCTCCCCCTGTCATCACCACTTCTAGTCAGTGAGGCTGGAAAGGTTGGGGACCATTGATCTAACAGATAATATTTTACCCAGATCCACCTCAACTCTGAAAACAATGAATCTCAGAGTTTCCAACTTCACAGTGCGGTGTTTGGTTAATTTGTGCAGCCCCTATGAATAAAAGCAATGATATTAAGTGTATAAATTTGATAAACAACTAAAAATAAAATAACCTTGCAATTTTAGAAAACAAAACTGGAAAAAGGAAAGACCTCAAATGTTTTGCTTAATTTTGCTTAATTCCTTGAAAACCGAGTTTTATTTTAATAACATTGACTCCTATTTCTTGTTCCATATTTATCTGGAATGCCTGCTTGCTCTTCTTGGCAGTGATTGTAGAAAATTCTGATGCTCTTGCCCTCTTGTGGAATCTGCCAGCCTTCGATTTATGTGCCATCAGGCTAGGATACAATTTGCTCGACCAAATGCCACTGTTAAAGGCAAATATCTAATAATAAATCTTCTTAAAGACATGATGCATTTATGCCACATTTACCCCTTTGGGGAGTATTGTCAGAAGAATTATTTGGGGCTCCATCTCGAGTTGGAGTTGCACAGGAATAAATAAAAATGAAATCCAAACAGCTGTGAAGAAAGGAGAATTGTTTATTTCTCAAAGCGCAGAGGTTTGCCTATGGGAGCAGCTGCAGAGAAAACGGATTCAGAAGGGTTCTTTTATATAGGGGAGGTTGTGTATACGTACTGATTCTAGGATGACATTTGAGGGGGATTGGATGTGTGCAGGTACATGTCATCTATAATGTTTATTCTTGTGAGCGTGGAGTTCCACTGGGAGAACATTTTAATTAACTCTATTTCTTTATAGAACTTCTCCTTTCATATGTGGATTAGATTTGGGTAACGTCTTTGGGAAAATTTGGATAAAAGATTTTCCTGTTTGCTATTCTTACTTGATTAACTTAGTTTTAGCTTGACTGTCAATTATCTAGCAGAGACACTGATTCTCAATCCATTGTGGATTCTATTAATGTTTAAGGGAAGATGGAGACAGTATAAGGAATAAAGCATATCTTGATATAAAAGTTTCCACAACTTGAATAAGGCTAATCAACTTTTTAAAATTAAATGTGTATGTGTATGTATACTTGTGTGCTTTCACTAATGTCATAATCCTCAAAACTTAACAGGAGACTTCCCCAGTCACCTGTTTTGTGTCTCTACGGGAAATAACTGAGCTGTTTCATATGTCCGTGAGTAATTTCTTGGAGTATATTTTTTTCCCCATGCCTGCTACCCATTACTCCTACTGGAACCTTACTAGCTGTTAATATAGCTAGGAAAACTGTGGATTTCAGGTTAGAACAGAGGTCTCCAAACTTGGCAACTTTAAGACATGGGAATTCAACTCCTAGAATTCTGGGAGTTGAAGTCCACAAGTTGCCAAGTTTGGGGATCCCTGGGTTAGAAGATAACTCCAAAGTTAGCGTGCAAGTTATGTATTACATTTCTGGAGGCACTCAAAATTTGCATCTGAGACTTTGAATAAACTCTATGCAAAGTCAAATCAGATACCTTCTATAATCTAGCCCAGGGTGCCTGAATGCTCCCTGCAGATAATTTTGACTTTTATAAGCAACTCAAATAGTTATCTGAATCAAATCAGATATTTATTCTATTAGTCCCAATAAACAACACATGTCTCTAACATATAATATTTTTCTTAGACACAAAATGTTCAGAAAACATTTCCATTACTATTGCAGTTTTTGCTTATCTGCTCCTGTATAAACTAAGATATGTTCTACATCTCTGCTCCTTCACTAGCAAATTGCAAAAACAAAGTACATAGAAATCATTTTTTCCACTTGGATCCAATAGCCTTTAAATCCACTAGCACCAAAATGCCTTCAGTCATTTATACTGCTGAACCAGAATGGAGGTCATTTAGAGTTCACTCAGACAAATCACTTCAAATCTCAAGGAAGTCGTTTTATTTACAAGAAGAAAGTCAAACATACCCAGCATCCAGTACACATAAAACAACAGTAAAAAGGGAGGATCAACATATTGTTGGAAGAAATATCCTTCTGGGTTCAGTTCCAAGTGGGGAAAAAGACACTGGATTCATGGAAGTTGCTTGAAAAGAAGGTTTAATGGTGGACAGGATCACTTGCCTTGGAGCACCTGGGCAAAAAAGGAAGAGATGCTGACAGCCGCCTGGTTTCATACCCTCTGTTGGGCTCCACCTTAGTGTTTCCTGTTCCTGTGTAAGAAACGTATCCCATTGGCTATTAGATTCCTAGGGGCGGGGATCTTAGCTAACTTTGTAGACTTTGTCTGGACCACATGACTTCACCTGAGTGCTGGTTGATGCAATCTTCCTAGGTGCCATGCGGTGAGATAGGAAATCCTATCATTTCCTGAGGGCCATGTCTTAATCCCATCACCCTGGAGCTGAAGGGGCGGGGGCAGGGAGCTGCAGGGAGCTGTTTTGTCTTTAAAACATGTTTCTCCTTTTCTCATGCAGGGAAACATAATATTCTGCCTTTTTAATATTTCCTAGAATATTTCATTCTTCTAGGAGAGTGGTGGGTGCTAACTTTCTACAATATATAATAAATTATAACATATATAATAAATTAGACTTATTAAGGACACTTTTCCAACAGCTTTGAGTTTGCACACTCAAAATTGTCTTCTCAGAATTCACTCCTATCTTTGCTTGGAACAAACCAGCTGCTCTTTTTTTTTCCCCTTTATTTTATTTTTTATGTTTTAAAAAATGGAACGCTTCACGAATTTGCGTGTCATCCTTGCATAGTCTAATCTTGCTAATCTTCTCTATATCGTTCCAATTTTAGTATATGTACTGCCAAAGCGAGCACACCAGCTGTTCTTTTTATGATGACACTCTAGGTTTTCCTTTCCATTCTACTTCAACAAGCTGGGTCTCAATTTTTAACCAGATATAACCTTGGTTAGCTTTGCCTCTTCAGCAAAACTTCATATCCTTAATTGGACTCATCCTTAGTCAAACTCATAGATAGTCTGACCCGGGATGGGCAACTTCGACTTCTTTACATCCTGTGGACTTCAACTCTACGACCTCTGGACTTCAACTCTATGGCTCCTTTACGCCCTGTGGATTTCAACCCCCAGAATTCCTGAACCAAACATGCTAGCTCAAGAATTGTGGGAGTTGAAATCCACAGGGCGTAAAGGGCCCATAATTTCCCCTCCCTGATCTCATCCCTCCAGCTGGTGCTTTCCCTTGTCTGCAGTTGCAAGAGAGCACTCATTTAGGTACAACTTGAGGTGAAGCCAAGATCACAAACAGATTGCTCTCTACCAAGTGGCTCTGACCAGGAATATGAAAAGCAGAGCTGAGAGGTTGGCTTTTTGCACCTCTTCAATGCCCCTCCAGGAGGGTACGTTAAGCACAGGTTATCTAGATATTTCAAAATATACATTTCAAATACCATCATGAACCCCCTTTTAAGCTTCAGCTTTGGAGCACTGAAACTATGGGGTCCATGTTATACTCCAGTTTTGTTGCCGAGTGCCCAAAGCGCGTGTGTGCACAACCCCAAAATGCAAGAGCCCCTGCCCCCTGTGCATGCGCACATGACCACACACATGCGCCTCACCCCCCATGCATGTGCTCTGTTCCCCTCGCCCATTTTTGGCTTCCAGGTTGATGCAGGCTTTCCAGGCCCAAAATAAAGTAATGGGGGGAGTGCACACAGCCCCTCTCGCCCCGTTTGGGCTTCCAGGTTGGTGAAAGTCTTCGTGTGCAAACCCCCAAAATGCAATGCAAGTGTCCCCTGTCCCCTCGCGCATGCGCATGTGTGTCTCCCATATGTGCCTCACCTCCCCCCCACATGCATGGCAGAGACCCAAAACCAGCTGGCTGGAGGGAGGCGCACATGCATGCATGGTGGAGCTGGACTGGGCGATGGCTGATGTGCCCACAGAGAGTGTGTCATAGGTTCGCCATCACGGTTATACTGTATCCAGCAGTCTTCCAGAAGATCGATACATACCAACAAGGTGAATGTCAATGATCCTCTGGAAGACTGCTGGACATATGTGGATATATCCTCCTGAGCAGGGCTGTCAAACTCCTGGCCTGTAGGCCAGGTGCATCACACAACTGGCCATGCCCAGTTTAATGAAGGAGAAAGAAGTCCTGATACGTCACCGTGATGCCGTGAATTTGACACCCTTGCGCCTGAAGAACTGGTACCATTTCATTACAGCTTTGGCACCATGGCACAAAGCTGTAGAGGAGCATTTCTTGGGAAGAGAGCACAGGAAAACAGTTTTCAGCTGCTATTCCAGAAGTGGCATCACAAATATCTGCTTCCTGTCTTTTTCTCCTTGCTTCATCTGCCAACCATGGATGTGGAGGTGTCAGTCATGGGAATGGCTGCCAGTTCTTCAATCACTTGGACATAAGTTAACTTTGATTGTGAAAATTTGGAATGGAAATGATGGTTGTGTGAAAGTTCCCAGAGAATGAGGATTCACATCTAGATACAACCAAATCTTTGTTTAGTTGAATCATGTTGTTCATATAAAGTGTAAGCATGGAATCAATTTGAGATCTCAAGATCTTAAGAGCATTAAAAGTGAGATCTCAAATTAGGGAATCTTCTGGTAAATGGATGTTGTGATAGATGAATAAAATAATGCCAGATTCCTTGGGACCAATCTATATGGAGCCTTCATGAAAGAGGTATATTATTCTTCACAACCCATTCAATTCTTCTGATGTCATTTTCTATTCAGATTTCATTTTTACACACTGTTTTGATCTTTAATAGGTGGGTGGAGTGTTTGGCTGGGTATGGCTTTCTTTTCGCTTATATCATGCAGAGCTTCAACTGTAATCCCCAAAGGGTTAACAGGCTGTAAAAATCCAGACAATCACTGGACTGCACTAAAGAGTGTGGCTGTGTTTTGTTTTCCATAACTGCCTTCTAATGATCAACACATTTTCCATGCAGATCTGGTGCCTGTATGCAGAGCACACAGGAAGATGAACTTCACATCTACTTGCAATGTCATAAAAAATTTGTTTGTTTTCCCAGACAGGATTTCGCAATTGCTGACTGTGTTGATGGCTACAAGAACTCACCTACCTGATTTCCTGGAAGAAATGGGGTGGGACAGCTGCACCTTTTTAAGTATCACTAAAGAGCAAAGTGAACTTTGATTTCTCCTTTTTTTAAAATGTATTTTTTATTGTTTAAAAAAATTAATAAGGGGGGAAGGAAAATACAAAGGTAATTATAATGCAAACACGCTACTACTCATAGAAAGTACTTGCAAAGTGAAAAAAATACTACAGGAAAAAAAGAAGAAAAGAAGAAACCAAGTGTAACGGCTCTGAGTTCTTTGTAAGAGAAGAGATTTATGTCAAGCCTTTTTTAAATAAAAGGCTTGGCATGACTAACAATCATACCATTATTAGTCTTTCTTGTTGCACTTTCACAGAAGCAGGGGTTAAAAAATATTAAATTGGAGGAGACAACTATTATAGATTGCCAAAAAGAAGAAGTTATGCTCATAATTAAACACAGTGTGTACAGATGACTAATGGGTAGCAATTGCCTTTTGAAGACAATTGAAGACTCTCACACAAAAAGGCCCTGACTGATCTTGCCTTGTTCTTTTCCAGCTAGTGAAATTCTTGTAATAATTGCACAGTATAGGTAGGTCTTAGTAGAGGACAGATTTCAAAAAAGCAGAATGTTTTTGCTTATTTGCTGGAGATAGATCAACGGCTGTTCAGAGAAAAGGCATATACATGTGTGTTTGTGTGTACACAAACTCACCCACAAACACATGCACAGCTGTAGCAAAAAAAACCACACTCTCTCTCTCCCTCCCTCCCTCTCTCTTACACGCACAGAAGGGGTGGCTTCAAGATAAATGGCTTCTAACACCATCATCCAAAAAAGTATTATGGAGCTAATTCAATACATTTCCATGAGAAGAAAAAAAAGTGGTAAAAAACAAGATTTGTAAAGGAATTTAGGGTTTGTGTGGAAAATACTATAAATATTAAATAATTTTGAGGTCAGAAATATATTTTAAGTACTTAAGCTAATACAGTTTGAATACTTAAGCTTGTTTCTAGGTTTGCACAGAGATTATAATTGGGAATTTTATTTTCAGGACCATTTCTAATAATCTCTAGCACTGACCAGAGGTAGCTTTCAGCAGGTTCTGACCAGTTCTGGAGAACCGGTAGTGGAAATTTTGAGTAGTTTGGAGAACTGGCAAATAGTACCCCTGACTGGAGATTTTACAATATCCTTCCCCTGCCACGCCCACTAAGCCAATTTTTAGTAAAAAAATTTGAATCCCACCACTGTCACTAAGCCTAACCTTGAACCATCTCCTAATTTTAAGACCTCTTTCCAGATTATCCCCCCTCTGTTCAAAATGTAGATAAAGTCAGATTTTTTGCCCAATGTGTACTTAACCTCCTCCACATTATAGCAATATAACGTGCTTTATTGCTATAATTATTTATAGTTTGATGAATGAAGAAGAGGTGGCCAGGAAGAGAGAATTTTCTAGTGCTCTAGGCAAGAGGGCTGAGGGTGGGCATTTCCGAGATGGGTGTATTCTCCATTTGCAGACATTTAAGATATTTGGAGGAAAGGGAAATGCTGAATTTCTGAAAGGCGCCATAAGGACAGCATTAGCACTGATCAAGCTTCCTTTTTCTGCTGTGTGACCTTTAGAAACAGGCAGAGTAATCAAAATTAACATGATCCAAGTACTTATTAATAGCATGCCAATGGCTCATTTAATGCAACAAGAACAAACCATGATATGCCAGATATTTGCTACCCAATCATAGCTTATTTCAGATTTGCAATCCAGTGAAGCAAGGGAAATGTGAAATCATGACAAGGTTTTTTAAATTGTGCAGTAAATATGCAGATGCTATTCAGCTATATTAAAACAGAGTTAAGATAACAGAGTATAAGATAAAAGTAACAGTCAAAGTTAAAAACTCAAAAGGTTAAAAGGGTTAACAAAGCAGCAGGGGTGCCCTCAAGTCACTAGCCACCCCCTGGTTGCATCACAGGGTAGAATGGGTCAATGTAGTTGGGACGAGATGGTTCCTTTAAGTATCCTGGTCCCATGCCATGAAGGGCTTGAAAGGTGATTTCCAACATCTTGAATTAGACTCAGAAGAAAACTGGCAGCTAGGGTAACTTGCATAGTAGTGATATTACTGTATATACCACAGAGGGCTTCCAGAACTGCTCATGTCACTGCATTCTGCATCAGTTGCAATTTCTAGATACTCTTCAAAGATAGCTCCAAGTAGCCAATCCCTGAGATGGCCAGGGCATGAGTGACTGAAAGGAAGGTTTCTTGACCCAAGAAGGGGAACCAATGGTGTATACCTGAAGTTGAGTAAAGGTCCTCCAAGCCACAACTACCATCTGCCCCTTGAGCAGGAGTCATGAGTCCAGGAGGACCCCTATGTTATGCACTGGGTCCATCTGGGGCAGTGCAGCTCCATCCAAGATCAAAAATAGTAATCTCCCAAATACCTCAGATAAGCTTCGTCCCATAGGTACTCTGTTTTACCAAGGTTCAGTTGAAGTCTGTTGTCCGCCTAGGTCCCCATAGCCTCCAAACACTGTGAGAGGACAACCATGGTGTTGCTTACTTCACCCATGACAGAGATGTACATCTGAGTATCATCTGCATACTGATGATACCTCATCCCACAGTGATGGATGTTCTTACCTGTAGCTTCATGTAATATTAAAAAGGAATGGAGAAAGTATCAAACCCTATGGCACACCATAAGCAGGGGCTGTGGACTGGGCCTCTCATTCCCTATCAGAAAAAAGATAAACCAACATAAGATTGTGCCATCCACACCCAACTCCTTGATCCAACCCCAAAGGAGATCATTGATAATGTTTCTGAAGGCCACAGAAAGGCCAAAAAGAGCCAGGCTGGCTGAACTACCTCTATCCCAATCCCATCAGAGGTCATTCAATAGCATGACCTAGTCCCATATCCAGGCTGGAAAGGGTTCAGATGATCCATCTCATTCCAGATAATCTGGAACTGCAAGGCAATTACTTTCTTCACCACCTTCTCTAAAGCGGGGAGATGGAAGAGTGGATGAAAGTAATCCTGAATGGTGGGATCTAGCCACAGCCTCCTCAAGAGAGGGGGCACTAGTGCTTCTTTGAATGGTGCTGGGAGCACCCCTTCCCTTCTCTCAATGATGAATTACCCATCACTAGAAGCTGTCCCCATTACCTTCCAGGCAGCCTTGCCCAACCAGGAGGGAATATACTGTAGCTAATTTACAGGTGGCCACATTTATAGTTCCAAGAAACCTGCCTACTTCCTCAGGTCCAACAGGATCAAACTATTCCCAGAAAAGGACTGCACCTTTTGACAAGAGATAAAGGATAAGGACAGTCATGACTTATATCTGATCAACATTGCAAGGATTTTTTTTTTTGAGGAAAAACATAGTGAGAGGTATCACAGATCTTTCCAGAAGTTCTTTCTCATAGGCAACAATTCCCAGAGCTCCCTAGAGCAGCCATCAGAATCAAATGCCCCAAGCTGCAAACGATCAGTAGTTTGCCAACAAAATCCGAGAGTAAAACATAGTACAACTTAACAATAAAATAAATCTGTTTCCTTTCCCCTTTGGTCTGAGTCATCATGCAGTTTTTCCAGCCCAGAAGCCCTTTGAAAGCAACTCTGCATGCCTTTTAGAATCATAGTTCAGTGAGGACATTCCCAGAAATATATCAGAGAAGAATTCTAGAAAATAAATAGAAAATGCCTATTAGTTAGCCTAGGTGCCTTCTGAGCTAACATTAGCTTAGGCTGCAGTTAGGGAACCAGTAGCTCTCCAGATGTCACTAAGCTACAATGGCCAGCAAACTGTCTCCCCAAGCAAGCCAATATGCTCATTAATACTTGGAGGACACATATTTCCATATTAGGCCAAAGGAGACAAAACTGAATCCATTAGTGAACTAGGTGGTAACAAGAGCAGAAATTACAATGCAATGAGGTCCAATTTCACTTTCTAGAACTGCCACCATTAATGTCTGGCAGAGGATTATTCACCACCATTTTAAGTTTTCCATTGATTGATAGATTAAGTGCCATCAAGTGGTTTTCAACTCCTAACAACCACATAGAGATCTTTTCTTTATGATAATCGATTCCTCACCTATTGTCTCAAGTCTCCCAAATAGGGCACTCATCACCACTATAACTGAGTCCACCCCACTTGCTTTCTCTTTTTATGTTTCCTTCTACCTCTTCAGATTTAGAGCCTTTTCTGGAGATAATTTGAGCCTGGTCCATTTGTGCTTCAAGTAAGAACTCTGAGGCTATTTTGTTCAATGATCCATCCGTTTGTTTTCTTGGCTGTGTATACAGTATTCTCAGGAATATTCTCCAGCACCAAAGTTCAAAGGCATCAATACTCTTCATACCTTGACCCTTTAAAGTTCAACTTTCACTTCCTTACAGGAAATACCAGTGTATCTTTAAAAGGAAGGATGACAACTGCATATCTTGAATTGGCTTCATCTGGTGCAGAGAGCCAGCCAAGGAAAGGCAACAAGGAAGAGAACAAATATCAGGAACAAAAAACACTTCTTCAGATTTTCTGATGTTTTGCAAGGATATCTGTGACAGCTGTCATTTTTCTGACCAATGAGCAGTTACTCGCAGAGGCAAAATAATAATAATAATAATAATAATAATAATAGCACTTAGACTTATATACCACTTAACAGTGCTTTTACAGCCCTCTCTAAGCGATTTACTGAGTCACCATATTTATTGCTGCCAACAATCTGGGTCCTCATTTTACCAACCTCGGAAGGATGGAAGGATGAGTCAACCTTGAGCCTGGTGAGATTCAAATTGCCAAATTGCAGGCAGCCAGCAGTCAGTAGAAGTAGCCTGCAGTACTGCATTCTAACCACTGCGCCACCTCTCAGTAATAAATACATAAAATAAAACAGCCCATTAATGATTCAGTTATTGCCACAGTTTACCTGGGCAAACAGGAATGGGCTAGGAAATAACTCATTTCTGCATTTGGTAACCATGATATGATTGGGGAAAATAAGGAAGTGGACCAAGCACTCTGGAATCTCAGTGTGAGGTACAGTGGTTGATAAAGTGATGGAGGGATGCATGTTCAGGTCTCCCCTCGGCCACAGAACCTCACTGGTAGCTTTGAGCCAATCATATTCTCTCAGAGAAACTTATCTCACCCAGATGTTTGGGGTTAAAATGGAAGGAAATCCCTGTATCCTCTTGAATTTCTGGAGAAGAAGTGAGGGTAGGACAAAATCTACAGGATATTTTGAAATGTGAAAATAGTGTGAAAAATTCATTAAAATGAGGTGATACTGCATAAAAGAGAAGGAAAAGTGGCAGCTGGCATTTTTTGGTGGGGGGGTGGGTTACCTGATATTGGCTCTGAAATGGCAATAATTACTGCAATTGGTGCCAATTAATCGTTTGTTTGTTTTTTTCTACCCAATACCAGATCATTTGTCACAGCACAGAATGGGAATATCTTCAGTACTGAACACTAACATGACTATGTGGAGTTGACAGGGAATTAACCGTCACAATTTGATAAATAAAATGTAGAGACTTTGGAAAGAGAGCAGAGAAAAACAACAAAGATAATTAGGGGCCTGGAGGCTAAAACATATGAAAAACGGTTGCATTTGTCTAGTCTAGCGAAAAGAAGAACTGGGGGTGACATGATAGCAGTGTTTCAAAATTTGAGGGGCTGCCACAAAGAAGGGGGGTCAACCTATTTTCCAAAGCACCAGCAGGCAGGACAAGAAGCAGTGGATGAAAACTAATGAAGGGGAGAAGTAACCTGCAATGAAGGAGAAACTTTCTAACAGTGAGAACACCCAGCGGAACGACTTTTCTTCAGAGGTTGTGGATGCCGCATCACTGGGGCTTTCAAGAGGAGACTGGACAGCCATTTGTCTGGAATGGTATATGTTTCCTGCCTAGGCAGGGGGTTGGACTAGAAGACCTCCAAGATCCCTTCCAATTCTGTTATTCTGTTAAATCTATCTATTCTCTTTTCTCTCGGTTTCCCTTTACTATGGATGTTTCAGTGTTCCTTTCTATATATATTTTTAAATTTTTTCCATTTATAAGTTTGGCTTACAAATTTGGGATTTTTTTTAAAAAAAGTTTAAAGTTTCAGTTAAAACAGGTATTCTTTTTTGTTTGCAGTGTTAATATATACAGTGTATACAGTATTCTATGATATATACTGTATAGTCTTCATTAACAATTTCCTGGCATTTATTTTGTTGGCCATATTTTCATGAATTCAGCAGATTTCTCTGCTATTTAAATTCCATAGCATGTTTTTTTTTTCTTGTCATACACATGCAGTAGATTGTAGATAGGGCTCTATACTGAATATCGTAGAACCATCTTTTTCAACTTGGCAACTTTAAGATGTGTGGACTTCAACTCCACAAATTCCCCAGCTAGCATTTCACATTCCATCACACTTGGAAATTTTAAGACTCTACAATGTTTTGTTTGTGAGATGGCTTCAGGTAATGCAGACTTTCCCTGGAGCAGGGGTCTCCAATCTTGGCCACTTTAAGACTTGTGGACTTCAACTCCCAGAATTCCTCAGCCAGGTTTGCTGGCTGAAGAATTCTGGAAATTGAAGTCCACAAGTCTTAAAGTGGCTAAGGTTGGAGATCCCTGCCCTGGAAAATATATGATTGCATCCAATTCAGGATTAGAAATTAGATTGTACCAGTGGTGGGATTCAAATCTTTTTACTACTGGTTCTGTGGGCGTGGCTTGGTGGGCCTGGCAGGGGAAGGATACTGTAAAATCTCCAGTCAGAAGTGGTATTTGCTGGTTCTCCGAACTACTCAAAATTTCCACTACCGGTTCTCCAGAACTGGTCAGAACCTGCTGAATATCACTTCTGGATTGTACCTGATGAAAAATTAATATGGCTCCAACTCTTCTTTCTTGGATAGAATAAAAAAATATATTTCTATAGTCCAATCACTGAATGTTTTATAATAGCAATCCTATAGAGGCGGGGCTAGCTGTCAGCTCGAATGGCTTGGTGAGCAGAAAGTTCCGCGGAGCACAGCTGAGTTCCGATGCCCAGTGGGCTTTTTGAAAGCCGAAGGTGTCTTGGAGGGACTACCAAAAGTGGAAGGGCTACTTGGCGATACCAGTTGGATCGCAGTTCGTGGTGGGAGTGGAAGAGAATGAGCTCTCATGGCCAAACTGGAGTGCTGATAGCTAAAGTGGAACAAGTGGCAGATATTTTTAAATGACACATTATCATAAAGTTGCTTTTGTCACAACACCATCCCACACCTCCACAGAAGTGACCAAAAGGCATCTCTAGCTTACTCCAGTTTTAAAATATCCTCTTCTCCAGATCCAAACTTTGATGAGATTATTGTCTATAGGGGTTGTAAGTGCAAAACAGATGACCTGTCAGGTGGGAGAAGGCTACCCAGAAGAGCAAGAGGCTTTTTGCAGCTTGGTAAGATGAAGTCAGGATAATCTATCGTACATTTTCCTTACATCGTTCCACATTGGACTTGTAAGGACAGCACCATTCATCATTTCAGCAGGAGACAGAGGAGTAAAAAAAGACAACTGTAGTGCACATATTCTTAACATTTTTAAACTTCAACATTAAAAATATTTTAATTGGGGGAGATACTTGGCAATATTGTTGATATCCTGGCACCCTGCACATCCATCCATCAATCCATCCAGGGATTCAAAAAAATTTACTACCAGTTCTGTAGGCATGGCTTGGTGGGTGTGGCTTGATGGGCATGGCAGGGGAAGGATACTGTAAAATCTCCATTCCCTCCCCACCCCAATAACCTGCTTTCCAGCTCCGTTATCCAGTGCAGGGCAACAAAAAAAGACCCAGCCAATCAGCTGGGACTTGGGAGGCAGAGAATAGATGGGAGTGGGGCCAGTCAGAGGTGGGATTTGCCGGTTCTCTGAACTACTCAAAATTTCCACTAGAAATGGTCAGAACCTGCTGAATACCACCTCTGCATCCATCCATCCATCCATCCATCCATCCATCCATCCATCCATCCATCCTCTATTTCCTATCTAATTACACATGTTAATTTCTTCTGACTGCCCCCTTTTAGCCTAATGCCATATTTAGACCTTTGGAGAGAGAATTTTATTCCAATCCCCACCCTCAAATGTTCTACTTTATATAGCAGAAATATACGCCTCTTAAAAGGGAGCATTGTGCTATTGTAAATCTGCTCTAAACTGATTGCTTCCTCCCCATGAGATTCTCTTCATTTCCCTCTGGACTTCCCCAAACTATTGAATGATAAACAATCCTTGAAGCCCAGAAACAGATGGAAAGCAAGATTTGCTTTTCTACTGCTCAGAAAAGTCCCACAATAAAAAAAATCCAAAGGTGTTGAATGTGATTTACAGTGGCCCACAATGTAGAATGAATGGAGGGGCGGGGGGGGGGGGGGGGGAATAGCAAGGAAAGATGCCAACTACTGCAGCAACCATGGAAAGTCCTAGCTGAGAAAAACCCATATGAGCCTTTGGTGCAGACAATTGTTTCTGCTGGCAATTTTCCTCCCAGAGGCTTTGGAGATGAAGGGCTCCATTCCTCAGATTCCTAAGGCACAAACAACTTTAAAAAAAAATAAAAAAAAACTCTCATTGCAACATCTCCAGCATGGAGGATTTGAAATGAAACTATTTGACCTTGAACCAAATTCTGAGAGATTCCTGCTGAGATGGTGGAAGAGCTGTTTGGAAGAGGGGCCAGACCAACCCCCACAAACTCATCTCATTTGTCATGGCTAAGTCAGGAATTTGGAGTGGCATGGCAAGAGATCAAAGCCGAAACAAACTTAGTTTCAGAAGATTTGGGGGACGGGTGGATTTTGTTTTCACAAAGAAGACTTAAAATGCAGTTGTTTAGAGTTGGGCTATTATTTGGGGGGGAACGCTGGACTGGCCTACTCTCCTTGACTTATAGAAGTTATTAAAATTCTTTTACAAATGCGTTTTAATTCTTAAGTCTTAAATTGTATGTGTACTGTACTGGTCTATGACCATAGTAACCTGAATTGAATCGAAAAAAATGCAGTTACCTGGAATGGAAGGAGAGAAATAACATGAGATTTAAAGGGTTGGTAGGTTAGTATCATGCCTAGTTAGAGTACCCAAGGCTTTCCTCGGTTCAAATTTTGTTTCTGCTATGAACTCACCAAGGAATTTAAGGCCATTATTTATCTTAGTCTCCCCTTCTGCTATTTGCAATGTGGTGATAATGTGGCTGACAATACTCTGAAGTGTCACTAGAAGGACTACAAGAAACTGTTGAAAGAAATATCCTTCTGGGTTCAGTTCCAAGTGGGGAAAAAGACACTGGAAACATGGAGGCTGCTTGGAAGGTTTAATGGTTACAGGGCCACATGGCCTGGAGGTCCAAAGAAGAATGATCACATGCTTCAAGGTGAGAAGAGAAGGGGAAAAAGAGAAAAAGGAAACAAAGTGTTGAGGTGCTGAGAGTACCTGGGTTTTATACTCTCTGTTGGGATTTGAATTGGAGCTTGTATTCTAATTGGTTGTCAGACTCCCAGGGGTGGGGGTCTTAACTTTGTAGGCTTGGTCTGGACCACATGGCTTCACCTGAGTGCTGGCTAATGCAATCTTCCCAGACCATGTGGTGAGATGGGTAATCCTATCATTTCCTGAGGGCCATCCTTAATCCCATCACCCTGGAGTTCCTTCTTATATAAAGTATTCTGGCCCAGGCCTTAATGGCCCACCCATTAACAAAGGTGGGGGTGAGTTTCTGCTTCTTGAGTGAGTTTCTGCTTCTTGAGTGACTACTCTTTTTAGGAGAAATATTCTGCCTTTTTAATATTTCCTAGGCTATTTCAATTTTTCTAGGAGGGGTGGATTCTAACTTCCTACAAAACAATGGACATTGGACACAGTATCAGGTATGATTACAGCACCCAAATCTGACATACTTGGGCAAATACCAGGGTACTAGGAAATGATTATACAACATTTGACATCTCAGCAGACCACTTTCATTTTTATTGGCCGGTTGCTAACACACACATTACTACTAAGAGTAGTTACTACTCTTTTATTTTTCCATGGCCCTTAATCTAAGATGACCTAGGGGGGCTCACTTACAGCTATGTTCTTGGTTGCTAAATCAAGTGGCAGGGCTAGGAAGAAGTTACCCTTCTCCTATTACACCCCCCTCCTACTTCTTATGAGTAGAGAATAAAGAGGACTTGTATGAGTCATGGAAACTGTCCCTCCCAATTTCTCAGGAAAACCATCAATAAACATTGTGAACATATTCCATCTTTGTCTTCTTAGTATTAGCATTAAACTCTAATTCAGACTCTTCTTTATTTTTTTAAAAAAACATTCACATGTACAGTTTATCTCATTTTATTTCGTGAATCATAGTCCACTTCCTGAGTTCCTTAGCCTAGATGTCTCCTATTTTGGGCTACAAGGGGATGATTGAGATTGTATGGAGATAATCACACAGGAGAGGAAAGAAAAACATGATAAGAATACCATGTTTATAAGTATGGGAAAGACTTTGGACTACACAGCTTTGTGTGGATATTTATGGAGGCAGAGGTTATTATGTAAGTTTATATATGCTGAAAGCTACTTGAAAACAAAATGCTTAGTGCCACTATGTTTAGCATCTGATGTGACTCAGGAAGAAGAGGAAATATTTCATTTGGCCCTCTGAGCACGTGAGCATGAACTTCTGCTTTCCTTTTAACAGCAGAAACTATGTGTGTATCTAAATAAGGGAGATATACAGATTAAAGTAACACCTACTTCACTGACATCAATTTAATAGCTCGTTATCAGAATGACAAGTTCTCATTTGTAATCAAAACCAAATCAAACGCAAACACTGGTAAATATGCAAATTAAGACCCATTCCTTTGAAATCAGGGGCACTGGGGAAGGAAATCTCTTTTCTAGAGTCTCCTGAAGTAGCTGGCACACTCCTGCTAGATCACAACTAATATCATGGAAATGCCATTACATATACAAATAATTTTCTCTATGCATGATAGGATTCATGTTATGAAATTTCAATGACCTTGGAATGAAGAAACAGCTGAGATATGAAAAAGAAACCCTAACTATGTTTCAAATCATATCTGCATGGCCAGAACGCATTTTGCTCTGTTTTTAAGCTGCCTTTTTAAGGTCATTCTTCTCTGAAGCTGCTTCTGGATCGGTAGCAAAATGCACTTGTCGCTTCAGAAGTCCAACAAAATCATATAGCACAGTACCATATATAACAGTAACAGGAGCATGAAGTACCTCATGGAAGATTTAGGAAATTATAGACAAATTAGCCTGATATCAACATCTGGGAAGATCATGGAAAAGATAATCAAACAACGTATTTGCACACATCTAGAAACAAGCAAAAGCTATTACTGGAAGCCAACATATATTTCTCAAAAACAGACCATGCCAGACAAAGCTTATTGCATTCTTTGATAAAGTGACTAAATTAGCAGACCAGCGAAATGCTGTAGATATAGTTTACTTAGACTTCAGTAAATTTGACAAAGTAGACCATAAACCTACTTTTTGATAAGATGGAAAAATGTATTACAGACAGCATCACCATCAGATGGATTCATAACTGACTGATAAAACGCTTTCAATAGGTAGTCCTTAATGGAACCACTTCTATATGGAGGAATGCATGCTACCAGAAAGCATGTTGCATGCTTTGTGGAAGCATACCACAAAGTTCTATCTTACGTCCAATACTCTTTAGACCAGGGGTTGGCAACCTTGGCAACTTTAAGCTTGGAGGACTTCGACTCCTAGAATTGCTGGCTGGGGAATTCTGGGAGTTGAAGTCCTCCAGACTTAAGGTTGCCAAGTTTGGAGATCCTTTCTTTAGACAACACCAAGCGGGGGGGAATAGCCAATACTTTAAAAGATAAGTTCCAGGTCCAGAAGGATCTTGACAGATTTGAACACTGGGCCCTATTCAACAAAATGCAATTCAGTTGTGAGAAAAATAAGGTTTTGCATTTAAGCAAGAAAAAACAAGTACCCAGATGTAGAATAAGCGGTACCCAGCTCAACAATAGTAACTGCGAAAGGGCTCTAGGAGTCCTAGTGGATAATCACTTAAGTGTGAGCCACCACTGTGTTGCAGTTGCCAAAATAGCCAATGCAGTCTTGGGCTGCATCAACAAAGGGATCGTTTCAAATCATGTGAAGTTTAGCACCATTTTATACTGCTTTGGTAAGACTACCTGTATCCAGTTTTGGTCACCACAATACAAAAAATACACTGATATTCTAGAAAGAGAATAGAATAGGATAGAGTAGAGTAGAGTAGAGTAGAGTAGAGTAGAATAGAATAGAATAGAATAGAATAGAATAGAATAGAATAGAATAGAATAGAACAGAACAGAACAGAACAGAATAGAATAGAATAGAATGAGCGCAGCAAAGATTATTAGGATGATGGAGGCTAAGGAATATGAAGAACAGTTGCAAGAAGGATTAGGAGTGCAGTCTTCCAATATTTGAGGGGCTGTCATAGAGAGGAGAAGGACAATTCTCCAAAGAGAGGAGACAAAGAAGTAATGGTGGAAACTTACCTAACAGAGATCCAGCCTAAAGTTAAGGAGGAATTTCTTGTCGATTAGAATAATTAATCAGTGGAATGGCTTGTCTCTGGATGTTGTGGGTGCTTCAATACTAGACATTTTAAAGAAGAGATTAGACAGTCTGAAATGGTATAGGATTTCTTGCCTAAGCAGGGGGTTGGACTAGAAGGCCTCTAAGGCCCCTTTCAACTCCCTTGGATAAGGGGAGATCTGAGTGCCTGAGCTTTGGGTGAGTTGTTATTTCACAATTCAGGTATATCAGAGAATTTAATCTTCTAATCAGTTACATAATACCAAGAGTAAACTCTGAATTTAAAGTTCTCTATTGATATACATTGCTTATATCTCATATGCAGCAAAAACTAATATGAAGGCCATTGTCCAGAGTATCTTAGGTGTGGTAGAATAGATGTAATGGAATGTCTGTAGTATCCAATAAAGAATGGACATTGTTTATACAAAGAAACTGATAGAAACTTCTGTAAAATGGAATCTCCATCAGAAGCATGAAAGCTTAAATGTCACAGATTTTCATCATGTGGAGAAAAAAATCCATCAACATCATTATCTGAAATGGTAAACTCTAGTCCATAAAAGTGTAATTTGCTAGCCATAAGATCCTTTGTTATTACTGCTGTCCCTCTGGAACTTTACGTTCTGTTCTCATCCACAATGGAGAAAAAAATGTAATAAAGCACATCAAAAATACAGTATCTTGTCCACCTCCCAAATATAACATTCAACCACAGTTATATTACATGATCTACTATTTGTTGAGCGTAACAAATCAACACAATCTGAAAATCTCCTTTGGCTTGATATGAACAGGCTCTTTCTTATATTTGTTTTTATCCCTCCTTCCCTGTATAGCCTGTGACAGATATAAATATTTAAAGAAAGTGACATCACTTGATAAGTTCCAGAATCCCAGCAACATTCCACTTGGCTGCACATACATACCAACTTTGCCAAAGAATAGCAAAATGTTTACAGATTGTTCTTTTCTCTGGGATTGTTTTCCCAAGGTTTCTGCCTAGAAACATTTTTTTTTCTTTCTGTGATGAGGGTCAGAAATCAGAAATAGTCATTTTTTTCAAATTAAATTGGAATTGAGGGCAGACGCAGACTTAGAGAAGACTCAATCACTAGTTTGGTCTAATCAAGATGCACAACAGTAGAAATTTGAAAAGTGTCCCTTAGTGACATTCAGTTTTTGCCTCTGCATTTTAGGTGACCTGTATTTCCCAAAGGTGTGTGCTGTATCTTTAAGAGAAATAGCAGAATAAAATGCAAGAAGTGTGCTGTAGTTGAGGTTTGCTGTTTCTGATCTGTCTGAGATCTGGCAGTCTCAACTTGTCATTTCCTGAAATCCAGTCCTAGTTTTCGATGGAACTGATTTTAATAAATTCCTTTTGTGCTCAGTAATGGTTGTTGCATCCCTGTGTGTTGAAATCTGTCTTGAATTCACATATGAAACTAGGTTTGCAAAGGCCAATGGCTATTATTTTACCTTTCTAATTCATGTGTGTTTAAGAAGAAGCCCCAATGAAATACAGGTAGTCCTCGACTTACAACAGTTCCTTTAGTGACTATTTGAAGTTACAAGAGCACTGAAAAAGTGACTTATGACCATTTTTCACACTTATAACCAGAAGTGGGCTGCACATACTTTAACAACTGGTTCGCCGAAAATGTGAGCGTGCGCGCGGCTGCAAAACCACAGGAATTTCCTGCAATGTGGCAGCCAGGGTGAGTAGGTTGGGCGAAGCGTGGAAAGCAGCTGGGCTAGGAGGGCAGGGCGCACAAGCAAAAATATGAGGTATATAGGATGGGATAGCACCTGGGCAGATGGACAGGCCCAACTGATGGTCGTGACTACCGGTACGGGCAAGCCGGTGTGAACCGGTAGCAGCCCACCACTGCTAATAACCATTGCAGCATCCCCAAGGTCATGTGATTTACACTGGGATACTTGACAACTGACTCATACTTATGATGGTTGCAGTGTCCTGACGTCATGTGGTCCCCTTTTGCGACCTTCTGACAAGCAAAGTCAATGGGGAAACCAGATTCACTTAACAACCGGGTTACTAATTTAAGAACTGCAGTGATCCACTTAACAAATGTGGTGAGAAAAGTTGTAAAATGGCGCAAAACTCACTTAATAAATGTCTCACTTAATAAATTTTGAGCTCAATTGTGGTCATAAGTTGAGGACTACCTGTACCTATTGATGCAATGTCATATGTAATGCTGTCTGAGGAGTGAGAATATTTGTGGGAAGTCATTGCATGAGAAGTTCTCTTCTAAGAAATGAAGTGGTGGTTTCAGCTTATTACCAGCTTTGGCATCTTTTTCTTTCTTTCTTTCTTTCTTTCTTTCTTTCTTTCTTTCTTTCTTTCTTTCTTTCTTTCTTTCTTTCTTTCCTTCCTTCCTTTCTTCCTCTTTCCTTCTTTCCTTTCTTCCTCTTTCTTTCCTTCTTTCTTTTCCCCTCTCCCTCTCCTTCCTTCCTTCCTTCCTTTCTTTCTTTCTTTCTTTCTTTCTTTCTTTCTTTCTTTCTTTCTTTCTTTCTTCTTTCTTTCTTTCTTTCTTTCTTTCTTTCTTTCTTTCTTTCTTTCTTTCTTTCTTTCTTTCTTCCTTTCTCAGCTTTTGTCCACTTCCTCTCCTCTATAAACACAATCAATTCTGATGCTTATGTGCATCTCCTTATGTGTACCTCTTTTCTCATGCTTTAGAGAGGTTTTTGACTTAAGGATGGGAGGAGGGGGAAAAGACCATTTATTCTCTCTTATTTTATTCTAAAGCTATGCACCCATATACAATTAAACATGAAACCTCATTTCTCTATAGCAATCCTAGAAATAAAAAGCAGCAAAAGTGTAGTTTTTAGACTAGAATAATTTTAAGATGTATGGATTTCCAAAATTCACTAGCCAGTATGGCCATTGCTAAATATTCTAGGAGGTAAAGCCCACATTTCTCAAAGTAGGTGAAATTGGAAAACATTATTCTAGACAGCCAGACAAAGGCATAATTACTGGGGGGAGTAGTCAGAATGGCTTTCTTTGTGTGCCATATCTCCTTTAAATATTTTGCTGGATATTTAAAGATCCCCACCCAACTTAAGCTAATAGCAACTGGGATATAACTTGTCCTTACTGCTGCATTGCTCCAGGAAGGAAATCACACCAGTTTCAAAAGACAAGTCTTCAAACACCTGTCAAATAGTTTAAACTGTCCCACTCCAGATGGTCATGTTTTGTCTCAGATTGAAACCAGGACTCACACACTGATGCACAGTTTAGTTTTGTATTTGAATCAGCAGTATCTACATGGAGAGATAAGGGAGTCAGAATAATGGGAGCAGTGTTGCACAATTGCAACAGAAGCCATTGCACACACTTGAGAAAGGGATGAGTGGTTTTTGCCTTTTAGCACCAACATCTTTGGGAGATACCTGTGATTTCAGCCACTTAAAAACACAACCATTTTGAGCTTGAAAGTCAGAATCATTTTGCACTTCCTTACTACCAAAGTGTAGGGAAAAAAACTTGAGAGCATATTTGTTGACCACAGTGCTAAAATACACACCCTTTTCAGGCACTGATAAGGAAATAAGATTTACATTCCACTCCTGAGGGAAGGGATGAGCACATGGCATCCCAGATAACCTGACCGCCTGCTGCCATCAACAACCTCCCGCTGCCCAGTATGCTCCCACAGGGTTGCCCTACTTGGGGTGCCGCCGCCTGATCGTTGTCGGCTGGCGGCCCCAAGGGTGCGGGCTTTCTCTGTGGGAGCCCCCTCCCTGTGGAATGATCTCCCCCCGGAGATACGGGCCATGACGGACATCCTGACCTTCCGGCGCGCAGTTAAGACCCTATTTTTTAAGCAGGCCGGCCTGGCCCAGTAAATGGTCTATGGGTTTTAAATTTAATTTAGGTTTTAATTGTTAAATTTTATACTTTTTAAATTTTAATTAATCCCGGATTTTAAATGTCTAATCTGTAGTTGGATGGGATGCAGCCGGATTTGCTTATTTAATCTAGTTTTAAATTGTATTTAAATTGTATTTATTCTATGTGTTTTTAGTAAGCTGTACACCGCCCCGAGTCCCTTTTTGGGAGAGGGAGCGGTATAGAAATCTGATTAATAATAATAATAATAATAATAACAACAACAACAACAACAATATTGACTCAAAAATGATTAACATGTGCACCATGGTATGAAGTTGCCCCTGCTGAGCCATGGTTGAAGGAAAACAGGTCAATGGCCCACACAACCGTACCCTTGGCCACTGCCCCACCTGGTGTTGCTGACTCTTTACCTTTAAGATTGCTTCCTTGGGCTGGCCCTTCTCCTCCAGGGACTGTCTTGTGCACACTCAACCAGTCCATTCTTTATTGCAGGCATTGATTAGTCCCACGGAAGAGTAAATTAAGCAGACAGACCATCAGCATGAAAAACATGCTAGCAGTCTCCAGGCCTAAATACGTCATCCCTGATCAGACTCCTGAAAGAGTCAATTGGATGACTTGTGTCTGCCATGAAAAGTGGGGTGGGGTTGTGTAAAATAGATCAAAATTGGAGAAGCAATACCTGGATAAAATGAGTAATGCTGCAGAAATGAATCAAGCTCCCAAGCTCTCCCAAGCAACAAGGGCATATCACGTCTCTCATCAGGGTATTGCAAAATTTACCCTCCAGGCTGATTGGTGGTAAAACATGGAAGTGAGCCAAAAGAAACACTCGTTCTGCATTGTTCCTACCTATGTAAGGGCAAAATGATGTTCTGAAGAAAAAAAAAAAGCCATGTCATTACACAGTGCTGTCACTTTTTTTTTAACTCTCTAAAACTTCTTTTCAATCATGTGATTATGACTTTTTGTGTTTTGCACAATCGCCCTTGTGGCGTATCAGTAGGACAACAGGAACCTTGGCATCAGTTAGGGCTGATCTCACTGTGAATCCCCAGCTATATCAAGTATGTTGCTGCAATCACAGATTTGTAGTTTCTCTTTTGAAGAGGTCTAAAGGTCAGAAAAACACCATCCAGTGTGGGATGCCACCTAAATGTATGTTGTTTACTGAAAACCTGTTTTAAAGGGCCAGTGTGCCTGCCTTCACCAGGAAACATGAGGAGAAATAGTTTTCTCTCTCCCTCATGCAAAAGAAGTGATCGTTGGTCATTAATGAAGCAATGCATTCAGCACAGGATGGCAAGTTGCAACCCATGAGCTTCGTTACCGAAAGCCAAGATTTTAATTTTTTTTTTCTTTTGTATTTTTGGACGTGGATGCTGAGGAGCACAATGGCTGCCTTAAGCCTTGCCCATTTTCCCCCTCAGTTGACAGTTAATGGACAAACTTTTGCCCCTTTGGCTGCAGATCCCCAAAGCCTTTCTGCATCCCCCCCCAACACTACATTATAAAAAAGATGTAGAGACTCTAGAAAAAGCACAGAGAAGAGCGACCAGGATGATTAGGGGACTGGAAGCTAAAACATACAACAAACGGTTGCAGGAGATGGGCTTGGCTAGTCTAGTGAAGAGAAGGACCATGCGAGACAAGATAGCAGTCTCCCAATACTTGAGGGGCTGCCACACAGAGGAAGGGGTCAAGCTATTTTCCAAAGCACCTGAAAGCCAGACAAGGAATAATAGATGGAAACTGAACAAGGAGAGATTTAACCTGGAAATAAGGAGAAACTTTCTGACAGTGAGAACAATCAAGCAGTGGAACACCTTGCCCTCGGAAGTTGTGGGAGCGCCATCACTTGAGACCTTCAAGAAGAGATTGGACTGCTATTTGTCAGAAATAGTGTAGGGTCTCCCACTTGGGCGGGGGATTGGACTAGATGACCTACAAGGTCCCTTCCAATTCTGATTATCTGTTATCTGTTAAATAGATTTGCTCCAAACTGCTGACCCTGAAGAGATTTTAGGAACACCACTACAGATTTTAGGAATAACAGAATGACAGAGCTGGAAGGGATATTGGAGGTCTTCTAGTCCAACCCTCTGCTCAGGTAGGAAGCCCTATACTGTTTCAGACAAATAGCTGTCCAATCTCTTCTCTGAGTCAAATAAATTATAGTGCAGCTCCATCTCCACAGGAAAGCTGTACCTATTGATTCTGGGATCAGTGCATGCAAGTCTCCCTTGTCATTCCTAACTGACTTAGAGACTTTATGGTCAGTACATGGAACACTGTGGCTACGGATCTCAGATGTCCACAAGCTATATTCAGCAGCCCCAGTTTCCCTGTCCCAAGCAGAAACTGAGAAGGCCAGCTTTTAGAAATGCAGATTTGGTGATCCATTAGAAAGACTGGGTCAAGACAGAAACTCAGATAAGCAACAAACAAAAGGTTGACAAAATTAGCTCAAACACCTGGGATTTCCCCTTTTGCCTATAGAGCCAGCCATGACCCCTACATGACCCCTTAGGAATCCAGAAAGTATAAAACCCACCCACTCTTAACTCCATTTTGTCAGCTGTCCCAGAAGCACATGATGTTGGTGGCTCTGCTATCAATAAATCAACTTTCTTTCCAATCAGCCTCCATTTTATTCCCGGCATGGAACTGGACCTGGATTTTTCTTCCTACAGATAGTGTGTCTCAGAAGGCACAGGTGTGCGCTGAGTCAGCTGATCCAAAACTTGAACAAGACAAAGTCTAAGGTTTGAGTCACATATGAAGAGTTGAGCAAAGGAAGTTGTCAGTCTGCTGAAGAAATGGAAGTATGACCCAGTCAATCATTCATCTGTTAGTCAGGACTATATAAAAGTAATACTTATATCAGTGGCTCTGTTAATTTACAATCTGTGATTCTGTTTACACCCTATTGTTGGATTACATGAACTTTTGAATTGGAAATTAGAAACAATTGTTGAATCTTCTGGAACTTGGGATTTATCTCTCTAGCATGTTTTAAAGCAAGCTCTAATAACTGCTTTCTATAGAGAAAGCTATTACTGTACAGTAGCTAAAAGATTTAAAGATTAAATCTAAATGTAAAGGCAATGTACCTTTAAATCCTGCATGCCGGAAGCAAAGAACTGGAGGACAAGGAAAAGAAATAAAATCCATCACTGGAGAATTTCAAAGGCAGCTGGCTGTGTCTGAAAAGCCATTGCTAGCCTAGATAAACCCCACCACTGTTTTGGCTGCTGAATTGTCCCAAATTAGGTGATTGGTTTTTCTGATACATTATTATCTCTTCTGAAGGAGGCTGCTTAGACTCTAGAAAGGAGCTCTGCCCAGCTCTGTTAGTCCAGATCCTTTTAATTACAGAGGACTCATACGCATGAGCCGCGGTGGCACAGTGGTTCGAGTGCAGTACTGCAGGCTGCTTCTGCTGACTGCTGGTTGCCTGCAATTTGGCACTTCAAATCTCACCAGGCTCAGGGTTGACTCATCCTTCCATCCTTCCAAGGTGAGTAAAATGAGGACCCAAATTGTTGGGGGCAATATGCTGACTCTGTAAACCGTTTAGAGAGGGCTGTAAAGCACTGTGAAGTGGTATCTAAGTCTAAGCGCTGTTGCTATTGCTATATTTCAAGCTTTCAGGCCAATGATGGATCACTGGAAGGAACAACAATTAGCACTGATGATTTTTTCTGAAGTAAAAACATTGGTAACCTAGAACTGTGCTGCTTGCTCATTCCCGTGAATGTTGTTTGCAGAGAGAGAAGTTTGCAGCTTAGCGTAATATTCTGAAGGAGGGGGGAAACCGTAGTTAAAGAATGAGAAAGAGAAATAATCATATGACTTAGTCTTTTAGCTCCTACTTCCTCAAACTGAAAAGAGAATGAATCACAGAACTGGAGGTATCTTGGAATCATTTTTAAAATCCTCTTCTTTTAACAAATGTGCATCTTTTTCACATAATTCTTTCCCATACACATGAAAACCAAATTCTCTAGTAACCTAATTCTCTAATAATCTAAGATTTCAGCAACTTTAGAGCCTTCTCAGTAGGAGCAAAACTAAACAGAATAACCGATGGCAACAGCTAAAACAAACTAAGAATCCTGAAGTTTTGTTTTTGTTTTAGATGTAGATTTTGAAATGATTAGGGGCCTGTAGGCTAAAATAATATAAAGAATGATTGCAGGAATTCGGTATGTCTTGTCTAGTGAAAAGAAGGACTAGGAGGTGACATGATAGCAGTGTTCCAGTACTGAAGCCACAAGGAAACGGAAGGAGCGGTCAACCTATTTTCCAAAGCACTAGAAGGCAGGAGAAGAAACAATGGATGGACACTAATGAAGGAGAGAAGCAACCTGGAACTAAGGAGAAATTTTCTAACAGTGTGAGAACAATAAACTAGTGGAATGGCTTGACTTCAGAAGTTGTGAACGCTCCATCACTGGAGAAGAGACTGGACAGCCATTTGTCCAGAATGGTATATGGTCTCTTGCTTGAACAGAAATTTGGACTAGAAGACCTCCAAGGTCCCTTCCAACTCTTATTCTATTATTATTCTGAACGTTTCTTCTTCTCTACCTGCGGTACTGTACTAGAAGCAGCAGGAAATGTCTGTTTCAAGCTTATAATTCAGAGATGGGAAATTCAGCTCAGTGCTCATCCAGGTGTTGCTGAACAAAATACTGTAGTGTTTAGTCCTAACTTGGTGCAATGGATTCTTGTCAGTTCAAGCTGTAGGGGAAAAAGTAGTTTTCCAGTCTTTCCATGCATGAAGCATTTGCTGCAGATCTAGTTCAGAAGAGCTCAGGTTGGATTAGACACTTTTTCCCGGTGCCTGTTTAGTTTAATTTTAATGATGAATTTAAAATGCTGTTCTCTCCTTGCAAGTACAGTTCATTCCATTCAGAACCTTCCAGGTCTGAGTTGAAGAAATACAACTCCTACAGCTGCTCAAAGAATGAGCTAAGAATGACAGAGAGCTGTCCTTTGCTTTACAGCTATCAGAGGAAGAATTCATTCAGCCATGAGTAACTGAGTTGTAGCGTATTTCCAAAGCAATAATTCAGACATAGTAGGAAACATTGGAGATTTCCAGACAAGACTGTTCTTGGGCAATCATCTAGTCTCAGTTGCAGAATGTTATCAATTTAGTGATGGCCAGGAAAAATAGAAATTGGTATGTCTACATAATTCCCAAGAGGCATACTTGATTCAAGGGAGACTTTATCTTTAGAGTTCAGGAAAGCACCCAGTTCTTCCTGACAGTAGCTGGAAAGAAGATAAAGGATTAAGGGGGAATGATCTAAGAAAGTATCCGATGGACAGTGCCAGTTAATAATGAAGCAATAATTTTTTTATTGTTTCAGAGGAAGGAGAAAGGCATGAAAAAAGGAGTTCAAATACTACCTTAAAGGATACCTTTAAGCTTAGCAAATCTCCTTGAGCTGTTGATTCCAGTCTTAGAGGTCTTTGTTAGAAGCTTTGCAGTTTCAGATTCCCTCTCCAGGTGTTGCCCCTGATTTTTGGTTATTTCCTGTTACAAATGTGTTAAATAGTCGTTAAAAACCAGAACTAGATGCGATTTGTTACTTTATACATCCCATAATTCCTAAATAGATGGTTCCAGACTGCTAAGTCCAAGTTTTGTTGAAGCACATTTTCTTCAGCTATAAATTACTTTCCAAATTTTGAAATGAGTGTTATTAATACATATATATTTGTATGTATTGAAGTCTTATTCATCATCTTCAGGCTTTGTCTTTGGCCTTGTGTTTCTCGGAGTAATTATGAAAGAGACTTCATCGAAACGTCACCTAGATACTTCCAATTCTACGCGGGAGAAAACCCGAAGAACCAAAGATCCATATACAAATACCCGCGAAAATCTCCGAAATGAGTCTCATTCATCATCTTCAGGCTTGTGTCTTCGGCCTTGTGCTTCCCGGAATAATGTGTAATTACTCTGAGAAGCACAAGGCCAAAGACGCAGGCCTGAAGATGATGAATGAGACTTCATCGAAACGTCGCCTAGATACTTCCAATTCTACGCGGGAGAAAACCCGAAGAACCAAAGATCTATATATATATACTTTGTGTTACACACACACACACACACATATATATATATATATATGATGAAACCAACCCTGATGATGCGAACAGAATCAGACTCGAAATTACCAACATCCTCTGCACTAGCAAACCACCCAAAAGCAACTTATCCAAAGAAGAACAAACTGCACTACTTAACCTGAAAAAAGACACCAGCATAATAATCCTACCAGCAGACAAGGGCAACGCAACAGTGGTTATGAACACATCCGACTACCAAACCAAGTTAACCAACCTACTCCAAGACCCCACATACAAACCCCTAAACACAGACCCCACCACCTACCTAGAAAAAACCACCAGATCCAAAATAAAAGCCTCCCCCATCAGCGAAGAAATCCAGCAAAGAATCATACCCAGAGAGAAATCATCCAGATGCCCTAAGCTTTATGGTCTCCCCAAGATACACAAAGAAGGAACCCCACTTAGACCTATAGTCAGCTCCATAGGCTCACCTCTACAAAACCTAGCCAAATTTCTCGCCAAACAACTACAGCCGTATGCTGAATCCATCAACTCACATGTAAGAAACTCATTCCAGTTCATCGAGATCATAAAGAAACAAAACTTACAACCCAGCGATCTATTAGTGAGCTTTGATGTCATATCCCTCTTCACCCAAGTGTCTATAAAAGAAGTCTTGACAGCCATCCAAAATAAATACACCCCCCCCAAGCACATCCTAGATCTGACCAACCACTGCCTATCCAATACATACTTCACCTACAATGGACAAAAATACAAACAAATAGAAGGAGCACCCATGGGATCACCCCTCTCACCTATCATCGCAAACCTTTACATGGAACACTTTGAAACACAAGCTCTAGAAAAATATGATCACAAACCCAAACCCTGGCTCAGATACGTAGATGACACCTTCATAATCTGGCCACACGGGAAAGAAAAACTGAACAACTTCCTCACACACCTCAACAGCCTACACCCCAAAATACAATTCACCATGGAAACAGAAGCTAACAATCAATTTCCCTTCCTAGATGTCTTAGTATACAAAAAATCCAATGGCTCCCTAGGACACACCATCTACCAGAAGAAAACACATACTAACCGCTATCTAGACGCACTCTCACACCACGACCCAGCACAGATCAATTCCGTAGCTGAGACACTCATCTCCAGAACAAAATGCTTAGCCGATGAACAACACC
Organism: Bungarus multicinctus; assembly: GCA_023653725.1. Taxonomy (NCBI): domain Eukaryota; kingdom Metazoa; phylum Chordata; class Lepidosauria; order Squamata; family Elapidae; genus Bungarus; species Bungarus multicinctus. The sequence continues at coordinate 160,717,974 of CM042834.1, forward strand.
TAAAAACCGAACTACACACTCTCACTAACGTACTAACAGCAAATGGATTCCAAAGAAGAAAGATTACTCACCTAATCCAAAAAGAAACCCCAACCAAAATCCAAGACAGAGAACAAGAAAATGGCAAAGCCCTCCTCCCATATATAAAAGGCACTACAGACAAAATCAGCAAGATCCTCCAAAAACACAACATTAAAACAGCATTCTGCACAAACGGAAAAATATCCACCATCCTAAGAAACCCTAAAGACAAAATTGAGTTAGAAAACCAAGGAGTATACGAAATCCCTGCCCCACCACATACATTGGACAAACTAACAGAAGGATAAGTGCATGCATTGAAGAACACAAGAACTCAATCAAAAAAGAAGAACCGACCTCTTCCCTGGTCCAACACCTCAAAGCCACAGGACACAAGATTGACTTTAAAAATACCAGAACTATCGCCAAAACTGAACACTTCAACAACAGAATAATCAGAGAAGCCATAGAGATAGAAAAACGCCCACACAGCATGAATAAACGAGATGACACTTCCCGCCTACCAGCCATTTGGAAACCCGCCCTCATTAACAAAAGAGTACTTAACATAAAGGACACCAGACCCACACCCACGAGGGCCACACAAGAAACTACCACCACACTTCCATGCAGAAAGCAGACTCACACCCACACAGAAGATGAAACACGACCACGGACCAGAAGCCGTACCACAGCTGCATCACTACCTGCTTCAAACCCCCCCAACCTATACATGAAGGGAACTGATGCCCACCATGAAGATGTGGCACGACCACGAACGCAAAGCCAAACAATAGGATCACAGCTCACCAGCTCAAATCCCCCAGCAACTGAGACTAACCGGAGTACAACCAAACCCTCACCAGAACAGAACACACCCCCAGCCAATCAGAACACAGCCAACCCCCCAACCAATCAGAACACACCCAAACCCCCAACCAATGAGAACACACCCCCACCCAATCAGAACACAGCCAAGCCCCCACCCAATCAAGTCAGACCCCCACTAGTAGTTAAAAGGAAGAAGCAGCTGCAAGCTCACATCACTCTGAGAAGCACAAGGCCGAAGACACAAGCCTGAAGATGATGAATGAGACTTCATCGAAACGCCGCCTAGATATTTCCAACTCTACGCGGGAGAAAACCCGAAGAACCAAAGATCCATATATATATATATATATACTTTGTATTACAACACCCTGTTAAGCCCCAATTAAGGGAGAAAGCATACTGCTTTCTTTTCTGTCTTTCGGCTCATCACCAGAGAAAGCTATTTGTTTCGTTGTCTTTTTGTTTACATGTGTGTAAAGTTTTGAGCTGATAAATAATTAAATAAGGGAGACTAGGATAGATCTATTTCAAGCTAGTTAGCTCTCTTCAGCTAGCCATACCCTTACTGGGATTCGAACCAGGGAAGTATTACATGTGAGGCAGTTGTAATTGCCACTAGACCACTGGCTCTATCCTGTTCAGCTGAGGCAGGGGAATAAGTATATACTTTGTGTTACAACACCCTGTTAAGCCCCAATTAAGGGAGAAAGCATACTGCTTTCTTTTCTGTCTTTCGGCTCATCACCAGAGACCATACCGACAGAAAGCTATTAGTTTCGTTGTCTTTTGTTTTACATGTGTGTAAGGTTTTTAGCTGATAAATAATTAAATACTTATTCCCCTGCCTCAGCTGAACAGGATAGAGCCAGTGGTCTAGTGGTCTAGTGGCAATTACAACTGCCTCACATGTAATACTTCCCTGGTTCGAATCCCAGTAAGGGTATGGCTAGCTGAAGAGAGCTAACTAGCTCGAAATAGATCTATCCTAGTCTCCCTTATTTAATTATTTATCAGCTAAAAACCTTACACACACACACACACACATATATATATATATATCATATTGATATATATATATATACACACACATATACATATGTACATACATACATACATATATATAAACACACACACACACACACTGCATGTGCATTAATATGATACTTACTAAAAATGCAGCATTTGTTATTGTTAAACTAAAGTTTGCATTCAAATAACTTAATTCAAGCTTGATTGTACTAGGATATTTTTTAGTGGCAGAGTTTGAAGATATTTTTAAAGAATGTTTAAACTGTTTAGTTTAAACTGATGAGATGAATGTGATCCACAACATCTTATAGTTAATAAAATTGATTTTAAGGTGCCCTAAAACTTTAAAATTTTGAAAGACTAAATGCTGATAAAATGGTACTATACAGGCCCCATATTTTAATTTTTTTTGAGTTTCTGCTGAGAATTCAATGTATGATAAGAGGTTTTCCAGAAATTTTGTTACGCCAGATATCAAAACCACAACTTAAAAACAAGTTTTGAAAGGAAGAAGAATGATACCAAGGTAATCAACACCTGGCTGTAATTTTTTTTTACAACAGTCCTGTTATTTCCCAAAATAACAGTTGAAGGGCCTTTCCCACTGCTGAGATAAAGTATTATTTCCCATATCTTTTGGCCACATATTGTAGAAAACAATGACATCCATTATCTCCATTGCTAATCCCTATCCTCCTTTACCATACCTGCCCTGAGTCATTGCTGATTGGGGAATGTGCCAATCATTATGGAGAAGATGACCAGTATCTCTTCAGGCTTTGCTGCCAATTCTCTTAAATGGGGGATAACATCCATCAGCCACTGAGGGCCACAGCTTCTAGTTAAAATGCTGAGGAAGGAAGGGAATGGGTTTGAATTCAAGATTCTGTTTGGGATTTTCTAAATAGGTTTAAGAATAGCAATGAGAAGAGATTTTTTTTATATAAAAAGAGGGGCACAGTCAAAGACAGGGCAAAAATCTACTAAAAAAAGATATAATCAAGACTTGTATCTTCATACCTATATGTAAATATAGATAAAATCGATAAAAGTGAAACAAAATTCCCAAATGGGTGATGGGTTTTGACCTCCGAACTAAGACCAGAGATTGTAGAAATTAAAACCAACTCAGTAAGCTCAAACTGCCCAAGGAGCTTCTGATTCAGTTGTACAGAGGAATTATTGAGGGGCTGCCACAGAGAGGAAGGGGTCAAGCTATTTTCTAAAGGGTCTGTAGGCCAGACAAGGAATAATGGATGGAAACTGAACAAGGAGAGATTTAATAAGGAAAAACTTTCTGACAGTGAGAACAATCAACCAATGGACCAGCTTGCCCTCGGAAGTTGTGGGAGCGCCATCACTTGAGACTTTCAAGAAGAGATTGGACTGCCATTTGTCAGAAATAGTGTAGGGTCTCCCACTTGAGCGGGGGGGTTGGACTAGATGACCTACAAGTTCCCTTCCAACTCTGATTATTTGTTATCTGTTAAGTCTGTCATCTGCACCTCTATAACTGTCTGGTTTGGCTCTGCAACCCAACAAGGCAAATACAAACTCAACGGATAATTGTGGACCTGTATGCTGCATGAGTCAAAAAGAGGGCTGAGAAAATAACTATGGGGCTACCCGCGAGAATCACTCAGATGATGTAATTTATCTCTAATCTTAATTATCGGTACATATACACACATACATTTCACTCTGTAATTTCATTGTTCTGTGAGTTGCACTGGTTGCCGGTGAACTTCCGAGTGCAATTCAAGATGTTGATCATTATCTACTGTTGGAAGAAAAATCTGGTCCGGTTCCAAGACAAGAGAAAGGTGTTGGAAATAAAATGGAGGCTGATTTGAAAGGACTCTGTATTGTTGAGCAGAACCAACAACAGCATGTAGTTCTGGAACAGCTGACCCCTTAGGTTAGGAATGGATGGATTCTGAGATGCTGCAGGGGGTTGTACTATGTAATGAGCCTTGTGCCTTTTGCTGTTCTAATGGTGGTGGATTAATCCTATTATGTCCTAAAGCTCACGTCCCATTCTTAGAATTTGGGTGGGGGATGTAAACTTTAATCCCATCAGTTGGAGCAAATGGTGCTTTGTTTGTGAATAGGTTGGCCTGGATTTCTTAATGGGCACAAAATATCCATCTCTAAAGACTTCAGGCATTTGCTGGAGGCTGTAGGGAATGCTTTCTGCCTTTGTTATGATTGTTTTTCCCCATTTCTCCTTCGGGGAAATATAATATTCTGTCTCTTTTAATATTCCCCCAAATATTCCATTCTCGGGAGGAAGGTCTTCCAACATTACAAAGCTCTTTGTGGCTTAGGAGCTGGTTATCTACAGGAGCATCTTCCTTCCTCGAGGTTCAAGCTTGATGAAGTTTTCAAGTTTTCTGCTTCACAGACATGTTGGCTGCCTTTGTCCTATGAAATAGTATCCTCTGAGTTCTATACAGCCCTACTCTCCTTAGGCTTTTGGAAAGGAAAGGAAAGGAAAGGAAAGGAAAGGAAAAGAAAAGAAAAGAAAAGAAAAGAAAAGAAAAGAAAAGAAAAGAAAAGAAAAGAAAAGAAAAGAAAAGAAAAGAAAAGAATCATTAGTGCATAGGGGTTGCCAATATTGGGAATATTTTCGTGCTTGTTATCCTTCTCGACACCAGCTTATCTTCTGTTATTGATTTGGTCTCTCTTATTTATTGTGTTGGTTGTTTTAACTTCTTTTATGCAAATTCTCTAGATTTATATTGGTGATTGAGATGGCCCACCAGCTGACAAACAAACAAATAACCACCAGATAGAAGCAAATAACTAGTAGTAGGAGATACCTATCTATGCTGATAACTCATGGTCATCCTGATTTTTGCTGCATAGATATGGTAGCCTAAGATTTAAGGCCCTCCTTCCTCAAAGGACAAATCTTCTTTCCTCACAGAATAAAGATTTCAGGTTATTATTCAGTGAATCATTCAAGCAATTGAAGAATGCTACTTGATACTATTCAGTAACCAGTTTTCATTGGCCCAGGTAGCAGATGGGTAGATTGGAGGGCAGAGGGGTTGAAGCATAGGAAGAAGGGCCACTACAAAAACATTGATCCGACAAGCAGGACTTGAGCCCATTCCAAGAAACTATTTTGAGAAAATATCTGAGGCGGGCCTCTCTCTAGTTCACACTGAGATCAGATGAGGGAGGGGGAAGCACGCTCAGACTTGCAAAATGCTGTTAGTATTGCTATTACAATAAAAGCTATCTTGACCTATAAGGCACTGATTTCTTAGGTCTGGTCTACCATATAGAGCTGATAAATACACTGAAAAGGATTTGCCGAGGATGATTAGGCCTTAGGCAGGATTTAACTAGGTTGGAGTACAAGAGGGTTTAGTGAGATCTGACCTCCATCTAAGTTAAGTAAGATAATAGGGAAGAAAAGGATACTGATAATAACTATGGAGCTGTATTTTGATACAATGATATTAAAAGTTTTAAAAGCAAGAGTAAAAATTAATACAAGCTAAAATAGAGTAGAAAGAAAAAGGAATAAATAAAAGAGAAAGTATGAAAAGAAAAAAGGAAGAAAAAAGATATGAAGAAGTGGCTGCTGATCTTCTTTGCAGCAGTTCTAAATACAATTGTAAATTTCCCTGTTTCTCTAAAGTTACACCCTGACTCTCTTCTTTCTATCATCTATCCCAGGGTTGTCAAACCACACCCATGCCCGGTTTAGTGAAGGGGGAAAATGTCCCAATACATCACATGACGATGTGAGTTTGACACCCCTGATCTATCCTGTCTAATCATCAGAACTATAGCTAGATAATACATTCATTACATAGATATTATTGTTTCTCTAATCAGACAAGTCAATTTGGCCATGTTAACCAGTCCTATCATCTTCACCAACCATTCCTCAATTCTAGGGATTGCACAAATGCATCATTTTGGACTATTATGTCTTCAGAAACCATTGATTGTAAGTCACAATGAAGAATGGTTTACAGAAAAAGGAATTCTGAGTCAAGAGTACATCAGCAAAACCCCCGGGTGAGAATAGCATGACATGGCATTTTTTTCTCCTAGCATACCAAAAAAATGAGGCTTCTAACATTGCACAAACTAGGCTTAGTTTCCATTACTCTGAAAAGAGACAAATACCTGGCAATTACACAACCATCTGCATCCTCACATGGCGCATACAGACAACTAGATAATTGTTTGAAAGAAAATGTTGCTTCATGAGGTTTTTTAATGCCTCCCCCACGAAGCGAAAAGAATAACAGGAAAACCTTGAACAACTTTTTTAGGCAGGATTATTTCCTTTTAAATAGTATTGAAAACAAGTTGCATGTCCACAGAATGCTTTTTCTGGTGGTTTTCCAAGAACGGCTAGAAAAAGGCCGATTAGGCTTTACTGTTAATGGATGACTCACCTGTTTCTACCAGGCCACTTAAGATGTGTATTTAATACAAATAATAAGCAATAAGAAGTTAATGTAGCAGCAACTGCAGAGTAATGAATTTAACTTCAGAGAGAAAGGCAGACTCACTTGGCAGAGAATAGGAACTGAATAATTAGAGGCTAGTTCAGGGCTTCCATTGCCATGGTACAGTACTGAATAGGACATTTTTAAAAAGACAAGAATCAGAAACTGTTTTAAAAGAGGCTCAAGTAAAATGCTCTATTTATTGATCAGGAACTTTCAAGAAAAATATAAGGAGTCAAGTCCTTATTCTAATTTATTAACAGTAACTCTACTGAAGTAAGGGTGACTTTTTTTTTATTTGTACAGGAAAAGTTTTTAATTGACTTTATATAACAGAATAACAGAGTTAGAAGGGAACTTGGAGTACTTCTAGTACAACTCTCTGCTTGAGCAAGAAACTCTATACCAGGGGTATCAAGCTCAATTTCATTGAGGGCCGCCTCAGCATTAGGGTTTCCCGCAAAGAGCCAGTAATTGGGTTGCCACCACCAGGTGGCTCGATGCTGCTTACTGGGTGCGGCTGACTCGGGACAGTTAGGTTGGGACAGAACGGGATGCACTGGCTAACTCAATGTGGGGACAATTCGGTGGCTCCACAAGCTCATCACCTCCCCAAACTGCTGGCAGACAAGTGCATGCACACGTGCACTCACACACACAAACACATCATGTTCTAGATTTGGGGGCTTTTATCCACAGAGGAAGGAGAGGGCTTGTCAGCTTTGGAAGTCATTTTGATGCCATGCGGCCACAAGCCTGAGAAAGTAGGAGAAGGGTTTCTTAAATTGAGTAGCTCTTAAGTAGACACAATAAAATACTTTTGTTAGTTTAAGGTCATTGAGTATGGCGCAGAATGAAATAATAATCTGACTTTAGGACGGATCGTGATTGGCCCGTGTGATGTGATGACGGCCAAGGGAGGGAATGGATTTGTAGTTTGAATATTGCAAGGAAGCCTGAAAACTTTTAGATTCAGGATTCCACAGATGTGCTAGTTTACTATCCAATTAAAAATACTTTTGAAATCTGTCTGTCCCTGAGTTATTGATTGGAAGGAAGGTTTGCCGGAACCCTGACAGGGCCTTCTCCCCAAGGCCAGGCATGAGTGGCAGTTTGTAAGCTCTCTTATATCTTGGAGGTAAAACTCTCCAAGCTTGGAATGGTGTGTGTGCACAGCATGCTAAAGGAGACATTCTTCTCCAATCCCAGATTTATTGCCATTCCCCTGCCCGGTGGCCCCTCCCAGCAAAGCAGGAGGCAGAGGATGATGTTGCTGCATGTGGAAGCACGCAGGAGAAAGTTTGCAGGAAGCAGTTTCCTCCGAGTCCAACTTCTGCCTTGACAGAGTTCTGGAGAGCAAGAGGAGGAGGCAAGGCAAAGGAGCAACATTCCCTGGTCCTGCACACGGAAGACTGGCCTTTCTCAAAAGGAATCCCTGTCTCCAATTAATGTGCAGTAAGGATGCTGGCTTGTTGGGACAGCCTTCCCTCACACAGTTCCCACCCCACCCCCCCTCCTCCCCTCCAGAGATCTACGGTTCCACAGGCAGCAACATTGTCCTCGGCATCCCGTGGTGGTGGTGGGGCAGGTAAAGCTGGAAGGGGGGATCCAGAGTTCTCCAGCAGAGGAAGACGTGTCAGGGAGAGCACTAAAATCTAGTCCACGGAGGAGCCTTGAGGTCTTTCTCAGGCCATGGGGGACCGCCAGATGGTGGTGGGGGATGCCTGAAGCCCTGGGCAGTGGAGACAAGTGCCCAGCCTGGCCGCCTGACTTGCCAGGGCACCGTGACCCCAAAGCCCAATCCAAGCCAGCCCCGCTTCCCCAAGGGAGTGCCCCAGCTGCACCTACCTCCCCTTGAGGCTGCTGCTGCTGTGCTCGCTCTCCTTGGCCAGGTTGTGGGTACAGGAGGGCAAAGTAGGTGGGTCAGAGGGAGGCCCACTCCCTCCCTCTTCATGCGAGGAGACCTGGCTTTGGAACCAAAGCATCCTCAGCGATAGGATGGGAGACCACCAGGAGAGGTCAGAAGGAGGGGCCAAGGGGATGGCAAAAGGGCAGCAGGGCTGCTGTTGGCCAAGTGCTAAGGCGGGGCTTCCCTCACACCCTTCCTCCCTCTCATTCCAATCTCCCTGCCTCCCCTCTTCCCTGCTTCCCTCCTTCTCATTCCCATCTCTCTCTTTCCTCCCTCCCTCCCTCCCTCCCTCTGGGTCCTGGAAGGGACGAGGGGGGGAGGACAGTTTGACAGCACAGCTGGTGGCCATGCTGTCCGTGGCTGTGGCTTTCCCAAGCAGGGGCAGTGGTGATCCCAGTGAAAGGGAAAGTGCTTGCGGGCTGTGAGGCTGGGCTGACGAGCAAACCATGGAGGCACTGGTAGTGGGCACAGCACTGATCTACAACTTCGTGGTGGCCATTAGGGCTAGAACATGATCAGCCTTAGATCTGGCCTGTGGAGCCACACTACAGACAGCAAGAGGCCATCCCTGCCACCTCCACGCCACCCCTGGTCACATGCATAAGAAGCGAGCAGGCGGGGCCTAGCTTCCTTGGTGACCCTCTTGCCCCATAGGCTGTCTGCACTTTGAGCGCTTGAGAGGGATGCCAGTCTCCAAGCCCTTCTCCACCTCCTGTGTGCATGCCCACAGTGGGTGGGCCAGGGCCAAGGTGGTGGGGGCTGACCCCTTGCTGTATCTAGGGCAGCCCCATGTGCCAGATCTATCCACGTCATGGGACATATCTGCCCCACAGCCCTTTTGTTTGACATACCTGCTCTGTACCATTTTAGACAAATGGCTGTCCAGTCTCTTTTTGAAAGGCTCCAGTGATGGAGCACCCACAACTTCTAAAGAAATCCATTCCAGTAGTCAATTGTTCTCACTGTTCGGAAATTTCTCCTTAGTTCCAGGTTGCTTCTCTCCTTGATTAGTTTCCATCCATTGCTTCTTGTCTTGCCTTCTGGTGTTTTGGAAAAGGCAAGACAAGAAACAACGGATGGAAACTAATCAAGCAGAGAAGCAACCTAGAACTAAGGAGGAATTTCCTAACAGTGAGAACAATTAACTAGTGGAACGCCTTGCCTTCATAAGTTGTGGGTGCTTTACAACTTCTATTACAATATTTTATTGGCAACTTGGTTTCTGATAAACCACAACAGCATATGGAATATTGTTAAATGTTATGAGATCATATTTATATCTACTAAAGTCATAAAATGAATTAGTGTTAGGAGGAAGCGCCATTCCTTTGGTGAAGAACTTGAAAATACATATTGGATGATACATCTAGCCCTCTTCTTAGGAGATCAGCCAGAAACTAAATGTTAAAGGATTGTTTAACTTGTTGTGACCCAGTTTTAATCACACCAATGAACCTGACCTATTTTCTTTTTGGGAAGGTGAATAAGTGGAACAGTTTCAGTGTGTATAGCTTTCAATTTATTTATATATTTAAAACATTTTGATTACCACCCATCTTATACCAAACAGGCTCACAATTGTTATCCATGTTAGATTCTGAAGGACTAAGCAGTGAAGAATGACATTTCCTTGGCAGAATAGAGTTCAGGAAGAAGTATTCCACACAAGATAATATATTTGTTCTAGATCATTTAGTTTGCAAATACAGTACAATCCCGCCCCAAAAGCCAGACTCTGCTGATTTTGTTCACCTAAAGATGGGTTTTTATCCTATCATATTTGATCTAAAGGAGTCTATTAATTAGCATATATTATGGAAAAGTTTCCATTATGGAAAATGTTAAATAATAGAGATCTAGAGACTAACAACTTTTATATCTCATTTGAGTTTTGTACTCAAACATTTCACTATAAGTCAAACTAACTCTGCTGCGATTCTAGGGGACTTAGGCCAAGGCTTGTGTTGACCCCTTGCTCCATTTCTATATTCATGACTTATTATACACACATTTGTTTAACCTTGTGTATAATTAGGATTGAGCAACCTCAGGAAAATTCATAATCTTATCTTATAACTTGGAGGATTGATAGTCAAGATAAATGTCTTAAAGTTTCAAGTGGAATTCTAAACATAGTGATAACCCTTTATTCTTCATTTTGATTGTTATATATTATGGGCAAACAAAATAAATCATGACTTGGAAAACATTAAAATAATTATGCTTTTTGTTTGTCTTGAATCTATAGCCCTTACATTTATTTGAGTAATCCCATTTTACAATGAGTGAAGAGAAGAGAAGACATCTTCCAAACCATGTTGCCTAATATTAATCATATTAAGAAGTAATTTTCTTTCTTTTGTTCTAATGAAATAGCTTCAAATGTTTTAGTCTTTCCTGTAAAACAGAACTTCTTGATCTTTTTATGCCTTGATACCTTTTTATACAAGGAACAAATTATCTTCATATCTAGTTATCAAAACATTAAAAATAACAGATATTTGAATTCATAAAGCAACCATTTGAACACTATTTTAATGGGTTTTAAGAATTCTCATCTGAATTGTCACCAATGTGAGAGCATGTATGTTCACTGTTTGCAAGATGAACAATTGTTTTTATTTCTAACTAGGCACAGTGTTGCAAAGTACTTGGCCAACCACACTGCTGTCTGAGAATGAAGAATGAAAGGGGCAAAGACTTCACAGAGAGCAAACACAAAGTATTGCAAATTTCCAAAATTTCATAGTTAATGATTTATGTGTATGCTTAGGTACAAAAAAAATCTTTCACATGCAAATCATTAATCATAGACTTTTGAAGAAAAGGGACCTTCACACAAAAAATGGATTCTGAGTTTTTTTTAATAGTATAATAATTTTACATAGTGAGATTTATTGTTGTTAACACATATTTTTGGACTTTAGGGGCCATAATTTACTTTGTTACCTACATTCTTAATTGTTTCTCTCCCCCTTTTCATAACTCTGTAATCCCTTGATTTGGGTAGTGTCTGAGCAGCTAAATGAAGCTGAGCATTTATTTACTGGATGCCCTTCCTGATGCCTATCTAAGAGTTTGCAATAGATATTTCTCTTTGAGCCCTGGGAGAGAAACATTTGTCGCTACCTAGAATTAAATTTACAGTGTTTTGAATGAGAGGTGACCATCTTCACCAGCAGTCCACCATGCTGTTCACATTCTTAGTGGTTTGAAACCATAAATTTTAGTTAGAATATAGTGAAAGTAAAGTTGTAATTTTATCCCATCCAGATTCATAGACCCCCTGAAATTTATCCACAGACCCCAGGCTAAGAATTTCAGTAAAAGAGAGTTTGATATAGTGATTAAGGCACCAGACTAGAAATTGGGAGATGGTGAGTTCCAGTTCTACCTTAGACTTGAAGTCTGCTGGTGGCCTTGGGACAGTCCCTTCTTCTCTCTCAGCCTAAGGAAGTGGGCTGTTAAGTATGAATAAATTTCACCATTAATTTCACTTTGTATACAGGTAGTCCTTGGGTTATAACCACAATTGAGCCCAAAATTTCTGTTGTTAAGTGAGATATTTATTAAGTAAGTTTTGTCCCATTTTACAACTTTTCTTGCCAAAGTTCTTAAATGAATCATTGCAGTTGATAAGTTAATAACCCGCAGTGGTGGGATTCAATTTTTTTACTACCGGTTCTGTGAGTGTGGCTTGGTGGGCGTGGCAGGGGAAGGATTTTATAAAATCTCCAGTCAAAGGTGGTATTTGCCAGTTTTCCAAACTACTCAAAATTTCTGCTACTGGTTCTCCAGAACTGATCAGAAGCTGCCGAATACCACCTCTGGTAACCCGGTGTTAAATAAACCTGGCTTCCACATTGACTTTGCTTGTCAGACACTGCAACCATCACAAATATGCCAAGCATCTTAATTTTAATCCCATGATCCTGGGGATGCTGGAAAAGTTATAACTGTGAAAAACAGTCATAAATCACTTTCTTCAGTGCCACTGTAACTTTGAATAGTCACTAAGTGAACTGTTGTAAGTCGAGGACTACCTGTATTGTATATAAATTTAGACTTGTGTACTTTTTGAGTTCTCACTGGTACATAAGCATGATGAACATAAATCAATGAACAAATAATTAATGACGTTGCAATAAACTTTCAATTTCAGCATTCAATTCAGCATATTTGTAAAATGAACCAACTATTTCTTTCAGAGATAGCACAAAGGTGACTTTTAAGAACCAAACTATACATTATGTATGTCTAAATGCAAGTTTTAAACTGCAGTTCAAGCCCCCGCCCAAGCCCATTTTAATGCAAATAATACTTTTGGGAACATAGACTAGAAAATTGAGAAATGATCAAAAGTTTAGATTATATTGTTAAATATTAAAAGAAACCTGATGTGCCTGACATAGGACCAATCAGCGGTTTGGAGTCAGGCATGGGAAAGATGAATTTGCATCAGTGGCTGAAGCCGCAGACAGCTCCTTTATAAAGCAGCTGCCGCTTTAGCTCAGTACAACAACTGAGCTAAATAAAAGGTGACTGACTGCCAAGCGTGTCCTGTGTTCTTCTGCCCACGATCTAACACTGGCGGTGAAGGTGGGATATGAACAACACCAACAATCATGTGGCATCGACGGCCATTGCAAACCAACCAACCTACTGAGATGTCTGAATCCAACATCCCGCTAGCCCCTTTCAATCCAGCCAGAGAAGACTGGGACTCGTACATGGACCGGTTTCACATGTTCCTGGAAGCAAATGACTTGCTCAACCTCTTGGAACAGAGAAAAAGAGCTATGTTCCTGACCCATTGCGGCCCGACCTTATTCAAGATGGCCAAGGCCCTCTCATCCTCGAACGAGTTGAAGACAATAGCCTGACCGGACTTGGAGCGAATTCTATGGGCACACTATGCGCTCCAGGCATCATCCCTGGTACACTGCCATGAATTCTACAGATGGGACCAAAAAGAAGGTGACACCATCGCAGATTTCATTGCAAAGCTGAGGGAGATCGCCACCACCTGCAAATTCCTAAACATAGACGAAGCCATGAGGGATCCCCTAGTCCTTGGACTAAGGGATCTAACACTCCAAAACTGGCTGTTTCAAGGCCAAAAATAGCATTCAAGGAAGTCCTGGAAGAGGCATCCACAACAGAAGCATCCCAGAAATCAGCAGCAGCAATGAAGAAAATGAATAAGCTAGCCCAACCAAAGGAAGCTACCACCGTGCACTATGAGAATGCAGAGACAGAACTGGACACAGAGGAGGATGAAGAAGTCCACCAACTATGGTCAGAAAGGAATCTGAGAACCCAAGACAGAGGAAGAAAGAATTCATGGTGCGTGGGATGTGAAGGAAACCACCCGAGGGCTGAACGCAGGTTCCATGATGCCATTTGCCAGCGATGCAAGAGAAAAGGCCACATCGCTAGGGCATCAGGACATCACAGCCAGCAGGCCACAGACAAAGAAAATTTAGCCCGTCTCAGCGGCCCAGAGCCAACCAAGCAGGAAGCCTGTAGGTAGGAGACCACGACGCAGTGAAGACCCTGAGACAGATAGAGGGGAGACCCACCAGACAATCATTGTCAGTCACTCAAGTGCCTGCAAGGACAGTGGTGGGATTCAAAAAAATTTACTACTGGTTCTGTGGACGTGGCTTGATGGGCGTGGCAGGGGAAGGATACTGGAAAATCTCCAGTCAGAGGTGGTATTTGCCGGTTCTCCGAACTATTCAAAATTTTCGCTACCGGTTCTCCAGAACTGGTCAGAACCTGCTGAATACCACCTCTGCTGCAAGGCAAGGAAAATGGTGGCGACAGTCCACAAAGAAGGAAGACTCTGCAAAATGGAGGTCGATTCGGGATCATATCTCTCCATGGTCTCCTGGACAATAATCAAACAACTAGTTCCCGGAATCACAAGAGAAGCACTCAAACCGCAAAAGCTGACCCTCAAGGACTATCAAGGGAACAGAATTCCAGTACTAGGAATAGATATCTTCAACACCACATTCAAAAGCTTCAAGGGGAAATTACCCCTCACCATAGTAGACTGGGACTGGCCTAGCCTATTGGGACTGGAGTAGTTCGAACCATTGGGACTAGCAGTGACTGGCATTCATCAAATTGAGGATAGATGCTGGGAAGATGACCTCATGGATGAATTCGCAGATGTATTTGATGGCAAATTGGGCAAGTATACCGGGTCCCCCATATCATTTAGCTTAGATTTCCAGGTTGCCCCTGTCTGGATAAAGCCCAGGAGGGTCCCATTTGCTCTACGGCCCAAGATAGATGAGCAACTGAATAAGCTCATTGTCCAAGGCATCTTAGAGCCGATGGACCATGTCAGGTGGGAGACCCCCATAGTGATCCCCATAAAGCCGGGCAGGTTGGTACGTCTCTGTGAGGACTATAAATCTACCTTGAATAAGGCTTTACAGCAGAGAGCAGCATACCTCGTACCCATGGTGCAACACCTATTGCACTCCCTGGGCTGAGGAAAAATATTTGCAAAGCTCGATCTGGCTCAAGCATATCAGCAACTTCCAGTTGATGACACTACATCTGAAGCCCAGATAATAGTCACTCATAGGGAGGCATTCAAATGTAGGAGGCTAAAATTTGGGGTCAGCGTGGCACCAGGACTATTCCAGAATCTGATGGAGCGCCTCCTACAAGGCATAAAAGGGGTAATTCCCTATTTCGACGATGTCCTAGTATCAGCTGGCAACAAGGAATAATTACAACAGAGATTAAGAACTGTATTAAGCAGATTTCAGGAAGTGGGGTTGAAGATGAAAAAGGACAAGTGCCAGTTGGCAGTAGAAAAAGTGGAATTTTGGGGGTACCTGGTAGATAGCTCCAGAATCTTTTTCCCCAAACCCCAAAATCTTTAACATTAGATTATCTACTATTGACCTCACCCCTTTCCTAAGAGGTCTGTAGGGGGCGTGCATAAGCACACCAACATGCCTACCGTTCCTGTCCTATTGTTTCTTTTTTCTTATTTGTATCCATTTCATGTATTTATAACCATATTTATACTTATACCTGTTATCTAATAATCGTTTGACAAAATAAATAAATAAAAGTAAAAAATAAAATAGAATCCACCCCACCAAGGGAAAGATAAAAGCAATCAGGGAAGCCCCAACCCCTAAGAATAAAACGGAATTACAAGTATTCCTGGGGTTACTGAATTTCTACAATATTTTCTTGCTGCAGAAAGTGACCATTGCGGAACCCCTACATTGGCTCCTTGATAAGAAAACAGCATGGAAAAGAAGAAAATTCATTCAGACAAATAAAAAATCTGTTAACATCAGATTGTGTACTCGTCCAATATAGTGAAATCTTACCATTGAGGTTAATCTGCAATGTGTCACCATTTGGAATAGGGGCAATACTTAGCCATTGTATGCCAAATGGGCGGGAAGCCTCCATAGCATACTATTCAAAGACACTATCTAAGGCAGAAAGAAACTATAGCCAGCTAGATAAAGAAGCACTGGCCACAGTTGCTGGAATCAAAAGATTCCATGAGTATGTCTACGGGTGAGAATTCGAACTCATAACGGACCACAAGCCACTTTTGGGACTAATCGCGAGGGACTGACCCACACCGCAAGTATTGACATGCTGGATGGAATTCCTCACTACATGTAACTACAGACTGAACTATAGACCTGGCAAGAAGATTGACCATGCAGATACCCTCAGCAGATGCCCGCTGCCAGAGCCTGTGGAGGATCCAGCACCAGCAACGACTACATTGCCGATAGAAACTCTCGCAAGCACACCAATCACGCCTGCCAAGATCGCGAGAGGTACCATGAAAGATAAGACATTGGTGCATATTTTGAACTGGATCTGGAAGGGTTGGCCAGAAGAATTTAAACCATTCAAGATGAGAAAGTTTGAGCTTTCGGGGTTGAAAGGGTTGCTTATTGTGGGGAGATAAGGATAGTCATCCCCAGAACATTACAAAAGGGCATTCTAATCACACTACATAAGGGACACTCAGGGGTGGTCAAGATGAAAGCATTGGCCAGGAGTTACATATGGTGGCCAAGGATGGACAGGGAAATTGAGACATGGGTCGCAACATGAACACCCTGTCAGGAATCACAACCAATGCCACACGCAGCACTAACACATGAGTGGGAAAGCCCAAAGACACCTTGGTCATGCATACATATAGATTTTGCGGGACCCTGCCAAGGACATACATTCTTAATCACAGTAGATGCATACTCAAAGTGGTTGGAGGTTAAGATAATGAAATCAACCATGACTGAGGCGATCATAAGAGTGCTCAGGCAACTATTTGCCACCCCTGGACTGCTGGATGTATTGGTCTCAGACAACGGGCCACAATTTACTGCGGACCAATTTGAAATATTCTTAGCAACACAAGGGATCGGACATGCACTAACTGCGACAGGGCACCCTGGCACTAATGGTCAAATCGAATGGATGGTACGAACAGCTAAGGAAACATTAGCGAGAATGGGCCCAGGGACATTCAAGAAAAAATAGACAAAATGCTAGGAATCCAACACATCACACCAAGCGCAACCACACACCAGAGCCCAGCAGAACTCTGGTGAGGAAGTTAAGGAACCAATTAGACAGACTACACCCCCTTTGCAACACAGAGACCGCAGTAGACTTGACCAGCAAGTGCAAGTCATTCCAAGTAGGAGACAGAGTCTATGCAAAGAACTATAGTGGAAACCCTCTATGGGTGCCCACACAAATAACACAAATCACGGGCCTGCTATCGTACCGGATTGAGACCGAAGATGACAGAGCCTGGAAGCGACACATAGACCAACTCCAAGGCTGCATAGTTAGCAAAAGAATACATAATACAGGCACAGACCTCAGAGCTAGAGGGGAGGAATCAGCCAAAAAGAAGCCAGGCCCTACACAATAACCTACTACATATAGAACAACTAGACCCAAACCTGATTAGAATGCAAAATCACTTACCTGAATTACGGCAGGAATGTCCAAGAGTAGAGAATAACCCAGAGAGACCACCAGAGAGCAAGGCAGGTAATATCCAAAAAAAATGGTTGCGCCATGGGAAGGATTCGAGAGAATCTCACAGGTACCAGCAGGACAGTCAGAGATTCCAACCTCTCAGGACAGATCCAAAGACTCGACTGAGCTACATAAGTCAGGTTGCTGCCCACAAGCGACCTGCCTACTTACAGGACTACATTGCCCAGGTGGACTCTGATTGGGTGATGCCTTTCCAGAAGGGAGGGGTGTTAAATATTAAAAGAAACCTGACGTGCCTTACGTAGGACCAATCAATGGTTTAGAGTCAGGTGCGGGAAAAACTTGGGTCAGCGGCTGAAGCCACAGACAGCTCCTTTATAAAGCGGCTGCCATAGCTAGCTGGGCCAGAGCATACTGAGCTAAATAAAAGGTGACTGACTGCCAAGCATGTCCTGTGTTCTTCACCCACGATCTAACATATATGTTGTTCTTTCTATACAGTTCTATGTTTCAGATGAATGTCTAACTGTCTGGAAGTGGCAGAAAGATCTGGAGAGGCAAATCTTGAGGAGGAAATCTCAGGTAAGAAAAGGGTTAAGCACCCTCTGCTGCTTTCTACTTTCGGTTCCCCAAATTTTCCAACATGTGTATACTGTATGTTTATGTGTGTGTGAGAGAGAGTATGTGAGAAAGTGATTTCATATATTTTTCTGTATGTGCAACATGTGCTTTTGACCTCTTGAAAAACCAGATACATCTATCTGCTGACCAATAAAGTTGCTGACTCATGTAACCTTTTCAATCGCTTTACCCGGAGGGAAAATTTAGGTAACGGAAAGCACAACCGGCTCTGGGGTATAATGAGAATAAGTGTGTTTCTTTCCTTTCCATTTTCCCCCCACCACTATCACTACCACCACCACCACCAACTTTTTAGTTTCCTTCTTTCTCTTTAGCTGACATAAACGAGAAAAGTGTGATCTAGCCTGTTTAATTGCAAAAGAGAGGCCAACATTTCCATTTCCTACCTTCAGTGGTTTTCTCTCAAAGCCTACTGAGAGACCTCTCAAGGCCTGCTTCCCTCCTCCCACTTGCTTCCAACTTCCCTCCTCCCACATAACACCCACAAGGCCTTGGGAGACTGAACAACATATCAGAGGTCAGTTCCAGAAAAATACAACACTACCAATTGCTTGTACAATAGTAATAAAAAAGTATTATTATTGCTTCTCATAGATTTTTGTTCTACACTGCTGCTTAGAGGAATAGTTACAGCAGGGTCCCCCAAGCCTCCCCCCCCCCCCGGGCCACAGACTAGTACCAGTCTATGGTGCAAAACTGAAACCATCCTCCCCACTCCCAGTCTGTGGAAAAAATGTTTTCCACAAAACTGGTCCCTAGTGCTACAAAAATTGGAGACCACTGATTTATAGGAGATCTGGCAAAAAGTAGGACACACCCTCTATCTGCCAGGAATAGCCATAAATTCAAATATTGTCTAGCACAGAGGTCTCCAAAGTTGGCAATTTTAAGGCTTGTGGTCTTCAACTCCCGGAATTTATATTCCTTGCAGACAGCTGGTCATTTGCATCCTTTTAGAGGGTTATTGAGGCCACTTGGAGGTTTATCTGTGTCCTCAAGGTCACCTGAGCAGTGCTCCTGATTCCTGCAGTCTGCAATTTTTCCTCTGGAAATCCATTCCTACTCCCACACCATTCAAAGGGTGTTCATTCCAAATTGTATAGCTAAAAGTTCAGCTGCTTGCAAGGAATATAAATCCTTTCATTCCCTACTATCTTGTCAGAGCTGAAGAAGCTTCTTGGATAGAAGCAAAACATCTTCAAACGAAAAACATGAAAGTCCAGTTGCCTCCTTAAAAAGCACCTTAGGGACAATATAGGAAGTAGTTTTTATGGTGAATGGAAGAATTGCTGAAGTTGCTGCTGCTGGACATTGCTGATCACCTTGTCCACCCATAAAAAAAGCAGACATGAGGCATCAAACCACTGGGCTAATTGCCTTGAAGCAGGGATTAGCCAAGAGAGAGGGAGGAGAGAGAGAGGGAGTGAGAGAGAGAGAGAGAAGGGAAGTCCATCTGATGTGCTTCTCCCGTTCTAGGAAATTTGGGGAAGCCGACAGCCAAAGACTTACCTCCAATCATCTCTCTTCCCTTGATTCCAGATGAACTGTCATTTCAAAGACCACTTCTCCTACTACTACCCATGAGTCAAAGAAAAAAACACCACCTACGGTTGGACTTAGTACACAAAATTTTCTGCTACAATGTCCTACCAGTCAATAACTACTTCAGCTTCAACCGCAATAGAAGAGCACACAACAGATACAAACTCAGTGTAAACCGCTCCAAACTCGATTGCAGAAAATATGACTTCATCAATAGAATGGTCAATGCCTGGAATGCACTACCTGACTCTGTTGTTACATCCTCTAACCACACTCCTTTAACCTCAGACTACCCACTATTGACCTCACCCCATTCCTAAGAGGTCTTAAGGGGCGTGCATAAGTGCACCATGCTGTCCTATTGTCCCCAGTTATTGTACCTATTTCCTGTATTCTTACTCATGTTTATACCTATTATCTTGTAAGCGACTGGCAAATCAAATAAATAAATAAAATAACAATAAATAAATGGGAGAGGTGGTTTTTTGGCGCAGACAGCTTTCAAAATCAGAGGCCAGGAACTAGCCTGATTGGAGGCCTGTCCACAGTAGCCTCAGGTGGCCAATGGGAGAAGGGTGAGGCCTTACCCCAGATCTACCATGAAACAATTCACATAACGGATAATCAGAGTTGGAAGGGACCTTGTAGGTCATCTAATCCAACCCCCTGCCCAAGCAGGAGACCCTAAACCATTTCTGACAAATGGCAGTTCAATCTCTTCTTGAAAGTCTCAAGTGATGGTGGTCCCACAACTTCCGAGGGAAAGCTGTTCCATTGGTCTATTGTTCTCACTGTCAGAAAGTTTCTCCTTATTTCCAGGTTGAATCTCTCCTTGTTCAGTTTCCATCCATTATTCCTTGTCTGGCCTACAGATTTCTCAGTCCAGCAAGACAGACAGGTGTGGGGGTGGGGAATCCTTCTGCAATGAAGCAAGAAGCTACGAGCTCAGGCTGCCAAGGTACCTGGACCAGGGTTTGGTTGAGGAGGAGACTAGACATTCAGCAAATATTTCATGGGAAGCCTTTGCACTGGGTGAAACAGGAAGTGGTGGTGAATCAGGATAAGATTTATAGAAAGTTCTATCACCAACTCAGGAATGAAGGAGGGCCTGAAATGTACAACTTACATTTTTCATAGGATAAACTCATTTTTACAAGTGAGTGCACAGGTGTGTGCTGAAACCCGATTGTCGGGGTTTGAGGCAATCTAGTCACCGTCCCTCTCTCTTTTGCAGGTAAATAGTGGGGATGAGTTGCAGTTATCTCTCAAATTAAAGCAACCTTTGACTCGCCTGGAATGGGTGAAGCGAAGGAAAGCAAAAAAAAAAAAAGTGTTGCGAGATCTTTAGCTATATTAATACATTTGTCCCGTCATCACTTCCCGAATTCCTTTTTGGGAAGGGGGCTTGGAGCTCAGGGCTCGGGCCGAGCACGGTTTGTCCAACTTCTTTGGGCTGGTTATCGCTCTGAAAGCCCTCCTCCCGCTTTTTAATTTAATATGAATGTTTAAGCCATCCTTGACTTTTTAAGTTGTAATGCACACACACACACGATATACATTTACTTGTACGATCTACAAGTAAAAAAAAAGTTTAAAACACCCACCCACGCATGTGTCTGTGTGTGTTTGAAACGTTTTTACTCGTAGATCGCGCCTGGAGTCCTTCTGCGAGGTAAATGGGCGGTTTTTAAAAAATCTGATAGGTAAAGGACCACACAAGCAAATAAACTTTAGTCATTTGGGTTGATGGTCTTGACGGGGGCGGGAAGCACTTCGTGGGAGTGTGTCACAAGGGCTGGAACTTTCCCCAGCCGCGCGAGAAGGGTGAGAGGCTTGGGGCGAAATAAAGAGATCGATGGGGGTTTTCCGTGAGCCTCCTGCGCGGGGAAAAGGGGCGTTTCCGGAACATTTATAAAGAGGAGCAGCGCGTCTAGTCGGGCAAAAAGAGCTCAGGAGCCGGGCTGTGTGTGTCTCTAGCAGCGGCAACAACGAGGATTTCGATTGGTTCCGTTTCCATTTCCACTTGGCTACATTCCGATCGCCACCCGAGCAGACGCCTTTTCCTGAGTTTTGAATTACCTCTCGGTCATCATGCAGCGGTCTTTCGTCTTTTTCCTCGTTGCTTTGGGCTCCTGGGCTTTTGAAAAAGGTAAGGGAGCGGTAGGTTTTTCACAATATCTTCCTCCAAACTCTCAGTTACTAGTGCGAAGCGGAGATCTGTCACTGGTGGAATGTGGGATCTCTGGATCTTCTGCCTACAACGCTCTGCCACCTCTCCAGAAACAGATGGTTCTGGTCAGGAAGATTTGTGTGTCCTTAATTCAGGCTGCAGAGTTATTTTATGTCTCTGAAGAGTGGCAATGGATGCAGAGTTATTTTATGTCTCTGAAGAGTGGCATTGGAAATGAATACATGAGACTGAACTCAGATCAAACCCTCAGCACCATTTAAGTCTTACCTAAACTACACCCTAGAGAACTACTTGGATGTAGTGGTTGGAAACTGGGGGACTCTTTGAGTTGTGGTTCTATTTGAGGCATGAAACTAGGTGGGTGGCTTTGGGCCAGTCACTCTTGTGGGCTAAAATCCTTTAGAAACTGCAAGTTAGGAAAATTGTCAAAGGCCAAACCACTTCTGCAAAACCTTACCAAGAAAACTGCAGGTTCTAGTCCAAACAAGACACACACATGTACACAAACCTTATGTTCATTTGTTGCCCTAAAGTTATAACTTTCTTTCTCTTTTCCTTCTGCCTATTCCTAGAAAAGGGCAGGAACGGGACTTTTTAATTTAAAAAAATTAGGTGATTCCCCAAAGCAGTTTCTGAAACACCAATTGCAGTTTGTTTGTCTTAAGCATTCCTTCCCTCTGGTCTTTTAATTATTTGCCCGACCTGAAGGCTTGATAAGTATGGTTTCTTCTGACACACCTTCCCTGAATTCTTGCACACTGCAGTCAATTTGCTAAAAGAAAAATAAACAAGAGGTTTTGCCCATCAACCCTAAGAATACTCAGTTATTTCCACCTCCTTGCATTTGATTTCCCATGAAAACACAGTTGGTGGGTTGACTATTATTTGGCAATCACATTCTTTGTGGAGGCAAGATACAGATTTTGTTGCAGGCTAAGCTTGTTAATTAAAGGACAGCAGGGCAATATTTAGATGTGAAGCCCACCCTTTGAGTGCTGGCCAGACATTAAGGAGGAAGGGGAGGATGAGGTATCGTCTCCAGTCTGTGTTTTTTTTGTAGATGTAAGGTAGATTTGTCTCTTAGAGATACCTGTTGACTGTTGATTCAGAAAATAACACAAAGGTTGACAAAGGAGGCTTTGCTACAGGAGGAACAAGCATTCCTCACTAAACTTACTCTAGATTTACTCACTTTGACAAAGTAATGGATTTTGTAACTGGTTGACAAACCACACTCAATGCGTAACTGTGCTGCCCCAGCCAGTCTATGGAATTGGATAGTTACTTAGGAATTGTGAGCTGTTCCCTTAAGGGAATGCATCATGGTAAATATAGTTAAAGGTATCCTGGGAAATGTAGTTCATGTCACGTGGCCACATCTGTAATCCTGATTGGTCACTAAATTGACCCTCGATGGGTTGGGGAAGTTTCCCTTACTTTTGCCTGAACTCATGAAAGCTGCTTTCTATCATTATGAGATGAGTTAGGAGATAACCATCTTTTACCTACAAGGCAGATATACAAAGGATTGGTCATTAAAGAAGAACTTCATCACAAATGTGAGTTATGAGGATACCTGATGAACTGATAAATGTACTTTGTTTATCTGTCTGCATCTGCACAGCTACAAATCCACTACTGTGTAGGAGACAGAAAAATAACCCTCAATGGAACTACATCTATATCAAGGGAAGTAAGCAGTGAGATACCCCAAGGTTCTGTCTTTGGCCTACTACTCTTCAATATCTTCCTAACCAATTTAGATGAGGGAATAGAAGGGGAACTCATCAAAATTGCAGACAACACCAAACTGAGTGAGAATAGTCAACATCCCAGAAGATAGGCTGAAGATCCAAAAGGATCTCGACAGATTTGAACATTGGTCCCTATCTAACAAAATGAATGAAATTCAATACTGAGAAAAGTACACTTTACACTTGGGCAAGAAAATGTACAGATTTAGACTAGGTGGGAACCTGACTCAATAGCAGTAACTGTGAGAGGGATCTTGGAATCCTAGTGGACAGTCACTTAAATATGAGCCTGCAGTGTGCTGCAGCCATCAAAAAAGCCAATGCAATCCTAGGCTGCTTTAACAGAGGGAGAGCATCAAGATCACAAGAAGTGCCTGTACCGCTTTATAAGGCCTTGCTAAGACCACACTTGGAATACCACATCTAATTTTGGTTACCATATTATAAAAAAATGTTGAGACTCTGGAAAGAGTACAGGAGCAACAAAGTTGATTAAGGGGCTAAAAGTTAAAAGATACGAAGAATGGTTGCAGGAATTGAGTATGTAATGAAAAAGAAGGACTAAGAATGACATGATAGCAGTGTTCCAATATTGAGGAACTGCTATAAAGAAGGAGGGGGTCAACCTATTTTCCAAAGCACCAGAGGGCTGGACAAGAAGCAAGGGAGGAAAATAATTAAAGACAGAAGCAACCTAGAACTAAGGAGAAATTTCTTGACAGTGAGATTTAGACAGAGTGGCTTGGTTTTGAAAAATACGAAATATGTAGGATTAACTTTTCCATCAACAGTTGCTTAAGAATACTAGATAATTCATATGAAACAGATCTACCCAAAGCCACCCAGCCTGTTGGCCTTGCTGAAATTTATTTTATTTATTTATTTTTATTTTGTCAAGCGATTATAAGATAACAGGTATAAGTATAAACATAGTTATGAATACATGAAACGGATATATATAAGGAAAAAAGAACCAATAGGACAGGAACGGTCGGCACGTTAGTGCGCTTATGCACGCCCCCTACAGACCTCTTAGGAAAGGGATGAGGTCAATAGTAGACAGTCTAAGGTTAAAGTTTTGGGGGCTTGGGAAGAAACCACAGAGTCAGGTAGAGTATTCCAGACATTGACCACTCTGTTGCTGAAGTCGTATTTCCTGCAATCAAGTTTGGTATGGTTTACCTTGAGTTTATATCTATTGTGTGCTCTTGTATTGTTATGGTTGAAACTGAAGTATTCATTGACAGGTAGGACATTGCAATATATAATTTTATGTACTATACTTAGATCGGACCAAAGGTGGCGTAGTTCTAGGTTGTCTAGGTCTAAATTTCAAGTCTAGTGGCATAAGATATTCTGCAATGAATAGAGGAGTAGAGAACTCTTCTTGTGAAATATTTCTGGACTTTCTCAACTGTATTAATATCAGATACATAATGCGGATTCCAGACTGATGAGCTATATTCAAGTATTGGTCTAGCAAATGTTTTGTACGCTCTAGTTAGTAGTGTGATATTACCAGAGAAAAAGCTATGCAGGATTAGGTTAACAACTCTTAATGCCTTTTTGGCTATGTAGTTACAGTGGGCTCTAGCACTTAGATCATTAGAGATGAGTACTCCAAGGTTCTTGACAGAGTTTGGATCATTAACAAAGTCTTGACTATTCAGCTTGTATTTTATTTTCTGATTTTTTTTGCCAATATGTAAGACAGAGCATTTATTTGTTGAGATTTGAAGTTGCCATTTGTTTGATCATTCTGATACATAGTCGAGGTCTTTTGGAAGGGTAGTAGTATTGTCGGTGGTGTTGAACAGCATTACATCATCAGGAAAAGAACGCAGGTGCTCTTAATATGATTGCAGAGGTCATTTATGTAGAGTATGAAGAGAGTTGGTCCTAGAACACTGCCTTGGGAGACACCACTATTGACAGGTACAGAATTTGATAGGACACTCCCATTTCAGTTGCATTTCAGTTGTATGTTGGTCACTTGTTTTTCCCTTGACAGAAAAGGTTATTCAGATTGGAGAGTGCCAAAGGGCTCCTTCTCAAGTTTCAACATAGATAAGACATCTAGCAGCTCCTCCCATGTTGATTCAAGATGATCTTAGAGGGGAAGCAATAAAGCTTAGAATTGCAACATAGTAACTCATGTTCAATGGCTATTCTTCTATTCACTCAGTTGTGTAATTTCTGGAAAGGAGCTATATTTCTTTTAACACAGTCAAGGAAATGTGTGGCAGTTAATCCCAGACAGACAGGTACCGTATGTAGAAGATGGTAAAGCAAGTCAATGAGTCATTGTGCAAAGAAAAACAAGAAGCCTTGAAGCACCTTCTGAGTCACATCTGAGCACATCTAATGATTGTGACCCACAGGCAACACCTCCAAAAATTTACAGGAACAGAAGATTTCCACATTCTCTAGGATACAACTTTTTTGCTGAACTATCAGAACTGCTTTCTCCAATCTGCCACACTCTGAAGTATTGAGATTGCTATGACCAGAATTCCCAGTCAGAGCAATGATAGATTTTTTTTTAAAAAATAAGACTTTGATTGCATGCCCATGGTTGCCATCTTGACTTTTGAGCACCCTCCCCCTCCCCCTATGGAGACTTCTGCTGAAGCACTCAAGAGTGCAGGAATGTGCTAAATGAACTAATGAAAAACACTTGCAAAGATTACAGCAATATTTTTGGTGGCTGGAGAACAAACTTCAGGGAGAGAGGGATTTGTCAGATTCCAAAGCAATCTGGATTTATTCAAATTCAGTCCACTTCCCCCCTATTCTGGAGAAGTGTCAGAGGGAGAGTTTTGGATTAAAAGTAACTCTGTTTTTGGAATATCAGTAGTGCAACAGCCAGAATTGAAAGTTCTGAATTGCACATCTTTGAGAAGGCAGATCTCCTCCTTAGTTTGAACTTGACCCCCTAAATTGTCTTCCCAAGAGGAGTATAATTCCTCTCTAACAAAGCAGTTAGAGCAAATATTGAATGGTTTCCTGCAATTTTACCAGTCTTTGGAAATGAGACATAACTTGATACTGTTCAAAGAACCTGAGTTCCTGAGATTCATAATAAAGAAAAGGCAGGAAATATCTAGCTCTTAGTTCTGCAAAGTTATGCTAAGATATCCTAATTCCTGCTCAGAATTCAGACAGCAACTAAGTAACTTGTGCTGTCCAGACAGTTTAGAGTTAACAGGATTTGGGGTAGTTAGTTAGGAATTGTGAGCTGTCCCCTTAAGGGAATGCATCATATAAATGTAGTTAAGGTATCCTGAGAAATGTAGTCCATGTCATGTAGTCACATCTGTAATCCTGATTGGTCACTAAATTGACCCTTGTTGGGTTGGGGGAGTCTCCCTCATTCTTGCCTGAAGCCATTACCATGAGGCTACTTCAATCATCATGGAGTTGAGACCTTATTATCTTCCTACACCACAATTCGGATATGCAAAGGATTGGACATTAAGAAGAACCTCAGTCATAAATGTGAGTTGACAGGATGCCTGATGAGCCAATAAAAAAGCCTTTGTGTGGATGATTTGTGGAGTTGATCTATCTGCTTTGTACAGTATTTGTACAGGACAGGCAGAATAGTAGGAAGATATTAATCTTGATTGTAACATTAAGAGAGAATTGGTTTGTCAATTCATAGCCTCATAGTCACAAGGGGCCTGTGCTGGCCCTTGAGCATGTCCCTTCTCTCTAATCCAGCATTTCTCAACTTCAACTACTTTAAGAAGTGGACTTCAATACCCAGAATTCAGGGAGTTGAACTCCACACCTCTTAAACTAGCCAAGGTTGAGAAATGTTGCTCTAATCTCTTTGGCCTGACTTGGACAAAAGTGGCATTCTTGCAGGTAGAGATTTGTCTTTATTTCAGGATCAGTGCTGCGTCTCATCAAACCCATGACAACTATTCATTTATAATGCTCAAAAGCCTAATTGACTTTAACAAAGAGACTTGAATAAACAAATAAAAACTTTATGGCCTGCTTTATTCGTCCACATTGGTTAATGCCTGTTATTTATGTTTTTATACAATATTTATATGGCCCCACATAATGCCAAAGTGATTCTGGATGATGAATACAGTTAATACTAGAAAATTAAATCCTGTTGCTTTCAAGCTCTTTCCACTCTTTTATAACTGTATTTTTATGCAAATTGTGTATTTATTTATTTTTTTAATATCAGGATTCGCAGAGGAAAACTTTGTGAGAATTTGGCCAGAAAATCCTGTTGTGCAATTTGGAGGTTCACTTGAGATAAACTGCAGCGCCAATATTGAAGCAGATGCGATTGGCCTTGAAACCGCCTTCAGAAGGGAAATCATTGGAACTGGATCCAATTGGAAAGCCTTCCGTCTCACCAACGTCAGTGACTGGAACACTATCTCATTGTGCTATGCTGAGGATCACGAGGCAAAAGCTGCAAAAGCAACCATTACTGTTTACAGTAAGTCACATGATGACTGCAGTAGCAGATGAGAAATATTGGGCATCTAAAGTACCCTCAGTTCAAATTTAACAGGAAGACACAAGAGTCACTTAGTCCGGTAGGATCAAACCTTAGCGCTGTTAACTGCAGTGGTCAAATAACTGAGTAATAAACAACAGAAACCAGAAGAAAAGCAATGAACAAAGTTTTATTGAACAATTTGGGATACTTATGCGGGAGAATTTCATTCTGCAACAGTTGCAATCGATTTATTTCCTTTATCAAAATTATCTAGCTGACCATCTCATTAAAAGTGGGAGCAGTATATAAAGTTAAAACAGTGAAGAAATACATGAAGTTGCTATGCAGGGCAACTTGAGGATCACACCATGGCAGCCACCCACAAGGGGAGGCTTTCCTAGGCAAGATTTTTAACACTTCAACATTTCTCTTCATCTCCTCCCCTGGGTTCCTTTTGGGAAAATAAGACAGGCTGCATAGTTTACATAGTAAAGTGTTTAGAGGGGGTGGGACAGTCAGGAGAATATGTGATCAAGTGTTGGAGAATTGATAAAGGAAAGCTATATTTTGATGAAGATTACCTACATTAATATCTAGCAAGAATGTAGGCACTAAGCTAAGCCAAAAGATGGGAATAATTACCTAACTAGGGCAAGCAAATAGAAATAGATCTTTCAGATGACAAGATACAAGATATTTCTTTTGGGAAAGCTAAGGTATGCCTCCCTCTGCCGTTTACAAGTATATAGAAATTTAAGTTTGACTTAGAATGTACAGGAAAATATACACTTAGGTAGAGAAAATTTCATTACATAGAATAAATAACAGAAGTGTTATTGCTTGTTCATACTTCTAGCATATGCTAATCAATCAAAATTGATTTAGAACATATTATTTCATTTCAGAATCTCCAGAGAAGATTGAGCTGGATCCAGTACCAGAAATGGAAGTGGGCAAGCAGTATAACTTGATATGCCAGGTTTCTGATATAGCCCCCATCCGGGATCTCACTGTGACCTTGATGAAAGGGGAAGAGCAACTTCTGGTAAAGACCTTTAAGGATCATACTGACCCTGAGGCTGGTGCTGTTGTGGTGAACCATCACATAAGAGCTCAGAAAGATGACTATAACAAGACAATCACCTGCCAAACATCCCTGGATCTGAGACCAACAGGACCACTCCTGGAAAATACTTCTCACAGCATATCATTATGGGCTTTTGGTGAGATCCCATCCATTGCTCCCGTTCTGATTTAGACATATGGCACCCTGTAGCTAGACAATGCTAATTGTCTACAGGAGGGGTTGGTCCACCTATTCCACTGTTTTGATTTTTGTTTGCATAGATCTGATGTCCCCTACAGTTGCCCCAGCACTCACCTCCTGAGAGGCTAGGGAGAGGGTACTGTTCGTGGCTGTGATTTCTTTTGCAATAACTGACACATGATTTCTCTTACTTTGTTGGCAGATTTTGCAAAGGCTCCCTTGCTCCATGCTGGCCTGTACTTAGAAGCTGGGACCTTGATGAAAGTGACGTGTGATGCATCTAAGATTTTCCCAGCTGATCAGGCCATATTTGATCTGCGGTTTGCAGGGAAGTCCCTGACCTTCAACACCACTGTGATGGGAGACTTGGCAAGTGCCCAGGCTGTGATAGCCTCTTCCTCAGTTGGAGATCATGAGTTGATTTGCACGGTCTCTCTGGGGCCAGTGACCAAAAACGTGAAAAAGACAGTGAACGTGTTTGGTGAGTCTCATATCTATCATTACTAACACAGAGAGATTTAGAAGAGTTTTCTTCCATCTATTTTAACAAACCTAGAAGAAGTTAGAAGTTAGATTGATTTTGTTTTGGAAAACAAAATTTCAATAATGGGTTGGATCAGTCTAAGTAGCTTGAGAGAAAGCCCTTTGAAACCTATGGAATTGGAGGGATAAGTGACTCAACCCTGTTCTATTTTCATTGAGATCCAAGAACTATTGTAGAATGAACCAAAAAATATTCCCATAAAAGCTTAGATCTGACCTAAAGTCATTAGATCTAAAGCCATTACAATTTACGATTGCATTGTTTTTACTGTTTTGCATTTTGACATGCAGTATTTATTTAAAGAGGTCCAGATGTTCTAACCAAATAGAGAATGCAGAAATTGAAAGAAAGCCACTCTCATCCATTTCACTTCTTTGGAACCTCTGGTATCCAGCCATTTCAAGTGCTCTACTTCTAAAATGCGGCAGTTTTTCTTACAAGAAATCTGAGATGAATGTGGACTGAAAGAGAGAGTGAAGGTGAAAGTCCTTCACTAAGCCTCTATGGTTGTCGGTGGACTTGAACTTTAGGGTTCCTCGATCCTAGTCCTTAATGACTGTTTTCATATCTAGGACAGGAGGGGCAGAGATAGCCTTTAGCCAGCATTTGTTTAAAATGTTTTCATTCATCATTTTATAACCATCTAAGTACATTATCACTGCTCTGCTCTATTTCTTAACAGCTTTACCAAAGCCCATCTTGCAAATTGGCAGTTCAGAAGCTGGTCAAAAAGTGAACATTACATGTGGCGTGGAGGGCAGTGCTTCCCCTGGTTTTAAAATGCAGATCACGGACACCGCCAAAATATTAGCATCTGGCAACGTAAATTTCCTGCAGCATGAAGTGATTGCTCAGCAAGAGGATAACGAGAGAGAATTCATCTGCCAAGTAACCCTGACCGTTGATGGGCAGGCCAAGGAAAGAAGCGTGTCTCAAATACTTACCGTCTTCTGTGAGTAGGAAAACAAAAATACACCTCATGTTTTATTCCGAGAAATTCAGTAATCTTTACTTCAAATAGTGCGGCAACAAATTTTACAGCTAGGATGAAATTGGGTACCATTGCATAGTGTTATGTAATTGCAGGTCTCTGCAAGGTGACTAGGAGGATCATATGAGTAGATGCTTCTGTGACCCAATGGTTCCTTTCATATAGGAACTCACCTAGTGTTCTTCTTGTCCTTCTAAATTACTGAAGTACTGGGAAATTGTTGTTTATTTGTTAAATTTATATCGCCACATATCTTACTTCTGAGACTCTGGATGGCTACATAGATTAACAAATACACACCCAAAAAACCCTCAATATATAGGTTTTGTAATAAAAACTACAATAAAAAAATCATTAAAAACAATAAAAATACATTTAAAATTACATGGGAGAGCACACTCAAATTTCCTCTACAATAGAGGTACTTTAATAGCTCCATATCCCTGTTCCCAGATCCCCAAGCCAGGTGGCAGAGCCATGTCTTCTGGAAGACCAACAAGCCTTTCTCAACAAGTCTGGCCTCAGCGGGAATGATATTTTAAAGCTAATTTATAAAGATGCAAGTGTATTGTTGCAATGAGAGTTAGAGAAGATGTACATTAGTTATTGGGTTTAGTTATTCCCATGAACTAGGTAGGCAACCCAATGCAACGCTGGCTAACATAGTGGCAAATTAGACTGATGGTTGGATGCCATCAGGAGGATTAATCTCCAACATCCAAAGCATTATGTCCCATTGTGGTACCATTTATGTTTTTAAACAACATCAGTAATATATTTTCTGATTTCCCTCAGTACCCTTGGAGGCATATATATCCCTTTATGTTCTCAATTTAATTGGTTATTTAAATCTATTCAGGTTGTGTGAAAGAGGATATAAAACATTTGCTAGACCAGTTCTTGAATACAGCTCATCAGTCTGGAACCCGCATTACATATATGATATTAATGCAATTGAGAAAGTCCAGAAATATTTTACAAGAAGAGTCCTCCACTCCTCTACTCGTAGCAGAATACCTTATGCCACCAGACTTGAAATTCTAGGACCTAGAAAACCTAGAACTATGTCGCCTTCGGTTCGATCTAAGTATAGTACATAAAATTATATATTGCAATGTCCTACCTATCAATGAATACTTCAACTTAAAACAAAACAATACAAGAGCACAAAATAGATACAAACTAAAGATAAACCACACAAAACTTGATTGCAGGAAATACGACTTCAGCAACAGAGTGGTCAATGTCTGGAATACTCTACCTGACTCTGTGGTTTCTTCCCCAAACCCCAAAATCTTCAACATTAGATTATCTACTATTAGCCTCACCCCTTTCCTAAGAGGTCTGTTGGGGGCGTGCATAAGCGCATCAAAACGTGCCTACTGTCCCTGTCCTATTGTTTCTTTTTTTCTTATTCGTATCCGTTTCATGTATTTATAACCATGTTTATACTTATACCTGTTATCTAATAATAGTTTGACAAAGAGGAGTTACTTGCTTCTGTGATGTGTTTCAGGCAGGGGATGTGGTATATTTTGACTTCCTTGATGCTCGGGGTCTTACATTTGCACACTCTTTCATTAGCCAATCAGGAATACAGGTAGTCAAAAATTATGGCCAAAATGGAGCCCTGAATTGTGGGCATAGGTTGTTGTGGTCATTAAGAGAGGCACCCGTGTGACCACCTTGCTCAGTGATCTCATTCCTGACTTTTCCCACTGTGGTCATTAAAGAGAGTGTGGGCTGCCCACTGGGGAGGCCCTGTGCAAGCCCAGACCCACATTGCAATACCCCTCAGTTCAGACATGGCCTAACCCCTGAGACACCCATGCATACCCCATCAGATCCCACAGTCTTGGGTATGTTTTCCATCCTGCTGGGTCCCACAGGCCTTGGGCCCTATCACACTTTGATCCACTTATCTCTTCTGAAGAACTCTTTTTTGAAAGAACACCCAACTGATGTGATGCAAAGGCTACAACATGCCTTTCTGGAAGTGGTGCCATTCTTGCGATCTCTTAGAAGGGTGTGGTTTTCCAAATGGCGCAAGGTGGCCTCTATAGGAAGCACACATGTTGCATTGGCTTTGGAAAAGGCATTGTTCAGAAGAGACAAGTGAAGCAAAGGGTAATGGGATAGAAAGCAGGCCCAAGGCCTCTGGCACTAGCAGGGTGAGATGTGGGGAGGAAGATAGGCAGGTCGGAGTAGTTGCTGTGTCCTTGTGGTTGGTTGTAAGGCTAGGTGGACTGCCAGGTACCAATATTTTCATCCCATAAACATAAGGGCCCTGCAAAGCCCATAACTGAATACAAGTAATATTTTGTTCATGCCATTGTTCAGAACCATCCTTATTTCAGTGTTGAATGAATGCTTGTAAGTTGAGGACTATTTATAGGCTTCTGATCCAGAATGGGATCCTGAGTATGTGCTGTTTTAGAGAGGTGTTTGAAGCAGCCCTTAAAAGATTTGCAAAATTTGCATATCTTCCATTCTGATATAATTTGCATCTATTCTATTCTGATACAATATAAGAAGAATGATACTCAAATGTTCCATAATTTAAGAAAAAACCCTTGTGCTGCTTTATCCATTTGCCCAAAGCAATGATTTAATGACCAAGGAGAACCATACAGAATTCATGTAGAGTATTCAATTTGGAAAAATCATAGACTGGTTAAAAAAGAAAAACCTTTGCCCCAGCTTTGTAATCCTGACTTAATCCGTTCTATGGTTGTTTTTAGCATTTTGAAAATGGCAAGAGACTCAAAATGTTCATGACTCCAAATATTACAGTTTAATTGTCCCTCAGGTAAAAATAGATTCCAGCATTTCTAAAGATATGGCAATTTTGTCCATCGGGCTTGGATTTATTTACTTATTCAAAAACAACTCTGAGTGGCTCTCAATCAAAAGTTCAAACAACACATAAAACCATATTAAAAGTATAAAACTAAACACACTAGAACATTAAAAAAAACCTGGTGCCAAATCAAACTTCTAATGTGCAGTCATCATCCAATTTTTTTCCCAGCACTTGTGGGTCTTCAGTGCTTGGAAACTGGAGGCCTGCCGAACTACAATGGACAGAGTGCGTCACAGGGCAGGGGCTGCCATAGAAAATATATGGTTCTTAGTCCACCAGATGGCAATATTTGGGGGAAGGGACTGGGAGCATGCTTATTCTATCTGATCTGGTAGGATGGGTAGATTTCTCTAGGAAAAGGGGGTCCTGCAGCTAGTGGAAGCATACAAACACATGTACAAAGTATCTGTAAGAATTAGACTTGGGATTCTCAAACATTGATACTAGCTGCTATATGCTGCCTTTGGAGGCCGTGTTCCATCTGTGAAGGATCATGGTGGTATCCTTATAGATTCCAGGATCCGTTGAGAATGAACATGGTATAAATTGCAATAGATTATCACCAATGCTTCTGCAGTTTTGCAATGCATAGTTGCTTCATTACATCCATTATTACCAGTGAAACTAACCATATTCCTTTCTCCATTCTAGACGGGCCCCAAATGGATGATTCCAGCTGCCCCCAGACACGGACTTGGAAGGAGGGGAGTACGACAACTACTTACCTGCTCAGCCTTGGGAAACCCCACACCAACTGTTCACTGCTGGAAAGATGGGAGACTTTATAACATCGGGGAACCACAGCTGATCCAGATAGAGCATGATGGCATATATCAGTGCAATGCTACTAACCAGTATGGATTTGATGTTAGAGATGTGACCATACACGTTGAATGTAAGTTCACTCCTTGACCTAAAGAACAAGAACGACCAGAGTCTTATGTCTTATAACTACCAGCCAAATCTGCATTTAACTTTATTTGTCAAGTAGCAAATGATAGACTTAAGCTAGTGAAACAAACTGATAAAAATTCTGGCCATCACAACCCTTCCATCTATAGCCCAGTCAAGAAAAATTTGGAATGGTTCTGGAGCTAAGCAAAGATTCATTGTGACAAGACTATTTAAGAAGGGTTTAGAGCAGGGGTGTCAAACTGAAGGCCCACGGGTACTTATATCTGGCCTGCAGGCTTCTCTGAAAACAGCAACGGACCGATCCTCCCGAGGTCTGTTTTCACTGGCAGAGGGTTGCAGGAGGCCGGAGCAACCAAAAACGGAGCTCGGGAGCCTATTTTCATTGGCAGAGGGTTACATATTGTTGAATTTCATCTTTAGTCATCTTTAGCTAATATGATCTGGTTTTACAATTAAGCTTTTATATATAATTTCTATTTTAATACACCTGCTTCTACATCTTAATATAACAAAGTAATATTTCCTGGAAGGACATGTTGGCAGATATTTGGCATTAATAGCATTAAACAGTATCAAAGTGAGAAAGCTGAGTAGAAGTTTGGAAGGCAGAGACAGGAATAGGACAGCTATGACATACTCTGGCTGTATAATTCTTGAAAGAAATGTCTTCCAGGATCAACTACTGAAATTTTTCACATATATCATTTAGCAAAGTGAAAGTCTTCCCTTTCATCATGTATGCATCAGTTATTCCATTCATTTCTCACTTCCCTGTATTTATCCCTACTTTCTTTTTCTTCCTTTTCTCATCTGCTGACAGATACTGTAGTTCTCTGCCCATTTATTAGACATCCTGAAACATGCCCATCTGCATCCTCTATTGGAAAAAAAAACCCTATCTCTTAGTCCTTTCATACATTCCCACTTTCGCCCATTATGTTTTCTTCCAACTCTATAAAAACTCCTTGGAGAATATACCTTTCTCTCAATTTCCTCCTCAGTTTCACATGCTTGTTTTAATGGAGTTTTCATGTAAGGAGTTTTCATTCTATCAAGCTGACTTGAACACATTACAGTCAATCTCCTGGTGGCCAACACAGATCACCTATGTTCAGTGCTATTACCCAATTTATCTGCTGCATTTGTTTCCTCGAATCGATATTATTTTCCTATGTGAGACCCCTTAGTAATATCAGAACTACACTGATTTCATACCTATTTATCTCAGTTTTCTTTCTCTGTTATGTGGAACAATTCTATCTCCATTTTTGTTCCCCTTCATCCATGAGTAATCCTTAGGACTCTGGTCCTGTTTTATTTTACTCTATCTCTTTGGGGTCCTTTCATATTTATTTTCAATTATACAGTATGCAAGCAAAATCCAGGTGTGTTCCTCTGTCTTATTCCAGATGACATAGTATTAGCATCTTCTACTGAATGCCTTTGTAGGGCTGCATAGATTCCTACCATGAGAAAGCAAACATGCACAAGACAGAGGACTGCTGTATTTCTTCCTGGTCTTTCTTTTCCATTTTCTGAGGTGTTTTTTCCACCCTAGCTGCTGGGTCTCTTAGTGGTGAGGAACCTAGAAGTCCAAATTAATGATGGACTTTCCTTAAAGATCTTCATCAATAAAACCATCCCATTTGTAGTTTTCATTTAATCAATGATTGTAGGATCTACTGTTCCTCACCACTAAGATGGCAAAGCAGTCAATCATCTCATGTCTGGATGATTGTAACAGTATGGATTTACCTGATTTCTCTCTTTATCACCTGATTCATTTCCAGAATTCATTGTTTAATCTATCCCTAATTCCTACATTGGCTGGTGTTTATTCAAGGTAGAAGTTTAAGTAGCTGCTGTTAACTCCCCTGGCCTTAAAGACACCCACTGTTTCTCTTTAAAAACGCTTGTGGCTCCTGTACCAATACAGGTAGTCTTCACTAATCAGGGACCAGGAACTCCATAGCTAAGTTATGCATTCGTAAAGCATGATATTGACTCCACTTGCTGTTGTTAGGAGATTCCTGCACGTTGCAGCATCCTGTACTTAAATATTCATCATTCACAACCTCCCGCCAGCTTCCCAATTGACTCCATGTGACTGTGGAACACTGCAACATTGTAATTGTTAGCTGGTCGCCGAACACGCAAATCATGATCATGTGACCCCAGAGACACAGGGACATAAGTATGAGGATCCTTCATAAGCAGCCCTCATTCAGCACCATCATAACTTGAACAGTCAATGAACGAGTATAAAGTTCAACAAGGACTAACTGTAAATCTCAGCTAATTGTCAAGATAGCGCTGATTTATACCTCCTTACACTAAAGTAGGCATGTTATGCTTAAGAGGTTTTTTTCCCCATCCAATGCCAATTCTGCAGAACCAACTTTTCATTTGTCTATTTTTTTCAAAATTTCAATTTTTTTTCTTAATGAACCTTTGATGTTGGCATAAGCATCAACTCCCCATGCAGAATTCTTATTGTGGTTCAGATGTAAGTCCCCATGATGGTTTTACATGCTATAGGTCATAACCTTAGTGAGGCCTTATATTTTGTGTTCTCAGATTGGAATGTACTATATTATTGAACGTACTGTATTATTGTACCAAATTGTTGAAGTTGTATTTTATTATTATGTGCCATGCCTGAAAAATAACAGCTACTACTATTGCCTAGTTGGAGAACTGTAATGCTATGGAACTAGTCAATGCTAAATTTTAATTTGTTTGTTTTTTTTCCCCCTTCGCAGCTCCTCAATCCATTGGCCATATCATTGGCTATATAGTTGCTGTGGTGGTGGTTATTGCTCTTATGGGTGGTGTAGCTTATTGGATAAGCTATAAACAAAAGATTGGGATCTACCGACTGCGGCAGCAAAGGAAGCAACAGCAAGCACCACAAGACTCAATGGAGCAAAAATTCCTGAATGGCAAAGCAAATGTCTGAGCAGATCTGTCTTTACTACAAACTAAAGAACCACTTGTCCCAATGCCAGCGAGATTGTAGCTGTGTTCGGTGTTCATCACTCTACTTAGCTGCAGAGGAAGAGGATGTTGATTACATGCCATCAAGTCATTATTTATTTTTATTTATTTATTTAAAACACATGTAGCTGGCCATCTTTCAACAACTCTGGGTGGCTCCCAATCAAAGATTAGGAGCCACATTGATAGGTTTTCTCCATGATGTGGAAGCAGAGATACGGCAAGCTGTTCTTCAGCTCCTGAGCATTGGATGGGCAGTGGTCCAACTGGCCTTCGTCTTTGGACTTTGGAAGGGGGAATGATGGTAGCGTCCATTCTTTCAGGGAATGGTGGTGCTTATGCCTCCTGCTTTTCTTACCGAAGATCTCCTCCACCATCTAAATCGACTTTCAGACTTTTCCTTTAAAAGGCAACCAGGAACAAAAGGTGGTCTAAAAGGCTTTGGGTTACCTCCAGAAGGAGGCATTACTGGGAAGCCACTCAGAACCACTAGGAAGAGGGTGTCTGCAATACACCAGCTTGGGCTTTTCCTGCAATAATGGACAACTCAGCTGTAGAGTTTAAGCATCTTCCAGATTTCTCTCCCACCATTAAATTTAAAATAATGCCATTATCATAAATGGCATAGTAAAATTCTTTAGTCCTTTGTGCTCTCCGAGCTTAGATATTTTCATACAGACATTTCATTACCCAACTGAGTAACATCATCAGTGCTAGAAGGCAGTGGAGTTTGCTGTCTATTTATATATGGGTGGCCTGCCTGTCATAATGAAAGGGGTGTTCTTGGTAGTTCCTTAATTAGGCTGTTCTTTGTTGTTCGTTTGTTTGGGTTAGTAGTTCCTTGACTGTGATACTGTTTGCTACTTGTTGGTTGGTCTGGTATTAAGCTCTTCTTATCTGGGTTTTGATTGCTGGCGAGGAGGTCTTTTTGCTTCCTGTTTAGTTTTTTAATTGTATCTTTTAAATGAAATGTAGATGTTATTTTTCACTATATGTCCGCTGATGGTTGATTTGTCTGAGTGCCAGACTTCCAGGAATTCTCTAGCATTTTTGGGACTTATCTAGGATGCTCATAGTTTCCCAGTGGAAACTATGGGTAAGTCTGTCCATGTGTTGCACAATTGAGGAGTTTTCATTATGTGTTCAGACTGCTAGTCGGCGTTCTCAAAAACTCCTTTCTATTTTTGCAAATTTGCACTTACAGATTTTCACAGCACATGCCAGAAAGTTAGAGCCTTTTTCTATTTTTAAATACTAGTATGTGAATTCATGATTATCACATTCCATAACGCTAAGTCAAATTTCCGAATGCCGGAAAAAAAATCCCTGAGGTACAATGATTCAGAACTAGCCTCTCCCAGTGGTGGTTTCACAACTCAGCAGGTCTTTTAACATTCTCATGTAGTTCTTGATTTTACACATGTGTTTTATTGTTGGGAGAAGAAAATAATGGTGTGGAAATAATAAAAGTGATTAAAAAGCTAAAGAGTAGAGTTAATATGTTTTTTTAAATATTGCATAAAAGAAGTGTTCCCTGCATGCTATGTTGAATGAGTTATGTTCCCGGGAAAATAAGAGCACTATTTCTGTTTTGCTATCAGCAGGAATTCCGTCATGGTACATATTTTTATACAAAAAAATAGTACAATTTAAATAAAGACCATAGAGGAGAAAAAGATCATTCTGCTTTTTTATAACTGAGTAAAAAGGAAAACCACCTTTTCTTCCTCCCCATCCCCAATTCAATAAAACAAGCTGTTCTTCTTAGTTTGCCCTTGTTACTTTTCACCTTCAAAACTTTCCCCACTCTTCTTGGGCTGGGACATCTAGGCATTTCTAAGTAAGAGCATTTTTAAAAGCCCGGTGAAAGCATGCAACCGCAAAGGTGCATTCCACCATCTCTTCTTGATTTTGTTGAGGAGATCCTACTCTGAGTCCTACTTCATGGTCATCTGGGAGGAGAAAGTGTCTTGAGGCAGAGGGTTCTATTTTTTGTAGCGCATACTTAAGCAATTGGTATAATTGGACAGCCTTCTTCAGAGATGCTTTACTTTGCATCCTGGCACTGAACAGGGGTAGAACAGTAGTTCCATGTTGGCTGCATGCATGTTGCCGATGGGACTTAGAAGTAAACCGAAAGTACCGGTATGCAACTCATCTTCATTGCTAACTCATTGAAACTTCAAGCCCTCAAATGACTGTGAATGACAAGTGGTGAGATTCAAATATGTTTACTACCGGTTTGGTGGGCGTGGCTTGGTGGGCGTGTTTTGCATGTGTGCACACACTTCACGTGTGTGCGCCAAATGCACACTTTGCACAGGCACAGAGGTGTTTGCGCAGGCGCAAAGGTGTTCTAACTCACCTCCTGCAAGCCTGTATGATCCCGCAAATTCAGAGGATAACGGTGAGTTTGGTAGGCCGGGCGGGCGGGCGGATGGGCCCAACAGCAGAGCGGTGGAGAGAACTGGTTCAGTCTCTGCTGCTCATCGCTGCTACTGGCTCAGCAGAACTGGGCCAAACCAGTAGAATACCACCACTGCTGTCAAGATAAATATGTTTTATATGTAAGTATATAATACTTATTTCTTAGGGGAGAGAAGAAGCCCTTTTGTTTCTATTATGCTGGGACCCAGTTCCTGAAAGGACGACTGATGGACCTTAAGGTACAGAAGGCTGAGAATCATTGATTTTAGAATGTAATGTTCTTTTGTGAGAAAAAGTAAATGCAATCACTTGTGTTGAAGGACTCTTCTAGGCAGAAATAAAATACATTTGTGGCAGAAAAGATGCCTGTGTGAAAGAATAAATTAATGAAAGTGAGATGCCTTGAAGGACCAGGCAGAAACTGAGTGACCTTTTGGGCATTCATTTCAGCTTGGAGAATGAAAGGGGCATGGTTATATGAGCACATATGTCCAGCCCATAAAAATGGGTAACTGTCCCTTCCTTCCTTCCTTCCTTCCTTCCTTCCTTCCTTCCTTCCTTCCTTCCTTCCTTTTTTTACCATGCACTTTAAGTCCTTTAATTCTTAAACGCCAGGCCTTGAAAGGGGAGAGGACAGGAAGCCACAAGAAAGCAGATGGAACATACTGGTTCCCAGTGGTGGGCCCAGGAACAGAGCCCAGGCATTCAACCTAAACTCTATACCTCAGACTGGAGGTTGCCGAGTGGAAAAATACAGTGAAATCTCTCAACTCCCTCATAAGCTTTTCTCTCATAAGCTTCTAACTTAGGCAAGAAAACCCAAATCACAGGTATACAAAAGGTGATACCTGGCTCAATCATAGTGACTGTGAGAGGGATCTTGAAGTCCTAGTGGACAATCACTTAAATATGAACCAGCAGTGTGCTGCATCAGCCAAAAACAGTCAACGTAGTTGATTAACAGGGTGCACTAACAGAAGGATAGAATCAAGATCATACAAACTGTTAGTAACATTTTATAATGCCTTGGTAAGACCACACTTGGAATATTGAATCAGTTCTAGTCACCCCAATATAAAAAAGTTGTTGAGATTTTAGAAGAAGTGCAGAGAAGAGCAATAAAGATGACTAGGGGGCTGGAGGCTAAAACATATGAAGAATGGTTGCAGGAACTGGCCATAGCTAGTCCAGTGAAGAGAAGGACTGGGGTGACATGATAGCAATGTTCCAATATTTGAGGGGCTGGCTATTTTCCAAGCATCAGAGGGCTGGATAAGAAGCAGTAGATTAAAACTAATCAAGGAGAGATCCAAACTAGAACAAAGGAGAAATTTCCTAACAGAACAACTGATCAGACTTGACTCTAGAGTTGAGGGTGATCCATCATTGGAAGCTTTTAAGAAGAGATTGAACAGCCACTTGTCTGAAATGGTATAGGGTTTCCTGCTTAAGCAGAGGGTTGGACTAGAACAGTGGTTGCCAACCGGTGGGCCGGGGACCAGTGGGGGTCCCCGAGACAATTTTGGTGGTCCACAGAGTAATGTTCCCCCCAAAGCAATCCAGGCTGCATGGGAACAGAAGGCTGCACCGCCCACATGGCCCACCCACCCACTGGCCCCCCACCCTTCGGTCGAGCGCAAACCTTACCTTGAGTAGAGCCATGTGAGCTGGAACTGGAAGGTAAGACCAACGGCATGGGAGGGAAATCCACCCTGGGGTGGCTTGCTGATAGTGGGAAAGTCGGTCCCATATTCCAGAGCTGCAGTAATCACAGGACTGGCCCTTGGATCACCCCAGAGCAGCTCCTCCAGTCCATGGCAGGCCGGTGCACCCGGGTGGAGCAGTAGTTGCGCTGGGATGACCAAAGGGCCAGTCCTGTGACTACTGCAGCTCTGGAATATGGGACTGACTTTCCCACCAATGTCAGCAAGCCACCGTCAGTCAAAATTCAAATTAGTGGTCTGCGGGATTTAAAATCATGAGTTTGGTGGTCCCTGAGGTCCAAAAGGTTGGCAACCCCTGGATTAGAAGACCTCCAAGGTCACCTCCAGCTCTGTTATTCTGTAGGCTTAGACCCTTTTTTTTTAAAGGTACCCTTACCTTGTAATCCTGAGAAGAGGGGGAAAATAAACTGGATGCTTGAACAGAATTATTGCAAGCCTTTTATCTTCATGAAAAAAAAGCAGAAAAATACAATTTTGGAGATACAACTGGATTGTGTTGCGCTGGTGAACAGAGCAATGAGCTATTGGCCATATAAGAAACAGTGTCATGTTTGTAATGTAAGTTTGTATAAATGGCCCTTATGAGCTAAATCGACTGGATTGTCATGCAGTCAGAACCTCAGTAAAATTGGAAAAGGACTCTTGCTTTTGACCAAATAGACCAATCACAATGTGGTGGACGTACATCCAGTTGCTCTGGCTCGTTCAAACTGGATCTCTCATTCCTTACCACGAGCACTTCATGAGATTAAATAGATCTAAATGCATTTGATGATGGCTTTGGGGACCTGGCTCATTAGGATGGAAACATTCATGTGTGTGTGGGAGGAGAAGCGTCCAATTACTGTATACTCTTCAGGAGTAAAATACTGGGGGGAAATTGAAACAGGAAATGCTTTCTTGATTATCAGTCATGCATATTAATTTAAAATATAAAGCAGGTATCTTAAGACATAAGATAGCAATATTTGATCTATTTATAGAATATAAAAGTACATTATATGCATACACACATACACACTAGCACTCTCAGACAGTGCATCCCAAAAATTGAAGGTACAGTTTCCTTTTTCTTAAGTTATAAAATGGAGAGAGTTACTGTAGGAAAACAAAAAGTGAAAACCATCAAGAACCACCCAAAGGAAATTCGTTAGCATTTGAATTAGTATTAGACCTCAGTATTTATATATCAAAATGGAAAACTATGGGTATTTTTAGAGGTAATGCTAAGAAAAAAAAGACTATGGTCACTTGACATACCAAATGATATGAATAATGGAGGCTGGTAGTGAATGGTTGAGAATGGCTAACCAAGAAAGAGACAATTAGACAATTATTGAAAGAGACAATTAGATTTCAGTGATCAGGGGAAAAATGGTGATATCTTGGGTGGGAAAACTAACGCTGCCAGGGCCGGAAGAACGTGCTCAATGAGCCTCAGTGGCAGGAAGCAAGTACTTCCTGAAGCTGCATAATGTTAACAAAGCTCGGCAGACGTAGTTGATAAGCGTGCTTCCAGAAGCTACTTGCAGCTTTGACTGTAGGAACTCACTCTACCTCTGTTCCTTGATTTCTCCTTCTGTTTGGAGTGATCCAAATTTTGGCCTGTCTCTCTTCAGGCCAAACCCAGACCACAGCCAACCCAAGAGACTGAGAGTGCAACATGCAGAAATTTATCTTCTTGTTTGCTGTAGGAGTCTGGGCTGTTACTCAAGGTAAGAAAGGAAACCTCCGTGTTTCTCCTGCTGATTTGGTGCCTTTCTAAAATTAATCAGATCCGTTGATTCTCCCCATCTCACAATTCACCCTTTCGTCCTGGATTTCTGCACCCCAGGGACGTGGCTTCATCCCCAGTATTAGTGGAGGTCTGAGGTCTGAAGGGTTCAAAAGGCATATTTTCTTTTCATTCTCTCAGATATGGTGGGGCAAAGCACGAAAAAGAGAGACAAAGTATTCAGAAGGAGCCTGATAAAATGTAATTTTAGTGAGAAGTGGGAATGAGATTAATGTCCATATTGCACATTCCCTGGAAGTGGATTGAGCAAACCATGACCAGATTTGCTGCTATGTCAGGCTAATCCTAGACTATGATTTGAATGTGAGATCCAAAATGGCAATTTTTTTGATAAGTTAATCTTATCAGAGATGCTGTAAGAACACAAAAACATTGTAACAGGCATGTTGGGGCATGTTTGGGCTCTCCCTTTCTGACTTTGATTCGTCAAGCACTTATAATGTCAGTATGTAGAAGAGCATTAAAAGGTAAAAACAATTGTTATCTGTTTCACAAAATGGCTAGTCTAGGTAGCCAGTCCTTAGAAAAAATAAGATTGGTGGTATCAGAAGCCAGCAAAGCATATGTTTCTCTTTCATCATCTCCCTGCCCTAAGTGTAGCTCTATAGTTTAACGTCTATGACAGCAGACCCAAATCTTTCCCCCCTCCCTCTCTCTCTCCGTCTCCCCCTATTTTCTTTTATATACAGTATGTTAATAAATAATTTTTAAAAAAAAGGAATGTAAGAAAAAAAGATCGAAAGCAATGGCAAGAAAAGAAAACACATAGTTATGCCTTCTGCCTTTCTTTCTATCAAGTAATTGTCATCTTATTCTTTTCTCCATTTTCTTTTGACCTTTTTAATCCGCCAAACCAGAAACCATCTCTTCAGTCTTTTCTTCTTTCAACAAAAAATCCATATTAGTTTCCACTCTAATCATTTTCTTTAAACTTTTGAGTCTACAAGTCTACAACCTAAATCAAAGACTGGCCATATAGCACTAGCACATAGTCCCCAGTTTCTCCAGATAGTGTCTTTAATGAACCCCAGGCTAGGAGGATATGTTATGGTTCAATGGCTTATAGTAAGAAAGAAGCCTAATTGATCTGGGCTGTGTTCAGATTATTATTTATTAGCATTTGTAATCCTTCTGTGCTTTTTTTGAAGCTGTCTCCATTCTGGAAAAAAAATTGAGAAAGAAACATGGCGTGCATAAGTGCACCAAAACGTGCCTACCGTCCCTGTCCTATTGTTTCTTTTTTTTTTCTTATTCATATCCATTTCATGTATTTATAACTATGTTTATACTTATAC
The DNA here is from genome assembly GCA_023653725.1 of Bungarus multicinctus. Classification (NCBI taxonomy): domain Eukaryota; kingdom Metazoa; phylum Chordata; class Lepidosauria; order Squamata; family Elapidae; genus Bungarus; species Bungarus multicinctus. The sequence goes on from CM042834.1 coordinate 160,762,681, forward strand.
CTGTTATCTAATAATTGTTTGACAAAATAAATAAAATAAATAAATGTTTTGTGAAGGGATTGACTAGAAAAATCAAATTGAAGTGGACGGGGAGAAATTATCTTGTAAGAAATCTCCATGATTGACCTGTTGACCTCCATTCACTTTCCTGTATTGTTGATTATAATCTTCTTTATTCTTAACATTTGTTTGATCTTCAGAAACCAAGTAAACAAACAGTAAAACTCTTCTCACTGTAATATTCTCTGTACATTACTTTGCAATTGATTTGTTTCTGCTTTAAGAATGCTATCAAAAGCTCAACTGGGCACGAACTGAAAGCAAAAACATTGGAAACTGCTTTGTGATGAAGTGCAGTCGGACATTGGCTGAGACTTTCTGTTTATTTTAGGCAAATGTTGGAAATCAAGGGGTAGCTGAACAATCATTTCCTTAAATTTCTGCTCCAGAACATCCTAGGGGCCAATGTAATTTTTCTCCACTGAAAGTCTATGGTCCATTGAACAGAAAGGGTGGGGGAATCCAAGCCATTGAATTAATACTTTGGATCAGATTTCAACTGATTACTTTGCAATGCCAATTCTCAATGTTTTATATGATGGAAGATATGCAGGAGAAGGATATTATCCATTTATTCTGTAATAAATAAATAAAAACTCCTGATTAAGCTACTTAGAGATCAGTTTCAGCAGTGGGATTCAAAAGTTTTTATTACCGGTTCTGTGGGCGTGGCAGGGGAAGGATACTGTAAAATCACCAGTCAGAGTTGATATTTGCCGGTTCTCCAAACTACTCAAAATTTCCACTACCAGTTCTCCAGAACTGGTCAGAACCTGCTGAACACCACCTCTGACCAATTTGATATAATAGTGAAGGCATCAGTCTAAAAAACCAGTTCTGTGAGAGATTTGGGTTAGGACTCTACACCATAAAGTAGCAATCATATATTATAAGAACACACAGCTACAACATTTTGAAAGTATTAGGTACCAGTATGCTGGATCTATAAACTCAGAGAAAATCAAGATTGCTTTAACATTTATTTGTTTGTTTATAAAGTCTACATCCCACTTCCAATTAATATCTCAAAGTACTTTATGAAGAAATTGAAAAAGAATCATCTTTAAATTGTAAATATAAAACATATATGAAAATGGATGTGAGGTAGAAAAAAAATTGATGCAATAAAAATAAATAAAATCTGTCATATAGGAAAGACATAAATGAAAAGATGGGCCTTAATAATATCAGAAAGGAGGATGGGAAACATCCTCAAAAGCTGACATCAGGAAGCCCCGCCTGGGAGTGACTGGGAGATGACAATCCACAATCTGGGACACCAAAAGTGGAACCTTCCCCAAAGCTCTTAGTCATTAACACAGAAAAAGTTCCACTAGATCTCCTGATTTCAAGTTGTTTGGGGTTAGGAATTTTCTCCATTTATGATTCCATGGGGGTGAACTAGATATTGGAATAACTTTTTATGACGATCTAGCTTTCTGCACTTCATTCCTGATCTTTGAACTATGCTAGGTCTCTGGAAACCTGGTCTTCTCCTCATTCTTGATTGAATACTGCTATTTTTTTTTAAAAAAAACCCTCTGTTCTCATGTTGGACTCTAAGGCAACATTTGATCCAAAAGCTTGCTTTTCTCACCTTATCAGAAACTTTTTCTGCAGCTAAGCTAATATTTTATTTGTATCAGAGTTCAACCCGAATTTTTTTATAGCTTGACATTTATTTTATAAAACCCAATTGTGTTATTTTTGGTAATACCTTCAGTAATCTTTTCACCAATATAGCTGTTAAAAAATCTTAGCAACAATATTTAGCAAAGAAAGTAGGCAGTAATTATTGCACTAGGTGGGAGCAGAACTTCATAGTAAGAAGATGGCAGAGCTTTATTTTTATTAAATGTTTGAAATACAGGCGTTACCAATTCCATATGGGTTACCCCATAGGGCTAATCCAATATGTTCCAAGGGCTGATAAAATATATCAGGAATGTCACTGATTTTGTATAACATTAGTTGCTCAATAAAAACACTTGACTGTATATCAGAAATTTCTGGAAGTTTTATTAAATTTTAAAATTATCTATGTGTTTGCCAGTTGTACATAAATGTTATAAAATTCTAACGTTAATAATTAATTTCATTATAATTGGTTGATTTTGCTCCCAAAGAAGATATTATTTTACTTCAGTTACGAACATTTCATACAAGAACCCATTCATTTCTCAGGTTTTTCTCCCTGTTCTCAATAATTTTGTTACATTTTTTAAAAAAAATATTCTGTGTCCAAAGGATAAAATTGGTTCAAGTCCAGGTTAGTAAACATAAAAGCATGATACGCTTCCTAAAAAATTTTTGCGACAGACTCCTTGAACACTTAGAGTTCAATTTTTCTATGTTGTGATACATGCATCTTTTTATGCCTGGGATGATAGGCTAGAAGTAAAATAAGTACTTTAAGAGTAATCCATACTATTCCTATATTAGTGGACTATTTGTGGAAAAAATGGTATGTCTTTCTTTTGCTATTTAACAAACTGATTGTTTCAGCAAGGAGACGTTTAAAAAGCCTTCTTCCATTAACTGGGATATTTTTATTCAAAGTCAGTGATATTACCACTACTTACATGGTCAGAAGTTAAAATTGTTGCATATCTCATCTAATTAGCTTCAAAAATGGCATTAAAAATAACTTGAAATGTGCCATAAGAGGTAGATAACACAGTATGTTGAAATTTAACTTATATCTAGATGTGCATTACATTAAATCTTAGATATATATGCAAAGGATATTGTGATTTTTGACATTTGTTTTCTTTTTTGAAATATTAGTGCAAGCCAATAACGGATCTAAAACTAATGGCTTTTTATTTTTGCTTGACCACTGTAGCCGCGTTAATGTTGAGAGCTACCTTAAGTCTCCAACTCAACTCAAACGACTGGCTGTCACCTTCAAAGCCTCCGTTTTTCACCATCTAAGCATATCCTTTTAGATCCAGATAGAAAAGGCTCCCTCTGGATCCCCACCCTTAAGGAATGGCCTCTTCAGGGATCATGGGGTTGGGCTGTTTCAGACACTGCCTGAATTTTCTAGGACAAGCTCCCCAGCCTGATATCAGATGGGCCACAACTCCGTTATCTTTCTGTGGAGCTATTAAGATTTGGTTGTTTCAATAGGTTTTGGGGGCTCAGGGTATGTTTCTTCTTTCATTGATGTTGATTACATACATAGGCCGTGGATATTCCTCACAGCTTCAGTAACTCATACATAGTTGAGTTTTTAATTTTACTACTGTTTGGGAGTCTGTAAGCAATCTGGCATCAGGTACAATTGGAGTGGCATATAAACAACAATTGGAATTTATTTCCAAATAAGGTCTTTAAGTTTGCAGGTCCTTGTCTGAACTAGACACACATTGAGTTTCCTATTATTCAGTATTAATTTCTAACTTTTCCTCTACTCGGTTTCAGTTCATTTTTCCATCAGCTGTCTCTCTTTTATTTCAGGAACTGCAGAGGAAGATTATGTGGAAATTTGGCCACCAAATCCTGTGGTGAAATTTGGAGACTCTCTAGACTTGAATTGCACAAGCACTTGTGAAAATATCGGCCTTGAGTCTGCCTATACAAAGGTTCCCATAGAAAATGGATCCAATTGGAAAGCATTTCGTCTCAGCAATGTGGACTATGGGGCAGCCAGCCCTTTGTGCTATGCTGACTGTAAGACTGGACAGAAGAAATCTATAAAGGCAAACATCATTATTTATAGTAAGTCAATTGCTGGATTGTGTCAATTATTCTCTAATGTTACCCAAACTGGAGAATTTTAAGACGATTGGATTTCAACCTCCAGTCCAGAATTCTCCAGCCAATATGGTCTTTACTAAGAATTCTAGGAAGTGAAGTCCACATATCTCAAAGTTACACAGTCTGGGAACTATAGCTCTTTGATTTTGTGTGGGAATAGGATGGCTCCCAGCCTTTCAGAACCCAGCTGAGAGTCAGGAGAAACTCAGGAAAGGATGCAGTTGCATCAAGAAGCAGAGTGTCAAACATGAAGGATAGACATTTATCTATAGAATCTAACTAGCCAAATGTAGTGGCCATGGATCTGGTGTATGGCATTCTGTTTCACCAATAGAAGAACCTTCACAAAAGATTTCTGGTTTTAGCTAGATAAATGGCAAAAAATTGGAAGGAGCATGCAGATTCAGAGGGTACCTTACTCAAACATACAATACCTAGAGTCCCTCTTTGAAGGAAATGGGCAGTTTAGAAATGTGAAATATAAATAAAAGATAAAGGTTTTCCCTGTCCAGTTGTATCTGACTCTAGGGGATGGGGCTTATCTCCATTTCTTAGCTGAGGGAGCCACCATTGTCTGAAGAAACAAAATGCTGTTAACTTCCCACCAAAGTGGCACCTATTTATTTACTCGCATTTGCATGCTTTCAAATTGCTGTTGGTAGGACAAATATAAATAAACAAACAAACAAACTAATATCAACTCTTCCCCTGAGGAAAATTCCTCCCACCCTCCTGAAGCAAAACTGGAGCTGTGCTTATGAGATTATTTTAAAAAAGAGTTTGTGTGGTTTTTGTTTCAGCTGGTCGTGGAAAACTAAGCTTGTCCTGTAGCTTGTGGCATGAAACAGACTGCCATTTGATGTGATAATAGCATGTTTCATGGGCACAGAGAGCAGATGTGTTTTGTTAACTTGGATTTTGCACGTTGTATGAATCTAGCCCCAGCATAGTTCTATGCAAAAACAAACAAACCCTTTCCTTTGGTTTCTGTCATTGAAAAGTGACAAAGAAGAATATTTCTTCTACTAGAGGATAGGGAATATATTCTGGTGCCTCCAAAGACAACCAGAAATCAGGCATACTACTTGGACTGCACAGGAATATGTATTCCTAAAATGGTATAAAATAATTACTTTGATTCAACTCAAAAAAATTGATTTAGAATTTTTTTATTCTCTTCCAGAAACTCCAGACCATGTCAGATTGGATATAGTTCCAAAGATGGAGGTGGGCAAGCAGTATAACTTGATATGCGGGGTTTCTGGTGTAGCCCCCATCCGGGACCTCACTGTGACCTTGATGAAAGGGGAAGAGCAACTTCTGGTAAAGACCTTTAAGGATCATACTGACCCTGAGGCTGGTGCTGTTGTGGTGAACCATCACATAAGAGCTCAGAAAGATGACTATAACAAGACAATCACCTGCCAAACATCCCTGGATCTGAGACCAACAGGACCACTCCTGGAAGATACTTTCAGCAGCATATCATTACGGGCTTTTGGTGAGATCCCATCCATTGCTCCCGTTCTGATTTAGACATATTTATTTATTTATTTATTATTTCAATTTATATACCGCCCTTCTCCCGAGGGACTCAGGGCGGTGTACAGCTCATCTAAAACCCCACAAAAAATACAAAAGTTAAAAAGTATTAAATTAATATTAGCTGATTAATGAAGAATAAGAAAAACTCCACCCCCACCCCCCTTGTCTAGCCTGTGGCTAGACAATGCTAATTGTCTACAGGAGGGGTTGGTCCACCTATTCCACTGTTTTGATTTTTGTTTGCATAGATCTGATCTCCCCTACAGTTGCCCCAGCACTCACCTCCTGAGAGGCTAGGGAGAGGGTACTGTTCGTGGCTGTGATTTCTTTTGCAATAACTGACACATGATTTCTCTTACTTTGTTGGCAGATTTTGCAAAGGCTCCCTTGCTCCACGCTGGCCTGTTCTTAGAAGCTGGGACCTTGATGAAAGTGACGTGTGATGCATCTAAGATTTTCCCAGCTGATCAGGCCATATTTGATCTGCGGTTTGCAGGGAAGTCCCTGACCTTCAACACCACTGTGATGGGAGACTTGGCAAGGGCCCAGGCTGTGATAGCCTCTTCCTCAGTTGGAGATCATGAGTTGATTTGCAAGGTCTCTCTGGGGCCAGTGACCAAAAACGTGACAAAGACGGTGAATGTGTTTGGTGAGTTTCATATCTCTAGTTACTAACACAGAGAGATTTAGAAGAGTTATTTTCCACCTATTATAAGTTGTGACTTATTTTGTAAAACAAAACTTCAGTAAAAAAAATTGGATAGTTAAGTGGCTGAAGTGAGTTCTCTTTGAAACAAATGGAATTGAAGAAACAAGGAATTTATCCCAGTTGTATTTTCATTGAGTCTGAAGAACAACTATTAAAAGGTGAACCAAACAATATTCCTATTCAAATTAAATACATACAGAGCTTGGATCTAATGCAAACCATTGGAAAGAATGAAGCATGGAATAGAATGCCAGGGTTTGGGAAAGCTGATTGCAAATGATTGAGAAACAGCTTCCATCAAAGATGTTTTTTCTCACATTGCCAGCCGACAGTGTCCCTGCATTCTACAAAAATCTAGCTTCAACCTTGGTTTTACATTTTACATTTACATAAGTGTAGTAATATAGCAGAGCCAATACTTAAAATATTTTTCTGTGTATTTGTCAACCAAATGAAACAAAACCCTGGCTATCATCTATTCTGGTTTCTGATTTTTAAGTTTTAAATAGGTTTTAGTGACAAACTTTCATTGGATGAAAATAGTAAATGAAGTAAATATAACCACTTATTTGGTGGTCTGTTTCTATACCCAAGCATCAGTTGATAGGTAAAAAGGAGTTTAGAGGGATCAATTTGGCTTAACCAAATATATAACAGAAAAGAAGAAGTGGGAAAAAATTGCCCTTCTAACCTTGTTTGCTTCTTCTCAATATTTGTGAACTATCCATACATATATTCTTCTAAAATATAGTCCTGAACCCAAGCTATAGTTTTGGCTCACAAGAAGAATCCTGTGGTGTATGTTGGGTTGAGAAAGAGCAAAGAGTCAAAGTCATCTAGTAAACTTCCATAGCTAGGGTGCTTTTGATCATGTATCTCTCTTGTTCTGGTCCAATATCTTAATCATACTGTCTATATTTACTGACTGAAAGAAAGAATATAAGGATCTAATTTGGGTTGGTCACCAGGATTAGAGGTTTAGTCTTCCAAGCTTTCAGACGTGCGCTAAGCCCATCTGCAGGGAATTTCTCCCGAGCAGAGTGTGCGCTTTGGGCTATTCTATGCATGGTATGTATATGGTGCCTGGCTGTGCGTGGTTTTTTAGCTGCTGATTGGAGTGTTGATTGGCTATTAAGTCATTGGTTCAGAGGTGGTGTTCAGCAGGTTCTGACCAGTTCTAGAGAACCGATAGTGGAAATTTTGAGTAGTTTGGAGAACCGGCAAATATCTGACTGGCCCCACCCCCATCTATTCTCTGCCTCCCAAGTCCAAGTTGATTGGCTGGGTCTTCTTTGGCTGCCCTGCACGGGAGAATGGAGCTGGAAAGCAGGTTAGTGGAGTGGGGAGGGTATGGAGATTTTGCAGTATCCCTCCCCTGCCACACCCACCAAGCCACACTCACCAAACCATGCCACGCCCACCAAGCCCCATCCACAGAACCGGTAGTAAAAAAAATTTAATCCCACCACTTCATTGGTTGTTGTTTCCAATCGCTCACCTGCTAAGTACATGATAAGCTGATGATAAATCAATATTCCTGTTAAATGTTGAGGGACCCAGTTTCCCAGGCTTCAATTCCCTGGCTGTTTTAATATATCTGCTCATCCAACATCTTAGCAGCTGCAAAATTCAATGTATGTCCTTGTTCATTGCAATCTGAGGCTACCAATGAGCTTGGGTCTCTTTGTCAGACCACTTGCTCATGTTCTTCCAATCTGGTGGTTAGCTTCCTCCCCATCTGTTTTACATAGTCACAGAGGCAATCCATGCAGGGGAACTGCTAGATTACACAGGAAGCATCTCCCACCTTCAAGTGATTTTTACAATGGATAATTTGTATGATAGCCTCTGGGCAGTGTGTGATGCCCACTTGCAGAACTCAGAAGCTGCGTTCTACTGCTTTTGAAATGTTTTTGATATATGGGTACCCATTTGTTACAAGATGTCTGTGCACCCCAGTGGGGAGAGAAAGGAAGAAACAAAGTACAAGGCCAACTACACGGTACCCCCTGCCATAGATCAAAAATATTTTGGGAGCAGTGGAACACAATTTCCGAGATCACACACTCCAAAAGCACACTCCAGAGAGAGGTTCCCTGAGGATGCTCCAGCCCGAATCCAAAAGCTCAGAAGACCAAATCTCTTGTCCTGGTGACAGATCCAGATTAGATTCTGGAACATTATCTTGGGACACATATATTCAACTTCATTCATGAAAGAAAAAAGAAGGACTTGATGAGCATTTCTTATAATTAAGTTAGCTCACTGGAGTTAGCCCATCTAGATGCATAATCACTGCTCTGCTCTATTCCCTCACAGCTTTACCAAAGCTCATCTTGCAGATTGGCAGTTCAGAAGCTGTCGTCAATCAAACAGTGAACATTACATGTAGCACCGATGGCAATGCTTCCCCTGGTTTTAAAATGCAGATCATGGACGCTGTCAAAACCTTAGCATCCGGCACCATAAATGAACATTTCCTACAGCATGCAGTGATTGCTCAGCAAGAGGATAACAAGAGGGAATTCATCTGCCAAGTGATCCTGATCATTGATGGGCAAGCCAAGGAAAGAAACATATCTCAAAATCTCACCGTTTTCTGTGAGTTGCGGGGGGGAAAAATACACATATTTTATTTCTAGAGATTTAGAACTCTGAAAGGCTTACCAAATGTGCAGCAGCTTTGCAGAACTAAAGAAGATACGTCACACTGAGTATTATTACCAGTGAAATCAACCACATTTTCTTCTCCATTCTAGATGCTCCCCAAATGGATAATTCCAACTGCCCCCAGACACGGACTTGGAAGGAGGGAAGTACAACAACACTTACCTGCTCAGCCTTGGGAAACCCCACACCAACTGTTCAGTGCTGGAAAGATGGGAGACTTTATAACATTGGGGAACCACAGCTGATCCAGATAGAGCATGATGGCATATATCACTGCAATGCTACCAACCAATATGGCTTTGATGTTAGAGATGTGACCATACATGTTGAGTGTAAGTTCACCTCTTGCTCTAAAGAACAAGAATAGCCATAATTTGAGGGTTTGTATCTAGGACTATGTTGAAGTTTACTTGTCACATGCAAGTTAGAAATGTAACCCAATAAAAAAGGTGATAGGAATTCTCATCCCAACTGTTGGTATCACTTCCATCTATGATGCAATCCAGAAAGACTGATAAGGTTATTTTAATGGATAACAAAGCGACTGCTATGAATAGTGAAAAGAGTCCCTTATGTGTGGATATGAAATGAGTTTCACGCACCCAAATAATATTTCTATATCTTTGATTCTACCGTTTCCTGGCCTAATGCTAAACAAATATATTAACTTTTGAGTCTCATCCCTGCATCCATCCCATTGGGATTAGGGATTAAGAGAACAGACAGTTAACATTTAAGGAAGGCAGCCATTTGCAGATGGTTAACTTGGAGAGTGTGTATTTAGATGCACCAAAACCAATGGTGGGATTTAATTTTTTTTACTACCGGTTCTGTGGGTGTGGTTCGGTAGGCGTGGGGCAGGGGAAGGATACTGTAAAATCTCCAGTCAGAGGTGGTATTTGCCAGTTCTCTGAACTACTCAAAATTTCCGCTACCGGTTCTCCAGAACTGGTCAGAACCTACTGAATGCCACCTCTGACCAAAACATTTCTGATATATCTTTTAGAATTCGAAGGTATCAACCCAGTTCAGAGTTTTTAACCTAGAACATTTCTTAAAATGTGAGGAATCTCAGCAAGGGACTTACCTTTTGCAAGTTAAGTTTGCCTAACAGGAAACAGCATTTGGTTAAGCTACCAGGATAAAAATCAAGAGTTCTAATGTTGCTTTAAAGCTCAAAGTCACTTGGGTGACTTTGGGCCATTCAGTCTTTCTCTGCCCTAGCAAGAAGGCAATAGCAAGCCACTTCTGAAAATCTTTCCATGAAATCTACAGAGATTTCTCTGTTGCCAGGAGTCAAGAAAAATCAAGAGTTCTAATGTTGCTTTAAGGCAGACACCAAAACAATGAAAGCAATTCAGATTGAGACTCAGCAGAACTTTGGATCAAGGGATGAAGAATTCCCCTAACTGGAGAATTCTGGGAGTTGAAGTCCACACATCTTAAAGTTAGGGAGAGTTAAAACCACTGATTTACAGTACATGTTGCAATTTGTATATATAATATTTTGTCTCACCTATGAAAGCTAGAACACTCCCTTTCCAAAACACACACGGTGTGTGTTTATGTGTTGAGGAGGTAGGGTGTGGGGTAGGAAGTCCTAATATACTTGCAGCTCTCTTGAATGCGCAGTCATTTGATTTTCATCTCTTTTGTCTTTTTCTTCCACAGCTACCCAGTCAAACACCATTGCAATCATCTGTGGAAGTATAGCAGCAATTCTATTTGTTGTGGCTTTGTTCTACTTCGGATGGAAGATTTACAACAATAAGAAATTTAGGATATACTATCTCAGCAGGACACGAGCAGCAAGAAAGTCAAGTTGCTACATTTGCCTGAATTGCACAACCAATAACTACAGGTGAAACTCGAAAAATTAGAATATCATGCAAAAGTTCATTTATTTCAGTAATGCAACTTAAAAGCTGAACCTAATATATGAGATAGACTCATTACATGCAAAGCAAGATAGTTCAAACCATGAAAACCCCAAATCCACAATCTCAGAAAATTAGAATATTACATGCAATCAATAAAACAAGGATTGTACATAGAATAATATCGGACCTCTGAAAAGTATAAGCATGCATATGTACTCAGTACTTGGTTTGGGCCTCTTTTGTAGCAATTACTGCCTCAATGTGGCGTGGAATGGAAGCTATCAGCCTATGGCACTCTGAGGTGTTATGGAAGACCAGGATGCTTCAATAGCAGCCTTCAGCTCTTCTGCATTCTTCGGTCTCATGTCTCTCATCATTCTCTTGGCAATGCCCCATAGATTCTCTATGGGGTTCAGGTCAGGCGAGTTTGCTGGCCAATCAAGCACACTAATCCCACAGTCATTGAACCAGGTTTTGGTGCTTTTGGCAGTGTGGGCAGGTGCCAAGTCCTGCTGGAAAATGAAGTCAGCATCCCCATAAAGCTCATCTGCGGAAGGAAGCATGAAGTGCTCCAAAATCTCCTGGTAGACGGCTGCTTTGACCCTGGACTTAATGAAGCACAGTGGACCAACACCAGCAGATGACATGGCTCCCCAAATCAACACAGACTGTGGAAACTTCACACTGGACTTCAAGCATCTTGCAGTGTGTGCCTCTCCATTCTTCCTCCAGACTCTGGGTCCTTGGTTTCCAAATGAGATGCAAAAGTTGCTCTCATCAGAAAAGAGGACTTTGGACCACTGAGCAACAGACCAGGTCTGTTTTTCTTTAGCCCAGGTAAGATGCTGCTGACGTTGTTTGTTGTTCAGGAGAGGCTTGACAAGAGGAATACAACATTTGAAGCCCATGTCCAGGATCTGTCTGTGTGTGATGGCTCTTGATACACTGACTCCAGCCTCAGTCCACTCCTTGTGAAAGTCCCCAACACTTTTGAATGGCCTTTTCCTGACAATCCTCTCCAGGCTGCAGTCATCCCTTCTGCTTGTGCACCTTTTTCTTCCACACTTTTCCCTTCCACATAACTTTCTATTAATATGCTTTGATACAGCACTTTGGGAACATCCAACTTTTGCAATTACCTTTTGAGGCTTTCCCTCCTTATGGAGGATGTCAATGATGGTTTTCTACACAACTGTCAAGTCAGCAGTCTTTCCCATGATTGTGATTCCTACTGAACCTGACTCAGAAACCATTTAAAGGCTCAGGAACCCTTTGCAGGTGTTATGGCTTAATTAGCTGATTAGAGTGGGACACTTTGAGCCTAGAATATTGAACCTTTTCACAATATTCTAATTTTCTGAGATTGTGGATATGGGGTTTTCATGAGCTGTAAGCCATAATCATCTCAATTATGACAAATCATGGCTTGAACTATCTTGCTTTGTATGTAATGAGTCTATCTCATATATTAGGTTCACCTTTTAAGTTGCATTACTGAAATAAATGAACTTTTGCACAGTATTCTAATTTTTTGAGTTTCATCTGTAAATGAATGCTGGTTGTTACAAACTGTAGAGAAATGTCAACCATGCCAGCAGTGTGTAGCTACAACAGAGATCACCAGTGATAGGTTCAAATTTTTTTTACTACCGGTTCTGTAGGCGTGACTTGGTGGGTGTGGCAGAGGAAGAATACTGTAAAATCTCCAGTCAGAAGTGGTATATGCCGGTTCTCCGGACTACTCAAAATTCCTGCTACCAGCTTTCCAGAACTGGTCAGAACCTGCTGAATATCACTCTGGGGATCACCATTTGATTTAACATTGAGGAAAAAAACCACAGAAAAGTGTTCCTCAGTTCCCAATGCCTGCTGGAAAGAACTTTGTTTGTCTTTGGCTTTGGGACTTTCAGATAGTGACTGGTGTCATGCGTTACAAGAGCATTGCATTCCTGTGTTTTCTTAAGATCTCCCCTTACCAAGATGTGTTCCAGCCTCACTATTCCGGGCTATGGCCTATATTCAGCTGTTCAGTGGAAAACAGAACCAGGAAACAAGGAAGAAACACTAGCAGCAGCCTAAACAGTTCCCATAGCAATAGATCAGAGGTCCCCAAACTTGGGAACTTTAAGACTTGTGGACTTCAACTCCCAGAATTCCTCAGCCAACTATGCTGTTAAAGTTGAAGTCCACAAGTCTTAGAGTTACCAAGTTTGGGGACCTCTGCAATAGATAGTTTTTAGTCTTGCAGTGTAAAATGTCTGCTTGATTCCATGTCATTTTGTTGTTTTGGCACAACATGTTACATTATGTCTATTTCTGGACTTCTTGCAAGCTTTTCATAACATAGGAGATTAAAAATGGGGTTTATCAAGTGACAAATCCTGTATCAAACGTCAGGGAGCCAGAATTAGTTTTTTGTCTGTTTCTTTATTTTTTTTTAATCCCGGTACATGGACTTTTGATGATCTTGTTGAAAGTCATCACATACTATTAATGTGAGTCATATTATAGCGAACAGTATCAGTCTGAACACAGGAAGATTTTCCTCTGACAAGAAGATTATTTGGATTTTTAGAAAGGTCTAAATGAAAAACCAATGAAAAACCAATGACCAGCAACTTCTTCACAACTCAGCAAATCTTCTAATCTTCTGATATATCTAATTGTTTTTACATTTGTCTTTTATTACAGAGAGAATAAAATGAATGCTTAAATTAGTTAGTTAGTTAGTTATTTTATTGGCCACTCATGTTACCATCAAGGTAACTCTGACCAACTCTTAATCATAAAAATTATATATAAGAGATGTGGTGGCACAGTGGTTAGAGTACAGTAACTTCTGCTGACTGCAATTTGGCAGTTCAAATCTCACCAGGCTCAATGTTGACTCAATCTTCCATCCTTCCGAGGTGGGTAAAATGAGGACCCAGATTGTTGGGGGCAATAGGCTGACTCTAAATCTCTTAGAGAGGGCTGTAAAGCACTAAGAAGCGGTATATAAATCTAAGTGCTATTGCTATGTATATGTATATATACACACATATACATACACACACATGTACGTACATATATATATATACACATACATATACTCCCATTCCTTGCAATAACTCCTGCTCACCTAGCAGTTGAAAAGCATGCAAATGCAAGTAGAGTAATCCCGCTTTGGTGGGAAGGTAATAGCATTCTGTGCACCTTTGGCATATATCCATGCTGGCCACATGACCATGGAAAATGTCTTCAGACAAGACTGGGTCCCTCGGCCAAGAAACTGAGATGAGCACCATCCCCAGGGTTGGACATGACTGACAGGGAAACCTTTACCTTTTATATATTAAAAACATAATTAATACCCGTAAACAATATGGTCCAGTTATAGTTGGGCAGGAGCACGGTGGGTGGGGATGGGATTCATTGTTAATCAATCAACCATCTCTATTGTGATTGTTCCCCCACTAGGGCCCCAAACTAACTGGCAGAGCCAGTTGCTTTAGGCCCTTACGAAAGATTAGGAGGGTTAGGGTCAGTGGTGGTATTCAACATTTTTTACTACTGGTTCTGTGGGCGTGGCTTGATGGGAGTGGTGTGGCTTGGTGGATGTGGAAGGGGAAGGATACTGTAAAATCCCCATTCCTTCCCTACCCCACTAACTTGGTTTCCAGCTCTATTCTCCTGTGCAGGACAACAAAAGAAGACCCAGCCAATCAACTGGGACTCCGATCAGCTGGGACTCGGGAGGCAGTGAATAGATGGGGGCCAGTCAGAGGTGGTATTTACCGGTTCTCTGAACTACTGAAAATTTCCGCTACCGATTCTCTAGAACATATCAGAACTGGCTGAATACCACCTCTGTTTAGGGTTGACCTCACATCAGGAGGAAAGATGTTCCTGAGGAAAGGTGCAATGGCAGAGAAGGCCCTTCTCCTGGACTCCGCCAACCAGAATAATTGGGCCAATAAGGCCTGCAACATGCTGGCTCAGGTGGGACAGGCCAATCCCAGTGGGATGAGATCATTCATCAACTAGCTTGGACCCATGCCATGAAGGACTTTAAAAATGATTAACAATACACTGAATTGCACCCGGAAGCAGATTGGTAGCCAATGCAGCTTATGGAGCAGCAGTGTTACAAGGGCCAAGAGTAACCCCAAGTAGAACGCATTGCAGTAGTTCAGACAAGAGATTATCTGAATGACTGAGCGCAGGGACACTTGATCCAGAAAAGGCCATGCATGGCACAATAATTATATAAATTTCAATTCTACTCAATTCCCTTTCTTCCCTGGAATAAGTGCAGAGGCCTGATCTAGCTTCATTCATTTGCATGATAGTAAGTAAAGAACACATCCTTTGGGTGTGGCATATTTTAATGCCAGGATGAGTTAAGACATTTATTTATTTGATTTATTTAATTTGTCAATTGCTTACAAGATAATAGGTATAAGGATAAACATAGTTATGAATACAGGAAATGAGTACATATAAGAAAAATAAAAGAAACAATAGGACAGGGACAGTAGGCACATTGGTGCGCTTATGCATGCCCCCTACAGACCTCTTAGGAAAGAGATGAGGTCAATAGTAGACAGTCTAAGGTTAAAGTTTTTGGGGTTTGGGGAAGAAACCACAAAGTCAGGTAGAGTATTCCAGACATTGACCTCTCTGTTGCTGAAGTTGTATTTCCTGCAATCAAGTTTGGTGCAGTTAACCTAGAGTTTGTATCTATTGTTTGCTCTTGTATTGTTATGGTTGAAGCTTAAGTATTCGTTGACCAGTAGGACATTGCAATGTATGATTTTATATACTATACTTAGATCGGACCGAAGATGGCATAGTTCTAGGTTTTCTAGGTCTAGAATTTCGAGTCTGGTGGCATAATGAGTAGAGGAGTGGAGAACTCTTCTTGTGAAATATTTCTGGACTTTCTCAACTCTGTTAATATCAGATACGTAATGTGGATTCCAGACTGATGAACTGTATTCGAATATTGATCTGGCAAATGTTTTGTATGTCCTAGTTAGTAGTGTGATATTACCAGAGTAAAAGCTTGTAGGATTAGGTTAACAACTCTTAATGCCTTTTTGGCTATGTAGTTACAGTGGGCTCTAGCACTTAGATCATTAGAGATGAGTATTCCAAGGTCCTTGACAGAGTTTGGATCATCAACAAGGTCTTGACTATTCTGCTTGTATTTTATTTTCTGATTTTTTTTTGACAATATGTAAGACAGAGCATTTATTTATTGAGATTTGAAGTTGCCATTTGTTTGACCATTCTGATGCATAGTCGAGGTCTTTTTGAAGGGTAGCAGTATTGTCTGTGGTATTGAATAGCTTTACCTCATCAGCGAAGAGAACGCAGTTGCTCTTAATATGATCGCAGAAGTCATTTAGGCAGAGTACGAAGAGAGTTGGTCCTAGAACACTGCCTTGGGGGACTCCACTGTTGACAGGTACAGAATTTGATAAGACGCTCCCAATTTTGACCACTTGTTGTCTGCTTGACAGGAATGCTTCTATCCAGTTAAGCAGTTGTCCAGAGATACCTTAAGATTTTAGTTTTAGGAGTAGTTTGTCATGTACCACTGAATCAAAGGCTTTGCAGAAGTCTATATAGATTGCGTCTATTGCTTTGTCCTGATCAAGTTGTGTAGTCCATATGTTTTTGCAGTGTAAGAGTTGCAGATTACAGGATAGTTATTTAATTTTACCCATAAGCTTAATTGTCTCTTTTCTTCTTCATTACTGTCCTATTTTAAAAACTGTCAGTGCCATCTACTGTTGAATAGCAGGGCTGTACCTAAATTTAAAATGATGGGGAAAATTAAAAACAGTTTAATAGCTACTTGATTGGATTTGGATAAAGCTATCCTACAGTAGCAGGAGTGCAAAAATTCAGATGAACTTGTGATGGCAGCGAAGTGATTATGAAGACAGACACATCTCAGCAAGACCAAGAAAGAAATTTTATGCTACTGTTAAGGAAAAAATATCTTTTTTTCTTTTAAAGGAAAAAAAAAAAGAATGTAAACCGAGCCCCAAATTGGGAGCAGAAAGGGGGTGATGTGGGGATTCAATATGAATCGACAGGCATTCCATTTCTTGGACCTGGAGAAATATGGGAAGTTCTGTATTCTTTCATAAGATAATACAGGTAGTCCTTGACTTACGACCACAACCGAGCCCAGAATTTATGTTGTTGAGAAATTTGTTAAATTAATTTTGTCCCATTTTAAGATTTCCTTGCCACGTTTGTTAAGTGAATCACTGCAGCTGTTAAATTAGTAACATGGTTATTAAGTGAATCTGGCTTCCCCATTGACTTTGCTTATCAGAAGGTCGCTAATGGAGAACACATGGCCCTGGGACCCTGCAACCATCCTAAATATGAACCAGCCGTCAAGCATCCAAATGTAAATCACGTGACCATGGGGGGGGGGGGAATGCTGCAATGGTCATAAGTGTGAAAAATGTTCGTATGTCACTTTTTTCAGTGCCCTTGTAACTTCAAACGCTCACTAAATAAACTGTTGAGGAGTACCAGTATTAAAAACCCACAACTGACTGGGTTTAAAGTGACATATGAACAACTGTGAGCTAAATGAAAAGGGATCGTAGTGGTAGGCGAAGCCGGGGAATATTAAAATGGATAGTAGTTGTCAAAGCCTACACCAACATGCTGTATTTTTACCTCTTTTAATTTAATTTCTCTTACATTAATAGAAATTAATGCTGTGAAGTTTTTCAAATAACAATCCTTTCTTTTAAGCGAACATAATATTGCTGTTTGGGGAGAATGCAATAAATGGTCGTATTATTTTTGCCTGTGTGGAATGGTACACCAAATCTCAAAGAATCTAGTTCTGTATAATAAATACCCCTTGCAGGTTATGTGTATAAATCAACAATTCTTCTCGTTGTGTTCAGCTAAAAGATGCCAAGGCCAGGTTGTTCCATGTATTAGGGGGCCAAATATAGCAGGTTTCATTCATGGGAGTGTATGTAAACCTCAACATGCTCACGATGGCCTACAAATCCTAAATCTGATACAACCAGAAGGGTCTGGGAAGTCACAGCTATATCTGCACAGGACTGTACAGATGACAATTAAATTTGACCGGAGCAAGAGAGCAAGGCTTAAAAAGTATAAATGTCCAGTCGCCAGAGCTGCTCATTCCCAAGGAAGTCTCACAGAAGGCCGCTCAAGTTGCTTGTCTCTCATCTTTCTTGATTGTTTCTCCAACCAGTTTCGGAAATTCTTTTCCAGATTGCCACAACTTGGCAAAGAATCCAGGACAGGGGTGTCAAACTTAAGGCCTGTGGGCTGAATCTGGCCCATAGGGTGCTTAGATCTGGCCTGCAGGGCCGCCCTGGAAACAGTGAAGGATTGGCCCACAGTGCTTCTGCCAATGAAAACGGAGCCCAGCGCGGCCCTCACCCCAGCCCCACCCAGGCCACCACAAGTGCCCCCTACACGAGTGACATCGAGCGGCCGTGCCCTCCGGCCATGCCCCCTCCAGCCCTCCTGAGGTCAAACACAAGCCTGATGTGGCCCTCAATGAAATCAACTTTGATATCCCTGATCCAGGTTGATGCTCACTCTGGATTCCTGGCATCCCATGACCGATTGGTCACTGCTTCTTCCCCTTCCCACCCATGCAGGGAAGGCAAACTTCACTGACTAGCTCTGGTGAGATAGTGTCTATACCAGTACCTGCCCTTTTGTCTCAGGGATTGTTCCCTTCTCACTCATTCCCTCTCTTTTGCCTTCCTTTCCCAAAAGTTTATACATGTGGGTGCTTTCATCCCTCCTTTGGTACTAACATATAGCTTTCATTCACCTACCCCCACCCCACATGGTATCACTGCAATTCCAATGATATAATAATGAATGCAGTGGAGTTCTTCTTTCCCATTTCCTTCATAGATCCATGGAAAATCTGATGCAAGGAAGAACTGGATAGTTCGGTTTCACAGAAACAAAGCAGCAGTTATCCAACAGGATCATTTGAAGACGTTGTCAAAAACAAAAGAGCAGGAAGGGAACAGGGCCATCTTAACAGCCTTATGGGCCCTGGGCAAAGCAGTGTACCGGGGCCCCTATGACAACTGCTCTCAGAAGTAAAAATGTAAATGATCAATAGAATTAAACATCTATTTATTTTATTGGCACTTCCAACAAAATCAGTGTTATTTAATAAAATAACATTGATTAATTAAAAAATGCAGTAAAATGTAATAAATATGTTGCTGTATTTATATGATACAAGGTGCATTGAGGAGTTAATATACACAGATTAGTATGGGGCCCCTATGCTCGTTGGGCCCATGGGCAAGTGCCCATCAGGCCCATGCGTTAAGGCAGTCCGGGAAGGGAAACTTTGTAATACTGTGATAAGAGTGTGATAAGAGTCTAGCATTGATGGTTCACAGACTGAACAGATCACCATTGGGTTAAGCAGAAGATCATTGAAAGAAAAGCGATTGTCAATTGGCAGACAACATAGCAGCCAGACTGCCCAGGAGTAGAGCTGTTGCCCAAGCAGAACAAAGCATAGGAACCATCCACCATTGTGAGGGTCTTAAGATGACTCAGATCAGAAAACAATAATTACCCTTTTTGAATTGAAGCTAGGAAGAAATTGGTGTGGGGTGTATTTGCAAAATGATGGGAGTAGAAGTAGGAGGACAGCATCATCCGTTCCTGCATTCAAGAAGTGGAAAGCAGAAGTTGCTGATGGGCCAAGAAGTAGATGCTAACCAGGATTATTGATAGAGGAAAAGGCAGATCAGGTGTAGGAACATTGGCAACTGGATATCATTGTACAGGTAGTTACAACAGTTTGTTTAATGACCGGTTCAAAGTTACCACGACATTGTAAAATATCACGAATGTTTTTTTTTATAGCTATGACCTTTCCAGCATCCCCATGATCATGTGATCAAAATTCAGATGCTTTGCAACTGGTTCATATTTATGACCTTTGCTGTGTCCCGGGGTCACCTTTTGTGACCTTCTGACAAGAAAGTTAATGGGGGAGCCAGATTCACTTAGCAACCTGGTTACTAACTTATCAACTGCAGCAATTCACTTAACAATAGTGGCAAGAAAGGTTGTAAAATGGGGCAAAACTCACTTAACAAATGTCTCACTTAACCTTAGAAATTTGGGGTCATGGTCATAATCTGAGACTACCCGAATTCCCTTTATATCTCAGTTTGTTAGGAGTGGGATTCCTTGACCCTTTCAATGATGATGACAATTATGATGATTTCTTAATGGCAGTGGGGAGCTGGCATGAAATCAAGAAATCAAGAAACCTTGATTTCATGATCAAGGAGAAATGTGGAGATCTTCCAAACTTGTGCTGTTTGGCAAACTAACATCCTGTTTCTCAGGTTCTGAGAATTCCTTTATAGTTTGGTGAGATGATTAAGGTGCTGCTGGCCTAGAAACCAGGATACTGTGAGTCCTAGTTCCTCCTTAGGCATGAAAACCAACTGGGTAACTTTAAGCCAGTTATTCTTTCTCAGCCCAATTCACCTCACAGGATTGTTGTTGTGGAGAAAATAAGAGGAGGAAAGAGTATTAGGTATGCTTTCTGCCTTAAGTTACTTATAAAAATAATAAATGTGGGACATAAAACAAATAAATAATGAACCAGAGAAGAACATTGGAAATAGGTGTTTGTTTGGTTTGATTTAGTCTTCATCAGCTATCTTAACAGATCAGTGGGGTCAGATCAGCTGTACTGGGAAATCTCCATAAATTGTTGCTACAATACTGTATTGTTATATATAATTTATGTATGTATGTGAACTTTTCAATACTATAAAAATGAACAAACAAATGTTGCAAATTAAGAAAAAGCATAAAGAAAGTAATTAGAAAAAATATACCATTATGCCTTTTGCTCTCTTCTTTATTGAGCAATTATCATCTGAAACATCCTATCTGTGCCATTTTAATCCCAAAACTGTTGTCATCTTAATGAATTCTAGACTTGTTTGTAGCCATTTTGGAGTTTTCTGGTATCTTACAAGAAAATTCATTTCCAGAAATCAATGCTTTACATTAGAATGCACTTTCTGATTGCCTTTGTAGCACAGCAAGTGGTGGGTTTAACTTTCCTTCCACAATCTGAGCATAGTTGAAACTGTGGGCTAGTTGAAACTGCAAAGACTGAGCAACCTTTGGCTGAGGGCAAAGGTACCAATTGACAGACATAACTCAGGAATGAGCTGCAGAGACTTTGGAGACTGTAGTGCACATCCCTCCCTCCCTCCTGTCCCCTTGAAAAAATGTTATTGATTTCCATGGAAGAAATAGACTTGCCAATACTTGAAAGGAAATACCTTCCTGTTCAATGACTGCCCAGAAAGTGCTGCAGCTGTAAAATATATAATTAATAATAAAATATGTGTTATTAAGAGTAGTGTTAACACAGGTTCGTTAATGGCCAGTATTTGTTATTAATGCAAAGAGCTTCTCCTTCAGAGTTGTCTTTCTAGGAACTCAAAAGTTGGGGGCCTTATCTTCTCCTAACAGGAAGAAGTTTTGCCTGCCTGACTTTTAATACCACTAGCAACAGAAACCTCCATGGGTCATTGACTGGATAAGGCTTGTAGCAAGACAACAGCACCAAGAACACAGAGACCACTTTGTCTTCTTCAAGTGACTCTTCCTCCTTTGAGCGTCTTCTGCCACCAGGTAAGTGATTAAAACCTCCTGAATCTCTTTTATCATCTCAATATGGGGAGGACACCAAAATCTTCATTTCACAGGGAATCAGCCAAATGGATGTAGATTGGCAAAAAAAAAATGGAGAATAGACTATGGGAGCAAAGTAGAAAGAACCATTTGAACAGGCTTGTTTTTTCAGGCTTCCTTCACTTCAGGAAGGCTTTGATGAGGAGAAAATAAAATTGTCCTGAATTTCTTATCACAAAGCAAGGAAGAAAAGCGGGAGATTTGTAAGAAGAAAAAGCAGCTCTAGAGGATGTAAGAAAACCCAAGAAGCACTTGGAACAGAGGTTGCAAGTTGATTTCCAGAAGAAAAAAAAACCTCCTAGCAAATTATAAAACAGTTAGAAACAGTAAAAACAAAAATCACAAAAGATAAGGAAAGACCCATTTTTTTTACATACTTAACATACTTCATGGCATAAGAACACATAAAAAAGCAAAAAGCAAAAAAACCACATTCAAACATTACAGGTACTGAAGCATCTGAAGCAGAAATCAGAACATTTACACTGACAAATAAAATCAGCAACAGCAACAGATTAAAACTGTTCCAAGACTTGCAGCAGTCTTCAGCTTGCAAGGAAAAATTATCTGGAAGAACAAAAGCCCAACCCAGTATCACCAAAAGAAGAACAAATTGGGGGGGGGGGAGGGGGGACCACATAACTAAAATATTTCATTTGCATTTTGGAATATAGGGGAACATTCAGGGCCAGTTATCTTGCATTCATGTTTTCTAGACCAAGGATCTCCAACCTTGGCAACTTTAAGCCTGGAGGACTTCAACTCTCCAGGCTTAAAGTTGCCAAGGTTGGAGAGCCCTGTTCCTGACAGCATATCAAGGAAGATTTCAAATACTTCTCTACATGCCAAAAGATGTGGGCACTTCTAGGCTACAGGAATGGACTCTTGGGTCCTGGAATCAGAGGTTGACACTGAGCTTGGTCTTCACCTTCACAGTTGTCCCTGGTGATTTATTCTGGTGTGATCTTTGAAGGACATATTTTCTAAGTCAATGAGCTACTTCTTTTCCTTTCTATTTTAGTGATGTAGGTGAAGACCTGGAAGCACTTTCTGGAAGACCTGGAAGCACTGCCTTTCTGTGTTGCACTTGGATCCTCCTGACCCTTTCAAGTAAATGTCCTGAAGCTGGAACCCAGGCAGAATTTAATCTCCATTCTGGACTTTGTATTCACCTTGAAGGTCTTTGGCTTGGGTTTCCAAACTGTGACCCACCATCCGAGGTGGTATCCAGCAGAGAATGATTAGGGGACTGGAGGCTAAAACATACAATGAACGGTTGCAGGAACTGGGCTTGGCTAGTCTAGTAAAGAGAAGGACCAGGGGAGACATGATAGCAGTCTTCCAATATTTGAGGGGCTGCCACAGGGAGGAAAGGGTCAAGCTATTTTCTAAAGCGCCTGTAGGCCAGACAAGGAATAATGGAGTCTAGTAGCACCTTTTGCAACATTTTGTTTAAAAGGTATAGCTGTTATGAGCTACATCTCACTTCCCCATCTGTAGAGAGTGGCCACTGGCTAAGTCTAAATCTTGCCTCAAATATTTAAATTAGGGTGAAAAGGGGAGGGGAAGAGGAGGTGGTTATAAGATGCAGGCTACCTATGAGACTGATTACAAATACCATATCAATTAATAGTTGTAATGTGTTAAAATGCCATTGTGTTTGTTGAGGTATTTTTTTTTTTTTGAGATCTTCCCTTCTTCTTAGAGTTGAGAGAGAATGACTGGCTGCAAGACATCCAAAGGATTTCAAGCCTTAGGTGGGACTAGAACTCACAGCTCCCAGTTTCTAGCCTGGTGTCTTAACTACTATTGTACACCAAACTGCCTCTTTTTATTGTTAGAATAATGAAATAGGAAGGTAAGAAAAGTTTTGCACTGAATAGTAAAATAGAAAAAACATACAAAGAAGCCACTACTAAGCACAAGTAGACAGAGATAAAAACGTTATGGGAAAACTTTGTCAATTTTTCCTGCATCTGTCTTAGTCAAATGTGATATTTTTTTGTTTAGCTTTTCTGGACTTTTCTGCAAAGTTTCTCCTTATTTCCAGGTTAAATCTCTCTTGTTCAGTTTCCATCCATTATTCCTTGATTGGCCTACAGGCGCTTTAGAAAATAGCTTGGCCCTTTCCTCCCTGTGGCAGCTCCTCAAATATTGGAAGACTGCTATCATGTCTCCCCTGGTCCTTCTCTTCACTAGACTAGCCATGCCCAGTTCCTGTAACCGTTCTTCATATGTTTTAGTCTCCAGTCCCCTAATCATCCTGGTTGCTCTTCTCTGTACTTTTTCTGGAGCCTCAACATCTTTTTTATAGTGTGGTGACCAAAACTGGATGCAGTACTCTAGGTGTGGTCTTACTAAGGCTTTATAGAGTGGTATTAGTACTTCCCTTGATCTTGATTGTATCCCTCTGTTAATACAACTTAGGACTGCATTAGCTTTCTTTTTTTTGAATTAGCTTTTTTTTCTATATAGAATCCAGAAGGGCATTGCTGGCAGATGATGGAGTATGTCACTTTAGAGTGTACTTGTTGGAGCTGGTGATGGAGCCGTTGGTATTTGTGGGAGCAAATCTGGATTTGTGGCAGGGTCAGCTTCCTGTTTTAGCATCATTGTCCTGTTGTTTCTTATTGCTTGTGAGAATATGCTTCACGATGGATGGATGCTTATTTAAAATATAGGTCTACTATCCTGTACTTGAGAAAATGAAGTGTCACTGTCCATTATTGGCTTGAGCTTATTAATAATCTCTTGTGTGATTGAGCTGTGAGCTATAAGTGACAATGGTATTCTGTTCTGTTTTTGTGGTCTGTCTTTTAATAGATCTTCCCTGAAGACCAATCAGGTTCTATTGATTTGCCTGTTGATCTTCTTGGGTGGATACATTCAGCCTCCTGAATGTCTGGTTTAATTCCATTGCTTGAGCATGACCATCAAGTGGACCAGAACAGATGCCTTTGTAGTGTAGCGCCTGGATGTAGATGAGAGGGTGGTTTGATTATGTGCTCTGGGTAGAAGCTAGAAGCATGCTGTATATTGTCTAGATGTATATTGTGTGATTTTACTGTGACCTTAAGGAAGTGGGTCAGTGGTGGTAATTCAAATTTTTTTACTATTGGTTTTGTGGGCATGGCTTGGTGGTCGTGGTGTGGCTTGGTGGGCGGGGCATGAATTGATGGGTGTGGCAGGGGAAGGATACTGTAAAATCTCAATTTCCACCCTACTCCAGGGGAAGGATATACTGCAAAATCTCCATTCCCTCCCCTCCTGCTAACCTGCTTTTCAGCTCCATTATCCTGTGTAGGGAAACAAAAAAAGACCCAGCTGATCAGCTGGGACTCTGGTCAGCTGAGACTCGGGAGGCAGCGAATAGATGGGGCGGGGCCAACCAGAGGTGGTATTTACCAGTTCTCCGAACTACTCAAAATTTCCACTACTGGTTCTCCAGAACCTGTCAGAATTGGCTGAATGCCACCTCTGAAGTGGACTTGTTTAGTAGATTCATTGAAGCTAAAGTTAATGATGGGATGGAAGTTGTTGAGGTATTGATGGAATTTGTGGATAAATTCTTTTTTATGAGTCCAGATGGTGAAAACTGCCATGAATCTCAAGGAAAGGAGCCAAAGTGGCACAGTGGATAGAATGCAGTACTGCAGGCTACTTCTCTGATCATCAGGTGTGAGCAGTTTGGCAGTTCGGGTCTTACTGGCTCAAGGTTGACTCAGCCTTCCATCCTTCCGAGTTCAGTAAAATGAGGACCCAGATTGTTGGGGACAATATGCTGACTCTATAAATTACTTAGAGAGGGCTGTAAAGCACTGTGAAGCAGTAGATAAGTCTAAGTGCTATTGCTATTGCTAAAGAAGGGGATAAGTGTTGAGAAAATATAATTCTAGATCAGCTGTGAAAATATGGACATATTGAGGAGGCATGTGTGTGCCTTTTAATAAACATTTAATAAGAAAAATGTGATTGATTGATTATTTTATTTTTTTGCTATGATAGACAAACAGCTAATTTACTCAGGGGTAAAATTATGCATATGCTTGTGAAACAGGTGACAATCCAAACATTTAACAACAATTTAAAAAGTATTTTAGAAGTTCAGTATTAAGAGTTAACCTCCCGATGCAAAATTTTACAAACATCTTTCAGGATGTCAAGATAGAAGCAGGTTACTATAATAACTTCCTTTTCTGAACTTTTCATGGTGATATTGGTGGGCAAGATCTCAACTGATTGCATGAGAGATTTAAACACTTTGGACAAAATCAGAAGAAAATGACAGTATCTTGTTAATTCCTGTTCTTGACACATGTGTTTTTTTATTGGGTTTTCAGTGGCTCAGGAGAAAGACCCAAAAGCGCCCTTGAGAAAAGCTGTGGTGAAATTTGGACACTTCTTTGTGCTGAATTGCACAACGAACAGCAGCAGCAGCAGTAGCTGTGATATTCAGGAGAGGTCTTCTCAAAACTATGATTATAATGACATCGGCCCCACCTGGAAAACTTTCATTTTCATTGTTGTTTCATTGGTCGCTCTGTGCATCATGTGTTGTGACCTGTAATAATAAACCCAGCTCTTTGGAAACGATCGTCACAGTTTACTGTAAGTCAAATTCAGCTATGAAAGTCTATAATTTTTGAATGTTGCCTGCTGTGAAGGAGCCTTACTGCAGTCCGGTGGAAGAGAGGGAGGAATTCCCTCTTCTTTGGGATCAGGCACTCAAATTCAACAAGATCAGAAAAAAAAAATGGGGGCTCAGGAAGCCAAAAGGCAAACCTGAGAGTACAAATCTGCCTGATATAGAGGAAGATTTATAGCAAGCGTGTCAAACTTGATTTCATTGAGGGCTACATCAGGGTTGTGTTTGACCTTAAGGGGCCGAGGTGGGTATGACCAGGGTGGGCGTAGCCAGCTCAACATCATTCATGCCAGGGGCGCCTGTGGTGGCTTTAGTGCTCTGCCAGTGGGCTCCTGAGCTCCATTTCTGGACGTGACGGCTTCCTGAAACCTTCTGCCAGGGAAAGTGAAACTGTTTTCCGCTGGCAGAGGCACCACAGGCTGGTCCTTCGCTGTTTCCAAAGTGGCCCCATGCAGTGGTGGAATTCTACCAGTTTGAACCTGTTCGCTAGAACCAGTTGTTAACATTCTAAGGAGTTCAGAAAACCGGTTGTTAGAAGAAATTACTGGCCTAATCCTGTAAGGAAGGCAGGAAGGAAACATTCTGGTGTTGCTTACAGAAACTGTCTCTCCGTTAACCCTTATTACATTCTTGGAAGGACTAGTCTTCCTGCCTCAGGAACCTCTCTGGAGTGTTTTCCCCTCCTTTGCTGGTACTTTGCTTGTGTGGAGTAATCATTCAAAGTTACAATGGCACTGAAAAAAGTGACGTATGACCATTTTTCACACTTACGACTGTTACAGCATCCCCACAGTCATGAGAGGCCAGGCGGGGAGATGAGTGCCTCATTGTGAGTGATACTGAGTTGGCCATGCCTAGCCAATTACATGACCACCAAGTCATGTCCACCCAGTAACATGACCACCAAGCCACACCCACCAACTAAACCATGCCCACAGAACCTGTTGTTAAAAAATTGAATCCCGCTCCCAGCCCCATGGGCCAGATCTAAGCACCCTGTGGGCCAAATGCAGCCAGCGGCCCTTAAGTTTGACTCCCCTGATTTATAATGTCCAGAAGAAGTCCTCAGGCATTTAGTAGGAATTTTCCCCCTCACAACTGCAGCAAAAATTTAGATTCCGCCCCCTGGAAAAACTACACTTTGTCCCATTTCTCCTTCTGACATCAGCTGAAGAGGTTTTTATGCAATTAGGCCTTGAAATCCTTTATAATCTCTTTTAAATTTGCTTTTGGCATTAAACTTCTTTGCCATTGTCAACCCACTGATGGAGAAAAGTCATTCAAAGTTCCAATTTAATGTCAAGTATTTGTTTCAAAATCAACGCTCGACTGTTGAAGTTTAATCTTAGTAGTCTGTGGTTATCTGGCATTTAGAAGTATCTAGTGCTCACTCTAGTCACAATAAAAATTATATATTAAAATGACCCCAAAGTGTGCCAGTAAAATGAAACAATGGAACTTGGTTTAGCTGGATGGTTTGTTTCTGCCTTAGGTTAGTAGGGAAAGTGTTGACTGTTTCGCAGTTGCAGTATCTTACCCACTCAAGTCCCTCTCTCTAGAAACCCTTTCAGTCATGTCTGGGCACATAGAGGAAAAGTTTGTGAGGTTCGCTAAACCGGGCGTGGGCGTGGCCAGTATGTGACGCATCAGGCCTGTGGGCCGGGAGTTTGACAGCCCTGTTCTGCAGCAACAACAGCAGGCGGCCTGTTGGCCATCACTGCTGGATGCTCTTCTCGTTTCCCCCTTCCTTCCTCCATAAGAAGGCATGAAAGGAGAGAGCAGACAAATCCTGCAACTGTACATATAGCTAATGTAGTAAATCTACCCCTTTTCTGTGATTAGCAGAATATGGCTGTCCACTTTCACTGTTTTGCACAGCTTAAGCAGTTTTTAAAGAATGCAACCACCAATGCAACCTCCAAGTTCTCCCACATTTACTACTGCTGAGAAATCACTTTCCACGAGTCTGTAGGGAGATCCATTAACCTTTTTTCAAATGGGAGAAGGAAGCCTTTAGTGGGTGATAGAGAAAGACAGACGGCCGAATATAGACATATACAGGTAGTTCTCAACATACAATTGAGCCCAAAACCTATGTGAGAAACTTGCCAAGTGAATTTGCTCCATTTCATGACTTTTCCCGCTTCATTTGTTAAGTGAATCACTGCAGTCATTAAATCAGTAACACGGTTCTTAAGTGAATCTGCTTTCCCCATTGATCTTACTTGTCAGAAAGTCACAAAAGGGGATCACATAACACTGGGACACTGCAGCCCTCATAAATGTGAGTCAGTTGTCAATATCCGAATGTAAATCACGTGACCATGGGGGGAGGGAATGCTGCAAAGGTCATAAGTGTGAAAAATGACCATAAGTCACTTTTTTCAGTACCATAACTTCAAACATTCACTAAATGAACTGTTGTAGGTTGAGGACCTCCTGTATTCTATCCCAGATGTGCTTTGGAAATTTTTTTGCTGAACTGCAATGAAATTAAGTCCAGAAAAGCCAGGATTTTACTCATCATCACATTGAAGATGTTTGGCTTGTGCTGTCCAGACAGTTTAAAATTAATGGGATTTGGGATAGTTAATTGGGACTTGAGAGCTGTCCCCTTAAAGGGAATGCATCATGATAAATGTAGTTAAGGTATCCTGGGAAATGTAGTTCGTGTCATTTGGTCACATCTGTAATCCTGATTGGTCACTAAATTGACCCTTGTTGGGTTGGGGGAGGCTCCCTCACTCTTGCCTGAATCCTTTTCCATGCAACCGCTTCAATCATCATGGGTGTTGAGGTAATTCCCCGTTAGGAAAATGAGTGCACACAGGGAGACGTACTGAGAGTAATGTTGAATAACACATACACAGCACACAGATACACTATATAGTAAAATGTAGGTTTTATTTCCAGTACACAGGTAAGCAAAGTCCAACAGTCCAAGTCATACATGGTTTATAGCAGTCAGTTTTTTAGTCCAGGGATAATCCAATAACAAAGTCCAGTATCAAAAACAGTTCAGTAATAGACTCACATCAATCCAAGAATAACAATGATCTGTAACAGTCACAAAGGAAATGCAGGAACACAAACATCGACCATCTAGCAAACTCTCTCTCTGGCTCTCTCTCAGCTCCAGTTGGGAAACCAGGTTTCTGGCCCCATCTTATGACCATTTGGGATACCACACCCAATTACAATTTTAGCATTCCCTTAAAGAGACAGTATTAAATCACAATATTATATTGTGACTTCGCACAGTCACTTCCGCCCTCGTCATCTCCCGCCTGGATTATTGCAATGCTCTCTACATGGGGCTCCCCTTGAAGAGTCTCCGGAGGCTGCAGCTGGTCCAGAATGCAGCCGCGCGGGTGATCGTGGGTGCTCCTCGGAGCTCCCACGTTACACCGCTTCTCCGCAGGCTGCACTGGCTTCCTGTGGCCTTCCGGATTCGATTCAAGGTGGTACTGACAGTATTTAAAGTGCTCCATGGCTCGGGACCTGGGTACTTACGGGACCGCCTGCTGCCATCATCAACCTCCCGCCGCCCAGTACGCTCCCACAGGGTTGCCCTCCTCGGGGTACCGCCGCCCGGCCGTTGTCGGCTGACGGCCCCGAGGGTTCGGGCTTTCTCTGTGGGAGCCCCCTCCCTTTGGAATGATCTCCCCCCGGAGATACGGGCTATGACGGATATTCTGACCTTCCGGCGCGCAGTGAAAACCCTATTTTTTCAACAGGCTGGCCTGGCCCAGTAACTGTATTTTTAGTTTTTTAACTTAATCTTAATCGGGGTTTTATTAGTTTTTAATTTTTAACTCTATTTTTGGGTTAGACAGCCGGATCAATTTGGTTTAATTTATTTTAAATTGTATTTATTGAGTATTATGTGTTTTTAGTAGGCTGTACACCGCCCCGAGTCCCTTTTTGGGAGAGGGAGCGGTATAAAAGTTTAATTAATAAATAAATAATAAATAAATAAATAATTAAAATGTCTATTCTGGTTTATATATTTCCAACCCAACTGTTAGGTTATTTACATTCCTAACAATGGGGATGAGAGTTGATTATCTTTCTATACCATAATGCAGATATGCAAAGGATTGGACATTAAGAAGAACCTCGTCACAAATATGAGTTGATAAGGATGCCTGATGAACCAATAAAAAAGACTTTGTATGGATGCTTTTTGGAGTTGCTCTGTCTGCTTTATACCCATCCAGAGCATAATAAGCAACAGAACATGGCTATATCTTATTCTATTACAGAACCTCCAGAGAAGATTGAGCTGGATCCAGTACCAGAAATGGAAGTGGGCAAGCAGTATAATTTAACATGCCGGGTTTTTGGTGTAGCCCCCATCAGGGACCTCACCGTGACCTTGCTGAAAGGGGAAGAGCAATTTCTGGTAAAGACCTTTAAGGATCATACTGACCCTGAGGCTGGTGCTGTTGTGGTGAACCATCACATAAGAGCTCAGAAAGATGACTACAACAAGACAATCACCTGCCAAACATCTCTGGATCTGGGATCAACAGGACCAGTCCTGGAAAACACCTCCCACAGCATATCATTGTGGATTTTGGGTGAGACCCCATCCATTGCTCCAGTTCTGATTTACTTCACGCTGTAGTTACAGAATATAATAAAACCACCACCTCCGTGGGGTGGATGGGTGTGTGTGAGAGAGAAAACGTTTCCCTCCTTTTTAATTCATCCCTCTATTTTGATTATCTTTGCATAGATTTTGGCGAACTCCCATTCACTTCCTTTAAAGCAGGTCTTTCCAACTTGCCTTTCTTGAGACTCGGGCCATGTAAATGTCCTATAGTGACTGCCCTCCAGAATAGCAGCAGTTAAGGTCAAACAGAGAAACATGCAAGACCAGGGCAAAAAAAATGAGAAGCAACTGGAACTTGAGAAAAATTAACTTAATTAAAGTTAATAAAGTCTCATTATCCTTTAATAACTTCCTGTTCTTTCACATTAAAATTAGATGGCAACTTTTAGAAGGGCCCATGGACTGATCTGGAGAGGATAGGAGCCTCTATGGCGCAGTGGTTAGAATGCAGTATTGTAGGCTACTTCTGCCAATTGCCTGCAATTTGGAAGTTCAAATCTCACCAAGTTCAAGGTTGACTCAGCCTTCCATCCTTTCGAGGTGGGTAAAATTGTTGAGGGCAATATGCTGACTTTGTAAACCGCTTAGAGAGGGCTGTAAAACACTATAAAGCGGTATATAAGTCTAAGTGCTATTGCTATAGGCAGCCCTGGGGCCTCTGCTATGAAGGCAACTGCAGCAGTCAAAGGTCTAAACAAAAACTATAACAAAAGGAAAGAGGTCATCACAGCCCCAATTTCCAGGCATAAAAAGATGGCAACATCTTTCCAAAACAGGTTCTGTGGGAAATGAAGAATTAGCAGGAAAAAGAGAGGGAGGGAGGAAAAACAAGGAAGAAATATATATAAAAATATAGGTCTTTCTGCCTCTAACCCAGCATTTTAAGCATGCTGCATTCCTTCCTACGACTGGAAAAAGAACATCATGTTTTATACAAAGGCCATGTTTACAAAACAGTTAACTCAATTTTAACACCCTAGAGCATAAACTAACTATAAATGCTGGATTTACACATGACACACTAAAGTATAAATAGGTTGGCGAGCTTGCAGTTCAGTGTGTAGTTGAAATACATTAAAGGATAGACATCTGTGATCAGATGAATTAAGATATTTTGGTGGGAAAACATTTCACAAAAATATGTTCTAGAAGGATGATTCATCAAAGATATTGCTACTTTAAAAAGGAGCAGGGCAGTGGTTAAGGGGTGAAAGTAGGTTTTCAATACAATTTCAGTCTCAAGAATTCTGCTGTCAAATTAAGAATGATTTATTGTTCCTTAGATAAGATTAGAAATGAAGATTGGAAATGGTTGGGCATTTAATGTCCATTTCAGCGCAGAATTTCATGACTAAATGACCAAACGTTGCCTTAGGAGCCAAAGTGTTCCAAAATGTCAAAATAGTGTGTTAAGAAACACTATCACAAAATTGGTCCTGAAGAATCAATTATCCTGCTAGATAGATCCACAAAGATAAAATAGCTAATTATTATCTAACATAACCAAGTGCATACAGTATGTTCTTGTGTTAGATACTTGAATATCCCAGAAGAAAAAGCCTATTAGCCATCATATAATATACCAGCACTTCTAAAACTGCCTATCATTTAAACTATTACTTAAGTATTCACTACTGTAATCTGAGTAATGCTGCAAACTTGGAATTTAAGGGCTACTAAAAAAATCTTTTTTTAATAGCCCCTAAATTTTCCACATAGGGAATGTGATGATGATTCAGGTAGATCCAGTCTGTTTAAACCACAGCCCTACTTCCAATTCCTTGATTGAATCTGAAGAGGAAAGAACAATGAAATAAATTTCTAAGTTTTTAAGATTTCTAAGGGGTGGTGGTAGCAATGTCCAAATTTGGCAGATTAGAGAATATCTTTCTCCTTGAAGCAGTCAATGAAGAGTTGTGAAGGAACCCTGGAAAAACTTGGACCCCTCCAGCTATTGGCAGGAGAGCAAGGAAGAGAAATATTCTGTCTCTCTCAGAGAAGAAACCCAACCATTCAGTCCAGTTAATGTTGTTTTTCTTTGGTCACACATGATGCCATTACAGGACCTTTTGAGAAAATGACCCTGGAACTCCAGAAGCTGTCCCAGGCCAGAGCTGGGCCTATAACCTGATATGCCACATAATAAGAATGTATCCCTGCCTTAACCTTGTGGTGACCTTTTTTAAAGGGTCAAAGAGGTTGGATACGCCAAGTTTTACAAACTGTACTTGGGTTGAAACAGAAAACTATACAGTCACTCTCCCTGTCACCCTCCACCCAGAGGTCCATGGTCAGGAAGCTTATTGTCACGCAGCAGTGCATTTCAGTCTACAGGAACCAGTCTATCAGGCCAAATGCTCATAAGTTTCACTCAAGACTACTGATAGGTTTGCAAGCCAAGAACCTTCACTGAACAGACATGCCAGAACCTTGCATCATTGCAGAAATGTAGTAACAGCTTCCATTCTCTAGGGATGATCAAACAGCGTACTTCCCCGCCTCCTTGTTATTATAAAAACGTATAAATGGTGAACAGTCAGTTCAGACATATTTCAGAGAGAGAGGGAAGAGGGGGCCCAGATGTTTGCTATTGTATTTTTCTTTTAAACTGCATTAACTCTTTCTCCATTTTTTAAAAGGAATGCCTAGACAATTGCATGCATGTTTAGGATCAGAGAAGCAGTTCTTACTCACTACAACATGTTAAGTGAACTTCACATGTCAGAATCCATATGCTCGATTTTTATTTACTTTTTTATGCCCAGTCAGTTTGGGATAAGACTGCTGCTCCTGTTGTGTGCCACTTGGCCCTAGGCCTCAAGGAACACAGTGAGGATAAAACACGACAATGGGCTGGGGAAGAAAAAGATTGTAACACCAGAACTGTATGACTGTCAAGTGTTTTTTCTACGTTATTTGGATTCGTTCTGGGTGCTTCATTTTTGGAGGTTTTCGAGAAAAGACTGAACAACCAGGGGTCGAATAAGGACCCCTGTCTAGGGCAGGGGGTTGATCTAAAAGACACCCAAGATCCCTTCCAACCCTATGATTCTATGATAGAACTCAGAACACCATCAAGGGAAGGCAGATTAGTCTTTAAAAATGCCAAGATTTTAAATCAGGGTCTGCCCAAAAGTATCTCTCTTAGCCACAAGTACAACAGAAGGCTTTATTATAAGTACGCAGAAAAAGTATGTGATTGCTCAGATAAGAGAGAAAAGGACTCCATACATGCTCAGATACTTTTCTTTATTATATAATATGAAGAGAGACCACATCATAATGTTGAGGTTGTAAGCCACTAGTGGTGGGATTCAAAATTTTTTACTGTGGGCATGGCTTGGTGGATGTGATGTGGCTTGGTGGGCATGGCAGGGGAAGGATATACTGCAAAATCTCCATTTCCAACCCACTCCAGGGGAAGGTTACTACAAAATCCCATTCCCTCCCTACCCCACCAACCTGCTTTCCAGCTCCATTCAACAAAAAGGGCAACAAAAGAAGACCCAGTCAATCAGCCGGGACTTGGGAGGCAGAGAATAGATGGGGGTGGGGCCAGTCAGAGGTGGTATTCTGGACTACTCAAAATTTCCACTACTGGCTCTCCAGAACTGGTCAGAACCTGCTGAATACCGCCTCTGCCAGCCACCTGTGAAACATACCGTTCTAGACCTCCTCCTCATATCAATTCCTGCTAGTTATTCTTAGCTGGAAAGTTACTTTAATTAAATATGTTTCACCAACTCATTTTTAAAATAAGAACTAATCTTTCCTACCCTGTTCTTCAGCTGATAAATGTCTGAAATAAAGGCGACATATTAAGTTATCTTCTATGTCACAGATGGACTATAATGTCTTTATTTACTATTTCATAATATTTCTACTGTATATATCCTTTCAATTAATGTCACCAAGACTGGTACGGTAGATCATATTATAAGCAATAACACAGAAAAACAAAACAAAATGGCAGAAAAGTAAAAGTTGAGACTGGAAGAATCTTAACTTGGAGAGGAAGTGGTTCCACAAATGGGAAATGGTACAATGAAAAGCGTATTAACTCAAATCCATGAATAGTGAAAAGAGTGCTGTCCTCCTCCATAAGGGAACATTTGCAAATCCCTCCCAAATAAACTGGATATATTCCTCCTGAGAAAAATCTCTTTATCTGTTCCCAATTTAATTTATATAATTAATTCAAATTATTTTATTCAACTGAGGCACAACCCAATTCTGAACAACACTGGGTGGCTCACAATCTAACAAAAATAAAATAATAAAATATAATACAATTAAAAAAACAAATCCAAACAAACATAAACAAGGATTATAGTGAATAATCTGAACTGTGGCTATTGGCAACCAGGGCTGGATTTGAGGAAAATACCCAGCTTTCAAGTCAATGCTTAGACATATCAAAGAAGAATCGTATTTAGCATTCTATCAAGAGAATCAGGAAACTAATTTTTTAAATGACACTTTTCTTGAGGGAGATAAGAAAAATATGCCTTGTGACTAAAACATATCATATTTTCCTCCTTGTAAAACTCAAGCTTTTTTTGTGTGTGGTCCCTTCATATGTTCAGATTATTAGCAGACCCATATTTTATCAACCCACTTATTTCCCCCAAATCTTTAGCTTAATCAGCTAAGGATTATCCGAACTTACATGAAATGAAACATGTAAATCTGTGGTCATTGCAGTCACCCAAGATTTAGTGTAGGGTTGTCTTTTTGACAATATTTTGACAATAATGTTGTGATGTTTCATTCTCCTTTTCTAATTGTCCTCCTATTTGATTTTCAGAATCCTATTTGGCTATCATTGTAGCTGTTACTGCTGTTGTTGTTTTGCTAGTCTCTGTGCTGGTGGTCTTTCTCATCTTCATCGTTAAATGTTGTATCAATTAATGCAATGGAAAGGGCAACTCAATGAATATATATATATACACACAAACACACACACACACACATATAATTTGAGAAGAGTGATCAAAGTAGAAGTTCCATTTCATTAACATCTCATTTGCAAGGAATGTGTCATGACACAATAATGAATCACTTTGTTTAAGAAAGAATATTAAAAACTCATAATATGATATCCAGGGTTCATCTTGAGTCTGTGGAAATTGGAATCAAGAAAATGTGTCCCACTCTGACACTCTTCTTCCTGCTTGAAATGTCCCCTTACAAGATACTAAAGCTGCAATGATTGGCTGGTGAGATGGATTCTCATCAATTCATAGCTTGAAGGACTGTTTAAATTTGAGGATTTTTTGATAATTATAACATGAGCAATGATTATTCATATATTTTTACAAGGACGATATTTCCTAGAAGATGCACATGTGAAAGGAATGCCAACAATCATGTATGATAAATTCATTCTTTTAATAAACTGACAGAGCAATATTATATTCATGTAAATTCACTTTCCCTTCCCATAGTATATATAATATCACAGATGAAGTGAATAATGTGTTTATTAGCAATACAACAACTTTGTAATTATAACACTTTGAGAGCAAGCAATGAAATACAAATGTATACAAAATTGGGGACATTTGATGCAAAAAAAAACCACAGGAAAATGTGTAGCATCAGGACATAAATTAGCACAATGAAATCAATGCCCATTTTGTATCCAACAATACTAATATTCTATATTACCAGGTATTCAGAAATTTTTTTCAGTATCTAGCCACAGAAATTTAATGGAATAGGACAATAGCCCAAACCTGAATATCTGAAAACTGGTCTTAAGGAGGAATGAGAATGTACAGCAATAATTTAGTGGATCAGGGAATAAGTAGACCAGAGATAAGAAGAAAAACAATATATGCCACAAAAATTGTAATTATAAGAATAACATCATAGTACATATTGTAAATGTAACACAACACCACTGTTATAAAGACTACCTTACACCACACTGTGTATGGTAGTCTTTCCACCAACAAGTTGCTTTCTCATTCTAACTAGTTAAAAAAACATAACCCTTAGGAGAGTTACTCCTCAAATTGTATCTTCCAATGGTTGTTTAGCATAATCTCAAGGATTTTACATAGCAAGGCAGTCTATAAAGGAGTGAAAGATTGCTCTTGGACTGCAAAATAAAATAAGAGAAGAAAGAATTTTATTCAGCTTCTTGTTTTTTAGATGGACAACCCTTGAAAGGCTGAAGAATTCCTGCAGAACTTTTCTGCAGAACTTGGGAGGGAAGGCTATTCCATCAGGGGAATAAAAGCTATTCAGTAGATGATAACATGAAGATAAGCAACTGATTAAAATGCTTCTTCAAATAAAATGTCATAATTCCTGGTTAAAAACAAGAATGAATATAGACAGAGATAATCTGAAGGGAAATGAAGAAAGAAAAATGTGCATTATTTAGTGCAAGCACAGAAGTATACCCACCTGAAAAAGTGTGAGAGCTCAATATGATGAGTTCTACCAGAGTTATCTGGGATTCATGGTGGCCATGTGCAGCAAGCTACATTAAAGATACAGAGACTCAGCCAGGGATTTAGGGCAGCAGCCTTTCTTTGACAAAAGATTTCTGCCCTAGGCTTCACCGATAACCATGAAGAATCAACACCAGGGAATACAACAAACAAGGGCCATGAGGAAGGAAGACACTGCTTTAGAAAAATCTTCAAAACAAGCCGAATTAGCAAACAAATACAAACCTGTCCCATGTTATTCTGTTTTTAAAAGTTTGCCAAGCACCTACAGTGGATTTTTTTTAAATTGTGATTTCTTAATCATATCCAACAAAAGCATGTATGTGTATAATTGGATGACAACATGAAATAAAAATTAACTGCCACCCGAAGTACCAAAAATCTGACAAACTATTCATATTGTCTTCCTTGTTCTTTTGTCCAAAATTACTACCACCAAAAGTAAAAGCACATCCAAACTTAACATAAATATTAACAAACATTTCAGCAAACCACAGCTTGGGGAGGGGGGGATGAGGGGGTGAAGCTGTCTCAAAGTCACCCAGTGAGCTCCATTGATTGAATGGAACCTTAAACCCAGGTTTTCCCAAAGTTCAGCGTCTTAACTTCTGCAAAACAAAATATGTACTTTCTCCTTTTCTCCTAGAGTTTTTTTTAAACAGCTTTTTACATCAAATCAAATTGTTGACGGAAATTCTTGCTGCAGAAAGTTTTCCTGTTGAACTTTCACTGGGAGGAAGTTTTTTCCAACCATTTGGCTGCAATCTGCTTACTGCTGATAGAAAACTTTGCTCTACCATCCGCATGCCAACCCTTTCAGGAATTTGAAAACTATTATTGAATTTCCTTTTAGCCTAAGCATATATTTATGGAATGTATGATCACAGCTCTGCACTGCACTTCTTCAGTGGGGATGGGCAGTCTTTCAGCTGGCAAGGTTTCCAGTTTATCCAAGAGCTTTATTCACACTGTGGTGGAGTCTAGACCTAACATTGGGGCAAAGAGGTGCTCATGATCACCAAAAGCAGTGGCTTGGTTTCAAAGGCAAAAAAGGTGCTTCACAGCTTCTATATGATTCAGGTAAAGAGGTGTTTGGTCAAAGGATGCCCCCAAATAGCTCCAGTAATACCAACCTACAGGTGTTACAATTTATAAAGCAGCCAGAGAACCTATAATGTTTTGTAAAATGACATTGCTGATTTTTGGGTGCACAATGAGGAGGGGCTTTTTGTGGTTACACAAGGCTTATATAGGGATTCTATGAAATTTGCATGGGAGTCAAATGCAGTTGGGGTTCTGAGATTATAGAATCGTTCTTTAGTTTGGTCACCTTACTTTATTTTGGCTTTGGAATCAGTGGAGCAGCTTGTCTTCCATCACTGGAGGTTCTTAAGAAGAGGTTGGAAAACCACTTGTCTGAAATGATATAACATCTCCTGCTTGAGCCAGAGGTTGCACCAGAACAGGGGTCTCCAACCTTGGCAACTTTAAGCCTGGAGGACTTCAATTCCCAGAATTTCCCAGCCAGCAAAGCTGGGAGTTGAAGTCCACCAAGCTTAAAATTGTCAGGGTTGGAGACCCTTGCACTAGAAGACCTCCAAGGTCCCTTCCAACTCTTTTTTTTTTTTTGTTATAATAGAAAAGGGAATAATTTACTTTGGATTAGTTGTGTCTGTAGACTCAAGCACTTATTCCTTCTCTTCTGTTCTTGTTGTTCCCGTCTGTCATTTTAACTGGTATATCATTTTAAGGTTTTCATGATTCTTTGGGAAGGATGTTCCCAGCAAGTCCTCTTCCAGGACAATCGCACACATGCTCATACTGAATAGTTTTGGGAATCAGTGAAACATGGTTGTGAAACAGGGGTGCATGAATCGGACCCAATTACATTAAGATGAATTCAGAAATGTGTTCCAATTGTTGCAAATTCCAGGTTTCCAGTCCTGATCTGGAGATTAAAAACATAAGGAAAACAAACATACACCCTCAGTGGAAGGAAGGAAGGAAGGAAGGAAGGAAGGAAAGAAAGAAAGAAAGAAAGAAAGAAAGAAAGAAAGAAAGAAAGAAAGAAAGAAAGAAAGAAAGAAAGAAAGAAAGAAAGAAAGAAAGAAAGAAAGAAAGAAAGAAAGAAAGGAAGACTGCAACAGGTAGAACAGCAACCTGTTCTGTTGGGAGTGAGGGTGGGGTTGACCAGGGATTGAGGATCCCATGACTAAATGCTGGCCTTTGCCTATGAAAAGAACACCAGCAAAAGCCAAGTAACAAAAACATGAATACTGCTTTTATATAGAGCCAGCCTCTTTGGCCTTAAGGAGGTATGTCAAAATACCCCGAGTGTATGGACTGACTAGGCTTTCAATGTCTGCAAAGCTGTACTTGCTGCATAGTCCAAAACTGGTTTGATATAGACCCATCTGGAGCCAGCCACAGCATGCTTCACCCACCCACAGTTCCCCAGCTATTATTATAACTGCCTCCCCCACCTCTCCTGCCTGCAAGGCAGCTGCCTGGAGCTCTCCTTGAAGTGATTTTTCCCTAATCAGAACATCACTGCACATGTGTTGGCTTGTTCACTCAGGAGAAAATCTTGGGGGAGGGGTGTGTGGGCTTCATACAACAAGCTCTACATCTCCACCCAAACCACCCCAACGATGCTGTGGAGGTTATGTCCCGGTGCCTGGAGGCCGTGCGGAATTGGATGGGTGGGAACAAGCTTCGACTCAACCCTTCCAAGACTGAGTGGCTGTGGTTTCCGGCATCCCTATATGGTCAGCTGACTCCGTCGCTGGCTATTGGGGGAGAGATCTTAGCCCCCACAGAGAGGGCTTGCAATCTAAGCGTTCTCCTGGATGCATGGCTGTCATTGGAAGATCATATTACGGCCGTCTCCAGGGGGGCTTTTCATCAGGTTCTCCTGATGCGCCAGTTGCAGCCCTTTCTCGATCGAGACGCCTTACACACGGTCACTCATGTCCTGGTCACCTCCCGCCTGGATTACTGTAATGCCCTTTACATGGGGCTCCCTGTGGGGAGCACCCGGAGGCTTCAACTGGTGCAAAATGCGATCGCGCGGGTGGTTATGGGGGCGTCTAGAAGCTCTCATGTGACGCCTCTCCTGCGCGAGCTGCATTGGTTGCCAATGTCCTTCCGGGTGCGCTTTAAGGTTCTGGTTTTGACCTTTAAAGCGCTCCATGGCATCGGACCAGGTTATTTGCAAGACCGCATTCTGCCAGTAGTCTCCCACCGTCCGGTGCGCTCCCACAGGGAGGGCCTCCTCCAGGTCCCGACAGCCACCATGTGCCACCGGGTGACCCCGAGGAATAGGGCCTTCTCTGTGGGGGCACCCGCTCTCTGGAATGGGCTCCCCCCAGAGTTAAGAACGACCACCGACCTGAGGGTGTTCAGGCGTGATTTGAAGACCTGGCTCTTTAAGCAGGCCGGCCTGGGCTGATTTTAAATTGATTTTAAATTGGGTTTTAATCATGGTTTTAGTATTGGGGGTTTCAGATTTGGGAACAGCCTATATTTAATTCTGTTTTAACTTTTTTATATGTATTGTTTTACTTGGCTGTGCACCGCCCTAAGTCCTTCGGGAGAAGGGCGGTATATAAATTGAAATAATAATAATAATAACAACAAGCAAGACCAAAGATGTTAAGGAATTGGGACAATCTAGCCGAGGCAGCTAGTTCCTTTCTTTAGAGGGTCTTTAGTAGCTGCCCACTCGAAAAGATTTACCGTCCCCAGACAACTCCAATCTGATTTTGAAACACCTTTCCTCCGAAATGGCTTGCCAAGGAATCCACTCCAGGAGTTGGCAAAGCATCTCATCCCATCTTCTGAAGCAAGCTCTGTCTCAAACAGTGAAGTCCAATATGTCCCCTTGCCTTCACACCTAAAGAGGGGGATGAACCATATGTTGCGGAAATTATGTCAACACCCCCCCCTCCTTTTTTTTTTTGCTGTTGGCAGAGCAAAAGCTCCTTTTCCTGATATTTACAGTATTCCTCTAGCCCACTCACTT
Organism: Bungarus multicinctus; assembly: GCA_023653725.1. NCBI lineage: Eukaryota > Metazoa > Chordata > Lepidosauria > Squamata > Elapidae > Bungarus > Bungarus multicinctus. Next base: position 160,803,828 of record CM042834.1, read on the forward strand.
AGTGGAGGCTTATAGCACACCTACTTGCATTCTTATTTGGATTACATTGAAAAAAAAAGCAATTGCGCTGCTGAGTTTAAATATCTCTATGAGCTTTAGAAATATGGCCCAGGAACAATGGGAAATATGTGGATGAAAGGTTTAAAATTTACACTAAACTATAATTTAAAAGATTTTTTTAATAAAATGATGTATCATTGGTACTTAACACCAGATCTAGAATGTATAAAGGTGTGGGAAGCCCTACCCCAGAAGAATGAAATATTTTGAGGAATATTAAAAGGGCAGGATATTATACAGTATTTTCCTAAAGGAGAAATGGAGAAACATGCTCTTAAACCAGCCCCAGTCTCCCTGCCCCCAAGCAGAAACTGAGGAGGCCAGCTTTTAGAAATGCAGATTTGGTAATCCATTCAAGACAGGATATTTTGAAAATTGTTGGCAGAATGGTAGGATTGAAAAGCAACCCCTCACCCAAGATCCAACACAGGATGAAAGCCATTAGCCACTATAGGAATTGCTCAAAACCCTTTCAGAACACAAGCCTCTTCATTTTGCACCACTGCCAGAAAGTCCAAACTACAAAGTCACAGAAACCTGGGAGCTCAGATAAACAATAAGCCAGAGGTTGACCAGATTAGCTTAAATAAGCACCTAGGATTTGCATTTCTCTTTTGCCTATAGAGCCAGCTATGACCCTTTCATAACCCCTACATAACCTCATAAGAATCTGACAACAGCCAACAGAATATTAGAGGACATGTCCTTTCACAGAAACAGGAAGCTCAAATACAAAGCCCAAAGAAGGCATAAAAACCTAGTGACTCTCAACTCCATTTTGTCAACTGCCCAGAATCACACGTGGTTCTGCTTTATCAATAAACCTTTCTTTCTAATTAGCCTTCATGTTTTCAGTGTCTTTCTCTCAGCTTGGAACTGAAACAGATAGGGATATTTCTTTCAACAAAGGTATTTCAAATGAGTGTTGGAAGTGTAAAAGCAAAGAAGAAACTTCTTATCATTCATGATTGACATGTGATAAAGCAAAGAAATTTTGGAGTAAGATTCATATTATAATACAAAAAACTCTTAAAACGAAAATAAAAATGAAACCAGAAACTTTTCTTTTGGGTTTAATGAAAAAAAAGAAAGAAAGGAAAATGGCCCAGGATCTGTGGGTAGATCTTCCCTATTTTAGAGCAATAAAACACCCATAAGGAAAACCAGTTACCAGTCCTGCTTTAAAAGGCAGAAATAAACACTTAGAATCACATAAACACATATTTACACCTTTGAATCAGAATATGCCAAAGAAAATGAAGTCTAAAAAGGCACAATTTTGTGGTAAGTAAATGGAGCATATATTAAAAAGAAAAGCAATAGCCTAGAAGTCATGATGAATTTCTTTAAAGCTGGTAAAGAAGTTGAAGAAACTAGCATCTAACCCAATCGGCCCCTGAATGCCCCTGACAGTAAAGCCAATATTGTCAGAGGTCTTTGTCATTGCTTGTCATTAAAACCAAAAGAATGAGCCACAGTGGCGCAGTAGTTAGAGTGCAGTACTGCAGTCTAATTCTGTTAACTGCCAACTGCCTGCAATTTGGCAGTTCAAATCTCACCAGGCTCAAGATTGACTCAGCCTTCCATCCTTCTGAGGTGGATAAAATGAGGACCCAAATTGTTGGGGGCAATATGCTGACTCTTCTTAGAGAGCACTGTAAAGCACTGTAAAGCAGTATATAAGTCTAAGTGTTTTGCTATTGTCTCTGTAATGACTTTGTGAGACCAGCATCAACACAAGGGATTGACTGATACTGACTTCTTATCTCTTACTCATTTCCCCTACAGATTAAATGTTATTTAACAGATTAACAGAGTTGGAAGGGACCTTGTAAGTCATCTAGTCCAACCCTGCACCCAAACAGGAAACTCTACACCATTTCTGACAGATGGCAGTCCAGTCTATTCTTGAAAACTTCCTGTGATGAAGCTATTCAATTGGTTGGTAATGTAGATGATAATAAACTGTTCGGGTCAAACATTTACCTTTTCAGGTTAAATCCTGCTGTCAAATGGACTTTTGTATTGATGTGATAATGCTACAGGTGTACAGCTGTTGAGAATATTTGGAAGTGCCCACAGAACAGGTCAGCAGCAAATTTACTTTTGAAAAGTAAAGTGTGATCCGATCTGATTAAAGGGGATAGGAGACCACCTAAAATCTTAATGCTGCAAGTTAGATTAAGAAGTAAAACTGAAGAAGGCAAGAGTCAACTACTTCTGTGTGGTTTTCAAGAAAACTATAGGAAAGTGTTCTTGTAATCACTTGAAATTGAGTTCAATTTGATATAGACTACACATTTTCATTAGAAAGCACCATTAATTCATGCTGAATTTGATAGCATATCATAAATGTAAAAAATCGGGTTCTGCCGCAACGAAATCACAGTCCTCAAAGGGGTCGAGGTGCTGGAAGGTTGGTCAGAGCCCTTCCATTTAAAGTTTATAGTCACCCACTCTTGATCTAGAATACATTTCTAAAGCCAGTAACTTGATTCCAGAACAATAAAGCAAATAGCTCATGTCTAAAAGGCTGCTAAAATGGAAGCAGGTTTAATGTTGCATGCTCAAGAGAACTCCATTTGGGCTATGCCAAGCACAGAGCCATCAAAGCAACCTTTCAATTTGCCCCTCAAGACAACAAGGCTTGGCAAGGATTCTGCTCTGAAGCATCCAGCACTCCCACAAATGGAAAGGGATGCAGGAATGGCTGGACCATTCTGCTGATTCTACAGGGGCGAGAGTTTTCCTTCTGAATAGTAGGAGGTGGAAATTAAAATGCACAGCTTGTGCCCCTGAAAACAGTTGGTCTCCTGCTGCCGCCGAGCTTTTTAGCCACCTCTGCATCTTCCTGTTCCTTAGATACCAAGTTGCCAACGCTAAACCAATCAAGATCCCTCTTTCTCCTCCCCTCTGCTTGCCAGCTATTCTTTCTCTGGTTTTGCCTCCTCTCTTACTCTCTCTAGCTCAGCTTTGCTTTCGGCCATGAAGCTCCAGTGGCTCTGGCATTTCCTTCCCTGCTGCTTCCTGCTTCCAATGCTGCTGCCCATGGGTAAGTGACCAGCAGTCCACCTTCCTCTCCCACCCCCACCCCAAGATGCTCTTCACCGCCTTCTCACTGCCGGCTGACAAAAGCGAAGGGAAAGGCTTTGTGTTTCCTTGTCACAAATGAAATCGGATGCAGCTGAGTGGGTTTGCCTAAGATGTGTGTGGAAACCCTCCCGCCCCCCCCCCCCCCCCAAAAAAAAAAAAAGAGGGTTTCCATTTGTCTCTCTTTATGACTCTTCCCCTGGGCTATATAGAAATCTCTGCTTAGATCTTCGCTGCTTTCTGCACATGGCTGTTTTTGCATGAAAATCTCTTACCGGCTCCCAGTTCTCCATTCTGCACTCCGATTCATTCACTTGTGGTTAAGAAGGAGAATAAGATTTGTTTTTTGGATGATGATGATGATGATGATGATGATTTTGGTTGCGCCATGAGGAAATAGTGTGTGCTTTATTAAAAGAGAACGGCTGGTTTGAGGTTTGGATTGGGCTGGGATATCTTTCACTTTGAATTCTTTTCCAGACTCTCTCTCTCTCTCTCTGCTCAGGATGTGGGTTAAAGGGATGGGGGGGGGGGGGGGGGGGGGGGGGGCTGTTGAAATCATTCTCTATGGCCCCAAGAATAGAGATCCTCTAGCCCGACCTGATATAATTTCCAAAACAAGAGCTCGAGATCATACGGATTATTAAGTCTTTCTTGCTCCTCTGGCAGAGGAAGTGGAGAGCTGATTGTGATCCTTCAGGATCCCAGCCGGCGCACATGGTTGATCGAGGCCATCAGATCTAACCCCGTGCTCAGTGCAGAGATGCAAAACCTAGCATCTCCAACATGTGCTTAGGCATGCAGCTGGAGCCCATCCTTTCTATTACCATTAACAAGATTTTCCTAATGTTCCGGTTAATATCATTACCTTATTCTGATCTCTTACCTGTTGAGATGTTTAGAAATAAATTTCTCAATCTCCTTTGTTTTTCATTCACACAAATAAGTAAACCTAGGTTCAAAGGGAAGGGTGCCGAGAGGTGGCAGCTTGTCATTCAGGCTGGAGAAAAATTGGAGATTGGAAATTCATGAAAAAAATATTGAGCAAACAAAAGCCCAGTTTTTCCCTGAACAACTGAAATGCATGCCCATTTATACTGGAGCTCTCAGAGCTGGTGTCCACACAACTTAAAGTTGCCAAGTGTGAAAAACACTTCTCTAATTGTTATCTGCTTCTGAAAATATAGTTGAAATATTTCTTTTTTCAATCTCCCATTGCCTCAATTTGCTTTCTGATCATGCCACTCCCCTGCATAAAAATAATGTAAGCAACTTGGGGCAGGAATCCATCTTTTTGCTTTCATTTTTCATCCTTGCCCATCCTTTTCTGACTGGTCAAAATTCTTCCATCACTCTTTTTAATCTTCTGCAAGGATGAACTGCCCAGACAGTGCAGGTCAAAAATGTTGTGCTATCCATAGTTGGATTAAAGAAAGTGAATTCATCAGAATTCTTGAGGATCTCAATGGAATTGGGTACTTCAGGTGCAAGATGGCTAGACACAGAATGATGAAAGCAGTATCAGAACATTCATGGCATCACAACACACGCCTCTTTTCTATGTGTGTTTTAACATTGCACATGCACAAAAGGGTAGAGCTTATGAGGCTACAATGCCCCAAACACTGCACCCATGCAAGGATGGTACACCTACAAATATTGAAGGCTTATGGCCACTTCTTAAGGATTAAGGCCTTCTCTGCTGTTGCTCCTGCCACCTGGAACATCTTTTTCACCTCCCCCCACCCCCAAATGTAAGATTGGTCTCAACCCCCTCTCTTTTTGTAAGAGCCTAAAGATGTGGCTTTGCCAGTAGGCATGGGGTCCCAGCAGGGAATCAGCGCAATGGAGGTGGTTGATTGAGTAATAACAGATCCCATTTTCCCCTCCCCCTACTCTGCCCCTCACCTCACCTCCTCTCCCCAAGTGTCTTTGGTTTGAATGTTTGATTTTAACTTTTTATGTTTTAGCTTAGATGTAACTGTAAGCTGTCCAGAGTTACACTACGGTAAGATGGGCAGCAAATAAACAAATAAACAAACAGACAGACAGACAGACAGACAAACAAACAAATAAATAAATACTCTCTAAATTCCTTGTGTGTACAATCACACTTGGCCAATAAAGAATTCTATTCTATTCTATATCTGTACGATGGAGTTTGGACCAGAGAAATGCTGAGGGCTCTTCCAATATTATTAATCTATTTCAGAGGGCTGAAAAGTTGTCCCTTAGAAAATATGCTCTTTGTGTAATTACAAAAAAGAATCTGATCATCGTGCTTCACTCGTAGATTCTTTGATTTCCCCTCCACCAAATCCAAAAAAAATGTTCTTTCCAACCCAAGGGAATCTTAGAAAAGTAATATGGAAAAAGCATTCAGGACTAAAACTTCCCGTCTGTCAGCAGGATAACTCTTGCTCAGAACTTTCCAAAGAAGAAGAAGAAGCCAATAAAGAAAGGTGGCACTTGAAAAATGAGCTTTGGGAAAATTGCAGAATAAAATGCCCTCCATGGGGGCCATTGGGCAATTGAAGAGCGACTCAGAGTATTGCTGATTCCTATGTTCTGTTTTCTCCTTCTTGATGTTGTGTTCTTAAACTATTATTATGGAATTGAAAAAAAGGCCCAGAAACACACTTTACATATTTCCTTGTTTTTCCTTAGCTTATTTATTTGCTAGAGTTATTATATCCACCCATTTATTCTGGACCAAAAGTCATTAAATTATGTTACTGAAATTATTCCTTGTCCAGCTGTATAGAAAGCTGTGAAATCACTCCAAACCATGGTTGTTTTAAAAACCATGACACTGGGTTCTGGGTTCATAGATAATAATAAATGATCGGTCACTTTGGATAATAAGATGGGAGGTATATAAATTTAATAAATAAATAAAATAACTCAGATTTTCCAAAGCACAAACGTTAGATTCAGACATTATGCTATAATGTAATTTGTTTGGGTATGGTTTAGTGGTTATGTAAATCCAGGCATTATGTGAGAAATTAGCCAATTGTGTTTTCATTCCCAGACAACCTTGGTAACAAAAACCACGTCTGAGCAAGATACATAAATACATAGTGACTTGGTTCACATTCAACATCAAGCATTGTTAAGCAAGTGTTGATATTATATAGTCACCATTTTCTCAGATCATGCTAGCCCAAAACAAAATACATTAGAATGTTGGTTTAATTAGACTGACTATGTGAATGGCACCTCAGATTTAAAGCAAAACCAACCTCTTTCCACCAGCCCAGAATGCCAGGACCTGAGGCTGGCACAATTAAAACACCAAGCATATGTGTGTTCCCAAACTACCTATTGCCTAAAGCAGAGGTGTCAAACTCACGTCATCACGGTGACATCACATGACGTATCGGGACTTTTCCCCCCTTTGCTAAACCAGGCATGGGAGTAGCCAGTATGTGACGCATCCAGGTCATAGGCCTAACAGATATACCAGGATGATACTCATTGAAAGACAATGGTTGGCAATTCCTTGATGCAGAGAGAGACGTGTGAATATAGAGGCATTTCCCCTTGATTGCCCTTCTTCACTACCTCTACTGACCTTTGCATGCAGGCAGCTCCTGCTTCATCCAATTTCATCTGCTAGATTATGCAAAATGCAAAAACAAACTACTGTAGTTTTCTTATTAAAACTAAGCACAAAACACCCTTGAAGATACATCACTCAGTATTATACAACTCATTTAGCAATGTGCTTTGAGAAAGTGAACCGTCTTTTGTGCAGCTCTGCATTTTGAAATGGGGTAGAAAGTCCTTAAACCTGCTCCAGGAAGTTCCTTTTAAATGATATTATGGTCCCCACACTGTAGATAGTGTGACTGAAGCTAGTGCTTATTGGAATGGTAAAAAGCACAACTATGTTTTAGACAATGCTAATTCTCAGCATGCACCCACACACTCACTAGTTGATCTTAAGGAGACTGCCACTTTCAGACACTTAGAACCTACATTCAACTCTCCACGGATCCTGGACAACCGAGAGAGCTGCCCCTGCATTCAAGCCTCCACAAGCACAGATCCCTTTCATACATCTCAGGCGAATGTGTGTCAACAGGGAGAGCTGAGAATAGGATTATAGGCACGGATCGTTCTCTGCCCAGTTTCAAATTCTTAAGCATTCAGATGAATACCTGAAGACAATGGGGATGCGAAACCAGCATTTCATAGAGTAGGTTAAGTCATTCTTCTAAAAGCTAGACTTTCTTACAAAGAAAAGTTTGGTTGAGTGAAAAGCATTATGTTTTTGTGTACTGACATCTAATTGGCCAGGGGTGTGATTCAAATTTTTTAACAACTGGTTCTGTGAGTGTGGCTTAGTTGGTGGGGTGGCTTGGTGGTCATGTGACTGGGTGGACATGACTGGGTGGTTACTGGCTGGGCGTGGCTAACTCAACATCACTCACATTGAGGCAAGCATCTCCTCGCCTGGCCTCTCATGACTGTGGGGATGTTGCAACAGTCGTAAGTGTGAAAAATGGTCATGTCATTTTTTTCAGTGCCATTGTAACTTTGAATGGTCACTCCACACAAGCAAAGTACCAGCAAAGGAGGGGAAAAAAACTCCAGAGAAGTTCCTGAAACAGGAAGTCTAGTCCTGCCAAGAATGTAATAAGGGTTAACGGAGAGGCAGTTTCTGCAAGCAATACCAGAACGTTTCCTTCCTGCCTTCCTTACAGGATTAGGTCAATAATTTCTTCTAACAACCGATTCTCCAAACTGCTTAGAATATTAACAACCAGTTCTAGCGAATAGGTGTGAACTGGTAGAATCCCAGCCCTGTAATTGGTACATTTTTCTTGAAATGCAAGTGGTTTTCTTGAAACAATTCCATTTGTATTTCCTGTAATTCTATTTGTGATCTCTGAGTTCTTTTTCTCATGAATGTGTATAAACTGCAGCTACAAGAATGGCGCTCTCGTGTGTCTTTAATGATTTCAGTGTGATGAGCACAGTCTATTGCTAAAATGCCTTGAGATTAACGAGGGGGAAAGGGAGGAAATGGACTGAAATTTCTGCCTAAACTTGTAAGATACTCCCTATCCCTGAATCTAGAAACCTACAAGTCTCTATGTGATCTTTTGGGCCAACTAGTTGGTAAGTTTGAATACCTTATTACAGGAGCAGAACAACACATGTTTGATGTGACCATTTGGCCAGAAAACCCTGTGGTGGAGCATGGAGGTTCTCTTTGGCTGAACTGCAGTACCAGCTGCCAGGAGGCAGATGCCAGGGGAGGCTTGGAGACATCGCTGATGAAGGAGAAGAAAGACAATGGGAGTCATTGGGCAGTTTTCCAGCTTGTGAACATCACAGAGTGGGCGTCTGCCACTGAATGCTCCTTCAGCTGTTATGGAGAACATAAATCTGTTCAGGCAAACATCATGGTCTATCGTAAGTGGTGATGATGCAAAGATTTATTTGTTGTTTATAGCTGTAAAAAACTGCCTTAAGCAGCTTTTCGTCAAGGTCGGGGTCCCCAAACTTGGCAACTTTAAGACTCCCAGGGAGTTGAAGTCCACAAGTTTTAAAGTTGTCAAGTTTGGAGACCTCTGGTCTAGGTAATTATTTAATCTAGACCAGCCTGGCCTGAGAGTCAGAAAAATATATATGAACAAAGTCAGAATGTGACCCAGTACAGTGATGCTAATTAGAATGGACAAAGGGACCAAAGCTTAGTGAGAATTCCCAGATTCAACAACAAGCATTATTATTAACATTTGGTTGGTTGCACAATCAGCCAGATGTTTAGACTGGATCTGGCATTTTTGCTCACCTATCAAGTCCTTCCCAAGGACCTAGCATAGGCAGATGTTGCTTTTTAATCATATGAAAGGGACTATCTTAGGATGTAAGCTGTTCCAAGTCAAGCGATCTTTTGCAATCGTCTAATGGTAATCTTATTATTTTTTCTTCACAATAAGAACATAATTGCCCCATTTTCCCTTTTCCCTTATTCCCCTATGAGCCCATTGAAGAAATGAAGATGCTGAATAGAACTCCAGTTCTCTTTATAGCTAAGTCCAGAGTTGTTGTTTTTTTTAAAGTTAATAGAAATGACAGGGAAAGGAAGAAAGTGTAGGAAGGGGAAAGAAAAATGGGGAAGAAAACTGGAAGGTTTGAGTCACTAAAAAAGAGGCAATCTGCAATTCATATCTAAATAGATATAACCCAACAGTTGTTCTTTTTAGTATTCATCGATGATGCTCTTCTCCAAAGCATGTTGCTTTACAGGTGTCTCCAGGATTGCAATCAATTAACTTGTTGGGGTTGACTGTAAGAGCTTTTGATAAGGCACAACTACTGATCAAATGTTCTCAGAATAAAATGATAGCATTTGGATCACCTTGAAGAAGTGGGTTATCACATCCTGGATAGCCAAGAAGCTACTGCAGACCCATAGGAATCATATGAACATTACATTATTTTGAAAGTATTTAAAGATGTGACCTAGAAAGACCATTTCCAGGTTTTTACCATTCAGATCCCTAAGGAAACCAAGTCTGATGAGATAAAAATAGGTGTTGAGATAAGGTACAAAATTAAAGTTGTATCTAACAGATTAAGGGCAGAATCTAGCAATGCTTGGTGCTTGGAGAGTAATGGCACAAAATCATAAATGGAAAATAATAGCAATAGCACTTAGACTTATATAGCACTCTGTAGTGCTTTACAGCACTCTCTGAGCAGTTTATAGAGTCAGCATATTGCCCCCAATAGTCTGGGTCCTCATTTTACTGACCTCATAAGGATGGAAAGCTGAATCAACCTTGAGCTGGTCAAGATCAAACTCCTGGCTGCGGGCAGAGTTTGTCTATAATACTGCATTCTAGCTATTCCACCACCAATAACTCAGCAACCTTGGGTTTTCATCTTCCCCATCACACTTTACCTCTAAAATTATAATCAAACCTTGAGATGGTCACCTGAGCAGAGAAACCTTGAAAAAAGGGTTTCTGAAGGTGTGTTGCATGCACTGGGAATGTGTGGTCCACAGGCTGAAGGACTTCAGTGTCTAAATATTTAACATATTGTAGATAGGGTTTTACTCTTGCCTGCCTTTCTGAGAGCTACTTCTTGTTTTACTATAGACAAAATCATAGGTTATTGGCAAGAATCCCATAAATGCTCACCGCTACTACTTTAAATCTGTTTTGTCTATGAGATATATCTCAATGAGAATTTGGAGAGGAGACATCTTCAATGGTCTAGATCAGGGCAGACAATCTACGTCATTCCAAAGATTGTTGGATTGTGGTTGCCCTTCTTCTGCATGATTAAATATGCTGGCTAGGATTGATGGTTGTTCAATATCATTTGGAGGATCACACACTGTCTATGCCTGATCAAAATGGTTTGACCCTTCCTACGGGATTTCTTCAGCAGCTGCCACCTTCATATGACCTCCTTTCCCAGTAGGCTTCCATGTATCATTGCAGAAATTCCAGAACATGTAGAGCTGGATCCAGTGCCAGTCATGGAGACGGGCAAAGTATATAATCTGACCTGCCGAGTTGCCAATGCTGCTCCCGTCCAGCTCCTCACCGTGACAATGTATAAAGGAACAGAAAAGCTCCATGTAGAGACCTTTGAGAATCACAGTGCTCCTGGGGCAAGTGACATCCTAGTGACCTTCCCCATCACTGCTAAGCAGGACAATCACATGGAGGAAGTCACCTGCCACATTGCCCTGGACCTGAGGCCTCGAGGGCAGCTCCTTGAAAAGACGTCGTTCAGTCAAGTCCTAAAAGTCTTTGGTAAGTTGCACGTTCCTTATGGTACCTTCTTTATCTTCTCCAGAATGAAGATTCCTCCCCCCCAATAAAAGTGGTGAATAGTTGTCAAAATAGAAAGAAAAGAAACATTAAAAGCCATCATCCCAACATCTGGGATTCTTGTTTGCTCAAAAAGAGAGGAGTGGGTGCCTGTTTGGATCTCAGAGGAACACTTGTGCTGGGAACTGTGGGGAAACCACTTGGAGTTCTGATCTAAATTAAAAACTGAATCTGGAATCAGCAGGCAAAGCATGAACTTTTCCATGTTGCAGTTAGGTAGGTTTGTATTATGTATTTAATGGCTTTATATTGGTGGAGAGGACAAATGTGGTGAGTCAACCTTATTACAAGTAGCAAGTGGGCTGCTACTTATTCTGCAGAGTGAGGTCTGATGTCTCTGAGTATCTGCCCCCAAATCTTTCCCTTGTAGTCACTACTACTAAGAGAAAGTTCAAATAGTGATAGAAAAGGGATTTATCAAGAGGGAGGCGATTGGATCAAGCAAGGGCGATTGGATCAAACAAGGGCCTTGGTGGTGCAGGCTGTTAATCATCTAGCACTTAGTGCAAGCTGCCTGCAGTTAGTGCAGGTTCGAATCCCACCAGGCTCAAGGTTGACTCAGCCTTCCATCCTCTCGGGGTAGGTAAATTGAGGACCCAAGATTGTTGGGGGCAATAAGCTGACTTTGTAAAAATGCCGCTTGGGGGGCCCAAAAAAAGCCCTAATAATAAGCAGGCATATACAATGGAATGAAGGCTATTGCCGAGCACTTAGCATGGTGCTCCATAGACTGTAAGCCGCCCTGAGTCTCCGGAGAAGGGCGACATATAAATGCAAATAAAATAAATAAATAAAATAAATAAACCAAACAGCGCTTGGAAATGTAGCTCAGATGCTTTGGGAAGCCAGGAATCAGGTTCAAAACTAACCTCTGGAAAACTAACACTGCTAATGAATAGCAATAGCAACAGCAATAGCACTGTCTTAGACTTATATACTGCTTCACAGTGCTTTTACAGCCGTTTATGTAAACTAAGCAGTTTACAGAGTCAGCCTATTGCCCCCAACAATCTGGGTCCTCATTTTACTGACCTTGGAAGGATGGAAGGCTGAGTCAACCTTGACTCTTTGTTTGTTTTTTGGAAGATGTTTTGTTTCTCCTTGGATGAGAAGCGAAAGGTCTTCAAAGAAAAACAGAAAGTCCAGTTGCCTCTTGAAAAAAAGCACTTTTTGGGCAACGATGACCTGGATGACTGAGAATCTCCACAGATAATAAAATGAGTATTTAATCAGTGTCCTATGTTTTTATCTTCCTTTTTTCTTTTTTACAATTTAAGGCTTTAAACAGTGGATGTGATGTGACTTATTAGATCTTCCCAATATATTTGAATCCAGTGCTCCCACCATCTCTCCAAATGTTGGGCCTATGAACTCTAATGATATCACTTAGATATAGTATAACCCTAGTCATGCCTCAAGAGTCCTTGAAAACTAATAATAAAGAGGAAAAAGAACAAGAAGAGTAAATGCAGCACTTGGCCAGAAAGATTAACCCAATGTGATAAAAGCATGGCTAAAATTTTGTTGTTGTTTAAGGACATAGACTAGTTATAAGGAGGCAAAAGCTAGCAGTGGCTGAGCAGGATAACAAAATAAGTGTTGCCTTCCCTCTTTTATGCCAGGCATAAATTGCTGAAAGGATGAAGGATCACTTCCTGATACAAGAACCAAGGATCTTTTGAAATTGGGCTAAGCAAATGATTGGTGAATATGGCAACAGCCAGACTTCAATTTGTCCCAATGGAAAAAATGGACTCTTAAGGCAATAATGATATAAACAAAATATTTTCTGATATTAAAGTAGAAAAAGAAGTTGGGCCACTTAAGAATTCCTTTATTTTTATTGATTCCTCAGATAATTTAAACTATTATGAGTAATTGCAAGATATTTAATTTGATAAGATATTGAAGCTATTTGATAAGCTAGTGAGATTTTCATTTGTAGGACAAAGAATTGCTTAAGGTTTTTTTTCTCCTTTTTCCACCCAAGTTCCTAGTTTTGTGTCAGGAAAGGCATTCTACTGCTAGTGAGCATGCCAGAAACATGTAATTATTATAATCTTGTTAGTGGGAGTACATTAATAACTGTATGTCAAAGACATTGCCCTTTATTCTCCCTGAGCTGGCTGCTTTAATGAAGTTATGATGGCTGTGACTCACAACTCCGTCCTGGTGCCCAGAGAATTAACTGCACCTAATTTTGCCTGCAGCAGAGTGCAAGGGCATTGGAAAGAAAAGATGCAGGCAGATTTCTTCATCCATTCTATTATTGTCACATAAATATATGTACCTGGATACAGGGGTGGGATTCAAATTTTTTAACAACCAGTTCTGTGGGCGTGGCTTAATTGGTGGGCATGGGTTGGTGGTCATGTGACTGGGTGGACGTGGCTTGGTGGTCATGTTATTGGCTGGGTGTGGCCAACTCAATATCACTCACATCGAGGCACGCATCTCCTCGCCTGGCCTGTCATGACTGTGGGGATGCTGCAACAGTCGCAAGTGTGAAAACGGTCATAAGTAATTTTTTTCAGTGCCATTGTAACTTTGAATGGTCACTCCACACAAGCAAAGTACCAGCAAAGGAGGGGAAAAAAACTCCAGAGAAGTTCCAGAGACAGGAAGTCTAGTCCTTCCAAGAATGTAATAAGGGTTAACGGAGAGGCAGTTTCTGTAAGCAACACCAGAATGTTTCCTTCCTGCCTTCCTTACAGGATTAGGCCAGTAATTTCCTCTAACAACCAGTTCTCCCAACTGCTTAGAATGTTAACAACCGGTTCTAGCAAATAGATGAAAACTGGTAGAATCCCACCCCTGCCTGGATACCTGAACATCAGCTGACAGTACTGTATGCCATTGTTCTCTTTATTCTAAAAGGTTGAAGATATGTTTTAGAAATAATTATGCCCCATTAGCTAAGATGAAAAATATCAATGGCTAAGAACAGTGAAGGCCCCAAAAAGATCAAAACAACTAGTGAGCACGTTATGTCAGTGAAAAAAACAATAATTGGGGATTGTGTGAACCTGTGAAAAATTAAAAGCATCCCATGGATGCTTTCACAAGATGCTTTCACACTTATCAACAGTGTGTCCGCTGATACCCCATCCACCCTCCTCTGGGATCACTACCATCCCTCCCCTAATTTACATATGTCAGCTTGTTAAGCAAGGAGGATCATTTGCAAACAAAATGTTTCCCACCCCCATTTTCATTCTGTTTCCTAAGATGAGGATATGCTTCAAAAGTGATGGTGAAGGCTAGCATTTTGTGGTTAAAACCACAAAACAACTTGAGGGGGGAGCAGTTGGGGCAGGAAATCTGGGGAGAACCAAGAGAAATGTCATCACATTGATGTTCAGCAGCACAACACTGCTTAATTATGTGGTATCCTCTATGCTGCTCTGGCACTAGTAGGTGTACCTCATTATAAGAAAAACAGAAAATCCAGTTGCCTCTTGAAAAAAAGCACTTTTTGGGCAACGATGACCTGGATGACTGAGAATCTCCACAGATAATAAAATGAGTATTTAATCAGTGTCCTATGTTTTTATCTTCCTTTTTTCTTTTTTACAATTTAAGGCTTTAAACAGTGGATGTGATGTGACTTATTAGATCTTCCCAATATATTTGAATCCAGTGCTCCCACCATCTCTCCAAATGTTGAGCCTATGAACTCTAATGATATCACTTAGATATAGTATAACCCTAGTCATGCCTCAAGAGTCCTTGAAAACTAATAATAAAGAGGAAAAAGAACAAGAAGAGTAAATGCAGCACTTGGCCAGAAAGATTAACCCAATGTGATAAAAGCATGGCTAAAATTTTGTTGTTGTTTAAGGACATAGACTAGTTATAAGGAGGCAAAAGCTAGCAGTGGCTGAGCAGGATAACAAAATAAGTGTTGCCTTCCCTCTTTTATGCCAGGCATAAATTGCTGAAAGGATGAAGGATCACTTCCTGATACAAGAACCAAGGATCTTTTGAAATTGGGCTAAGCAAATGATTGGTGAATATGGCAACAGCCAGACTTCAATTTGTCCCAATGGAAAAAATGGACTCTTAAGGCAATAATGATATAAACAAAATATTTTCTGATATTAAAGTAGAAAAAGAAGTTGGGCCACTTAAGAATTCCTTTATTTTTATTGATTCCTCAGATAATTTAAACTATTATGAGTAATTGCAAGATATTTAATTTGATAAGATATTGAAGCTATTTGATAAGCTAGTGAGATTTTCATTTGTAGGACAAAGAATTGCTTAAGGTTTTTTTTCTCCTTTTTCCACCCAAGTTCCTAGTTTTGTGTCAGGAAAGGCATTCTACTGCTAGTGAGCATGCCAGAAACATGTAATTATTATAATCTTGTTAGTGGGAGTACATTAATAACTGTATGTCAAAGACATTGCCCTTTATTCTCCCTGAGCTGGCTGCTTTAATGAAGTTATGATGGCTGTGACTCACAACTCCGTCCTGGTGCCCAGAGAATTAACTGCACCTAATTTTGCCTGCAGCAGAGTGCAAGGGCATTGGAAAGAAAAGATGCAGGCAGATTTCTTCATCCATTCTATTATTGTCACATAAATATATGTACCTGGATACAGGGGTGGGATTCAAATTTTTTAACAACCAGTTCTGTGGGCGTGGCTTAATTGGTGGGCATGGGTTGGTGGTCATGTGACTGGGTGGACGTGGCTTGGTGGTCATGTTATTGGCTGGGTGTGGCCAACTCAATATCACTCACATCGAGGCACGCATCTCCTCGCCTGGCCTGTCATGACTGTGGGGATGCTGCAACAGTCGCAAGTGTGAAAACGGTCATAAGTAATTTTTTTCAGTGCCATTGTAACTTTGAATGGTCACTCCACACAAGCAAAGTACCAGCAAAGGAGGGGAAAAAAACTCCAGAGAAGTTCCAGAGACAGGAAGTCTAGTCCTTCCAAGAATGTAATAAGGGTTAACGGAGAGGCAGTTTCTGTAAGCAACACCAGAATGTTTCCTTCCTGCCTTCCTTACAGGAATAGGCCAGTAATTTCCTCTAACAACCAGTTCTCCCAACTGCTTAGAATGTTAACAACCGGTTCTAGCAAATAGATGAAAACTGGTAGAATCCCACCCCTGCCTGGATACCTGAACATCAGCTGACAGTACTGTATGCCATTGTTCTCTTTATTCTAAAAGGTTGAAGATATGTTTTAGAAATAATTATGCCCCATTAGCTAAGATGAAAAATATCAATGGCTAGGAACAGTGAAGGCCCCAAAAAGATCAAAACAACTAGTGAGCACATTATGTCAGTGAAAAAAACAATAATTGGGGATTGTGTGAACCTGTGAAAAATTAAAAGCATCCCATGGATGCTTTCACAAGATGCTTTCACACTTATCAACAGTGTGTCCGCTGATACCCCATCCACCCTCCTCTGGGATCACTACCATCCCTCCCCTAATTTACATATGTCAGCTTGTTAAGCAAGGAGGATCATTTGCAAACAAAATGTTTCCCACCCCCATTTTCATTCTGTTTCCTAAGATGAGGATATGCTTCAAAAGTGATGGTGAAGGCTAGCATTTTGTGGTTAAAACCACAAAACAACTTGAGGGGGGAGCAGTTGGGGCAGGAAATCTGGGGAGAACCAAGAGAAATGTCATCACATTGATGTTCAGCAGCACAACACTGCTTAATTATGTGGTATCCTCTATGCTGCTCTGGCACTAGTAGGTGTACCTCATTATAAGGGTCTGGGAGTCCTTAGCCTCTGTCAAGTATATTAAGTACTCAGTTATCTCAGTATTCCCATCCAGCAGTAACTCAAAATACATATTCAGGAGGAAACGTTCAAGTCTTGCAATAAGCATAGTGTTGTCATGTAAACAGAGGTGGGCTGCACTTATGTTAACAACCAGTTTGCTGGTCCTTTGGGGCTGAAACGTAGTTTCAAACATGCAGCTAATCTACTCAGGTACTCTAGTGAGTACAGCAGGGGGTGTGTGGAACTCAGCTGAGCAGTGTGAGTGGGTGGGGGGAACGGGCTAGAAAGTTAGTTATATATGGAAAGGATACCGCAGGGGCAGGTGGGCGGGCCCAGACAGTTATCATAACTACCCATTCACTCGAACTGGTCTGATCAGGCAACAGCCCACCACTGCATGTATACACAATCCCAGAGAACATCCATGGAGACATATGTTGCTTCCAAAGACTAAAGTGCCCATTATTGATAAATTAGGCAAATATCATTAATGACAGGAAATGAAAAATAGAAGTCCCAGGACTTCCTGATTGGTTAGAGAGCAAAAGGACAAACACGTATAGAGAAAAGTAGTTTTCTTTGTGGGATTCATGGAACCAATCTGGCTTCTTAAGAGAGTGCTTAACAGAGGTTCTCGTAGATCTGATGGCTTTCCTAGCAGAGAAATAATCAGAAAAATCATTCTTTCTTATAGATTTTTTGGCAGATCCCCATCTTCACACTTTGCACTACGTACAAGCCAGCTCTAACCTGAGTGTGACCTGCGAGGTTGCTGGGGTCTTCCCAGCTGAAGAGGCCCAGTTTGACTTGAAGTTTGCGGAACAGATTCTGAATGCCAGCATCACTCTGTCGGGCAACACTGTGAGAGCTCAAGCTCAAGTGTCTTCCTTGCCAACTGGAAACTATCAGCTAAACTGCACCGTGTCCCTGGGGCCCATAACCAAATCTGCAGTGGAAACCGTGCACATCTACAGTGAGTGGCTGCTCTGATTTCCACAGAATTGTGGCTTTTTTCCAAAACAAGCTAGCTGGGACCTAGGAGAAAGAACGTCAGTACTAAGCACATTAATCATTGTTGTCATTATTGTGATAGGTTTCAAGATAGAATAAAGAAGCCAGTCCCCTCACTTCGTTGTAATGGAGTTTAACCTTATGTTTATATCATTGGGGTCATACATATTGTGAATCCAGTTTTTTGAGCAATGAAAGTGGGGATAAGGCAAAGATAGTGGGAAAGTAAAGGGCATCTGTATTCAACAGCAAGTTTCTTAACTATTCCAGATCTCAAGTAGACCCCAAAAGTGCTTTTTCAAGAGGCAACTGGACTTTCTGGTTTTTCTTTGAAGACATTTCACTTCTCATCCAAGGAGAAACAAAACATCTTCAAAGAAAAACCAGAAAGTCCAGTTGTCTCTTGAAAAAGCACCTTTGAGACCACCATAACCTGGATGACTAAGAATCTCCATAAACATCTCAGATAGACCAGACACCAAAGCTTTTACAAAAACTGTGGAAAGATATTTCAGTTGTTTTCAGACTTTGGGACAAAGGTCTTCCTTTATAGTTGAGTAACACACAGTCTTCTTTTTATTCACATCTCCAATTTAAGACCTGTGTGTTTGTGTCGTCTGCTGACATGCAATCATCACTAAGAAGTCAGAATGACAGTGCACCAGACTTTCTATTAAAGGATGGGGGAGGATTGCAATAATTTCTGAGGCAGGAGTTCCACCTGCTGCTGAATAGGATACCAAAGGCCTGATTTCAACAAGTAGGTGGAGAGCTTCAAGAAAAATTAAGCTGAGGCAGATCAAATGCCAATTAAATTCAATGTCATTATAATGATTATTCTCCATGTATTCATTTTCTCCCTTTTGCCTTAGTTTGGGTTCAAATTTTAGAAGGTCTTTGGGACTTTTGAGGGTTGCATAAGATTTCACTTTGTGCATGCCTGCTGTTGAATAAGCTTCCAATGGCAACAGGCCAGGAGACAGAAAGATCTGGATTGCTTTCGTTTTCTTTCATTTGGTGCCAATTTGAGGTAGGTAAACGATTCTATCTCATTAGAATCCTTTAGCAAGCACACACTCACGACATCAACAACCATTAACCAATTCCTTCTCTGGGGTTTTGCTTGGGTTCCTAAAGCCATCGTTCCTTCTAGCCCTATAAGAAGGCATTTCTGAAGCACAGGTCATGGGTCATCTCACAAATGCAATGAGATGTTTGTGAGATGACATCATGATAACTACTATACAAAGTTCTGAAGAACCTGAGAGAAGAACACAGCAGGTCATGTTTTCAGCCTTATCTTTCAAATCCCATGATCCTTGTACCCATCTGTTCTTTCTCTCTTTCTCTCCTTCAGCAGGCTGTACAAAAAATAATCCGGTCCCAGAACTGTTAAATACATAAAACTCTGCCAAAAATGTGTTTCTGGATATGCCAAAAATGTAACACCATGCTTCCTTCTGTGGTACCTTACGCAATTTTCCTCCAACCTGTGAATTTTCCTGTTATATTGAGCAGCAACTCTCACTACATTTGATCACTGCCTGTACTAGCTGGAGTTGATAGGTGTGGTACTGCAATGCATCTGGTGAACAGCAATTACACATATCTGTTTAAAAGCAATTTCTGAAGACTATTTATCTGTCAAATAGTGCCTAGCATCCGATGTAATTCCCAGCTGCCATCATCTCCTGAGCTGTTTCAGAAGTGGCATTCTCTTCTTCTTCTCCAAATTGCAGGTTTTCCACAGCCTTCTTTGGAAATCCACCCCTCTGAGGCCCTTGCCAATAATCTCGTGACAGTTCTATGCAATTCATCAGCACCTGAGCCCCCCAGCTTTTCTCTTCAGATCCAAAATGCTTCTGGGAGAATCTTGGCATCCAGTGATGAATTTCCTTTGCAGCTCAATCTGACAGCTCAAGAGGAAGACAATGGGCAAGAATTTGTATGTGTGGTAGAACTCAAAATTGATGGAATAACCATAACAAAGCATACCGCTGCCACTCTCACTGTCTTCTGTGAGTACAGAATATCCTTCCTGCAACAGCATGTTGTTTGCTAGTTTTCCTTTAAAACACTTATTTCATTTATCCCTGCAAATTAGCACATTTGAACCATTTTGCCTCTGCTTGGAATTGCCCAGTAGAATCTAAGAGACAGAACCTCTTTGATTATATTGCTGGAGATCTCACAATGACCCATCCAAATTCTTTTCTGTACTGCTGTTGCCACTGAAGCCACTGGTGTACTCTTGGCTACAAAATACCTCATTCTTCTAACCCCCAATAAAAGCAGGCAAGCTTTTTACTATAGGTAGGAACCCAGGAAGCACCAGTAATCTTGTCAGCAATGCTAGGACCCTTCTTGTGTTTGGAGTCTGCATTAAAAAGAACAATAAAAATCTAGCAAACTATTGCATTTACACGTTCACTGTTACTTTGGATATAATACTGTGTTAGCATAAGATAACAGCCACTGATGAGGAAAGGAGGCAGACGGATTCATTTGCAATTCAGTGTCTATCAGGAAGGAACAAGGAGGTGTAATTCTATAGTGTTGCTGCCAACACTGAATTAAAGATGCCTGGAATTTGTGCTGATGAGAGGGACTAGAGACCTGGATTCAACCTTTGGTCAGGAGTATAGGGAAGGGAAACAGAGATGGAGACAGGCTTCAACTCAACCCTTCCAAGACTGAGTGGCTATGGTTTCCGGAGTCCCAATATGGTCAGCTGATTCCGTCGCTGGCTATTGGGGGTGAGATCTTAGCCCCCACAGAGAGGGCTCGCAATCTAGGTGTCCTCCTGGATGCACAGCTGTCATTGGAAGATCATATTACAGCCATCTCCAGGGAGCTTTTCATCAGGTTCGCCTGATGCGCCAGTTGCAGCCCTTTCTCGATTGGGATGCCTTATGCACGGTCACTCATGCCCTGGTCACCTCCCACCTGGATTACTGTAATGCCCTCTACATGGGGCTCCCTGTGGGGAGCACCCGGAGGCTGCAACTGGTGCAAAATGCGGCCACGCGGGTGGTTATGGGGGCATCTAGAAGCTCTCATGTGACGCCTCTCCTGCATGAGCTGCATTGGTTGCCAGTGGCCTTCCGGGTGCGCTTTAAGGTTCTGGTTATGACTTTTAAAGCGCTCCATGGCATCGGACCAGGCTATTTGCAAGACCGTGTTCTGCCAGTAGTCTCCCACCGTCTGGTGCACTCCCACAGGGAGGGCCTCCTCCAGGTCCCGACGGCCTCCATGTGCTGCCTGGTGACCCCGAGAAATAGGGCCTTCTCTGTGGGGGCACCCGCTCTCTAGAATGGGCTCCCCCCAGAGTTGAGAACGACCACCGACCTGAGGGTGTTCAGGCGTGATTTGAAGACCTGGCTCTTTAAGCAGGCCGGCCTGGGCTGATTTTAAACTGATTTTAAATTGGGTTTTAATCATGGTTTTAGTATTGGAGGTTTTAGATCTGGGAGCAGCCCATATTTAATTCTGTTTTAACTTTTTTATATGTATTGTTTTAGTTGGCTGTGCATCGCCCTAAGTCCTTCAGGAGAAGGGCGGTATACAAATTGAATAAATAAATAAATAAATAAATAATTAAATAAATAAATAAATTCTGTTACCCAAGGTGAGAACTGGCCCCAAAGATGTGCTGAGGGGTCTTTCATTTCCCATTCAGCACAAAGCCAGAGGGGCTCTGCCCACCCAAGAAGCAGGGGCAGGAAAAAGGCAAGTGGGGAACCCTTCATTTGGTGCTAGTAAATGGCAGCATGAGACTCTGCCTAAGCCATGGAGATAACAGAGAATGTTCCACAAAGGATCCATTCTCTGGCACTTCTTTCCTTCCCCACCCTGTTCTTCCTGCCTTCCAAACAAGAGCAGGTGGGAGGAATCAGACCACCCTTCTCCCTACACCTAACCCTGCCCCTTGACCTAAGTGGCAATCAAAGCAGAAGAGAGGAAGAAGGGAAGAGTACCTACTCATGCTTTCAATGCAGGAGTGCAACCAGGATTCTCTATTGTGACATAGTGGTCCACTGTATCAATGCACTCCTGATGGCACACAAATGAAGTTGCATTTTATTGTAAAACCAAAAGTGCTGCTGTTTTCAGGAGTGCAGAAGCGGCAGCTGTTTGTAAGCAATCTCCTGGTGAAATGCCAGCGTATATCACGTGTCCAGCAGTTGACCAGTAGACTGTTAGACATACATGTAAAACAGTCTCCTGCATCCTAGACCCTGCAGTAGCTAAGCTGCTCCTCTGTACTGCTGAGGAACCATAGTAGGTACCCCTGTAATTAAGTAGACTTTCTTTGAGAGAAAAGAGGTCTTATTATTGCTGGAGAAACTGGAACCCAAAGATCAACTTCCTATTCTTTTCTCCCAATCCTCATCCTCAAGTACTTTTTGTCCCACCTAGCACTCCTGGTTTGCTACTGCCAACTTTCCAAACCCATGGAGACTAGGGCAATGATAACCAAAGCCCCCCAGAGAAGGGAGAAGAAGGTCTTTTAAGTCCTGGGAGATCTGGCATCCAGATTTTCCATCTTCATCCTCCATGGGTTGGTAGAGAGATGGCTTTAGGGCACAATGGGAGATCCCTGGCAGCAGGCAAATGCTCCTAAAAACCATTTGGGGGGGGGGGTGCCCCTTGTCACAAGATGGCAAAGACTCTGTTACACATAATTGGAGTGGGAACCCTGAGACTGTGGGACAAAAGATCATTGAGTCTATATCTAGCTCTATCTTCTGTCTTGGTGTGTGGTTTGGTAGCCGTCACTGCCACCAGCTATTTTGTAGGCAGCCCCTCACCTGGAATCCTCCTCCCCTCTGCCCTTAGTGTGTGAGAGAGATAGCATTCCCACAATCTGCATTACATACTTATTTCTGGCAATTTAAAAAGAAAGAAGGGAGAAAAACAATTCTATAGCATTTCCTTCTGGTTGCACAGCACTGAAGTGCAGCTAAGGAAGTCAACTAGTTCTTATCTATTCATTTTTAGGAAGGCAGATCAATCTCATAAGACATAAATAAAATAAAACAGTATTTTAAAAAAGATAAGAAAAATGGAAAATAGAACACAATAAGGCTCTCCTCTTAATATGAAGAGCCTGTGCTGTAAAGTTATACAGTATTTAGCCTGTAACAGAGAACATTAATACCAAATACACACAGTCAAAATAAAAATTCTAAAGTAGTGTTCTGTTTAGAATTGTCTATATCTATTCCTTAGAGAAAAATAGACTTTCAGACAAAAAGTCTTTTTGTTTCCCAGGAACTGCCATTTTCTCAAAGATTGCAACTTTCAACCAGAGGCCCAGGAGCAACATTTCTCAACCTTGCTACACAGCTCCTGCCTTTGTTATAAAAAGATAAAAGCTTTTCTCTAGCAGAAAGGGGGAAGTTTAGATTAACTCTCCTGCATACATGATCTTTAGCTACAAGCATTAGTCAGTTCAAATGAATATTGAAACTCAGATGTTGCTGGCTATCAGTCAGTATGGGAGTAGGAGCTTACCTGCCCAGTTTCCATAGTAATAGTGTCCACCACAATTGCAGGTGTATCCTTGCCATATATGTTTAAAATACAATGGAAGATTAATGGGATTCTATTTTTGTTTAAAGTGACTATGCAAGATCAGCCTCCCTCCTTGCAAATTATATAATGATTTCTGGTACTCAGAAATCTCTGTGCAACCCAAAATGCACCTGAGAGCAGGCCAAGAAGCAATGAATGGACACTAATCAAGGAGAGAAGCAAACTAGAACTAAGGAGAAATTTCCTGACAGTTAGAACAATTAATCAGGGGAACAACTTGCCTCTAGAAATTGTGAATGCTCCAACACTGGAACTTTTTATGTAGAGATTAGGCAACCATTGTCCTGAATTGATATAAGGTTTCCTGACTGAGCAGGGGATTGGACCAAGGGCCCTTCTAACTCTGTTGTGTTGTTCTGTTCTATGTTGAGCAAATAATTAAGCTGAAATATGTGGGATAGCCATGAACCTAGACCAAGGTAATAATTCTGAATGTCCCATCACAGAGCAGAACCACTTTGGTACAATGGTTAAAGCACTAGGCTAGAAACCAGGAGTTCTGCTTGTGGCATAAGGTCGGCTGGACCTTGGGCCAGGCACATTCTCTCAGCCCTAGGAAGAAGGCAAAGGCAAATCACTTCTAAAAAACCTTGCTAAGAAAACTGCAGGGGCTAGTCCAGGCAGTTATCAGAAGTCATCATTGATTCAAAAGCTTCAAAAACCAAAACAAAAAAAAATCACAGACACACCAAAAAAATTCCCCAATTCATTTTACTTCTGTTGAAAATATTAAATAGCCCTCAGACTTGGAGACTGAAAAATCTCCAAGGCAGCTTGCAGAAGATCAATTAATCTAACAGTAAAATATAAGACAAATTTATAATGGCTGCCTGCATATAGCCTGAAATCTAATAAAGAACACACCATTTTCTACAGTTTAGCGATAGATAGAACATGCCACTAGTGGCATTCCCCTCCCCAGATCTTAAATCAGCCTCACTTCAGGCTTAACTAACAATATGCCCACTGTCACGCCAATATTCTTCTCCAACCTTAAACATCCCCCTTTATTTCTCATCCAAAGAGAGAAGAGCCTCAACCAATGTGTATGTTCCCTCTGCACATTGCAGATGTGCCAGAAATGGATGAGTTGTCTTGTCCCAGCAACCATACATGGGTAGAGAGAACACAACAAACGCTCCACTGCTTGGCTAAGGGGAATCCAAAGCCTTCGGTGGCTTGCTTCAAAGAGGGCATTGCTTATGAAGTAGAAGAGAAGAAGAAACAGGTTGATCGGAGCCATGCTGGCATCTATAACTGCACGGCCACAAATGAGCTCGGCTCCAGCACTAGAACAGTCACCATCCATGTTGAATGTAAGTAATGTTTCTGTATCTATGTGCATGTATGTGTGCTTGGGGGGTGGGGGGCGAGGTAGCATCTAAAGATTTGGACTAAAAGAGAAGATCCTGATTCTAGCTTTCTTTTAGGCACTGGGTGAGTTTGGGCCAGCCACTCTCTCTTAGACCTAGATTGTCAAGTCAAAAAGCATCTAATGTGTTTATCAACCTTTTTCCCTTCTCACATTCACATCCATTAAAATTCATTGCAGGGAAATTCATGGCCTGTAAAAGGAAGCACTTCTTTACAAAACTGTATCAGCAGATATGGCAAGGGCCACAAGTTGCTTTTATAGAGGACTAAGATAAATTCATGAAGAATCACAATGTTTTTGGATATCATATTGACTTCTAGTTTGGTGGCCATATACCACTTACTGAATCACAGGTCTTTTCCACTAGTGATGCAAAGAACCATTGAAGAAAGTTTTCATATCATCATCATCATCGTGTAAGATTCTTGAATGCATCTGTTTGCCTGGACTGGAACACAGAATACTGGACTAGATGGGTTTTGGCCTAATGCCAAAAGGACTGTTTTTAAGTTCCTGTGTTCTTATCCCCAAACACCTTCTCTATCTTCTCTCTGTTGTAGATGGCCCTAAGCTGGAAGAGTCCAAATGCCCAAGTCATCAAACTTGGCTGAAAGGAAACCTGTGGAATCTCAGCTGCCATGCTGATGGTATTCCAATTCCAGAAGTATTCTGCATAAAAGATGGCAAAATGTACAATGCTGGAAGGATGCACAATATCACTCAAAGTCATGCTGGTGTTTATTACTGCAATGCTACCAATGTACATGGGTCAGTTACCAAGATGGTTGCTGTTACAGTGGAATGTAAGTGCAACTTGTGAATTTGTCAGCCTTTTCAAGTAATGCAATCAGGAAATATGAACAGATGAGCTAATATTACTTTATTATTATACCACTTCTATATTCAGAATCTTGAAAGTCTGAAAATACTGATCACCCACCATCTTTTACCACTAGATAAGTTTGTGATGTTCCTTTTTTAGTTTATTTCTCTGATTGTTTTACAACTGAGGCTATGCTCCCTCTTATCTGATTGTTCCTTAGGCAGCATCTCTTTCCCTTATCTTCCAGGGTCATTCCCACATACCGTTTCACTATTGCATGCAAATTGTGTGAGTTATTACTGAAAAACCAGAATTCCATGATGTTTTTACCAATGGCTATGTATGCATATTCAACTTATGATCGGCCGTCTTTAAAACAGAAATTGCCAAGATATGGAAAATTCCCCCTCCAATGGAAATATCAAGCGTCATCGCTTACTACACCATTTATATATAGTTGATCTATATTTTCCTACATTTCATTGAAAAAAATCAGGATTTTTTTTTAATCTTCTAGATGAGCCTGAAATGGATGATTCCAGCTGCCCTCAGAACTGGATTCTGATAGCAGGGACACCACACGTGTTCACCTGTTTTGCTCGGGGAAACCCAGAACCAACTGTTGAATGCACTAAAGATGGAATGGCTTACAGTCCTGGGATTCTCCAGAATATCACCAGAGAATATGCTGGAAGTTATCTTTGTACAGCCACAAACATCCATGGCTCCATCTCTAGAGCTGTGAGCATCCAGGTGGAATGTAAGTGATCATGGATTTCAGCCCAACAGCCAGGGATGGGTAGACAGGCAAGGATTTTTTTAAAAAATGGCTGCCATTTAGAAGTGATCCAAAATCAAGCAGTGCCATTCTGGTGCTCCTTAATTTTTCTTGTACTTTTTCATTTTTCATAATTATCTCTCATTTATTTTCTAACCCAACCAGAGAGGGGGCCCTTATGGATCAGATTAGAATTGTGAGCTAGGAGGGTTTCTCATAACTTCCCTATCATCTTCCTCTTTTATTGGTCTTTTTCTCTAGTTGGAAACTTCAACTGATGTAATTTTTCCTCCAAAAGGTATTTTCTCTATTTCAGAACTGCTTCTTAAAGAAATTCTCATTTGTATCACTTATCAAAACTGTCATCCATTTTAAAACATTCTTTTGGGGGACAAATTACTGAAAAGATTCAAGTACAGGTAGTGTTAAATGAGATAGTTTTTTCTTATTTTCCATTCATCCTCAAACCATGATTTGATATGTAAACAGCTTTGCCAGAATCCTACATTTAAGAGAATTAAAAGAGTTGATTTCTTGACAACTTTTGATCTGAATTTTTAATTTAGCTTTAATACTGTAAAAACCTGTGACCTAACATTTTCAAATTATACTTTTCCTCCGATACTCTGATATTCCAGATAAGCCAGAAATGGATGAAGCTAACTGTCCAAGCAACTGGACATTGGTGGAAGAGGCACTTCCAACTTTTCTCTGTAAAGCTGATGGGTTTCCACCTCCTGAAATTATATGCACCAAAGATAATAGATCATATGATCTAAGTCAAGGGCAAAGAATCCTGGCTAACAATGGAATCTTCTGGTGTAATGCAACAAACCCACATGGCAGTGTAGCCAAGGTAGTCAAGATTACAGTTGAAAGTAAGTGTTGATTATAAATACAGCTGGTTTTATCCATCTCTTACTTTCACCTGACAGGGAGACTTGTTTTTACTTTATTTTTGTTCACATTAGGGATCCCTAGTAGTACCAATAAATGTTAAGAGTCATTTATCTAAGTAACATATGTATCTTTGGAAATCCAGGCTTTCCTCATTCTTTGTCTGATACAAGAGGAATATTATACCAGGTTGTGGAGTGGTTTTAAACATGCCTTTTTTGATCAGCTGAATCTAACTCTGTCTGTACTTAATATATTTGATCCTAAAATAAGGATGAAATCCTTTACTTTCTGTCATACTTTTGTCCCTGCGGATATGGCATTTAATGAGTGTCCATGATGCATTGAAAAACCATAGTTCAGGCCTACAATTTCAAGGTTCTTGCAAACAAAAGTGAAGAGAATTTGCCGGAAACTTTAATTTACTGTATTTGTTTTTAATGTGAGACATCTTGTGAAATGGAATATATAAGTAACAGTTATAGTCCTCTAGTTTGAAGTACAAAGTGGCCATCTGTGAAGCAGGTTGACAGCAGCTGTTAATTACCTATGCATATTTTATATATGTCAGGAAATCCTTGTCCCTCAATTTGTTGCAGCCAAACCCAAGATGGATGAATCAAGCTGCCCGAGCAATCAAACCTGGTTGGAAGGGACTCTGCAGTCTCTGGCCTGTGAAGCAAATGGGATTCCCACCCCACTTGTCTTGTGTGCCAAAGAGGGAATGACTGGAGAATTCTACAGAGAGCAGAATGTCAGCAGGAATGACTCTGGCTTCTATGAGTGCAATGCCACTAATGGCCATGGAACAGAGAGATGGAGGGTAAACGTGGAAGTGGAATGTGAGTCATCAGTTCATTCAGTGGCTTCATGGTGAACATCCATAAGATCTGTACGTGAAGAGAGATGAGGTGGTACCCCCAATTCTATTCATCTCCAAGCGTTCATAAAATTCCTTAGTTGGCCATTATTATGCTAGCAATTACTGAAGGAAAAGAGAGAGGAAGCTGGATGTACATGTGGGGGAAGAGCAACCTTTTTCACCCAGTGCAAGCTTCTAGAAAGAATATTGCCCCCTTATTTACATTCCAGGAGCGCCTACATATCTGTAAGACCAACACTGTGTGACTGAAGGATATGTGAGGAAAGCTCATTATATCTCTTCCTCTCACCCCAGTGAACATCAATCTCCTCCTTGCACATTCTTCTTTTCATTTGCCAATGTATCTTCTTGTGAGGAAAATCTAAATAGGAGACTGTCCTAATGCTGTCTTTTCCTGGAGAGCAACTAAGGTGCACCATGGTGGCACAGTGGTTAGAGTGCAGTACTGCAGGCTACTTCTGCTGATTGCCAGCTGACTGCAATTTGGCAGTTTGAATCTCACCAGGCTCAAGGTTGACTCAGCCTTCCATCCTTCTGAGGTGGGTAAAATGAAGACCCAGATTGTTGGGGGCAATAAGCTGATTCTGTAAACTGCTTAGAGAGGGCTGTAAAACACTGTAAAGCGGTATATAAGTCTAAGTGCTATTGCTATTGCCACAAAGAAAGCAAGAAGCATGCCCATTAGAATCAGAACCTGATTTATATCTTGCCCCTTGATTATAAACAGGTTGGCAATCATTTCTGGAAGCCAGAAATTGATATGGTCCTCTTCTATCAATCTTCTACTCAACCTGTAACCAACCTGTATCTGCTCCAGTTCAAAAGTTCATCTCTTCTGATGTGCTCCTGTCCATTTGGGCTGACAATTAGGGACAGCCTAAACCCAGCAGTTCATTGGTTCCATTGTAGAGAAAAGATCACCTCTTTGGCTGAGCTCTCATGTATTTTAGATCATTCCTGTATGTTCAGTGTTACAATAGTAAAATCAGTAAAATTCCTGCTTTGTAATCCAGATGTTGTGGGTTCAAAGTGCAACAGAAGCTTATTCTGGTTTTCTCCACCTCCTCTTCTTTCTGCATACTCACCTTTTCTATTTTTTCTTGATAAAAGCAATTCTACTCTTTCACTTGAAATACACTCTACTCTTTCTAGTCACATAAAATATCAGGCAACCTGTTTTCAAACAGCCCAAATAACTATAAGTGGTTTGTGGGCTAGCATGGTGGGTTTCTGTCTTTAATACTTTAACCTTGTGAAAGTTGTGAGGTTGTACAGGAGATGAGTGGTTTAACAATACGATAAATAAAATAAACTTTATAAATACAAACTTGTGTGTGTGTACACACACAAATGTGTATTTACCAAGTTTATTGTACACACACACACCTGTGTGTATATGAAATGCATATACGTATTGTACATATATATACCAAGGAAGAGTTGTACATAGGGAAGAGAGCTATTGGTCACTATTTTCTTGAAAGAGAAGAGTGGGAGGACACAGCAGGAGTGTATTATCCAATTTGACTATGTAGTAGTTTGCAATTCAGACTTTGCCAACTATCAGCACATCTTCACTCCAGATAGGATTTTCTTAGAATGGCTTAGAGTCAAGTGAGCAGTAAGTGCAAATATGCCCTAGATCTATGGATTTCCTGACTTACTGTATTCCTGCTTAGAGGTTTTAGCACAATTGGTGCAGTCAACT
This sequence comes from Bungarus multicinctus, assembly GCA_023653725.1. Classification (NCBI taxonomy): domain Eukaryota; kingdom Metazoa; phylum Chordata; class Lepidosauria; order Squamata; family Elapidae; genus Bungarus; species Bungarus multicinctus. The sequence continues at coordinate 160,833,672 of CM042834.1, forward strand.
TCTCTCAATACTATCCCAAACTGAGAAGGGATCAGTTTCTCTAATGCTTATCACTTCCTATGCATGGCCACTTGGACTCCAAAAACCATGTGAAAAAATATCTGTTCTTTAAACCTTGTTCCTAAGTTCCAGTAAAAAGATGTGTTTTCTCTATTATACTTGGTCTTACATAATAGCCATTTAAACTGATTGTTATCTGTCATCTTGCATTTTCAGGCTAAATCTGAAATCTTAAAATGTAATTTTCCAAACAACCTAAGTCCTAATCATCTCAGAGAACAGCTTCCCAGGAAAAAGTTGTTTGATTATTTCTTTAAAGCCTTTCCTCCATAATCTGACTTGAAACGTTTCCCTGTGTTGATGCTTTCTGAGCTTCGTTGTTTTCCTGCAGATGACTCAGTTTTGTTTCAACTACTTTATAGGTCAAAATGATACTAAATATTTTTAGATGCTACTTTGAAATTCATTTAAAATCAGTAAAATAAGAACATGAGCTTTCTAGGCAATGACTTGATGGCATTCAATCAATCAGTCAGTCAGTCAATCAAAATTTTGCTTCCCTTTTCTCCAGCCCTGCCGTGAGGGTTTTCTTTTTCAGTGCTGAAATCCTAGCATCTTGATTCAAAGCCTGGGCTACAGAAACCCAAATGGACAACAGCAAAGAATTGGGGTTTTTTTTAAATCTCAGTTGGCATCCAGAATTCTGCAACAAATCTGGCCTTAATTTTACTCTTAAAGCTATGTTGGGAAAAGAGGCTTAAAAATAATATTACTAAGACATTCTTCCAAAGCTTGGTGGCACCACTGGAAACACCACTGTTTAAAATTAGTTCAAAGTAAGGGAAGTTTTGTATAAATTCCACTTCAGGTCTCCTGCCTGGGCAGCTAGAAGACTTCCAAGGTTCCTTCCAACTGTGTTATTCTGAATACCACAGAAAACATTCCTTTATAGGGGGCGTGCATAAGCACACCAGCATGCCTACCATCCCTGTCCTACTGTTCCCATTTATTCATACTCATTTACTATGTACAGTATACCCGTTTATACTTATATATTTATATGTTATGTTCATACTTATACTTGTTTTCTCATGCTTGCTTGACAAATTAAACTAAATAGCTAAATAAATAAATAGATCCATCACTCTCTATATACAATATTAATGGAGAAGAAGGATTAGGAAGGCATTCTGAGTTCACAGATCTCAGCTGCAAAACTCCAAACAATCACTAGATGCAAGCTGAAAAGTTTTGGTATCTCTATGCTGCCAGCTCTGAATGTTTACAGCCTAGATCAAAGAGCCCTAACATTCTCTTTCTTTCTGGAACAAGCAGTTGGGCTATATTTTAGCTTTGTATCATGTCTGTGTTCAAAACTCCATCTAGTGGTCATTTGCTGTTTATTTTATTTTATTTGGTTTGTCAATTGCTTACAAGATAATAGGTATAAGTAAAAACATAGTTATGAATACATGGATACATATAAGAAAAATAAAAGAAATAAAAGAAACAATAGGACAGGGATGGCAGGCACATTGATGCACTAAAGCAAGCCCCCTACAGACCTCTTAGGAAAGGGGTGAGGTCAATAGCAGACAGTCTAAGGTTAAAGTTTTTCGGGTTTGGGGAAGAAACCACAGAGTCAGGTAGAGTATTCCAGACATTGACCACTCTGTTGCTGAAGTCGTATTTCCTGCAATCAAGTTTGGTGTGATTAACCTTGAGTTTGTATCTATTGTGTGCTCTTGTATCATTATGGTTGAAGCTGAAATATGCAATGACAGGTAGGACATTGCAATGTATGATTTTATATACTATACTTAGATCGGACCGAAGGCAGCATAGTTTTAGGTTTACTAGGTCTAGAATTTCAAGTCTGGTGGCATAAGGTATTCTGCAATGAATAGAGGAGTGGAGAACTCTTCTTGTGAAATATTTCTGGACTTTCTCAACTGTGTTAATATCAGATACGTAATGTGGATTCCAGAACGATGAGCTGTATTTGAGTATTGGTCTGGCAAATATTTTGTATGCTCTAATTAGTAGTGTGATATTACCAGAGAAAAAGCTACATAGGATTAGGTTAACAACTCTTTGACGCCTTTTTGGCTATGTAGTTACAGTGGGCTCTAGCACTTAGATCATTAGAGATGAGTACTCCAAGGTCCTTGACAGAGTTTGGATCATCAACAAGGTCTTGACTATTCAGCCTGTATTTTATTTTCTGATTTTTTTTGCCAATGTGCAAGATGGAACGTTTATTTGTTGAGATTTGAAGTTGCCATTTGTTTGACCATTTTGATACATTCTGATACATGCTGTTCGTCTGACTTTTTCATCCCAGATCCAGTAGCCCCTACAGCTGGATGCTTTGCAGATCTCAATATCAACTTTTCTAAAAACATTGCAATGCTATCTATTTATTTGTTTGTTACTTTGTTTAACAAAGTGTATAGCCTACCTAACTCAAGAGATTAAGATAGCTGGAGAAGACAGAGGAAAAAAAATGAGTGCCTTTTTCTGGAGGAACTGAACACCCACCATTTTTGTTTCCAGACAGGCCTGCTATTGCCATTCTATCAGTCAGCGGTTCTTTACCCATTAGAAAGGGAGAAAACATTACCATCACCTGCCAAGCGGATGGGTCTCCAGCTGCCAGCTACACTTGGAGGTTGCCCCAGGCCTCCAACATCATCTTTCTTGGTAACAACAGCACAGCAATAATTGTCCATGCAGATGGACAGAACAATGGTGTGTATGAGTGTACAGCAAGCAACAAGCATGGACAGCAGCACAGCCAGATAGAAATCCAGGTGGAAGGTAAGACCGGATGCTACACAAGCTTTGAAAAATGCCATTAGTAATGACATTTTATTTGTAAAGAGGACAACAGGATAAAGCAAAACTGGGACAGCTTACAAGCTCTCCTTTTCTCCCCTAAGAACAAAAATCCATTATCAGGAGTTAAGTGTGAAATAAGACTTAATAAGAAAGTTGGGCATATGCTTGGTATAAAGAAATAAGCTTCAGATAGGAAGATAAAGCAATTGAAAGAGAGAATACTAATTATGTAAACCCACCACCTTTGTGCTAATGCTTCTTTCTGCAAACATCCTGGTTGGTTTTCTGCAATGGTGGGATTCAATTTTTTTTACTACCGGTTCTGTGGGCATGGCTTGGTGGGCATGGCAGGGGAAGGATACTGTAAAATCTCCAGTCCGAGGTGGGATTTGCCGGTTCTCTGAACTACTCAAAATTTCCACTACCGGTTCTCCAGAACTGGTCAGAACCTGCTGAATACCACCTCTGGTTTTCTGTAAAAATAAATGCAAAGTATACTTATATCCATGCGTCATATAACATCTAATTCAGGGGTGTCCAAACTTTGCAAATTTAAAACTTGTGCGCTTGAACTCCCAGAATTCCACAACCAACAACAGAGAATGAATTTTTGAAATAGCTGAACCATAGATAAAATTTTTAACTCAGGGGGACAAAAGAGAAACAGCTAAGTCATTTAACATTTCCGATGAAACAGCCCATATAAAGCAAATTTTCAAAGGAAGAAAGGATTATCAACATTTTTTTTTCTCAGTAAAAGACCATGTGAAATTTTGAAAAGAGCAAGTTGAAGCCTGCCCACATAGGCTTATATATTTTTCAGCAGGGTCAGATTAGTTTTATGAAAAGCGGCCACTACTTAAGAATTATTTTTGTAAGCCAAAAAGCTGCTAACTAATCATATGCTTCCTCTTTGACAGATCACTGGCTATATATTATTGTCATTGTGGCAATTGCTGGTGCCACCATGTTGGTCCTGGGAGGAATGGCTGGGGTTATTTATTACCTCAAATCCACGGCCTGTAAAAAGGGGGAATACAATGTCCGTGATGCAGAGAATTCTACTGAAGCCACTTTCCTAAATCGGGAGACGCCTTGTGATATTGACATCTATGGCATACAGCTCACCAGAACCTGAACAACCCCAGGCAGCCACTCCTATCTGCCTCCCTAGATAGGGTCCAAGGAAGGTAAATGAAAGAACAACCGTTTTCTATACCACCCACTCATATCTTTCACTATCTCGGCCTTTGAAGGAAGGGTTTTGGCACCATATAGTTTTCTATTTCACTCTGCAGTGTATTAACAGACAAATGACTCTCCCATGGTTGACCAGGAGCAGCCAAGTTTAGTGTGTCAGGTTCTGGACCAGCCCAGCACATACATGGCATTTTCCCAGACCAAAACCTGCAAGCAGCCTTCATCTCTTCCATTTTTCCAGATATCATTTTAAAGTACTTCCTGCAGTTGGAAATATGAAATGAGCCCATTGCCTTTTGAAAATGTTGCATTGGAGGGACTGACTGGTCTTCTGTTCTGGGACATGGATGTTAATTCTGGCAGTAAAATTCTACAGATTCCCTCTTCTCTCCCTAATTGATTTGGTGCCTTGCCAAGGTGGGAGACATCATCCTTGGACCATAAGTTTGGAGTCATATTTGGAGCGGATGTAATGTTTTTAAGACTAAACAAAGACTATACTTTAAAAAGAAATATGGAGGAAATTGATCTTAATAGAACATGGAATAAATACAATTATGAACTGATATACAGAGAATTATGACAACTACTCAAAATGTTATTGTGGGGCAACTCCTTAATGTAAAAGACTATAACCTTCCATTTTAATATAACTAAGATGGTAACTGAATTGTTCAAAACTAAATTAAGCTATCAGGGAGAGGGAGGGGAGAGGGAGAGAGAGAGAGAGAGACAAATCAAATGAATTGAGTTTAAATTCCTACCTTATGGATTTCGTTTGATATATCGTATTGGATGTCAACCCCCATAATTCCACACCAGCAAGACCATTGGCAGGCAAGTTATGAAAATTGAAATCCAGCACCTCTCAGGGCATAAGATTGGAGTAGGCTGTGAAGCATCACAAGTCTAAAAAGAACCATACTTACTACAATTCTCTTTTATTCTTCATGGGATCAAAATAGTCTATTAATTTAATTCTTTTCTTTTAAGGCCATTGCAGGTTCAGCTTCCAGGCTACTGGAAGCCTATAGGGAAGAAGAACTGGTGATTATCTATAATTCTGATTTTTTTTTTAATTTACATTTATATGCCACCTTTCTCCGGAGACTCAGGGCGGCTTACAGTCTTTAGAGCACCATGCTAAGTGCTCGGCAATAGCCTTCATTCCATTGTATATGCCTACTTATTACTAGGGCTTTTTGGTCCCCCCCAAGAGGCATTTTTTTACAAAGTCAGCTTATTGCCCCCAACAATCTTGGGTCCTCAATTTACCTACCCCAAGAGGATGGAAGGCTGAGTCAACCTTGAGCCTGGTGGGATTCAAACCTGCACTAATTGCAGACAATTGAGCTAAGTGCTAGATGATTAACAGCCTGCACCACCATTTTCTTGGAATGCATTCTGTGCATTCACATAAATGAAATTCAGAGCCTCTACAAAGGTTTAGTTGGATCCTTTAAGTGAAAAAAAGCCCCTTTCCTTGCTTAAGTCACATGTCCAATGAATTTCCTGCATCTCTTCCATTCCTTGAGTCAGTGAAGGTGAGCATCATTCAAACTAGGTAGAGCTAAGTGAGTGAATAGTAATTGTGTGAATGCCTAGGTGGCTATTTAAAGAATCACAGTTAAATATAAGCAATTTGTTTTCCTTTTTGGAGCAGGAAATGGTAGTCTCGGGACATTATAAGAAATGAAAAAATATCAACCTATACTTATCAGGGATGGGGCAAGTCATCAAAACACAACAAGCAAACAGGATCAAGAAAGATTCTTATCTTGCTTAAGCCTTTGGTGGCAAAAATAAAATACAGAAACGTAAGAATACGTTGCTAGCCATCTAAAAGAAGATAGGAAAATTACTTCGGCAATTCGGACTACTTCACTTTATGCTGTGCCAAGAAGTGAGCCTTTTCTGTATAAAGCACAATGCACCAGCTGTGCCACAAATGTTGAAATGATGAACGCCAAGGCAATTCCACAAAAATGAACCTGTATAGAAAAAAAATACAGGTAGTACAATGTCTTGAGAAACATGACACTGAAAAATGGCCTTTAGTAAAAAAAAATGGCCTTGGTCATATCATATACTAGCTGTAGAGAGTTGACTCATTAATTGATCAGTTTGCTATACTTACGAGGCAATGGAACAACTAAGAGAAATACACTTCTGTGGTAGGTCCTACTATAGACTCTGTAGCAAATCATACAAAGTCAGAAGGTCTGTGATTTACCATGGTAATCTAAATCACAGTTGGGAAACATACTAGAATCATCCTACCTGCTCTTTCCCACCTTTTTTTTCAACAAAAGATGTCCTGTTCAATGAAACACAAAAGTGTCCTACTTGGCTATAGAAGAAATTGCACTATACATTGTCCTGGAAGTGAACAAATCAAATATATTCTTCTTCATCTGTTTAGAAGAGTTGTCTGCCAAGTGCTTTACAGTAATAAGTTGATGAGATAGCTTGAATGCCTCCCCTTCAGAAGGTCAGTGCTGCTAAACGCTGAAAATGGCAAGGTGTGCAAAGGTTTTTTTTATGTATTTGTTCGATTTCTATAGCTTCCTGTTTCAGTCAATAATTGTGGGCAGCCTACAATTCAGAAAATATATCATGATAAAATTTTTAAAACACATTTTAAAACAAAAAATAGTAAGACTAATAAAAACATTTAAAACACCCAGTTCAACACACATAACAGCAAGATATTTGGCCTATTAGCAAGAGAGCCAGAAAGCAGTGCCTTTGGCACATTCAGTGCCCCATAATGAGGAGTACAGCTGGGTTTTTAAGGCTTGTGAAAGACTAACAGGGTTGGGCCCATTCTGACCTCTGAAGGGAGGATGTTCCATAAAGCAGGGGCCACTGCGGAAAAAGCTTGTCTTCCCAACATTCTTTGGCTGACGAGATCTGCAGCATGCCCATTCTGCTTGATCTAACTGGACCAATAGAGACTTTTGAAAAGGTTATCCTTTTAGGCACTCCAGTCCCAAGCCACGTAGGGCTTTGTAGCAGGGCCGTCTTAACAGCATTATGGGCCCCAAGCAAAGCAGTGTCCTGGGACCTCTACGACAACTACTCACAGGAATAAAAATGTAAATGGTCAATAAAATTAAACATTTTATTGGCACTTCCAACAAAATCGATGTTGAAACATTAAAAACATGCTGTGCAGCAACAACTAATCAACATGATAACCATTTGAACAATACACGAGGCTTGAAAAACACAATAATACTCAGTAAGCCATACAGTTGCTGTATTTATATGATATAAGATGCATTGAAGGGTTAACACACACAGATTAGTATGAGGCCCCAATGTTGGTGGGGCCCACGGGCAAGTGCCCATCAGGCCCATATGTTAAGATGGCCCAGCTTTGTAGGCAACCACCAGCACCTTGAATTGCACCCAGAAACACACTGGTAACTAGAGAAGCTCACACAGGAATGGTGTTGTGTATGCTGTATATCTGGCACCCATTAACTATCCACATGACCACTTTCTGCACCAGTTGGAGTTTCCAAATGATCTTCAAGGGCAGTCCCATGTAGAGCGTGATACAGTAGTCTAACCTGGAAATTACAAGAGCATGGGTTACTGTGAGCAAGTCCTCCTGATCTAATATGGGCACAACTGGTGCACCACCCAAAGGTTTGCGAAGGCCCTCTTAGCCATGGCTTCCAACATAGTTCCCCCCTCTTTGAGAGATATAAGTCCCATTAATTTTTGATCGGGTTGTGTCTCTTTGTACTTGCAGTCCGGCATAGCCATAATGGCTGTTATCTCCACAGCAGTGAGGGGTGGTATTGCAGCACAATGGGAAAAGAAAATTTAGTGGACAGGAGGGCACACATAATATAGGCCATTCAAGTAATACAAACCACCACAGAATATTAACATAGAACAGATGTTCTGTGACGATAGACCCAAAGACAGGTCTAAGTAGCTATGAAGAGAGGAATTGCCATGTTTTGGAGAAGGAAGCATCAGGCTGGAAGGGCATAAAAGTTGGGAGAATGCGGTAGAAAAGCCTGAATGTAAGAGGGAGTGTTAATAAGAGCACAAATACTCCTTGACTACCTAATAAAAAATCCAAAACCATACAATTTTGGAGAATTACTTATGAAAGTGAAGTAACTGTTTGTAGCCTACTAATTGCATCTGATTTAGTATTAGCATAAATCTCAAGAGACACCAGATATATTAAGATAGATGAATTTCATGTCAACAATCCCTTGGTGGGGGCATAAACCATCCAAGTAAGGAATATAAAGGAGATTGCCATTTCACTAAAGGATTAAGTATTGAACAAGAAAGGGTGGTGAAGGTCAACCCAAAAGATGAGAAGAGTCCATATACTGACAGGCCCCTAGACTGCATGTTCTATACCATGTACAAGATAAAATTTTGTGTGCTGTCTATTCAGAATTGCAGAGACTGTGGGATTGTTCTGGAATTTAGGTCAATAGAGACCTTATACAGATAGTCCTCAATTTTTGGCCATGATTGAGCCCAAAATTTCTGTTGCTAAGCAAGACAGTTGTTAAGTGAGTTTGGGCTCCATTTAATTATCTTTCTTGCTAGAGTTAATTGAGTCACTACAGTTATTAAGATAGTAACATAGTTGTTAAGTGAATTTGCCTTCCACATTGACTTTGTTTGTCAGATTGTCACAAAAGGTGATCACATGACCCTTGGACACAGCAAAAGTCATAAACATGAGTCAGTTGCCAAGCATCTTAATTTTGATCACATGACCCTGGGGATGCTGCAATGGTTGTAAGCATGAAAAACGGTCATAAATCATTTTTTCAGTGCAGTTGTTAATTTTGAATGGTCACTAAACAAATAATTTTAAGTTGAGGATTACCTGTAAATCAATACACAATCAGTTGTGTTATCATCAAAAATCGCATTGGTTTGAGGGGTATTTCTAGAAGTACAATTACTTGGTAAAGGAATTCAGTAAAAGTCCATATATTTATTAGTTGATATATATAGCAGCAATAGGTGTCTTGAATAAGTGAAAGAAGATATCACTATTGTACCCCAGAAGAATGCCAAATAAGGAAACACCTCCCATTGGGCAGGTGGGCGAATGGGTGCACATCCAGCAATCTTTCAAGTATAAACAGATAGCTATGTCAGAATACAGATTCATAATAAAATTGTCCTGTCAACTAAGCCGATGGTCATACTAAATAGATCTCCCATTTTATTTTCTCTGGAGATAAACATGATGCTGTTGGCCTTGTACTAATAACCAATAAAGTAAAGGGATTTGTAGGTAATTGAGTCTTATTAATAAGATTTTCCCTAATGCGGTAGAAAATGAAATGCATTGCCCTCCAGTAAGTACCAAATAAACCCATTTATATTTCATCGGAATTGCATGCGAGTCTCAACTCAAAAAACTGAATTCGTGTTCTAGCATCTGAATCTTTAAGAGCCTAGCAATAATATTAGTATAAGGTATGGTAGTATTTCACCCTCCCCTCCCCCTTCCAAGTCTTTGCAAGAATTAATCAAACAATGTTCTGTAATGTATAACAATAAATAATATTTATTGCAGTTGCTTGGCAGCTATTTAATGGTGAAATAACCATTACTTTCAACAATGTTTTGAATTTTAGTAAATTACAGAATTTTAGTTATTTACAAAAAAAAATCAAGGTATGTGGTTTGATTATTTCATGATACAGATCTGCTGTTTTTCATTTTAATACTACTCTATAGATAATATAGCAATCTCAAACTTCTAATATAAATGCTATTTACAAAAACAAATATGCTTCAGAAAGAAGCCTGCGCAATATCACGAAATGCAATTCTTCGGGAGAGTCAATGCCTTTTGAGTCATTAAGAAACTACCATGTTGCTGCATACTGAATAAGACATGACCATTTACTATAAATATACAAATATTTTGTAGCATACACCTTATGCATTTATAGTAATTATTTATTGTGAAATTAACAAATATCAGGAGAAAAGTCCCTTAATCACGTAGGACTATATTTTTTTAAATCTTAGAAGATGGCCTAATTATTAAATGTTTTAAATAAGATCCTTCTCCTGCTTGTCCAAAAGTAACTTGTGAAAAAGCTATTTTGCACTTTGTAATTCCTCTCTAGAAAGTATTAAATAGCACTGCAATTAATATAGCTTCAACCCCATATATTATGAGTGAGTGTGATATTGATACTAACCCAATATATCTTAAAGGAATATCTATGTGATTAGGTAGAATAATTACTTGAAAATATTTCAGCATTTTGTCCTCAGCTGTGTGGATGATTGAAATTTCAAGTGAAAAACCTCTATTTCATAAACATTCCATGCTTTTTTTCTACGTTCTTCCACATTCATTTCAATTAAATGTTCAACATACAGTATATCTGCAATTTCATATCAGAGTAATATTATCTAGGAAGAATCAAAATACAAAGCCAAAATAATATATATATATATATATATGGAAATGCAATTAGTATATCTAATAATAATCCAGCTAGTTATCCATCCAAGGCTCTCAGGCAAGTAGTTCAAATTCCTCAAAGAATTTTTTCTCTCCAGCTAATTGCAAATTTTTACAAAATTGCCATATCTATAAAACAGAAAGAAAAAATCCCTTAAATTTATAATATGATTAGGGAATAACCACATTTTCAATTTTATGTTTATTATTCAGAGTGCAATGAAAATAATCTATTAATACTATTTACACTTTAGGCTATTAATAATGTATTAATACCTTTTAGCTTTAGGGCTATGAAAATCATCTAAGATGATTACTTCAAGAAACAATGTGTCAAGCAAAGCACTCCTCTTTTTAGTATTGAAGCAGCAACATCCTTCAAAAGGTTCAGCCTAAATTCCCCTTAGGGGTATTTTCTGGTTCATTATTTGATAATGTATTTCCCAAATAGCATTCCCTCTCCTCCTTTATCCTTTATTTATGATTGGAGTGAGAGACAGTGACCGTCACAAATTCACCCAATGAGCTTCCATGACTCGAAATCCTGAGCCTTCCCAGGACCACTTCAGTGTTTTAATTATTACAGCCACTGGTTTTCATGTTCTTCGTTCGTGCAAGTTCACACACAAACAACATTTGCGCTGGGACCTCCAGTGAAGAAAGCAGTTGTCTATGAATGTATAATATAAAGCAGACATTTTACTACCAAGCTATTGTTCTATCTTTCAACTTGAAAATTTTCAGAGGAGTCTCAAGACTGAATGTGACAGAAGGGATTGTGAGGAAAGACCTTCACAATGAGCTGGGACTTAGGAATATGCCTCATCAGAGTTTGGAATTCATTTTACTTTCACGCTACTGAACTGATCAGCCACATTTGGGAACTTCATATTTGTTCCTCAAAACTGGAGATTTTAGGGCTTTATTTATTCGTTCATTCATTCGTTCATTCATTCGTTCATTCATTCGTTCATTCATTTGAAAGGAAGGCTGATAGGTCTCAAACTGGAGATTCTATGGCTGTATGTATGTATGTATGTATGTGAAAGGAAGGCTGACAGGTCTCAAACTGGAGATTCTATGGTTTTATTTATTTATTTATGTATTAATTTGAAAGGAAGGCTGATAGGTCTATGGGTTCTGGTTGACTGAACACATATCAAACTAGATAGGGCTGACCTTGACAAATTGATCTCTCTTCATTTGCAATAGGCAAAGCTGGGTTCCAAATAATATATTTCCATTTGGGATTAAAATCCTCAAAGACATAAATGAATGTAAATCCTCAATTCCTAAAAGCAGGGTCTGCTATCAAGCATGGAGGGAAAGAAGAAAAACAAAGTGATACATAATCTAGATGAGACAGAACTGTTCTGGATTCATCAAAATATAGATAAGAGAGCGCTACATATTTTAGGCACTAGCGTGGAGGAAAAATAAAAGGATAAGTAGATCAAGCTGGCTTCTTTCAGCTTGTAATATTACTCTATCTAGCTAAGCAAATTTAGCTTCATTATACTGTAGCTTTCAGTGGATCTAGAAAAAGAAGCTGTTTTCTGGATGTATAATTCTCTTAGCACAGAAAGAGAAGAACCAATTTTATCCAGGGATGAAAACAAAAAGAAAAATGTTCAGCTAGGTTTGACATTTTGAATTCATATGTAAAAGTTACCTCCAGCTCTTAATACGTTGTAGTGCTATGAAAATCAGCTTTGATCTCGTCTCTCACTTCATTTTCCTTTAAAAAAAATTAGCAACATTGGAATGCAGGGGATTAAAATATATTTCTTTTTATCCATCTTCACGTGATAGCAAAACTGGATTACCCCAGAGAGTTAGTATAACACACACAGACACACTATAATCTAAAACAGATTTTATCTTTAGACAAATCTACTACAATTCATAATTTATCTCTAAACATGGCAGAATAACTTTTGAATATTGAACATTGCTATTTTTTTTTTAAAAAAAGCTCATATTAGAAACTCGTCTTTCTGTTCTTAATTGTTGCGGAATGGAGGGTTATTTTTTTTACACAGAAATACAATTCAGTTACAATGTCATAAGCACAGGTTTTTTTAAAAAAAATGTGTTGCCAATCTCTTTCAAATGGAAAAGATTTTTTAAAGGGAATTAATAATTTAATTTTCCAATTGCTAAAATTGTGAATTAATTTGTTGGGACACTGAAAATTAGAAGGTCTTTTTTATGTAGATATTTATTTTAGCTGACTAGTGATCACACGATTTGCAGTTTACTTCATTAACTAGGCTAGAAATGAATGTTATTGCTTTTAATGAAAAACGGATAACCTTGGCATTAGAACTCACTTACAGGCACAGCTTACTTATCAAGTGGCCTTGTATTAATCCAGGTGAACTAGTCTGTTTTTCAGAACCTAAACCAAATGTTGTAATACAGCCCACATTTCTTACGGGTGGCTTCAGAAATCAACCTCAAGTGAGCAGCAGATGTTCAGGACAATCACAACCTATTCTGAACAACCAAAGCTTGCTTTCTCCCCAGCTCTTTTTACCTTTTTCCAGGTTTCTGCTGGGCAGCTACTATACCCAGCTTCCCTCCACAGTTGGAACAATGTGGGTAAGGTTTCCCACCATGCTTTGGAATACTCCAGCAGTGAAAACATCTTATTCTGTATTTTTTGTACCTGAAGAGCGGGAGAGGAAGAAGAAATTTAATAATAAAGTTTAAACTTTATTAATAAGATTAATAAGTTTAATAAAATGACATTGGTCATTCCGTCTCTGAACTAGATTTTATAAATTGTACCAAGCATCTTCCCGTGTTGCTGTATCTCCCATTTGCATAAAATAAAATGGAGATATCTTGTTTTTTTGGGGGGGTGCATAAAATATTTGTGGGACATAAGGAAAATATTTCCTATGAAGCATAGGGCCAATAGCTTTGAGGGGTCATCGGAACTGTTTTCCAACATATTTCCAGAGCATAATCTTGGTCATAGTTCAAATCACCTTATTCCTTTCTATGTTTTGCTGACCTTTAATAGATAAATCAAAAGCAGTTCTGTGCTTGGCCTGTTCTGTAGTAAATCCTAGACCTTATCAAATGCAGTTGTTGAACTAGAATAGCATAAGATGCTAAATACCTAATGCCACAAGCGTTACAGAGTGGGGTCCCATCTTCAGCATCTCTCCACAATGGTGTTTTCCTAGTCTTGCAGGAAGCACAACGCTTATTTCCTTGAAAGAAAAGAGCAGTTAAATCAAGTAATGTGTCCTCGCAATTTAAATTTGCTGAAAGCAAGTCTTACAAATTTCTTCTAACTTGGACTAACTTTCAGTACTAGACCAATGGTGTTTAGTTTTGGTTTGGGGTTTTCTTTTTCTTTTTTTTGCTTCTTTGTTTGTTTTGGGGAGTATTTTTAGCTGTTTTGAATTTTTGGGGAAATCCTGGTGACCTGAAATATGTCATATGTGCTCATCACTGAGGTTTTTATAAAGAAAATTCAGAATGAGTGAACGTCAATAGGATTAATGTGCATAATTTGTATAATTATATCTATAAAATTCAAATTGTCTTCTCATTTTATTTCAATAATCCTGCAAATATTTTGATGAAATGGCCTATTTTTTTTTCACAAGATGTTGAAATAAGGTTGACAACATCATAACTGTTAATCAAATCACTTAGTGAATATGTTGCTAGGCTAATTCTTAAACAGAGAATTTAGTTCTCAGCTCATAATTTAAACTACTGTAAGGTTTATTTTGGATTATTAGACCCAATCTTTCCTTGAAAAATAAAGATAAATCACATGCTTTTGTCTTGGACACTTTAAACATAGTTAATTAGTATTACAATTATTTACTGGCAAAAGAATTAACATACTGTGAGTAGAGACGAATCCTTCTTCTTCCGAACTGCCAGCTTTGCACTCTTCTCCTAATGGGACTCCTTTTTTTTTCCTAAGTTTTCCACTGAGCACAGATTAGATATTTAGCATTTCAGGTATGCTTTGAAACAAAACAATTTCCTAAGTTGCATGTTTTAGCTTTACACCCTGATCTCCACTGAAAATTAAATACAGGTAGTCCTTGACTTACGGCATGTCATTGAAAAAAGTTACTTATGATTGTTGCAGCATTCCTACGGCCATGTAATCAAAATTCCCGGTGCTTGGCAACTGGCATGTATTTTAATACTTGCAGCATCCCCAGGGTCCCATGATTGCCATCTGCAACCTTCCCAGTCAGCTTTTCACAAGTAAATGGGTGAAACTGGATTCATTTGACAACCATGGTGATTCACTTAATGACTGCAGCAACAAAAGGTATAAAATCGGGCACAACTTACTTAATGACCACCTTCCTTAGCAACTGACGTTCTGGTCTTCATTGTAGTCATAAGTTGAGGACTACCTGTACAATCTTTACTGCTTCTCTCACATCACTTTGTAGCATCTCTGATATATATGCCATGAGTCTCATTTTGGAGATTGACGAGAATGAGGAAGGCATAAATTAGATACCCAAGAACATTCTGTGGCCAAGCAAGTTCTTATTTTCTCTGAGGGCAGCAGGAATAATTTTAGAGGTACTCCTGATAATAAATACACAATTATACACTCTAATGGCAAAGGCCAAAGGATGGAACTGGAAAAAAAAACAGTAGTAGCAATAGCACTTAGATTTCTATACTGCTTTACTGTGCTTTTACAGCCCTTTTTAAGTGGTTTACAAAGTCAGCATATTGTCCCCAACCATCTGGTCCTCATTTTACTGGCCTTGGAAGGATGGAAGGCTGAGTCAACCTTGAGCCTGGTGAGATCCGAACTGCCAAATTGCAGGCAGCCGGCAGTCAGCAGAAGTAGCCTGCAGTACTGCACTCTGACCACTCCGCCACCGTGGCTCTTGTGGAAGGCATAAATTAGAGTAGATGCCCAAAAATATTCTGGACCAAGCAAGTTATTGTTTTCTTTGAGGGCAAAAGGAATCATTTTAGGGGCATTTCTGATAACAAATACACAGTTATACACTAATGGCATAGGCCAAAGGATGGAACTGAAAAAAACCATAATCATAAACTTTATAGGACAGTTTTACTAAAAGATTGTTTACCAAATGTGAATGAAGAATGCAGCTTGTGAGTAATGCCTGAAAATTCAAGACAGCATAACTAATTTTCAACCAAAGTTATAAGAAATTACTCAAAACACACTTGATTCAAGTTGTATGTACATATAAAAAAGATCTTACATCTGTTATAATATGTTTTCTATATTTACAGATCTATCCTATATATATCTATGCAAAAAAGATTCTGTAGTTTAGAAGAACTGTTCCTGGATCAGTAAGAATCAGATTGAGCAGCTCAGCAATTTCTCAGATTTCTATATTGCCTACTATATATATATGCCTCTGGGTGGTTTACAAATAAAAACACAGAAATATAAACTCAGTTAATAGTCATGCTGCTCATAAAGAAAATATGGAAATCTCTAATAAATAGTTTATAGGTACTGCAGTTTACAAAAACAATTCTGCAGCCATACCTAAAGAAAGTCAGGGCATACCTAAAGAAAGTCAGGGTGGATAAAGAATAGATGACCAAGTAAAAAATACAATTCCTCATATCTTACGTTCCTTAGGATTATTCTACTTCATCTAAATCACAGTGTGTTAGAAAACTGTGTTGCCCTTTTTATCTTTTTAAATTGGTTTTCACATTTTACATGGCAAAGAAAAGAAAAATGATCAAGACAAGGGGAGAAAAGATTACATTAGGAATAGAGTATAGGAGGATTTCTCCTCAATAGAATTTACTCCCAAAATAAAATGTTCAAATGTATTTCCATTTATATATTAGGAACTACAATTCCAACCAGGTCAATGGCCAGGATTTATGAGTGATCTAATCTATAATTTCTAAAAGGCTTGAAGTCCTTTATCACTTGAGATAAGAGTGACACCCAAGCCTTTGAGTGGCTGGGAAGTGATTAACTTGAATTTACAGCAGCAGTTTTGGGGTGGTTTTTTCATAGCAATACAGTACCTATTAAATTTGCCACCCATCTCCTTAGTAAGGCAAGTCTGATTATAAATCTCTCAGAGTATTGTTTCGTATCTACCAACCAGTGCTTATCTAGTTGGAACTCCAGAAATAAATTTTAGATTTTCATTTCCTGAATAACTGACTCAACAAAAATAGAAAGGAACAGATGGCAGACTGGCCAAGAGTTATAACTCTGTTGCAAAATTATCAACATGGTGCCTCACTATGTTAGGAACTGACATTGTCTCCTGTCATCTAGAAAGCAAGACTCTATGGCTCATTCTACTGTGGGCAGCATAATGGGAACGTTTTAATTCGGAAAACATGTTATGGACTCTCATAAAATGACTGCTGTGGGGGTTGGTAAAGACAAGAACAAATTATATCCATTAAATATCTTCCCTGGAAACATTGCCCCTTCTGAACTGTTCCAGAATACTTCCATGCAATCTCTCTAGAATTCCCTCGTTCTTGCACAATTTTTGATACTACTGCAGCTTGTCTTGGTCCTTTTGTTAGGCAAGAGTTACAGCCAATTATCATTTTTATTTTCCAAAACAACATATGACATCCATGCATCATTTTTGAAAATAAAAAATGATGCTGGAGACTACACTATACCAGTGTTCCATTTATACTTATATTTATAGGTCTCCTCTTTGTAAGCAAAATGTGGCTTTTAGGAATTGGGGCACTACACAAGAGAGGAAGTTTGAATCTTTGTGAAGTCTTTTTTTTCCAATAGGAACTGTTATTTATGAGACACAATATGCATATTACATGGTAGACAAGTTAATTAAAAGTACTATGAACACTACAAAGTATTCCTGTTTGCATATCTGGGAATTAGGAGCCACAGGTTCATTGACATGTCCTACAGCAACTGTACCTGCTGAATTGGGAGTTAATGATAAGGCGACAGCCCTCTGAACAGCTTTGACACAGACACAATTTCATGTGAAGTGTCACCCCTTGGAAATTTGGATCCAGAGCATCATAGCTCCTTCTGGGTTTAGGCTGCTTGCGGAAGACTCTCCTCCTGCCTCTCTGTGACTCAGAGACTTGGGTCAGTCTGGGCTCTTCCACACAAGCTCTCCACACCTGGTGACTCCTATGGTTTTTAGAGTGGGTAATGGGAGACCTCTCATGAGCAACCTTCCCAACTTCTGGGGGCTTGACCTGATCTGGAGGTTCTGAGCCAAGGCTGGAGCAATGGATGCTGATGAGATTCAGAGCATCAGTGGGAGCAAAAGGCACTAGGGGAGAGGAGAAACAATTGCACTGGGGTCCACGGACACCGTGGAAACAGTTGCATTGGGGTCCACGGATGCTGTGGATCGAATGCATAGCCCGGCTCAGCTGCCACAGAGGCTTTCCTGGGTTACTGCTGATTGGCTCTGCTTGGGACAGCAACTGTGTATTCTCCTGCAGGAAGTTGAGGGCTTTGCTATCTGGCATCTGAATGCAACAAGCCATGTTGCTGTAAGGCTCGAACCTGCAAGTAAGAAGAGTAAGTTAATAAAAAAGCATTGAGTGAACCAAGATGCAGATTGTCATGCATATTTATAAAAGGGTGGGGCACTTACTCCAAACTCTTCTTCTTCCACATGAATCAATTAAGGACTGCCCCACATTACTACCAGCATTTTCACATCTATTTTAAAATTTACAGACATTTCTTCAAACATTTTATTAAAGTTCCCTAAAAAGTTATCTTAGGATATTTTTTTTAAAGGATTCTGTCCCAAATATTCTGTAATAAGTCTCTATCACCACTGTATGCTGGTATAAATTTTGTATGAGAGGCTCTCCTAATATCCATACAAATTTATTTTAAAATAATGTATCTACTTTCTTAAAGTTCTCTTCTTTAAAAAAAATCCTAAACAATGAATACATGTAAAAAAAAAACAATTATTTGAAAAATTATCTGGAATTACCACAAGCATTATCTATTTAATTATTCTTTAGCCAGCATACATAACCAAAGACCCTGTAAATATATTGCAGGACTTAATGCATTCAAACAACTGATCAACAGTTTAATGTCAATGAATTGAGTAGAAATATAGGTTCTCTAAAATTTTATGATCGATATGACTTATTTTCAAACAAACATACTGCTCAAATGGATTTCAAAAGAAAAGACATTTAGTAATAATTAAATCTCAAGCATCTATAAGCATGTGAGTGATCATGGCTTGTTAATAAGTTTGTTTGGCAATAAATTTCACAGACTGATTATAGTCCAAACGTTTATGCCCTAAATCTTCAAAATACCACAGAATTGTTGTCTGCACAATGAATTATTACAGAGATGATCCCGTTGGAAACAGCCCAAACAAAGCTTTTTCCATGTATCCTTCCATAATATACTTTGTATATTCTCCCACACCTGATGATCCCATGAGCATTTTAAACCTAATCAGTCGATAGGTGGCGCACCTCCTGGCTCTCTTCTGCCCTGCGAAACCCATCACTAGTAGCCTTGAAAATCGACGTACGGGATCTGGGATCTCACTGCCTCAAGTATCCCATCCTTTGAACAAGATTTCCTATTTTCCCTCGATTCTCCAATCTTAATACAGAACTTCTTCAGGACCACTGTCCTGAAGCACGTCTGCCATCTCGAAAGAGGCACCAATCCTTGTCACGATTCCTTTCCCGCTCCACACGAAACTGAGGGGAGTCCCCACTTTCTCCAACAGTCTCGTCCAGCAATTCCTCATCCTACTGTGGGGAGGCTGCCCTTTCCTATATCCAGGCCGGTTACTCCGAGGCGTCTGAATAGGAGGCACCCTCCTCCTGGGCTTGGCCTCCCTTCCCCCTCAAAGGAAACCCACCTAAAGTTTCCCGCCCCTTCAGCTGCCCGCACCTGCGAGGCCCCCCGCGCGGTGTTCCCGCTTGCAGGTACTTGACCAATAGTAATCAACCCTGCTCGGGCTCGCGCCGCTTGCGGGGCTCGCCACCCAAAGGCTAACGTGGCTGGGGCGTGTGCGGGGAAGACGCAGTCCGCTTCTACACACCGAGCCTAGACCACCGTCTTACTCGGCAATAAATCCCAATCGCATAGAAGTGAAGCAAATAGCCGACAGCCTTTGGGCCTTAAGCAAGTCTCACTGCGTGTTGGTGAGGGTTACTCCTAAATGTATATTCCGTGGGATTCAGTCCTGGTTTGATTCTGAGGTCCAAAAAGCTCATTCGGACCCCACAGCTGAGTGAGCGCAATCAGCTAGGAGGAGCTTTTCCGGATCTTCTTCGGATGCGAACTGATCCGGAGCCCCTTCTTCTCAGGATGTCAGTCAGAACGACTCACCTGAATTTTCTAATCGCGGTTGCTTCTGACCCGAAGTCGCCTGAAATTGAGACCGGATTGTAACTAGATTCGGACTCCAGGCAAGGAGGGCAGAGCAGTTCCTGCAGGACGGAAAAGTCCGGGGGTTGCCCTTCCAAGAAAAGCTCCCCTTCCATGATCAACAGTCCGGAGAAAGAACCTGACGCCGACCACCTCTTTCAAAGACGCAGGAGTCGACCTTTCAACGAAGGTCCTAAATTGGACACACCTGGGAGCACAGGGACGGCACCTATATAAAAGGGGAAATCGACTAGTTTTAGGAGACATCGGTCAGAAGAGGAAAAGGTCGAGATTGGAGAGCAGCTCAAACATCAAGTCTGTTCCCCCAAATGTAGATTGGACCCAAAATAGGATTTGTTATGGGTAGCCTAATTGAGAACATCTTTTGTAGAGTAACATATTGGCTGCCTTTGCTAGAATCTGCCATGACTTTTTTTTTAACAGAGGAGGAAGGTTAATTTGGGAAGCTAGTTAGGGTAAGAGGTTTCATCTGGATTTAAATGGAACGTCCCTGTTCAGAGATTGTGTATCTTTGAAAAACAGGAGAGACATCCCTACTTTCTTTGCTTGTATGGTTCAACAAAATGGGTTGGAGCGAGTGACTTGAACCCAACTGTTTCTGTGTGGCATTGTACATTCAGCCACCTAAAAATTATGAATTCAAGATCTCTTTGCTTGAAATATATCTCATTAAAAATTATCCCTGTAAACTGAAAAGTGAATTGGATAGCTATATAAATTTCCTGCATAAATGGGTACATTAAGCTTACTGGAGAAACAGCTGTGTATTTTGTGTGGGTTTTTTTAATGTGAAATTTTAATAGTACATAGGATTACAAAAAAAAAAGTTTGGACAATCCCCAAAGCTCATTTCAAGTGGGATTATTTGAGAGCAAAACTTTAGTTAGTCTAATTAATTATAATTAACTGATAATTAACTAAACTAACATCCCTTCTGAGTCTAAGGATTGTTTGTCGATTTTGAAAATTCCCAGAGATTGGGGGTGTAAATTTAGTGGTTAATGCATCGGGCTAGAGAGCAGGGGACCATGAGTTCAAGTCCCACAGTTAGTCATGACAGCCAGCTGGGTCACACACATTCAGCCCAATCCACCTCACAGGGTTATTATTGTGGGAAAAAATAGGAAGGTGCTTTGAATTATTTGTAAAAATAAAGGTGGGGCACAAAATTTAAAAAATAATAAATACTCTGCCCAAAATTCTTTTTAAAGGGGTGGGTGGGAAAGAAAAGGTATTTGTGGTCTCAGATCTTACTTGGCAGTGAATCCCTTTGAATTACTGGATTCTCGTGTAAGTGACAATGGAGATGGATGATATAATTGACTTCCCTTGAATCCGAGTTTCTTTTGAAAAATACTTTTAGCATTGGTTCCCTCAATCTTGATCAAAATATGACTTTTAGATAAATTATAGCTGAACTATTAAATCTACTTATCATCAAGCACTTTCCTTATTCATTATATTTGATGCCAATTAACTAGGCATTATGTATATGTTTGATTACTTTTTGGATTTATAGATTCAGCTTCATTTCTGATTAATCAACTGTATGGTTCAGCATTTGAAATAGCTGGAATTGTGTCCTTTTTAATAAGAAACTAAACTCACAAGTATAGGTACACCTGTGTTTCTCTGTCAAAAATTGAAAAGTTTCTCAAATGTAGAGCTGATCCTGCTCTTTTGGTATAGGGCCAGCAACCTGTTTCGGGTGGCATAAGGAAGAGAAGTGGGAGTGATAGCAAGAACTGGTATCTGCATGGTATAACATTTTTAAGCACAGTTCTGAAAGAGATAATAGTTGAAGTTATAAGAAATAACCACACAAATGTATTTGTAAATTACATAGGTGTGAATACATTCCACTCCTCTTGAGTTTTTATGGATACACCACACATTTACAGGCAAACTTAAGTTTATGAAGCCTTTTGAATTTTCAATATTTCTACATACTGTCGGGTTCCCAGTTCACCCAGAGCCCATCAACTCCAAATAAGCCTCGCAGCAAGTCAGCTGGTCATCTCACCTTATCTCTGCTGTTGCCGAATCTGTATTTCTGCTTGTGTGCTGGCCGATGGCTTTGGTATGACTCAGCAACACTGAGGATGGATTCTGCAACAACTGCGGGGCTGCTGGAACTGGCTCTTTATTGATGTGGTGCATATTGTTAAAGTGGGTTGGGGCACATATAGGTGGTAATTAGGACTTAGGTTAAAACATGGTGAAAGTGGCACCAGGTGGGGATCAGTTAGTGAAGGTCGGAATAGGGTAGGGATATAGACATGTTATAGGGTTAATAGCATTTAGGGATAATGGATTAGGCGTGGCCAGAATTAGAACTGAGTATAGGCCCGGGTGTGGTGGGGTGTGTCTCATGATAATGGTGATAAAAGGAAAGGGAGCAAACTCTAACCTTGCCTGGCTTTTAGCCATTCTTGCCTGATTAGAATATTTGTTGTTTGATGCTATATTGAATAAACCATCATTGTCCTAAACAGGAGCTAGAGTTTGGATTCATTTAAAAACAAATCTTCAATACTCAAGGATTGGCTGAGAGATAAGAGTAAATATGACCCAAGACATTATCTGTTCTTTATCAAGTTGTAAAACCAGATACAGGTAGTCCACAATTTACAACCATTTATTTAAGTGAAATTATAGCTCCACTAAAATGACTTATGACTGGTCCTTGCACTAACTTTCACAGCATCCCCATAGTCACATGATCAAAATCCAGGCACTTGGCAACCGGCATATATTTAATCAATCGATCAGAATAGAGCTAGAAGAGATTTTGGAAGTCTTCTAGTCCGACACCCCACCTCCAAGCAGGAGATCCTATACCAGGGCTGTCAAACTCCTGGCCTGAGGGTTGGATGCGTCACGCAATAGCCATACCTACACTCAGTTTAGCAAAGGGGGAAAAGTCCCAATATGTCCTGTGATGACATGAGCTTGACACCCCTTCCCTATACCATTTCAGACGAGTGACTGTTCAGTCTTTTCTTAAAAGCCTCTAGTGATGAAGCACCCACAACATCTGACAGCAAGCCAATCTATGATGGCTGCAGTGCCCCAAGGCCAGGTGATCACCATTTGTGATCTTTTCAGCTGGCTTCTGACAAACAATCAAAGTGAGAGGGAAAGCTGGGTTTGCTTAAGTCATGTGATTTGCTTAAAAATTGTGGCAGAAGTCATAAAATTAGATCTAATTAACTACCTTGCTTGTTTCTCAACTCAAATTCTGATCCCAACCGTAGCTGTAAATTGAAAAATATTTGTAAAGAGAACCCAGTTAAATGAACCAAAAACATACTTGTTCTTTGATTTGAGGAAAATAATTAAAAGCTATGTATTTGTGTGTGCATTATCAATTCATTTGAAATGGAAATTAGAGCCAGTGTCTCAATGGGATAATAGGGTGTGCCTGTGAGAAGTCCTGCCTTATTTAAAGAAGAGAATTGTGGGTCTTCACTAGCAAAAGTTAGTATACAGGTATGTGGAAATACGTTTTGGCTCAAATAAAAATGTATGTTCTCCATTTTGGAAAAGGTTACAAAACAATTTCCAAACATCTACTACTTTACTGTCAGGCAGATTGGGCAATTCAGTGCTGCTGTTAACCTCCCTAGGAGTGGTTAACCAATCAAGATCACACCAAAAGCAAGATATGTAATATTCTGGAAGGTCTCAAAGAATTCAGGAACTCAAAGAATCCTAGGAACTAAAGGCCTCTCTTGCATTGGCAAATATCACTATTCATGAAAACATCATTAGGAGAACACTGAACAACATTGGTGTATACAGCAGAGTTGCAAGGAAAAGGTTTGCTGCCTATTTACAGTTTGGGAAAGGCCATGCACATAAGTCAGAAATCTATTGAGATATGCTCTCTAGATAGATGAGACCAAAATATAAATGAAAAGCATTTTTGGCAAAGGATAAACATTGTGTTCCAGCCTAAGAACTTTGTCCCACTTGTGAAACCAATACCATGATTTGGGTTTGCTTTGCTTCCTCTGGACCAAGACAGCTTGTCATCACTAATGGAACTCTTATGAATTCTGACCTACATCAGCAAATTCTACAGAAACAAGCCCAGGTACCTGTCTATGAACTGAAGCGCAAGAGAAAGTGAGTCATGCAACAAGACAACCACCCCAAAACACAGTAATACTTTTGCCACATGCAAATGTGTAGTTTGGATAATTTTACTGAATCAAAGGCTAAGTATAATGATTCGAATTCATTTGTTTAATTAGGGTTTTTTATGTATTTTTAGGACTTCTGTAAAGTGATCAAATTTTAGGTCACACTTATGCAGAAATATTGAAAATTCGAAAGGGTTTTCAAGCTTCACTTCATATTGTATACATATTTGCCTTTGTCTAGACCATTATGAACTTTTAGCTGCATTTCAAAGAGAAATCTAAATACAAGGAGTCCTTGACTTACAACAGTTCACTTAGTGACCGTTCTGAAAAAAGCGACTTATAACTTTTTCACACCTATGACCATTGCAGCACCCCTATGGTCATATGATTTACATTTGGATGCTTGACAACTGACTCAGATTTATGACGGTTGAAGTGTCCCAGAGTCATGTGATTCCCTTTTGCGACCTGATGAGCAAAGTGAATGGGGAAACCAGATTCACTTAATAACCGTTACTAACTTAAGAACTGCAATGATTCATTTAACAAATGTGGCAAGATAAGTCATAAAATGGGGCAAAACTCACTTAACAAATGTTTCACTTAGCAACAGAAATTTTAGGCTCAGTTGTGGTTGTAAGTTGAGGACTACCTATATGATGATCTAGGAAGGTTCATTTATGGAGCACTGATTTTTTTAAAAAATGGTTTTGCTGAAAAAGTTACATTGTATCAGAAAGAGCTGTACAGATAGTCCTCTACTTACAACCACTAGAACCCAAAATTTTTGTTCTCAAGTGAGGAATTTTCGAAGTGAATTTTGCCCCATTTTATGACCTTTTTGTGTTATAGTTGTTAAGTCAATCACTGTAATAGTTAAATCAGTAACTCAGTTGTTAAGTGAATCTGTCACACTTCTAAGTGGCTGTGCAATTACAAGAACGACAGATGTAACTATTTAAAGGTATTACAGGTAAGATGCTACAGTTGTGCTCCTGAACTCTTCAAAGCACCTTTGGAAGCTGAATCTAAAATGCTGCCCAGTCCCTGCGCCACATGCACACATCATTCCAAATATATTTGTTCATGTGTATGGAGAATGAATTCAAAAACATTAGCAGAAGTCTCATCTTTACTGGAAGAAGACTTTTTTGTTCTGTTCTGTTCTGTTTGTTTGTTTGTTTTTGTTATACAGATAACCAAATATCCAATATCCTGTTTGATGGTTGAATGCAGACAAGTGCCAGTATACATTAAAACAATGCTGGCAGAATAAGAGAAAACAAATATGCTGTAAAGTATATAGAGAATGTGCTTATGGGAATTACATTTTTTCCTTCTTCATGCAATTAATAATACATAAAACTTTGTATTCTTCTGCTAAAACACAGTGACTACTGCATAGGAACATCTTGCCTCTCCAGGATGTGAGGAAAGAACAGTATGGAACTACTCTTCTCCCAGCACCCCACTGTGCCATGGATGAGGCTAAACTTAATCCAGCTTTGGATTTCTGAAGAAGTTGGACTCTCTCAAACTAATGAGATAGTCGCCAAATGCTTGAGTCTCACTCATTTCACTCAGTTCCTTCCATAGCCCCATCTTCTTATTCTTCGAGCCATTTCCACCTTTTTTCTTTTCTTTAAATGTTTCCGGCTTTGGCCACAACCCTGCTGTGCTCTCTGTAGCCTTTATCATCTTAACAATGGAGACAGATCAAGTCTTGGGAGTCTGCAGTTCTCAATGAGGTTTGGGGACATGCCCATCCACATAAAAGTTCCTAGTGATTTTGGGAAGGGTGAACTTTGCTCCTTCCAGGTCTTTACTAAGGATAATTTGGCAGCCCAGTCGAGAGTTCTCCTGAAGCAGCGGAGCCATATCCAACATATCATCCTCCCTAGGTGGAGAAGAATGTCAGGAATTATTTATAATAGCAATTAACATCCTGACTTTGCACTTACAATGTTCATGGGAGATAACTACTTTAAAACCTGAAAAAGAAAGATGAAAAAGAAAAGCAAGAAGATCGAAATATTAACAATATAAAAGCATGCTTTGTCAAGATTTTAGAAATGGTTTGTCATTGACTGTTTCCTAGGGCTGAGAGAGGCTGGCTTGTGCCATAATTGGGACTAGAACTCATGATCTCCCAGTTTCAAGTCTGGTGTCTTAGCCACTATACCAAGCTGACTTTCTCTGTATAAATATATATAGGTTTTAAATACTTATTCCAATTCATACAGCATTATACACTTTACAAATGCTTTTTTGTTTTTTGTAATTTTTTTTTTAATTTCCTTATACAACAAACTTTTTTTTAGTACATTCAGCAACTTTTGGTGCTGCATCAACCAAACAAAAGATAAATTATATATAAATATACCAAAGTACAAAACAAAGTATATTCAAATTTGTACATCACGTTGCATGGGACCATTCTATGTAACTGTTCAGGTTTTCAGCAAAAGAGTGTTTGCCTATAAATTCAGCAGTTCTGCTGGTCATGTGTGTACTAGTGCCCAGAAGGAAATATGTTCTGTCAAATCAAGATTCTAAATATCAGGCCTATGCTGAGATGTATATAATTGGCAATCAAGTAATGTGTGCTCTCTCCTGTATCTGGAACTCCATCTGCTCAACTTCTATCATAATAAACACTACAGAGATATACAGCGCATTCAGAAAGTATTCAGATCCCCTTCACTTTTGCCAATTTGGATATGCTGCTGCCTGATTCTATAGTGGTTGAAATTAATTTTCCCCCCATTAATCTACACTTAGTACCTCATAACGACAAAGTGAAAACAAAAATTTTAAATGTTTGTAAATTTATTAAAAAGAAAAAACTGAAATATCACACTGGCATAAGTATTCAGACCCTTCACTCAGTACTCTGTTGAAGCACCTTTGGCAGCAATTATAGTCTTGTCTTTTGGGGTATGACGTGACAAGCTTCGCACACCTGGGTTGGGAGACTTTCTGCCATTCTTCCTTACAAATCCCCTCAAGTTCAGTAAGGTTGGATGGTGACTGTCAGTGGACAGCCATTTTCAGATCTCTCCAGAGATGTTCAATAGGTTTCAGATCAGGGCTCTGGCTCGGCCACTAAGACATTCACAGAGTTGTCTCTAAGCCACTCCTGTGTTGTCTTGGCTGTGTGCTTAGGATTATTGTCATGCTGGAAAGCAAAATATTTGTACTTTTCTCCATTCAGCTTTCCCTCAACCTTGACCAGTCTCCCAGCCCCTGCTACTGAAACCCCCACAGCATGATGTTGCCACCACCATGCTTCACTGTTGGGATGATATTGGGTAGGTAATGACTGGTGCCTGGTTATATCCAGGCATAACATTTAGAATTGAGGCCAAACAGTTCAATCTTGATTTCATCAGACCAGAGAATCTTGTTCTTCACAGTCTGAGAGTCCTTCAGGTGCTTTTTTTTTTGCAAACTCCAAGCAAGCTTTCATGTGTTTTGCACTGAGGAGAAGCTTCCCTCTAGCCACTCTGCCATAAAGCCCAGATCGATGGAGGGCTCTGTCCCATCTCCACATAGAATCTCTGGAGCTCAGTCAGAGTGACCATTGGGTTCTTGGTCACTTCTCTTACTAATGCCCTTCTCCCCTGATTACTCAGTTTGACTGGGTGACCAGCTCTTGAAAGAGTCCTGGTTGTGCTAAATTTCTTTGATTTGAGAATTATGGAGGCCACTGTGCTCTTAGGAACCTTCAGTGCAGCAGAAATTTTATTGTAGCCTTTTATTTGTGCCTTGCAATAATCCTTTCTCTGAGCTCTGCAGGCAGATTCTTTGACCTCGTGGCTTTTGCTCTGCTATGGTAAATTTCTTCTGCCTTCTATAGAGAGATGTGTACCTTTCCAAATCATGTCCAATCAATTTAATTTACCACAGGTCAATTCCATTCAGGTGTAGAAACGTGTCAGCAAAGATCAAGAGAAATAGGAGGCACCTGAGCTAAATTTCAAGCGTTGCTGTCTGAATACTTATGCCAATGTAATATTTCAGGTTTTTTTGTTTTTAATAAAACTTGTGTTTTCACTTTGTCATTATGGCAAACTGAGGGTAGATTAAGAAAATGAATATGAATTTCAGTAACTGTAGAATCAGGCTGCAGCATAACAAAATTGACAAAAGTAAAGTGAGTCTGAATACTTTCTGAATGCATTTTATGTTATAATATCAAACTGACTCAGCACACAAACTCTCTAGGGGAATTACTCTTGGTAAAGTTTCAACACATACTAGAAATTATTAGTGTAACTGATGAGAATGTTTCAGTCTTGAATGTGTTATGCACTTAAAATATTCAAATTGTCCTTCATTACAGGGGAAAAGCAACCAAGTAAAAGAACAAGCCCTTCCTTGCTATGTATACTACATGTGTGTAGTACTATTAGTATATACAGTAAGTATTCACCCTCCCCATATTGCTTCACTTTTAGTGTTGGCTTTTACTATTATTCAAGTCAGAAGCAGACAGAAAAACTACAGAGATGTCATGGGCCTTTCCAAATTAAAAACAAAGCATGCCTCCTTCAAAATTATTCATCCCAAAAGAGCCAGAACATACCCAGTCAAATTGCTCCAAAGGGCTTGAGAAAAGCATCTGTATAAAGCTAAAATCAGGAAAGGTTAGCCTAGTGACAGTCTAAAGGTCAGTAACAGCCTCTATAAGAATAAAGAATATAAGAATAAAGCCAAAGTAACCCTTACCGTTCATCAGGTTTGGGAAGTTTATCCATAAAATCATGGCTTACATAAACATGACAGGTGGAGCAAGCTAAGGAGGCTTCACAAGCACCTGGGAAGGTAAAAAATAGATGGATTCAGTGCAGCTTCCCTGATCTCAAATGATTCTTCTGCCAAGCAGCAGCATAACAGAAAACTATTGTATGGATTTAAATCTGTGTCATCCTTTGAGATTTTTTCCCCCAGGCATATACAACAGGCAGATCTTCTTAACCCTTTTCTTCCTGGAGAGGAAAAGGTTTTTTTTAAATAAAAGGAGAAGTTAGTTACTAGTGCTAGATTACATAAAGAAGCAGCATTGTTTCTGGGCCATCATTAAATGTTGGAATCTATTAAAAAAAACCTGGACAATTCCTGTTGGCAAGCTGAAGGCAACTAGGAACAAATTTACCAGAAAACTGGGAACATGGGGGGAAAGGGGTGGTGGTGTTACTTAAAATTTTACTGTCTTTGTACAAGCCCAGTAATTGTATGTTTATACAAGAGGAAATCTTGCTGCAGAGTTTAACATATTTTTATGAGACATCTTTTAAAGTTACAATCTGTGATAGGACAGCTTTAATTTTTAATCTTCTTTAAAACTGACTGTTATTTAGAAAGATCACTTGTGACTTTCAAGAAGAGATTGGACTGCCATTTATCAGAAATGGTGTAGGTCTCCCGCTTGGGCGGGAGGTTGGACTAGATGACCTACAAGGTCCCTTCCAACTCTGATTATCTGTTAAATATCTGATTGCTTCTATGCTGCTATAAGGCTGTAATCGTAAAACCTTCTTTGGAGGCAGTATACTATATACTAAGTGCAAAAACCTATGGGGCAGAGTTATTGCAAGACCCTAACTACATGGTTGCCTTAGGGAACCAAGAACAAGTAGAACCCATCTCTTCGCTTTGTTGATGGTTATTTTATAGGCTGCTCAGCTTTGTGTTTTTTGTATTTTATATTGTATATTTTATTTGGTTTACTTATATTAATGTAAGCCACTTATGAGATGGGCAGATATGTAAACCAAATAAATAATTGTATTCATATCCTGCTTGTGTGGGTTTCCCAGAGCATGTGACCCAATGTTGGAAACAGAATGCTGGCCTAAATTGATCTTTGCTCTGATCCAGGAGAGCATTATATAGATATTCATGACATACCTTCTAGTTCAATGCCATTTCTCTGAGCCAAATGCAGCACATCATCCCCAACTTTGCCTTGCACTGGGATTTTTTGCCCACAACGATCTATGAACACTACATTGACTCTGAGAGAGAAGAAACAACATGGAAATGCTCTCAGTTCAGGGCCATCCAGTATATATCATACGCTCAAATGCTACAAGAACAACTGAATGTTTTCTGGAGATTTCTGGTTTTATGTAGAATTGCAAGCAAACATCTACAATAGTCTTGCCTATCCTCGTTCATGCTGTGCTGGATGAGAATTTTGAGTGCTATTGTCCTAACACATATGGGGAAGACAGGCAGAAGATTGATCTAATATCTGATACAGATCTTTAATCTGAAGTAATAAACACTAATGATAAAAATGCTTTGAGTGATACTAAGACTGATTACTTTTAGTTCTAGCATGAATCACCGCCTGGATCAATCTATGATGAAAGCAAATAATTTAACCATAATTTTCATCCTTGGTTGAGTTAGGTTAGTATGCAATTTTATAAGGCCAAGTTAAAGCCCCTAATTTAAATAAATCTTCCTAGAGGAAACAAAGCACAGGCTTAGGTATAGGGTCAAATTGGGCTACTTCATTACAAAAATGCCTTTTCTGAAGGAAAACTGCACTGCTAGCTTAACATTAGAACATTCAAAGGACATTAATTTGTGAAGATATTTGGAGGCAAGCAGAGCTCTGGGAAAGCAATTAAAAATAAGTCCCTAGATAGAAAGAAACTATATTATAGAAAGCCTTTGTTCATTCAAAACCCAAAATGTAGTCTTGACTCACTACCTCAGTGTAAAGTTACACTTTAATGGCTTCATTGATTTCACTAGGCACATGATGTGTTATACCAATGTATTAAACCTAGATATTATACAAGGTGTTATACCTAATTGCAATATTCAATCACATGTATATTCTCATTTGCATAAGTCAATAATGAGGGACTGTAACCCTCAAGCCTATTTTTGCTCCCACTGTTTTATGCTTCAATGTAATGTGTTCTGGTCTCTATTCCAAATATACCCCTAAAATATTCTACCAGTTTAAATTTTTCTTGAACTTAGTTTCTACATCAGCCAGACTCGGGAGATCTATTCAAAGTTATTTTTGTACTTTAATACCAAGTACAATGTCAAGAAATTGGGAGTAGCAACAAAATGTGACTGCTTCAATTGAACCACTTCTAGTTTCATGCATCTACAACATCTTAATACTCACACTTCTGCTTTGCAGCTCTTATCTTCAGTTTGGAAAGCCACTGGAAAAACAGGAACAAAATGCCATTATTAATTAGGAAAGCACAAATCCTTTCAGGAATTTTACCCAGCCAGATTTTGGTACTACATGATAGATTCACCTCTTTATCACCCTCTAAGTCAAGTATTAAAGCTTTATTAGAAATAGATATGGTGTTTACTATTTGCATTATTTTGTGTATCCCATGGCATAAAATAGTAAGTCTTAGCTTTATTTGACAAAATTTTGCAACATAAAATAGAGAAAGGGATAGGACAAATAGATCTCCAGCCGAATGAAATCCTTTTTAGACAATCATCACTGCATTTGAACGTTGGTTTTAGGGTTGTTCATGCGAGATCACAGTGCTTCTTAACATAGAACAACTGGAGTCGGTCACTGAAGACGTTCACTATTTCATTTTTAGTACTAAATCTGTATTATCACAGCCTTTTCAATAAATCAGTTTTCAGAAATATTCATCTTCCCAACTAACAACAGTCCAGCATGATAAAAATGACAGTAGAAATGGATTCAATAAATACTAAGAAAGGCTTCTATAAACCAGAAAGAACACAAACCACTGTAAAAAACTACTCTATAAAAACAAACAACTTGGAAATGGGGAAGCAGTACAAATTTCTAGGAGCAATATGCAGGATCCAGACAGTGTATGTAAATTGTTTGAGAGATTTCCTCATCTAGCATCCAAAATAATAGTGACTGTGTTTGCATGGTATACATACCCTCTTTTAAAAGCCATATTATGCTAGGATAAAATGAGATTTAGTGTTCAGTGTATTATGCAAATATATTTTCTTATGTGACTACTCAAATATTTCAACAAAGTATTTGTTAGTCTCCAATGTACTTAAAAACTGGTGTAATCTGTATAGAACATACATTAGGGTTGGAAGGGATCTTGGATCTTCTAGTCCAATCCTCTGCTTAAGTAGGAGACCCTATGATTCCAGACAAATGACTGTCTAATCTTTTCTTGAAAATCTACATGAATGGAGCACCCACAATTTCCTGAGGCAAACCATTCCACTGCTTAATTGTTCTGTCAGTAAATTTCTCGTTAGCTGTAGGTTGGATCTCTCTTTAATATCTTCCTTGTCCTGTCCTCGGGTGCTTTGGAGAATATATTGAGAATATTCGATGACTGGATGGAATATATTGCAGAATATTGGAGGAGACTCAAACTCAAAATCTCAAAAAGGCTACGGAGACTTATTAATGACCTTGAACTACTGTAATTTTTTTTAATCCTAAAGTACCCCACAGAATCACAATAACGAGCAAAGAGGGAGAATAATGGTGCAGATTATCTCGGAAGCAATAAAGGGGATTGTGGGGGGGGGATGGAAAACGATATAGATTAACAGTTGTCGACATTGTCGAACGGAAGAAAAGGTAAAACAAATCATAGTCAAATGGACACAACAAACATTTGGAAGGGAAGGCTGGGGCGGGGAAAAAGGAAAGGATTATCGCGCTCCCCTTTTCGATTCGTTGGGCATCCAAATCCGTTCAAAACACAAAACGAGGAGAAAAGGAACGGCTGGCGGAGAAACTGCTTCCCTCGCTCCCTCTATACTTTAAGGCCAGAGAAAAATGCTCCCAGCTGCAGCCGCCATCCCACCTGTAGTATGAAAGCCCCGAAACTGAAATCGGCCGGCGGTTCCCAGGAGCAACTGGAGGCGACGCCACCCCAAGCCCAGGGTCACACTCACGCCACCACCGGCAGCCCAGGAGGCCGCCATTGCACGATCCACGTGACTGCATGGCCGGGTCAGAGGTCGGTTGCTAGGGAGACAAAACGCAGAGGGAGGAGCAAAGAAGGCGTCTATTCCCTTGGAAGGGAATAAGGTTTGTAAAGAATCTGTTCCCACAGCAGGTTTAATGGAGTCACCGAATTAATTTTCTGAGATTATATACCATAAAGGGATCACAAGTTAGGCTTACACAATACATCGAACTTCTCATCCGCCTTCCAGATCAGGAAGAACACCATCCTCCAAAATTAGCTAATATACATATTGCATTCTTGTTGTATGCAGATGATATGTAAATGCATATTGGACTTCAAGAAGCCCTGAACGCTCTGACTGGTTACTGATCTGAAGAAACTTTTGAAATCAACTATAGTAAAACTAAGATCATGATATTTGCAAAAAGACTTAAATTGCATGCATGGAAGATGAACGGCCAGAACATTGAACATGCTCATTTTTCTTAAGAATATTTTTTTGTGCTTGCAGTCAAATCCTTCCTTTTAAAGTAATGAGATATTTACCGTGTATTGTATAACTGTCCCCAAACTCCAAAGTGCATTTTTAGCATGCTGCAATGCATTTCCCACAGGACTGATAAAAAAAATTCCATGAACTGAAATTGTGCCCCTGGTAAGACAAGGGACCTTCAAAACTACAGCTCGTCATACTGTACTGCATCTTCTATAAGAACTCATGAACCCACTTTATAACAGCTCACCTGATAAAATAGCTGGGGAATACTGATTTTTTAAATGTACAATTGATGTTTTCAGATCAATACAATGTATTTTCTCTGAATGTGGCTACATTTTGTTACTGTCTGCAAAATTAGACACTGATTGCCCACTGATAATCCACCACTAATTGTAATATATTGTCTTTTTTCCTATTGTTTTTAATATTTTATTTTTAATGCTGGTCTATGACTGTAATAAGTTATCTAAATACCAGCACAGACCTAAGTAGCAATAATCTGGCTACTATGATATATATTTTGAATATACTTTGAGCATATTTGTGTGAATGGAGAGATCCTGAAATAAAAATTATCTACTACAATATGACCACTAAATTTTGTGAGTTGGAAGCATGGAGTATGGATGGACATGATTTGCAGGTTGTCCCTAAGAGTGGTATCATGGAGTGGGTTTGAGTTTGTGTCTTCAGGCCCATATTTACAAAATAGATAATTGAAAAAGTCATTGTTTGTTAGTCTAGATTGTTGTATGAATCCATTATGTGTTTTCCTTCCCAGCTTGTCTATCAACTGATTAATAGAGATGTTTTTGGAAAATGAAGGAGCATCAGTTTGGAGATGCTTCTGGCTGAAATAATGGCTGTGAAATGGAAACTGCAGGGAAAGCGATGTGAGAAAAATTGAAATGGCCCTAGCAGTCAGTTTTGAAAATTCTGATCCATGTTGTAAAAAGAAAAGTATCTGTT
This sequence comes from Bungarus multicinctus, assembly GCA_023653725.1. Taxonomy (NCBI): domain Eukaryota; kingdom Metazoa; phylum Chordata; class Lepidosauria; order Squamata; family Elapidae; genus Bungarus; species Bungarus multicinctus. Next base: position 160,868,158 of record CM042834.1, read on the forward strand.
AACTGTAGTTTTACAATACTTGCTTTTCCTTCATCATAATCATATCATAAATTCTATCACATTTTCTATCAATATTTTTTGGAAGAAAAAAATAGTTGGGACTATTGGTTTGGGATAATCCACGTGTGTAGGATACTCTTTCAATAGCCAAGATCCTAACTGCATTGAGATGGCGAATGTATCAGGCTAGGCCCAAGAACGTTCCACCCGAGTTCAGTACTTTATTTGCTCACATATAACAGATTCTTACCAGAGTAAACCCTTACCACCTCAGCTTAATGGATTTATCCTGGGAGATTTCAGGGAGTGACTACCTGAATTTGTTATATTTCCTATTCATCTCTGGGCTGTGTTGCTTCTTCTCTTACCCCCTTTCTGGAATGTGTTCCTTCATTCCTGGAAAACTGCTGCCTTGTTATACCAGCTCCCTTTTCATGGTCCTCATCTCTTAAAAAATGTAGGCAGTAGCAGGAGGTATCATTAGACTATGGATTTTCACAAATTATGGTCAGTACAACCAAACAGAACAACCCAGGTCACTCTGGCTGCTCAAGACCAGATTTTCTGGAACATAGCAAACAGCAAGGATAGCAAATGGGTGGGAAGGGCAGCCAGGATTTCAGTGAGAAAAGTAGCATGAATAACAGGGCAATCTTGGAGAATAAAAAAAAAGTTGACCTCTGGAATTCAGAAATAATTTACCGTGTTTCTCACAAAATAAGGCCGAGTTTTTTTTTTTTTTGAGCCTCAAAAAAACGGCTAGGCCGTCAATTCAGGAGTGACTTAATTCCCCCCCTTGCATCCTCGCCTAGAGGGCCTGCAGGCAGCCATGCCTCGCCACCAGCCGCTTCTAACGCGCGATTGTGGTAGAACACGGAGAGCTCCCTACTCCCGCCAAGCACCTTTGCTACAGACCTGAGACCTTCAGCGCCCACCACTGTTGCTTTCCCTTCTGCCCATGCCGCCACCGCGTTTGGAGCTGCCACTTCTGTGTTTGGGGCACCGCCGCCACTGTTTGGAGCACCGCCATGTTTGGAGCTGCAGCTTCCACATTTGGAGCACTACTGCCGCTTCCACATCTGGAGCATCGCTGCCATTTGGAGCACTGCCGCCACTCCAAACACGCTCCAAACATGGCGGCGGTGCTCCAAACGTTGGCAGAGCTCCAAACGCAAAGTGGCAGCTTCATACGCGGTGGCAGTGCTCCAAACACAGAAGCATCAGCTCCAAGCGTGGTGGCAGTGCTCCAAATGATGGCACTCCAAACGGCGGCGGTACTCCAAACGCGGAAGCGGCAACTCCAAATGCAGCAGCGGCATGGACAGAAGGGAAAGCAACACGGCGGGCGCCGAAAGTCTCGGGTCTGCAGCAAAGGTGCTTGGCAGGAGTAGGGAGCTCTCCGCACTCTGCCATGATCGCCTGTTAGGAGCGGCTGGGGGCGAAGCATGGCTGCCCGCAGGCACTCCTAACAGCAAGTCCCTCCTGCCCTTCCCCCATTTCGCATGTTTTAAAATAGGCCTAAATTTGGGGCGAGGGTCTTAATTTCATTTTATGCCTATAAAACATGCTGGGTCTTCCTATTGGGTGGGGTATTGTTGGAGAAACACGGTAGTTCAAATTCCTCCCACCAATATGAGAGCTCAGCTTGAAAATTATATTTAAATCATTAGTATACTAAAAAAAATTAAACTTCATAGTTAATATTCCTGGCATTTGGGATTTAGACTCAGGAGATAGTGAAGAGTTGAAGAAACAAACTCTCCTCCCAAAAAATGAAGTGCTTACTGACAAACCAAGTTTTTGTTAAAGCTACAATTCTATTTCACTGGTAACTGGTTGATGTAAAATTACAGGTTATTCAGCATTAAAGGAAAAAAGAGACATCTGGTCCTTTTTTCTGGGGAGAGTGGGCAATAAGAATAAAAAATTGTGAATCAGTAGAAACTTTGCTGAAATTTTGCAGTCTCTGTTAGGTGTATGGTGCTATTAGTTGAACAAAATGACATGTATGGAAACTACACCTTATTTTAAGAGGACAAGGAAAGTCAGGCATGGCTGGAAACTCAAGCAATAGAATTCACCCAAGGCATTGTCACTAGGATGTCTGTTAAGTAGAGGGCAAAAAACTCAGATGTATCTGATAAGGAGCTCTAGCTCACAACCTCTTATGCCTTATAATAAAATTCATTTGCTGGAAAAGGTGCTACGAGAGTCCTGTTTATTTTCCTACAGTAGATTATTAACAACTTTCCTCTAACAAAGTTTACACAGGAGGGGAGTGGTATCAGACAAAATGCTTTCTAGAATATATTCAATTCACTGCAGGAAAGAAATGCCAAGGTATCTTGCTTCTTGCAGCTTAGTCTTTTTTTCAGAAATATTTTCTTACCTAAACAGAGAAATAGAATGACCTCATTTAGGCAAAAAAATTAGTGGGAAAGGGAGTGACCTCCAACTTCCTGTCAGTTTCCTTGTGGGAAGGTGGCAGTGAAGCATTGGAAATCTTGGTTCCTTCCTCCCTCATTTTTTCTTCCCTTGTTCTTCCTTCCTTCCTTTTGTCCCTCCCTGCAGGGGGGGGAGGGGAGGAACAAGGGATTGAGCTAGTAGCCAAGGAAATGTTGGGTAATGCTGAAAATGGGGGTCATGTAGTTAGAGCAGTGCAGCAACCTGGCAGTACTGAAGCAACCACATTTCCCCCAAATGTCATTGCCTTGGGAGAAAGAGATCCTGGCATTCTGTAAAGTTAGCTCATTTGAGATATCTTGAAATTTTTTTGCTCTGTGACTCAACATTTCACCCAATTAAAGGTTACAGACATGAGAGTTTTATTAATATATGGATTAACTCAAAAGATACCCCAACAACAGAAATACTACTGTTACTGTTGAGCATTATGAAATTCCATCCACCAGGCAACTTGCAAAGGAAACAAAAGACCTCCTCCAGTGATATTTAATATTCTTTTCAGCCTCTGAGCTGAAAAAAGGTCACCAATTCCCTTTTGATTTGTGTGTGTGTACAAAAAGTTGACACTACTCATATGGATTATTTTTCACATAAGGCAGCCATTCTAGATCCAGATATACATATAAAACACAAGTATCTTTCAACCAAGCATTAGTTAGTAGCACATTCTCAATAATGCAGCAGATGGTGAAGTTTGATATAAATATAGCTTTACTTTAAGAAAGTTGGTATCCAGCTGTTGATGGATTTGAAATACAGCAACAAATACAGCAAACCAGCCAGTATCTATAGTAGAAATATTGTAGCATGTTTATGAAACAGAAATAGTTCTTTATATCAAAGCAGAACTCTAAATCCCTTGGGGAGAAGGCCACAGACTACCACTCTTTCAAAATGAACCCTATTGGTCTCCTCTGAGAATGGACAATATTGCCTATCCTGAATCTAAACTGGCTTAAGGAATGAACTCTTCTTTGTTAATAATTTAAACCTGGATCTTGCCCAAACCACTTTGGTTGGAGGAGATTGTGCTTTCTATCTATCCTCCCTTAACACAGCATAAAGTTTCCAGTTATCAATTCAGTAGTTGGCTAGTTCTGCCCATCTTCAGGCACCTTATAAAAGCTGGATTCCATTGAAAAGTCAGATGTGTCACTAAGGAGTGTAACTGCAAGAAAACAAGTCGCTCTAGAAAGCAATACGCCCAAAGATTGTCCCAGCCACTAAAGTTTGGTTTAAAAGATATCAGATCACAGGATTAGCATGAAGACAATGGTCAAAATAGAAAAAAAAAACACTCTCAGAAGAAAATGGTTTGTATCGCTAAAATTGGTCTAGACTAAAAACTACTACACCTAAAAAGACAGAAACTTTAAAAAAAGCATTATTTAAGATGACTTTGATGTAATTCCAAGATCCAATGTTTCTAAACTATTATTAGAAAGAAGCAACTAAAAGCCCAGAATTTTTTTAAAAAAGGAAATTTACAAATATTTACAAAAGCAAAATAGACATATACTTTAAAAAGAAATCATTGAAAAAAAGCTTGTGGAGAAAGTGAAGACTCAGTTCAACCTGAATACTCTAGGAGTGTGATTGTGATAATCTGCAGTTATTTGGAACTCTGTTTCCCAGTGGACACAAAGCATCACCACCACCTTCCTCATCACCATTCACTCCGCTGTACTGTGAAACATCTAGAAGGACATATGCCTTTGTTAGGAGTCTTAAGGCAGGAACTTGTATCTCTCTAGAAGGCATGGTTCTTACAGGAAGAAGACTCCAATCTGAATTGCAGAGGAAGGAGCAATGTAGGAAAAACCCAATTTGTTGATTTTGGTCCAGCTGACTAAGAGCTTGGCAAAACTTCTCATGATTGTCACATAGCTTCACCTGGGAAAAAGCAGTGCTCTTTGGGAGCAAACATCCAAGTCCCATCTTCAATGTCCATAACAAGACTGCAGCTGGTCTTAGAAGCATAAAGGTATGGGTTTTTTTTTTACAACAAGCATTTTAAAAAACACTAAAATAAAACAATAAAAATATTTTTACAAACAATGTACACGTTGGGGCTACGGAGGATAACAGCGTTTCAGTAAGAAATGGATTAAAATATCCTCTTTCGCTTTAAATAGGAGTCTGCGTAGTGCCCTCCCAGGCCCTGAGAATGCTGGCCAATATAGCTGCCTTCTGGACTAGGCTCTGGAGAGGGTAGCAGGTGAGAAAAGGCTCGCTTCTGGCCTCCAATGGGAGTCTGCAAAAGAAGGACAAACAAAGTAAGGAAGGAGAGAAGATGGGGAAATGACATATTCAGGAGAATCTCCAAGTTTCAGAATTTCTTTTAGATTGAATCATTTCACCTTTGCGTAGCTACTGTGGGATGGGCTAGTTGGTCCTAATCCAAGGATATTCTCTCCTGTGCCCATTGGTGGCATCCCAATAGCCTGAAAGATAAGGAAAGGTCCTGATGTTTTGAAGTAACCTTGGAGCAGTGTGCAAACAACTGCGATATTGAAAGCTATCCAAAGCTAATTTGTACATGAACTTCAAATTACTTTAATAATAAAAAATTACTTTGTTCAGGTGGCTTTGTCTAAGTCCAGCTTGAAGGCCACTTGTGAAATATGAGGTTGGAGACCCTGCATAGAATGGGGGCAATGGAGTTCCTAAATGGTTTTGCTCAAACCCAGGAGATGAAACCTGAAAGAGAAATTGGATCGTTTTAAGTGCTTGCACGCAAACTCTCATATTTCAATGTTTAAGAATTGTGCAAGTGTAAACTTTTCACTGACTGAAATCAGAAACAGACACTTAGAGCCTGGATTTTACGCCATAATTTTTATAGTTCAACTATGAAATCTACATGTGATACTACAAAAGATCAAAAAGTGGGACCTTCTTGTCATCTGCTGTGTTCCTGATCAATACTTTTCCAGTATACTCCTTATACTTTCCTTCTCACCCATTCCTTGTTCTTTCTCCATTCTAGCTAATAATGGCTTCCTCTTAAATATTTCCTAAAATATATAATTATGCATATGTTGGTGATAGGTCTATGCACATCCCTGGCCAATACTGATGCTATTTTCCCCTCATATACATAATGGGCCATTCGGCTGCACAAGGAACAGGGGTAATGGATTGAATATCAAAAGTAGAAGGAACAGATAAGAAATTGGCAGCTTCTTGGGAGCTCCCTAAAATCTGGTCCATTTTAACTAGTGGACAGTTTTTATTCAATTAATATTTACCTTTTGCTTCTTATGTGCAAATACCCCTAGCTGGGATGCTGTCTCTCGGGCCTGGGGATATATTCGTGATACCAAGTCCTTTTGAAATAAGAGAGAATAGAACTTAAAAAAAAAATTGCTACTACTAAAGACAAATATGGCCCTGAAACATTCACCTAATATTTTATATACTCACCAATGAAAAGCAAAAACCTATGCATGCCTACATGTCTTCCACCAGTTTTCCAACTCAGATAAACACAAATAAATAATCACAACTAATACTCACAGGCTGATAGTCAAATGCAGAATTATCTTCTGATTGACTAGATGAGGGCAGGAGAAGATCAGACATAGATGCCTGTTGCATTCTGGGATTGGAAGCATTGCCGAGTACACCAGTCTTTGGGTTGAATGTTTTATTAATTCCACCTGCAAGGAAAGTGAATATGCAGTAATGAGACTACAATTCCTTTAGATTAAATGCAGGACTACATGGGAGAATATCTATAATATGTAAGGAAAGCACAGATTTTCCATGCTAGGAGTAGCCATAATTTCTCCTTGTATTATCATTTCACCTTTGAACCTCCTATATTTGTAGCAGACTGAACTATGACACAAGCATGGGATCACAGGAAAGTTCTCCTGAATGTTAGACTAAAGAAGGAACTAATCTAGCATTCTGTCTCCACAGCAGTCAACCAGATACCAATAGAAAGCCCACATGCAGAAATTGAATAGTGCCTTTTCATTTATTTTCCCCAGCAGTAGTAATGAGATGTCTATTACTTAACAGTAGCCTTTGATATCTGCAACCATGAACAACCTATCTGATCCTCTTTGAAAGTTACCCAAAATCTATGCCTCTTTGGGAATGAATTCTACATGCTGAATATTTGTTAATCAGAATCGATAATCAGATTAATAAAAAAAGTAAAATATCTACACAGAAACAAAATTGTATCTATATGTACTTATAAGAATGTGAGCATGCATCTTCTGGTAAAGCAACTTAGCTTGTTTTCATACGTTAGCAAGATTTATGTATTTTGTTGCTTATTCTACTAATAACACCAATCCCTGTGTAAACATTTAAACACATATTTGAATCTGTTATTAGTTTACATAATCCATATCTGTTCATGCCAGATAATCTTTTGAACATAGTCGGCTAATGATGATTATCTATTATCATAATTACATTAAAATATGCAGTTGTTTCAAGATCACTTGCATTATATGGATATTAAAGTCCCACATACATATGAATTTTTACTGAATCGCCTATCCAGTATTGTTGTGCATAAGATATCAAAAAGCGCTAGTGTTATATATTTGAAGGCTCCGTTCTAATATTCTGCTAAATCAACTTTCTTTTAGTATCAGCTGTTCTGCCCAAACATTACCTCTTGTCTTCTCTTCCATAGATTAAATATTCTGGCCATTCTATCGATTCCTCCTAGGAATTAGCTTCAAGATCTCTTATCATATTGTTAAGTTTTCCCCAAACCCACTCCAATTACTCCATCCCTCTTGGTCTTGGGTGTCAACCTTGATTTCATTGAGGGCCGCACCAGGGTTGTGTTTGACCCTGGAGGGCCATGGGTTGTGACCAGGGTGGGCATGGCCAGCTCAATGTCACTCACTGAGGCTCTGTTTTGGCTGTGATGGCCTCCTGCTGCCCTCTGCCAGCGAAAAAGGAGCTCAGGAAGGCCGCACGGCCTCCTCAAGCTCCATTTTCACTGGCAGAGGGTTGCAAGAGACTGTCACAGCCCAAAACAGAGCCCAGGAGGTCTTCCTTTTCGCTGGCAGGGGCTCTGCGGGCCAGTCCTTTGCTGTTTCTAGGGTGGGCTCGCGGGCCAAATTTAAGCACCCCGCAGGCTGTATTTATCCTCTGAGCCTTGAGTTTGACACTCCTGCTCTTGGTGGATTTGATGCCCAGAACTGGACACATTACTCCAAGAGCAGGGAACACCAGAGATTATAATGGAACTATTACCTCATGATCTTGATCCGTAATGGCAAACCTGTGGCATGCAGAGCCATTTGGGCCAACACACGAACTGCAGGCAAACTTACCTCACTGCGCATGCATGTACCTCACTGCTGATTTTCGGCTGGTTTGAGGCCTTTTTCGGCCTCCAAGAGGCTTGAAAAAAGCCTCTGCAGGCTTTGCAGGCCGAAAAATAGGCCCGTTTCATCCCTTCTTGTAATACTGGAAGTGACAAAACAGGCCTATTATTCGGCCTGCTGAATATGTTGAAAATATTATTCCAGAACAGTCTTTTCCCACTTGCCCTCTTTCAAAAATTGTGAACTACAACATCCAAAATTCCCACCTATTTTTTTAAATATTAGCCAAACATGATTTTAATTGAGGAGCAAATATTTTCTCTTGGGTTTCCCTCCTTGCCAATTGCTGCTTACCTCCAACCTTACTTCTAGGGAGAAGGCTGTGCAGATTTAGATATGGATTGAGTGGAATCTTGAAGTCTTTTGGTGGCTCTCCTAGGAGAGAAACCTGAAAGGAAAACTGCAACAGTCACCATTTTCTGGACTGCTGAATGTAGTTTACTCCAATTAAGGCAAGTCACTTAAGTTTGGCCCTTAGTTTAATTATCTAAGTAGCAACACATAAAATCTCCAAATTCTTAGTAATTAAACAAAACAAACAAAAAATAAAAAACAACCTAGGCAATTATCTTTAATTTCAGCTCTAAATTATTCCATGAAAACAGTTATTTTGCACTCACTCAGATTTTAATTTCAAGTATCATAACTATAAAAACAAAACAAAAAATCTTTAAAATAGATCTGCAAGGAAAGGGGAGCATTAGCCAGTCACCAGGCAAAGAGTTCTGTCACAAAAAATAAGAATTTCTTGTGTGTCCTACTTCTAAATGACTGCAGTAAATAATGATAAAATTATGCCATTAAATAAATGCTCAGATTTTCACTAATATAGACAGATGCTGAATATTAAACTTGATGGCCCCTACTTACATTAGTTAACTGAGGACCCTGAGGACTATTGTCTGATCTGTTATCAGAAGGATTCTGAAGTCCACTGATCATAGATCCCAAAATGGAGGTAGTGAGACCCTGTAGGCCAGGTGAAGTAAGCTGAGGTGCCTGAGTTCCCATCGCAGCATTCTCCCTCTCCATTGCCAGTGGTCCCAAGAAAGATGGCATGGACAAGTTTGCAGAAGGCAAGATAGTAGAATTCACAGATCCTGGGGAAACATCAGCTGGCAAAGAACCACCTGGGAAAACATGAATCCAGTAAAGAGTATATTTCAAATGACAGCTATGAGAATTAGATAGTAGGGCTAACACATCTATTTACTGAACAAATGATCATCATTGGATGGGGAGCATTTTAAGGAGCATTTAATAGCAAACTTTGATATTTTCCAGTCTTAATAAACATCTTTAGAAATAGGGGCTCCACAGGTTATTCATGAATTCCTTGGTAGCTTGCCAATACAAATATATAATAGTAAAACCTCAGTTTTACATCTCCACAAATAAAAGTATATTTCTAATCATAATCTATTCACCAATTCATAATCTATTTATAATCTACTTTACGGCTAAAAAGATCTCCTAATTTTTTGTATTCATAGCTATTCACTAGACTCAGCACAATATTCTTTTTCAGACAGTTGGAAGACAGAAAAGGCAGAAATTTACAGAACTATAGCATCCTATAGAACTCTCCATCAATAGAACTTTCACCACGTTTCTGAGAAGAGAAGCAAAAACTGTACTGAAACAGAGGGCAAAATTGAAACAAAAATATCAATTTCCATCTGAAGGACAACCTACCATTTGTCTATTCAACTCAAATAAGTCACCTTTCAATTAAGCAAGTGAAAAGTTAATTGAGTGAGAAAATGAACCATTCCAACAGCTTCCTATGAGACTGCAAGAATCTTCTGCAATCTGTATCTTTGTTTATCAAGAATCCAAGAAAACCTTCTCACCTTCTACTGGGAACCCCTGCTTAAAGCCTACAGATTGGAAGCTTTTTTAATAGGACAACTACAACTAAGAACTTACCTGAAGACATCTCTCCTAATAACTGATTTCCGGCCTGAGAAGCTGGAGAGTTTGACATTCCCATAGTACTGTGCTGCAAGGAACCATGAGGAGATTCTCCCAAGATTCCAGGTTTCTGCAAACAAGTCAGAGGCTTCAACAATTGAGACTAAAGGATAGATACATTAAAAATCACGCAAGACCAAATTATAAGCCTGCCAGAAGCAGCTAATGTCAAGCAAGGTAATGCCAAAAGTGAACTAAATAGTAAGAAATATAGCCATGTATTTGGAGATGTTCCACAAGAGCCAGAAACTGGATCCTGTAAACTTAGATATTATGTAAAACATCTGGCAGAGGAGTGCTACTATGTCTCTACAAGTTTTGAAAAAATAGAATATTTGGAGGAAGTAAGTGTCCTGATGACTTTCTTATATCCATTTAAAATTTTAACCCCTTTGTGGAGGGAAAGACCTTGACTGAGTTAGCTGCCACAAACAGTCTAAATTACAGCATTTAAACAGGATCTAAACAGACAAGATTCCACAGCACGTGGTTAGTTTAGTATCTCAATTTTTTCACTACTTTAAAGGGTTAAACTGCAGTATGAATCCATTTTTTGACAGGCATACTGACATTTCAAATGTCTAATTGCCATTTCCTTCTATTGCTATGATAATAGGTGCTTTCTATCTCAAAACCAAACTGTAAAGCTGTATCTAGATCCTAGGAAAGCTAGAATATGAAGAAAAACACAGGGATGCATCTTGAATCCAATCCTATTAAATGTAATCCTACCCGGAAGCTCTTGGAAATAGAAGTGTATTAAACGGGTCTGATATTTTATGTCTGAAATTAAGAACAACAACAACCTCTCATCCCTTAAGAAGGGGGAGGGGAAAAATACTATGTTTTTCTGAAACAGCAGCCCATGAAAGATTAAAATATATAGAAGTTAGATCTCTTATTTATACTTGATTTATATAATGCACAATATCTCAATGGTTCAGCTAGCTGATAGGACAAAATCTATCATCCCTGGAATCACAAAGTATCCAATTCTGACTACACAAAGCTGCACTCAAAGAGATACACAGATAATAAACCTACATCCTGAATTAAGATTGCCTTAGCATCCTTTGCTTTTTGAGGGCCCATAATGGGCTTGTATTAAAGACATGCGCAAAGTTATAGCAAGAAAGCATGCTGGTTACTTAATTCTACTTTAAACATTAAATTCATAGGCTGCAGTAGCATGTTGTACATCTTCTGCATTGAGGCCACAGTATGGGAAAGACTGGAAAATGGTCACTGCAGTATACCTTTCACTGAGTACAAACACTACACACATCTGCACACAATCAGCATATTTCCACACAGAGACCAAGCCTAGCACTCACATGGAATATGGCCTGGTTTTCCTTGTTCTGCAGGAGCTGTGCCCAGACCTGGTTTTGGACTAAGAGCAAGTTTCCAAGAAATGCCTTCTGGAGCAGAAAGCACAGAAATACCAGACATAAGAAATTTAGAAATAACTAAAAGCTAGAAAAGCTATTGAGAAAGAGATAGTTAGAAAGCAAAGCTTACACTGCACTTTTTATATGAATATATGCAAGTGCCTAAGGACATCTCGATCACCTCATGCAATACTGCAAACTGCTGTATTTTACAATAACAGCAAAACTGAACATATAACTAGATTGCTTTGACTTGAAAGGCTAAATGACCACTATAAAGTTTGGTTATTCACACACAAACTCACGCACACAAAACATACTTCCAACTACAAAAATAACTCTTGAGAAAGAACTGAGTCATATATTTGCAAGGAAAGGATATATTCTGTGCCTCATTTTTTTAATATGAATCATTCCATGACAAAAAAGTCATACTTTTTTATTTGTACCCTTGGGAGAACAAGTCACCTGCTGTGCTTGGGTTTGATTCTGGAGTGCCAGCTGAAGTTGAGCTGTGAACAGAGCTGGGTTGGTTAGAAGAGATATTGCTGGTGGTGCTCCAAGGATTCCTGAAAGAAAATTAATACAGTTTAATTCATCCTATTAGGAAAAATGGCAAGGCAACCAATATTGCAAAAAGTATGAAATAAAGCAAATTTTGAAATTCTTAGTCATTGGAGGCTCATAATATGTTACTGAGTTTGGCTTTTGATGATTGAATTTGAAGGGCTCCCCCCTAAAAAACCTGTTTCTCTTAATGTTATTGCCTGATAGTATTGGCACATTGATTGATTGGCACAATCACATTGGGAAGCCTAACAAAGAGTTTTAGCAATATTTTGGGTTTGCCTAATAAAAATTAGAAATGTATACATTCGAAGAAAGAATGGCTTAATCTACTAAGTCTAGGAAGGACTGAAATGCTTCACAAAAGTGCTGTATGGCATAACCGATAACCCATGCTTTATTTTTATAGCCACATTACTTTTTAGCCTAGAACATCAGAAACCAAGCCTAGTTTCTAAGTACGAAGTATTTATACCATACTGCTTTTTCTAACTCAGATAGTGAGAGGAAATCAAGCATTATCAATGGACTTATAATCTGATAGCTTATAAATATCACATAGGTCTAGCCCCAAAGTAATTTTCAGACTCAGAATTCTTTATCTGAACTTGCCTTGCTTTCCTCCAATGGCTCCATGAAGTAGGGGGTTGAGTAAGAGTTGGAGAGATGAAGGATTCCCCAGGCTGTTCAGAATCTGAAGAAGATTGGGTTCAGGTAGAAGACCTTTACCACGGTTAAGTGCCTGAAAAAGAGAATAGCACAATCGAAAAGGTATCTGGATTCTTTGACAGAGAAAGAAATGTGCATTTGTAGCTCTTATATGTAGGAAGAGAGCATCCATGTGCAAGTTGAAGTTTTAATTATTACAGCAATGCGAAGCATTAGTCAAAAAATTGGTTATTTTAATCAATGGAAAAAACTTCTAGTTCCTGCAAGATATATTATGTGTTACCTCTTAAGGGGTGACTGGAAATATGGCTATCATTATGAAAATATTGGATAATACAGGTGACATCTATAAAGAGTAGATCATGACTAAAAGACAACTGATGAAGAGAGGAGTGTTTGTTAAACTACAATGAAAATAAAGAGGCCTGTATCATTCACCGAGATGCACACTCCAGGCCGAAATAAAATTATTAAAATAACAAAGCATGACTTATGGCATTGATTAGCAAGAGACAAATTATATACAGAATCAGTACTGCAAGCTGAGACTTACTGTTGCCTGGGCAGCTATCAGAGCAGCTAGCATACTTCGTCCAGGAGGGCCCGGAGCACAGAAAGAGACTCTGATATGGTTCCCAGCAAGTAGAAAGCCATTGGTAGCCTGCTGAACCATCTCTGCTATCTCAGCTGACTCATATTCCAGGACTGCAAAGCCTTTCAGCTGCCCATCCTGACCACATGCCAGCTGTATGAAAGGGGGGAGGGGGATAAAACAGCACTATGAAAATGACCTAGTTACTTCATGCTTTTAATGGAATCAGCAAGTCTTCCTGAATTAGTTGGAGAAATAAATATGGCTTTACATATCTCATTAAGCTATAATATTGTTTATATTACTTGTTTTTGACTGAGCCAGCCAAAGGATCAGACAGCTGAATATAATCAATATCAATAACATTTGTTCTCAAAAATGGAGGCTAGAGAGATCGCTCCAGATTTTCCTGGCTTAATGTCTCTTTTTGTCTTTTGGGTTTTGCAACTGACTTCCCCACTGCAAAAATCTCCAGTGCAATCAAAACATTCCCCAGAAGACATGTATTTTGTTTAAATAAAAGATTAAGCAAAAAATCGCAAGGAAGTAAAAATGCATCTGAACTAGAGTATTGTCTCTTTCATCCTTTCCAATCCTGTTTTTTTTAAACCTTTGCTACTGAAATTACACAAGGGCTATAACTAAATAAAGTGCTGTGCCATAGAAGCATTATGCACATAAAAGTTCATCTTTTTGTATGTAACTGCCTAAAAGAAAAACCTTCAATAGTTTCTTATTGAACATTCGTATCAAGAATAATGCAACCAACATGTTTTGTACATCAGTCATTCAAATAACTATTTGGCTTCTTTCATTCTGGCTCATGTATGATATATAAACCATGGTTTATGACATAATATGTAGGTTCATCCCTAGTCTGATTATTCATGTAGCAGATTTTGTCCATATTGTTATTAGTAGGTGGCCATAAGAGTAACTCCAATAATATTATCTGTTCAAAAGTTGTTTGGCAAACATACACCAATTAGAGGGATTAGAATTAGAAGGTCTAAGGAATGATAATTTCTACAGTCACCCAATTATAGGCTTCTATGAAATACCCCTATCCATTAATATGTGCCTCTCTCGTCCATATGCCAATATACTCTGTTGGACCTCAGCATCATGTGATTTTTGCGTTCCTTTTAATAATGAAACATATGTCAGTGCTGAGATACAGGTGGTGATTTTGGGGTGTGGATCTTTAAATTATATCAGGCCCATTTTAGTGTTATTCTATATTAAATTATATGCCATCAAGCCGTTGTCTTAGTGACCAGATAGCTAGATTTTCTCCATGAAAATTATGTATATTTCTTTGTTGATTCTTGAACATAGTGCTGCCAAAATCTGATAAAGCAATGAATACAAACGGCATGAAAGAAGTTTGTAAGCTGAATGTTCTCACCAATTTTATAGCAGAAAGACTTTCAATTATTGAGAAATACACATTTTCTTTAAGCTTAGAAAATTCCAGATGTTTATTAAATTAGGACAAAGAGAAAAAGCTAGTTTCCTTATTGTACATTTGGTTGCATTTAATTATGACGAAATAAGCAACACAACTTAGCATCTTGGGAAAAGGAATCTACATAGGGAAAGTGGCTCTCTATGGGATGCTACATAGATACCAGAGAAGTAGCCTATTTCCCCCACGACTAAGATCCTTACCTGACAGAATGTTGGAGGACAAATGGCAGAGAAGGTCTGCCTTAATTCTTCAAGATCACTATAACTGTGGGGCAATTTATCTACACATAGACATTTTGAGTGAATAAGATCTAGAGTCAACTGGTTGACATCTGTCCAATGAACATACAGAGTCCGTGTTCCCAGCTGTTTGCCCAACAGGTCAGACTTTGCTCTGGCTGCTGAATCCTTTTTCATGTATTCCACAAAACCATAACCTTTCGAGTGTCCTTTTTCCTCACTGTATACCAAGAAGCAACGCTCTAAGTTCCCAAATGGTCGAACCAGGTCTTCAAACTGCTGCTGTGTATAAAGGTGGGGCAGATTGGCAATGCATAACAGGGCATCTGTGGGTTGTAGTTGCACTGTAATCTCCTTGTCTCGCAGCGTGCTCAAGTGAAATTTCTTAATGGCTGATTCTGCCTGTTCCCCATTCAATAAGGTGACGAAAGCTACAAAAAAAGAAGGATATAAAGACAATTGGCAAAAGGCTCCACGGCAAACATATAAGCAAAGTTTTTTTGAAGATTTCTGACAGAACATTTACACAATTATAAACAAATAGTTTTTGTCGACTAGACAGAAAAAAATCACTTTGTGTTTTCACAGTGGCTGGACAGTAAATGCTTTCAGAAAGTTTCAAGCATGGCTGCATTTTTTTTCTTTCCTCCCCTAGTTCTTTATTTACACTTCTCCATGATAATGAAAGTGAGGGTAGTGTAAGGATCCAGATACTGATCAGGTCAGGTTCATTTTCAGAAGACAATTATGTTAGAGAACTTTAATCTGCCACCTCCATTTTGTCAACTCAGACTTCTTGTAAAAACTTGTTTTTAGATTTGTTATTTTGTAAAATAAAGAAACACTAACAACATATATCAACTGTCAGCACTGTACTAAGCTGGGCATGGATCTTTAAAATTGTTTTCTTCTCCCCTAGCATTTTGTTTTCCTAGTTTTCAAAGGAGAATGTGACTGTATAAGAGGATCTGGTTTTTTAAATTCACAGATGTCCAATTCTTTACTTTCTATAAATTATTTTATCAAAGGCCTTTTTGATATAAGCAAAAGTACATGTTTCTCTTCTATTGTTTATCATTATACTGGATTTTAAAAGCACTTAAAAGCAAAGTCTCAAGGATTATGAAAATGCACCAAGATAAGCTCTTTCTATATAATCTTTCTGTGCACTTTCTGTGCACTTTTCAGTAACGTGCCATATTAAACATACCCGAAGTACATTTCTAGTACAACATTTTGTTTTCAATTGATACATCATTATGTACACCAACAAATTAGGAATCTTAATCTGAACTTTTTCTTAGAGCTAGATATATTTATGTTGTTATTTTGGGAAGAAAATATTCATCAAGCAATTTTAAATCTATCTACAGAAAGGCAAAAGACAGGCTCTTTTAGAATGCTAACCTCAGAAACTGCATCCTAATGCAATCCAAGCAGATGAAAAAAGCAGTCGTGAGGTACTGATAATTTGTTCCTACCCTGTATCTCAATAAAGCATTTAATCACAGTTTACAAGCAAACAAACTTTTTATCAGGAAATGCATGCATTTGTGCTTTATTGATCTAACTAATATATTAATGCATCGAAATAACTCAGATTCTGAGAGGGAGAACAGTGCTTTTTAAATTTAGTGATAAAAACTCATGCAGAATACAAATCAATTTTACCACAGTTTTTTTTTTTTCAATTTTTGGGAGGGCATAGCAGACAATATTTAAAAATACTCTTCCACTACCATTAACTTATTTCTAACATAACACAACTGCTCTTAAAACCCTCCAGTGTAAACATTACCCAGAAAACCTATTTAATCTGTGGATATTTTCCATGGAAAAACTGGAAGGATGTTTATCAAGAAGAGGGTATTCTGCCTTAGAGTGGGAAGATCCAGATATATTATTCATGACATTCCAACCCTCAATTCATAGCAAAGCACTTTATAAAGGCAATTTTACTCACCTGTTCCTTTGTATTTGTCCACAAAACAATACTTAAGTTCGTAATCACTCAAAAGATCATGAATTTCCTGCATAAAATTAACAAAATAAATTATACTGAGGCAAAAATTTGAAACAATTGCTTTTTTTTTTTCAATTAAATGACTTCCTGTCATCACTCCCTTTTCAAAAGTCTAAGAAGACTGCCAAGTCAGAGCACTATTGCTAACATATTTATAGTAAATGATAGAGAAAGATATCCACAATTTTGGCAGAAAATATGTGAAAGCATAATCAGTGCTTCGAACAATGACTATTTCCAAATACATACAGATTTGAATAAACAATGATTAACAGAGCACAGGGATTCAGGTAGCCATAAATGTGTTAATCATCTCTTGTTAAAGAGAGCACTACATCTGAGGTAATTTTTTTTTAAAATCTATTTGGATCAGTTGAAATTATGATTGCATTTTACTACTGACTCAGCCATCAAATATACATTTGTTTTTAGGATTTTCAATGTCTAAAGCAAATAAACATATTATTAAAGAAGTTGTTTTAATCATTGTATTATATTGTAAGATAGCCTAACTAAATATTACACTCAAATGCTATTTCCAAATCTTTATATATAAAAGAGAAATACCACTCACGCATCACAAAATCTCCAGAACCGTAAAGCCTACAAATTTGAAATTTGGCAGATATGTTCCTCCTGGCTTCTAGGTGCTCAGTAAGGAAGGATTTTTCGAAATGACCATCAGAGCATTAGTTATTTCCTATATTATTAACATGCTCTGATGCTTAAAGAATTCTACTCCCTCTCCCGACCTGAAAATAAATTTGTTTCAAATGCAAAACACAAGCAGAGGAGAGGTGTTTCAGTTTTAGTTTCACAGCAGCAACCAGCTTTAGTACAGAACTGTTGAGCTAAGCCACTCCCAGGCTCCTTGCTGTCTCCTTCTTGCTCACACAACAAATACTGTTTCACTTTCTAAACAGCCCTCAACTCTCTCACACACTGACAGGATGCTAGCCAGATGAATATGAATGGATGCTGGTAGGCAGAGGCAGAATTTTTTCCTCTCTTTTTCCTCCCACAAAACTAAGCTCAACCACATAGTTTCATAGCAAAGCACAGGTATTGAATTAGTGCCTTAATAAAACTGCACTCATTCAGTTTTCCCCAACATTAATTATTGCTGCATAATGCTTTTATCTCAGAGGATTTGGTGGTTCTACTTTTTGAATGCTGTCCTTTATCTGCCTTCCCAAGATTAATACAAATCTTGTATAAGATTCATATTAATTTCATATGTAACTCTCTTAAAATACAGCATCCACTATTTTGCTACATTATTTTCTATGCATTTTGTGTTGTCGGAATACAGATACTATTGTGGGATGGTCCTTCCTAAAAAGAACATTTAAATTGAAAAAATCAACTGCTTTTTAACATTGCAGCCAGATAGAAAATGTAGTTTTCAGAAAAATAACAAAATTGTAAAATAATATTTCTTTACTTTTATGTTAAACCTGAGCTATGATGTAAATAAAATATACAGTATATCCTGATAGTCTGAAAGGGAAAAGATTGTCCTGAAACTCTTTTTGTCTGAAGCATTCCTTAGACTCTTCATAATATTTAGCACAATGTATTCCAATACAAAGGGAGCACATTTAAACTGGAATATGAGGACCATTTTCAGGCTAAGCCATAAATGTTTAGATTTTGTGATAATGTAAGGTCAAATATAATTTTCTGAATATGGATTGCTGGAGTGCAACTATGTCATATTCTTTGCAGGTATTCTTTGCAGGTATTCTGACCCCATTTTTTTTCCAGGAAAAGCTGTGGGACAAAAAAAAAAGCAGTTGAAAGCCCTGGATAGCTATTGTCATATTAACAGTGTTGTGTTCAAAAGATTAGTAATTTGACTGATTACTGTGAAGCATTCTAAGAGTTCCTCTTTTTGTACATCTGTTAAATTATCTTTGTTGCCTTAATTGGCCTCACTCAAAGCTTTGTAGGGATTCTTGCTATCTCTCATTTGAGACTTCTGACATTAGTTATTGCCAAATAACTAGAATTTTCTTCTATTGTAAAAGCTTCTAAATATTATTGAATGTCCCTTTCTCCCTATTGGGAACAACAACAAAATAGCCACATAACCATGTTTTGGTGTACAATCAGTGCACAAGATACAAGCACAAACCATTCTGCAAAATTAAGAGCCCTATTTTAAATTCAGACTTAGCAGTAACTCTGCTGTTTGTAATACTGTGTATTATCCAAGTCTGCTGGTTTGTCTTTTAGGAATTGATAATATTACACAGTTCTTTGAACGGGAACTGCTTAATTACGACCAAAGATTAGATGTACATTAAAATAGAAAAAAGTGTTACTTTCTGCTTTTGAATTGGCTAATGGCCTTCTGTTTCAAGATTGAAATTTATTATGCACTCATACAGGAACTCAGTGGGAGAAGCTATAGCATTTCTGCACATTGTAAAAGTTTTGTCCTTTGGTTCCTCTTTAGGTGGCTTTTGAAGCTGTTTAAAGTATTTCTGAATCACAATATTTCTTTGAACCTTAACCAATAAGCTAAAAACAGCTTCCATAACAGTCATACTAAAATAGAGATATTTACAGATTCTAATCTAGACGTTGCAGCAAAGCAGCTTTTGATTTTAAAACAGATCCCAAGAGATGGGAGATGGGAAATATTAACAATGTACAGTTCCACTGTTTATGTTAATGTTATTCTACAAGCCTTATAAATGTATTAACTAATATTAAGAAAAAATACAATATTAATCACATGCTGAACATTTATTAATGTTAATGACTAGGCTAGATCTGAGCTGAAGAGATTTGCCTGTAACTTTGAAATTAAAGATGAACTAAAACTAATTCTTCAGAATAGGATTAAAGTAAACAAACTGAAAATAGGTAAAGTTAGAATTGTCTGCTATTCTATAACAATTTCTAATTTATTTATTTATTTTATTATATTATTTATATACCGTCCTTCTCCCGAAGGACTCATGGCAGTGCACAGCCAACCAAAGACCCCATTACAATATACAAAAATTAAAAATTAAATAATTTAGGCTGTCTAAAATTATACCCTCCCCCAATAAGTTAATTAAAACCCAAATTTTAAAAACCCGATTAAAACGCAAATACTAAATTAAAAATCCCATGTCAGCCTAGGCCGGCCTACTCAAAGAGCCAGGTTTTTAATGCACGTCTGAAAGCTCTCAGATCCATATTAGTGCGTATTTCTGGAGGCAGACCATTCCAGAGGACAGGGGCCCCCACAGAGAAGGCCCTACTCCTAGGGGCCGCCAGGCAACACATAGAAGCCGACAGCACCCGAAGAAGGCCCTCCCTGTGGGAACGCACAGGTCGGTGGGAGATAACCAGCAGAACACGGTCCTGCAAATAACCTAAAACATTATTTAGATTTTTTTTAATTTAAAGGGTCAAAAGATACTTTGCTGTAAAAAGTATTATTTTAATTTCTTCCCAGGCTTAAGGATCATATTTATTACTTTATAATATAGTGGTTATCATTGTCAATCAAATTAAATTATATGGGAAACCCTCATTTTATAAATTGTCCAATATTCCATTTCAACAACTAGTTGGTAAAATTTGACCCTATCAAATATTTTTACCGCTTGGTTAGGATCTCTTAATTTCTAAGTTCTATTGCTTAGTGTCACAAAGTTTCTTCTAGAATTGCCTTTAATTGTATTAGCTTTTCCAAAAGCACAAATAATACTGTGTCCCACAGAGTTACGCTAAGCTTATGCTAGAGATATGCACTGTGGTATTATTTCAAATTTTCTGTAAGAGACATATTTTCATTATGTTTCACAAATGTCCATTTATGGGGTGGATTTCCATTTTTTTTCTTTCTTGTGTCTAGGATATAGAGAGGAGACAATTGTTTTGCAGAAATATGGGGAGTATGACCTTGAGTGAGTCTAACTTATTTATCTGTACTGCTCCATTTGGCATGTGATTCAATTGTGCAGTTTAAAGTTCATAAACTATCTGAGCAGAAAAGTGTTAGCACCTGACTATATGGCAAAACACCTGCTGATTTTATAATTTAGTACATAAATGCAGGTTGTAATAACATGCTTAGTTCTAACTGTATTCATGTGTCAAATATTGTGTCACAATTGGTGGCTTCTGAGTTTGCTTATTTTTTCAACAAAAATGAATTATAGTTTCTAACACTTGACTATAGTCAACTCCCCTCCGATATCCCCAAATCACCAATTTTAAGGTCATAGGATTTTGTGATTAATAAGTGCAGAATGAAAGATTTAAATTTGCAGT
Source organism: Bungarus multicinctus (assembly GCA_023653725.1). NCBI lineage: Eukaryota > Metazoa > Chordata > Lepidosauria > Squamata > Elapidae > Bungarus > Bungarus multicinctus. The sequence goes on from CM042834.1 coordinate 160,889,194, forward strand.
GCCATTTCATCTATAAGTGATTTATCAGATCTGGGCTGGAAAAAAAACATAGATCATCAGATGACAGCAAAGAGGTATAAAAAACAACGGTTTCTAACTGTTGCTAAATTTCTGTAATATTAGAGTACTGTGAACATTAACTACAATTACCAATTTTATTCCTGAATAACAAGTTATTCTACTGATTTAAAACCAAACGCAGAAGGCTGAAAAAATGTATAGTGATCATATGCAGGTACTACCTTGTGATGTCCTTGTTCATGATCAAATTCAGTTTATCCTTTTTGTAAGGAATTCATGCACGTTTTTGCTAATCTTCCTTAAGTTTTCTTCATTTTATTTGATACTAGACAATCCTGTAACCCAGTGGTCGCCAACCGGTGGTTCACAGCCCACTGATGGTCCGCGCGAAAATTATGGTGGGCAGCAGAGAAATGTCACCCCCAGAGTACCCCCCAAAGCAATTAATCCAGGCTGCACGATAACACAAGGCTGCGTCGCCCACATGGCACGCGGGAACCCTCCCTGCCCACTCACTCCTTACCTGGCAAACTTGCCTGCTAAGTTGCTATTTCTTTTTTCTTTTCTCTGACCATCAGCTGTTCCGCTGTGCCGGGAGATTTAGATTAGTTAGAAAGCAGGAAACCATTGGATTTCTTGCTTTTTAGTTAATCTTTAGATCTTGCTTAAAAGCAGAGCCGAATCTTCCTTAGCACTGAAGCTTCTATTATTCAGTGCAGACTCAGGTAGCTGATGGTAGATAGATAGATCTCTGAATGAATCTGTGATTCTGTGAGCAACTCAATCTGCCTGCCTGCTTTGCCTGATTTTGGGTAAAAGTTGCTCTCCTTTTATAAAAAATTCAATATTTACATATTTATAATATTTACATACAAGCCATGCCCAGATAGTCACATGACCACCAAGCCACACCTACAAATTAAGCCATGCCCAAGAACCGGTTGTTAGGAAATTTGAATCCCACCCTTCCCTCTGTGTGTTTGTGTGTGTGTGCATGACAGAGAGAGAGAGAAAGAAAGAGGTTAGATCAGATCTCTCTCTCTCTTTGTAAATAAAATCAGTCAGAACATCATGGAAATTTCAATTCCACTGGAGTAATGAATCCAAGATTTTTTATGCATTATTTAAGTTAGTGGATTTCAGATACCCTGAGGGACCAACACAAACACAATGAAAATTTTAATACCATATAAAAAATAGAACTGGTATCTGTATCTGCTCTGGAAACTAACAAATTTTGATTTGTCTGACATAAAAAGTAAATTCAAGTTTCATAATGATACACAAGTAGTTTGTGATTTCCGGTTCTACCTTCACAGTAAAAATAAATTTGAAACAATTGACCCCTGTAATTTTATTTGTAATCAATTGCATTTTATTTGTTTAGTGTTTAATGTCTAATCGTTAACAAAATATTGGTCAACTAGCTCAATACCCATGCTTCGCTATGAAACTATGTGGTCGGGCTTAGTTTTTGGGGAGGAAAATAAGGAAGGATGGGGATTCTGCTTTTGCCTACAGCATCCATCAGTATTCAACTGGCTAGCATCCTGCCAGTGTGTGAGAGAGTTGAGTATTTGCTATGTGAGCAAGGAGACAGCAAGGAGCCTGGGCGTGGCTTAGCTCAATTGTTCTGTACTAAAGCTGCTTGCTGCTATGAAACTAAAACTGAAACTCTTCTCTGCTTGTGTTTTTGCATTTGGAACAGATTTCTTTTCAGGTCGGAAGCGAGAGTAGAACTCCTTAGCATCAGTGCATGTTAATAATAATATAGGAAATACTAATGCTCTGATGATCATTTAGAAAAATTCTTTCTTAGTGAGCACCTAGAAGCAAAGAGGAATGTGCATGCCAAATTTCAAGTTTGTAGGCCACAGTAATCACTGCCTTAAATTTTTATTTATTTATATCCTGCTTTTATTATTTTTATCAACAACTCAAGGGAGAAAACATATCTAACCACTCCCTCCTCTTTCTTATTTTCCCCACAACTCTGTGAAGTGAGCTGGGTTGAGAGTGTGATTGTTCCAAGGTCATCCAACTGGTTTTCATGCCTAAGGCTGGACTAGAAATCAGTCTCCTGGTTTCCAGACCAGAGAATGTAGAAGAGTTAAAGCCAGTGTGGAAAGCAACACACTAGCACACTTTCCATTCAAAGATTGACTTGCCAGCTTTAAGTAGACAAAAAGTTCCTGCATTTGAAGCAAACTTTGAGCCAAAGTAATCTATATTTTGCACTAAAGAGGAATACTTTTGAAAAAAAGTCTTATATCACTACAAATTAAGTTATACAGTATTCCCAATATTTTTTATTCTGTATTTTTCCCCAGAGGTTCACTAGTCATAATCAACATAGTTAATTTACTTGCCCTTTTCCAACATCTCGAAGCAGACATATATAGAATTCTGCATTAACTACAGAAGGATATTCCTCATTATAAAAATTCTTACCAAATTATTTTTGAATCAACATACCTCAAAATGTTTTGGACACTTATAGAATGTGTCCAGTATTTATTACAGCTTCTAAATATTTGTTGTATATTTGTGTCCAGTGGAACACAAAATTAAAATATATGGTAGGTAGCATTGAAGAACTACCATGTCACAATTCTTTCTGGTTCCTAAATAGCTTGGAATTTTGGAAAACTGACAAGATTCTTTTATAAATTTGTCAGAGTAAACTTAGAATCTAAATGTTACATTTCCTCCTGTAGCTACAATCAGACCAAACTAGTAACAGACTGGATGAAGGAAAATAGATGTTTTATTTAGAAAAGAAAGACATGCTTTCAATTAATCAAATGCAGATTAAAGCTATTAGTTAGCTTAAGTGCCATTCTAAAGGAAAGGATAAATACAATAATTAGCACTTTTCCTGGTTCCCTGCAACTAATCTAGTATGCAATCTACTTCAATCTTTTAAGTAAATGTTTGTATATTAGAGAGGTTTTTTTTACAATAGAGGAGGAAAAAACTAGCGTCTGGGAAGCCACATATTAATTTCAGCATGAAGGTCTCTCTAAGAGAAGGAAAAGGAGTTCATCCAAAAGGAACAAAAATAGAAAGTTACAGTCCTAATACTCTACAATATGTTACTATACCACAGGCCACTGATTAACTGCATTTCAATGGCAATCAACTGCTACTCCCCTTTCCACCAAAGAAAAAGATTCAAATATTAAGCAATTAAGCAACAATGCTGGAAGTATTCTTCAGGGTTATACTATCCTGTCCTTCAAATAAATGTAACAGTTATGGTTTATTTTGTAGAATTATAAACATTACTGAGCCATGGTGGCTCAGTGGTTAGAATGCAGTATTGCAGGCTAAATCAGCTCACTGCTAAGAGTTCAATTCTCACTGGCTCAAAGTTGACTGAGTTTCATCCTTTCGAAGGTTGGTAAAATGAGGACCCAGATTGTTGAGGGCAATATGCTGACTTGTAAATTGCTTAGAGAGAGCTATAAAACACTATGAAGTGGTATGTAAGTCTAAGTGCTATTGCTATTGATACTGTCCTCAGCCAACTTGGCTTGATTTTTGCAATATGCATGTAATAATGAAAGTCTTACCGGCATTTACAGCATAACTTTTTAAAACATCTGGTCCTGACTGACCCAACTTCAGAATGATAGAATTCCTGTGTTTTTCTTCTCTTACTTTTTGATTTTCAGTAGCAGCTTTATTAAAACCTGAATGTTTTATAAAGTGGGACTATTTTTCATGGAGGGGGGAGGAAACTGACTCCTTCCACTGGGGGCAATGACGACTTCATCAGATTGTGATCAGGAGGCACACTTTTGCTGTAATCCTGTTCTTCCTTTGGTGACAAGATTTTTTTTTAAATGCTAAGGAAAACATTAGAGAATGGCTATTGTTAGGTTCACTGCTGTCCCTTTATGTTATTCAGTATCAATATGAAATCACTGAAGATTACCTACGTTTGTGATATGGTGTTTCTTTTCCCTTTATTTCAGAAATCATGAACATTATCTGAAAATAGTAACGGATTGCATATGGGTTAAGAAACAGGAACTGAATTCCCTGATACCTCACTGTTTGTATAATAATCTCTCCTAGGTTAAGGATATAGTTGGGGTGGGATCCGACTGGTTTAACTATCGGTTCAGTGATATACTATTTGCTTCCCTGCATGTTGCTCGTGCGTGTAAATCTTCATCAGCTTGCTGCCTGGACAGCTGAGCAGCGCTGCGTGCAGGGAAGCAGCGTTTGAAAAAACACTTTTTCCTGCTTTTTCAACCGCAGCTGTGCCTTGCAAGGCAGCTGAGGTTAAAAAAGCAGGAAATAAAGGTCAGGTAAGAGCCCAGGCGGGCAGGTGGGTCAAAACAGCATCAGACATAGAGCCAGTTCTATGTCTGCTGCTCTTCAGAGCTACCGGTTCTACAGAGCCGGGCAGAACTGGTAGCATTCCACCCCTGGATACAGTCTGCTCTAGATGCACTCTTCTAGGGTGCCTCATAAATTCAGCTTTCATTTTGACTGTAGCCATGATTTTAAACAGTTTAAACATGCTTCACATAAGCTACACTCATACCGAATAAAATAAAAAGTTATATATTCACAGCAATGCACTATAGCAGATAATTTAGAAGAACATTTGAAATTTTCCCTTGATCGAGAATGTAATAACTCAAGTTTTTAAAATAAGGGGTTTTGTGCAAAGGATTTTACTACTAAAGTACTACATTAGCAGGTTTTCGGTTAGATTTGATTCCAAGCAAAATTTAAGATGTTGATTATTTAAAACTAGATTGACGATGACCTATTCTACTAGAACAGCGGTCGCCAACTGGTGGGCCATGAGAAAATTTTGGAGGGCCACAGAGAAATATCACCCCCAGAGCAATTAATCCAGGCTGCGCAGAAACACAAGGCTGCTCAGCCCACATGGCCCGCAGGAACTCTCCCCGCCCACTCACTCCTTACCCAGCAAACTTGTCTGATAAGTTGCTATGTTTCCTTTTTCTGACCATCATCTGTTCTGCTGTGCCTGGAGATTTAGATTAGCTAGGAAGCAGGAAATGGTTGGATTTCTTGCTTTCTAGCTAAGCACAGCAGAACCTCCCTTAGGACTGAAGGTTTGCTTGCAAGCAAATTCAGTGCAGACTCACGGCAACTCAATCTGCCTGCTTTGCCTGATTTTGGATAAAAGTTGCTTTTTTAAATAAAAAAAATCAATATTTACACACATGGTGTGTTGTGAGTTAATTTTGTGAGTTTGCTTGCAAGCAAATTTTATGAGTTTGCTTGCAAGCAAATTTTATGTGACAGATTGAGGCAGCCAATGGCAGATAGATTTCTGAATGAATCTGTGATTCTGTGAGCAACTCAATCTGCCTGCCTGCTTTGCCTGATTTTGGGTAAAAGTTGCTGTTTTTTATAAAAAATTCAATATTTATATATTTATAATATTTACATATATGCCATGCCCAGACAGGCACATGACCACTAAGCCACACCCACAAATTAGGCCACGCCCACAGAACCAGTTAGTGGTCCCTGGGATCTAAAATTATGAGTTTGGTGGTCCCTGAGATCCAAAAGGTTGGCGACCCCTGTACTAGATGATTCTATGGATCATAAAATCAAGATCTTATATCAACATCTCCTGCCATTATTAGAGGTTTGTTTGGAACATGGAAGAAATCTCTTCTCCAAGGAAGATTACAATGATTATCTCCTTAGCATGTTTTAAATGAGAAATAAGACATTCTGGGTTATGTTCATCTATACTTTGCCAGGTCTTGGACAGATTTCAGTTTGTTTGGTGACCAGTTTTCTTAGCTTTAAGCACACCACATGATTTATTCAGCTTTTCTGAAATGCTTATTATTTGATGGAAAGTATAAAGTAGCCTGCCTCATGTGGATACTTTCCAGATATTTGGGCTTCAACATGATGCACCATCTTTCTGTAAGTTGTGATCTCGTCTAAGAAGAGAAATTCTAGGATTGGGTTTGCTCATCTTAAGCCAGTTTGCCTAAACATATTTTACTGACTAAATTACAGTTGATAATTTATTAATATTTCCTAAGTCATAAACTATAAATCACTGTCTGGGTTCAGATATATTCTAAACCCAAACCAAACAAGCCATATTATATTCAGGACAAAAAGGGGCTATAAATTTGTTCTTGCTTGACAAGGTTGGGGCCACCCTCTTGAACTCAGATGTTCCCATAATATCCTAGCACTTGATATTACAATTTCAGTTCAATGAAAGGACTAGGAATCTTCTGACACAATTGACTGTAGAATCTCAAGAGTCTATTCGTTTCTCAATCAGTCTGTTTCTTAAAACTCTTAAGCCATACAATATTTGGTTATGATTGTCCTTATATAGGCTTTAAGATATTCTATCAACTGTTCTTAGTTGAAAAAGGGAAAAAAGTTGCTAGAGTAAAATTTTAACTAACTGCTTGTGAGAACTCCACATAAATTGTATATTAAAATGTATAACCAAATATAAGTTATTAAAGGAGCAGATCTACTTTATTTCCTGGCCACTGAAACACCCTTTAAATTCTCTGGTTCTTTGTCAAAGTGATCTGCTATAAATGTATTACTTCCTTCTATAATATTCTATTTTCCTCATTCCCTGTATCATTTTCTACTACTGTAGAGTAAGTACTTTCATGTTTCATGTCTTTTGTTATGTCGCAACCAGTTTAATTGTACATACAGAAAAGCCTTCAGCAACATATCATATAGTGTGTTGCATAAGCATTTGTCTAGTAAATACTTCCGTTTGTTTCTGATTTAACTTCACTGTATGATCTCAGCTCATTCAAGTATCTATGAAAAGCAATGCAGTACATTTCTCTACCACTCTCTGGACTGCAGCAGTTAAACAGGTATGTATCAGTTTGTTTGTTGCCAAAACTATAGTCTATTGTTATCTTAAAAACCAGCAGATTTATTATTAGTTACATGGACAAAAGGTCACACAGAAGATACATCACACGTTACTTAATTAGAGGTTAGAGAGCCATAGAAAAGAAGAGAGAACTGGAAAAAAAAAACAAATACTAAGTATAATGAAGCAGCCATGGGTACGAGTGGGTGTGTCACAGTTCATTTACAAAGTTCAACTAAATATAAATGTGAACTATATAGTTGCAATCACTGATCAGTGATTGTTAGTAACTAACTGTAATCAAGTTTTGATTAATTCATATGTTTATTTTCAAATGCCATAATCAATACATTTTGCACTGAACCGTTTACAAGTTTTTGTAGATATGTTCGCATGCATTCAGACATGATTTGCAAACAGACTACAATACTGGAAAGAACTAAGAAATTGCTGGATCTAAGATTTGTGAATAACTGATTTTATCATTTACACCTCAATTACATGAAACACTAAATAGCTTTTATTAAAACCAAACTCAAAAGAAAGCAGTACGCATGCATACATACACCCACCGCCATGCCTAAGTAAAACCGCATGATAAAAGCAACACACACATTTGCAACATGCTAAAAAGTCATACATTTATTGCGGCGTAATCTTTCAAAGATCAGATCCTGGCTTATCACAAGCTGGAAGTTAAATACAGTAAAGTGAGCGTAGAGTTTACAACAACTGCTCCCCAGAAATAAGGAAAAAACGCAAAAGAGAAAAAAAAAGTATATTTTGTTTTCTGTCAATGTCGAGACAGTACGTAGCAACAGGAATCAGTGCTGGCAGCTGCTTATCTTATCCTTATTTTCTCACCTGCTTGTTGGATCGGATCCCCCTCAAACATCCCCCTCCACCACACCCCAATTCACCTTCCCTTCGGTTACCTGGTTGGCAACGTCGGCAGGCAGCCCGCGAATGAGCACCTTGCGTCGGTTACGGAATTGTCGGGCGCTTCTTTCTAGGCGACCCGCTATTTCGGTCGATTCCAAGGGCGGCAATATCTCTTCAGGGGCGTTGGCTGAGCCTGCATCTGGGCCTGGAAGCGACCCAGAAGAGGCGGCTGCCCCATCAACCACCCCACCAAAAGCCCCTATTGCCGCCATCTTGGGAAGCAACTGCCCCCTTCCACCTCCACCACCTCACAAGCTAACAACCAGCGGCAGAGGGAGGTGGGAAAGAATGGCGTCAGTCTCATACCAGCTCCCCCATTGGTCCTGGAGTTCCCCGCCCAACTCCCGGACAGCCGTTAGATGGGTTGTCCAATGAAAAGCTTGAGTGTGAATTAACCCTTCGCAGAACTGAGTAGAGTGCGGCACTCGATCCCGACTGGTCTGGAGGCATGTTCGCCGTTTAACGGATTTTGATTGAAATTTGGGCAGCAGCAAAAGGGGTCAGAGAAATAAAAGTGCGAGAGGATTGGGCGGAAGTGAAAAGGGAAACATAGCCACTCGTGTTTTGTGCATCATCGAAGTTGCCTGGAAGGTCAGCCGTATTCGTTTTTGCAGAAACACCGAGGCTCGTGATACTTTTGTGACTGCTGTTCGTTAACACGCAATAAGAGTATTAATTATGGGAAGGAATATAATAACACATCTTCGGTATATTAAGATATAGGGCTATTTCGAGGAAGCATGCCTATTTAATATATCGAATTATATAGAGTGGCATAAAAATCCGGATGCCGACTTGATGGCAGCAAAGAAAAAATATCTAGCGATCTCGATTTTTGCTGAAATTATAGGAGGTACCTCCCATCCATTACTCCTCATCAAATCACTAAGAATCCGGTTAGACTTGGAGAATGTAGCTTATCTGAACTTCGTTTCAATTTTTGCGTGATTATAGTTTTCAAGGTTTTTTAAATAACTTTGGACTCAGGAGGTACACTGATACTGAAAGTTAGATACTGTCATATATATCGCATTGTATCAAATATATATTTATATAAAATATCAGTTTGGGTTGATATAAGGTATTCTGAGCTAATCAGTTCACCTGGAGTTCTAGTTATAATGAATTCAGAAACAAATTGTTCAACCTTCTCCAAACCATTTTGTTCTCTGGTGGTATTACATTTAAGTTGATGATCTAGACTAGGCAAACATCAAATATATTTTTAATAGAAAAAGTTAAAACAGGATATTTGAGACCTTGATCAGCAGTTTCAGATAATCTGTTACAGATATCAGCATAGATAATAAAATAATTCCCAAATAACTAAACAATGAGATTGCCATGAGGCAAAGTAATAATTCAGGGTTGGTTGTTGGTATGTGTATGCATATGCATGCCTTTGAATCAGTCTCCATGCAGTTTTCTTGGCAATATTTGCAGAAGTGATTTCTCATTGCCTTCTTCCTTGGTTGAGAAAGTACTTGGCCCAAAGTAGTTCAGATGATTTTAAATGTTCAAAGCAGGACTAAACTCAAGCTTTTCCTTATTCCTGGTCCAGGTCCTCATCCAATAGACCAAACTAATGAGCTCTTGCTCTCAAAAACTTTCCCTGTATTGTTATAATATTAAAGTAATTGATGTCAAAGGAAGCACAATATCTCAGTATTACTTTCTAAAATTGATTACTCAAAACAGAAGTGGAATCATCAATGCATTCTTACACATCCCACCTCAGGAAGCATCTCCAGAAGGAAAAATGAGATATTATTAGAAACTGGTGAGATACTCAAGAGAACCAGCAAGGTTAGATGAATTTTGTTTTTCCCTCTCCCAATGGAGAATTTTCTCACAGAAGCTAGCAAGAACCATATCAAATGTCACCCATAAATATTTTAACTGTTCAGTACCAGTAACAAATCAATACTCATGAAGCAAATGTTAGTGTGTATAGCTTTTTAGATCCAAATTAAGTTTCTTTTTTTACACACTCCCCCCCTCCATACACACATACACTGACATCCAGCAGTTAGGCAAGAGGGATAAGCATAAAATTCAGCAGAATTTGCCCAAACATCTCATCTACGTCCTTGTAGTTCAAAACTGAAACACTATCTAACTAAACTAGGCAGATTTTGAAGGAACATGTAATATGCTTTGACTATGAACCATTCCGAAACCAGCACAGCCTTTTTTGCTTCAGAACATGAAACATTTTTTAAAACTTTATTCCAGGTATGAAACTAGCTGGCTCTTCTGAGAAACATATATTTGAAAGTGCAACTTGAAAGCATTTCTTCCTTAAAATAATCATTTTAACTTTTCCAGTACAAAGCAACATGTTTGGAGGGTACGCTGAGCATAAAAACACATTTTCTATTTCATGTTCACCCTAATTTTTTTTGTCATTCAATTTCTGCATTGCCTCATTGACAATAAGTAATTTGAATATGCTATTCAAACTTTGACAGCATTGTTGCCAAGCTTAGTATCTTTTTTCCACATCTTACCCCACTCCAAAAAGACTAGCTGAGTGACATTTCACAATAAAGTGAAGATATTATGTATGTTAAGTCACAACATAGATTAGAATTAGATGTTATTTTGGATGGACTGAAATTCAGTTTCAGATGAGTGGACAAGGTGGTAAAGGCATCAGGACCTTTTGAAGTTACAAACAAAGTAAGAAATAGCATCTGATTGCTTTTTCATAAAGTGACCCATTAATTGTAAATACATTCTTAAAGTATATGTATAAAGTATATGTTAAAGTATAACATATTTTAACTATATTCTAGAACTGAGATTTTGAAGAAGTACTCTGCAGCAATTTGAAAGATACATGATATTTACTTGAACAAAATATGAAAGATACTACCAGGATATTACAATATTCTAAGCTGCTACTAGTCTAGGACAAAATAGATTCCCATCACAGCAGGTTCCAATGTAGAACATTCATGCTATCTCCTCACACTTTCTGAATTCACACATGCACGCACACAGCAGCTTTAGAAACAGAAAAAACAAGAGTGACTGAGCTAAATTTGCCCATGCTTTTGTTGGGGGGATCCTTCTCCAAAATGTTCAGTGCAGTTCCAGATGCAAAAGGCACAATGCTGTGAAGTTTCTCAGTACACTATGTATGCCAAAGATAATTTCCTAAATAAGAATATGACATTATTCCATATTCCAAAGTTTAGAGCTGGCACTGCAATTTGTAGCTGTACCTCAAAATAGAGATAAAAGAATAACAGAATGAATTGGAAGGGGCTTTGCAGGGTCTTCCAGTCCAACTGCTTTAAAAGTTGTTTTTTTTTTTACATCAAAAGCAGTTTTTCATGCACTATAGGGGAGAGGAAAAGCTGTTCAATAAATATAAATTTAAGGCTGAAGTTGTATATACATATATTTAGCTCATTAAAATAAGTAAGGCTCACTTCCAAGAAAGCATACTATTCAGTTTCTTTAACCATTTACCTGTGCTAGAGATGGGGGGGGGGATAAACAAACTATAATTATCTTCTATGTGGAAGTCATAGGTAGTCCTTGATTTAACAATTCATTTAGTGACCCAAGTTAGAATGGCATGGAAAAAAGTGATTGAAGACCTTTTTTCACACTTACAACCATTGCAGCAACAGCATTGTCACATTATCAAATTTCAGATGCTTGGCAACTGACTCATATTTATGTGGCTACAGTGCCCTGGAGTCATGTGATCACCTTTTGCAACCTTCTGACAAGCAAAGTCAATGGGGAAACCACTTAAGAACCAAGTTACTAACTTAACTATTTCAGTGATTTACTTAACAATGGTAGCAAGAAAGGTATAAAACGGGGCAAATTCATTTAATAACTATCTCATTTAGCAACAGAACTTTTGGCCTCAATTTTGGTCATACGTGAAAGATTACCTGTTGTTTTCTTCCCTCTTCCATAAAAATTGCCAGTGCTCTCTCTGTATTCTTTAAATTAACTTGACAGGTATATTTGGCCCTCAAGCTAAAAACTACTCATGCAAAGTTCTATCTACCAGACCTGATTGTAAAATTGTGAAGACAAGCAAAAGGATATTTCTGTCTATTTGCCCTATTGTACCTAGGATTACCTTCACACTGCCAATTTCTTCAGCTACCTAAAATCACATGAGTTGGATGACCAAATAAATTGAATATATAAATCCTCAAATCATCCCCCAAAGTTTTCAAAATATGCACAAAGGTATTTTTTCTCATGTGTTACAAAAATAAGTTCCGATAAGAAAAGCTCAGCATTAAGTATCTTAAAATATTTTCTCTGTCTTTAGTTCTGAGCAAATGAGAATTGGAACCATTTATGGATACCAGTTAAACAAACCTTTGTCCGCTGAGCTGAAGGGAGAATCCAGGATGGGTAGTCTCTAGTCTCATAGCTCTGCAGACTGAGTTGAAAAACTGAGGACGCTCCCCCCCTGGTAACGGTCCTCAGTTCTTCACTCGGTCTCAGTGTGTTCAGACCACACTTAAAGGGCTCTGAATAGTTTACATTGTTGAAGAATCTTCACCTCCTGGATATAGATTTTTTTCTTTAGAAAGTCTTAGAGCAGGTTTGACATCTAGCCAACTAGCCAGTTTAGCCAAATTTGTTTTTCGCACCTTTTTTCCATTTGCACTTTTTTGATTGATTTTTTAAAACTTTATTTGCTGGTGGATTGGATTTTTGTAATTTGTTGGACGGATTGTGGTGGGTGGTGCCCAAGAGCCCATGTGGCCCAGGCTGGGGCGGGGAATCAGTGTCTTATTTAGATCGCTTTCTCCTGGTCCGTTCTTTTTTTAGTGTGTTAGCCGTGACAACCGTGAGGCGCTTCTGCCTCTTTTGGGCGTCAGTGTCCATTTCCGATGTTTAGGGACAATTCTATAGTTTACCTCCAGGATTGTCCCTTGGGGGGGGGGTATTTGCCATCTGGATTGAATCCTGACCCCCTCACCAGTCACCAGAGCACCATGGCAGCTGCCAGATGCTTGAGTCTGCCAGTTTGATTACGGTGCAGCCAGCACTCGTCTCCCAAGCCGCTAATCTGTCAGGGCTTGTTGCATTTTAAAGTGTCAGCCATTTCCCCCCCCCCTTTTTTTTTTCTTTGATCCTTGTTTTAAGTTGCAGCGCTGTGCTGAACTCACCACTTCTGGGTCACACTAGCCTCCTGAAGTGGTGGACAGCTGCTGTAGCCAAAGCAGCTTGCCTTAGACCAGAAAAAAAATTATTTTTATTTCCCCTTTTCTCTTTTTCTCTCTCTCTGTCAGTGACAGTTATTTTTGGCGGGCTCAAAATGGCAGCCAGGGGAGCTGATCAGGAATTATCAGCTCCTTAGCAGAGTAGAGAGAGAGCTGCAAGGGGATCAACTAAGCCCAGGTCTACTGGACTAAAGGCAGCAGCTAGGATCAGAGCTAGGGTCCTAGCCCCTAAAAGACCCACTGGGGCAGAGGATAGGCAGGCCAGGCGTAGGCAGAAAGCCCTAGGTAAAGTTTGATAAGGCTGTGAGAGATTCCAAGATGGTGGAGAGCAGAGCCATCTCTCCTCTGATTCCACAAGAGGGCAAGCAGCAACACCAGCTGACAGATAGACAATATTTGACTGCCTGGTCTCTTGGTGGCTCAAGTAGGATTTGCAGGAAAACCTCCAAATCAGAGCAGAAGCCGCTCATAATGTTTCTGAGCCATCACAAGGATTTTTGATTGCTGACCAGGAAGCCAAGCCTCCAGCGGAACCAGAGCTGTGCCTGAGGCCATCTTTACCCACACAGCAGCTGGATTGTGGCCTGAGGAAACCCAAATGCAAGAGATGCCATCTTTCACAAGAACCTGGATCTCCCAAACAATTAGACAAGAATTTCAGGCAGAAGTCAACCAGCTGCGCCAGCTGTCTTGTTTGGACGTTAACAGAGGCATTCTTCAGTGGCATGGCCAGGCTTCAGCAGAGCAGCTGATATACCACAGAGATCGTTCTGCATCTCCATCGGAAAGAAGCCAGTCTTACGTCTCCGAAAGGGACCTCCCTCCAGAGAGGAACTTTTCAGACGAGGAGTTGGCGGTAGCAGGTCCCCTCTCCTTTAAGGACCTTTTCCAGCCGGCTTTCTTCAAGACTCCACTGGTTAAGAGTACAGCCCATGTTATAGGACACGGTTACCTGGGATCTTCCCCCAGAGGGAGAGGATCAGGAAGATTACCTATTCACTGAAAGTACATCATTGGTGGACGCTGTGCCTATGCCCCAGATGTTTTTGAATGTGATTAAGACAGTGGGAGTCCCTTGCAGTGTACACTTGCCCCAGTGGATCTGAGTCTACCTTATTTAATGTGGACAAAGACCTTTTGGACATTATTGAAGTGCCAAAGGTAGAGTCCAGTGGTGGCCCTAGCATCCTCATTGGTCATCCCACCTGACACTGAGGACATTTTAAAGGCAGAGGACCGGAAGGAGATGGTGCTCCGCAGAGCTAATCAAGCTGATGCCTGGGCCATCAGCGCATCCATGACTGCGTCTTTCTTCACACAGGCCTCCTTGTGGTGGCTGAGGCAGTTGCAGGGCAAAATTCCACCTGAGGACTTCAGAGTGCATCAGGACCTGAATAAGATAATAGCCACAGCTCAATTGACCGCTGATGCCACCCTCACATCAGCCAAATTTTCTTCCAGAGCCATGTCCTCATCTGTAACAGTATGTAGGCTCCTCTGGCTAAGAAATTGGCAGATGGACACCAGAAACAAATGGAAGCTAGTGTCAGCTCCCTTTAAGGGAGAGAGGCTTTTTGGGGAGGCCCTGGATCCCTTTTTAACGGAGACCGGGGACAAGCGAAAGTTCCTGCCCTCCTAGGGGAGGCGTTTTGATTACAGGTCTCCACCCTATTACAGGAAGCCCTCCTTTAAACGGGGAAACTGGGGTAGGCTTTCCCCATCAAAATAGGCCCTTCTTCCACAGATCCTTGTCTCAGGCCGATAGACCGGCCTTTGCTGCCAGAGTGCATCAGAGGCAAGAAGGCAAGAGGTCTTTTCAGGGTTCCAACAGACCTTTTAGACGCAACAAGTGACGCCCTAGCCACTTTTCCCATAGGGGATCATTTGGGTCTATTCTGGCAGAGGTGGGAACAGACCACGACGGACGCTTGGATCCTGACAACCTTACGGTCAGGTCTCTCCCTGGAGTTTCTTTCCTTCCCCACCCCCAGAGCCTTTGGGTGTTGCCCCATCTCCAGGAACCCCTTAAAGAAGGATCTCATGGAATCAGCGATTCACCATCTGCTGGACATTTGAGCCATCCAGCTGGTTCCTGGAGACCAGGAGAGACAGGGGTTTTATTCTATTTTGTTGAATAAAAGGCCTCGGGGTGGTGGCGGCAAGCAATCCTCAACTTGAAAAGGCTCAGCAGGAATCTAATTTACCTCAGGTTCAAGATGCACTCCATCCTAGAGGGGATCTGGGAGGGAGACTTTTTGGCCTTGATAGACCTAATGGAGGCCTACCTCCATGTACCAATCCATCCCAACCATTGCCAGTTCCTGAGGTTTTGCTATGGCAGCCACAATTTTCAATACAGAGCTCTCCCGTTTGGCCTGTCATCAGCCCCACAGATATTTACCAAGCTCCTGGCAGTTGTAGCAGCATACCTCAGGTCTTTACCCATAAGGATCCAGTGCTATCTAGACGACTTCCTGATAGCATCCTCTTCCAGGCCCCAGGTGGAGGAGGATCTGATGTCTACAATAAGGATACTTCAAGAGCACGGGTTTTCGATAAACTTGGACACATGCCACCTAGTCCCATCGACTCACCTCTTGCATTTGGGGGCTATCATAGACACTTTGGCAGGTCAGGTCTTCCTCTCACAGGAGCATCGAGACAGCATAAGGGATACCACATCACAGATCTTGTCCTCCAGAGGCCCCTATCATCTTGCTGTCTCAACTTCTCAGCAAGATGATATCGTGCATCGACATCATCCCACGGGCCCGTTTCCATGCCTGAACCCTGCAGTGGTTCCTGCTCCCCTATCAGAGGGCGGGCAGGGGTGACTCAGCAAAGAGGGTTCGTGTCCCCTTGCTGGTTCTTTGCTCTCTCCATAGTGGCAGTCCCAGGCCATTGATCAGGGATGTTTGTACAGGGAGCCCCAGAGGATTACCATCACCACCAATGCCAGTCTGTATGGTTGGGGGGCCCACCTGGGAGTCCAGGCTACCTAGGGGAGGTGGTCACGGGAGGAGCTCACCCACAACATAAATTGGCTAGAGCTGAGGGCTGCCCACTTAGCTCTCAAGGATCTAAGGCAGCATGTGGTGGGGAGACATGTACTTCTCCTCACGGACAATATGGCCACCAAATCATAAATCGGGGGCACTCGCTCCAGAACCCTGATGCAGGAGGCAATTCAATTGTGCAGGTGGGTGGAGAAACACCTGTTGTCCCTACAAGCAGAACACATCTCGGGAGTTTCCAATGTGCAGGCAGACTGGTTGAGTAGGGCCACGATCAACCAGTCGGAATGGCGACTGCATTCCAGTCTGTTCCAGATGACGGAACGGTTCGGCCGTCTGATTCTGGACCTCTTTGCATCTCCAGAGAACTCGCATCTCCCGAGGTACTTTGCATGGTTTCCAGCATCGGGAACAGAAAGAGTCAACAGTCTCCAGTGCAGGTGGCCCCAGGGACTATTGTATGCCTCCCTCCCCCTTCCCGATTCCAGGGACAATCAGAAAGGTACTGAGAGGGAGGAGGTTCTGTTGGTAGCCCCTTACTGGCCCAGGTGTCCATGATTCACCAGCCTGGTAGGCCTCTCAGTTGCCAGACCCTGGAGAATTCCCCAGCACAAGATCTCCCTCAGCCAGGGCCCAATCGAGCATCCAGATCCAGCTTGGTTCCGATTGACCGTCTGGCGCTTGAGCGGGAGCTTCTAAAATGGAAGAAGTTTTCCAGAAGAGTCATCCAAACCATCCAGCTGGACAGACCTTCCATGACCAGGATATATGACACAATTGAAGATTTTCTGCGGTTAGTGTGCCAGTCACCAATTGGAACCCACTGCTGTTTTTGTTACAAATGTGTTAGAGTTCCCGCAGGACGGTTTGGACAGAGGCCTCGCCCCCAATATCTTGGAGACAGGTGGCCGCTTTCGCCTCGGTGCTTTCATTCAAGGACTCAACCATTCTGGCCTAACGCCCCAGGGCCTTAGGAGAGTCACGAATTTGAAGCCACCGGTGGTCCACCATTACCCCACCTGGGACTTACCTAAGGTCCTGCAGGCACTGACTGCTCCTCCATTTGAACCTTTGCGTGAAGTCAGCCTTTGTCTACTCATGTGCAAGGTGTCATTCTTAGTGGCCATTACTTCGGCCAAGCGTATCTCAGAGGTGGTGGCCTTATCCATCAGAAAGGACCTTTGCATTTTTCATGCAGACAGGATGGTTCTGCGGCTGGACCCTACCTTTCTGCCCAAGGTGAACTCCTTATTCCATCGTTCACAGGAGTTGATTTTGCCTGACTTCTGTCCAGGGCCTACCCATGCACTGGAAAGAAAATGGCACACCTTGGACATTAGGAGGGCCCTCTGTATTTACATCAAACGAACCTCTTCCTTTAGGGAGACTGAAGTCCTGTTCGTTTCCTTTCAGATGTTAATTTTGGGTCTCAGGGTGACACCTTTCACTGTGGGATACTGGCTCAGAGCCTGTATTGCTAAAGCCTATGAGTTACAGGCTCTTCTTGTGCCCAGGAGAATCACTGCACACTCAAACCAGGAGTGCGGCGACCACTGCAGCCTGGGCAATGCAGGCATCAGTTCGAGACATTTGTAGAGCAGCAACATGGTCATCTGTGACCCCATTCATAAGACATTATAGAATTGACTCCTTTGCCTTGGCAGAGGCGTCCTTTGGAAGATGAGTCCTGCAGGGCATTCATGTAGAGGGGACCTCCAACCAGTCCAGTTCCCACCAGTAGGACAGCCATTAGCCAGCTTTGGTATGTCCCATCCTGGATTCTCCCTTTGGCTCAGTGGAGAAGGGGCGTTGGTCCTACCTGACACACCTCTTCTCAGGGAGCTGAAGGGAGAATCCAGTCCCACCTTGTATTCTGCCTGGTCAGCATAAGGAGAAAATGTTTTTTTGTATCATCAAGTAAACTACCATGTTGGCAAAGTTAATAAACTGTTTTACATCACCTTGCTTGTTGTTGTTGTTGTTAGTCACAAAGTCGTGTCTGACCCATCGCAACCCCATGGACAATGTTCCTCCAGGCCTTCCTATCCTCTACCATCCCCCAAGTCCATTTAAGCTCAAGCCGACTGCTTCAGTGACCCCATCCAGCCATCTCATTCCTGTTGTCCCCTTCTTCTTTTGCCCTCAATTGTTCCCAGCATTAGGCTCTTCTCCAGTGAGTCCTTGCTTCTCATTAGGTGGCCAAAATATTTTGAGTTTCATCTTCAGGATCTGGCCTTCTAAAAAGCAGTCAGGGTTATCTCCTCTAGGACTGACGGGTTTGATTACCTTGCAGTCCAAGGGACTTGTAGGAGTCTTCTCCAGCACCATAGTTCAAAGGCCTCAATTCTTTGACGTTCAGCCTTCCTTATTGTCCAATTTTCACATCCATACATTGCAACTGGGAAAACCACAGTCTTGACTATAAACACGCTTGTTGACAGGGTGATGTCTCTGCTTTTTAGTATGCTGTCTAGATTTGCCATAGCTTTCCTCCCCAGAAGCAAGCGTCTTTTAATTTCTTGGTTGCAGTCCCCATCTGCGGTGATCTTGGAGCCCCGTAAAATAAAATCTGTCACTACCTTCATTTCTTCTGTATCTATTTGCCAGGAATTGAGAGGCCGGATGCCATGATCTTAGTTTTCTTAATGTTGAGTTTCAAGCCAACTTTTGCACTTTCTTTCTTCACCCACATCAAGAGGCTCTTTAGTTCCTCTTCACTTTCTGCCATTAGAGAGGTATCATCTGCATATCTGAGGTTGTTGATATTTCTCCTGGCACTTAATTCCAATTTGTAATTCATCTAGCCCCATCTTTCTCATGATGTGCTCTGCATATAAGTTAAACAGGCAGGGCAACAGTATACAGTCTTGCCAAACTCCTTTCTCAATTTTGAACCAATCAATGGTTCCGTGTCCAGTTCTCACTGTTGCTTCTTGACCCGCATATAGGTTTCTCAATAGACAAATAAGATGGTCTGGTACACCCATTTCTTTAAGAACTTGTCACAATTTGTTATGATCCACACAATCAAAGGCTTTAGCATAGTGAATGAAACAGAAGTAGATGTTTTTCTGGAATTCCCTAGCTTTCTCCATGATCCAGCGTATGTTGGCAATTTGATCTCTAGTTCCTCTGCCTCTTTGAAATCCTGCCTATACTTCTGGTAGTTCTCAGTCCACATGCTATTGGAGCCTAGCTTGAAAGGTTTTGAGCATACCTTTGCTAGCATGTGAAATGAGTGCAATGGTGTGATAGTTTGAACATTCTTTGGCATTGCCCTTCTATGGAATTGGAATGTAAACTGACCTTTTCCAATCCTGTGCCATTTTCCAAATTTGCTGGCAAATTGAGTGTAGCACTTTTACTGCATCATCTTTTTAAGATTTTGAATAGCTCAGTGGGAATATTGTCACCTCCACTAACTTTGTTGTTGCTCAGATTTCTTAAGGCCCATCTGAGTTCACATTTCAGGATATCTGGCTCAAAGTCAGTGATCACCCCATTGTGGTTATCAGGGATGTTAAGCTTGTTCTTGTATAGTTCTTCTGTGTAATTTTGCCACCTCTTCTTGATCTCTTCTGCCTCTGTTAGGTCCCTGCCATTTTGGTCCTTTATCATGACCATCTTTGCATGAAACATTCCCTTCATAACTCCAATTTTCTTGAAGAGATCTCTGGTCCTCCCTATTCTATTGTTTTCTTCTATTTCTTTGCACTGTTCATTTAAGAAGGTATTCTTATCTCTGCTAGCTATTCTCTGAAATTCTGTATTCAATTGAGTGTATCTTTCTCTTTCTCCCTTGCCTTTCACTTCCCTTCTTTCCTCAGCTATTTGTAAAGCTTCCTCAGACAGCCATTTTGCTTTCTTGCACTTATTTTTCTTTGGGATGGTTTTAATTGCTACCTCTTGTACAACCTTGCGAACCTCCATCCCTAGTCTTCAGGCACTCTATCATATCTAATTCCTTAAATCTATTTGCCATTCTACTGTATATTCATCAGGGATGTTCATCAGGGTTCATACCTGTGTGGCCTAGTGCTTTTCCCTATTTTCTTCAATTGAAGCCTAAATTTTGCAGTGAGAAGCTCAGATCTGAGCCAGTCAGCTCCTGGTCTTGTTTTTACTGACTTTATAGAGCTTCTCCATCTTTGGCTGCAGAGCACATAGTCAATCCGATTTCTATGTTGACTGTCTGGTAATATCCATGTGTAGTCATCTCTTAGGTTGTTGGAAAAGAGTGTTTGCCATGATTATTCATATTCTCTTGATAAAATTCTACCAACCTGTGCCCGGCTTCATTTTGTACTCCAAGGCCAAACTTGCCTGTTATTCCAGTTATCTTTTGGCTTCCTTCTTTAGCATTCCAAGCCCCCATGATGACAAGGACATCATTTTTTGGTGTTAATTCTAGAAAATGTTATAGGGCTTCATAGAACTGGTCAACTTCATCCTCTTCAGCACCAGTGGTTGGGGAATAGACTTGGATTACTATGATGTTGAATGGATTCAAACGGAGATCATTCTTTCATTTTGGGGATTGTATCCCAATACCCTGCTTGTTATAATCACATAAATACTTTATTCTGACATTCTTTAGAAATGAAGAGCTATATGGAAGTCAATGTGACTATGACTAGAATCTCTCCTATAAGGCAACAAGACTGCTCTAAAGTGATACAGGTGAGACAGGCTCATCAATGTTCTGCAATCTCAGATTGATAAAACATGGCAAAAATCAACCCCCACTTACAAAAAGCCAGGAAACCAGAAATACGTTAGCAAGAAATCAATGCTAAAAGCATTGGGTGTATTGACTGCAATGCATCAAGATTTATATCATCTAGAGCAGGGGTGTCAAACTCGCTGGATCATGTTTCCATCATGTGACAATTCGCAACATTTTTCACCTTCATGGAGCTGGGGTGGGCATAATTGTGTGTGTCATATCTGGCCCACAGGCCGCCAGTTTAATACCCCTGACCTAGAGCCTGCAGTTTCACTTCCAACAAATTCTGATACACAACAATGAAAGACGAACTTCATTTGAAAGATAATATGGGGAGAACAACCTGAAGATCCACAATGAAAACAATTGTTCCAATTACTTAGGAAGCAAAATTATAGTACAACAGGGAAGAGAAATCACAATTGTTCTGAGGTTATATAGCAGCTAGTTTTTTTTCCCCAGGATGTGGGATTACCAGCTCAGGCCACCTTTATTTTGCTACATAAAGCTTATATGTCAGAAGGTAGCAACTAGTTAGTGACCAAAAGGCATTTCTTGTCTTCATTTTCAATATTATTTAAGGCCTATAGTTTCTTTCCACCTCTCTTTAAATTCAAAGTTTTTGATTGACAAACATCTGGGGATTGGTTATTTCAAACCACTAATGGTTTGGGAAATGATTTTCAGCCCAAAAAAAGATACAATTGTTTTATATCATTTTTTTAAAAAGATTCTTGATTCATCCATCTGGGAGACAGTAAGGATTGCTCTTTGGGAACGAAAATCTCTGGAAACAGACATTATCAGATATTTACTTCTCCAGCATTGAGTCAATTAAGGGTGCTTCTGACTTCACATAGGCAGATGAATGACCCTTATCAAGCAGATGTGCAAATAATGCTATGGGTGATAAAGAGATGTAAAAAGAGTGATTGAGGAATAAATGCCAGGTGAGAAAAATGTATTTCCTTGTAAAGATGCTGCAAATAAAGGCCTGATGCCTTTCTGTTTGGTAAACAGCTCTATGTGATACAACAGGTTTTTCAAATAGCAAGTCAAAATATTGCATTCCATTTTCAGGGTTCCTTGAATTACAGATTCATACTCTGCATCGGATCATAAACTCAAGAGTCCATTAAATGCATTAGATACCAACTTCTTTTCCTATACCAGAACATCTCATAATGAGACTTTACAAATGACTTGCATCCCAGCTGGATGTAACAAAGGACAAAGTTTCGCAAGCAGCTTCTGCCTTTCAGTTAGACAAAGAACTTGGATGGGCTTTTCCTTATGCCCCATCACATTTGATAAGTGCAAAAAAAAATCCAGACAATGCAGGGACACTGCGCAGAACAGAAAAAGTCAGAATCCAAGATCACTGTCACTTGGAAGCAACTTTCATGGCACTGTGGCTTTCCAGACATGTAAGCACTAGGACATAGAGTGCAAATAAGACTTTGGTCTTTGGTACAAAATATCTTCATTCTCATCAACACACACTGAAAACTGAAGGGGCCTGGGTCTTGTACTTTTCATGGAAGGCTTTGAGAATGGGCCCTAGGTTTGTAAAAGCTGGACGGAATGAAGCTTCAGATTCCCAACAGTTTTTCATCAGACGATAAATCTGTGGGAAAAGGGACAGATTTAGAAAACAAAAAAGCACAAAAAGAAAGAGAGAGAAAAGGAGAGGGGAGGGGAGGGGAGGGGAGGAGAGGAGAGGAGAGGAAAGGAGAGGAGAGGAGAGGAAAGGAAAGGAAAGGAAAGGAGAGAGAGAGAGAGAGAAAGAATGGAAGGGAAAAGAAAGAAAGAAAGAAAGAAAGAAAGAAAGAAAGAAAGAAAGAAGAAAGAAAGAAAGAAAGAAAGAAAGAAAGAAAGAAAGAAAGAAAGAAAGAAAGAAAATTGTCCAATACTTATGTGGCATTGCTCTACTGGTAAACCTAACCAGCTCCCCTCCCATAAACTTGTTTTCTAGATTCCAAGCTAGCTAAAAAAAAAAGGAAAATCACAGATCAATATGTGACAGTGGAGACACTCTCGGAGTTACACTGTTCTGCAGTTTCTGCTCTAAAAACCACCACTAATGGATACATTAGTAATCACTGAGATATTTGATGTCTCTTAAACTTCCAAATCAGATTATTTGAAGTATCAACTGCTCTAGAATACAAAGACTATGCTTTCTAATCAAACCTAATATAGCCGTGCCTATATATTTACACATTTGTTTATAGTAAATTGAGATATATTTAACATGAAGCCTTTAACCCTTAGAAATTATTTTAATTTATATCAGGAAGCATCGTCAAATTACAGTAAACTATCTGAAGGAGTGGGAATATGTTCAGACATTGGCTAATATTATAAATTATTGGAAAATGTTTGCCCTAATGTTTGTGAAGAAATATGAATTTAAGAATAGAGTGCAATATCATTTATCTGAGATTAAGACCCACTGAATCATGGGATTTCTAAATAGGTGGGCACAGAATTGCACAATAAGTAATGCAGCATTATTTGTGGAATCTAAAAAGATTGTAGCAAGGGTATTTATGGAATACTTATAACATGCTTTTAATGTATCACAGACTTTTCCTTTGCTTACTACTATATATCATTATCTTCTAAAATGTATCCCTGGCACTAGCAACTCATCTTTTATCCATTTAAATATTAATTAACTGGGCCTTGGTGGTGCAGGCTGTTAATCATCTAGCACTTAGTGCAAGCTGCCTGCAATTAGTGCAGGTTCGAATCCCACCAGGCTCAAGGTTGACTCAGCCTTCCATCCTCTCGGGGTAGGTAAATTGAGGACCCAAGATTGTTGGGGGCAATAAGCTGACTTTGTAAAAATGCCGCTTGAGGGGGCCAAAAAGCCCTAGTAATAAGCAGGCATATACAATGGAATGAAGGCTATTGCTGAGCACCTAGCATGGTGCTCCATAAACTGTAAGCCGCCCTGAGTCTCCGGAGAAGGGCGGCATATAAATGTAATTAAAAAAAAAAAAAAATTAACAATTCTGATATCTAGCTATCAGACATGAATTTGCATTGCTTACTGTTGGTTCTTTTGACTATTTAAGCTTAGAATGGGAAGTATCTTGAGAGTAATCCTTGATTCCATAATTTTCAATAATATACTGTTTTCTATACCTTTAGGAGATATTACAAAGATGAGCAACATAGTTATCTTAATTTTGTTTGGGAGCTCTGGATGCAGCAAAATGTCAAGATCCCCAGACTACAATTTCTACAACAAAAAGACAATCAAAGGCAAAGGAGCACAGACTCACCTCACAAGGGCAGTCTTTTGGACTGGGCAGTCTTTCCCCTCTGTCCAACAACTCAATAAGCCGCAGCACTGTCATTTGACCCTGAGTCATTCCAATCATTTCAATAAATCTCTAAAGCAATATGGGAAAATCAGTCAGTGTTTTCATTAGGTAACATGAAGATGGCACATGCCAAAAGATCCTTTGTTCAAAAAACTTTACAATGAACCTGTACACATTTTTATCTCAGAGGCAACAGATGTTTGAGAAAAATCATTTCAGAAATATAATTATATTCTAAACATACTGAATGATGGTGCATTCAGTCAGTCAGGAGGATCTGAAAACATACTAAAATAATATTGCATCATGCTACACCATTCCTGTAAATCATGATAACTGAACAATATATGCAATAGCATTGTGTGATCCTATTAGTCCCTAGGCCAGCATGACTTCAACTTCCCTAGGTAACTGACTATAACTCAATGAGTAGTCAACATAGTCAACACAACAAGTAGTTGTACTACATCTACACTGATGGTACATACTGATGGTACTACATCTACATGGAGGAAAGTAAGCAGTGAAGTACCACAAGGTTCTATCTTAGGCCCAATACTCTTCAGTATCTTCATAAATGACTTTGATGAGGGAATAAAAGGAGAACTCATTAAATTTGCAGATGATATTACACTGGCAAGGAATAGCCAATACCCCATAGGACAAGTTCAGGATCCAAAAACATCTTGACAGACTTGGACAATGGACCCTAACCAACAAAATGAAATTTAATGTGGTGAAAAGCAAGGTTTTACACTTTGTCAGGAAAAACCAAAGGTACAAGTATAGATTAGGCAAAACCTGGCTCAAAAACAGTAACTGTGAGAGGGACTTTGGAGTCCTAGTATATAATCACTTAAACATGGCCCAGCAATGTGCAGCAGCAGCCAAAAATGCTAATATAAGTCTTGATTGAATACAGAGGCATAAAATCAAAATCATTTGAAGTATTACTACCGCTTTATAAAGCCTTTGGTAAGGCCACACCTGGAATACTGCAACCAGTTTTGGTTATCGTATTACAAAACAGATGTTAAGACTTTGGAAAAAGTACAAAGAAGAGCAAGTAAGATGATTAAAGGCCTGGAAACACATGAAGAACGGTTACAAGATTTGGGTTTGGCTAGTCTAGAGAAAAGAAGGATTAGGGGTGACATGATAGCAGCATTCTAGTATTTGAGGGGCTGCCACAAAGAGGAGGGAGTCCATTTATTTTCCAAAGCACCAGAGGGCAGGACAAGAAACAATGGATGGAAACTAATTAAGGAGAGAAGCAATTTGGAATGAAGGAGAAACTTCCAACAGCGAGGACAATTAACCAGTGGAACAGCTTGCCTTCAGAAGTTATGGATGCTTCATCACTGGAAGTTTTTAAGAAGTTTTAAACTAGACCATCACTTGTCTGAAATGGTATAGGGTTTCCTGCTTGAGCATGCGGGTGGACTAGAAGACCTCCAAGGTCTTTTCCAGCTCTATTCTGATTCAACTAAAGATAATTAAATCTAACCAACATCCTAGGAAAGAAAACTACCATTAAAACGGCACAGACAGTCCTCTGAAGTACAGACATAGTAATAAGCAACTTTTGGGAGCCAGGAATATATATAGAATTTTGAATGCATGTGGTGGGTGCATTTATAAAATGGCTACCGGAGCAGCCTACCCAGGTACAAACATCCAATTATCAGAAACCTATTAAGCTCTCAAAATGTTATCTACAATTCCAATAAGGTTTAAAGATACCACAGTTAAATATAATATTAGAATCCAATGCTTTGCTTTATTTTTTATTCTTTTTTTTAATCAGAAGGAGCTTATGGGTATCCAGGAAGGAGCCAGAGAACATGGGCACTATGCTATCTATGCTGAGTCACCTAAATGCATTCAAGCAACCGTTATACTGAATGTTTTGAGGTGGTCCTAGGGCTACAATAAAGAATATCAGAATAATTGAGTTGGAAGGGAGCTTGCTGGTCTTCTAGTCCAACTCCTTGCTCAGATTGGAAACCCTATACTATTTCAGACAAATGGTTGTCTGATCTCTTCTTAAAAACTTCCAGTATTGGAGTATCCACAATTTCTGGAGACAAGTCGTTCCACTGATTAATTGTTCAAATTGTCAGGAAATTTCTCTTAAGTCCTAGGTTGCTTCTCTCCTTGATTAGTTTCCACCCATGGCTTCTTGTCCTGCCTTCAGGTACTTTGGAGAATAGACTGACTCCCTCTTCTTTGTGGCAGCCCCTTAGACATTGGAACACTGCTATCATATCATCGTAATCCTTCTTGTCATTAAACTAGACATACCCAATTCTTGCAACGATTCTTCATAGCTGCTGTGGCTTGTTGCTGCTAAGTACATGTTATGAATATTACTTTTACTCACTTGTGGAGGGCTCTGACTTGAATCACACCGTGTCAACAGTTCATATAAAGTCACTCCAAAAGACCAGACATCAGAAGCATAATAGAATTTACATTCCTTAAGGCATTCCACAGCATACCTATATAAATAGCAATAAAGAGCTGACAAACTACATCTTAATTAATTCATCTAGCTCCTTTTACAGTAGTCTTTTGCTGTAAAAGACTGCTCCTTTGAACAGCAGTCAAATGGCTTTGAAAATTGCCAAACGGGGCATTTACAACTCACTTTTAAGATACTGTAAGACTGCAATCCTTCTTTTCCAAAGCAGTCTTCTATATAAAAGCATGCAGTTATCATCATTCACTCTAATTATTGAAAACAAGATACAATGATCCACTGCTTCCAGGAAAGTTGGGAATGTTATCCCCTTCAACTTCCACAAAAGAGTATCAGAATTAAACTACACTAAATTGTTTGAAATCTTCATTTTAGATTTTACCTTTTCTCTCTCGGCACTTAGACAGGAAAATACTGTTTTAAGACTACTACCTTTTCTCCATGATCATGATTAAGATCTTGCTTTCCACATGATATAATGTCTGTATGAATGAGTTATAGTGCAGTCAGTTCTCTCAAGTATCAAAAATCCATAAAATAGTGCAATTGTTTACATACCAGAAGACGGGGCTGTCTCCATCTTCACAGACACGATAATATTCATGTCCTTCGGGGATGGCTTTGGCAAGACCAAAGTCTCCAATCTTTACTACATTCTCATTCTCTAGGAGCACATTTCTAGCTGCTAGGTCTCTATGGATATAGTGCAAGGAGTGGAGATAAGCCATTCCCTGCAGAGAAAATAGAGCCACCTTATATTCTTCAATCAGATGCCAAAGCAATCAGTAACTATGTCTATACCCAAAGATAGAACTGGTAATCCTGAATTTCATGTATCCTATTCCTTTTATAAAAATAAAATATTTTCCCAGCATTAAAGAATAATTATGTAAACAATTCATTTTGCTTTATCTATTGGAACTATGACCCAAGAAAAAGGCATTCCCTCAGTCGAGAACCACACAAATGTTGTATCCAACACTGACAAGACTTTACCTCACAAATCTGTTGGGCAAAGAGGAGAATGTGGGCTAAGCTGACATTGTGCTTGGGAAGATAATCCCTCAGACTTCCCAGTGGCACATATTCCATGATAAGCTGTACAATCTTTTCTCCTGGAATTGAAAAATGCAAGAAATATTAGCTAAAAAAAATATCATTGGTTCCCCTATTTTTTTTTTGTCTTTAAAACACCTGGTTTAAACCGTGCAGATCACATTTGATCATCAGTATCTTTTGGGCAGTTCATCAGGCCTACTTGCAATATTTATTCCCCCCCCCCCACTGATTCTGCATACTTTCTGTTGCCACATTACTACCAAATATACCCGACATTCTAGAGAATCTATAATAATTTGGCAGATTCAGCAATTGTCTTTCTGAGATACTTGTCTTCAAGCTATTAGTAGAGAAGAAACAATGGAATAGACTGGTTGAAGGAGAAACTGTAAGGGTGAAAAAAATGGTTGAATAAATGGGCAGAAAGTGTAGTATGCAGGTACAGGATATATTGTCTGCTCATATGGGAATGAAACCTAAACATGTTGCCCAATATGCAAGTTAAAATTATAGGGGCTATTTCAAAAATCATGCCCATGATAAAGCTAGGATACAAACTGGGAGCTCTTGGGACAGGTTCTGTAAGTAGCATGCTTATGCTAAGCTATCCACCATCTTGCTCCTGCAGGAGCTACTCAGCAGATTCCATACCTTGCTCACTGCAGCAGCCTTTGTATTTTACAATATTCTCATGGTAGAGTGTCTTCAAGATCTCAATCTCCTTTTTCCAACTAGTCAAGAGCTGCTGGCTGCAACCTGATTTCAATGACTTCACTGCTACCATCTCACCAGTGCCATCATTGGCAGGATCATAACAATACAGGCTCACTTTACCAAAGTGCCCCTAATAGAATGAGAGGGAGAAAGAAACAAGGTAAGGATTTTGAATTTCAAAAGACAAATGCCAAACTATATTTCTTTGGGAACATTTGCTGCAACTGTCAGGATGTACAGAACAGCTTTTGGAAGGAACTAATTTTAATCATCTCAGAACAATCCCTTGCTACATACAAGTCAAGGAATATTTCACTCAGTTGTTATGCTGTGAAAAGAAAACACTCACTTTCACTCACAATCAAGTCTAAATAATATTTCTTTTTCTCCATTCTTGAATCTTTCTATGACTGAAGTTAATCTCTGTTTGTGATCCTATTTCATAGTTCATGTGGCTGATACATAAGCAAAATAGGTTCAATCAGCAAAGTAAGATCATTATTTGACACTGGCAAAACTATGGAGCAAATATTGAATTTAAGCCAATTGGATATTGAATTGAAGCCAATATCCATTCAACAATTGGATATGTTGAACGGATATGTTGACTTGTTAAAAATGAAAATATAGTTTCATATTTAACTCAATACAGGTTGATAATTTTGGAAACTACAATTTGGCGTGATAAGTAAAATAATAAAATTATGTTTTGTAATTAACAAATAAGAAAAACAAAAGCCATGATTTGTAGTAGGTTTATGAACTATAGATCTGTTTCATAACCAATGAACCCTTCATTGAGCCCTGTAATATATAATCATAGTAAAACCTCATTTTAACAGATTAAGTGTTGGTGGGAAGTGTCTATTATGCTTCAGAAATCAATAAAGCAGAGGATATACAATTGTGATAATACAAATGGCACCAATTTCATCTTTGTTTCATTAGTGTAATGATACTAATATAAGGACCCAGACACTAGTGTGAAAATTGTTGAGGGCAATATGCTGACTCTGTAAAACTGCTTAAAGAGGGCTGTAAAGCATTTTATGAAGTAGTATATAAGTCTAAGTGCTATTGCTATTATTACATAAATGGAAAAAATGGATGCAAATGATATAATTTGGAACATTCACAACTACATCCTTTTGTATACTATGGCATTATTTGCATACACATAATGTAAATTACAATCTGACCCATTGCATGCAAAGTTCATAGGTCTGAGATCTGTACAATTGAATTTCATTGAACTGAACTAGACAAAAAAGTATTAAGCACCCAAGAAGCACTAAATCATGTCTTTCTAGAGTGCTGGAAAATAAAACTGTGTTTGTTTCTAAAAAAGATGATCACTAATGGTATCATCAGTGTTACAGATTGCATCTCTTTTGACTGATATGATGAGAATATTTAGGAACTCACACTCTATCCTGCATGTGACGGGATAGTAGACTGTATCTGCCAATCAAATAAAGAAAAAAATGCCTTATATTTGGTTTTAATATGGGATTGGAGCTGAAATCAAAGAACCCTAAATATGTACATTTGTAAATTTATAGCATTATTCTTAATATTTGCTTAATATTACACTGATACAGTTGTAACTGACACTGAGCATAATTCCACGTCCCTGTTATATATTCACTGAATATATCTTTGTTTTATTGCTTAGAAGATGGGAAACTATATTTGTTTCTTAAAATGAAGGTATGCAAGACATTTGATCCTCAAAATACCGATAGAAAAAGTTAATTGCAGGAACAAATTTTAAAAAATCACAAAGGGAATCATGTTTCAGTTCTTACTTTTTAAGAATGGAGGAAGAAAATAAGTTGTTATTCCTAACAAAGGCAATTTACCTCACCCAGATCTCGAATCTTTTTCAGGTAGCGCTTCTGAAAGACAGTAGGATCTGATACAGGGAACGCAGGATTCACAGAGCTAATGTCAAGAGGATCTGGAAAACAAGAAGAAAGATGTAGCAGATATACAATGGCTAGAAGGGAAGAAACTTACAAAGCATTCTCAGGAAGCCTACAGCATACAGATCAGAAGAGGCTTTTATTGGAGTTTAGTACTGAAGGATTTTTCTAATTTTCTAATTTCTAATTCTACTTCATAATTTTCTATTCTCTCTGACCCAAACAAATTTCTAGATTAGACTAAACATTGTACAATCTCTTTCTTCTAGTTTTTACTGTTAGGGCTAACATTTATTTTCTCTCTCGCTGGTATTGCAATTTAAGCAGTTGTAATCAGGCCACAAATTGAATGTCTGCTTAACCTCATAGCATCTTAATTGAGCCTGCCTCAAGGTTGTCCTCTTTTATCCACAAAAGGGAGTGAGAGAACACCATTATGTTACACAAGACAGAGATTGCTCTCATTTTTTGCAATCTTTGGAGCATCTACCCACCATGCTGTCAGTATTCAGTGACATGTTTGTCATTTTGTTTAAATGATCAAAAACAGGTGTATACTGTTACTGCTAACCATAATGCACCTAATTTTCCTTTTTCAAAAGTCAGCCCCACAAGTTGGAGCACAACTCCTCTGGGAATCCACTGTTATGAGCCCAATGGATCCCATTATTTTAGCATAACCCTGGCATGCAGAAAGGTTGCTGTCATATGGCTAACAAAATGCTGTTATCCAAGAGTTCTTTAGGATTTTTACTATGTGGCTGCAGTTGAGTGAGGTCTCGTAAGATAGTCCGGAAAGAAGGTCGCTCTCCAGGAGCATAGTTTAGGCACTGGCTGATTAGGGTAGCTAGTTCTTTGAAGGATGGCTCTGGAAGATGATGCTTCTTCTCATAAAAACGTTCTTTCTGCAGAAAAAAAATAGAAGTCTATGACTGATGAAATGAAATTAGATTAAACATAAAAAATCCACTGACATTTCTTTTGTAATAAGTTATTTCTGGTCTTCACTATATGCCAAACAGCTTTCAAAGGGGAACTAGAAGCCTAATGATTACAGTTAGGTTTTAAAGTTAGTCATAAAAATCTCCTTGATATCCAGTCTTGGAATCCTATTTCCATCACTCCTCTTCTATTATTTCTGTTAGAGCATTTTAAAAATACCTTAGGAAACTATTCCATTCCAATAATTTACCTGGAAATGGGGTGCAAATTATGTTATTGTTACTTAGCCCTTTCAGACTTTTCAGGAGCCAATGAACATACAGTAATTTCTCCAGGATGGTCTATCAGTAACTTTTTAAATTTCTTCAAAATTCATGATTGTGCCATCAATGACTGTGCCTAGCCACTTTGTCTTCTGCCATCTCTTTTGTGATTGTCTTCAGTTCTTCAAGCATCAGGTTATTCTTCAATGATTCTTATCTTTACATTATGTGCCCCCAGGGGTGGGATTCAGCTGGTTCTGGTGAACCGAATGTTAATTTTTACATCCAGTTTGACGAACCGGTAGTTCTGAAGGTCACCCCAACTCACCCCTCCCAGGAGTCCCCATGCACCAGGTTCTGGCTCCCAGGTAAGTGCAGGGAGGCTTCCTAGGCCCAAAACGGGTGCGGGGGTGGGTGCAAAGAAAGAAAGAAAGAAAGAGAAAGAGGGATGGATGGATGGATGGATGGATGGATGGATGGATGGATGGGAGAAAGAAAGGAAGGGAAGGGAGAAAGAGAAAGAAAGAAAGAAAGAGAGGGAGGGAGGAAGGGAGGGAGGGAGGAAAGGAAGGAAGGAAGGAAGAAAGGAAGAAAAGAAAGGGAGGGGAGAAAGAAAGAGAAACAAAGAAAGAGGGAGGGAAGGGAGAAAGAGGGAAGGGAAAGTGAATGAGATATGGATGGATGGACAGATGGATAGAAGGAGGGAGGGAGGGAAAAAGGAGAGGAAGGAAGGATCACAAACCCTGGCACTAGACACAGCTTCAGAGGATGCTTTGAAACAACACAGCAATCCAGGGCTACAAGGGACCTCAGAGGTCATCTAGTCCAACCCCCTGCTCCAAGAGCATTGTTAAAGTGAGTTTCTCTCTTTTGACCCACCCAGTCACATGACTACCTAGCCATGCCCACCCAGTCACATGACCACAGAACCAGTTGTTAAAAATTTCAACCCCACCCATGTGCTCCAAATATTTTATCTTCATTATCAGTGTTTCTGTGTATGTAGACAAACATTGAATAAATTATTCTTTTGCAGTCCAAGATAATATATCCACCATATTTTTCTCCAGCACCATTATTCAATTTCTTTTGTGTTCTAATGGTCAAGTTTTCATAGAAAATCATAGCTTTGACAGTATGTACCTGTGACATCTGAGTGTTGTAGCTACACTTTCAGATTTTATCTAGCACTATCATATTTCTCAAAAGTAGTAGATATTTATTTCATAGCTACATAGAATAGAATAGAATAGAATAGAATAGAATATTTATTTATATACCGCTCCTCTCCCGAAGGACTCGGAGCGGTGTACAGCCATGCAATTAAAACATTAAATATACAAAAATTAAAACTAGATTAAATATCCTGGCTGTAAAACAATTAAAACCCCTACCTTAAACCCTAAAATTAGCATAAAATTAAAATACCCAGATCTAAAATCAGCTCAAGACGGCCTGGTCAAAGAGCCAGGTTTTCAACGCATGCCTGAAGGTCCCCAGGTCCGTGGCTGTACATAACTCCGGAGGCAACCCATTCCAGAGGGCAGACACCCCCACAGAGAAGGCCCTGTTCCTCGGGGTCACCAGCTGGCACATAAATGCCGACGGGACCCGCAAGAGACCCTCTCTGTGGGAGCGCACTGGACAGTGAGAGGAAACTGGCAGAATGCGGTCTTGTAAATATCCTGGTCCGATACCATGGAGCGCTTTAAAGGTTAACACTAAAATCTTAAAGTGCACCCGAGAGGCCACTGGCAACCAATGCAGCTCGTGCAGGAGGGGCATCACATGAGAGAACCTTGACGCCCCCATGACCACCCGCGCGGCCGCATTCTGTACCAGTTGAAACCTCCGGATGCTCCCACTCGGGAGCCCCATGTAGAGGGCGTTGCAATAGTCCAGTCGGGAGGTGACCAGGACATGAGTGACCGTGCATAAGGCATCCCGATCCAGAAAGGGCCGCATCTGGTGGATCAGGCAAACCTGATAAAACGCCCCCCTGGAGACGGCCATAATGTGATCTTCCAGAGACAGCCGTACATCCAGGAGGACACCCAGATTGCGAGCCCTCTTTGAAGGGGGCAAAATCTCACCCCCAATAGCCAGCGAAGGAACTACCTGGCTATATCGGGATGCCGGAAACCACAGCCACTCAGTCTTGGAAGGGTTGAGTCGGAGCCTGTTCCCACCCATCCAGTTCCGCACGGCCTCCAGACAACAGGACATGACCTCCATGGCATCGTTGGGGTGGCTTGGGGTGGAGATATACAGCTGAGTATCATCAGCGTACAGATGACACTTCACCCCAAAACCACGGATGATCTCCCCCAGAGGCTTCACATAAATGTTGAACAAGAGAGGGGAGAGGACCGACCCGAGGCATCCCACAATCGAGGGACCTAGAGGTGGACCTCTCCCCCAACACAAATTGCAGGCAGTCAGAGAGGAAGGAGGCGAACCACCGCAACACGGTGCCTCCAACCCCCAACCCCACCAACTATCGCAATAGGATACTATGGTCGATAGTATCAAAAGCCGCTGATAGGTCTAATAGGACCAGGACAGAGGAATAACCCCTGTCACGGGCCCTCCAGAGATCATCATCCAACGCGACCAATGCCGTTTCAGTACTATGCCTGGGCCTGAAGCCCGATTGGAAGGGATCCAGGTACGTATCTTCCTCCAGGTACTGGGGAAGCTGACATGTCACCAAACTCTCAACAACCTTCGCCACAAAGGGAAGGTTGGAGACAGGACATAGTTGTTCAAAAGAGTTGGGTCTAGGGAGGGCTTCTTGAGGAGGGGTCACACCACCGCCGTTTTCAAGGCGGTGGGCAGCGAGATCTCCACCAAAGAAGCATTAACAATTCCCTGGAGCCAACTCCGCGTCACTGCTCTGGCGGTAGAAACCAGCCAGGAGGGGCAAGGGTCCAATAAACATGTGTGGCATTCAGCCGCCCTAGCAACCTGTCTATACCCTCGTCGGTCACGGGGTCAAACTCATCCCAGATAACCGTCTCAAGACTCGCCGCGATCATCTCCCCCGGGACCTCCCAACTGGAGTCCAGCCCGTCCCGAATCTGAGCGATTTTATCGTGCAGAAATCGAGAAAACTCTTCCGCCCTTCCCTGCAAGAGATCCTCCCGTGCTCCCGGCCCAAGCAGGGAGCGGGTTACTCTAAACAGGGCGGCGGGTCGATTTTCTGCCGATGCAATGGGTGGAGAAGTGAGAACGCTTCGTCGCCTCTATCGCCACTAGGTAGGTCCTAATATAGGACCTGACCTGTGTTCGGTCATGACTATCCATATAAATTTTTGAGTCTAAGAAGATAAAGTTGTTAGTACTTCAACTTCTCCAGCTATTAGCATTAAGCTAGGATTTATTGCTGACTTGGTTTTTATTACAGCTTGTGCACTTTCTTCTTTCATCTACAAGAAGAGATTCTTTAAGTCATCCATCACTTTCCGCCATCAAAGTACTATCATCAACATATCTGAGGTTAATGCTTCCCAGCAATTTTAATTAACATATTTCTTCTTGTGCAGTACTTCTACCTAATAGCTACAATATAATTAAAGCAGCAATTCTACAACCTTTTTTGGAAATATGTAAAGCGGAACTCAGTGAAATATTTCTATATTTTATTCAATCACTTTAATTTCACCAATCTTATAAATTAGATTTTTCTGCTATGTAGATGAAATGGTCTATTTTTCAACAGTGATGTGCATGTTTTAGAGATTAAAGCATAATTTTTTAAAAATAATTCATGTCAAAATGAGTTTATACCTAAAGATCTTTCTAGCTTCCAATCATATTAGTTCCACAGTTAATATACTTTATGTATTCTTATATTTAATGCAATAATACAGTTATGCATTTATAAACAAATGCTAATATCACTATAAACTAATAAAAAAGCAGCCCAGTATTCCTACGGAAAAAGGTTTCAGTTATTATTCTTAAGGTGGGACTAGATTCACCCTTTTTTATAATAAACCAACCCTGAAGTCTGCAGCAATATAATGAAAAGAAAAGCAGAGGACACTACACCTCAGAAGGAGTACGTTCTTTTAGTGGCACATCTGCATCAAAACATATTTCTAGCAGTGTGGTCCCAAAACTCCATTTGTCAGCTGCTGTGCTAAGGTTGTTTACATCTTTGATACATTCT
The DNA here is from genome assembly GCA_023653725.1 of Bungarus multicinctus. NCBI lineage: Eukaryota > Metazoa > Chordata > Lepidosauria > Squamata > Elapidae > Bungarus > Bungarus multicinctus. The sequence continues at coordinate 160,924,884 of CM042834.1, forward strand.
GGAGCAATCCACGGGATCCGGTCAACCCTTTCTTTACAAACAGAGAAAAAAAATCAAAGATTAGGAATTGTTGGACAGAGAACAGAAATTATGCAAAATCTAATAAACAGATTGATTACAGTCAAGATAAGAAAGGTAAATTAAATATTTATTCAGATAGTAGCATGCAGGCTATCATGTAATGCGAGCATGACACATAGAGACCTATCTATATTTTTTTCCCTTAAAATTGTGGGTATAACAAGTGTTTCAACCTCATTTTCCACAAGTATAGTCCCCTTTAAACAAACCAGCAAACTAATTTATCCCTCCTTAAATAATCCGCACTACTTTGAAATATGGAAATATTGACTTGCTAGCAAGTTGGGTCTGCTGAATTATTTCACCAGCAGAAAAAATAGCTTTGCACTCATAAAACTTTATATCAAGTTGGATGTTCAAACGCCATTCTTAATGTCTTTGGAAGACTCAAGGCCATAAAACAAATGGGATCACATTATGTATTAGTGATGGGGAAACTTAGTTTCTGAGTTGGAGTTTGGTAGTTTTCTTTGTTTTTCAATTATATGTATGGTAATTATGGTGGTAATTATAATATATATATAATTATATGTATATTTTAGGGCTTTAACTGTGATTTTTATCTATTCCCCACTTCAAAATCATAGGAAAGTCTCTCATCAATTCTCATCAATACAGACCACAGATAATCTTGAGGGCCACAAAAATGCAACTCAGAGATTGCCATCTCTGTTTTACAATATCGGCTGAATAACTTGGACAGTAGAAGTGAGGGGGCCTTCTCGCCAAAGTAGGATTTACACCTACTCCAAGGTAATGAATGTCAGTTTCAGCAATACATATAAGAAGAATGTTTTTCCAAAGAAAAATAATGTAATGCTCATAGAAACTAGTATGGTAGGAAGGCCAAGTTAGAAAACATTTACAAAGTACAATCTAACATGAATGAGAGGTTGTGTTAAAAATGTTCCTGAAAGGCTTTTCAGGAACTGTGAGAACATCAGGACAGACTTTTCTAACGCTCATTCTGCCTTTGCAGAAGATTGGGAATGCAACATAAGGTCCATTTGGAGTCAACTTTGCTTCTGATAGAATAAGGCAGTTACTATCACTACAAATACAGTACAAGATCATCTATTAAAAACTATTCATCCAAGAAGATCCAAATGCATACAAGCACGCATTTTAAGCAATAGGATATGAAAACATTTATACTGATTGATTTGATATGCTTTCACAGAATCCTTCTATTCAAGCTTGCTAATATTCAGCTTGATCACCTCTATATACCTCAAATGACCACAAACGTGAAGAGGAAACTACTTTCCAAATATAAACAGTTTACCTTCTTGGGAAAGCACAGTGAAGCTGACTCCTGGGTCACTGAGCTTAATGAAGGGCAGCAAGCCATCTTCCAAACCTTTCCTGGCCAACAGGATGTTTTTGGCACATACATTGCCATGTACTAGGTTTTTATCTTCCTACATAAACAAACACAATGGTAGATTGTGACATACTATATCTAATGTGTGTCAGGAAAAAAAGTTCTGCTCTTTTGAAAATAGAAGAATGAACTTCCATCTCTAGATTCCCATACAAGCGAATCTAGTCATTTTTGCATTGTGCTTCAGTTTTCTCAAAAGAGAGCTGTTAAATAGAAAGTTTACAAATTCAATAAACAAAAAAACCATATTTATTGTTCCTTAACCAAAGCTCCCTATAAACACAATATTTATTCATCACATGTATAAACCACCTAACTCATTAAATCTATGAGCAGGATACAACTTAAATGCAACATTCACTACAATAAAATAACAGGGTGGGAGACACTGATAAAATCCACCACCCACCTCAAGGGCACATACTATTTAGCACCTGTGAAAGGATCCAGGCTTTCAAGGATTGTTTAAAACGTAGGAGGGTTGGAACAACTTCAACATCTGGGGAAGTACTGTTCCAACAGAGAACACATGCCACATGAATCCCATCAGATGGTACTGCTTTAAGGATGGAACCTGAAGAAGGTCCATTCTATCAGATCTTACTAGATGGGCAAAACAATGGGTCCCAAAACATGTAAACCCTATTTATTAGCTATTCCTCTTCTCTAGGAATATAACCTGCCCTACAGGTATTGTTTCCTTGTTGGTTCTTCAAGCTGAGAATCACAGGAAATCGTATTGCAATTCTGTCTCTCAAGGTGATGCTTTGAAGTGTATGGATGTGTGCTTGTGCTTGTCTACAACCTTTAAAGCAGTTGTGTCTTTTCTTGGAATCATTGGGGTATAAAGCACCTTTTCAGAATCTAATCCAAAATACTTTATAACTCTTCTGATCAATATCCATACTAAATTACAATTCCAAAGAGTTCAAATTCAAGGGCTGGTAATTAAAAATATGTATAAGAAAAAGAATCCTACAATTCTACCATTTGGGCCACTGTGCATAACTCCAATAAAAACTGAGAATGAAGATCATCCAAAATGAGATCCAAACTTTTCAAGGAGACCTACCCACTGCAAATCCCAACCAACAGACTTACAAGGTAACTGAGGGCACTAGCTAATTGTGTTGCAATGGTGAATTTCCAGCCTACTGTTATCCGCCCTTTGTTATTGCGCAAAAAGACATCCAGGGGACCATGCTCAATAAATTCTTCCACCATTATATCTGAAACAAGAAGTAGGAATGAAAAATATGAAGCAAACAAATGGATTAGCATCTTTGCTCTATAGCAACAGGTGTTAACATTGGCTACAAAATATGAGCAGATAGGAATGGACTATTTTCATATACTTAAAATAGATGTAAGATGGGGTGCACACACTCAGGGCCACATGCACCTGAAACTTCTTTTCTGCAGTTTCTAGAACCACTGTTTCTCATCATTTTGAGATATAAATTAAGTCAAATCATTGGTATAAGACCTACAAAAATTTGTTTAAAATTAAGAACTTCCTATGTGAAAAAGGAGGAAAAATAAATCCCACACATTTAGCACAATAGTCCAATTACTTGTGGCTTTTGAATATCTCAGAAATATTAAATGTACTTCTTAGCTATCAAAAACTATCCTAACCTAAACTAAAATAGCCGCAGAAGAAAAATGATCTATTGGTTAGAAATTGGATAATCCTGTCAAAATATAGTTGGTATGATTTAACACATTTTTCTGCTGGACACAAAAGAAGATAAAACAGTATTAAGCAAGTCAGAATCAAAAGTGATGTAAAAGTACATCTTTAAGTCTGTGGGTAGTTGAGGAAACAGAAGAAATGTATTTGAAAGAAGCAGACAACACATGTATAGACCTTGCAAAGGATACAATTAATACTCACTCTCTGAACCCCACACACAAACCCCATGAACAAAGGCTAAGTGGATATGGGACACCTGGCTCATCAGGCTGGCTGTTTCAAAGAATGCCTGCAAAGAAGAAAGAGAAAGCGTGACATCCAGATCACCATCCAAGGAACATAGCAGGAACAGTCTAATCCAGCCATGGGCTCCTAAACTACCAATTAGTTCTCAGCCTAAAGACCTGTTGCCATAAAGCAATAGTTAATTTCTTATTATTTTGTTTTTCTCCACAAAAACAATAGGTTCATTTTAAAAGATAGGCTAAATAAGCTTTCCTAACAAAAAAACCTTTCTCGAGTCCTTGTTCAGATGTAATTTGATTTCTCTTGCTTATTTTTAAAACAACATTATATATCATTTACAGACATAAGAGTTTAAGTACAAGGGAATAAGATGTTAGAAATGCTGGTAGCTTATGTTGGTTAAATAGCCTTGGTTTAATTAAAAATGACATACCTCTTAAGAATATAAAACCTGGATTAAGCTGCCAAACTGAAAAGTCATGAGTGGTATCAACATCAACACGAAGAAGGCTGCTGCTCAGCAGTTGTCTCCTGACAAGCTGGATCAAAACCCAAAGGCCTGATTCAGGTATTTCCCACAATGCTCAGTGCTAACAGTCTTTGGAGCATTGTTCTTCAGCACTGAAGAGCATTAAGCATTGCTCTTCAGCAGATAGCAGATACACAGAATACAACACTCCCACAAGATTTACTAATGTCCTGCACCCTTCCCCCTCAAGAGGGCACGTGGAGGATTTGTCTCCAGCTGATGATATTTCTCTGCCAAAGTTGGTTTTTCTAATTTACTAAAGCCCCACTCCTAACATGTATTTCTATATGTTTACTCACCAGAGCAATGTCTCTATGACTTGGGTCCAACATCTTGAGTACCACATGCATCTCACGGCTATTGTTATTCTGCTCAGTAGAAAAATACTCTGCCTCATCATCACTGTTTATCCCACTGCATACATGAAGTACACCATCATAAATATTGGTTCGTGTTCCTTGTCCCAAGTGTGCTCTCTGATGGAGAACAATTCACCAGTGTTAGTTAAACCACTTTCCCTTGCAACAAAAAAGCTTTCAATTCCACACTGAGCCAGAACTTATTCATAATTATTTGAAAAAAAAAAATTCAAAATCCTACCTGTGTCTGCCAAAGGTTTTTTTTTAAAGGTCATTAATCTCCATGGTCAAGCATTCATCTTGCTTTACCCAAATCTTTACTCAAAGTCTCCTTCCAAAGCCCCAGAAATACAAGTAAATTGGATCTATTAGTAGCGTCTAAACCATAATTTGTATTTGTTGATAATTACTTCTGAAACTGGCAAATAATGCTAGATTCATTTTGGCTGTTACCCTTACAAATGCAGCCTTTCATCTTCTAATGCAGTGGTGGCTAACCTTTTTGGGCTCCTGTATCAAAAATTGCACGCGCATTAGCGCGCGCGCAGTCATGTGCCAGCACCCAGAATGCAATGTGCATCTCCCCCACTCCCCCTGCGCATGCATGCGCAATCGCCACCCCCTTACCTGCATTGCGCCTCACAGCTGATTTTTCAGCTTGTTTGAGGCCTTTTTCAACCTCCCAGAGGCTTGGAAAAAGCCTCTGCAAGGCTTTTCAGGATGAATAATATGCCCGTTTTGTCACTTCTGATATTACAGGAAGTGACAAAACGGGCCTATTCATCCTGAAGAGCCTTGCAGAAACTTTTTCCAAGCCTCTGGGAGGCTGGAAAAGGCCTCAAACTAGCAGAAAAAAATCAGCTGTAAGGCACGTGCAATGCACAGTGAGGTAAGTTTGCCTGAGGCTCGCATGCCAGCACAAATGCCAACACGCATGTGCCATAGGTTCACCATCATGGTTCTAATGTATACAAGCCAACTCTGCTGACCTGTGTAATCTCATTCTTCCGAATTTGATGAAAACTCAGCTGAGTTAAATTCAGAATCTGCCTTGTGCTGTCTTTCACTTTTCGTGTGATGAGCAAGTCTGAGATCTCTGCAGAACATAAATAGTCCAAAAATTCTGATTAAGAAATTACACTAAAACAAAAGCACAAAATCAGAACATTTATAAGGAAACATTTAGCAATTTTATTCATTCCCAGAAAATAATTAGCATGGATGACAATTGTTTAATACCACCAAGGAAAATATGTTTCCTAGAAACAGCACTTAATTTTAAAAATGTACAGATGTTATAAAAAATTGTTCCTGAAAATATTCAATCAACAATTCTTCCTGAAACTCACTATTTCTGACAACATGTTAATGTCTAACAGTACATTTTGCTAGATACTAGTTCTGGCAACATTGTCCTCCCTTAATAGCATATGTGCTTGCCAAGGCAATCCAGACCACTTCAGTTTCTCCTCCAACTAACCATTACAAATGAAGCCGTGGGCTGTGCTTGGATACAATGGAGTTAATTTCTAAGACTTGGCCTAATCTATGAAATGCCCATTCTAGGAAATACATCTTGTATTCACACTGATCTTTTTTGATAAGAGTTTTTATCAGCTAGATTTAATTTTAAATGCCTGCACTACAAAACAATAGAGGCTATTATGTTATATATTTATATTTTCATTCTTTTTCTTGAGGTCTTTACTATCATAATTATTATCTTTATTAATTTATGTCCATCTCGTATAGTTACTCTTGATAGTGTACATAACAAAACCATCAAACCAATAAAACCATTAAAATAACCAATTTAAACACTAAAATTAAAAAATAGAATAGTACATTCAATTAATTGTCATATGGCCATCTAGTAGGTTCCACTTTATCATGGGATTCCCAGGCTAGTTGACAGAATGTTTTAATCTTCCCTCCTTCCTCCCTCCCTCCCTCCCTCCCTCCCTCCCTCCTTCCGTTTTCCTCCATTGTTCTTTATGCAACTATCCTACTATGCAACTATCCTACTCAGAATCATCATACTACAACACACATATACACAAAAATCTTTTATCTGTTCTTAGAACAATTATCCACAATAGTCCTGTTGGTTAGGGAAAGAAAAGGCTTCTGAACGTGGTATATCCCAACTTTCTTCCCTCTAATTCCAAGAATGTCTCTCTAATGTGATTAATAAAAGTGGCCAAAGGAAGAATCACAATATAACTGGAACACATTTGTAGCATGCTTTTTGCCTAACTGTTTGCCTTCTCTCCTCTACTAAGGATCATATTCAATAGACCAGTTACTATTCTAAAGAGATAAATCCCATAGAGAATATTTTTGGCAGATTTAACACATCAATGAATAAGCAAACAAATAGCAAAACACTTGCAATAAATCTCAACAGAAGCTTATAGTAAAAAAAAAGAACACAAGCATGTGTCTTTTCTATGAAATAAGAATAAACAGGCAATCAAAATATTCCTTTTCATATTCAAAGAAGGATATTTTTTGAATTTCACCCTCAAAAATGTTTTGAAATTAAAGATTTTGTACATATTTAGAGGCCTATGTTACTTGCCTAACAATTTAGATGCTTTCCTATTATAAAACCTAAAGGCAAGATAGAGGCAATTCTTGCTAGAAACTCAAATATAATAAATAATAGCTTCTATCTAAATAGAGAAACAGTCATTTCTGTAAATTTAGCCATAATTTTATCCTAAATCTGACATTTTTAAGCTACAGTTTATAGAAATTTATTTTTTTAGAAGTGAGAAAATGTATTTAAAAATTATCTAAAACCAGAAGTTTTACTTTCCTCCTTTCACATACATAGGACACCAACATGCTAGATTAAGATTGTGTTTTTTGGTTGATTTAATAAAAATGTATCTGCAGATACATATGCTAAAGGTATAAATGTAGACTGTATCCACATTAAGGATAACATACTATAACTGCTGGTGTCTCTTCTTTCTATAGGACATCACTATGATCTGATCCATCTTATTCACTGGACAAATTTCATTTTTAGCCTATATAATGGGAAAAGATAATTCTGATTTGCTCTGTACCTCCTGGTTTTGGGAGGCAGCATCTCTTCAAACTGAAGGTGTCACTTCCAGATTTTAGAGTACAGCCTTTGAGAGCATTCATTAGTTCTTGGACACTAGGAAACTCTTGCTCCCAGCCTTCAAGTACGAAGGAATTTTCTTTCCTCTGGATCCGGAACTGTCTATAGTTTGCATTACCTTGGGTACTGATACACTGGTGAAAAAAAAAAAACAGTAAGGAAAAAAGTAAGAGACGGATACCTATTTATATAGTCAGTCAGTAGCATGTTCTGGAAGCAGCTTACCATGATTCTAGCAAAAATTCATTTCCGTAGATAATTGCAGAGTTTTTACTTAGTGGATAGCATTTATTTTTAGAATGGTACATATAGTCCGCCTTCCTTTTCTGAAATTCTCAGATCAGGGAGTTACAGATGCTACGTTACATTATGCTCTCATATACAAAGTTTTACATGTCTTCCAACTTCACTGTCAGGAGGAAGAGGTAGATTTCTCTATTTTTACGTAATGTGTGTTTTCTATTTATATTGACCACAAGGAGGCAGTGCAGGACCACTTTCATTCTATTTGGGATTCCTCAGAATACTATCAGGCATACTTTTTCTGAGGTTCAAACCTGCTAACAGAAACAGAATTTAGTTCCTGGTAGAGAGTTTGAATTTTACAGAAAGATCTCTGGCTACCTATGCCTGATGAGTCCCAAACAAGACAAAGCTTGTCCCTTCTTTAGTTCGCATTAGTGAGAAGAGCATATTTTACGGAAGCAAAAGTTTCTACATGGTGCTAGATAAGCTTCTGTCTGAAAGCCTGGACAGTTATTCTGAATCCATATTGATAGTTCTGGGTTTGATTAAAACTGATTACTTGACTTGATACAAGGCAATTTCATATATTTACCATACATTAACAGAGGATTTTTCCACTCCTACTTTAGAAACATGCCGCCTGTACATCTAGGAAGGTGCTAAAATATATATTATTTATTTATCTTTAAAAGAAATCTCAGAACATTAAAACAAAAATTTATGTAGCTTTGCTCTAGCTTGCACTTTATAGAGGCATGGACATTTGATCCCAGAATTCTCAGCAATATTTGTTGGCTAGGATTTCTGAAAAGCAAAGTATAAATTCAGAGAATACAAGCTTAGAAAGCTGGTTTACAGAATCAAAAAAGTCCATTACGCCATTCTCCCATTTCTTACTTGGCCATTCTTCAGTACTGATAGAATCAATCTGTTGAAATCAAGGACACTCCAACGGAGAGCATACAGCCCATCTTCCTGCCCTTCCCGCTTCAGCTTAGCCAGAATGAACTCTTCCCTAGGAAGAAAAAACTTTTAGATATGATGTGGAAGCTCCCTCCTTTCAAACCAGATCATGGAGGACAGGAGGCTTGATTGCTTACTGCATGGGTCCATGTATGCCATTCTGGATGCTCATAACGAGTTGTGGTGGGGCAACTTCATGACACAGATAATGGCTAGAATCAGCTGTTAATCTGAAGTAACCATCTACTAATGAAATCAAGGAGAGAGCAGCTTCATGGGATGACAGGGTCAAATCCTATTTTTTTTTAAAAAAAAAAGGAAAAGCACAATTGTTAGTCCTGAGCTACATTAGAAACTGTACATTTTATTCAGGAAATTTGTTGCTATTTGTTACCAATATTTTTGCTTACACATCCTCCTCCCCAATTCAGTTAATATCACATTTACTGCCTTTAGAGCCATCAGATTTAACACAGATTAAAAAATGACCAACTCCACCACAGTAAAAATAATCTGAACTTCATTTAACTCTCAATATTCATATTTTGTTCTTTAATTACCTACAACATTCATCAAAAACATGTCGTAACTCCACATAAAAATTGTAAAATAGTAACAGGACACACTTTCACCTACCAGACACTTATTGTCTTGGCGATGGATGCTGATGTTGCAATCTTTGACAACAATATGTGTGATCTCTTGAAAGTCACAAAAGTGTGCCCATTTAGCTTCACATTGCTCCACTGGTTGGTAGGACTGCTTGGACTTGTGCTCCTTAGTCTTGACTTTCCTCCCAAAATAAATTTTATGGGGCTGACTTTGTGGTTTCTGTAAGAAGAATTTTAAAGTAAATTTTGGATTCTTTGGCAGTGATTCTAATTGTGTAACATTCTTTCTATCAACTAGCCCTAATATACCATCTTCCAAAGATGCAGAATCAAGACATCCATTCCCTTGCATATACCCATACATAAAAAATGAGTAATTTATCCTTCACTTGCAGAAGCTTAGGACTTCATAAGCCAGACTACCAACTTGGCCTTCAAGGTGAACTGAATCTGCATTTTCTAGAAAATGTCAATTATTAACTTCTACTATGAAGAAACAAAACTGTAGGTGGTCATGCTGCCTACTATGGGGAAGGAATATTTCAAAACAGGAACAGCAGCATAATGCCTTTATAAAAGCAAATTAGCTTTTATAAACATTTATAAACATGCTTGTAGACTTTTATAAGCATCTTTTTGAGTTTACCAAATCTGCAACCTGAACATTAGACAGAAGTCAAGCGGAAAGAAAAGGATGCTTATAGAACCCAGAATTCAATAATCTGTCAACAATATCAAATATGTGATCTATGCAGAGGCTGTTTTGTTTCTTTCTTTAACTTTTATAAAAAATTTAGGTGAATATTAAATTGCATTTGTTTAAAGCTTTATTTTGAACTTATTTTGGCTGTTATTAAGACTTCTATGCTAATTAAGATACAAGTTATATTTGAACCAGTTTTCCTGACAAAATCTTAGAAATTTGGACTTTTAATTAAAACAAATAAAATTAAGCATTCCCAGAATATCAATGTGTTTGTGTGTGTTAATGAATGTCAAAGTGATGATATGATCAAGTTGTCTTTTTAAACTGGATGTTGAAGGAGGGCTTTAATCACCTGGTCACATCTGCTATTTTGATATTGTTAACCAACTCGCCTGCCTATGTGTGTCTCAGGAATAATTTGCTGAGATTTCCAGAATTACATGAAGACAAATCCACAAAAAATCCTACCTCAGCAGGAATAGGCCGCCAGTGAATCCCATTAATGCCTGTGACCCAGACTTCATGTGTGCCAGGCCTGCTACCATGAGAAGAGGAATAGGAGTTCTCCAAATGCATATGACCACCATTGATGTAAAGTGGCACCTTCTCACCATCCGAAACGGTTTCCAGTGAAACAGCTGCAAACAGCTCAGTCCCAAAACGTGGAGCCAAGTTTTCCAAAGTAGATAAGTATTTGTGCATGAGATCCTGTTCTGTAAGTTTACCAGTGCTCAATGTGTGCTGCTGGAAACGCTGCAAGAATTTCTTGAAAACATTCTTCATGCGAAATTTGGTCAAATAATTGTTCTGCTGAATCTGTTGGCAAAAGGACCGTGGGATGCACTCTTTGAAACTGCAAGGAACATAGACAAACTGGTACCAAAAGCAGTTTTCATAGGTATGAATATGTTTATTCAGTAAAACAAATGACAAAATTAGAAAGATACATAGACTGACATTCCATCTAATCTCCCCCAACATCAAATGATTACTGGAAACTAGGCTCATTGTTGAATTGGCCCACACACATATAAAATTCCAATCGGTAGCAATAGTTAAAGAGTTCCAACAGATCTAAGTTTTATGATAGTGTTTTTATTTCAATAAATAATATGCACAATTCTTTAAAAATAAACGTTGGACCACATGACTAAAAAGCACATTATTAAACAAAGATGCAATTTCATAAAAAATGATAATACCTTGTTTTCTCTGCTACTTCCTCAAGAGAAATGCCTTTCTTCAGTGCAAGATGACACAGGTGGAGGACAGCCATTCCCAGGCTCTCATTTTTAAATTGGTGAATTTCCTGTTCGGTGTGCAGGTCTTTTAAGGAGGCAATATCATTGATGAAGTCATATTTCCCCTAATAAAGAATAATCCAAAATAATATGAAAAAAGGAATTCTCCAAAACAGTAGATCTGAGATCTATCTCCTTGGGAATTATTCTTGTTCTCTTATTGAGGAACAAATGAAAATATTGTCAAAGATTGGCATAGCAATTTTACATAGGCAAAACATTTTCTGTTATACAAAATACTAAACTTTCCTGCAAAAAAATAAGAATGATTGCATAATGTGTAACTGTAAAGAGAAAAAACTGCTAGGAATGAAGCTCCAAAGACAAAGGAATAGTTAAGAAGAGAGCAAAGAAAATGAATACAAATGTTAACAGAAATTTTAGGATAAAACTGAGATAGGTGAATGCTATAATGCTATTTCAGATATTTCTATGAGAATAGTAGTGAGATGTTCAACAGAACAATAGTAATACATTCTTGAATTGACTCTGTATCATATCCTACCCTGAAAAGGAACAGGGGAATAAATAGGTGAGTAATTATGTAGAATATTTACTATTCTACATATTTCTAAATATGTAGAAACAACAGATGCACAACAGTGAAGACAAACAAAAAAGCTCTCTATAATTCATTACTGTTTGGCCACATATTTGAAATCCAATTCTGATAATTTTCATCTGTTTGCATCAAAGCTCAAACTAAGTAACTGAACTACCTGTGTTTTCCCAAAAATTAGACCAGGTCTTATTTTCTTTTGGGCCACAAAATAAGCAGTAGGGCATATTTTTGGGGGAGTCTCTTATCCCCCCCAATGTACAGGAGGTCCACTTCTTCTGCTTGCTCGTGGAGGGGCAGGAGGCTGTGAGGTTTATCAGTGCCACTGCCATGAGGTGGGGAATAGAACTGCCCCACGCACCCTGCACCAGTTTAGCTTAGGGCCCCCGCAGCCTGGCTACCCATGCCCCGACACCTCCTTGCCTTGCAATGGCAGCTCCAGCAGCCCCATCCAACAGGACCCCTCATGGCTGCCAGTCCACTTCTTCTGCTTGTTTGTGGTCGCAACAGAGGAGGTCAAGCAATGCACAGTCATGACAAGAGGTGTGGAGGTGGAGGTGCACAGTCATGACAAGAGGTGTGGAGGTGGAGGTGCCCCATGAGCCCTGCACCGGCTTACCTCAGGGCCCCCGCAGCCCAACTATCCACACTCTGCCACCTGCCTGACCTCGCAGCTGCAGCACCAGTGTGCTGCTCGGCCTCCTGCTCCACTGTGGCCACAAGCAAGCAAGCAGACCAGTGGCCACATAGACTCCTGCTGCACATGATTGGTGCTACTGCCATGAGGCAGGTGTCGGTGCATAGATGGCCTGACTGCAGGGGCCTTGAGATAAGCTGGTGCAGGGTACATGGGGTAGCTTCACTACCACCCACCTTGCCTCATGGCCGCGGCACCATGAGCAACCTGACAGAATGGGTGGGTGGGTAGCTGCGTGCCAGGGCTTATTTTTTGGATAGGTCTTATTTTTGGGGAAACAGGATAGATTTTAGATAGAGTTTCATATTGGATAGGTATTCTTCATATTTACAATATGAAATAATACTCTATCCCAGGAAGAATCAGATTATATGAGTTTTACTGTGTGTACAAAATGTAGGTCAGTTTTCTTACTTTTCTGGCTCTAATTTGATAGGTGTCCGGATTTACCAATCTGTTTCATACAGCTTGGTTTTCACTGTGCAATATTTTATGTGATCACCATTTTTATTTATTCTCGTTTATGCAGTCCTGCCATTCCAAAATTTGTGGAGTTTTTGTCAAGTTACTTTCTCCTGAACTACAATCTTGTCTAACACAATGCTCCAGATATATATTAAACTTAATCCAAATGGACGAACTATCAAAAGAAATGCCATACTTGCTCAAAGAGATAGGCAAATGATGATTTATCCAGGATGGCATTGCCTTGTTCACTCCTATATGATCTGTCCTCTGAGTCAGCTGAACGAGGAATACTGCGATATATGGCTGGCTCCTTGTCATTTGTCCCATGCCAGTTTCGGAAATAATATCTGTATGAGAAACAGTAATGCAATCAGTCCAATGGGTCTTTAACAGGGGTGTCAAACTCAAGACCTGCAGGCCAGATTTAGCCCACAGGGTGCTTAAATCTGGCCCATGGGCCGGCCTGGAAGTATCAAAGGACCTGCCTGCGGAGCCTCTAATAGCCAAAATGGGCATGCATCCCCAATCCATTTTCGGCTTCCCGCAGCACTCTACCGGCCAAAAACAGACCTCAAGGCCTCTGTGTGGCTGAAATGGGAGAGTGTTGCTGGAGGCTGAAAATGAGCCCCATTTTGGCTAGCAGCGTACTGCAGGAGATGTTTGTCCCGTCTCCACCACTCCCCGCCCCATCCCCCACCGGCCCGCAGAGAACTACAATGTTGATCTGGCCCTCAAATAAATCCAGTTTGACACCCCTGGTTTACAAAGAAGTCCATAACATTAATATGAAATATTAGTCATTATTACAAATATGGAGTCATCTGCATGTCATATTTATCAACATTATTCATAAAATCTTATAATATTAATTTACGTATTCATTCATAAACCTGTAAGCTGCCTGAATCTCAACAGCCTTGGGACAATTCATAGAATAGGAAGGGACCTAAGTGCTCATCAAGTACATCATCCCCAGTAGATGGCTAAAAATATGAGTGAGATCTAAGAATTGTTACAAATAAAAATCCCTTGAGTCCTTCTGATTTTTTATTATATACTGTATGTCTAAACATTAATAATTTTAACAGGATCTGTACCAATTTACTTTTTACAATATTTTAAATGTAATCACTTTAAAATAATATCAAGAGAAATAAGTGGCAAAGTGTTAAATATCAAGAGAAATAAGTGGCAAAGTGCATGAGCGAACTAACAATGAACACATTCGTAGTATCAAGCAGCCTTAGTTAGACCCCCTAACAACAATATGAGATTAAAATGGCCTACTGCTGGAAGAATAAAGGATATAATATCTACATATGAGCACTTAACAGTGGTATATGAATGCTAATATTGCTATATGTCAATTATCATTCTAAGTAATAACAAAAGAACAGATTAACTCAATTGATAGTTAATATGCATTTCTCAAAAGTCGTGATCAAAGCTATCTTAATATATTACTGCCCTGAACAAACAATATTGATGACTTCTAAGAATTTGACTAAGGTTCCTTGACAAGACTGATTTAAAGAAATCAGTATGCTGCCTATATACCTATGTATTAGGGAAACCTAAGGCAGCACACAGGTTTTGTAGGCAATACTTTCAAATAGCTCTCTTAGCTACTTCTCATAGCTACTGATGTGAAATACTGTAGTTCTGACAAATTGATATCAATTGACTTTAATTCAGTTGTCTCCAAGAGTAGCAAGAGAGTAATGAATGCCAATGGCTCATTCTGCTAGCACCCTCAATGTTGCAACTGTTATTTTTCTGACTAGCTTGCCTATAAATATAACCTCAGTAGGCATAAGGTAAGCAATGTGCCTTTACCTTTTCAAGGCTTACCTTCAATAGAATGCACTAAGTTAAAGCTACGAGACCTACACTGCAAAATTCTGGACAATCACTAGATGGAAGTAAAGAGATACAGATCTAATGGTTTTGTTGGTGTTGATAATGATGATGGTGATGATGATAATAAATATTGAATAATAATAAAGAGTAAAGAATAATAATAAACATAATCAACATCAAATGAGGAATCTTCCAAGGGGACTTACTTTCACCACTACTGTTCAACATCGCATTAATTCCACAGATAATAATCCTATGAAATACAAAACTGGGCTACCAAATCTCAAGTCAACATAGCAAGATGTTGGCTACATGGATGACTTAAAAATTTATGCGAAAAGCCCCACTGAACTTAAATCAACACTCAATACAGTTCAACTGCTCAGCAGCAATATCAAAATGAACTTTGGACTTGAAAAATGTGCTATATTATCCATGCAGCGAGGAAAAATGGAAAAAAATAGAAGCAATAGAACTGAAAAATGAAAGGATAGTGAACACATTAGCAAAGGATGACAGTTACAAATACCTAGGCATATTGGAAGCAGATAATATCTTGAATGGAAAAATCAAAGAGTCAACACAAAACAAATACATCAGGAGGTTCCGCAAAATATTAAAATCAAAGCTGAATGCTAGAAACATAATTAAAGCCATTAATACATGGGCAGTTCTAGTGATACACTACCCAGCTGTAATAATCAACTGGACTTTGGCTGAACTGGAAAACGTGGATCAGAAAACACGTAATTTGAATATGTACCACGCCTTACATCCACAAAGTGACATCAACAGGTTGTACCTGCCAAGAAGAATAGGGGGCAGAAGGATATTGCAAGTCTATCAAACTGTAGAAGAAAAATGAAGTTTGAATGACTATGTGAATCAAAGTACAGAAAAATTGCTGCAGGCTGTGAAAATGGAGAACATTATAAAAACAACAGAAAAAAGGCAGAATATAAACTGGATGACAGAACCAAGCTTTGCATGGACAGCACTTGAAAAACATTGAAGGAAAATGTGATAACAACTTGACATGGGCATGGCTTAAGATGGGAACCATCAAGAAAGAAACAGAAGGTTTAATACTGGCTACTGAAGAACAAGCACTACAAACTAATGCCATGAAAGCAAAGATAGAAAAATCCACTGACAATCCAAACTGCCAACTTGGCAATGACAAAATTGAAACTGTTTCATACTTAATATGTGAGTGCAGCAAAATCGTGCAAACTGATTACTAAGCTAGACATGACCAAGTTGCTAAATTAATCCACTGGTCTTTATGTAAAAAATACGACTTACCTGTATCCAAAGTCATGGGAACATAAAATGGAAAAAGTTGTTGAAAATGAGATCTTGTGGGACTTTTGAATACAGACAGATCATCATACCAAATATCACAGTTGTCAAAAACCAAAGTGCACAATTTACTGATATCGCTGTACCAGGAGATGCCAGAGTCAAAGAAAAAAAATCACAAAATATTGCAACCTGGCCATCGAAACTATGCAATTATGGATGTAACATGTAACAGTGATACCCATTGTCATTGGGGCACTTAGTACCATGTCGAAGAACTTTGCGAAATACATCAAGAAGTGCAGCTTCCTGCTCTAGCACCAGCAGAGTTGCAAAAGATTGCGTTACTCAGAACAACATACATTTTAAGAAGATACTTGGTTGATAGCTAGGATGCTGGCAGCAACCTGTATTAACCATCAGTGCCAGTCAATGATATTCGTGATACATTTTTAAAAGTTCAGTTGACTGAGTTTCATGTTTAAATAATAAAACAGATGATGATGATGATGATAATAATAATAATACTCTATGAAACTTAGATGCCACTGATTCCCTGCGACTCTATTGGGTGGTTTACAATTGTTACAATCATTTTTAACAGTAAAAAAGACAAAAAAGATAAAAATAGTGTAAGACAAAGGAACAAAGATAGCAAAGGAAACATTTGCCCCCCACACCCATTATCAAATTGAAGCAGATTTCCTCTTTCCTTTTCCTTCTCACCATAATAGCTGTGGCATAAATTCTGAGAATCTGAAGTGGTCTGATATCACTTTATCTAGATTAACAAATATTATTAAAAGGCATAAACTTTCATGAAGTTGAGCTAATTTTGTCGTATGTATGAAATGGCTAAAATGATGTAGGATTTAAATTGGAATAAGGGGAAAGAGAAGAGAGGGAAGACTTATTACACCTCTATTAAGGTCTTCTTAAAAGCATTTTCTTGTTTAAAATGCAGTCTCAATATATCAGATAATTGTGAAAAGTAGGTTAGAGTTATACTGAAGGAAAGATAAGCTAAGAAGCGCTGTGCTCTTGATTCAGAAGCACTATTTTTCATTCTGTACAATGCTCTCAGGAAGAAATAGCTAATTCTGTCAAAACATGTGGTTAAACCACATTGACCAAGAAACACACAAATGCAAGCTCCAGTAGCATTTGATGGGAGTTTTTCATTATTATACCAATGGCCTACTTTTCAGTCACTGAACATTGTAATTTTATACAAAACGTTATTATTCAATACAATATTAAAAAAAGAATATCAACATTACTGATATATATATATATATATGCATAATATTATTGCCACTCAAAATACACAAAGCAAATAAAACTCTCCATATGTCATAGTACTGCATTAAAATATTATTCAATCCCAATCATTTCACTATATATAAGGTTATACTCAGGTTAGATTTCTTTAGACAAATCAATTGACTTAATATGAAAAAAAGGCCTGTAACAAAATACTGCAGAATAATCCCATTTCTAAAAATGTATGTATCATTAATAAAAACAAAATTACCCTAAATGGAATGACTCAAAGAGCAGCAAATCTGTATTTAATCCTGATTGCAACATTTAAATATATATATATTTTTAAAGAACTTGAATAGACTTCCAACCATCTTCAAGAAAAAATTCAATGAACAATAGAACCAGTGGCTTCTCTATGTAGTAAACCTCGAGAGTCCTCTTGACATAAGGCCGTAAGAATGACCTTCTCAAGTTAGGAATTGCATGATAAGCTCAGCTTGGCACGACACGTAGGCAAATAGTTACAGAAACTAGCTGACTACAAAAATCTTGTTAATAGATAATCACGCTATCTTAGCACACAACAGTGGTCGCATCCTGCCATGGCGCCATTAGAATTATACTTCCTTGCTCCTCTTCACATATGTCTCGCTCCCCCCGCCCTGATAAAACTGCAAAATAAAAGAGGGTGGTGCGTTGCAATCGGGGGACTTCTTCATCTACCCCGGGCACAACGTGCTCTCTCACCTTGAGAAACTATGGTGTGTGTCAATTATTGATTCTAGTACTTAAGTACTCACCCTTGCGAGGGTCCCTCTAAATTTCACCCCTGCGGGGGCTCTACGAGATGATCAAAGAACCTAAGGACAACGAGCAAACCGCGACAACGCGACATCTCTAAAAACCCACTCTTTTTTATTTAACCTCACACAATGACAAAATACAGAAATGGGCATTTAAATGAGATTTCCAAAGGAAGAAATGGTGGACTGAAGATGGCTCCGCAAAAAGCAGAATCAAAGAACAAACAGCCACTTAGTAAGCCACCTCTTCAAACTCTGTGGATAAAGAAAAGATTGGAGATTGCCCACAATTGCCATAGGCCATTGCTTCTCATGAAGAGACCATAAGACAGCAATCTCTGACAAGTTTTGAGTACTGGGAGACAAGGGAATAGTTATTTTGCTCAGACTATAGTCCGAACCTTTAAAAGGATACTAGTTTGGATATTTCCTTTTTAAACACATTCAGAAATTGCTTAACTACTTTACAGCTATTAGAAAACTTTGGATTGACAAGTCTGAAAATATCAGGTGAGTTTGCCTCCAATATTTAATGAATGAAAAATTTAATTACAAGCTTAAGAACTCAATCGTTTTAGCGGGTTAGTCTTTATGCCCAATTGTTCAACGATGGGGAGTCCGATAAGACATCTAGAACACCCAGTATCAATGACAGCTTCTAACTCCCCGGCCTCCCCCGTATTTGCAACCACTAACTTGACCTTAACTGTTAAAGGTGTGATGGGATCACTCGCCATTGGGTTGTCTTCGCAGGTCGGGTTCTTGGGGATGTGGTGTCAGTCCGGTGGTCCGTTGCTCCCATCTGCGCAGAGGGGGCTTTCCCAGCTGTGTTTGGCAAACCCACCCCTGCCCGGAAGTCTTCCTTGATTCTTCCGACCTCTAACAGTTGTATTAGGCTTCGACTGCTGAGCTTGTGGTATAGGAGCAGGGGCCAGACAGTCTGCTGCCCTATGACTGGCTTGGCCACATCGGTAACATTTCAGCACCCTGGTGGGTCAGATATGAGCAGTTTCGGCTGATCCGGTCAGCAATCTCGCTACAATTCTCTTAGTTGGGTCTGCCAGAATGGGTTTCCTATGTGGGTTGATGCTGCGATCTAAGCTAAGCGATGCGACATACCACGATTGTAAGGTCTCTGGGATTCCCCTAATTTCACAGGCCTTCTTCACTTCTGGATCAATGGCTTTTTAAAAATAGTGTAAAATCATTCTTTCAGGCCAATCCATGAGGTGGCTTGTGGCCCTTCTACAGTCCCAAATGAATTCTGACAAGAGTCGCTTGCCTTGCCTCATTTCCATTAACTTCTCTTCATTCTCTGCTACCCTGTCTGGATTTTCAAATCTGAATCTTAATAATTAAATAAATCTGTTTACATCGTATAATTCGGGGGCTTATTCGTTGTATAGTTGGGCCACCCAGTCTGAAGCATCCCCTTCATTCATCCCATTTGTTATGGCCGTAACCATATCGCGCTCTGTGGCGTATTGATCTCCAAACTGTTCTATATGGGATCAGATTCGAGTGAGGAAGTAATTGAAAGGTTCATGGCGGCCATCGAATACGGCCTCAAAGGGTATTTTGTCCGGCCTGGGTCGTGGTTGCGGAAGTGGCACAGGCCAGGCCCCTGCAGGTTGTACTGGAATGAAAGGAACTGGCATGGTGGCGTACGTAGGCTGGGTAGGCCCTTATCCTGGCTGGGTGGTGCCTCTCTGGAACAGGGGTCCTTGTGGCCTTGCTGCTGATTGGGGGTCCATTTGTGGTTGCCAAGAGGAAGATGGGTGTGGCCTGGTTCCCTGGTTGGGTGGAGGGGAAGTGGCTGCTGTCTGCTGTCTGGGCAACCCCCCTTCAGACCAGGGCTGTGTTGGTGCTGGCTGCCATTGGCATTGAATCCACCCCTGGCCTGGATAAAATCCCCACCCTGGAGGGATACTCTCTGCAGGGGGCAAAATTCCTTCTGGAAAATGAGGGGATTGCCTCGGGGGCTGCAACATACCTCTGTCAGTTGATGCTTCTTTCTAGCTTCCACCAACTGGCATCTGTATAGTCTCCTCGTTCCTCACAATACTTGGGTAAGTGAATATGGGTGGTCTCAAGCTTCTACCCATCCAAACAGACTGTGAGACTAAACCTGTCACCTTTAAATTCTGGATCTGTTGATGTAAATCTGCCCTTGATGGACTTCCAGGAATAATCTGGGGTTGTCTTCTTGAGAGAATTCCGGCCCCAATTGTCTCTCTTCCCTCCAATCTGACAGAATAGCCATATGCCTGGGGCTAGAGAAAGATTTCTCTTCGGACAGCTGGGTTACATCTGGGTTATAACAACTTCTTGAGTTGAAATGCTTCAGTATAGCTCCCAAATCTCTTTTTCCTACTGCCATCTTGAAAGCATCCATCATCTCCTTCAAACAAGGGCTGGCAGGTTTAATTAATACTCCGGAGGGAGGGCCCCTACATGCTCCCCCCTGCACACCTCCAACTTCAGCTGATTGTTGATCTCTCTCCATTTCTGGGAAAAGAACTCCAGGGTATCAGCCACCCCTTCAAAAAATAATAGTGGACTTTGGGAAATAAATGTAAGGCATCCAGAAAGTATCCATGATATCAATCACTCCGAGACATTTTCTCTCCAATTGATTTATTTAGAAACAGATCTGGCATGTCAAAGGCAATTTCCCAAAGTGAAAATTTTTTGCACGTTACACAGAATCCACCTTCTCTCCTCCCACTTCTACACTTCATAAATCACGAGAACCAATTAACTGCCACTGGAATTTCTTAATACGCCATACAGAATAACCTTGGACTTTTCAACTCCTCCAACTCTCTTTTTAAAAAAATGTGGCAGCTGAATTTCAAAGCTGACACTCTTCCAAAGAGGGGAGAGGGCAACCAATGATCTTCTGGGCAATGACGTTAACCCTCTGGAGTGCTTTCCTATCTGCCACTGTGCAATTGGCAAACCATACAGAGGTGCAGCAAGTTAAAATACTCTCTATGGTGCAGTGGTAGAAGGTCACCAGCAGTTTTTCATTCAGTTGTTGTTTTCTAAGAAGTTTCTGAGAAGGGACTCAACATGCAACCCTGTAGTGTACCAGTGTTAAGAATAAGGGCTGAAGAGGTATGATTACCTAATCTGACCTTATGTGAGCTGCCAGACAGGAAATCCATAATCCAAAGGCAGATTGAATGAGAAAGTCCAAGGTCCAGAAATTTAGACATTAGTCTATGTGGAAGAATTATGTTAAATGCAGAACTAAAATCTACAAAAAGCATCCTCACATAGCCTTGTCGCTGTTCCAGATGA
Organism: Bungarus multicinctus; assembly: GCA_023653725.1. NCBI lineage: Eukaryota > Metazoa > Chordata > Lepidosauria > Squamata > Elapidae > Bungarus > Bungarus multicinctus. The sequence continues at coordinate 160,946,403 of CM042834.1, forward strand.
GTCAGAGCAGTGTGAAGAGTGATGGCTATTTCTTCTGTATGCAAACTGGTGTTTATCAAATGTATGCGGAAGATTAGAAACGATGTGCCAGCAGACCAATTTCTCAAAGCACTTCATGATGATAGGAGTGAGTGCCGCTGGTCTATAATTGTTGAGGTTATTGATAGGGAACTTCTTTGGCAGCGAAACAATGGTGGAAGCCTTCCAACAAGATGGAATAGTGGACTGGGATAAAGACCGATTGAAGATCCTGGTAAAGACTCCAGCCAACTGATCAGCACAGTCTTTAAAGCACTCGGCCAGAGATACCATCAGGACCGGCAACCTTTCTAGGATCCACAGCCCTCAGAATGCTCCTCACCTCCTGTTCCTCCACAATGAGGTGGGGGCTACATTTGGCTGATGGTTGTATTTTAGCTGTCTCTGATGTCTCCACTTCAAAGTTTGAGAATTAACTTAAAAATCTTTCCTGTGAAGCAGCTAAATTTACTTCTATGCAGGGTGGATAAAAATCAATGATTTTTTTAAAATAATCAAAAAAATCAGATTTTTTTTATTTAAATCGGATTTTTTAAAATAAAATGCTTTTTGAGGAAAATATATTACCATCCAAAGGTTATTCCATCATGAAATAAAGATTAGTTTTTTAATTATGTAGAATAAGGCTGTATATGTTTAATTTTTTTAGTAAATAAATTCCATTAATCCATTCACAATGTCATGCTCTTCCAGAGGTTTTTGTAAGATTATTGGGCAGTTTCTCTGCCTACAAGATATTATCACAGATGCTTGGTTTACTTTTAAATTGTTATTATTACGGTAATGATTATTTTTCTCCTTCCTAAGTACAACAGAAAAGTTGTTCAAATATGAATGATTAATCTATTAAACTGGGGATAAAAAAATTAATATGAAAAGTTGTTATTCTAAAAATCTTCATCTACTTGCATATTAAAGTTATAGCAGCAAGAATTAGTCTTTATGTAGAAAACTATGATTTAAATCAAAACTTACTGACTAGTGATTTAAATCATGAATTAAATCAGTTTGATTTAAATCAAATCCACCCTGCTTCTATGAATAGACTGTGTCCAAAAGATGTTTGGAAGAAATCACAGAAGAAGAGCAAACTTCATCTGATAAAAAAGTTGGCACTGAAAATGGATCTACATATGGCAGGTTACAAGAATGACATGGAAAAAGATGTTTCATTGATCATAAAAAAAATACCAGTTGATGTTTTAAAAAATCAAAAGAGAATTATAAATAATAAACCATAAGATTGACTTGGATAATTCTTTTACAAAAGCGATTTGAATGAATTTTGTCAGAAGGTAACAAAAGAAATGAAAAAAAAAATCACATTGAATGGACTAAAGATTAAGATTGTTAGATGTAAAAGGAAGGAATATAAAGTTGGTTTATGTGATCAAAGTTGAAATAGATATTTTACTTCAAACAACCTTAATGGATTTTACTGATATCAGTTCTGAAATGATAATGCATTAGGTTTTAGGTAAACTTGTTTATACTTGTTGAGATGGAGTTTGGAAATCACTTCTTTATATATATTTTTAAATTTTAATTACTTTATGTTTTCTACATTATTTCTTTTCCTTTGCACTTTTTACTTTACTTTTTCTTTCTTTTAGTTTGTATTAGTTTTTACTACTGCAGTTAGCTTTAATAAAGTTGTTTTAAAAATACAAAATCATAAGTCACATTATTTTGTATTTCATGCCAAAAGTCTATAAGGGGTTTTCCAGTCAGCAATAAATGTAGATATTTGTCTTTTATCTGATCAAAGAAGTCAATTTAGCTATTTCAGCAAGTTCTATCATCTTACCAATCATACCTTCATTGCGGGTAGTGCAGAATCTTTCCATCTTTGTGCATGCAATTATCTTATTGCAGTTATATAAAAAGAAATGTTTCCTGACTTGATTCTAACTATTTGTCCATCATTCCTAAAAGAAAAACCTCTGGTTTCAGGTGCATATTAAACTTATTTTATTTATCTATACTTATCTATCTTGTTCATATTAATCTTTACAATTCATTGAATCAGTGTATGTATTTAAATCCAAAATCTCTTGGTTTTATACACATCCACCAAACATAAAATGTCCTTTCTTGTTCCCATTTTCAACATAAATTTATAGTGATTTTATACATTCTAAACAATTTCTCTGGCGACACGTTATCAATAACAAATCATTTGATAAAAATTCTCTTTAAGATTATAACATAGTAGATATTTCAATTCTTTTAGTTAACAAATTTTCTCACTGTTTATCTGTAAATGAAAACCACATGATTTATGATTTTGATGGTTCAATAGGACAAATTACAAAGTAAGAGATAAATGTATAATTGTATTGATGTAAACCAGTAACACTCATTGATCAAATTTAATTAATTTTACCAATAATCTTTTCATAGATTCTGAGTAACACAAGAGACAGTGATGAGCTATCACACTAAAGCTGAGCTTGTTTTAATTATAATTCTACAAACTGCTCCAAAACTGAGTATAAACTCCCAAGTATCAAGAAAATGTGCTGGTAACCTGACTGAAAAAAGTCAAGACAAAGGTTTTCCAACCAATTATTGGAAGAAATTTTCCCAGTTCATTCCCAGCTGGGAGACACTGCAGCAGCTGAGAAGAAATGGATGCAGAAGCCAGCTGCCAGAAAGTGGAATTTTTTTTTAATGTACGAAGGCAAGAAGCAAAAAGTGACACAGCAGAGCCTTCCTGGCTTGCAAGTAGGTTGGGAGTGTGAATCTGAGCTTTTTATGCTTAATTCCCCTTTGAAGCTCCTGCAGCTTGATGGGTTTCGTTGTGTTTCTGATTGCTCTGGGTTTTGTTTCCTGCTTTAAGGAGTTAATCCTATCCTGGCTTTTGTATTTTTTTGTCCTAAGGGTTAATCATATCAGGGGGCAGGAAGAAGGAGTTTAGGTTTACCTTGGAGAGTTTATATTTAGCCTGATTCCCTTTATCTTAATGAGTCTATTTAAGTGTTTCTGTTGTCAGCTCTGTTATTTTTGTAACAGCCATTAGCAGGGCTGCTCTGAGTTTCCTTTCAGCTGGTGCTTCTTGGTTTTCTTAATGGGGGGGAGGGCTGGCTTGAGTCTCTTGGCACTGTTTTCTGAGGTTTCTGGTGCTGTGAGGTTTCTGGCACTATCCTTTTGCGGTGTACTTTTAAAGAAAAAATGGATTGCTGTTTTGGAATACCAATTAAGTATTGATGATGATAATTAATATCCCATAACCAAACCAGTCAACCTTAGTTATCCAGCAAAACATTTTGGGTTCAATCTTTCTATAATGGGCAGTATGAGGAACAGCAGAAAGAACTGCAACCAAACCGATAAGCCAAAGAAGCAAAAATGTACTTGACCTTGCTAGTTCTCATGAAGGAAGGAGGGGGAGACACATTCAAACTTACAAGATTCTGTTATTGTAGATTTGTAAATCCTAATACAGGATATTTTGAAGGGTTAACATAAGGGTATTTATCACGTTTGCTACATTATTTACATCTTCAGAAACATTGATAAATTCTTAAGGAACAGTCATAAAATGAAATCGAATGAACATTACAATAACATATTGAACTCAGATCAGAAATGAAGATTTTAATAGCAAATATTTCAAGAAAAATAAGCACAATATAGACATAACCTAATAGATTAAAAGTTGGGATGCTGACTCATTCATCTGCATAGATTTTCTAAACACAATTCAATTGTGGGAATCTTTGGTCCTCTCTGAACTTGGTTGTTTACTTGCAGGTGTTTTTTTACCTAACTAGGTAACATCTTCAGTACTACAAAGGAATAAGGTTTGATCTCTGTTTATATACACAAATGTTACATCAATTAATAGTTGAAAACACAATGTATTTTTACAATACAGGGACAGACTTAATTCTCATTTCAACTGGGAAACTGTGAGCACCCTAGATCAGCGGTTGCCAACCGGTGGGCTGTGAGAAAATTTTGGTGGGCCGCAGAGAAATCTCACCAGAGCACCTCCCCCAAAGCAATTAATTCAGGCTACTCAGAAACATAAGGCTGCGCCGCCCACATGGCCCGCGGAACCCTACCTGCCCACTCACTCCTTACCTTGCAAACTTGCCTGCTAAATTTCTATTTTTCCTTTTTCCGACCATCATCTGTTCTGCTGTGCAGGGAGATTTAGATTAGCTAGGAAGCAGGAAATGGTTGGATTTCTTGCTTTCTAGCCAGTTTTTAGATCTTCGGCTCTGCTTTTAAGTACAGCCGAACCTCCCTTAGGACTTGTAGGAAGTTAGCATCCACCCCTCTCCTAGAAAATTGAAATAGCCTAGGAAATATTAAAAGGCAGAATATTTCTTCTAAAAAGAGTAGAAACTCAAGAAGCAGAAACTCACTCAAGAAGCAGAAACTCACCCCCACCCTTGTTAATGAGTGGGCCATTAAGGCTTGGGCCAGAATACTTTACATAAGAAGGAACTCCAGGTAAAAGCTATAGCAATTGCCAAAAGCCCTTTTAAGGGCATAATCACCCAGAAAGGCCAGACCAAGCCTATAGAGTTAAGACCCCCGCCCCTGGGAGTCTGACAACCAATTAGAATACAAGCTCCAATTCAAATCCCAACAGAGGGTATAAAACCCAGGTACTCTCAGCACCTCAACACTCTTTTTCCTCCTTCCTTTTTTCTTTTTCCCCTTTTCCCTTTTTCCCTTCTCTTCTCATCTTGAAGCATGTGATCATTCTTCTCTGGAGCTCTAGGCCATGTGGCCCTGTAACCATTAAACCTTCCAAGCAGCCTCCATGTTTCCAGTGTCTTTTTTCCCCACTTGGAACTGAACCCAGAAGGATATTTCTTTCAACAGACTGAAGGTTTGCTTGCAAGCAAATTCAGTGTATACTCACGGCAAGCAAATTTGAGAGACTGAGCTAGTCGATGGCAGACAGATAGATCACTGAATGATTCTGTGAGAAACTCAATCTGCCTGCCTGCTTTGCCTGATTTTGGGTAAAAGTTACTCTTTTTTATAAAAGAAATCAATATTTATATAAATATTTATAATATTTATATACAAGCCATGCCCAGCCAGACACATGACCATCAAGCCACACCCACAAATTAGGCCATGCCCACAGAACTGGTTAGTGGACCCTGGGATCTAAAATTATGAGTTTGGCGGTCCCTGAGGTCCAAAAGGTTGGCGACTCCTGCCCTAGATCAAGCTAAATCCAAAAATGCTAGGAAATCCTGGGAATCTTAGCACTCAGATAAATCAAACATCAACAGATACCTAAGATTTAAGGGCCATCTCTACGATCGGTGGGAGAGGCAGGTATGGCGTTGACAGAGGGCCTTATCAAGTTATGGGAGCTCGCCCCCACTGTTTACAAGTGGTGGTGTGCTCCGGTCCCCAGGTCATGTCTCGCTCCCTGAGTTGTTTGAATGATCGGGCCCCGGGCCTCCGGCTGATGTTATGCAACACCAGGTCCGTAGTGAATAAAGCCATTGTTTACGATCTTGTTACGGAGGGGTGTGTGGACCTGGCTGGCATTACCGAGACCTGGCTGGGACAAGAGGGGGGTGTCCCTCTGGTGGAGATGTGCCCAGCCAGGTTTCGGGTCTTTCATCGGCCGAGGGCCCAGGGGAGGGGTGGGGGGGTTGCGGTAATTATTCGGGAGGATCTGGGCCTAGGGAATCCATTGTTCCTCAGACGACCGGATGTGAGTCCCTTTTTGTAAAGTGTGGTTCCAGGGTTCAGATGGGCCTATTGATCACATACCTGGCCCCCTGCTATGTGACATCGGCTCTGCCTGAGCTCCTCGAGGTTATAGCCGGCCTGGCGGTTGAGACCCCCAGGCTGATGGTCATGGGGGATTTCAACCTGCCTTCGGCTGGCGGGGCCCCGGGGATTGCTCAGGAGTTCTTGACTTCCATGACAGCCTTGGGCCTGACCCAATTAATTAGGGAGCCCATTCACATTGGGGGTCACATCCTGGATCTGGTTTTTGTCTCTGGACAGTGGCAGGATGATCTTGGTGTTGGGGACGTTTTTGTTGAGCCCTGGTCATGGTCAGATCATTCGCTCCTTAGGCTGGACTTCCAGGCCGCTCCCCCCCATCGCAGGGAGGTGGACCAAATACGTTGGTACCGCCCCAGGCGCCTGATGGATCCAGATAGGTTCCTGATGGAGCTTGGGCCATGTCCTGACGTTCGAACACACAACTCGGTTGAGGACCTGGTCGCCACCTGGGATAGGGTGGCGGCTGGGGCCCTGGACCAGGTTGTGCCCTTGCGGCCTCTGAGCTGGCGCCACTCTCACTCGGCCCCTTGGTTCTCCAAGGAGCTGAGGGAGATGAAGCGCCGGAAAAGACGCCTGGAGAGTATTTGGAGGACTACTCACTCCGGACCCAACTGAACACTATTACGGTCTTATATTAAGATCTATTTAGTGGCGATAAGTGTGGCAAAGCATTCTCACTTTTCCACCCATATTGCGTCTGCAGGAAACCACCCAGCCGCCTTGTTTAGAGTGACCCGCTCCCTCCTGGAAGGGGGAGCGCGGGAGGACCCCTTGCAGGGACAGGCTGAGGACTTTTTGAATTTCCTGGTGGATAAAATCGCTCGGATCCGGGATGGGTTGGACTCTGAATGGGCAACTCTGGGTGGGGGGTCGGGGGCGGAAATTGAGGCAGTCATTTGGGAGGAGTTTGATCCTGTGACCCCCAAAGACGTGGACAGGTTGCTGCGGGGGCTGAATGCTACCACATGTTTATTGGACCCGTGTCCCTCCTGGCTGGTGTTGGCCACCCGGGAGGGGACACGAGGTTGGTTTCAGGGTATTATTAATGCTTCCTTGAGTGAGGGATATCTGCCCGCCGCCTTGAAAGAGGCGGTGGTGAGACCCCTCCTCAAGAAACCGTCCCTGGACCCAACTTTGTTATCTAATTATCGTCCCGTCTCCAACCTTCATTTTGTGCGAAGGTTGTTGAGAGTGTGGTGGCACGACAGCTTCCCCAGCACCTGGATGAAGCTGTCTATTTGGATCCACGCCAATTGGGCTTTAAGCCCAGGCACAGCACGGAGACGGCATTGGTCGCATTAGTGGATGATCTCTGGAGGGCCCGTGACAGAGGTTATTTCTCTTTCCTGGTCCTATTAGATCTCTCGGCGGCTTTTGATACTGTCGACCACAGTATCTTATTGCGGCGGCTGGGGGAGTTGGGAGTGGGAGGCACTGTTATGTGGTGGTTCTCCTCCTTCCTCTCTGACCGTTCGCAATTCGTGTTGGCAGGGGGGCAGAGGTTGGCCCCGAGGCCCCTGGTTTGCGGGGTCCCTCAGGGGTCGGTGCTCTCACCCCTTCTGTTCAACATTTATATGAAGCCGCTGGGTGAGATCATCCGTGGCTTTGGGGTAGAGTTCCATCAGTACGCTGATGATACTCAGCTGTACATCTCTACCCCGGGCCACCCCGATGAAGCCGTCGAAGTGATGACAAGGTGCCTGGAAGTCGTGCGGTGTTAGATGGGGCGGAACAGGCTTCAGCTCAACCCATCTAAGACTGAGTGGCTGTGCTTCCTGGCACGCGGGTACAGCCAGCTGGTTCCATCGCTGGCTGTGTGGGGGGGGGGGAAATTCTTGCCCCCACAGAGAGGGCCCGCAATCTGGGTGTCCTCCTGGATGTGCGGCTGTCATTGGAAGACCATGTGGCAGCCGTCGCCAGGGGGGCTTTTGGCCAGGTCCGTAGGATCTACCAGTTGCGGCCCTTTCTGGATCGGGATGCGCTTCACACAGTCACTTCCGCCCTTGTAACCTCCCGCCTAGACTATGCCAATGCTCTCTACATGGGGCTGCCTTTGAAGAGCATCCGGAGGCTCCAGCTGGTGCAGAATGCGGTCGCGTGGGTGATGTTGGGGGCTCCTCGGGGCTCCCATGTTATGCCACTTCTGCGCGAGCTGCATTGGCTCCCGGTGGCCCTCCGGGTGCGCTTCAAGGTCTTGGTTATCATCTTTAAAGCGCTCCATGGCTTGGGACCAGGATATTTGCGAGACCGCCTCCTGCCATTATCGGCCTCCCGCCGACCGATACGCTCCCATAGAGTCGGTCTCCTCGGGTTGTCACCGGCTGGAGGGCTGGCGACTCCGAAAGTTGCAGGCCTTCTCATTGGGGGCACCCTCTCTCTGGAACGAATTACCCCCGGAGATGAGGACCATCCCTGATCTCCTGACCTTCCGCCGTGCGTTGAAAACTCATTTATTTCAGCAAGCCGGTCTGGCCTAGGGGTTTTTAAATCTTTTAATCCGGTTTTAACTTTCTTAATTCCCTTATTTTTAATATTTTGAAAGGACCAATGTATTTAATTCTTTTAATTTTTAAATATTGTATATGTATTTTATATGTGTATTTTATCTTGGCTGTTCACAGCCCCGAGTCCCTTTGGGAGAGGGGGGCGGTATATAAATTTAAATAAATAAATAAAGTTTAACAATATTTTCATATCATTCAAAAGAGATAATTAAAAAGATAAACAAAAAACAAAAAGACCAGAACACCTCCTCTCCAGCAATCCAGATAAGCAGGGATTAACAGCAATATTAACACCAGACAAAAAATTAAGCAATATACAATACCCTAATCAAGGAACTGTCAATTCACACAAACAATTAAGCAGTAAACAACAGCCTAGTCATACCAAGAACCACACTTCCACTAACAATGACATGGCAAACTACTACATATACTACTCCCCAACCCATATAGTGACTCACCGTTCCCCATGTACCCTTCCAAACCCACAGTGCCTCTCATGCAACCCATATCTTTTCCAATCCTCTCTTGCACCTTTGTGCATACTCCCTATTTACCTTCTCCCCAAGACACATAGGTGCCTCACATTCACATTCTTACTCACTTCCTCAACTGGCAGCAGCCACTTACCTACTTATGGACCAAGAACTTGCAACTTCCTGACAACTTCCAGAATAGAACAGTATAGGAAGGGACCTTGAAGGTCTTCTAGTCCTTCCTCTTTTGGATGACAAAGTCTCCTAAGGAACCTGTTTGATCTCCCATTTGATGCAAAATTTGAAAATCAGTGTTTAACATTCTCCACTGACTTTAGTTGTGAAAAGCCAGTAGAAATCACTTTGCTTAATGACTATGGGGTTCAGTTAATGATAGCAACCATCTGCCAGAGATCTACATTAGCCTGGTTCAGGAGGCAGGCCTTCTCTGTTGTGGCACCGGCCTGATAAAACATTCTCTTCCACCAAAGTCAGGTTGGCTCCATTCCTATCATCATTCTGGACATTTCTCAAGATCTATTTATGTCGTCAAATCTGATGAAACCAGGGAAATAGACACATTTTTAGATGGCTCCCTTGTGGTTGATCTTTTACTCTCCCCATGTGATTTGTATATTTTAATTTTTAAGCGTTTTTTTAATTTTTAATAATTACTTTTTATACTTTTATAATTATTGTTTTTGTACATTTGCTGCATTTTTATGCCACTCGGAGTCACTTCTTATAAGCTACCATAATCTCATATAAATGAGATAAATAAATAAGAACCAGGGCTATAGGGACTGTAGTTGCTAAGTAATGTGGTCAAGCTTTATAATATCACTTAGTGACAGCAATCATGGTCCCAATTGCTCTCGTAAGTCAAGGACTGTATGTATAGCCAAACTCTATGCCCCTCCAAAATCAGGAAAGCAAAAGAATGTCACTTCCAGAATACGTAAATCCACAAAAGCAACAATTTATCCTGGAAAAATATTATTTGCTTTCTATTCATATGTTGATGATAATAGTCTGACGACAACAAAGATTTCATCATAACTGTAGCTTGCAGGTTATCAAAAAACTGATTGATGCAACTTGGTAGATTACATTACTATTATATGTAATAGCTACACATTGTAGATTACAAACATCTGCAATAGATTCAGCTCGGCATATCTGATGATCTAAGAATTATTTCAAGGTGTAATGTTAAGTCAAAAATCTCAGACCCTTCAAAATCAGCCCATTTCCATGTTTTAACCTTGCCAGCACTCCAGTTAATTTGTAGATTTACAGTATAATAATCAACAAGTCAGAAGATAATTAAAGACATAAATATTTTTTCAGTGCTACTGCTTCATATTCTAATTAATATTTACATATCACAGTATACAGTTCCACCACAATTCTATTTGCTTATCACAGTTATTTAAGCTGTTAAGAAATAAAATAATGTTTTGTCATTTACTCTCATATGAGGACAGAACAAAAATTCCCCTTTTGAAAGTTTGAAAACAGAATATACAAAATAAAAATACAACCACAAGATTAAGTGTAGGGAACTATGGCATTTAGACTGTTTATCAGATTGTAAATAATGATGCTATATGCCTAGGACAGTGGTGGCAAACCTATGGCACAAAACAGGGGCAGAAATGAAGGGACATGGCTGAACTCTTCTTTGTTTATCATTATTTTTGGTAGTAAAACCTCAGTATTCAGGTTAAATGGCCATGCTGGCATTTTGCAATAAATAAGTGGGTTTTGAGTTACAGTTTGGTAACTTGGTCTCACTGGTCTAGGGTATTTAGAAAGCTTTTAGCTTTCTCATTCTACCCTTTAAGGGTCTATCATCTTTATTATTAAATTCTGAAATAACTAGAAATTCACTTAACTGAAATTATCTTTGAAAGGTAGACTAAGGATTAATGTATGGTCATATATATACATCAGTAGTTCCATAACTTCTTTCAGACTGAAGAATAAAAATCATCATCTCTTAATTAATCTTAATCTACAATATTCTTAATCTCTTAGGGGGCGTGCATAAGCGCACCAAAACATGCCTACCGTCCCTGTCCTATCGTTCGTTTTGTTTTTCTTATTCGTATCCATTTCATGTATTTATAACCATATTTATACTTATACCTGTTATCTAATAATTGTTTGACAAAATAAATAAATAAATAAATAAATAAATAAATAAATAAATAAATAAATAAATAAATAAATAAATAAATAAAATAATTCTTCCATAAAAAGACTGGAAACTGCTTATCAATTACTACTGTAGCTCCTTAAATTTAACTATTTGACTAATAATTTGATTAAGTACATTAAAAGAGAGGCAGCATATTACAAATATACACATTCTCAAATATCTTAAACAAATAACTATTTTAATAGCAACTATTCTGAGATTACAACCCCAAATGTACAGGCAAAACAAAGTGGAACACACACATGGAAACAAAGAATATTCCTACCTCATACGAAAGTGCAAAGTGATCTTGATATCACTATCAACATAAAAGACATAATTGGGAGGGAACCAAAGTTTGGCCTCTGGGTCATAGAGTGCAAACAGATTGAAGCAGGTTGGTGTGATTCCTATCAAAAATAAAAAAATACAGAAAAATGAGAAATTCTTCAGATATGCCATCAAATAATACTGAGCACAATCCTAGAAGTTACTTTTACTGGTTGAAACTAAAGGTTACCTAGTCCAGGATCCAGTTTCTCATAGTAATCAACCAGAAAACCCAAAGCAGGACATGAACACAGCAGTCCTCTCTCTGTAACCTTCCGGTTATTGATTAGTAGCCACTGATTAATGAACTCATGGGGAATAAAACTAATTTCCTTGATTAGAACTGCCCACATTGTTGCACAATGATTCATCTTGTGGAAACAGGTGCCATAACTAAGCTTTGCACTCTTAGAATGCAAATAGAATTAGAATTTTTAACAAATATTTTTTTATTTTCTCTATTTGAATTTCCTGCCACTCAGCTGCATTGGATTATTTTGGGTTCTTGCAAGAAAAAGAACTTTTTATATCATATTTTATGATAGAGAGAGAGAGAGAATGAGATTGGTGTGTGTGTGTTACTTCAATAACCAAATCTCTATAAAACAACTTTATAAGCATTAATTAATTAATTAATTAATTAAAAAAGAATACAAACTCAAATTCATATGGTTTGCTGGAAAATATGAATGAGTATTAACCTTTTATCTACAAAAGGTAGCTTCTATTCTTCCTTCTGAGAAACAAGCAATCTCTTTAGGCCATAGTTTTCTAAATTATAAATTGAAAGGATATTTATAAAAAAAAATAGGGGCTACAGCTACACATGTCTACCACAAACAGATTTAGATAAGCCAATACCTATTGTTTCTTACCTATCTTCTGTGCGATATCAATGCAGATCTCTTCAGCACAAGGTGTCCCTTTGATGTATGTCTGGTATTGTTCCTCTGCCTCACCCTTCCAGTGCAAGAATACCCTCAGACCTCCAGCAGGTGAAAAATGTTTCCTCCCCATGCCTGATTCACTGTGTTTTATTGCAGAGTGGCAGAGAGGCATCATGCTAATTTTCAATCTTTAGTTGAGGAAAACATAAAAATATCATTTAGAAAATTTGAAACATTTGCAAGAGCAAATCATTATAAGGAAATCATATCTACTACAGATTACAATTATTCTCAAAATATTAAATGAACCACTACCTGGTTATCAAACAAAATTGCCTATTTCATTTATCTTAGAGAGGAACTCAAGTCCAAGGGTCGATACATTTGGGTGGATTACCTAAATACACACTCCGATAGCCAGCATGGTAAGTCTTACACATTTCCTGTTCTTCACCCCACAAAAAAATCCATTTTTTTTCTTTTTGCACACAGAACAGGAAGTTACAGAGAAAAAATGGGTGGAGTGAATATTTATCACCTCTCTTAAACAAAATAGGCGCATTGCTATCTCAAGATGCAAGATGGTATAATTGTAAAAGAATGCCTTATTCTTGTGCAGCTTTAGAGCAGTGGTGTCAAACTCAATTTCATTAAGGACCACATCAGAGTTGTGTTTGACCTCAAGAGCTGGGGTGGGCATGGCCAGCTTCACATCACTCCTGTTAGGGGTATCTGTGGTGGCCCAAGCACTCTGGCAACAAAAGCGGCTCTTGAGCTCCATTTTCAGCTGCGACAGCCTCCTGCTGCCAGTGAAAATCCACAGGCCGGTCCTTCACTACTTCCAAAGTGGACCCGCAAGCCAGATCTAAGCACCCTGCAGGCTGGGTCTAGCCCCCGGGCCTTGAGGTTGACATCCCTGTTTTAGAGATACAATTTCTAAGTGAAACCTATCAGGTATTATTCCTTGGATGTTACCAGAATGAAATAACATTTTAGTAGTGGTAACCACATACTATTTTCTAGACTCTTACTTAAAAATTCACACTGATAAACTTAGCAATGTGATCACAATTATCTTTACCAAATAATAGCACTCTAGCTTCCAGATTTAGTACTTTTTAACTGAAATTCTAAAAGTGAACAGAATCATAAGATTCTGGATTCTTATTTTCCTAGAAGAAAGCTATTTTAGAAATTAGCATTAACAATAACCAATACAATATTTGTTCAAGCATCCAATCATTCAAGCCATCATTATACTTACACTTAATAAAAACAAGGATGATGAACATTAAGTCTCCCTGGCAGTTACGCAAGTCAGCAATAAAATATAACTTTCTTAAATAAACAAATTTGAAAATGCCACTAATTATTATTTCTTCATTAATACTGGGAAGAATAGAATTCTGCCCATAAGCTCAGCTGTTTTTGTTTTCTGCCTCACCATTGAACAAACAAACCCCAGATTGGTTATAAAACAACAGAAACAACCAAAATTAAAAATTAATTTAATGTTGTAATTTGAGTCCAGGATACTCACAAACACTTAAACTAAACATGAAATGAGCTCATTCATATTATTAGAATCCCAAGCTTGATAGCAAAATCAGGTTTTTAGCACCTAGAGCAGGGGTGTCAAACTGGCAGCCAACAGGCCAGACGCATCACACACAGACCAGGCCCAACCCAGCTCCACGAAAAAATGTGATACGTCATGTGACGGCAACGTGATGCAGTGAGTTTGACATCCGTGGCCTAGAGAAAGGCCAGCAGTATCTGGGCATGTCTGATTTCAGGGGGGATGAAGGACAGGTACCATGGCAGAAAATATTCTCCCCCTGTGTCACCTGTTGGGACTCTCTCTTGTGAATGTGACTCAGAGCACTCCTTTCCTACTGAAAGTAGCAAGAAGGGTAACCACCACTAGGTTACCCTTATAAATAAACTGGCCCCAAGCCATGAAGGGCTTTTAAGATAACTACAAAAACTTGAATTGCACCCTAAAGCATATTCGTACCCAATGCAGCTCACCAAGTAGAGCTGCCATACATGCTGGACAACTAGCATCTTTAACTGCTTTTTGCACCAGCTGAAGCTTCTGGCTGCTCTTTTAGGCAACCTCCTGCAGAACGTGTTAAAATAATCTAATCAGAAGGTGAATTAAGGCATGAGTGACTGTGAGCAGGGCCTTGCAGTCAAGGGAAGGACACAACTGTACATAACACAAAGCTGTGCAAAATACCTCCTGCCACTACTGCTACATGCTAACTGAACTGGAATTGTGAGTCTAGGAGGACACCCCACCCCCAACTTTGTACAAGATCTGTCTGAGGCTACAGTGTAATCTCATCCAGAACAAGTGATGGAAGATTCCCAGAATCAGGAGGTTCTAAAACCCAAAGCCAATCAGTGTTATTAAGGTAGAGCCAAAGCCTATCGTTTCCCATTCAAATCATTCCATTCTCCAGACACTGAGACATAATCTCCATAGCATGGGCCAAGTGAAGATGCATAATTGGATATCATCTACATACTGATTGCATACTTGATGACATAGCATCTTCTCTAACTAGAGGAACTGTTGCACCTACCCAGCAAACTAAGATAATTAACTGCTAGATTCCATCAAGTTAAGCTTAAGGAGATCGCAACATACTTTGGTATAAACACAAATTTCACCAATCCTTCGGTATCCAGCTATTAAGATTTTTCTGGCTTTCCTGATTTGGGATTAAGTACTGATTTAAGGTAACACTGTTTATCCTTCTTGATCGAAGCTATATAAGTGTATCTATGCCGAATTAACAATTATGGTCTGTATTTATATGCCTTAAAAATGTAAGCACTCTACCCACTGTTTGGTGCAGGGTCTGCTTTGGCTCAGACTGATCAACCTACCTCATTACTGATACTTAATACAAGCCATTCCACTGGACGCTTGTATGAGACTGCAGATGGCCCTGAATTTTGCTATCCCCCAGAGAAGACTGCTGGCTAAGCATACAGTAAGGAAGAACAGAAATGTTAGCTAATGAATTAGCATAAAAAAGGAATAAGGCTATTCTTTATTTTATGTAAATCACTTTGTGAATATATTTAACTATATAAAAGTTCTTTTTAAAGTTTGGACATGTTTTATTTTATCACCCCTATCCTGGCATTCCTAATCTGAGGCAGACTACTTGCTAAAGAGGCAAATTCAGGTGTCCCTCATTAAAATTTTGCTTTTCAATGAGCTCATTGTTTTGTCTGCAATACATAGTACTGTTTGTAGAGTGTTGAATACTTGTATAGCATGCCTCTCTAAAATATTTTATAATGTTGTTACACTGTCATTTGAGTAAATGTACTTCTGTTTCAAGTCTATATATTTTATGATCTCTAATCTTTAGAAAACCTTTGTTTTCCATAACCTTTTTTCTTCTTGCTCATAAGAACTGCTTTGCTGAATCAATCCAAAGACTCATCCGAGAAAACAATTCAAACAGTAGGCAGAAATATCTCTGCAAATAGGGATTTTTTTTAAGGCTACTTAATCTATAGTCACTGACAGATACCTATCACAAATCTAACCTTGATTTCTTTACTTTTTGAAACGTAAACATTAAAGCTAAAAGTAAAATATAATAAGTTATTCAAATTAATAGCCATCATTTTGGAAGTTTATGTGATTGTTAAAAGTAAATACTGACTGAGTGGCAATATCATCACTTAATTGTAAATTATATTTTTGCATAATTAAAAATAAATTTAAAAACGTCAAACATTTACACATTTAAAGGACGGCTGGTTTCTTCGCCATCCCTTGCTTTGTGGTAGTGCAATATTTTCGTTAGAGATAACACCCCGCCTTCAGCAATTTCACGGTTTTGAACTCCCTCACAGCCCCATTTTACGAGTTAGTAGACGGAGGAACATGCCCACGCTACCACATACATAGACTGAGGCTCCGTATCAGCAAATGACAGCTGGCGGAAACTTGACAGACCTTCTCCCTCGTCGGTTCCTCAGGCATTTGGTTCAAAACCCCATTTTCTAAAGCCATTTCAGCCTCTCTCGGCGCCCCCGTCATTCCGGACTTCTCGCACCCTCGGCGCGCCATTTCCTCCAGAGCCATCCGACAGCTCCTCTATTCTCCCGGCCCCACCACTAGGTCCGCGCAATCTCCACATGCCAAGTCCCCCAGCCCAACCGCTACCTACCTCACGGGCAGCAGGAGGAGGGTGGGGGGGGAGGAAGGGAAGCCCACCGCTACTTTCACGCCGCTACAGCGGCGGCGGCCAAAACGATCTCAATAAAACCAAAAAGCAGCAGCTGTCTGTCTGTTTGGCTTGCTAAATCAAGACAAACCTTATTATTGGCTTCATGAGACAACTTCTCTCATTGGCTCGTTTTCTGCCCCCCCCCCTCTTCCCTCCTTCCCCCTATCAGGCTACGCCGCAAAGTTAAAGTCGGCCCACCTTGGAGGCGCGTGATTGAAAGCTTGAAAGAGGATTGGCTTCCCCAAGTGCGCGAAGGGCTCTGCATTTAACCCCGCGTGCTACCTGTCCTCCGCCCAACCCTGCTGGCTAGCTGGTCGCAACGCTTGTTTTGGCGCCCGACCGCTGAGTTACTGCGTCGCTTGGAAGAAAGAGGCAGTCTCCAAGCGCTGCAGCCTGAAGGCCCAGGCGAGCTTATACGTGCACGATCCGAAAGAAGCCAAAGGGTTAGTTTCAATGTATACAGTCTACCGGCTGAAATGACCAGACTGGCGTGCAGTCCTGTGTCTCCGAGCAAGGAGGTTGGAGGCCCGTGAATGCACGCTGGTCTGGCGTCTCAAAAAGCGGGTGTTTCCCCCTCCCCGCCCTTTTCTGGATTTTCGACCTTCCTAAATGGGAAGGATCCGCATTCTGCATCAAGTAAACTGTAAAGAAAACGAAAATCCTGCCCCGTACATGAGCCCCGCCTCCTGGATTTTCCCTGCCAGACTGCTTAATTTTCTTTACAGTTTACTTGTTGCGGAATGAAGGATCCGCATACTGATGTAGTTTATACATATTGTTTGAATCATAATATTTTTACTACTTGAGCAATACCAGCTTATTTTTTATGATATTTTTGCCTTGTTCCAGCTATTGGCATATCTTTTATATCTTTTCCTTTTTTGTTCGATTCTAATTATTGCCTATATTCTTTATAATAATCTGGTGGTTGCAGTAATACATTATAAAACTTTGCATTCTTTATTACGTGGCCTCTTGCTTGTGTGGTAAGAAATATCCATGGCTTCAGTTCCGAGCCAGGAGAAAGGCACTGGAGATAAACTAGATTGGAAAAATGGTTCAATGATGAAGCAGAACCACATGGGTTCTGGCCAATTGATCACATGGAGTTATGCCTGGGGGTGGTTTATTTCTCTTGGGCTTTGCACTTGAGTTTCCTGTTCCTGTATTCTGTTGGCATTGTCAGATTCCCATGGGGCCATGTAGGGGTCATAACTGGCTCTATAGGCAAAGAACAAATCCTAGGCATTTGTCTAAGTTTGGTTGAAGTTTCTGAGAGTGATGCAGTGAAAGGGCTTGTGTTGGATCTTAAGTGAGGGCTGCTAATCCTACCATTCTGCCTTTGTTTCAAAATACCCTGTCTTGGAATAGATTACCAAATCTGCATTTCTAAAAGGTGGCCTCCTCAGTTTGGTTTCTGAATAGGCTGTCCCAATTTTTGTTAATGGGCACAAAATATCTGCTGGGGCTATTAAGAAAGTGGGGGGTTGCTTTCTGCCTCTAAAAAAACATGTTTCTCCATTTCTCCCTTTGGGAAATATAATATCCTGCCCTTTTTTAAATATTCCTTAAAGTATTTCATTCTGCTGAGAGAGGGGTGGCTTCCCACACTTGGTTATTGATGCATGTACAATATCTTCTAATCTTCAATAAAGGGTATTGATGTCTGTAAATATTGTAATATATTAAAACATTTTTATTTATTTTTTTGCAGTAGCCCTTAAACGGACAAAAAGACAACAGAGTCTGACAGATTTTTTTCAACAAAATTGGAATCAGTTGTATCAAAATTGGCCATGGATGCTACAAAACAGTCACAAGCACAACCATTCCAACTTGAAGAAAGCAGCAAGATGAATGAAAACTACTTACATACTACTTGTAGAGTATTCAATATAGTTTACAGCGTGGCACAAAGATGTAGACCACTTTCTGACGTAGAAAGTAACATAGAATTGCACATTAAAAATGGACTAGATTTGGGAATAGAATTGCATTCACGTGAAACTGCAGTGAAAATAGTTGATTTCATCGCAAAAGAAATGAAAGCCAAATTGTTTACTAAAATTATTGAAAAGAATCTGAAAATATGTTTGATTATTGACGAAGCTCCAATGATCGCTTGCAAGCCAGTTGTGATACTTTTCATAAAAGTTGAGGATTCAGTTTTCTCACCAACAATTTTCCTTGAGCTAGTTGAATTGGAAAAACAAGATGCAGAGACAATATGTTCTTCAGTTATGGAAAGTTTAAATAATGTTGGACTTACTAAGAACTACCTAGAAAAAAATTTAATAGGATTTTGCTCCGATGGTGCCAGCATTATGCTTGGGAGAAAATCTGGAGTGAGCACTAAGATAGCAAAAGAGTTCCCAAACATCATAATATGGCACTGTTTAAACCATCGCCTCCATCTTGCTTTAGATGATTCAATAAAGGAAATAAAGGAAGTAAATCATTTTAAAATATTTATTGATAAGATATATACTATTTTTCATCGCTCCTATAAGAACCAAATTGAACTTAGCGAAATATCCGACCAACTTGAAATTGAAATGATAAACATTGGTACAGTTTTAGGAACAAGATGGGCTGCCTGTAGTTTAAGGTCAACATTAGCTGTGTGGCATGCTTATCCAGCACTACATCATTATTTTTGTTCAAATGGAAAGTACTTGGGTATGGCTGCCCGTCTTGAAAATATATATTTTATAACAGATTTGGCATTGATGATTGATATTTTAAATGAGATTTCTCTTCTTTCGAATGCACTGAAAGCAAGTAAGGTAGACATAATAAAGGCTGAAAAACTTGTGATAAGATCTATTACAGCATTTCAAATGCTTATAAAGAAAAAGGGTATATACGAAAAAAAAGTTGATGAATTAATTACTTCAGAAACCTTCAACAATATAAAATTTGTAGAGAATCATCAATTTGTCGGGCTTCCTCGGGAAAGACTTTTAGAAAACATTGTAACAAATTTGCAAAAAAGACTAATGGATTGTGAACATTTAAAAGGAAGTTGTAGCCAATTTCAAGATAGGAATAAATTACAATTTCTCAATTTTTTGGAGCCAGATTACTGGAATGTTAAAGAAGTACTAATTCCATGGAAAACAGCTGAAGAACAATTGCTGGTATTTAATGACATTTTTCATTACCAAATTGATATTAATGATTATCGAGATTTTGTGAGAAACGTTTTAAAAAATTCCCAGAACTGTGCAATTCCTGAAAGTGTTCAAAAAGCTAAAAATATTATCAGAACAATTGCTGTAAGTTCAGCAGAAGCAGAAAATGTTTTTTCCAAGATGAACATAATATGTTCAGAAATGACAAGTTGTCTAACTGTTTCTAATATATCAAACACGATAACTATTAGTCAAATCGGCCTACCTCTAGGGGAATGGGATCCTATTCCAACAGTGAAAAAATGGTTAAGGATAAATCACACAGATGCTGCTTGGATTGCAAGTGATGCCAATCAAGAAGCAGTATGACAATATTTTACATAAATTTTATTGTTTGTCAATTATGTAATATTTTTCATTAATATTTTAAAACTCATAATAATCTAGTTTTGTGTACCTCTTATTCTTAAGTATTAAATGCATGAAACTATAAACTACCTTTGGATATATCATTTTTTTTTTTATTTAAAAAGGTCATTAGGGCAGAGAACCGATAGTTAAAATATACCCTTTATATTTCCTATATACCATATTCCTGCATATATATCCCTATATACCAATGACCGCATCTCAAGCGATCCATCTGTTAAAATACTGAAATTTGTAGATGATAACAACAGTGATTAATCTCATTCGAGACAACAATGAATCCACATACAGACGGGAGGTTGTACAACTTGCCTCATGGTATGACTGGAACAATCGAACTGAACACACTCAAAACCGTAGAAATGGTGGTAGAGAAACCCATACTATCACCTCTTACAATACTAGACAACACAGTATCAACAGTACAGAACTGTCAAATTTCTAGGTTCTATTATATCACAAGCACTAAAATGGACACCTAATATCAAATACGTCATCAAAAAAGCACAACAAAGAATGTTCTTTCTGCGCCAACCCAGAAAGCTCAAAGTGCCCAAGGAGCTGCTGATCCAGTTCTACAGAGGAATTATTGAGTCTCATCTGCACCTCTATAACTGTCTGGTTTGGTTCTGCAACCCAACAGGACAGACACAGACTTCAGAGGATAATTAGGACTGCAGAAAAAACAATTACTACCAACCTGCCTTCCATTGAGGACCTGTATACTGCATGGGTCAAAAAGGGCTGTGAAAATATTTACACACCCCTCACATCCTGGATTTAAACTCTTCAACTCCTACCCTCGAAACTAGAGCACTGCACACCAGAACAACTAGACACAAGAACAGTTTTTCCCCATCACTGCTAAACAAATAATTCCCTCAACACTCAAACTATTTACTAAGTCTGCATTACTATTGCTATTAATCCTCCCATCCTTCCTTTCACCATCTCCTCCCACTTATGACTATGACTGTAATGTTGTTGCTTGTATCCTAATGATTTTTATTGACTCTTTCCTAGTATGATTTGATTGCTTATTGTACACTATGACTATTATTAAACACTCAAAAGGACTGTTGTATCTTTTGACTCTTGATGAATGTCTCTATGTACACTGAGAGCATATGTACCAAGACAAATTTCTTGTGCATCCAATCACATTTAGCCAATAAAGGATTCTTTCTATTATCACTGTTCATGATTGCAATAATTTAAAATGTAAATTAGCAAACTTTAGATCCATTAGATTAGATAGGACAGAAGAATCCATTAGATTAATAGTTGAAAGGGACGTAGGTCATCTAGTCCAGGGGTAACCAACCTTTTGGACCTCAGGGACCACCAAACTCATAATTTTAGATCCCAGGGACCACTAACTGGTTCTGTGGGTGTGGCCTAATTTGTGGGTGTGGCTTGGTCATGTGACTGGCTGGGTATGGCTTGTATGTATATATAAATATTGAATTTTTTATTAAAGAGCAACTTTTACCCAAAATCAGGCAGGCAGATTGAGTTGCTCACAGAATCACATATTCATTCAGAAATCTATCTGCCATTGGCTAGTTCAGTCCGTCACATAAAATTTGCTAGCAAGCAAACTCACAAAATTAACTCACACCATGTATGTAAATATTGAATTTTTTATTTAAAAAAACAACTTTTATCCAAAAACAGGCAGATTGAGTTGCTCACAGAATCATTCAGTGATCTCTGCCATCAGCTAGCTCAGTCTCTCAAATTTACTTGCCGTGAGTCTGCACTGAATTTGTTTGCAAGCAAACCTTCAGTCCTAAAGGAGGTTCGGCTGTGCTTAGAAAGCAAGAAATCCAACCATTTCCTGCTTCCTAGCTAATCTAAATCTGGCACAGCAGAACAGATGATGGTCGGAAAAAGGAAAAATAGCAACTTAGCAGACAAGTTTGCCAGGTAAGGAATGAGTGGGCGGGGAGGGTTCCCACGGGCCATGTGGGCTGAGCAGCCTTGTGTTTCTGCGCAGCCTGGATTAATTGCTTTGGGGGGTGCTCTGGGGGTGAGATTTCTCTGCGGCCCACCAAAATTTTCTCACGGCCCACCAGTTGGAGACTGCTGATCTAGTCCAATTCCCTGCCCAAGCATTTCTGATAGATGGCAGTCCAGTCTCCTGGAAGCTTCCAGTGATGAAGCTCCCCTAATTTCTGAAGGGAAACTTCCATTGGTTGATTGTTCTGTCAGAAAATGTCTCCTTATTTCCAGGTTGAAACTCCTTGATCAGTTTCCATCCATTATTCCTTGTCTGGCCTTCAGGTGCTTTGAAAAATAGCTTCACCCCTCCTCCTCTTTGTGGCAGCCCCTCAAATATTGGAATATTGCTATCATGTCTCCCCTGGTCCTTCCCTTCACTAGGCTAGCCATACCCAGTTCCTGTAACCATTCTTCATATGTTTTAGCTTCCAATCCCCTGACCATCTTTGTTGCTCTTCTCTGTACTCAACATCTTTTATAGTGTGATGACCAAAACGATGCAGTACTCTAGCTATCGTCTAGCTAAGGCTTTATAGAGTGATATTAGTACCTCCCTTGATTGTGTCCCTCTGTTAATGCAACCTAGGATTGCATTGGCTTTTTTGGCTGCCACCTCACACTGCTGTCTCATATTTAATTGTTTGTCCACTAAGACTCCAAAATCTCTTTCACAGTTACTGCTATTAAGCCTACTTTCACCCAGTCTATATGTGTACTTTTGGTTTTTCTTGCCTAAGTATAAGACTACTTTTTTCTATGTTAAATTTCATTTTGTTAGAATGTCAAAAACAATTTCAGAATAGATTCACCATGCAAATAACATCACCATGTGATGTTTAGAATATACTTCCCTTACCAAAAATAGCTTAGGAATGGGGTTGAGCTCTCCACTTTTCATTCCAGAATTGGTTGTCAAATTCTTTGAATGGGCTGGCCACAGGACCCAATACCGAAATCAATATATAGGAGGAGGATGGGGTAGAATTGATTCAGTAGCTGAAACCCAAGTAATCAGATATTTTTAGAATAAGCTGATGTACCCAGTCCTAAACAACACAGTATTTAGGTAACCCCATATCTAATATCAAAGGAGGAGTGCTGTCCACAGAAATCTTAACAACCTGAAAGCACTGTGACCATAACCTTGATCCAAGGGATGGGTGGGACTGTCCATACAGTTAATAATAGAAACTTTACGTGTGCAATGGTAGGTTTCAGCTTATCTGTGAACAATATAGATGCTTGAATAGAAGTACCAATGCAATAAGAAACACCAACATAAAGATAAGCAAACTTTGTTCTATTTATACTTTTGGCAGTCATTAAGATTGAAACAGAACTATGAACATTGTTATGAGATGGGCAATCATTAAATAAACATTGTCTTGCATAACTCCTTAAACCAGCGGTTGCCATCTGGTGGGCCGTTAGAAAATTTTGATGGGCCGCAGAGAAATCTTACCCCCCAGAGCACCACCCCAAAATAATTAATCCAGGCTGTGCAGAAACACAAGGCTGTGCCGCCCACATGGCCTGCGGGAACCCTCCCTGCCCATTCATTCCTTACCTGGCAAACTTGCTTGCTAAATTGCTATTTTTCCTTTTTATAACCATCAGCTGCTCTGCTATGCCGGGAGATCTAGATTAGCTAAAAAACAGGAATCGTGGCATTTCTTGCTTTCTAGCTAATCTTTAGATTTTCTGCTCTGCTTTTAAATACAGCCGAACCTCCCTTAGGACTGAAGGTTCTATTATTGAGTGCAGACTCACTGCAAGCAAATTTGAGAGACTGAGTTAGTCGATGGCAGATAGATAGATCACTGAATGATTCTGTGAGTAACTCAATCTGCCTGCCTGCTTTGCCTGATTTTGGGTAAAAGTTGCTCTTTTTTAATAAAAAAAATCTATATATAAATATTTATAATATTTACATGCAAGCCATGCCCAACCAGTCACATGATCACCAAGCCACACCCACAAATTAGGCCACGCCCACAGAACCAGTTAGTGGTCCCTGGGATTTAAAATTATGAGTTTGGTGGTCCCTGAAGTCCAAAAGGTTGGTGACCCTTGCCTTAAACCAAACTGCATTCAGATGTCAAATGGAAAATCTTGCCAACTATTTGTAACTGTTTATGCG
This sequence comes from Bungarus multicinctus, assembly GCA_023653725.1. Classification (NCBI taxonomy): domain Eukaryota; kingdom Metazoa; phylum Chordata; class Lepidosauria; order Squamata; family Elapidae; genus Bungarus; species Bungarus multicinctus. The sequence goes on from CM042834.1 coordinate 160,970,589, forward strand.
GCAATTTAGTATTCACAACCCTTCCAATGCATTTTGTTTAATAATTCTTACAAACAACCATTCAAAGAAAAACACTGCAGATGAAGAGATGAGGCCAATATTTAACAGTTGGCTTAAAGCTACTGAAAATGAAAACTAGGGTAAGAAGAAACTTAATACGTTTTTATTCATGTAGTGATTAGTTACTATCTGAGCTCAGATTTATTTATAAACTCCCTTTATTATTTTTATAGTACTTCAAGATGGTGAATGCATACAGTACTCCTTTCTTCTCCTAATTTCCACAAAAGAAGATCAACAATTCTGACGTGAATTGGAAGAGAATGACTGGCCCAAAGCTAACAAGCCAGCTTTCATACCTAAAGTGGGATTAGAACTCCTAGTTCCTAACCTAGTGCCTTAACTACTAGACCAAATTGGCTTTTAAATGCTGTCAGGATTTGCAGAAATATTTACTTAGTTACCAAGTACTACTACTTATCTAAAGTTTTTAGATTAAATCAAGTTTAATTCTCTGTTATTCTGTCTGACTTTTGGAATAAATTTAGATTATTACAAAGAGCTTTTTGATTATGACATACAAGATGCTGCTTCTACATCATACAATTCATGTGGCTGGAAAGGGAACACAGAACAGTCATTAGAAGGCATTTGTGTAGGAAACTATAAAAATACTGGGAACAGATTCAAGAGAACAAGATCTTAGTTGAGATGACTCCTAGCCAAAAATGCCTGAAAACAAAGCAAACACAAACTTGGAAAAGAATTATTGCTCTACATAGCTAAGTAACCTTACACACTTAAAAAGATTGCGTTGCATAGTTAAACAATGAGAAACATATTATTCCAAAGGCAGACATTAATCCTTGATATAAATTATAAAAATTTCAAAGAGGAGGTTCTGGTTTTAACATACATACTGTACATAGCCTTAAACTATTCCATTCCGTAAGAAGCATAATGCAGACCACAGAAAAGCAATATGAAATAGTAGGTTCAAGAAATTAAAGGCATGAGAGAGGAGAAAGGAAACAAAGCCAAACCTAAAACTACACTAACACTACCCACTATATCTGCAAACCATCCTTGCTTATCAGAGGTGGTATTCAGAGGTTCTGATCCAGTTCTGGAGAACCGGTAGCGGAAATTTTGAGTAGTTCAGAGAACCGGCAAATACCACCTCTGACTGGAGATTTTACAGTATCCTTCCCCTGCCAGGCCCACCAAGCCACCCCCACAGAACCAATAGTAAAAAAAATGGAATCTCACCATTGTTGCTTATACAAACTTTCATATATTGCCTTTTAAATCATCCAATCACAACTTTCCCAGTTTTAGTGTTTACTCTTCCTTCCTATGTATGTTTTGTAATTGTAATTTATCCTCATCTATTCCCAGTGTCATTCTTTTTCATAATTTGTTTTGATATAATTTCATGTTCGCGGAATTAAATTCAAACATTTAGGACCTGTTTCTCATAGAAGTTCTAGTAATTTTAGTCTGTTTAATAATATTTGTAATATACCAAATCAGTTTCTGTGCTTTAAGTAGAATGACTCGGCTCTTGCAATGTGTCTATAAATGGTTGCCCTTGAAAACCGCTCAGAAGCTTCCACTGATTCAGAAAGCAGGGGTATGGGCAGTAGTGGACATAACTTATTATGTCCAGCTGATACTTCTGCTTTGTAAGGTGCACTGGCTACCAGTTTGCTTGCAGGTGTGATTTAGAATGCTAATTATAAACTACAAAGCCCTCCATGGCATAGGGCCTAGCTGTCTGATGGATCAGTTATCTCTTAAGAGTTTCTGTTCAGCCAGAATTTGGACTGCTATGGATCCCTCCAGTTAAATGCTATGATGTTTTTGAATTGATGAAATGTGCCTCTTCAGTTGTAACACCTGCCCTGTGGAATAAGATTCTCCCTGAAATCCCATCTGATTGCATTCTGGAAGACTTAAAAACCTAATTGTTCTCCCAGATCTTGAATTGTAGTCTTTGTAGGCAAATTATGTTTGCCTATGTTTTAAATTGCTGATTGGATTTATTATTTTCCTTTTTATTTTTCTTCATTATCTTTTTTCTCCATTTTTTATTATATTGTGAGCTGCTCAGAGTCATTCCAGAGATGGGCAGTGCCTAAATTAAATAATTACATTCTAAAAGTTTACTTCCTGTTCTTACATATTTAAGTTTGCTTGCTTTAATTATTTCTGGGATTGTACATATTTCTGTTCACTAGGTCAGAAGACAGTTTCCACAAATCTGATGTATTAATATAAGCAATAGTAGCAAAATCTTGACCATCTGACTACATTTTCCCCTCCTTATAATGAATTAAAGAGGTAAATCTGAGCATTTTTCTCACACATTGTACAACCTTTCTTGCCATAGTTGTTAAGTGGCAAGGATACTAGGATTAGTGAGAATATATGAAAATATGTAGGAAGTTAGCACCCACCTCTCTCCTAGAAAAATTGAAAGAGCCTAGGAAATATTTAAAAGGAGAAATATGTTTTAAAGACAAAGCAGCTTCCTGCAGCTCCCTGCCCACCTTCAGCTCCAGAGTGATGGGATTAAGGATGGCCCGCAGGAAATGATAGGATTACCCATTTCACCACATGTTCTGGGAAGATTGCATTAGCCAGCACTCAGGTGAAGCCATGTGGTCCAGTCCAAGCCTACAAAGTTAAGACCCCCGCCCCTGGGAATCTGACAGCCAATGGGATTCATTTCTTGCACAGGAACAGGAAACACTAAGGTGGGGCCCAACAGAGGTTATATAAGGGTCTCTCAGCATCTTGATCGGCCCTTCTTCCCTTCTCTTCTCACCTTGAAGTATGTGATCATCTTTCTCACTTTGGAGCTCCAAGCCATGTGGTCCTGCTGTCCACCATTAAACTATCTTTCCAAATAGCCTCCATGTTTCCAGTGTCTTTTTCCCCACTTGGAACTGAACCCAGAAGGATATTTATTTCAACAAATACAAAGATATTTCCTATGTTTTCATATACATAACTGTATAAGAGTGTAAGCTAAGAGTCTACTATAGCACTAACTGCTTTAATTGACAGCATCCATTCCCAGCATGGTAATAATCGCAATTCAAAAGACAGGAAGAATTGTTAGGTTTATGAAATTCAATTAAAATCTGTCTCAGCAAGGCATCAAGAATTATGAAAATTGATGTACTCCATCATATTATATTAATTTGTTATTCAATTATATTAACTGAATTATTTATAGATTATAATGTAATCCAATTTATACATATTGCTTTTTTTGTGACCATGCTCATTTAGTCAGGTTTTTTATTTTTTTATTTTTCTTCAGAAACTTATAAATTGCACATCTTCCATAGATGGCGAAAAAAAGTGCACAACTCTCAGGAGGATCAGTTTTACAATACTGATGCAACTTACATTAGAAGGGGAATAAAACACAAATAGAAAGGTGAAATCTTTGTAGTTATTTTGATCTATGTAGTGAAAATTCTAGGGCTCTTAATTCCTCTCAGGATTTTGGGAACCTAGAAGGAAAACAGGATTAGGTTTTGGCAATATAAGGAGAGCTCCTTTATAATTAAATAGAAAAACTTTTTAAAAGTGGCAGCAGCCTTGGAAATATCTATTGTGTTCTTGTTAAAGCATATTAGAAATGATGGGATTTGACAAGTATCTCCAATTCACAGACAACCTTTGTGGTTTTTCCAAATTATAGTATTGATTTTTCAAGTTGTATACTTGTCTTTTCCCTTAATGGATTTGCCTCAGACAGTTAGAGTTGGATCTCATGGCCTTGAGTTAATTAATTCTGCCTTTGTTAAGATAGGGAGTATTTATTTTTTATCTTGACAAGGAAAAAAATTAAGAGGCTTTGTCCTGGAAAGAGAGTAGTTTCATTAGGTGGGGGAGATTATGGGAATTGGATCCAGTCTGTCACTTTGATGTCCCAAAAATGAATTTTCTTTTCATTTCTGCCATAATATAGTTCTGCAGAGAGGGTTTTCTGCTTCCTGAAAGGCCTGTCCCAGTCAAGCCCTACTCTGTGGGGTACTTCAATGCTCTGCCCATCCCCCTCCCAATTTTAATATCTACATGAATCCATTGTGGGAGGTCATCTGTCAGTTTGGGATCAAGTATTATCAATATGCCAGATGATATACAGCTATACATCTCTGGCCCTGGCCTGTGGAGATTTTTTTGCAATGTCTGAAGGCTATGAGAGTCTGGATGGTGAAGAAAAAATTGTGGCTCAACCATGTCAAAATTGAATAGTTACTGTTTTGGGGGAGCCCCAGATCTAGGAACTGCAGTTTGCATCTATGGTTTTGGATGGAGTGGCACTACCGCCATTCATACTTGGTACACAATCTGGGTTTTTTTTTCTTGGATTTGTTGGAAGAAATATCCTTCTGGGTTCAGTTCAAAGTGGGAAAAAAGACATTGGAGACATGGAGGCTGTTTGGAAAGATGGCTTAATGGTGGACAGGATCACATGCCTGGGAGCTCTTCGGGGGAAAATGGAAGAAATGCTGAGATCCCTGGGTTTTATGCCCTCTGTTGCAGAGGTGGCATTCAGCAGGTTCTGGAGAGCCGGTAATGGAAATTTTGAGTAGTTCGGAGAACTAGTAAATACTACCTCTAACTGGAGATTTTACAGTATCCTTCACCTGCCACGCCCAAGCCAAGCTCACAGAACCAGTAGTAAAAAAATTTGAATCCCACCATTGCTCTGTTGGGATTTGAATTTGAGCTTGTATTCTGATTGGTTGTCAGACTCCCATGGGGCCATGCAGGGGCAACTCTGTAGGCTGTCCAGAGTCCCAAGCTTGGTTGAGCCTTGCTGGATGATGATGCACTGAAAGAGCTTTGGGCAATTCCTATTATGGCTCTACCTGGAAGAGATAGATCTTTAGTTATGTAAAATAGACTGGCTCAGGCCTATTGACAAAGGTGAGAGGAGGGGCTGAGTTTCTGCCTCTCTGAGTTCTACTTCTCTTTTAGGGGAAATATTCTGCCTTTTTAGTATATCTTAAAATATTTTATTTTTCTAGGAGAGGGGAGGGTTATAACTTCCAACATAGCTGCTGTTCAAAGAACAGGTAGTAGATGGGATTAAGGGAGTCTTTGCACAACTGTTTCTTGTTGACAGTTGCTCCAATTTTTAGGCCAGGACACCCTGCCCATGGTCACTCACACTTTAGTCAGCTCCTAATTAGTATTGTGGCCCGCCAGCTGACCTGGTGGAAGACTCCCACAATGAGGAGGTTGAGGAGGAACTTAGGCCAATTCTGGAGCCTGGGAAAGGCTCTGATGGGTGCTCTGCATGGGAAGCAGAGATAGAGCCAAGGCCATCTGACATTTCCCAGCCACCAGAGAGGCAGCTGCTTTCGGAGGCTGAGATAAGTGGGGAAGAACAGCTGGGACCTGTTCCAGATGCAGGGATGCACAGAGCTTTGAAGAGAACAACTGAAGACCAGGGGTCCACTCAGGAAGCAAAGCACACGTGGACTCTGAATGGCCCCTCCCTGGCTGGGGAATAAATAGAAGGAAAAGGGGTGTGATTGTGGGAGACAACTGTTTGGATTTCTGTCAGAATATTTGCTCATCGAGCCTCAGCCGCTGCTTGCTGAAATTTTATTTATTTTTATTTATTTATTTATTTGATTTGTCAATCGCTTACAAGATAATAGGTATAAGTATAAACATGAGTAAGAATACAGGAAATAGGTATGAATAAATGGGGACAATAGGTCAGGGATGATAGGCACGATTGTGCATTTATGCACGCCCCTTACAGACCTCTTAGGAATGGTGTGAGGTCAGTAGCGGATAGTTTTAGGTTAAAGGAGGTTAGAGGATGTAACAACAGAGTCAGGTAGTGCATTCCAGGCATTGACCACTCTATTGCTGAAGTCATATTTTCTGCAATCGAGTTTGGAGCAGTTTACATTGAATTTGCATCTGTTGTGTGCTCTTCTATTGTTGTGGTTGAAGCTGAAGTAGTCATTGATTGGTAGGACATTGTAGCAGTTAATTTTGTGTCCGGCTGTGTAGTTCAAGGTTGCCCAAGCCCAAAATCTCAAACCTGGTGATATAGGGTATTCTGTTGTGAACAGAGGAGTGTAGTACACTTCTCGTGAAATACTTTTCAATTGTATTAATGTCCAATATACAGTGTGGATTTACAGCTTTGTGGTTGGAAGCTCCTGGCTTGGCATTTATCCCAAGGAATTGATAAGATCTGTACTTCACTTAACCCTTGAAAGGATTATTGCCTGGACTTTTCCATGTGTGAATGACAATAATTCACAGTAGCTAAATAAAGAGGGATTTTTCGGGACCAGGAGCCTGTTTATTGTTTCTGCTAAGGCTGGGTCAGAACAATTAGATTATTGCAACATGTTTAATATGGTGATGTCTGCTGAAGCTTCAATTGATCTGGAACACAATGTTGGTAATCATGCAGATCATATTATGCTCCTGCTCCATTAACAGCACTGGCTCCTGATACAAGATGCTGGTGATTACCTTTAAACTTGCTTGAGCAGGGAGTTGGACTAGAAGACCTCAAAAGTCCCTTCCAAATGTTATTCTGAACAGGACTGTTTCACAAGGACATCTGCCTGCATCACATTCCCACAGGAAGGGCACATTCCAATCTTTTAAATCTTATCATCTTATGGGAGCTAGGAAATGTGCCTTTTCTGTGGTTGTCTGGAATGGTCTATTCTACCAAAACCAACACCACCATGCTGATATACAACAGGCCCCAATTCTTTTGGGAAAGCCCTAAAGACTGAGTCCTCCTTCCCTGTGGCATTAGGCGATGGTTGAGTGGGAGTTCCCTCTGTCAGTTTTACTGTGTACTGTGTACATTTTACATGATAGATTTATGATTGTTGATTTTGATGTAGATGGTTTTTCTTTTTTGATTTATTGTACGCTGCCCAGAGTCACACTTTCTGACTTGGGCAGGTTGTAAATCTATAAATAAATACATCTTTCAGAACTGATTCTAGTATGACTTCATATTTTCCCCAGGAATTATAAAATGTTTGAACTTAAAAGAGTTCAGTTTTTCCTGATTGCTCCCAAGTAACTAAATAATGGAGGATTAGATTTGCTTTGGTTCTCACACTTTAAATGTGTGGAAAAGGCAATGGGCTGGCAAATTTATATAACACTAAATAATCTTGAGTAATATTTTAGTTAAGGGTTGTTGTTCCTCACTCTGGTTTAGTAAAAAAATTAAGATATCACCCAAAAAAAGGTCTTTTGGGACAAAATATTAAAGATTGCTATTTAAAATGAATATTTTTTCCATATTGGTTATTCTGTAATCTTTGTTTATGTTACTTTTATTTTCAATATTTTGTTGATATACTAACTAAAAAAGGGGGGGTTGAAAAAAAAAGTAAGTTCTCTCTGGTATTCCTATACTAAAGCATTTTGTTGGGAAAAACAGAAAATAAAATCACTACCAGTAGAAAACGATTAAACTGAGTCATTTGAATCATGGTACTGACATTATAAATGTAAACGATAGTGGATATAAACAGTCCATCCATCTTAACTTAATCTTTTTGTTAGTAATTCTTTATGTTAGGTACCCCCACCACATACATTGGACAAACTAACAGAAGAATAAGTGCACGCATTGAAGAACACAAGAACTCAATCAAAAAAGAAGAACCGACCTCTTCCCTGGTCCAACACCTCAAAGCCACAGGACATAAGATTGACTTTAAAAATACCAAAACTATCGCCAAAACTGAACACTTCAACAACAGAATAATCAGAGAAGCCATAGAGATAGAAAAACGTCCACACAGCATGAATAAACGAGATGACACCTCCCGCCTACCAGCCATTTGGAAACCCGCCCTCATTAACAAAAGAGTACCTAACATAAAGGACACCAGACCCACACCCACGAGGGCCACACAAGAAACTACCACCACACTTCCACGCAGAAAGCAGACTCACCGACACAGAAGATGAAACACGACCACGGACCAGAAGCCGTACCACAGCTGCATCACTACCTGCATCAACCCCCCCCAACCCATACATGAAGGGAACTGACGCCCACCATGAAGATGTGGCATGACCACGAACGCGAAGCCAAACAACAGGATCACAGCTCACCAGCTCAAATCCCCCAGCAACTGAGACTAACCTGAGTACAACCAAAACCCCACCAGAACAGAATACACCCCCAGCCAATCAGAACACAGCCAACCCCGCAACCAATCAGAACACAGCCAAACCCCCAACCAATGAGAACACACCCCCATCCAATCAGAACACAGTCAAGCCCCCACCCAATCAAGTCACACCCCCACTAGTAGTTAAAAGGAAGAAGCAGCTGCAAGCTCACATTACTCTGAGAAGCAAAAGGCCGAAGACGCAAGCCTGAAGATGATGAATGAGGCTTCATCGAAACGTCGCCTAGATACTTCCAATTCTACGCGGGAGAAAACCCGAAGAACCAAAGATCCACATACAAATACCCGCGAAAACCTCCGAAAACATATATATATATATATATATATATATATATATATATATATATATATATATATATATATATATATATGTAATTTAGGATATAGTAAAATAAGTTTACATCCATTCTCCACCATATTTATAGCAATATAAAAGGGTTCTCTGTTGCAGATATAGAAATCAGCAAGTTATTTCCATCTCCATAAATCATGTAGAGGCTATATATCAAAGACTAATAGCCAAATTTTGTTAACAGAAAGTACTGCAGCAGACTAGGTTCATATAACATGTTCTGCCAAAATGTAACTTAACCTATAGTATAAAGCCAACCAATTGTAATTTATTAAAAAAATTATGCATAAGAAAATTGTGAGTTAGCATGTCATGATGAATGTATCTTTTCTTTTATGTATACTGAGAGCATATGCACCAAGAAAAATTCCTTGTGGGTCCAATCACACTTGGCCAATAAAGAATTCTATTCTATAAACTAAGTTTGAGTAATGCTAAACTGTAACAGAATTATGGCTTTTGTTTTATGAAATCTAGAAACTATATTTTTCAAAGCTATGACTTATGGAGAAATAAATTATTTACTTCACTGAAAACTTGAAACTGGATCTTCCTTGACTGAATACATTAACCAGTAAACAACTGTCATTCTATATATTATTTCTATATATCTCTTTCTTAGATATATATAATATATATATCTAGGTAGTTTGAGTGACAATAGTTTACTGGTTAACAAATTCAATCAAGGAAGATCCAGTTTGAAGACTTCAACAATCAAAGAACTGACTGGTTGTCATTGATTGACAGACTGGTTCACAATCACTGAGCACAGTGCACAGCAGTCTTACTAAAAGGCTTTTTTCTTTGCTACCATTTTAACTACTCAAAAGGTTTTCTCAATTAAATCTCCTCTTCAAACAAACACACGAAGGGTTTGGTATAAGATCATATAACTAGCCCCCTTGGAGGCAGCTCTCCCAGAAGACTTGTTTCACTTTCTGCCTGTTGACCTTTTGCCTGTACTTCCCTCTATGAGCATATACTAGGGCATCTCTGGGCATTAAGGGAAACATATACCTCACAATCCCTCAGGCCTGTCTTGGCTGTTTTAGAGGTCTTTCTATAGAGCATTCTGAATTTTGCTGTAATACAGTTTCAGTAAATTTCAGAAAATGTTACATTAGTGTAATTTCAGTAAATTTTAATGTTCTGAGCTGAAGTGTGATTGAGATTGGTAATTTGCCTTTAAAAATTAAAATAAAACTTTCAAATCAATGTGATTACACAGTCCAGGAATAAAAGTTAAATTCTTCATTGATAGGTCTGTATACTGTTGAATGGTCTAAAGCAATCTTTCCAGGTTGGCAGCAGGAAGTGGGGGCGAGGGGGGAAAGGGGATGGTTTTGTGGGAGGAGCAGGCACGTGCAAGCACCCGTTGCTCGCACGAGTGGGGCCAACCACCAGCAATGCTCATGTGAGTGGGGCTGTGCATGCACCAGCTGGCCACTCATGAGGCCCGGTTACTAATAGACCACAGACTGGTAGTGACCTGTGGTCCACAGGTTGGGGATCCGTGATCTAAAGTACATAGTGAATGAAAGCCAGTTCCTTGTGGGTGAAGGCAGCAGGAATTTCTTTACAAAAAGTTTTGTAAAGGGTCTAGGACAAGGGTCTTCAAACTTGGCACGTTTAAGACTGTGGACTGCAACTCCCAGAATGCCTGAGCTAACATGACTGGAGGAGGAATTCTGGGAATTGAAGTCCACAAGTCTTAAAGCTGTCATGTTTGAAGACCCTTGGTCTAGGACAACACAATGCAGCCAGCTTGGCCTGGCCAGCTTACCGCCACCAACTCACTACTATCAAGTTGCCTCTGCCAACTCACCAAGTGACCAGACAACTATACATGGCCAACTTACCGCGGGTACAATTCACTGTGGACTGCTAGAAGGAGAGCCGGGCAGGCGAGCAAATGGACAAAGTGCTGAGCAGTCAGAGGCTTCCTAATTTAACATGTCCCTACTGCTGTTATGCCGAGCTCTGGGCTATTCAGAATTCAGCTGTTTGGTGGTGGGTGGGGGAGGTGACAGCTGCAGGTGTCCCATTTTCACATCCGCCACAGGCCATATGTTGGTGGTGGGAGATGGGCCATTCAGTGGTGGTGGGAGGGGCAGGGAGGTAGCAGCAGCCGGGCAGGTCCCATTTTCACATCCTCCGTTGCATTGAGCTCCCAGAGCTGTTGCCCGCTTGCCTGGCTCTCCTTCCAATCACCCGTAGTGAGTTGTCCCCAGAGCAAGTTGGCTGTGTGGCATTATCTTGTGGCGATTTGGTGGCGGAGAGTTGGCAGAGGCAACATGGTGGTGATCTGGTAATAGTGAGCTGGCTGTGCTGAGTTATCCCATTCCATTTATAAAATGCTAACCAAAATTTTTCATCTCTAGGCAAATCTGTAATTCTTTTCAATGACTGTAGTTTAGCTAACTGTTCAATTGTTCTGTAACAATGGTCATATAAAATTGGGAATATGCAAATAGAACCAAACACATGAAACTACAACTCCAGGAATAGTTGGATTTTGGGAAAAAGCAAGCAGGTTCATAGCTTTTTACTTCAAGGTTCTGGTGCAATAAGCAATATACTAGTAGCACTTCAATATTATTTTTATAAGAGCAGATTAAAAGTAAAAAGATAAACTAAAAGAAACTTCCCGACAGGCTTCACTGGGAATTCCTGTAAGGCAAGGCAAAGTACAGCAGACACGCAAAACTACGAAGCAGTTAGTCTGCTAGATCATTTCAAGCCAAACATCAAAGATATGTATAGTGGTTACAGCTCATATCCAAGACGTTGCCTTGATTGGTTGTTCATTGTCTCATTCAACCCAGGACAGTCCATCCAATGTTTACCTACATTTACAGGGTTTCAAGAAGACATTTTTCAAAGCTGTCAAGAAAATCTCAGGTGCTAAGGATTATATCTTGGACGTCACACACCACACCCATTGCAGAGTCTTTTCAAACAATTTGAAATGGAACTAAACCAACTGAATAATTTTGAATCCATGTGAAATAAATACAATGGCCACTGACACCATTTCAATCTTAGCTATTTCAACCTTTTTATTTGCTCAGTAGCTTTCACTGGTTGTCAAACAAAAAGATAGATATTAATAGCACATTTGTAACTAGGACACTGACTTGCGTCATCACAGCAAGACAGAAGGTGGAACTGCTATGCCAAGCCACTCTGAGCCTGCATTATGGTGCGTGGACTTCCTTCAAATCTTGGCTTCCAATAAGATAACAAAAGCTGTACAAGTTGGGAACTGTGTTCACAGGATGAGCAAGCGAGCCAGTCAAGAAGCAGCTCATACAATTTCATAAAGTGTCTAAATATGTAGAACACATCATCATTGAACAGGCTGATGTGAAAGGATGGGCAGAAGATAATGGGGCAACAATCTGCTTTACAGACACATGGCCAAGGCTTCAGGGATTTCCTTTTTCTTCCTCAGAGCTCTCCTTCTTAACTTCCTCATAGACACCTTCAAACTTGTCACTCTTTACTCCTTCTGCCGATTGTGCATTTGGTACCCACAGGCCAGAATCAATACACCGCTGCATATGGTATTTTGCTTCCTGTAAAAGATGCAAAATATGTATTGCTGAAGGGCTATATCTTGCACATTAAACATCTTCACAACTCTAACTCATAGGGGACTCTTTTGCTTCCAAAAATTACTGTAGAATCTAAAGTGTCAAGCCCGAAATTGACATGTAGCCATTTTAGTTAGGCTTAGTATATATTCTTTTTCTTACTTTCTCTGTGGCAATCATGGGGGGAAGGGTTTCTGGGCATGCTACATTCCTAAGGGGGAGGAGTGGAGATAAAGAGAATGTTTTGGCTAGGTGATCTTTCTTCCAGTGGGAAATGAACTGTCTGTGCTTGGGCCCCTTGAGGTGAAGATTTATGACATCAAGCAACATTGAATTACTTCTATTGGAGAATGTGACTTTTGGGGGTTGTTTCTAACTTGTAATATTGTAGGGTAGTTCCGGGTTGTGTCAGATCCGGAATTACCATGGACTTTGCCAATTTGATGCTTTCCTAAATAAAATAATTTGTTTTGGAAGATGGACTTTGTTCTTTTCTTTTTAAATGGATTTTATCACTTGGAAACCTGACATAAAGTTTAGAAAAATGCTTGAAAAAATACTCAGTGATAATATCTTTGGAAGATAGCATATATAACCTCAAAGAGAAAAATAATTATGAAGGTATACAAGCAACAGTGCCAAAATTAGCAGTTTTCTGATTTCAGTAAACATATTGGTCCAGCTCATAAAGTTCAGCTATATTATGAATTAAGTATCGTGCCTCGACATAGAGCTATGGAAAATTCTAAATCAATAAATTGTGTACTAATGAACAAAAACCTGGAGTTACAGTCAATATCCCATCTACTCAAGTGGAAGTATTCCTGAATTGAGGTTGCTCTCTGCCAAAAAAAGCTTAACCAGAATAAAAACTACTCCTTACATTACTGGGTTCCATTAAATACAGAATTTGCATTGATACATATCAGAAATTGAGAAGAGTGAGGATAATCAAGGCTTTTCAAATGTATGAGGCACTTGGAGAGTTAAATAATGATTACATTGTGTCTAATTATCTTCAAGCAACTGGTCAGACAGGAGAGTGCACATAGATATGCAAATGTATATAAAAAGAGAAACTAATATTTCTTGGAAGTTATCTGGAAATAATATTTTGCAGCATGGAGGAAATCTGAAACCTAACTCTTAAAGCAATTCCAAGGATACTCACAGTAGGATCCATTTTGCTGATAGAATCCTGAAGCATCTGCACATCTTTCACATCAAAACATTTCTGAAGTTCCTGGCCAAAAAAAATAGAAAGAAATGGTAACAAACACAGGAAAAAATCTACATAAATACCCAATACATTTTCATCATTCTATTAAAAATTCAATAAACAATAAAGTTTTCTCTAAAGCATGAGAAAAAGCAATTATAAGGAAAAAACATTTTCCAGTTTGGTATTTTTGCATTTAATGTTTTACAGAAGAAAAGTCCCTTCCAAAATACAAGGGAGAAAGAGGAAAAGCTCAGCTAGTTAAAAATATCTCCAGATATGAAAGCTAGAAAAGTCTTCTAATCAAGAACTTGGGAGTTGCTGTGGTACACATTGAATTACTTCTATAACTGGGAAGAACAAAAAAACCCATCATAATCTGTTGCAATACAATAACATTATCAGGGAAAATTATATTCAAAAGAACAGGACATCAGGATCACCTAGTCCTTTGAACCCAAAATCAAATTTAGGTTCAGCATTAACCTACACCTTATATGGAAAAGGAGAGACATAAAATGTTTACATAATAATGTAAATGTTCCAAATACAAAACATCACAAGGATAATTATTAGTCAATGGCTCTTTTTAGAACTGGCTTGGCAAAAAAAGTAAATAAATTAAGATGATCTTCTTGTGTTAATAATAATTCACTTTATATTATTATAAATTTATAATCATAAATATCATAAATTCTAATCTCAGTTCAAAAAATGTACAAAGATGTCATTTCTATTCTTGTAAATCAGTATATTCACTTTCAGAATCCGTTCTTTGATTTATATGTAGCTACTATTATGTCTATATGGACCTTTAGATAACTCCTATTGTTTCTAGTAGACGATTTCTGGCCTTAATTTTAGCAAATACCCCTGCAAATTGAGCCAAGCAGAAAACTATTTCAGTAGCTTCAGGAAAACACAGGGCATTCTGACCATTTTCTCCTTCTTTCTACTCCTTTAAAATAAGTCAGCTCTGTTCCCTCTGCCAAGTAGGTGGGAGAAAAAGTTGTTATTACTAATTCTTTCCACGTCGTTTGTTCCAAAAGTGTTTTTTCAAAAGTCAACTGGACTTTGTTTTTCCTTGAAGATGTTTCGCTTCTCATCCAAGAAGCATCTTTAGTTCTGGATGACTGAGAATCTTCACAGACAAATTCCCCTTTGTTTCCTTCCTATTAACAACCACAGAAAAGTACTGTGCATCTATGCTGTCTTCGTCCAACTGACACACAAGGTAAGGATACAAGAATATACCCAGAGGTGGTAGACACTATAAAATCACTATAGAATAGTAAGAACAGATCAGAAGAAAACCATGGCAAGGGGAAGAAATCCAGATATTATTGACCACCTTTTACTGGCAAACCACCCATTCATTTTTATTTCTCACCCAAGAGTCTGTATTTGTCTTGGATGAGCAGACAAAATAAAACTTTGACATTTTGCATTTCAAAAGCTTTTTTTTAATACATTTTTTATTTCTATAAACACATCATTGCATGAACAGTGTGGTTCCACGTTATTTATTTCCTGGTTGTTCCGGCTGGACTTCCACTGTTGTCGGAGTGAGGTCCGCAGCCACCGTGGTTTCACTCTGAGCTCAACTCGTTGGAGGGCCCCAATCAGGGCCTGAGCCACCTTGGAGGGGTGGTGAAGAAATGGAGACCTTTCAAGTAGAGGAGAGATGATCTCCCCTCCCTGACATGGAAAGTCCCCTCATCCAAAGATGAGCTGGAGTGGCAACCAAAATGGCTGCCATGAAGACAGGGACAATCTGAAAACCTAAGACTGTGCAGGAGTGAAGGGATGTTGAACGGTGTGAGAACTGGGTGAAAATACTTCTGAATCGCTAAAGGTAACTCTGATAAAAATACCAGGAAAAAGAGCTCACAAGGACTTTTGGAAATTAGCAGCGATCAATTATGGGAGAAGAATGAATAGAATATAAAGAACTCAATTTTTTTAAAAAAGACGGGAGGACAACAAAATAAAGATAACTTTTTAAAAGAATATGTGAAAATTGGAATTGCTGATTGTACAGGATTTTGGCGTGGGATAGGCATTATTTAAAATACTGTAATTGATTGATTAAAAAAAAAAAGAATATATAGCTAACTTTTGGAAAATTGGCAAACTTGACAAAAGTCTAAAGAAAAGGAAAAAAAGGTTGAAAGTAGAAACTGATTTAAGAGTGCCAGTTGCTGTTGAAGAAAAATCCTGCAATTTTGAAAGGATCTAAAAGATCTAATAAAAGAGAGAATTAAAAGAATTGTATTGGTAAGAGAAAGCTTAAACATCAAATTTAAATTGGTGGAGGAATACATGAAGATATCCCCTTGGAATATTAAAAAGAATCAGACAGATTAAATCTGGGATATAAAGACTTTTGAATATTGGACTTATGGTTTGGAAAGTGACACTGGTTTAAATAAAGACTAATTGGACAATTGGATATAAGAAATTGAACAGACAAAAATAAAGATGAGTAAAATATGCAGAGAATTGGTCCTGGAACTAGAGAATACAATAGATATGATGAGAAGAAGATTTGAGGACATTTTGAACAAAATACAAAATATGGAAGAAAATCTGGAAAGGGAGACGCAAATCACAGAATGAAAACAAGAGATATAGAAGGAGGAGGAGTTAACTAGAAGAGAAGCCAGCAAAATAGAACAGAAGAAACAACAAATAAAATGAAAGGATAAAAAGGAAACAAAACTTAAAATGCTAATAATGATTGATGTAATAAACCAAGGGGAGAATAGCCTAGGGGAAAAGCAACAGGGAAGGGAACAGAGAGAACATTTTGAGAGGATAAGGGTAAAATTAGATAACTGGAAAAAGAGACAGTTGAATATAACAGATAAAAGAAAAATCATTAAGAGGAAGGGTCAAAAAAATGATAGAAAATGGAAGAAAAGCTAGGAAGAGATTAAATAATGTTTTATTGAGAGTTAAGAGACGATGGCTGAAGAGGGGAAAGATAAAGATTCCACATGAATGGGTGTACTACAATTTAAGATATAGAAGTTAATTCTAATAAACATGAAATTAATATTTTATTATAGGATTACTATCAAAGATGTACAAATTATTAATTGTAATAAACAAAGATTTAATATGGTATTTGCAAGAAACATGAAACTAAGATCTTATAGGAACATTATGTAAGTTATATAACTGCTAAATGTAATGTGCATAAAGTCAATATTGTTTGGTAGGGAAAGAAATGACATTTGGAATATGATAGACAGAAAATATAATATATAATAACAGATAAAAGTGATTATATTAGTATTAGAATTGTACAATTTGTTAAATGAAAATAGAATGGAAATTCTGATGTATTATAATGAGATTAGAAAGGGACTTTGTTTTAAAAAACATAAAAGTGGCATAATTTAAAACTAAAAAGGGGGATAAATAATGGGTATAAATTAACATGAATCTATGAATTATTAGCTGAATTATATTATAAATTTGTTAAACATTTCTAATATGACAACTAATATAATAGTTATAACAAAAGAAGCAATGTTAAGAATACAGAGATTGACATAAAATAATATATGGGAATATTAAATGTTAAAGATTGATAATATGTATTTATATCAAACTAGATAAGCAAATAGTACCAATATGAAACTATTGTCATGTTTGTTGTCAAAATGTAAAATAACCTTCAAAAGTTTTTTGAACCTCTGGATCTTCCCTTAAGCATCGGGGCCAAGATTAGTAATAGGTGGTAGATATTGATTGTTCTTGCTAAGGTTTTATTGGGAAAACGTTTGGTTGTATGGTTATATGCTGCCCAGAGTTGCAGTTTTATGAGTTAGGAAACCATATAAATCTTTAAACATACTGTAGAAAAGGTATTTTAAATAAAGAGCCTGCAATATTAGCCAGCCTAGAATTTTCTCTGGGTGTCTTCTTACAGGTGAATGGCAACAATTATGACATTTTTCAACAAGGAGTTATGACCGATTCTCAGTCTGTTAAAATTTAGTTAACAATTCAAATCACATACAGTATGTTCTGTTGAATATTTTTCCCTATCTAAATATTTTGGGGATAAATTAGCCTTTGGGCATTACAGGCAATATGTAGGATTGGATTAATTTTATGGGTTTTGGTTGAATATTTTAAATGATGTGGAATTTTTTGCACATGGGGCATGTACTGCTTTTGAAGGAAAAACATTTCCAATCATAAGTTAATATGATATACTCATTTCCTCTTGATGAGTCAATAGTATCTAAAGAATATTTTTTTCTTTTGTGCTTTTGCTAATACTCTAAATTCATCCCTAGAAATCCTGTTTCAGGTACCCTCTCATGGTTGAGTGTAGTAAGGGCTACCAGAGAATGGGCCTGTTCAGTGGAACGTTCCTCCCATTGAACTGGGAGGGCTTTTTTATTTCGTTTCATGTATCAGGCAAACATATTTTCATTCTCACAGGATATTTATCATCATATTGTTTTATATCTATTTCTGTACTATTTTTGCTTTTATTGTATGTTGTGCACTTGTAATCACTATTTTAGTTTCATTTCAAAATGAGGAAGAGTGCACCACAAACAAATACCCAATTGTAACAATTACACGGAGCTAACTTTGCCCCAGATACATGAGTAAATGAAAACAAGTTTTGCAACTGCAACACACACACACACACACAAATTTCACATCAAAGCAACCAAGGCAGAAAGCAAAAGATAAAGCAATTTGTTCTAAAAGTTTTGTATTTGTTAGCTACTCAAATATGCAGGTATGAACACATGGTGAAACATAAGGATCATGTAATTCTGAAAAGAAGCACTAGCCTCCTTTCATTACTCACTTGTGGGAGAGATTCATACACATCTACTGGATCAAGGCCCCCTGGCCCCAGCCGTTTCTGCCGCTCTTCTTCTTCATATTCTTTCATAGCTCTTTCAATGCGAGCCTTAGACCGCTCCTGCACTCGAACCTTGAAGGATTCCAGTTCATCATTAAAGCCTTCCATATACTGCTGGTCAGCTGTCTGAATGGTGATTAGAAATGAATAGGTGATTTATTCAGCAAAACCGCACATATCAAACAGTTAGACTTTTGGACTTCCATAATCAAAAGACTTCCCATGAGCAAGGTTTTGCTATGAAAGGAAAGGTGCTTAGTTTTTCTTTATTCCCTTTGCATTTATGACAGTATGCTTTCTTTCACCCGCGTAAAACTCACCTTGATTTTAGCAAAAAATTGTCTGAAACAAGCTCTAGGGTCAACCTTCAGGCTCTTAGCCAGCTCTAGAATGAACTGCATCACTATGGTCTGATGGGCTACCTGTTGCATCAGGGCATGTTTCTGAGAAAAATAACAAAAGATGTATTTCAGCTTTAATGTTTCAAAACAAATGTATATTTATATTTTTTTCCCAAATGAGTTGTTCTAAGTAGCTTATAAAATATACAAGTGTAACAAAAATAGTTGTGGGTGGTATTCTATGATTTTCAGAAGGACATCCAATCACAGAATTGACTTCAGAAAAAGGAAATATTTTTGTTTCTCATCTTATTTTATTTATATATACAACTACTGGCACACCAGTTGCAGTTGGGCAAAGGATCTGTTAAACATCTGATTAATAATCCTACCTCCAGGAGAACTCCCAGATTAAAAACCTGGTATTTAAAAGCATTTATATACTTAAAAATCAGATTTTTATCAGCCTAGCATATAAGCATATTTACATTATATGTTATGACTAAAATTGTTAGGAAAATGACCACAGAAAAATATTTCAAAGCAATCAATACTGGCCTTATCTTCACTCTTATGCTGATGTTGAACACATTTTAACTCTCCCTGAAATGTTCATGGTTTTGAATTTTTAGTGTTTTCTCTTCTTATTCATTGCTCTAAGAAATCAGGTAAAAAAGGTGTTGGTACTTACCTGATACGCCCGTTCTCGATGAGCTGCAACAAGCATCCAGAGATTGGGAAGTGCCTAGTCTCAGGTTCTGATAGGCTGAGCTTAATTGGTAGGAGGCCATGGCTCCTCCTCCATTTCCTTCCTGGCATCCCCCAGTTTTTGGCGAAGACAAGCTCAATATAAATCTCGCCCCTACTAATGTCAAAGAGGTTGATGACATAAAAAAAATTGAATAAAAGGAACGTTGATCGGAGCAGAGTCAAACAGATGGATAATGGGTGGGGCTGGATGCTCGTCGCAGCTCATCGAGAACGGGCGTATCAGGTAAGTACCAACGCCCTTTCTCCATTGAGCTGCTCTGAGCATCCAGATATTGGGACATACCAAAGCTTGGCTTGTCCTATGGGAGGGACCCTGTCTGGTCCGAAATTCCTTCCTTGTCCGAAAGGACCTGTTGTAACACTCTCCTGCCAAATGAAGCCTCAGCAGAGGCAAAGACGTCAATTTTGTAGTGCCTGATGAAAGGCGAAGGAGAGGCCCATGTAGCTGCCCTACAGATCTCAGTAATAGACGCTTGGGTGGCCCAGGCTGCCGAAGTTGCTGTGTTCCTGGTGGAATGAGCCGTGATGCCACTAGGTACCGGCAGTGAATGAGCTTCATAAGCCTTAGCTATCATGGCCTTCAGCCATCTACCTAAAGTTGAGGGGGAAACCTTCTGCCCCTGCGTAGCCGGCTGAAAGAACACAAAAAGAGCCTCAGACTTCCTGAAAGGAGCCGTTCGATGGAGATAAATGCGGAATGCCCTGCGCACATCCAATCGATGCCAGAGGTGTTCAGAATCATGGGAAAGTCTGGGACAAAAGTTAGGCAGGATCAGTTCCTGTGCCCTGTAAAAGGTTGAATTGACTTTTGGTGTGAATGTGGGATCCAGTCGAAGGACCACTCTATCCGCATGAAAAATGCACAGGTCTTTGCGTACTGATAATGCAGCTATTTCCGAAATGCGTCTTGCAGACGTAATGGCCACTAGAAAAACAACCTTGTAAGTAAGGAAACGAAGACTTGTAGAGCTCAGAGGTTCAAAAGGACCTTTGGTGAGGGCAGAGAGGACCTTGTCAAGGTCCCATGTGGGATACCGATATATTGTTGGAGGGCATAAATTCACAGCACCCTTTAAAAAACTGCGTATGTGCGGATGATGAGAAATGGAAGCAAGACCTTCCCAACGCACTACTGAGGCGATTGCTGCCACCTGTCTTCTTAAAGTATTGGGAGAGAGACCTCTGTCCAAACCCTCCTGCAGAAACTCCAACACGTGAACTACTGATGGTGAACAGGGATTTACTCCAGACTTAGTGCACCACTTGTGAAAGGTAGACCACGTAGCATTGTAAATACAGTTCGTGGAAGGGCGTCGAGCCGCCTAGATGGTATGTATTATCTTGTCTGAAAACCTCTCTTGCCTTAGATGTTTCCGCTCAACCTCCAGGCGGTTAGCTGTAACTATTGAGGGTCGGGGTGTTGGATTGGCCCTTGGGAAAGCCGAATCCTGTGCGGTGAAATCTTCCAATGGTTGGCCGTGGACAGCCTCTTGAGATCCACGAACCACGGTCGTCTGGGCCAGTGCGGAGCCAAAAGAATCAGTTCCGCCCTTTCTTCCAACATCCTCCTGATCACCCTGGGAATCAGAGGCAGTGGTGGAAACGTATAGAGGAGACCCTGAGGCCAATGACAACGGAGGGCGTTGGAGTCCTCCGACCCCTGCGATGGAAACCTCGAGATGAATCTGGGAAGCTGTGCGTTTTGGGGAGAGGCAAACAGATCCACCACAGGAAGACCAAACCTCCAGACCAGCTCCTGGAAAAGATCCGGATGCAGACGCCATTCCAAATGATCTATGGTGGCCCTGCTCAACCAGTCTGCTTTCGTGTTGGTGACCCCCGAGATATGCTCTGCTGTGATGGAACCTAGATTCCGTTCCGCCCAGTGAAACAGTCTCTCCGCCTCTTCCATAAGCTGAATTGAGTGTGTACCCCCTTGCCGGTTGATGTGAGCCTTTGTGGTGACATTGTCCGTGAGTATCAGGATGTGGCGTCTGCGAATGTGGGGAAGGAAGCTGTGAAGAGCTAGGAGAACGGCTCTGAGCTCCAACCAATTGATGTTGTTCAAACTCTCTGTTACAGACCACAGACCTTGGGTTGAGATGGTCTGGAAGTGTGCCCCCCAACCAGACAGACTGGCATCTGTGGTGATAGTAAGTCTGTGTGGCTCCTTTAGGAGGGATCCGCTGTTGATTTTCGGCACAGTCCACCAATGAAGCGAAAGACAGACTCTTGCAGGAACCAAGACTCTGAGTCTTGAATTGCTTCGCCCTGACTTTTGGTAAGGAAGTAAAAACCATTATAGCGATCTGGCATGAAAACGAGCCCACGGGACAATCGATATAGAAGAAATCATTTTTCCAAGAAGTCTTGAAAGATCAACTAAGGGAACGCGTTTAACAGTCCTAACTTGAAGGGCTAATGTCCTGATACTTTCCAAACGCTCCTGGGACAGGAAAACACGTCCCTGAATAGTGTCTATTATTGCCCCTAAGTGAGTCAAACGGGTAGAAGGAACTAAATGGCTCTTAGACCAATTAACTGAAAAACCATGCTGTTGTAGGACCTGCAATGTAATTTGCATGTCCAATTCCGCCTGTTCATATGAATCAGACAAGATCAATATGTCATCCAGATAACAGTGTAGTCTTATGCCTGAACCCCGCGAATGAGCGGCCACTGCAGCCAGGACTTTTGTGAAGGTCCTTGGAGTCGACGCCAAACCAAAGGGCAAGGCAACATACTCAAAATGCTTATTATTGTAACAGAATCTTAGAAATTTGTAGTGAGAAGGCCGAATGGGAATATGCAAATAAGCCTCCATTAAATCTATGGAGGATAAAAAATCTCCCTCTCATATACCAAGGAGAATTGATTGTAAGGTACTCATCTTAAATCTACGATAAACGAGAGAACGATTCAGTTTTTTTAAGTCCAATATTGCTCTCCACCCCCCCGAACTCTTGGGTACTACAAATAAGAGGGAGTAAAACCCCTGGCCCTGTTGATCCCTAGCCACCGGCTGGATGGCCTTAATTTCTAACAAATGATTAACTGCTTCCTCCATCAAGGCCCTTTTTCTAGAGTCCCTGGAAAGGGGACATGTCATAAATGAATTCGGGGGAGTAGAAGAAAACTCCAGAACCAGGCTGAATCGAACGGTGTCCCGAACCCAGAAATCCGATGTGGAGGAGTCCCAAGTATCAGCGAAAAGTTTCAAACGGCCTCTAATGGGAACGGGATCCCCTGTATTATTTTGGGCGACGAAACCCCTTGTTTCCGGAACCCCGAAAGGATCTCCGCCCCTGACCTCCTCTACGAAATCTGTCACCAAAGTCCTGTCCTTCTGACTGTTGGACACCCTTAGACTCTGGAACTCTCTGGAATCTGGAAGTGAACATCCCTCGATAGTAGGGACGAAAGGAAGTCCTCCGAAAGGACTGGTAAGGTCTGGTATCCTGCCTGCGTGAAAGGGAAGGGAGAATTTTCTTCTTATTCCTGGTTTCGATTAATAACGGGTCCAAGGCCGCACCAAACAATTTATCTTTAGAAATTGGGGAGGAAGCGAGTTTCCATTTATGCTTGGAGTCAGCTTGCCAATTTTTTAGCCAAAGCATTCTGCGAGCCGTAATCTGAGAAGCCATGGCTCTAGCCGAGAATTTAACTGAATTATACGTGGCATCTGCTGAAAACTCTGCCGCAGCTATTAATTTGGCAATGTCCTGATGTGCCCTAATATTGGAGTTTGGAATAGTACCCCTGAGGTGACGGAGCCATCTAAGAGAAGTTCTGGTAAAGAATGAAACGGCAGTGGCTGCCTTGATGGCCCACGCATCAGATTGGTGACTCTTTCTAAGAGCTATCTCAATCTTCTTGTCCTCTGTTTTAAGCGCATCCTCCGACTCTGTAGGAACTAATGAAGGGGATGCCAAAGCCACAATAGGGTCATCCACTGTAGGAGTAGCTAGATTATCTGAAAATTCTGGGGCCAAATTGAAAAATTTTTTATCAAAATTTGTAGGCGGGGGATACAGAGTTGCGGATGACCACTGTTTTTGGAGAAGGTCCGAGAACATTTGAGGAACCGGAATGACTTCGACTTCACTAACAGGCTGGGAGAAAACCAAATCTTCCGACTGCTCCTGAGTTTGTTGAGGAGCAGATGGAGACTTATCCAAGCGGGCAGTATTTTTTGCCTTAAACAAAAGAGATTTAGAGTTGAGGTTGGAAAAGGCCAGTAAAGGTGGGTTGGTCGGGCCTGATATCCTCATCCTCAGACATGCCCCATTCTGGGGACTCGTCATCCAGAGGGAATTCGCTATCATGAAGGGAAACGGCCTCTAACTGATCCATGTGCCCTGCATCTTCTCCCTCCTCCTGACTGAGTTGAGAAGGGGCATGCGAAAACAGAGAGGGTTCTGTGTGAGGAGGTACCTGGTGGGAATGAAAATCCCTTCTGTTCAAGGAGTGTACAGAATGAGCATCACAATCTGAGGCTGGCACTTGTCCGGTCCTGATAGACTGTTGAAGACCAGCTGCGATCCCTCTGCTAATTGCTACCTCCATCCATGACCTCAAGGATTCTGGAACCTCTTCACGGAGAATCTCTTCCTTACGTAACCCAGCCGCTGTGGGTGTGAAGGTTGCCTCTGGAGCTCTTCTCGGGACCCGTGAATGGCTGGGAGTCGTGACACCGGATGAACGAGATGGCAAGGATAAATCTAAGGGTCTAGATATAGATTGAGCCTGGGTTTGAGTAGATAAGTGTGCAGGTAGAGAAACTCTCTCCTTATGCCTTGTGTGTCTCTCAATGTGTCTCTCTAAAGCCTTTTGACGCCTGGAAGCGTCCTTCTCAACAGCTTTTGAAGAACTTTTTGTCCTTTTGGACTTGTCTTGGGTTCGTGACGTAGATTCCCCTCTGCTTGCCATTGCGAACACCAAAATGGTTCTCTCTTACCCAATATATTAATATGTGGGTTTATATGGACTGTTGGCACGTCCGGACTCCTGAACCCCACCTGGAACAGTGAGTCCAATCAATATCCATCTCCCCTCTTTTGTAGTATTATATTGGGTTTGATTTTGATTTAGAAGTTTTTTATTTTAATCGAATTAAGCCAAAAAGGACCAAATGGAGAACTAAGATATATATTAATATAGATAGATATATACACGAGGGCTGAAATATTTGAGATTGCCCAGAACAAGAGTACCACAGACCTCAGGCCCGGGTAAACTGTTTGCAACTGTGAGGGTAGCCAACAAGTTAAAGAAACACACTTCCAAACCGGAGTAAAAGGAAGGAAAAATATTTCCTGAAACCTCTTTCCTGCCCAGGAATAGAGGAATGAACACTCTCTCACAGTAAACTGGCCCAAAAACTAAGGGACCTTAACACAGACCACAATATATGTCTGGCTTGTGGGAAACGCGCACGCAAAATGGCGGACAGTCCCAGTCAATGATGCAGGAATTTAGTTTAAGTGCCAAACGCACACAGTAAAATTCACCGCTAAACTAGAAGATCAGCTGCAGAATAGATAAATGGGGTGGGGGATAGACTCCAACGCCTTCCACCCTGCGTTCTCCTGGGGAGGAATGAATTAGAAGAACCACGGGCAATGGCAAGAAAGAAACGTCGGATTGGCAAAAGGAAGCCGAATAAGGCAAAGAGGACACAAGCGGCAGAAGGGAAGCCTAGCCGGAAGATCGCGACCATGATCAGAGCACCGATCGCGCTCCGCGATCGTTCCAGCCGAATCTAATTGCCTGTGAATGAATTTAGAATTTGAAGGAAAGTTTTGGAAGAAAGCCAAATTTAAAGAAATGCAAGCACAATACCACAAAATCACCACAAGAATCTGCTCCGATCAAGAGAAGCTGCCTATCTCTCCAAGGCTGAGCAAAAAACTAGGGGACACCAGGAAGGAAATGGAGGAGGAGCCATGGCATCCTACCAATTAAGCTCAGCCTATCAGAACCTGAGACTAGGCACTTCCCAATCTCTGGATGCTCGGAGCAGCTCAATGGAGAATCCATTCTTACAATGCAACTGCAGCCTCCTGCATTATCAGCACCTAAAATCTGTTCCAAAAGGGCCAACCTTCCAGATTAAATTTTGATTCCATGTGTAGGAATGGAAAGGGAATTGTGTCATTCACATGGAAGATAGCTCTGGATTTCACTCCATTTAGAGTAAAACGTAACTACAACAAAATAGTTTCAAATCTCTCTCCTTTTAGATTCCAGGCAACCCAAAATTTTTGATTATCAAACTCCTGGCATATTGTCTTCTTGGTTATGTTTCCTTCTAATTTTTAGCACTTGACTATTTTCATATGTCAGTTTGTAACTTCAACAAATCAATGAGAACATATCTGAAGCAAACATTTTCTTTTGGGCATGTAATCTGGCTGTCAGGTAGCAACAAATGACTCAGCAAGGTTCAACTACTATACTACCAGACACAAACTGAAAATTGAAATAATTCTGTCAGGGGAAGCTAATCTTTTGAAGCAAAAACAGTTGTTTAATGTACAGTGCACTAACCATTTATTAGGTAACTATAAACAATAGCTGCAGATTCCAGAAAACGGAATCCTGGCAATTATTGGTATCCAAATAATATTAAGTGTGCTATTTGGACACAAGTTAAGGAACAGATTAGGGCAAGGTTATTAAAAGCTTGCTTTGCAGTAACCAAGATTTTCAATATTTCTTCCTTAATGTATTTTGAAACAGTAAGTCATAAAAGCTATTGATTTGTACAACAAAGTAATTTCATAGAATTTTGTAGCTACTACATAAAAATTATTTGGGTGCCCAGAAAGAATCCTTTGGCATTAGAAGAATGTATTGCCTTTCATACATTTCAGTGACCCAGATCCAAGTTTTGTCAAGTTTGATAGACAAAGCCTATCATTATCATTCAAAATTCCTGGACAAGTTCCATAGGCTTCATGCTCACCTCTTCTACTTCCAGATCAATGCACCAGATGACTAAATAATTGGCTGTCTCTTCACAAACAAGATGTGGATTATCAGATAGGTATTTCTGACTATCATCCCAGTGCCGCAACATTCCTTTAGAATAGAAAAATAGCAATGTCAAATCAAATTCTTTCCACATCTTATAAAGAGAATTATTTTCCAACCAGAGCTGGGAAAAATCTGACATGCAATAGTGGAGAATATGGGTAGTTTATACGGTTCTTGGTGTTCTCTGAGCTAGATGGGGAAGAGTGCACTTAGGGCCTAGCAAGCAGAGGTCAAACAGCCCTAAGCACATTCTTATTTACTTATCTATTTACCAGCAACTAAATAAGCAAAAATGAATATAAATAAAAAAATCAAAGAAACAATAATACTATTTAAAGATAATTTTTGTTATTTTATAGTATTATTTCATTTTATTATGCTGTAGAAGGGAATGTAAGCTGCTCACAGTGTTACTAAGTGGATATGAGTGCCTCTTATGTCCCAGTAAGTAAGTAACAATGATGTTATATTTTCTCATTTTTACACTATGTGCCTGACTGTGGACTGATGGAGGCAAAAGTTTCTGGCATAGGTTGTGGAACCCTTTCTAGCGTCATGAGCTTCAGTAACTTTTTTCCCCAAGAATAAAATTCTCTTTTAATCTTGGCATGATTCATAAGCCTAAGTCATGTACAACCAAATCCTACAGTGGTTATTAACATGTTTCGATTGTATTTTGCTTTTAATGGTAGATGTCATCTCCATAACTGGAATATCTGATTCAGTTTACTCCTTTTAATTGTTCAATACAATCTGAATATATTTAGGTTGCCTAATTTGCAAAACCCTTTCTGCAAAATTTGTGTTTTGCCACAAAAATGTATATTGCATTTTCTCCCTCTGACCAAGTACAATTAGTTACATAAATTCCAAATGCTCTTAGACAAGATTGTAATCCAGGAAAAAAAATGATTACTGCATTTTTCCCCTACAAATTTTTTTGCTGATATATATATATACATTCCTATAGATCACAATCCAAATATATTTTTGGAAAAGCTAATTTTGGATTTACCGAAGTGCTTGATTTGTTTCTCATATTTTTCCACAAATGTTTTGTGCTTCTTCTCTTTTTGTTCTTCAGATTCCTCATCTTGTTCAGTTTTGACATTAAAGACACTCTATAATAATAATGGAAGTCATGTTAATGACACAACTGTTTAACTGGAAAGCATGTGATCCTTTAGATATTGTTCAACTTCAATATCAATATCCCTTCCCTTGAGCTCAAAACTTAAAATAACAGCCCTAAAAGTCAGCAATATATGATTACCTTATGGCATTTCCCATTCCTGCACATAAATGTTCTCTCACTGTTGTCAAACCCCCACAGTGTCTCAATAATATTAAATTATTTCCAAAACAACCTAAGGCAAACAGTAATGCAATAGCAAAAGAATGAAGAGCTGAAACAGTTCAGCAGTTTTAGGAGCAATTAAATCAGTTTTCTCAAGGAAATTAAATCAATCCTATAAAGTATTTAGCAAATGACTCACCTTATATCCTATTGCTACCCTAATCAAACTGTTGCCAAGTAATATGAATATTCCCAACCACAATCTATGTTATTGATTTATTAGATTTAGAGCCAACTTTTCTTTGGAAAACCTCGAGGTTTCTTCAGCTATTCATTCTACAGCTCATTTCTGTTTCCATCAAATTACAATAGATTGTGTTTGTTGAAAACAAACAAATTTGTAACCAGAAAAAATGAACTTCTGCCCACTAATCCCAAAGAATTTCAGCAAACTTTTTTCAAAGTTCTTCCATTTGATCTATATTTTTTGTTGGAAAACTTTTTTTTAATAAAATAGCTACATTCATTCTCCATAAAATAACACCACTGTTGCTTTAATTGTACACTTACTTTTGAAATTACCCATGGATATATCTCAGGTTTTAGAGAATGTAAACATTGGGCAATCCTTATCTCACTATTATCAATACGGCAGTACGGGCTGTATGATCCATATAGCTTTACTTACAAGTCCTCTCCATTCCATTTTATGGTTCAGAAGCAAGGCAGAAAAAGAACCTAACCAACAAGACCCACCTTACTGAAGCCATCTTTGCTAAGAGTGTCAACATTCCATGGCATGTTCTTTTCCTTCTTCCTGAGTTCTTCCACCTTATTGTCCCAGCTCTTTTCTTCTTTCTTGAGTTGCTGTGCCTCAGCCTGTAACCTCTGCAGCTCATTTTTGCTGCTCTCTACGTTGGTCAACTCAAATTCTTTTATCTTCTTCTGGCACTCAGATAACTTGCGTTTGCAATCCCGGGATCCCTTGTCTGCTTCCTCTTTCTCCTTGTGGAACTGTTCCATCCGTTCAACTCGGGCCTAGAGAACAGATTGTTTAAATACATCTTCCTAACCTCAAAATATCCCTTTACTTTGAAATTTATATTATGAGTATAATGGAAGGACAATGGATGTATTACTCCGCAAATAGTAGCACAATATGAAGACAAATAGGAATACCATGTGACACAGGCACACAACGTGCATGCACGCACAGATGATCACCTTCTTAGATTGAGTAACTGGTTACATACATTAATCTTTAATAACTAAAACCATATGTTACCTTTAACTAGTGATCGGTCTTTCACAACTCCATATATGTATTTTCGACCAGCCTTCATAGCTTGGTGGCATGGCGAGAGGGGAGAGGAACTGACCCATGCAAGTGGGCAGTAAGTGGACATGTATGCACCAGCCCATCACTTGTGCAAGTCAAGCTATGCATGTGTGCACCAGCTTGTTATTCACGCAAGTCGAGGTGCAAGCACATGCACTGGCCATCCACTTGTGTAGCCTGATTCCAAACAGGATATGGCCTGGTAGTGAGCTGCAGCCTGGGGATTAGTGGACCCGTTTGAGAACATCCTACCAAGGCCATGTATTTTCTAGCAAGACCTGCTAGCTTTAGGTTCTGTCATGAAATCTTTATGGGACTAAGTCTAGATATCTACTTGGGTCAGCCTAAAATATTAAATTTGTTCTCCATCTATTCTCTTGTAGACTTGTTTGATTGGTACCACTGTTTTGCTGCAGATGCACCTTGGATTTTGACAAGATAACCACTCATGGTGACTTTAATGGGATAGTCACTATTATTCTTCCAAATCTTCTCCATTTCAAGACTAAGTTTCCAATTGCAGATCATGGAGCCCCAGAACTTTAGAAATGATTTGCAACTTTTCTAGCCTGGCAAGTATTAATGGCTTCTAAGTGAAATCTTCAGAAAATTCAACTGATCAAGAAGTAATTGTTTTTATCATTTCTGTAATAAGGATTTGCCAAAGTTGATGAAACTTACATAGGGCAAGATTGGTCCAAATTATGTGTATTATACTTAATTATGTACTAAATTACTAATATATCAGACGTTAGTTAAAGCAATGTCTTATGCCTTAGTTTGACTGCCCTGTACTCTGCCCTGCCCTGGGTGCTGTGGCATGTAGTCCTAGAATCACACAACTCTGGGGCTACTTGCTACACTGCAGCTCAAGGGCTTCTTGGCATGTTGTAGTTCTGGGCCTGTAAGAAGCCTCTGAGTTATAGCCCAGAGCTGCAGTTGCCCTAGCAGTGTAGTGCCTCAGTAGTATTGTGCAAACCTGCAGCTCCCAGGAAAGCTCAGCTACTCCAGCTGTAGTTATCATCCTGAACTCCAAGGCTCCTGCCACTCTGTGCTCTGTCATGTCAGCTAACCTTTGCTGTCTTCTTGCTTCTACTGCTGACAAGATGTACCTACCTGGGCCCTTTGTGAAGCAGCTACTGGCCCATTGAGTCCCTCTCCCTGGGTCTTGTGAGGAAACTACCATATGCAACCTTGGGAAGAAAGCCTCACGTTGCCAGTACTTCTTTGTGAAAGGCCAGACTGAGCGTGCTTGATCAGCAACAGGAGCAAAAACAAGGTGAATGTCAGCTAGGTACCAAGGGCTAGGGAATGCAAGAGGCCAAAGGACCATAGCGGGTGGGAGTTCAAGCACCTCTGTGGTTATAAATGTAAGCAGGCTGCCAAGTGCCCAAATTGTAATCACTGCAGAGCCACTGCAACCCACCATAACTTTGGGCACTCATTCAATACTACTATAATTGAAAGGTTGCTGTATGAACGGTTGCAAGTTGAGGACTAATTACTGATTTTCATTATATTTTATTTATGGCCATCAGTTGGTGGAAAGGCAAGTTACACATTTAATAAATGCTGCTATTTGACAAATTCCTTTCAAACCGGTAAAAGAAAATGTGTGCATCCTCAAGAACTATCTATAATCCTACAGTCCTGTGACTTAGAGTGCAATTTGGATTTCATCTTAGTTTTACTAAAGAAAAAGAACTGGTTAAAACAGAAAACAGTGTAATATGTCATGTCTTCATTGAACATATTGAGCCAACACTCACTACTTTGTTAGAAAATGTTATGTGAAGACATTAATCAGCTCCTTTAGTTGAGACGGATGTCCCAATCTCTCAGAAGACATATACATCTGAGTTTTAGGAGTCCTCCCCCAATAAAACACACACAGAAAGAATACTCTATTGGGTTCTAATACAGTTCTTGGAAGTGAGTTATATCGAGATTAAAGACAGATTTTTGTAGCTTTAAGAAGAATAAGAGTGGAAGTTCATGAACCTGGAAAGAAATAAAATTGTTCACAAAGATTTTGGCCATCATCAATCCATGATCAAGGAGACAGTATATAAGTGGAGAAAAATGCAGCATTATTATTACTCTCTCCAGGAATGATTGTCCGTGTCACCTCAACAATAAGTTGTAAAACACTATAGGAGAACCGAAATACAGTAATAACAAAGGATCTGCTAAAAACAGACAAGATGTTACTAATAAATATTAAAATTGCAGAAAATAAAACACTGCACTGAAGCAAAAGAATCTAATCTCATCTACGAAGCATGGCAATAGAAGTATGCAGTTCCAAAACCTGAGATATTTAAAATCATTGACAAAATAATGGATTTAGGATTGTAGGAAATTCTACAACAGTCTATCAAAGAATCCATCTTGTTTGAATTTTAAATCAATTGTTTCAATACAATGATCCTAAAAATACTATTAAATCTATAACAGGACAGCTTAAATAGAAGAAATTTTATATTTTGAAAAGGCCTACCCTAAGCTTTGAGCTTAATCTATTAAAAATGATCGAGTTTGAAGTAAGAGTTTGTGCAAAACAGCACCAAAATATCAATGAAATGAAGCAATTCTCTAAACAAGAATGGCCTCCAGTCTACAAACTTATTATGTGTTGTATTGATTAGGCTGAGAAAATATTTGATTGAGGTCACTGCTGATAAAAAAAATGATACTTAGTAACTAAAGTTTCACCTTTTTTTCCAACCAAGACACTGAAGATGGCTCAATATATTCAACTACTTACATGATTTTTATTTAACAGTTCCTCTCTATTAAAAAGAGTCAGACCAAGCTCAGATAGTAGTTCAAAATTAGTTACTAAAGGATCCATTATCACTGTCTATCTGCAAGATAAGAGGACTTTTGTTTCTAGATATAGGACGGGGTCAGCAAAGTGCAGTTCCAGAGCAGGCAGGAGGCATGGTGCCCCAATCTCGCAGGTTGAACCCCAGCATGGTTATACCCCGGGCCACCCCAACGAAGCCGTCGAAGTGATGACCCGCTGCCTGGAGGCCATGCGGAGTTGGATGGGTCTTAACAGGCTTCGTCTCAACCCGATCAAAACCGAGTGGCTGTGATTTCCTGCGCCCAGATACAACCAGCTTATTCTGTCGCTGGCCGTGGGGGAGAAATTTTGCCCCCCCTGGAAAGGGCTTGCAATCTGTGTGTCCTCCTGGACGTACGGCTGTCTTTAGAAGATCACATTACGGCCGTCGCCAGGTGGGCCTTTTGTCAGATTCGTCTGATTTACCAGTTGCGGCCCTTTCTGGATCTGGACACACTTCGCACGGTCACTTCCACCCTCGTCATCTCCCGCTTGGACTACTGCAATGCTCTCTACATGGGGCTCCCCTTGAAGAGTATCCGGAGGCTGCAGTTGGTCCAGAATGCGGCCGCATGGGTGATCTTGGGAGCTCCTTGGAGCTCCCATGTTACACCACTCCTGCACATGCTGCATTGGCTTCCTGTGGCCTTCCGGATCCGATTCAAGGTGGTAGTGATCGTCTTTAAATCGCTCCATGGCTCGGGACCTGGGTACTTACGGGACCGCCTGCTGCCACCAACAGCCTCCCGCTGCCCAGTGCGCTCCCACAGGGTTGGCCTCCTCAGGGTTCCGCCAGCTGGGCGTTGCCGGTTGGCGGCCCCGAGGGTGCGGGCCTTCTCTGCGGGGGCTCCCTCCCTTTGGAACGACTTGCCCCCGAAGATACAGGCCATCACCGACATTCAGACCTTCCGGCGTGCAGTAAACCCTGTTTTTTCAACAGGCCAGCCTGGCCCAGTAACGATTTGTGGGGTTTTAAATTTGGTATTT
Organism: Bungarus multicinctus; assembly: GCA_023653725.1. Classification (NCBI taxonomy): domain Eukaryota; kingdom Metazoa; phylum Chordata; class Lepidosauria; order Squamata; family Elapidae; genus Bungarus; species Bungarus multicinctus. The sequence goes on from CM042834.1 coordinate 161,003,511, forward strand.
TTAAATTTTTATCAGTTTTTATACTTGTTAATTTTATATTCGGCCTCTAATTTAATCATTTTAAATTGTTTTTAACTGTATAACTTTATACTGTTTCTGTTTTAGCTGGCTGTACACCGCCCCGAGTCCCTTTTTTGGGAGAGGGGGTGATATAAAAATCTAATAAACTAAACTAACTAACATTCTCTCTTCCACTCTCTGTCCCCCATCCTCAAATATAACAATAAACATATTGAGTGGAATGATTATATACCAAAATGTCAGCTGAAAAGTGAGCGGTTACCTTCTTGAAGCTTTACCTTCTATATTTCTCTTTGGGAATGAAAAGTCTGAAGAAACCTTCCAAACTTCCTTTCCAATCCACTCACTTTGCACCTGACATTTGGAGTCTCACTCCATAATGGAGATGTGGTATCATTTTGCTCAGTGCTGCATGCATGATATGTTGTTAATAGCAGGATCCTTTCAGCACTCTTTAATTTTTTTTAAGAGAGAGAGAGACAGAGAGAGGGAGAGAGATAAGAGACAGAGAAAGAAAGATTAGAGAGAAAGAAAGAGAGAGAGAGAGATACCAGTTTCTCAGAGAAAAGAAAATACGGGGAGCCACAAAACCTGGGTAGGCGTGGCTGGGGGGGTCATGTAACTGGGTGGGAGTGAGTGACATTGAGTTGGCCATGCCCATCCAGGTTTTGTGGCTCCCAGTGTTTTCCTTTCCGTGGGAAACAGGTCCAAATGGCTCTTTGAGTGCTTAAGGTTGCAGACTCCTAGTATAGGAGAAACAATATTACACCTTATTAGTCAAATTCAACAGCAGGAAGTGGGAATCATTCTAGATAAAGGAAATCAAATATTTGCTATGCAAAAAACATCTTTTAATCATAATTTTCTATGATTCAGCCTTGCAGAATCACTGGCTTTTACAGAGTTCATCCTTGAAAGATTTTTAATACAGGTTCTTATCTTCCATGCCCTAATACACTTTAGGCTAAGCCACAGCCTACATACAAGATCAGAATAGATTATATCTCTTCTTAGCTCATGGACTATGAATAGTTTATGCTATTTATGCTAGATATAAGCATTTTAGAGATCATGTTGATCTGAAAACTGTTTACCCGTGCTGTTTAAATTTTTTCAGCCTTTTAGAAGGGTTTTTTTTAATGTTTTGTGTGAAAATAGTGGTACCTCGATTAACCAATTAACCAATTGTTAATTGGTTCCAGTAGCTGCAATGAATACCAAGAACAATAAGTACCAGACAATTTTTCTCATAAAGAATAATGTAGTGAGTCACAAGGCAGTCACATTCTAGCTTATGGGTTGAGCATCGAATAAACGAATACTGGAACAAAATGTTCGCATCAAAATGCATCGAGTACCAAATTCAATGAGATTCAAAGCAATTGAGTACCAATGTACCACTACATGCCACTTGCTGAACAATGAGTTTCGTTTCAAAGTACTATACAGTCCCTCTCATATGGAAAAATAGGAATCGTATTCTACATTTTTAGAATAGACAGAAAGGGGTAACTCAGACCAGCTTGATGCATATACAGATAGTCCTTGATATATAACTGGTCATTCAGCAACCATTCAAAGTTCCAACAAACCTGCCTTCTGACACCTCCCCCACATGGGCACATGATTACACTGTGGGATCTTGGCAAATGGCTGCATTTATGGCCATTTGCAGTGTCCTGCAATCATGTGACTGCATTCATTTTACTTCTGATTATTACCCAAATCGCAGCAACTACACCTACAGCATTCACCTAACTAACAACCAGTGCAAAAAAGCTCACAATGCAGAATATTGGGCAACATAAGTATGATTATTTAGTGTTTTATATACTGGAAACGATAGCCAGCTACTGGCTGAGGGATTGGTGGCAATCCTCCTCCTCCTCCTCACAGAAAATCTAAAATTGTGTTAATCTGTTAAATGTATTCGCCGCCTTTCTCGCCGGGGAGCGGGGGAGGGGAGGACTACTCCAGGCGGCTCGCAACGAATTGACAGAATTTTTATGGAGAACGCGGGAAATTTAAGAGGGGGAAAAATGTGGTTTAGTATTTGGTCCTCTCGGACTTAGAGCCCTTTTGAAACTAAAGCTAAAGGCTATATGAGATTTTTTTTTTTTGGGGGGGGGGGGCGGGGGGACAGCTTGGGCCAAGGAAAGGCGAACGCTGAAAGGAAAGTGGAGAAAGCCCCCTCGGTAGGAGCGGCTCTAAAAAAAAAAGCTCCCGCACGCCTGGAGCAGCGAAGCAGGGGCGGCGCCTTTGGGAACAACGGAAGGCCTTGCTCGGCTGGCTAACCAGTCAAGGAGCAAATTTCGCAGGCGAAGGCTGGGGAGCAGCGCGCTCGCCTTCATCGTAGCGCCCCGCCCTCCTCCACTCGTTTGGGCTTACCCCAAAGCGATGGGAGGCCGAGAGGAAGGCCCCGCGTCTTCTGGGAGGAGGAGGAGGAGGACGACGCAGCGAAACCCCACCCCCCCCGCGATCCAACCCTTCAAAAGACCCTCCCCAACCGCCCCCACCTCTTAAGGGACTTCTCCAGGGTTTCCCCTATTCCCCAACGCCACGCCCGCGGCAAGGGGAGTGGGGGGCTCCGTTCCCTTACTTGGTGCCGCCATCGGAAAAGACTGGGAGTGTCGATATTGGGGTGAGTCTCGTCTTCATCGTCGGACACCTCGATGTGATCCCAGACGCTATAATCCACCATGGCGCTGCTGCTGCTGCTGCTGCTGCTGCTGCTGCTCCCACGACTTTCCGTGCAGGTGGGGGTGCTCCCGCCTCTCCTGCTCGGAGATCCGCTTCCTCTCTTACGTCACTACCGGAATCACCAGTCTTCACGAGCGCGCCGGGGGCGCGGCTCCTTCCCCCCCCCCCCCTCCCGGCCTAACGACGAGAGCGCGCGGGCTGCGGCTTAGTGGCGGCCTCGAATCTTCACCGGAGGGGAGGAAAACAGCGTCCGAAGCAAAAGTTTCACTTTCAAGGAAACCGAATCGCGTCTAGAGTTTCTGCCGTTGCTTTCCCCTCTTTGGGAAAGTTCTTCGGTGACAGTCGCGATCCCCTAGCAATTAAAAAAAAAAAAAAAAAACCCTTTGCGTATTCGGCTATCCCGACCCTGATTGGTTTTCGAAGCAGAACGGTGGATTTCCAGTTTTCTTAAAGGAAAAGTAGCTGCAAGTTCAGGAACCATTTGCACTTCAGTTTGAGATGCAAACGACACACACTCATCCCCAATCGCCTGCCCTGTTCCCGAAACACTGAAGGGATACAAGGCACAAGATATAGAACATAGAATAACAGAGTTGGAAGGGACTTTGGAGATCATCAACCCTTGCTCAAGCAGGAGAGTCTATTCCAAATATTAGCTTCTACCTAGGATTGAACTCATAGCCTCCTGATGATGAGGTGAGAGCTCCACCTCTAAGCTACTACACTGGACCTAACATCCTGCGGAAAGCACATGCCTTTCAGCAGCTCCAAGAAGGCTCTATACCCACTGGCACCACTCAGGTGACACACACACACACAGATAAATCTCCAAGTGGCTTCAACAACCAGCTGTCTGCAAGGAGTATAAATCCTTCCATTCCCCACTATCCTGTCAAAGATGAAGAAGCTTCTTGGATGAGAAATGAAACTTCCTCAAAGAAAAACAAGGAAGTCCAGTTGCCTCTTGAAAAAGCACCTTTGGGATAGCTGAAAGTTCTGAGAGTTTCAGAGGAAAGGAAGAAGTTCAGAGTTACATTTATTGCACATGTTTAGTTTGCTTACAAATAAGAATGGTGGATGGCTGGGCATGTACATTGCATTAAGCTGTGGTTTGCTAACCATGGTTTATTGAAAATGTCATGATAGGGTTTTGTACAATATTGTTCCAAGCAGAGCTTTACTGCTTATTATTGTCTCATTAAATTCAGTGATGCATATTCTGCAATATGTTATCACATACTCAGTTAATAGGGCAGTACACACCTGCATCTTATCCACCACTCATTTCATACATCCCTTTCATCAAGTGCTAACTTTATTTTTTGGGGGGAGGGCGGGGGAGTCATACTGCCTTATTACAGCAACATGATTAGGGGAAATTGTAATCATATCTAGACAGTATTTATCAATCTGAAACATAACACAACAGATGTAAATTCAAACTATATTTATATACAGCAGATTTTGGATCCTTTTCTTGGATTTCTAGATCAGACATTAAATATGAAGCATCTTTTATTGGGAAAAACTAATATAAAACTGGATTTGCTTGATTTCCTAAAAAAGGAAAAAAGGGGGGCAGGGTATAAGATTATGCAATATCAAAGTTGTGGGCTAGTTCAGAAGTTGAAAAAATATTTCAAAAGACAATGGCAAAGCAAGTAACCTTTATTTGGCCAAGTCAGCCCAAAGTTCAGGTAGCCCTCAACTTATAACTCCGTGATGACAAACCAAAGGTACGCGTGCCGGAAGTGGCACGCACAGCCATTTCTGCTGGCACGCAAGCCATCACCCCAGATCAGGTCCACTGCGCATGTGCACATGCCTCCTGCCAGCCAGCTGATTGTTGGGTATCTGCCGCGCATGTGCGTGGGGCATGGGGCGCACCAGAGATGCACATGCGCAGAGCTGTGGGGTGCAGGGGACGTGCGCATGGGCAGAAGTGCAGGGGACGATGGGGGTTGTGTGTGCATGCGCAGGGGAGGGTCACACACATTGTATTATAGCAATAGCACTTAGACTTATATACCGCTTTATAGTGCTCTACAGCCATCTCAAAGCAGTTTACAGAGTCAGCATATTGCCCCCAACAATCTGGGTCCTCGTTTTACCCACCTCGGAAGGATGGAAGGCTGAGTCAACCTTGAGCCTGGTGGGATTCGATCTGCCAAATTGCAGTTGGAGTTGCTTGCAGTACCACACTCTAACCACTGTGCTACCGAGGCTCAATATTATGAGTGCAAGCATGCATGCGTGTGCGCATGCACACACACACTTTTGGCACATGACGATGAAAAGGTTACGCATTATTGTTATAACTGTTCGAAGTTACAACAACATCCCCAAATCTATTTATGGTCCTGTTTTGCTATTTTGGCAAAAACCAGAATTTTGACCTTTTTGACAAAATTAAATATTAGGTGGTTTTGCTTGTACAGTGAAGTAGAGCTGTTATTTACTTCATCAATTTGTAATCAGTAAAGATGGACATATAGATGGAAATACAGAAACATGCTGACAACTCATCTTAAAGATTTCACCTTTGTATAGAATGCAAAAAGGAGAGCACATAATTTGACTAGAAAACAAATAGAAATATTAAACTAAAATATAACTCTACACCTGACAAAATTAAAACGAATGTTTGCATAAGAGAGCAGAGCATGTAAAATAATATGCTATTGTAGCCGTCCCTTAAAATCCATCCAGTGCTAGCTTGCAAGGTGAGATCATGGGAGTTGTACCCCAAGTGGCATTGTAATTACAGTGCCTCAATTAAAAATCATAATTTGCTTCGTACGTTTAGCACATTTAACCAAAATAAGTACATTTTGTGATGTATGAAGTTAGTCAGAGAACAGCAGGAGCACTTCCTGTTTTATAGGTAAGAAATAAAGACACATGAAATAGCCAGGAGTACTAACTGAAAATAAGCTAGATTGGAACTGGAATTTATGGAATGAAAAAAAATGGGGGCAGCAGTCTATTAACCTGATAATAGTTTGGGATTTGAGAGTGCCTTTTTTGCTGCTGTGTCCATTTTAGGGTCCATTAGGAAAATTAAAAAATACTAATTAATTTCATACAGGTAATCCTCAACTTATGACCACAATTGGGACCAAAATTTCCATTGCCATGCAAGGCAGTTGTTAAATGAGTTGTGCTCAATTTTGCAATCTTTTTGCCACAGTTCTTAAGGAAATCATTGTAGTTGTTAAGTGAATCATGCAGTCATTCAATGAATCTGGCTTCCACTATAGACTTCATTGTCGAAAGCCAACTGGGATGGTCACAAATAGCGATCACATGACTCTAGGAGCTGCAACTGTCATAAAGGCATGTCGATTGCCAAGTGCTCAAATTTTGATCATGTGACCATCGGGATGCTGTGATGGTTGCAAGTGCAAGGACTGGTTGTAAGTTACTTTTTCCAATGCCATTATCACTTTCAATGGTCACTAAATGAATGGTTGTAAGTTGAGGGTTATCCGTAGTTGTTAAACAGCTAATGGGCAGCCGCCACTGGGAACCATCAAGAAAGATCTCCTCCACGGGTGGGATTCAAATTTTTTAACAACTGGTTCTGTGGGCATGGCCAGGTGGGGGTGGTCATGTGACTGGGTGGGCATGGTTTTGTCAGCTGGTGCTCCATTCAAAATCCAAGAAAGAAATACTTAGACTCCATTTGTTAGAGAAAAGATATCTTTTACTGGAAATCGAAGTGGTAGCAACAAAAGAATTCTGAATCTGAGGAAATGAGCGCGTAAAACACATACACAAAGTGATGGCAACGTTCCCACCCCCAATAGTTCAATTCGCTCCTCCAATTAAAAGTGGTGCATAGCATCATGTGGGCATCTTCAGGTGATGATGAGGCCTCTGTCCATTGACCTTGGCATAGTTTGATAAAGAGTTGCAGTTGCACATAGCATAGAATAGAAACCTAAGCAAGATTCCCCCTCCCCTAAATTATACAGTTTCGTTTCCTAACCACTCCAGCTCGCTTCCCAGATATATCATGGCCCACTCTCCCCCCCCCCCCCCGCCGTTACTTATGACAGCCGAAAGATGCAAAGCAAAAGAAGAAAAGCAAAGGTAGAAAATCTTGAAGGCTGACAGCTTTCTTCTTTTTTTTTTTTTTGAAGCACCCCCCCCCTCCCGTGCTCCTTTTTTTTGGCCTCCTGGGCCTCAAGGAAGCCTCCTGGGCGAAGTAGTAAGACAGCGAGGGGGATCCTGGCACAGTTGATCGTCAGAACAGCTGATCATTGGGAGGAGAAAAAAAAGAAATACCTTAAGGAGTGACTGGGGCGGCAGAGAATGCAGTCAGCGATGTTGGGCATGTGCGCAATGTCACACATGCACGATAAAGACTGATTGGGCAGGGAGCGGAGGGGCAGGCGGAGAGGGGCAGGGCCAGCCAGGGGCACGTTTTGCCGGTTCTCCAAACTGCACAGAATCCTAATAACCTGTTTTATGGAACCGATCGAAACCGGTAGAATCCCACCCCTGGCCTCCTCTAACCAGCATGTTGCCACACATCGTAGATTTCAACTCACGTCATTTCCAGCCCCATTATGTTTGCCAGGCTTTCGATAATTGATATTCAGACAAATGGAAAACTTATACAAAATGCTACTTTAAAAACCCTAAACATAATGCTGTAAATAGGAAATTGTTTAACCTCTCCTGTATAGCCTGTGTAAGCCAGGTCCGAGGAGTTGCAATCTTGGGTTGTACTCAGGGATGGGATTCTACAGGTTTGCACCTATTCGCTACAACTGGTTGTTAACATTCTAAGCAGTTCAGAGAACTGGTTGTTAGAAGAAATTACTGGCCTAATCCTGTAAGGAAGGCAGGAAGGAAACATTCTGGTGTTGCTGACAGAAACTGCCTCTCCGTTAACCCTTATTACATTCTTGGCAGGACTAGACTTCCTATCTCTGGAACTTCTCTGGAGTTTTTTTCCCCTCCTTTGCTAGTACTTTGCTTGTGTGGAGTGACTATTCAAAGTTACAGTGGCACTGAAAAAAGTGACTTATGGCCATTTTTCACATTTACGACTGTTGCAGCATCCCCACAGTCATGAGAGGCCAGGTGAAGAGATGCGTGCCTCGATATGAGTGATATTGAGTTGGCCATGCCCAGCCAGTCACATGACCACCAAGCCCCGCCCACCAACTAAGCCCCGCCCACATAACCGGTTGTTAAAAAATTTGAATCCCACCCCTGGTTGTATTCATGCCATTAGTTCCCTTAAAAGAAACTGCCCCTGAACTCAGTGAAATGTAGGTTTAAGATTGTACTTCTTGACTGTAGTTTCCAATGTAATTTCAGTGCAAAGTCTATTTACAAAGGAACATTGTAAACTTGTTGTTCCCCTGAAACGTTTAAGTACCAAAGTGTTTAGATTTTTTTTAACTCTATTCAAAAGAATTCGTTACACTTAAATTGAAAGTACTAGTGTTTTAAAGTTTCATGGGAATAGGAACAAATCTCTACAGGCAAGCTAGCAATTAATTATCTTTTAATAATATACTTTGTGGTTGATGAATTGTAATACATGTTGTAATACATGTTGTAAAATAGCTTCGGATGAAAAGAAAAATCTGTCACATCTTTTTGAAAGCTGTTCGTATCAGGTGCTTAGTCATTCTGCTCCATGATGAGTGGGGTAAAAGCCTGGACATCCATTGTGACACTTGAGGAAACCACTTGGCTTTATTCTAAAGTTGGCAATTCCATACACAATAATCCATAAACTGCTTTGCTAATCTACAAGTGACATAATTTGGTTTGCATAGAATTATTGAATAATGAGGCTGAACAGAGTCTATCAACTTGTCTGCATACCACAGTTTGTTTTACTGGGATATATTGAATAAGCCAGACTAGTGGGATGCAATTTTTTAAACAACATGGGCATAGCTAGGTGGGCATGGATAGGTGGGCATGGCTAGGTGGGCATGTTCATGTGACTGGGTGGGCATGCCTTTTTTTTGCAGCCCCCCTTTTTTTCCTCCTGGGCCTCAGGGAAGCCTCCTGGGGGGGCATTTTTGCTCCCAGGAAGGTTTCCAGGGGCCCAGAAAGGCAAAAAACGCAGTGAAGGGGGGCACAGCACCCCCTTGCACTCCGTTTTTTGGCCTCCTCAGGGCAGCCACCTAGACGAAGCAGTAAGACAGCGAGGGGGATCCTGGCACAGCTGATATCGGAACAGCTGATCATCAGGAGGGGTGGAAAGAAATACCTTAAGGAGTGACTGGGCGGGGGAGAATGCAGTCAGCGATGTCGGGCATGTGTGCGATATCATGCATGTGTGATAAGGACTGACTGGGTGGGGAGCAGAGGGGTGGGCGGAGAGGGGCGGGGCCAGCCAGGGGCATGATTTGCCGGTTCTCCAAACTGCATAGAATTGTAATAACTGGTTCTACAGAACTGGTCCAAACCGGTAGAATCCCACCCCGATGTAATTATGTAAGCTATTAAGTATGGTTTACAAATGATATTGAATGGTTTAATACAGTACTGTGTGCTAAAACATAAAATAAATCACAATGTAGCTTAATATGATACATATGCTTGTGTGAATGCTTTTTACTTTTTATTCTTTTGGGATTCTGATTCTAAAGCTCACCTCTTTATTATTATGTCTGTTATATAGGTAGTCCTATGACCACGATTGGAATTTTGGATGCTACGCAATATGATTGTGAAGCAAGACATTATGTAACCACATCATTGTGCTGTTGTTAATTTACCAATTGTTAACCAAGGATCTATCACAACCAAAGCTATTCCAGGTTTGGCCCCTCCCTGACCTGAGCCTTAGTAAGGTAAAGGACTGCTTCCAACTCCCCCACCTCCACCATCTATCTCCCACCTCGATCTCTACCCTTTTGGCCACCTTGCACCCTTCCTTGTAGGGCAGAAAAGAGCCCAGAACTGTGTGACTCTGTGGCTGTTTGCCACACACCAGGAAACTTCAGCAGCCTGAATCCAGTCCTAGTCACCCTTGCAAGCCCTGCACCCCAAGACCCTTGCCACTCTGCAGTCTGTAGCCCCAGGTGACTTTAACCATTTTCTTGCTTCTGCTGCTGACAAGGGATGCCCAACCTGGCTTTTAGGCAGAGCTGGGGTTGGTTTCATCCTGTAGGGAGGGGAGAGGAAAAAGCAGCCCCTGAGCCACAGCACACCAAAATGTCTCTTTGGAAAGAGTTCCCAGGAGGGCTGAGGCTCAGGGATTGTGATTTCCTCTTTTTTTTCTATTTTACTGTGTAAAGCCAGCCCCAACTCAGTCCAGCCCAGCCCAGCCCAGCCCAAGAACTCTTTGTGATGGGGCATTGTTGGCATACCACAGCTTGGGTTGCTTTTTCTTTTCTGTTTTTGCAATGCAAAGCCAGCCCAAGTGTGGCCTAGCAACCAGGCTGGGCATACCTCAACAGCAGGGTAAGCAAAAAAATAAATACCTGGGTCAACAGAGAGCAGGAGCCCAAAAGAGCATAGATGTGAAGGTACAAGTGGACTAGTTGCAACACTCCTGCAGTCATGTGCCAGCAGAATGCCAAGTGCCCAAATTTTGACTATATGACCAGGGGCGCTGCCATAACTGTAACTTTAGGCCTGGCTTGTAAGTCCTTTCATTCCATAACCACTGAAACTTTGAATGGTCACTGAATATTCATTCAGTGGTCATAAGTTGAAGACTAATTGTATTGTACAAATCAAAAAGAATAAAAAATAGTGTTAGCATTAGCATAAGCATAGTATAGCATAGCATAGAAAAGAATAGAAAATAGAATAGAATAGCCGGTTCGGGCTTCTTCAGCGACGGACCGAAATTCGTGATCGTGCGCAGTTTTGATCCGTACTTGCCACTGGAATGCCCCGAGCTGCCCGGATTCGGGACTGAAGCCACCCCATAGATGTGGTGATAGAAGGGGGAGCCATCAGTGGGGTTGAGGAGAGCCGCATCTCTCCTCCTCAGCTGGCCATTACTCCCTTTCCCAAAGGTGGTTGCAGCGGTGGTCAGAAATGGCCACCTCAAAGAAAAACCCGACCAGACAAGATTGTGCAGGAGGAAGTTTAAAGGAGAAAGTTTGACTGACCAGGTTGAATGGAGAACATCTATTTAAGGTACCTGGAACCTGAATTTTAGAGACTAATACTATTCCTAAAAAAGATTTTAAGTGGCGAAAGAGAAACGGAATTGGCTTTTCTTTGTCTCACATTGACAGTTTTAATTGACTTGGAAGAGATTTGAATAGGAAAATGATACTAATCCACTTTGACATCAATAGGCTATTTCTAGCTGAAAATAAAGTGTCAAAGGGATAAACATTCTTGGATAATTTAAAAATTTTCTTAAAAAAAGAAAGAAAGCAGAGGAGGGAAAAAGGAAAAAAGAGGATGGAATCTGGAAAATGGAGGAGACCACCTGGAACTTAAAAAAATCAATAGTGGAATTTTAACAAGGCTTGCAAAAGATACATTGTAGCTGAAATTTTGTTACAAGGTAACAAAGCCCCTGGAAAGAGAAAGTGAGAAAAGAAGCAAGAAACAGTTTTGGATTATTGGATGATTCCTGGAATTTTGGATGGTGGATCCTAATTAAACAATATAAAATCAATTGGGGGTTGTTTAAAAAAATTTAAAATGGCATCATTCCTTGAAGAGTTAAAAATGAGTCTTAAAGAACAAAAGGAAGAAGCACAAGAGGGAAGAGGATCTTTTGGCTTTGTATTTCAATTTTTAGAAATGGAGATCTTGAACTATGAAAAAGAACAAGAAACGCTGGCAGAACAAGAAGGGCGGGACAACGAAGAAGCCATCTTTAATGACCAAGCAATTTTAAGCGGGGTAAAAAAGGGAAAGGGGGGGAAAGGGAGTTAAAAACTTAAGCATTGCAGCAACAACCAAAAAAAGTAATTTGAAAAGTAATCAAAATATCAGGAAGAAGCAGAAGGGAGGATCACAGAAGGGAGAATCAGATAGAAAAGGAAATAAAAAGGGGAGAGAGAAGAAGAGAGGGAAGAGGGAAAGGAAAAGAAGCTACAAAGGATAGAAACAAGATATAGAGGTACAGGAAAAGCATACAAGAATTAAAGGTATAAACCTATTTAAAAGACACAGAGACAATGGTTAAAATTTAACTTAAGGAGAGGGTTCTGCAAGGGTGCATGGGATAGCATTGTTATATTAGAAATAGAAAAGGGTTAGAAAATATGTTAGATGATTAAAGTGATAGAAAAAAATTATATTGATGTGTAGTGGAATATTTGTAAAGAGACTAAGGTTCTCAATGAATTAAAAAGAAAGTTAAAAAAATTGAAAAGAAACATGAGAAATATTATTTTTATCAGTTGACAAGATGAATTTGAATAAGAATAATAACTTTATTGACTACTGTTAATAACTATTGTTTGGTTTTTTATTTAAAGACAGTAATAAGTAAAATATGAAATATGGATGATTAAAGTGAAAGACAACTGATATTACTAGATAATGTTTGTTAAAAGAAATAAAAATGTAAAAGATTGTTATAAATATTAATGGCAGAGCTGTACTTGAATAGAATAATTATTCCATTCAATATTGTTATACATATATACACAGATATATATACATATATACTTCTTTCTTTTAAGAATTTAGTGTGTATTTTTAAGGGAATGTACCAAGCAGAATTCGATTGAATATAGATATGTGTTATAAAATAGAGGTTAGAAAATGAATGTTATAACTGTAAAGGTATAACTTAACTTTTTAAACAAGATTTTAAAAAAAAATACAAAGGTGTTACACTTCAGTCTAATAATTACAGGGGAAAATTTGTTTTATGAGAAAAGATAATATGAAATTGTAAACAGGACAGACAAAAGTATAAAAACATTGATTAGAAAGATTTTAAAAATTAGAAAAAGATATGTAATTGAATTAAGAAAGGAATGAGATAATTTAAAATAAGGCTATAGGAAGTAAAGAAAGGGAAAAGATATTGAAAAAAATTGTGAAAATAGTTATAAGATATGGATTAGACTGTATAAGATAAACATGTATTGAGTTTATATCTGTATGGAGAAGTGATAATCCGGGGGCACACTGTTCTCAAAAAAAGATATTTTATTTGTATGTTTTGTGAAAACATAAATAAAAGTTTTATTTTTTAAAAAAAGAATAGAATAGAACAGAACAGAACAGAACAGAATAAACAGAGTTGGAAGAGACCTAAATAGCAGTGTTGAGCGTTTAGTAGAATTCTTCCTCCAGTTCAAGCTTAAGAGTGCTAAATTCTAACCATAGCAATAAAAGGATAAAAAGGTAAAATTTACTATAGGGACTCAGCTCCAGGTGACTTCATGGATACATACATGTGGTTTTCTAGACAAGAGCTGGAAAATAGCTGCCTTTTTCTTGGAATACTTTAGTCTTCCCAATTTAGCTTGTAGTCTTGGAATTTCTTGGTATTGCCTCATCCAAGATTTAAGGAAACCTAATCCATATTAATTTCAGAGGATATGACTAAATTGGCTAACTTCTGCCATCGATTGCTGCTGGTGCTTTCCCAAGGCAGCTACACTGAGATAACCAGTTACCTTCTTTTTTTCCCAGCCTTGTACTTGGTACTTATAAATCTCTCCCCTACCATTTGCAATTTCCTCCTCAGTGCTGCCTGGCAGCTCTTCTTCCTTACTCTCCCTCATAATTCTTTCTGAAGAATGATGATGCTAGAGCGTAAAGTCTTGGGCCTTTGGGACATAAATACTTCTTTGAAATGTAGCACTCATGGTGTTTTGTGGGGTGGGGGGGAGTAAAAAAGAGCACTCAGATTTCATAGAGCAGTTCCATTCCATATAGTTTTGCAACAAAGCAGTTCCATTCCATATAGTTTTGCTCAGAAATAATTTGCAAGAAGTATTCTAGTAGTCCTCTTTCCCAGCAGCCCCCAACCTTTTAAGCATCAGGGAGATTTTACAATGGAGGGGACATGGTTTTGTGTGCTGCCTGCACCCCGTGGATGGGGCTTTGGTTGTTTGTATGACCCAGTTTTTTGCATGCTGCAGACTGGTGCCTGTCCACAGTCCACAGACCATTGTCTTATAATGTTTCTGGTGCACCATGACCCATAATTTGAGCAAGGTAAGGAAGGCTAGGATTTTGCTAAGTATATACCTATAGAAAAGTAGCAATTACTCCACAATTTCAGAACCATATAATCACATTGTTAACCACATTAATTCACAATGAAACAGTAAGGTCTTCAAGTTGAGCTTGAGTTTTGAGGTATTTTATGGCTGGGCTATATACATGGTAGCAAAATTGCGACAATAAGACAATGATCTTTTTGCCAAACATAGACCAGAGGGTTTGTGAACTGATTTCAGTGCAACATTAAGAGCAAGACTGTAAACTGAAGCTGGGGTCTTTTATATCCAGCAGCTTTTATTGTAACAGATCAGTAGAAGAAGTTCGAAACAATGTTAATCAAACAAGTTATATTTTTCATTTTAAAAAACAAAAACAAAACCTTTGAATAAGGAGGCTAACTCAAAATATGCAGAACCAAGTTGTCAAGACCGGATTAGTGAAAACTACTTGGCATAAATAAATGTTATACTATATACAGCATGTTGGATATTTGGCAACCATATTTCATATAACAATAGGCAATTAACCCAATTTCCTCACTGGATTCTTAACTCTTTCATATAAGGTATTTTTCTCCATCTGGCCAAAGGAAACAAGGTAGGAGAAAATTGAGACCCACTTCAATTTTTTATGGTCCTTTTTTTAGTTTGACTCCTAATTGAGATGCTGGATAAGAAGGTCTGTCTGGTACAGAAACATCTCCATTCTATCTCGGTTAAGACATGACTGGCCTTTTGACAAAGCGTTTCATCTATTTAGCACAGAAAAAGCTGAATGCTGTGACAAGGGAACAGCAAGATGATTTAAGATCCTGGAGAGGGGCAAGAAGAGTTGTATCTTGCATCTGATGGTTTAATTTAATATTGCAGACACATGTGAAGCTAGAATTTAATGAAACAAAACAGGAATGGGATGATGATTGAAAAAAAATATGTATTCTTGTTTCATTTCTACAATATAAAATGGCATTATTTGAAAATCCAGGAGAGAGAAATAAACATTTACACTCTGCTGAAAATACATGAATTTTATTCAGTGCCTGTCCATTAGGAAGCATCATGAAAAAAACAATACACATGTAAAATAACATCAGTACTGATAGGCATTTGGGGAAATGCCAATTGAACAAGGTTCCATAGTTGGTTATGTCTTAATCTTAAATAGACTATTGTCATCAGTTTTTAAACTATTTTTGAAGGCTGTTATCTTTTTGAAAAAGAAAGAGAAATGGGGAGAGGGAGATATATAATTTGTAAAACAGGAGAGGAAAAAGGAAGTGGTCGTGTTCATACATAGCACTAAAGCAAAATGTGACTTGTTTTAACTTTGCTGAATCTAGTCATATAATCTCTATATTACTAAAACTCTTGTGTCTGTAACTTTCAATTGGGAGAAATGGTGCATTATAGGGCAACAATTCTTGAACCAAGATGTCTCAAATGAGCTAATTTACAGAATGTGTCCAATATCTAGGATCCATTACTCCTATGGGATTGAAATTTGGCTAAATTGTGGTAACTTGAGCACCATTTCACTTGCTGATTACATTTGCCAAAAACTTGTAGGTTGTGTGGCACATGGGAAGATGAAACAGCCATATCCCGCTGTCCTCTTTCCTACCTCCCTCTGGCCCCTGCACCCAATTGGTTGGTAGCACGGCCCTATGAACAAGTAGCAATTTGGTATTTTGAACCAAGGCTGAAATTTAGAATCTCTTAACAATGGAGGGCAGTGAGAGAAGGGTGAGGGAGTGACTAAGCTGCCTGCTGGTCTGGTAGGGTTGGCTGTAGGGTGCTAGCAGTTGATAGGTAAGCCCTCTTTCTCTTGGCAGGCAAGGGCCCCTTGGTAATACATCAGGATAGGGAGGGGGATGCAATTTTCCTTGCTGTCCACAGACCCCTTTGATTCCCCTCCCCTCAACAAATTGGATGGCAGTTCTGTGGATTAGCCAAAAAAGAGAATAAGTGATTTCTGATGCTCCCTGCCAGTTTTCCACAAGCAAAGTCAATGGAAAGCCAGCAGGAAATTGGAAGTTCTTGCTCCCATTGCTTTTTCCCCACCACATGGTCATTCTGTTTAGTTAAAGAAATCTCTGAAATACTGACCCAATGGGTCATGGGTTGTTTAGTAGTACAATAAAAATAAATAGGGATCCCAAGCTGGTGCAAAAAAGAAGCATCCTTTTAAGACAAAAAATGAGTATTCTATCATGGTGATCTGAACTTCCAATTATTTGTGTCTAGCATGGCATTTTCTGCTATGGTAGATGCCTCCATCTGCATCCAGCTACTCTAGTCTAAATCATTTTTTTTCAGTTAAAAGATAGTCTTTTCATGCTTCCAGCAATACCCTGTGATGTCTCTATCCTGCATTCTTAACTCTCTCAATCTGGAGGGACTGGTCTTTATCATTACTCAGATATAGGCAGATATGTTACATAGTTACTGCATGATGAATAATCAAAGGGAAAGAGTCCCCGAGTTCTAAAAGGTGTAAATGAATAATTACAGGAAGCGTCTTGGAGATTCACTATCCTTCTGCTTCCTGCATACTTCAGAAAATCTGTAATTATGTTTAGCAATCCTTTAATTGTATTGATTTTTAGTTGAGGCAATAATAACCTATCTTATTAAAGCCTCATTCTCTGTATAGTGGCTTTCTTCCAGGGATAATTGGATCAAGTGTATTAATTTTTTAAATATTTTAGTTCATTCTTAACTCTTTACTTAACAGTAAATATAGAGAGCTATTCCACAGATAGATAGATAGATAGATAGATAGATAGATAGATAGATAGATAGATAGATAGATAGATAGATAGATGAATAGAATTAAAATGCCATGTCCAAGCCAACAAAAAAAACCAAATCTCCAAAGAACTAGCTTTCAGCAAATGAAAGAAATCCCATCTAAGTGAGTCCCCAAAGCAATTCCATCACAAGGCTTCTGAATGATTCTCACATGAAAATACAATTCTCTAGAAAAAAAAAGTAGAACTGTCAGGTTTGGCAACTATATTAGTTTTGGCATGCTTCCTATAGGAAGAATATATCCTGTCTTTCCTCTTTCTCTCACTATCAGGCCAGAAAGCTCATACATGCACGTATTTTATAAAAACATTGATTCCTTCATAAACTTTTCTTGTCTTTGGACCTTACCATTTCTCTTGAGATACTCTAAATAGACTTCTTTCTACTGATGCACACAATGTGGAGCAAAGAATGAACCAGAAGAAACGGAGAATTACTTTCTCAATATCTTCTTTTAAGCATATGACCCAGAAGCTGAGGTTTTTCAATCTTGGTTTAGCTTGATGAGTGGATATTGTTAAATGTAGACTGGTGAGCTGGAGATGCCTTGAGAATTCCTACTTTTTAACCTCATAACCATGTCTTTATTTTTTAAAGGGGAAATGTAGACAATAGCAAGAAAGAGGTACTTCAAATGAAGAATAGGGATGTGTAAAAGGATTTTTTTTGAAACGATTGGATAGCTTTTTCTATTTTTCATAAAAAGACGTAACTAAAAAAAAAATCCCTGTACATAATCAATTCTCTTCCTTTTTTCCCCTCCTCCTCCTAATTAGATGCTTGAAAAAAAGAGGGCACAAATTTGTTTGAGGAGGAAAAAGCAGGCAATCCAATACTGCAGTAAAAAGTGTGGTAGAAGATTGGATTTGAGAAGATGACTCTAAAAATTTATGTAAGAAGAAATACAATTTGGGACTATGAGGTGAATCTATATGCCAGAGCACAATCCCTTTAAACTTCTTACTGTACCCTGTTTCAATTAGGAAAGGGTTCTCATGGTAAGAAGACTTATCTTTATGTATTATCTTATGACTTAGACTGACATTGGTTGAAATTATGTCACCCCGCCCAAACATTCACACTTCCCATGGTGCTGTCCAAGGTGCTGGGACTTAGTGCATATTCTGAATTGCATTTGTCATAATTCTGCTTTAGAATTCAATATGATGATATCATTGTAGTCCTTGCTGGGTATTTTTTTTATACAGTACCAAAATTTCCTCTAGGATATCAACATTTTTAGTTAGATATTTGACTATCCCCAAACTTAATACATCTGCTCTGGTGTTCAATACAGTTCATCCTTCCCACATTTAAATGGATCAATATCCACATCAGTAAACTCATATGAAAGGAGGTTCAGAGTCTACATGGGGCTTCCTGCGGGGAGCACCCGGAGGCTCCAACTGGTACAAAATGCAGCTGCGCGGGTGGTTATGGGGGCGTCGAGATACTCCCATGTGACGCCTCTCCTGCGTGAGCTGCATTGGTTGCCGGTGGCCTTCCGGGTTCGCTTTAAAGTATTGGTTTTGGTCTTTAAAGCGCTCCATGGCATCGGACCAGGATACTTACAAGACCGCAATCTGCCAGTAGTCTCCCACCGACCGGTGCGCTCCCACAGAGAAGGTCTCCTCTGGGTCCCGATGCCTTCTATGTGCCGCCTGGTGACCCCGAGGAATAGGGCCTTCTCTGTGGGGGCACCCACCCTTTGGAACGGGCTGCCCCCGGGGCTACGAACAACCACTGACCTGAGGGCGTTCAGACGTGATCTGAAAACCTGGCTCTTTGAGCAGGCCAGCCTGGGCTGACTTCAAATGGGATTTTAAATAAGGGGTTTTAGATTTGATTGGTTGGGGTATGACACCAGCTTCATATATTATGTAAAGTCAGTTGATGCAGTTTGTAAACCACACTTTGGGGCTGTATTGTAATGGATGAGTAATTTTTAATTGATTTGGGATTTTATTATCAAGGTGGCAAACATACAGTATCTAGTACACTTTCCTTCTATTTTCCTCACAACAACCTTGTGAGATGAGTTGGGCTGGGGTGTGACTGATCCAAGTCACCCAGCTGGCTTTCATAGCTAGTGTGGGACTTGAACTCATGGTCTTCTGCTTTCTAGCTTGGTGCTTTAATTAAACCACTTAATCACTTAATTTTTGTCCACAGCAGCACTGCAAAAAGATACTGTAAGCATATCAGTCTGGGTTCTGTCAGCTTTCCCCACCCAGGTGTCTTTGAATCTTGAACCAAATATGGCACTGAGAAAATTATTTGAGGCAATGAGACTGGGGACTGGAATGCTGATCTATGGGATTGAACCAGATTGCTGTAGAAATGCAGTGCAGTTCATCTTTCTTTGAGGCTCAGCTCTGCTTCTAGAAAATGCATACAGTATTTATTATTGTCACTTTATACTCAATTAGCTAATTTTCCTGTTTTCTTCCTGACTCTTCTTATGGGTTTTGTTAAAAATAATGACTATCCACATTATAAGCCTGCGGACAAGCAGTGACCCAATTCACATATTGTACAAAACTTTACTTAATTATATTTTACTGTATAATATATAAAAGACTGGATTTGCGTAACACATGGAGGTATAAATCATGCTTTACAAACTGCAGTGTATAGTTTAACATAGCATAGCATAGTTTCCTATATGCCATGCTAAAAATCTAGCCTACGTTGAAGCTTAGAGCAATGACTGAGAAAGCCCTCACTGATTGTTTCAATGTTGTAGGCATACTTCTGCATAATAAGTTTATAGTAGTAATGAAATTATTATTTGAGTGAGGCTCCGGCTATAATATTGCCATAATATCACCATCCATACTCAAATGAGAAGAATCAGAACTTTTGCCAAATCAAGGTTCAACACGAAGTATTAGAAAATAATTAGGAAAAAGGAATGAGTTGAATCGAGTATATGGAGAAAGAGCAGGGATTTTTTAAAAGTCCTAAGCAGGAGCCTAGCCTATTACAGCATTTTGACCAGTTTCATGCATCAATCTAAGACCATGTTTGTTTTTGTTTAATTGTGTTTCATTGAGAAAACCACAAATGGTTGGGTTTTTTTACACATTAGAAGGTGATTTATTTATGTTTGATTTATGACAACAGCAATCTAGTCAATTGAAACCTGGTCTGCTTTTTAGCTTTGCTACCTATCTGCCACACCTTCTCAGTTTTCTCAAAATTATTGCTGTCTTCAATTATGACTTTCTTACCTCATGTGTATTGCTAATAATTGTCCTGCTGAACTTCACTTTATTTGGCAAAAATGAAAAGTCTTGGACTCTGTAAAGAGCAAAATTGTGATAAATATAAAATGTCAATATGGCAGTACATTGGGCGGTACAAAATGTACTGTGAACTTTTGTGATATAAACTATCACTGATATTTTACCATCTAATTCACAAAAATACAAATACTGTGAATGAACTAGATGAATAAACCTGCAAGCTAAAAAATGTGTTAATCAGGTGGATAAACTGATAAACTATATCAGTTTTAAGGCACACTTTGAAGATGGCTGAGAACTTGTCTTTTTTAATTAACCAAATTAAAAAAGCAAGAAAAAATACACACAATTATAAAATAAACTATGAAAGGAAACAATATACAAAATACATATTTGCAAGCATACATATACTGCTAAATTGAAGCTGTAATTCATTACAATTATCCATAGTTGATCTATATTAATCAATTCTGCAAATCATTAAAAATTGCAGCCATATATTTGTGTTTCCAATACTGAACAATAAATTGTTTGATAATGTTGTTAGCTTTCTCATGTGATTGAAATAAATCTCAAGTTGAATTATACAAGTAATTGCTTTTTACTGAAATGGAATATATTCAGATAAATGATAGATTCACTATATCTCCAACAACAAAAAAATAATATGGTCATTTGTGAAATATTATTGAAAAGGATATGATCTGAAAATCTATTGAAATTATTGGATTTTTTTTCTTTAATTTTTTTTATTGGTTCAATAAAACATTCAAGCAAAAAAAAAAGCCAAAAACATAGACATAGATAAAAGGATTTGAGGAAAAGATTTAAAAAGCAAAACAGATCAGAGACAGTGAGACATCTGGGAGACCACAAGTTCTAGTCCTGCTTTGGGCATAAAGCCAGCTGGGTGGCTTTTGGCCAGTCCCACTCTCCTCAGCCCTAGGAAGAAGGCAAGGGCAAACCACTTCCAAAAATCTTAGCAAGAAAACTGCAGGGACCCATTATTTGTAGTCTGCAGTCAGTAATGATGTATGTGTGTTTATGCCTGTATTGTACATATCTGTATGTGTCCATACAAACACATGAACATAATACTGTACATACATATGTACATTCTGTTAGATCCCCACCCTATTTTCTCTACAACCTCCTTTTTTCCCCAGCTACTAATTGCTATTTGGATATTTTAAAAAAACTTTACTTTGGGTAGTATTACTGTACTCATTTCTGTTTGAATCACTTTTGTTACTATTATTATAATTCTTCATATAATCAGCCAGATGTTTAAACTGGACTTGGCAATCTACTGTTGATTCATTCCCAAGGACTTGGGACAGGCAGATGTAGTTGTTTCATGGTGTTAAAGGTATTATTGCAGGATGTAAGCTGACTTTTGCAACTGGCTGAAGGTGGTTTTGTCAATGCTAATGGTGTTAAAGTATATTCCAGTTGTTTTGGAATTCTACCAAAGATGCTTATTGCTATTGGTACAGTCTTTGTTTTCTCTTGCCACAGAAATTCTATTTCTATTTGCAGGTCTTTGTATTTTGTTATTTTTTCTAGTTCTTTGTCTTCTATTCTGCTGTTTCCAGGTACTACCATACCCACTATTCTGACTTTCTCTTTCTTATCTTGTTAAGTCTGGGGTGTCATGTGCCAGGTGTTTATGTGTTTGAATTCTAAAGTTCCAGAGCACAAGCCTCACAATCACATCAAGATAATGCATCATTGAGGGATTATTATCATTGCTTCTAAAACCATATTCTGCATTTTAGGTTGCCTTTCCTTTCCTTAGTATATAAGGGAACCATTCCTGTTTGAATTTGGTCAGACTTCTGCTATGAATGTATGTTATCAGTTTCCCCCCATTATTTATTTATTAAATTTATATGTCACCTATCTCAATAATAGGGTGACTCTGGCTTACAAACAGTAAAAAAGGTAAATATAAAAATAATTAAAATGAAGGATTATATATAAAACTAGAACCAAGGGAATGGATGGTGGGGGGATGAGATCTTTCCCTGTCAAACAACTCCAGTGGCAAAACCAGTGGAATTTAATATCTTTCTAAAAGGCCAAAAGGGTGGGAGCAGTTTTTATCTCCAGTGGCAGATTGTTCCACAGGGCAGGAGCCACATTACCACATATTCTTTAAATTTTATTCTCCCAGTTCTGCACTAATGGTAAGGGTTCTCTTTTCCAATATTGTATTAGAATCAGATTGATTCTTGCCACTGTCACCTTATGTCTTAATAAAATAAGATGTTTATCACTTATACTCTCTGGGGTTATACTTAATAAAAATATTTATGGCTTTTATTATTTTCAGAACTTTTTTGGATATTTTATTACTTTCCAGTACTTTAGGGGGTATTATGCTAACCACAACTGATGAAATGTTCCTTGTTACTGCATTTCCAATTATGGTTATATGATTTATCTATCCATTTTATAATCATAGATGGAGTTATATATATCACCTTCAGAACATTTTGTACCAATTTTTCCTTCATTGTAGCTTGATCTATATTTGATTGATTTTTTTCCTTCATAAGTCTTCCCATTGATCCACTATTATTACCTCTGAAATTTTGCAACCATTTTATCATACAATTTTTTTAATCTGTTGTCTCCATAACATATTTACAGTAAATGGCAACTGCTGTTGCCTTTCATACGATGTATGCAGAAATTTTCTTGTTTTGGAAGGGGATCCTGTTCCAGTAATTAATGTAAAAGATTAATTAACACGTCATGCTAAATCTTAAGTGATTGGTTTACTTGCGCCTTGGCAGAGCTATGGCATAATGAGTTACAATAATATAATTGTAATTTATTTTTATCAGTTGGTTTTATACCTCTATACTAGTTAACTTATTCAGAATTTTTAAAGAATAAATAGAGGTTCTGGATCTGATGCTCTCTGATCTGGGTCTTTGCTTGCAATTTCACTATCCAACTAGGTAACATCATCAGTGTACAACAACTGCAAGGCAACAATCAAGCTCAGACAGCACCAAGAACTCCAGTTTAATCCTGAGCTACAGATATTCTCTTCTATTGAAACCATGAATGATTTCAATTACTATGAAAAGCAGTATGATTCCAGCTGCATTTGGCCTTTAGGCTAATTTAACTGAATGATATCTATGATGTGTTGTGTTGTATTGTATTTTATTGTTGATTTTTATTACTTATATATGGTATTCCATGGCTTATTCTTGTTTTAAAATTATTGTACTCTGCCCAGTATCTCTTAAAACTGTAAAATAAGAAAATAAGATATTTGGTATAAAGTATATCATTGTTTTAGAAAAGTAGCTATTCATATTCCTTGGATGGATAACCAATATGGATCTGATTCCAATTCTGGAGCACAGTATATAAGACTGCTTAGGGATAAAACATCTGGCTACTTCTTTTAATCTTACATATTTGTTGCTTTTGGATTTGCCCCTGTATTATCTTTTTAAGGCAGCTTTGTTACATTAGCAAACAAACTATTATTGCATTATCTTCCATTAGTTCTGAGAGAGATTGGAGGAGCTCTGACCTCAGTATGTCCCTTGGCAGGACGCAGACTGAAAGTCAAACTTTCCTGAACTTCAGACCACATGAAGCAAAAATGAATTCTAATAGAAGTCCAGTCCCCCCCCCAAAAAAGTTCACAATTTAGAGATCAACAATGATATTTTTATTAAGCAATAACAAATAAGGAAGGATCAATGCCACATTTTCTTTGGCTGACAGCATTAAAGGATGATGCCTTCACAGCTTTCTTTGCATCTCCAAAAATAAATCATATAGAAAAAATTAAAAATATTAAATTTTAACATTCAGTAAAGAGGACTGATTCAACCTTCACTTTCATAGGGAAGCATCCTCCACTTTCAAAGAGCGATAACCTTAAGTCCTATTCTGGAAGCATTTACTATAAGCATCATGTATGTATCTATGAATTCAAAATACATGGCTTCCTTGTTTATTTAAGGCATGTTGTATTCATTATTTTAAAATGTGCATCCATTTTATTCTTTTCTTTGAATTAAAAAAAAAAAGAAAAAGTTTTAAATATGCTGATGAAATCCTACAGCCCGTTTTGATGGCTTGAACTCTGGGCTAGCCACAGATTTTATTTTCACCTCAGTTAACAAATACCGAAGTTGTTTCCAGCCTAAGCCATTGGCCTGGGTTAATTGTAGTCCAACTTGTGTATATACCCAGCCTATGAGTTTTGTCAGGAGGGGCTCCATTGGCCTTTTAGCTCCCAAGGGAGTAATGATGCTAGGAATGAAGTCGGCAGCATTTTCAAATCCAAATTCTTTGAGCCAATGCTTCCTGAAACAGCAGTTAAAGGAAGTTGTGTACTTGGTCAGGAAAAAAGCTTGGTAAGCTCAAAATCGACATCTGGCTCCTTTCATAATGGAAAGTCACTTTTCATTAAAGCGATCTGACCTTAAGAGTTTCGGATTGTTGTTGTTTTTTAAATCGACACCCGACTACTATTCGGACAGAGTTGAAGAGATCTACACATGCTCACAGAGAAACAGTTTATGCTTTATTCACGTGATCCTGAACTGCCCTGGTTTTTCTCAGGGTTCACACCCGGACGCTTACTACTTGTACCGGTCTACTCCTTCGTATTTTTTCTCTGCCTGCTGGAGCTGCGAGGCCAAGCTCTCTTCTCCTGCATCGTCCAAGCGTACAGTACACTCTGCTTACGCGAACCCCAGCGCTAGCTTGCCTCGTGAGCGAATACACATACACACACGTACGCGCGCCCACCAGCCGCTTCCCACTTGCCATAATTAGCCTTCCCGACTGCCTCCTTCGCTCTCCACCCCGCTAGTCTGTCCGCTGGCTGACTTTAGGTAGAAAGCGCCTGGCCGAGGCGGGGTTCCCCCGGCTTGCTAGCCCCGCTGGGCGGGGTGGGGGGGGGGGGGCGCGGCGGTACGCTTTCCTTCGCGCGCTACTTCGCTGTGGAATCGCGTCCACACCACGCCAGAAAAACAAAAGGCATCGGCCTCCCCAACGGACGAGGTTGCGGGCACCCTGCAGAAGCCCAAGCCGGGCGGAAAACACAACTCGACCGACTGCTGCACCTCCCTTATTTGCGCCGATCGCCTCCAGGGACCTCAGTTGCTCTGCAAGGTAAGGCAACGCGAAGCGCCTCTGCCTCTCCCGCCTCTCTCTTTCTCCCCGTCCCTTCTGGCTGCGCAGACAACTGCCTCCTTCTGTCGGATGATCCGGGCTCGCTGCAGAGCATCTGCTGTGATGCGTTCGGTCTTGGTGGCTTGGTTTCCCTCCTCTAGCTTTGCCCGTCCATGCTTGTTCGCTTTACTCCTGCAGCGGGAAAGAGGCGAGAAAACCCACTCGAGGCTCCAAAGCGCTGGCCGTTGATGCGCCAAAACGCCAACCTCGACGAGAAGGGATTGATTTTTCTGCAGACGGTTTCAGGAGGGTGCGTTGAATCCCCTCAGGGCGGCAAATTGCTGCAGGGACTCCGGCCTCTGCGGGCGCACTTCGGTGCCGGCGGAGAGGCGATGCCTCCTCTCCCCTCCGCGCGTGTTTATTTGGTCGTGTTTTCGCGTGCAGGGCTGTTCCGTTGACCGCCCTTCTATACTGCGGCGACTTTCCCCGGGCGATAGGCTTGCAAATGTTAATAGATTTACCTCACGATGCCGAGTTGGGCGGAACGGATTGGACTCTTCGTGGAGTATCGGCTTCTCTACGCGTGAGGGTCTGCTCAGCCCTGCCACGCGCTTTTTGGGTTCGCGTGGTCTCCTGTGCAGTGAAACTCAAAGATTTAGTCCAGAATTCGTTTGGATTCTTTTAGGGACCTTCCAGATGGATTTGAAAGAATACAAGTCCCCGCCCCCACCCCATCCATCCTTCCTCTTTAGATCACTTTGTAGTTTCCTCAGATAGATTTTGTATGGGAATCCCAAAATAGAAACCTGGGCCGATTTGCATAAGCAGGACTGCCTTCAACGTTGCTGTGGAATCATCCTATGTGCAGTGTAGCCCATCCAAGGGTATATATAACAGGAGGGGATGCATGCGAGTGCAAATTGGTAGACTCTAAACCAGATTCCAGTAAGACCAACTGTGTTGGGATGGTACCTGGACAGAGTGCGAGTTGTCCACGAGGAAGGCTGACTTAAAGGCATAAAAGAGTATTTTTGAAACTAAAAAAAAAAGGCTTGTGCTGCTGGTTGATAATGCATCATTTCTGTCAAGGTATTTGCATGGATGAGTCTGCAAAGATTGTAGAAACTCATGGCTCCAGATTATTCAATGGATGCCCATTATTTCTGACTACTCAGGCTACCAGTTTGACTAGGACCAAGCTTCTTTGAGAGGTTCCTGTCCTTCTCTTTTACAGTATCCTAGCCTTTCTTTAAACTCTGTCCTTTCCAGCCAAAGGCTGGGCTTTGAGCCAGGAGGAGGAGGAGGCAACTCCACATTGATATTGAATCCGAGGTGGGTTCCAGGCAAGACTTTTATTATGCCAATGCCACAGCTCATTCACAGCATTTTTCAAAAGGTTCAAACCACAAAGTCACTGGATGTTCGCAATCCATTTGTGCTTTTCCACCTGCTTTTTTCTCACTTTTTCTTTCAGTAAAAATACGTTAAATAATCCTTCCAAGATTACTTGGAAGAACTCCAAGAAGGCTTTATAAGGTTCACAGCTAGACATTCATTACAGGTTAGCTCACCTCTGTCCCCAACAAAGTGTGTACCAAGGGACCTTATTATGTCCCTTTCACGTTCCTGTTGTTAACAGTGCTGCTGGTCCGAGAGCTGTGGCTGGCTGATGAACTTCAGTCTCATAAAATTTCAAACACGCTTTTTCCAGCAGGGCAGGCAACCTGCAGCTGACTAGAAATTTGGGCCAGAAGTTTGTGGATTATATAATTCAGAGCACCTGGAAGTCATGTCAGGTGATAGTAATGGCAGCCTAAAGCTTGACTTAAAGTTGCCCACAACTGCACGTAGATGTCACTACATACCTATGTTGCAAAGGGGTTGATGAGTAAGAGGAGATTGCAGATGGTTGGAGACGGGCCCGTGCCGAGGCGCACACTTTCCAGATCCCAACTGCGCCTTGTGCGGAGATGTGCATTCTACATGTTGATTGATCTACTTCCTGTTCTGTGCTTTGCATTAACATTTGCAGAAATATAAATGGAACACTTGTGCAATCACTCCTGAATGACAGGTAT
The DNA here is from genome assembly GCA_023653725.1 of Bungarus multicinctus. Lineage (NCBI taxonomy): Eukaryota > Metazoa > Chordata > Lepidosauria > Squamata > Elapidae > Bungarus > Bungarus multicinctus. The sequence continues at coordinate 161,030,667 of CM042834.1, forward strand.
ATATACCTTTCCTATTGTATAGTGCCGGAAAAGTTTAATCCAGGCTTAACCTGGAGCAAGGGAAGGTAGGTTCTCCAGGTGGCACTTTAGGAAACAATATTTATAGCAATAGAATAGAATCTGGTCACATCTAGTTCATAAAATCCGGTGGAAATTTTTTTCCTGAAACTATGTGAGTGCTGCTGAAATGGAGAGCATTATTTCTGAACACATGAACTTTTTATGGATTATGATCTTCATTAATGATTGGCTGGGAGGGGGATGTTAGCTCACCTCTGTTTATTTTACCTCTGACATCTCAGAGACTTGGACCGGGCTATGCTTTTTACTTCCCTAGGGTCATTAGCAGCAATAGTCTTGCTTACCATGTGGCTGCTGTGTTTTGGGAGGGAGGATTAGGGAAAATTCACTTGTTTTTCTTCCTAGCAGTTGATAACCTGCTGTTGGAAACAGAGGAACATCATTTGCAAAGCAGGGCTACCCTGCTTGCCCAGAATACAAGAGGAGAGCGTGTGCTGCATCCCAAACAGTAGAAACCAAGCAGCGTATCTTGTACAACAAGCCAAGGGAAAGCGAGATCCAGCATTCTTTTCATTATTCTCTTTCAGCTTTGGTGGTACAAATTCAAGCTAATTCTGTGAGTTTGTATGTGTTTGTGTGTGAGAGAGAGAGAGAGGAAAGAGAAAAAAAGAAAAGAAAACGAGCTTTGTCAGCATCAGGCCACAGCAGTTTGAATGTTCTTCTCAACAACTGGTTTTGGAAACCTTTACAATGATGAAAGGACACAAAAGATCACACATATAACCTTTAATGTATGTCTAGGATGGAAGATGAAGGGTCTGTGCTGGTGATCCCAATGTGGTAGCTACTAACTATGCAATGCACTTTATAGCCAATTAGAGCATTAGATATGTATTCTGGGGGGATGGGTTGTCTGGAGGGGTGAGGTTCCACAGATTCATCTGATATTTTCACAACAGCTCTTTTTGCCCTGAGTTCCCCATCCCATTGTATTCGGTGGTCAGAAATATTTGCAGCTCTTTAATAAAAGGGAAGTGAAATCTTATTTTAAGAGGAATTCACCGGATTATATTTCTGGATCTCAAATTGCATAACCACGTGTTATGAAATTGCTATAGCTTGGCGATTGTCAATGAGCCACTTTGGTTTGATTAAAGCACCAGGCTACAAACTGGGAAGCTGAGTTCTAGTCTGGCCTTAGCTATGAAAGCTGTCATGGGTGACCTGGGGCCAGTCAATCTCTTTCAGCTCAACAGGCTTCACAGGATTGTTATTGTGAGAAAAATAGGAGGAAGGAGTATTAGGTATGTTTGCTGCCTTGTGTTATTTATAAAAATAATAGGATATAGATAAATGTGTTCTCTGCAAATTGACATTTCTGATGCATCTGTATAGAAATAATTGTAGATTAAGGGAGTGAAAGGCCACCTGGCTGTCATAAATCTGTATTGCTGTGATTAATAAATAAATAAAATAATAAATAAATTAGGACAGGCCCAAATCATAAGAGCCATTTGCTCTTTATCCATCAGAACACTTTCAAGGATATTCCCTGATGTCCCTTAGTTTCCTTTGTGGCAGTGTATTATTTTGACTGTGTAAACTGTGCACTCTGGAGCAAAGTTACCATTTCCCCCCAAGTTTGGAAGAAGGCAAAAAAAAAAAAAATTCAGTGGCTAATGAAGTATTCCAAATGTTTAACTAATTAATTTTAGAAAATTTTGTTTATTCATTTATGATACATACAGGCTGCTTTAATTTCTAGGGGCTCTTGATACTGTGGTATAGAAATAGCAACATCAGTGCAGCCAGTATTCACTTGTGCTGTGGTTCTAAGAAGTTGTCTGACATAAGCACAGTGCTGCAATTGTATGCAATCAGTTCACATTCAGTTTTGCTTGTATTCATAGGAGACTTGACAATAAATTTCATTATTTGTATGCATGTATTTATGCATGTATGTATTTCTTTATTAGCTTTATAAACTGCCCAATTTCAGAAGCTCTGTATGTTCCATCGCCTAGCATACCATGCAATTTTTGTGATAGCAGCATTTGCAAAATTCATAATCATCTCCCAGAGAGATAGCCTTTCCCAATCTGATCCCTTCCAGTTCGGTTGTACTCCCAATTTCCATTGGCTTGCTGGCTGACAATGATGGAAGTTAAAGTAAACATTTGGACAGTGCCATGGGATAGAAAACTGCTTTTAACTAGAACCATCCATATACTTTTAGCCCTTAATGTTGATCCATAAAGCATGAAACAGTGTTTTAAATCATGCAGTCACTTGGGAAATATATACTGTGCTTATACTGAAACAGGTTCATGATAAAGGACTCTGCATAAGTAAAACCAAACAAATCCTTACTGCTGATTAACATGCCTTTTCAAAGAAAGTGAGAGAGATTATTAAGCATGCTGTTTTGCTTACTGTACTCCTCAGTTTTTTTTTCCTGCAATGAAAAAATTGCTCTTTTTGCATGACTCTTAACTGGAATTGGGCCAAGGATAAAGTTAATCCAAATTGGTTTTTTTTTTTTTTGTGGGGTGGGGGTGGGGGCTAAGTAATACTTTTCCCACCTGCAACTAAAAAAAAACCCTAGAGAGGCTAAGTGAACATTTAGGCTGTCTCTAGGAAGTCCATTTTTGTGACTGTTTTGGTTTTACCACATCTCTTGGAGAAAAAAATGTTGCGGGTATATATCGTGAGACCTTTAGGCAGCAGAAAACCAAAATAATAAAGCAATTCATAAAAAAGTTGGTCTTTTAAAAAAGAGAATTTGTATTAGAAAATTACATTTTGATAGAAAACATGAATATCTGATTTACCTATATTCTGAATAAAAGAATGAAAGGTCCTGTAATTTCCTAGATGATATGCAATCTAGTGTGGTGTTTATTCCTGTTGGAAGAAATATCCTTCTGGGTTCAGTTCCGAGTGGTTCATGGAAGTTGCTTGGAAAGAAGGTTTAATGGTGGACAGGATCGCATGCCTTGGAGGTCCTGGGCAAAAAAGGAAGAGATGCTGAGAGTCCCTTGGGTTTATGCCCTCTCTGGGCTTTGAACTTGCTTCCTGTTCCTGTGGCAAGAAATGTTTCCTGATTGGTTGTCAGACTCCCATGGAGAGTCATGCAGAGGTTGGTTGAATCTTGCTGGGTGATGTAATCTTCCCAGGTGCCATGTGATGAGATGGGTAGAGGGCTAATCCTATCATGTCCTAAGGGCCATGTCTTAAGGGCCATGGTACTGAAGGGAGGGGGGCACAGAGCTACAGGAAGCTGCTTTGTCTTTAAAAACATGTTTCTCCTTTTCTCATCCAGGGAAATATAATATTCTGCCTTTTTAATATTTCCCAGACTCCATTGTCAGAGGAGATAAAGAGGAATTGTGAGGACAAAGAGCAGAAACTGGAAGTAATTATAACCCTGAGAATACCAGTCTAGCAAATTAAAAGCAATAGACTGAAAAGGTGCAGTGAGATAGTGCACAGATATCCAACAGTACATCCCCCTTGACCAATTCAGAGTCATGTGACCTGATCTTTTCACCCCAAATACTTTACTTACTTAGTTGGTGTAATTATTTATTTATCTATCTCAGCCTAGAGAACTGTAAATTTAGCAACTAATTGGGACACCCTTAAGCATGTGCTACTGGTGCACAAAGTTGTGAAAAGAAATCTAGGAAGTGGAGGGGAAATGTCTTAACCAGTCAGTCATGTCATGCAAGCATTATCTGTATGACAGCATTTTATTTTGTGGTTTTTTATTTACTTTTCCTATTCCGTTGTATTTCCTGCTTCTCTCTGTTGATACTTGCATAAAATGCAGGTCCACTCTATTGATGAAAAGATGGCTCTCTTTTAGGTAAATCAGAGTGCAGCTTTTAATGCCACATGCAGTTGAAATAAATTTCTAGTGAAATTACTAAATACTATAAATAGATTTAATATTTATACTGTACATCGTCTTGATCTGCAAGTTTATATGATTTGATAAAAAAAGTTCCTGTCTGAAATTGCTTATAGAAAGATTTGTTAGTTATATTCTACAAGGTTCTATAGAGCCTGGATTTCTCCAAGGTGATAAATTATCCTTTTTTTTTTTAGTTCAGGTCTGCATGGTTTGGAAGAAATGAAACTTGAAGCAATTAATGCCATGGTTCTGATCCTATGTAACTTTTATTGTGTGATTTTACTTTTTTCTACATATAGCATCCAAGGAAAACAAATAAAACACACAATGCAATAATTAAACTTCAATAAAGTTTTTTAAGGGGGACATCAGATGAAGAACTACAGAGTGTCCTAATTTGTTTCTCTGATCAATACTAATGATGATGAGAATGCATTTCCAATTGGCAGGCTGACAGGAACTGGCTGCAATAGTCTCTGATAGTTCCTTTCCCCCCCCCTTCAGTTACAGGGGTAGAATAGGTCCTTCTTTTGATCTTTTCTTGCTCCCAAGTCCAGCAAGATCAGATATTGGTAGTGTTCTGAAATTACTTCTGACATTGGATTCCAAAATCAGGATTCCAAAATCACATTTTTGAACAGTCTGCAAAGGACACAGCTGCCAAAGCCTTTGTATGGTTATTACTGTTTCCTTAGTATCTTTTAAAGAGTGCTGAGAGATTTGCAATGACTATTGAAACAAAAAAAATGACAAACTAGTTACTGTCAAACAGAGGGGAATGTGTCGTCAAACACAACGGGAATGATCTGACACACTCTCTGCAAGATCAGCCCAGATTGCTATGTCACAGAGAAAGGTCGCTCTATTTTCTGTCTGTATGCCTGAAGACCACTGGAAAATCACTGACAGCTTTCATCACTTTCATAAAACCGTGGCAGCTACAAACATCCGGAGCATTGTTATTACAGAAAAAAAAACTTTAAAAATGCAAACATATGAAAAAATAATTCATTATAAGCATCAACATTGTTTTTTGGCTCCTTCAGCATACATTGAAACTCTTTCCCTATGACTCCTTTCACATTATCCAAGTGGGATCAAGGGTGTGGGGAGATTGAGAATGTGCCAAGACCCACTGGAACAATAAAGAGTTTGAGAAATATTGCCCTAGAATATTGGGTTCAATTTTATGAAGTGAAGAGAGAGAAAACATGGGGCTCATGTTATGGGCAGGAGGGAACTAACAGGACTGCTGGTATTTTTGTCCCCTTGCGTTCCTCATCCATAAGGAGGTTCTGCCCACTCCTTTTAGCCCTCTCTCCCCACAAATAACATAGCAAAAATTCATCTTTTAAACAAGCAGAGACAAAGTACTTGGCATCAGTTACTGGAAAGGCAAGTTCTTGGACCTTAAACAGCGGAGTGGCAGATGGAAATCCAGTAGGTGCACAAGTCTTTTGTTTCTCCTGCCTGCCTTGCACCTATTTATTTGGTCAAGTTATTTAGCCACTCATCTCAGTAAATGACTCAGAGCAGTGAACAATATTTAAAATTGCAATGACAACTATAACAATTAAAATACATTCCAGCTGAGAGAAATCCGGCAATCACTAATACAACCAGGAAACAGGTTGTTTCACACACTTGGGGGCCCAGGTCTGGGAAGAAGCCAGGTTTTTTTAGGGCCTTACAAATGGCCATCAGGATGGGAGTCAAGCTTGATCTCCAGAGGTTTTTTTTATGACCAGCAGCCCTGCTGGGAGGTCCCTAAAGCAAATCTCTCATCCTGAATTTTGCAGGATTTGAGGAGGACAATGGTTGAATTAAATGTCACTTTGGAAAGGTGCGTGTTGCTAGGCAACCCCTAGCTTCTGACTTTTCTGTCTGTGGGGGAGAAGTGCTGGAGGGAGGGAAAGAATGCAAAGTGATCTGGGGAACACTTTAAAAAATATTAAAATTGAGCTTGGAGTAAGAAAGTTGTGTGTTCCTGACCTGAGTGTTGGAGGCTCTTGGAAAGCTGACTTCCAAATCTTGCTAAGGTGATGAAGGGTATCATTTCCCCCCTCAGTTGAAGAGAAGGAGGGAGGTTTTTGGAAATGGATTTGTAAAGTCCAGCACGGATGACAACCAAACACTTTGCCTGCCTAAATGGATTAGAATTTGTGGACCTCTCAGAAGATAGCAGCATCTAGTCCCAGCTTCTTTGTAGGGTTGCAAGATCTGCTACATGTACCTTGATGAGCCACAGAAATTGAACAAACATATAATTTTCAGCCTGAAAGAACATGGGTTAAACCTCTTTGAATTGAAGGGAATTACATGCTTCCATTAAAATAAAACTAGTCCCCAATCTTCCAAAGTTCCCTTTTTATAGAAATTTGCTTTTCGCTTGACAAACAATTTTTTTTTATATATCAAGGGTTATTTTTCATAGAGAGAAGATTTGCTCCTTCAGATTGAAATGGAATAATTCTATTGACTTGGAGAAAAGGGAACCTGAATCTGGCTTAGATGTTCCAGCCATTCTATAGTTGAGATGAACTGTCATTCTGGAGCTTTATATTTCATTACCCAAACTAGGTTACATCATCAGAGGATATTAGCCACCTTGGGCCTAGGTACTAAGAGAAAGGAAGCATCCATCCGCACGAGCCATCTGCCTACCTTTCCAAAATATCCAGCTCCCTTCAAATGACTTAGAAGACTCTTTGGTTTTGCCCATGGCAAAATATGATTTGGTGGATCATCCACTTAATTTCTAAACAGCTTCTGTTTTCAGTCTCACAACAGCCTCAGCCAAACCTGCTGCCCTCTAAAGGTACAGAATTGGGAGTGCAACTCCCAGCATTCCTTGTGAGCATGCAGTCCTCTCTACAGCAGAGGTCACCAACCTTTTGGACCTCAGGGATCACCAAACTCATAATTTTAAATCCCAGGGACCATTAACCGGTTCTTTGGGCATGGCCTAATTTGTGGGTGTGGCTTGGTGGTCATGTGACTGGCTGGGCATGGCTTGTATGTAAATATTATAAATATTTATATAAATATTGAATTTTTTATTTAAAAAAGAGCAACTTTTACCCAAAATCAGGCAAAATAGGCAGGCAGTTGAGTTACTCACAGATTCATTCAGAGATCTATCTATCTGGCATCGGCTAGCTCAGTCTGACACATAAAATTTGCTTGCCATGAGTTTGCACTGAATAATAGAACCTTCAGTCCTAAGGGAGGTTCGGCTGCACTTAAAAGCAGAGCTGAAGATCTAAAGATTAGCTAGAAAGCAAGAAATGCAATGATTTCCTGCTTCCTAGCTAATCTAAATCTCCCGGCACAGCAGAACAGCTGATGGTCGGAAAAAGGAAAAATAGCAACTTAACAGGCAAGTTTGCCGGGTAAGGAATGAGTGGGCAGGGAGGGTTCCCGTGGGCCATGTGGGTGGCACAGCCTTGTGTTTCTGCGCAGCCTGGATTAATTGTTTTTGGGGAGTGCTCTGCAGCCCACCAAAATTTTCTCACGACCCACCAGTGGGCTGCGGCCTATCGGTTGGCAACCACTGCTCTACAGGACTGTGGAATATGGGACCATCTTCTATATTTCTGACAGCAAGGTACTGTAGTGTGGGTTAACCATGCCAGTCTGACTGTGATGGAGACATTTCTAGGGCTGTGGTTTTTAGTATGTGCTACGAAGAGGATAAATACCAGGCTTAGGCCTAACTATAAATACATTAGATAGAGTGCTAGTTTCCTTAATGAATGAATGCTGGAGTATGTATTTTTTATACACTCATGGAATCATTTCCTCTATCTTTGACTTGAAATAATTTGAGGATATTTCTATAAAATGACTGTGCCTTCTTGAACATGCTTGATTGTCTTTCTGAGGCTAAGTAAAACAAGAGTTATTGGGTGAAATGGCCTTTCAGGGAAGCAGGGCTGGCATTGTAATCTTTGCATTTTAAGGAAATGCTGATAGACGTCTAAGGAACTGCTCAGTTCCCTATCGTGCACTTTGAAAGTCATTGACGTAGCCTTCCTTCTCTTTTATGTCCTGGAGATGAAATAGTGTATGCTGCTAATTTTGGTGAGATGCCAGAGTTGCTGTAATTCTTCTTGAATATGGGAGCAATTGGAGGAAATAGAACTCCAGAGGACTTTAAGAGTGGCACAAGGAGCCACTTTTATTGCAATTGCAGTCACGGAAGTTACCTCAGAGCTTATAAGCGTCATGCTGTTTCCACTATCTTGTTATAAATAAAGAAAGTGACTGGCTTGCTTGGCTGAACCAGCCCATGCAAATTGCCAGTGCTATAAGAACCAGTCCTGATAGATGTAATATGAAGATTATTAGAGTAGTTATATTAGCCCATGGTAAGTATTGTCAGTATTAGGCCATCTATTATCTTGGGTATAAAATGTGCAGTTGCTGGATGGGTTTCTGTCAGGGTCAGAATCAGATATGGGATACAATAGGTGTAAAATTGTTGATCTATTTAAGTCAGTTCAATTCAATATGGGGATGGATTGTGGATGGGAATCCACAGTTGTTCTTGTTACCCCCATCACCTTTGCATGTTAAACATTCATAAAAAAGTTGCATTAACATAACATACTAAGCAAGAACACATTACAGTGTAGTGTAGGGGAAGACATTCTGAATACCCATGTTGACTTGAAAGTGGTCTTGAATACCTTTCTTTTTGCAGCCTATAAATTTCTGCTCACAGCAGAAACACACACGAACTGTTGCAAACCCCAATGCAGGCCTCACATATGTTCTCAAGTACTTTAATATCATTTTGGAAAATAAGGTCCTTCTCCCAGAGAACCTCCTACCTAGGGAATGTACCCCGAAGGTCCTACCCACATTGCATGGCATGGCCCTATTCGCAGATACAGTTTTTATTTTATGACCATCCAACTCAAACAGGGCAACTGAGGGCAGTTTACAACAGAAAAAGAATCAGAGATAAAAACAAGGATAGTTAACAATGCACATTAAGTGGGCTAAAGAACTGAGCAGGTAATTGCAACAACAAGCCCCAGTTCATAGGCAATGTGTACTTTTGTCAGATTTTCCCAAGGACAACGGCCATTATGTTAGAGGACTGTTGAAAAAGAAGCCATCTTCTCTTTTCCTCAGTTATCTGCAAGAAAATGGATGACTGTACTTTGTAATCTGATGGTCCTTAACATTTTTTTCAGAGGATAAATATTTAGATGTTTGCAAGTTTGATAAGGAGCCAGATATAATCTTTTGCTGCTCATTAGGAAAGAGGCCCAACTACATCAATATAAAGGTAGCTTGGAGAAGACTGCCAGAATGGGAATCTGGCTTTTGCCAGCTCTTTGGGTGAGTATGTAACTCAGAAGGAACGATTTGCCAATTTGCTGAATATCTGTCAGTGTTATATTAATTGAAAAACTAACACAACTATTAAACAAACCTAGCTGACTGGGGTGATTTCTATTTTTATAAATAACTCAAGTTGGTGAACATTCTCTTTCTACCTTCTATTTACTCCACAACAACAACCCTGTAAAGTAGCTTGGACTGACTGGGCCAGAGTCCATTTTCAAACAACCATCTTTCAGTTCTTCCTGAGGACTGACTTGTGATCAAAAATTGTGATCAAAATCACCCTAAATCACAACTGCAAATTTCTGGATTTAAAGAGTTTGAGTTTGAACCGAAGCAATGTCCATTCAAGGCAGAAGGCTGAGTGCCTAGCTCAATTTAGTTGTGAATGTGTGAATCCCATGTGTCCAATTCTACCTCTTTATTCAGTTCACAACAACCACTTTGACAATATGACTGGAGCAGTTTATAAATATTGAAAACCAGTCAGTTTAATGAATTGCAGAACTTCAATAGATTAAAAATCAGATGTAATGTTTGGCTTTTCCAACATCTGTCCCTATCCTCTTCTTTTGTATAACCTTTTGTCATATAAAAGGTTTTGAAGAAATTGAAAGTTTGCAGATCTTTTGTGTTTGTTTTGCTAGTCAATTCTCGTAAGGACATTGCCCAACTATGAATATGGATTTGCTTCCCCATAGAATGACAATAGGGCAATTGTTTCTTCACATGGGCTTTGGAAGAATCCAAAGTTAGCAGCTTGGATTACATCTCTAATTATTACATCTGAGTGTCTGTGTTTATACAGTATACAGTATTATAATATTTCTATATATTTAAAGTATTAGCACTCCTCGCCCATTCCTATAATACTTGGGAGTGGATTACAAAAAATAGAATTAAAACAACAGAAATATTATGAAAACAACAATTAAAACATTATTAAACCAAAACTATTTTTAAACAATATAAATGCAAACAACTGAAGTAATTAAAAAGCTTGGGTGAAAATGTTTTAATTGATTTTTCTATTTGGCTTCTTGCGTGAAACCAATTTTTTTCTTGAGCCTACTTACCTATTTTTTAGAGTGTAAATTTTTCATTATTATTATTTCTGTTCTTTGCAGTGATAGGTTTTTTTATTTTTAGACCTGGGCGACCTTTTTGTCTGAAGAGTAGGTGTAATTGAACACTAACAACATCTCAAAATTGATTTTGTATACAATTTACAATACCTGGGGACTAATTTCAAATGGCAGGTTTCATGTTTAAACATCACATTTAATTTATCAGCTTTGTAGTTTCTTTCCTGGTATAATCCTGACAGAAAGGATTTCTCAAAAGCTTAAAATTTTATTTGTTTAATTTTGGTTGGTTGTAATAAATAAAAGCAGTGACTATTTCTCATCACAGTTATGATTGGTTTTCCTCTACCTGTCTTCTTTTTTAATAACTGTTTAATAACTTTTTAAATAACTTTTTTAATAAGCTAGGCTCCCATGGTCTCGCCATGCTGGAGATGGCTATATTTATTGCATTTAGTCAGGACAGATGCAGAAACAGTTTCATTTCTCAAGATAAATTACCAGCTATTGCAAATTTCTTCATAAATAAGGTAAGAATTTGATGTGACAATTTACACTGGTATATCAATGAAACTGATGCTTGTGTCCATCCTTACCTTTCATTAGTGTAGAAAGGAAGGAAGGAAAGAGAAAGAAAGAGAGAGAGACCACAAATGGTGGACTTGGAAGACAATGAGCTTCTTTAGAAATGAATGCATGCTTATCTATAGGACCATTATCTCATTATCTGGTCCATTACAGGCTGGACAACTGACTCTCTGGAAGTCTGGATCAGTCCTCCTAGTTCATCATGTAAATAAATAAAATCATTCTATCAGAAGTAATAAAATAGTACTTCTTTGGAGATGAAATAGACAGTAGTAACGTTTTAACAATTTGGCTTTATGTTTCTTTATCAGTTATTATGGGCTTATAATCAAAACCAAGCAAACAACTTGTGGGTTAACACAGTGCACAAAGATCCATTGGTATCATTCTCCCTACTCTTATTTTTAGAAAATTAAATGAAAGCCTCAGGAGATTGAGGCTTGTGGATTTCATTAAGAAATTCTCTGTTGGTCTATTTCCTTTCAGAACTTACAGTGTGCAGATGATTGATTCTTGCCCAGCTGAGCCAATCATACAATACACTAACTAAACAAATGATATTTGAGCAAGCCTAGAATACAACCCGCTGTGCTGACATTACATGCTTTCCCTGAGCTAAGAGGCAAGTTTCCTCCAAATTTGACTGTAAGGGGCACATTGGGAAAAACACTGTCTTCTCTATATCATCTGAGATCATCTAAAGTTGTAGTTTTTGGCAATCTCCTGCCAATAACATGTAGTGCTGTTTACTATTGACTTGGGCTGACAGCCAGCTTTGGATGCTACTAGCAAGCAGTTACACTAAGTGTAATGGTTTTAAATTTCTTCATCTCCCCCCACTAAACGTAACTCCCAACTTCACATATTTTCTGTAAACCAAATCTATGAATCCACGTTTGTATAACCAGCAGTTGTTGCATGCAAGAATGAAAGGACAGTATAGCCTGGGTAGTGAGTAAGAGAAGTTACTCATAGTAAGATTTGATGTGGCAGAGATCTGGATAAGATTGACAGTGAAGAAGCAAGCATGTGGGTGTTGTTTTAGTGAGTGCTGATTTACACGGGCAGAGGCATTCACTGTAAGGAATTTTCCGAAATCTCTTTTCCAGGATTGTAGTTTGCAAGGTGCTAGAGTGTGCAAGCACAAGAGCTTTTTGGAATATTGGTACATTAACCGGACCAAGTGCAACTGAGCACTAGGAGGCAGTACATGACCAGTTTTGTCTTGTTTGTGACTCATCAGACATATACAGCGACCCGTCTTTCTGTGGGGTTCAAATCCTTTACTGCAAACTGGGCCATTCCATTTTAGAGAGGACAAGGAGAGAGATACAGAAGCGATATAAAACTTTGTGCATAAGAGATAATGGAAGCCCATATACAGTATCCCCTTGGTACTTAATGCTTTTAATGCTTAAGAAACAGAAGCAATCTGTATATCTTTGTTGTTTGGTTCCACATCTACAAATACCTCTCCTCTGGATATTTCTACAGCCAACTCTAAATCAGGAGTTTCTTGGCAACTTTAAGACTTGTGGACTTCAACTCGCAGAATTCTCTAAACCACATTAAACCACATTAAAAGCACATAATGGAAGGGGAAATGGAAGAGGAGGATGTGAAGGCACACAGAGATAATGGCCTGCCTTCCATCTTGTTACTCTCATCTTGAAGCTGGAGCTGTGTAGCCCTTTGGTTTTGGTTCTTAAAAGCTGTTTTTGGAGTGCAAGGTGTGCAAATGCGGTGGCTGTGTGAAACTGTTTAAAATGTTAACTATGTTCATGCTTGGGCACCCTCCAAAGCTACTGTTGTATTTAACATTGAATCAAGCACTGTGTGATCGTAATGGATACATTAGGAGTATGAGCATATCCCTTCATCCCTTTTTCAAAAGGAATCTGCAGCAAAACCCAATCCTAGGACCGAAATGTGGTGTTCTCCTCAGATTCTGGGCCATTTACATCTAAACATAAAATCTTACAAAAATCTCTTGGCAACATCTTTGTGGAATCCCCAACATATTGCCTTTATAGAACAATGGTGGCATAGTGATAAGAATGCAGCATTGCAGGCTAACTCTGCCAACTGCTAGCAATTCGATTCTGACCAGTTCAAGATTGGCTGAGTTTTCCATCGTTCTGAGGTCAGTAAAATGAAGACTCAGATTGTTGAAGGGAATGTGGTGACTCTGTAAACTGCTTAGTGCTGTAAATACAGTAAGTCTAAGTGCTATTGCTATTTGTTCTCAGCCCAACTTTAAGTCTTCCTCAACTATACAAAAGTTGAATACAGTGTTTTACCCTTAAAATGACAAGTATTAGCACTGTGTCAGAGGGGTTTAGAACATACTCATTGCCACCTATTATTGTTAGCTCTGCCATGTGACTTGCACACTGACAGGATTAGCCCAATATCTTTGGCCTATATCTTTCCTCCCCCTCTAGTCTTGGGCATTCTTCTCCCATGGCATTCCCCACACTTCCTACAGAGCTGGGGAGATGCTTGTTTTTGAAAGAGCAACACTCCACTTGACAGCCGGAAAGCGCAGCATTTTCAAAACCAGCCAATACAGCAGTTGTCTCTTTCCAACTGCCTGACCTCAGCAAGCTTCCTGTGGTGTGTGGTTTGGAAGGAGCACTCTTTAACATGAGCCTGGCTCTTTCAAAACAGGGCACTTTTCACCAGCCTGCTGAACAACTTGGTGGTAAACCAGGATAGCACACTAAGGAGAAATTTTCTGACAGCAGCTTGCCTTCAGGAGTTGCGGGAGCTTCATCACTGGAGGCTTTCAAGAAGAGACTGGACTGCCACCTGTCAAAAATGGTGTAGGGTCTGCTTGGGTGGGGAGTTGGACTAGATGATCTACAACAGTGATGGCTAACCTTTTTGTTGTCGTGTGCCAAGAGTTTGTGCGTGCGCGCATGTGTGCCTGCACCCATAATGCAATGCACGTGCGACCCTCCCTGTGTTTCCCCCACCCCCCTGCCCATGTGTGCGGGACCCCCCTGCGTTCCCCCTGCCCCCTGCCCATGTGCATGCGTCTCCCGCATGTGGCCTGCCCTCATGCATGCATAGCAGATACCTGAAAATCAGCTGGCTGGCTGATTTCCTTCCTTCCTTCCTTCCTTCCTTCCTTCCTTCCTTCCTTCCTTCCTTCCTTCCTTCCTTCCTTCCTTCCTTCCTTTCTTTCTTTCTTTCTTTCTTTCTTTCTTTCTTTCTTTCTTTCTTTCATCAATTAAGGGCAAGGTAACCTGGTCATGTAAATAAACAAACTTAACTAATTATTTTTAGTTAAGAGTTGGCTGTTTTCTTTATGTTGGGAAATTAAAGAGTTTAGAATTTATTGAGCCATGGTTAGGAGGAAAACAGAAGGATTGGACGCAGCTCTTTCTGGTAAAGTTCTGATGTTTCCAAAAGGAGGTGCAAATAAAAAATAGGGATTTTTTTTTGGGGGGGGGGTTGGTTGGTTTGTATATATTCAATCAGTGGTCAGAAGAGAGAACACTGAAAGTTAAAACAAATGTTTCTTTTTCAAAAACTGCTGCAAAGGGGCAATTGTGGGGAATGCTGTTTAATCCCTAGTTCTACCCTCATACAGGCAGTGCTTACAACAGTTCATTTAGTGACTGTTCAAAGTTACAACAGCACTGAAAAAAGTGACTTTTGACCGTTTTCCACACTTATAACTGTTGCAACATCCCCATGGTCACATTCAGATGCTTGGTGAGTGACTCATAGTTATGACGGTTGCAGTGTCCCAGGGTCACGTGATCACTTTTTGCAACCTTCTGCCAAGCAAAGTCAATGGGGAAGCCAGATTCACTTAACAGTGGTGTTACTAACTAAACTGCAGTGATTCACTTAACAACTGTGGCAAGAAAGGTTGTAAAATGGGTCAAAATTCATTTATCAACTGTTTTGTTTAGCAACAAAAATGTTGGGCTCCATTGTGGTCGTACATCAAAGACTACCTGTACATAGAAATAAACTCACTGAATTTAGTTTGAATAGGCTCTGTGTAAATTCTCCAATTAGTTCCAGACTTGCCTGTCCTCCTGAAATCAGCTTGCATTGAGGGCTAAATTGGCATTTTTCTGGTTCTGCTCGTTTCTGTCTTAAGCTAAAACATTTCTTACCATGCCAGGACTCATGGAGAAATCTGTTCTTCTACGATCTTCGCTATATTATTTCAGCACATCTCCCACCACTTGGGCACAAGCAAGTCCTTGGTATTCATCGACTACAGTATAACTATGTTAGGAAAAGAAAATAGGTTGCATTATAAGCAAAGCAAACTTTAGTTCTTCTCTAGTCAGTCACACAGTCCAGCTATAAAAATAGCTTTGCTTGGTTTTCCATAATAATAAATAGCATAAAAATACTCTGGCTATCTTGAAGTCAGTTGCTTTCTCTCTGCCCAATCTACTTACTCAAAGGATTATTCTTGGGGGCAAGATCCTATGTAACCTGCTCAAGCTCCTGGAAAAATGTTGGATATAAATCAGACAAACCATATATAACCTTGTATCTACCCCTCTTCAATCTTCATCCTTCTACTCATTTTCTATTATTACTTAAGCTGCCAACCCTTTGTCCTCCTTATTTTTTCAAACTATTCAAGTAAGTGTACAATGAATTTTTGTTTCATCCCAGCCTCAATTGTGCTGAGGTGTTTGATATGTTCATTGACCCATCACATATAATCTTTTCGGGGGGTTTTGATAGACACACACACATGCACACTCAACAGAATAATGTTAGAGGTATAGTAAAAAGTATCTGACTGCCAGAATATTGCTATGATACTTATTTAGCATCACAGTTCATAAAACCAAAAAGAATCAAAGAATCGTGCCTGCCTAGAACGATGGCTTCTCTGACCCATAACAACTGCACAGGAATTTTCAGTGACCAGACAAATGCTCACAGAATGTGTCGAAACTTTGAGTAGGAATTTTACTCCTTTTTCTTGCGTTGAAGTGAGGCAAAGTGGTTTAGCTCCTTGTTACTCCAGGTGTGATAGTGAGACTCTAAATTCTAATCCTGGATTTTTCCCGTAGCTGAAAGAATTGCTTTATGGAGTTCTCTGCCTGATCTGAATGGCAGAAATGAAGGCCACTCAGTGTGGTTTGTAAGGAATTGGGGGTTGGAAATGTAGTGAAACTGTATCATATGAAAGTGCCCTCATTTTGAACTCCAGCCTTATTTAGCTTTGGCATGGAGCCCTCAATAGATTATTCCAAAAGTAGCTTCAGTTCCTCAACAGAAACAAGAATCTACACCCTATGGAGAATGCCCACCTATGCAGATTTACCTGCGTAGTCACTCAATTATTTAGGACTTACATCTTTAGTAGAAGATGGCTACAAGAGGATTGATACCCACCCCAGCCTTCTCTTGTTTTGTCTCTTGGAAAACCATCCTGTTCAACTGAACATAATAGTGACTATGTTTTGTTTTTTGCTTCTTCCTTATTCGCAAAATAATTTATTAATCTGTTTGTCATCTTCTTTCCAGTATGTAAGCTGTTCATAGTTGCTAGGGGAGTTTATATAGCACAGAGGGCTATATAAGAGTTCTGGAAGAATGAATTTTAATATATAAAAACAGAGAGAGATGGAATGATAGACATAAAGTTCCTCAGTGCCTCGGATACTTGACTAGTGAAACTTTTGTTTCCTTTCCGAAAAATGGCCTTGCCTCATTTTCTACCTCATACTTGTCAAAGGGAGAAATCCTCTGACAATTTCTTAGAGAGAGAGAGAGAGAGCATAAAAATCCTAGTAGAAACAGAAATAGCTAAAAAAAACAGGAAGGAAATGATATAATAACAAAGGCAAGAAATAGAGTAATAAAGTCAATTTGGCATCACTGTGTTGGTGTTGTATGTCCTGAGACGGAATGACTGATGTTGTTTGGATGTTGGTAAGCAAACATTGGGAGTTATAGCTTTGGTTGTGGTATTTGAAGTAAGGAAAAGGAAAGTGGGCAAAATCTCCTTTTCAAAACCTTCAGCTCTTGAACCTAAGTTTTATCAACTCAGACCATCATCTGGATTGAAATAGATGCATGTGCATAATTCATGAAACAGGGAAAGGAACCCAGTGGTTAAATAGCTCTTCGGGAATATAAATATGTGGATTGTATGATAGTTTTCCCAGTGATGGCCAGAGTGAGAAGTTGGTGCTGTATAGAAGCTTTTTCCAATTTGGTGTCCTCTAAACTTGTTGGACTAGAAGAAACATATTGATTAGGGATGATGAGACTTGGAAGCCAAAATATCTGGGAAGCAACTGATGAGAGGAAAATGCTTTAGATCCTAGCTCCTTGGCATATTGATTTATATGTGAGGACCCAGATTGTTGGGAGCAACATGCTGACATTGTAAACTGCCTAGAGAGTAAGGTGGCTTTTTGCAATAGTGGTCCTTAAATTAAAAGGCCTTTTAAGACTAAATTGTTAAAATGTTAATCCAAAATTAAGTATTTATTTATCACCTATGGTTATTGCCTGCCTGCCTGCCTGCCTATCTGTTTATCTAATTTAGATAAACTTTCAGACCAATTCTGGATAGTATACAATTAAATGGCCCCAAACATATAATAACTATAAGTAGTCAGTATTAACTTACTGGTCAGGAGTATTGATAGTGGTCTGGGTGGGATATAAATATAATAAATGTTTTTCAACAAAACTCTCTTTATTTTTATATTATATATTTTGATCAGCTGACTGATGGTAAAAGTGGCAGGTGGGAGCTAAGATAAGGAATGGGCTTTGTGCAGGCAATGAATGCAGAGGTGGAATCTGAGACCAAAGACATATTAGGTGTCCCCAGTGCTGGCTTCCCCACCCACTGCAATTAAGTGGTCATTCTTGGCAATTTGTAGACAATTCTTAACAGAAGGGAATGCATTTTGCATTATACTGAGAGAAATGGATTAAGGGAAAACTGAAATTAAAAGACACTGATTGAGAATATAAAATGAGGTATTATTCTAAGCATGTGTTGCACCTAAGGACAATGTGGCAGTCTTTCTTCCTTCTACAATTCCCACAAGCACATCCAGGGTTGGGCAAGGATGGGGCTAGATAGTGACTAAGTATTTCTAGGGGAAATGTAGCTGTTATAGCATTTAGAGTTTTTTGTTTGTTTGTTTGCTTGCTTGCTTTTCAAAGAAGGACTATTGGACTTTTATACTATATTTGGATGTGATACATTTTTTTCACTTCAGCCACAGAATTCCCTTGAATGTTCTTTTGTAAGCATTTACTTGTGCCTCCTTATGCAAGAAAACAAGTGCCTTGCTTCATTCTGAGTTAGCTGACAAATGTCTTAATCAAAAGCTGTTACAGAACACAGTCACCACATGAAGCAGCTTTTATTGCCCTGACCCAGCTATATTATCATTCTATATTCTGGATTCTCCAAATTCTTCTGCCTAGTATTCTTTTGCCAAGTTCTGCTGCATCTAGAGTATCAATAGGCCAGGAATTACATTTCTAGGTGACAGGTTATGCTTTATGTTTTGTAAAAGATCTATATACTAAAAGATGGTGGTATGACTATTCTCCAATTATAGCTGATGAACAAAAATAAATTATCATTAATGCTTGCAGAGAGAACTAGAAAGGTCAAACGGGGAAGATTTTGTAACCGAAATTCCCCAGAGAAATCAAAACATTCTGAATGACCAATCAAAAATGTATATCGCTTAGGATTCCCCTAGTTTGAGTCTGTGTTTCTAAGTGTAAGAACTGTTCTCCATTCTCCCAATTACTAATCTATTTTTATTGTATTATTTTAGGATAAAAGCATGACTCTGATAGATAATAATTATCTAAATTAGGAGTATTGTATACATCTATCTCTTATTGCAATATTAAGCTGCAGGCTGGATCAGCTTTGCTTGCTTCTAGCAATTTAGAACACTTGGATATTGTAAAAATACAGTAAAAATATAGGCACTTTCTTACTACATGTTTGCAAGCAGAATTTGAGCATGCATCTACTTCACTTTGGATGTCCACTTTGATCAACCTTGTATAACTCTTCTCTGGTCATCTAATTCTAGTCCCCAAAGGAAAAAAGTTTATATTTAAAGTCAAATGAGATAGCAGATGATAGTAACTGCAAACATTAGAAGCAGAGGCCTGCATTTCTTGTATTTATATTTGGAAAATGTAGAATAGTCTTTGCAGCATAAATACTGCACAATCTTCTATCTAAAATTGTATAACATAACACTTCCTTTCTGGAAGTTTTCATTTTACTGATGAAGATGATGGAAGTTGAAATTCCTTGCATCAATGGAGAAAGAAGTTCAGATGGGCCCTTCTTGTTCAAGGACCTGGCATATCTCTGTGCTCCAATCTCATCCTGACTCCAAGCTGATAACCAGGAGAAGAAAGAAACTTCAAAGGCTCAGTGCATGATTTAGAATACTTTACTGACCAAGTGTGATTAGAGATACAATAAATTTGTCTCTGGTGCATAAACTCTCAATACACATGTGAAACAGAGTAATAATAATAACAATAACAGTAACAACAACAACAATGGGAGGTAGTAAAGAAAATAAGAAGGATAATAATACTATTACAGCCATACAACATGGGTAAATATACATAGACTGTATGACTGTAACTTTGTCGCTTGTATCCTTACAATTTATATTGACTGTTTCCTAGTATGATTCGATTGCTTATTGTACCCTACGACTATCATTAAGTGTTGTACCTGATGATTCTTGACTCTTGACGAATGTTTCTTTTCTTTTATGTACACTGAGAGCATTTGCACCAAGACAAATTCCTTGTATGTCCAATCACACTTGGCCACTGAAGAATTCTGTTCTGTTCTGTTCTGTTCTGTTCTGTTCTGTTCTCTTCTCTTCTCTTCTCTTCTCTTCTCTTCTCTTCTCTTCTCTTCTCTTCTCTTCTCTTCTCTTCTCGACACTACTGTCAGAGTTAGATGTTCAGTAGAGTGATGGCACGAGGGGAAAAAACCGTCCCCGTGTCTGTTTGTTTTGGTATGCAGTGCCCTGAGGAGAGGAGTTTAAACAGTTTATGTCCAAGATGTGAGGGGTTTGTAGTAATTTTCTTAGCCCTCTTTCTGAACCATGCACTGCAGTATACAGGTCCTCAATGGAAAGCAGGCTTGTTGCAATTGTTTTTTCCGCAGTCCTAACTATCTGTTGGAGTCAGTACCTGTCTTGTTTAGTTGCTGTACCAAACCAAACAGCTATAGAATTACAGATGACAGACTCAATAGCTCTTCTGTGGAACTGTGTCAACAGCTCCTGGGGCAGTCTGAACTTTGAGTTGAATAGAAGGGACACTAAAAATTGCTTTCTATTAATATGCACTATCTTCACCAGTACTTGTTGTTGAAGGTTTCTTTCCCATGTTTCCACTGGGATGCCAGGAATTTATTTTGGGTTCATTTGGAGTTGAATATACCTCTGCATATGACTCATCTCCAAAGATGGGGAAAGAAAGATTGGAGTTCAGTTTTTAATTGAGTGGACATATTTCTTTTCTGCTGATGTCATACCCAGCTGCTTCAACTGCTGCCTTTGAGATATGCTGCCCATCTGTGAGCTGCATCTTATTAGTGTAATTGCTACCACTGTTTTGTTTCTGAGCAAGAAGGGATAGTAGAGACTTGAAAATAAATTTGTGCACAAGGTTCTTTTTCCATTTAAAGGTCTCAAGGGAAACTTGACATCTGTGGTTCTGCTATAATTATATATGCACATGTCTATACATTAGCTTTTATAGGGTGCGGGGAAGCCATGGACTCATTTGTGAATATCAATTAAATTAAAAGCAGTGCTGATTTACAGTATTTCATTTCATTCGTCTTTTACTACTTTATGTAATTCTGGCAATCTGGTAAGGCAAGAACATGTTATTATTCCACTTATTCAGAGGTTTACAAAATAAAAAAAAAATCTAATTGGGGTAAGATGTATCTGGGACATCTTGATTTATAGCTTGTTTGTTTGCAAGTGAAACTCCTTCCCAGAATTTCACCAAACAGTAAAATGATCCATCTTTCCCTAATGCTTCTGCCATTTTCTTTCTTAAAAGGGGAAGAGTGGAATTGTAAACAAGTGTCACTGGTAATAGTATGAGTTTTCCATCCATTCAGTAATGCCCTTAGTAGTGTCTTAAACATTATGTCATGACAGGTCTCATGATACAAGTCCACCATTAGCAGATGAGTCCTTCGTTCTGAGGAACTACTGAAATCATTTTAAAATGCTAATCTGAAACAAGTAATTGCCACACTGTGCTAAGAACTTCATCATTTGTCAGGCTTCTTGGCAGTTATTAAAATGCTTCTTTTCCTTATATTATTATTATTATTATTATTATTATTTGAATTTCTATACCGCCCCCTCTCCCAAAAAGGGACTCGGGGCGGTGCACAGCCAACTAAAAACAGACAATATATACAATTAAAAACAGATTAAACAATTACATCAAGGCCGAAATACAATTTAAAATATAAAACTAATACAGATTTAAAATTTAGAAATTTTTTTAAAATTTAAAAACCTAGTTATTAAAACCCAAAAAAACCGTTACCGTTATATGCTTACCACTCTCACCCTACACAACCCTGGACAGCTTCTTGGGCTGCATCTTCTGCATCATTTGGGAAGTCCCCATGCTTGGCTACTATCCAAGCCAGCACACAGCCCTTGCTTCCAGCTCGTGGTTGGTTTCTTCCTTCCCATTTCAAAGGTTCCTCTTTCAGCTAGGTGAAAAGAGGCAGTAGGGGTTATGAATGCTTGTTCTCAGTCTTCAGTTTCTCTCAGGGAAAGTATTTTCTTTTTCATTTTTATAGCTATTTTTTCTAAGGTTGATGACTGTTCTGAACCATCATTGAGGGACAGTGGCCTTGGAGAAATAGCAGCAATATTGGCAAACCAGCTTGGGAAGCAGGCAGCTCTCTCCTCTAGTTCTCCCTTCCTTCCTTCCTTCCTTCCTTCCTTCCTTCCTTCCTTCCTTCCTTCCTTCCTTCCTTCCTTCCTTCCTTCCTTCCTTCCTTCCTTCCTTCCTTCCTTCCTTCCTTCCTTTCTTCCATCCTTCCTCTTCAACCAGAGGTGCAATTCTACCGCTTCTGTCTGGCTTTATAGAACTGGTAGCTCTGAAGAGCAGCAGACATAAAACCGGTTCTATGTCTGCTGCTGTTTTGGCCCGCCCACCCGCCCGGGCTCTTACCTGACCTTTATTTCCTGCTTTTTCAACCTCAGCTGCTTTGCGTGGCACAACTGCAATTTAAAAAGCAGGAAAAAAGGGCTTTTTCAGCCGCTGCACACCCACTCGCAGCGCTGCTCAGCTGTCCAGGCAACAAGCTGACAATGATTCACGCGCGCACACAGCAAATCATAAATCACCGAACCAGTAGTTACACCAGTCAGATCCCACCTCTGACTTCAACTCAACATGCCTTCTCTTTGGGGATGATATAGATGTGTACATCCCAAAGGAAGAAATAGTATGAGCTATGAGGAGAGCTGTGCAAGCCTCCATCCCGCTCCCCCCACCAAAACCCCAATATGCAAGAATCCTTGGGCTTTACATTATTTACTTGATTGAGTGTAATGGCACCTCCTCAGCCAAGGAATCAGATCAAACACCACAGCACAAATTCAGGAGTATACTTTTGTTATCCACACTTAAAGTGCAACTTTCAATTGGCTGTGAAAAGCCAGATCTCTCCTTTGAGATATTAAAAGGCACTCTCCCTTGCACTAAGCCCGAAACAAAACATTTTGTGATCTGATTCTCATATTGTGATAAATCAAGTTTTTAATCAAGTTTGCTAGAAAAAAGTGGGATAGCATCACCACCAGATGGATTTGTAACTGGCTCACAAACTGTACTCAATGAGTAGTCCTTAATGGACTATATGGAGGGAAGTAAGCAGCGGGGTACCACAAGGTTCCGTCTTAGACCCAGTACTCTTTAATATCTTCATTAATGATTTAGATGAGAGAATAGAAGGGGAACTTACCAAATTTTCAGATGATACTAAGCTGGCAGGAATAGCTAACACCCAAGAAGATAGACCATATCTGGATCTTGACAGACTTGAACACTGGACCCTATCTAACAAAAATGAAATTCAGTGTAAAGAAAAGTAAAGTCTTACACTTAGGCAAGAAAAACCAAAAGTACACATATAGACTGGGTGAAACCAGGCTCAATAGGAGTAACTGTGAGATAGATCTTGGAATCTTAGTGGACAACTAATTACATATGAGCCAACATGTGGTGGCAGCCAAAAAAGCTAGTGCAATCTAAGTTGCATTAACAGAGGGATACAATCAAGATCAAGTGAGGCACTAATACCACTCTTTTTGGTAAGACCACACCTAAAGTACTGCATCCAGTTTTGGTCACCACACTATAAAAAAGATGTTGAGACTCTAGAAAGAGTGCAGAGAAGAGCAATGAAGATGATTAGGGGACTGGAAGCTAAAACATATGAAGAATGGCTACAGGAACTAGGCATGGCTAGTCCAGTGAAGAGAAGGACCAGGGGAGACATGATAGTAGTCTTCCAATATTTGAGGGGCTGCCACGGAGAGGAAGGGGTCAAGCTGTTTTCCAAAGCACCTGTAAGCCAGACAAGGAATAATGAATGGAAACTAAACAAGGAGAGATTCAGCCTGGAAATCAGGAGAAATTTTCTGACAGAACAATCAACCAATGGAACAGCTTGCCTTCGGAGGTTGTGGGAGCTTCATCATTGGAGGCTTTCAAGAAGAGATTGGACTGCCATTTGTCAGAAATGGTGTAGGGTCTCCTGCTTGGGCAGGGGGTTGAACTAGATGACCTACAACATCCCTTCCAACTTTGTTAATCTGTAATTTGTAATTATGATATCTATGCTGTGACCCATGGAGGCTGGGTTCATGCAATGAGTGTGCTAAGCAGAAGCCACAGAAATTACATTTTAGTTTAATGCAATCAAAAGCTTACAGTCTTGTCAGAGGTTTAAGACCTTGCCCAACCTGAATCTAATCATGATGAAAGCATACTGTCTTGTAGCCTTTATAGATTCATAGGTTGTAATATAAGAACAGCACATTAAATGGGATTTTGGTTTGTACTTTTACTTTTCACCAACATTCCCTTGAAAGAGTTACAGGCAACTAGATAAACTGAAAGTCTTATCGCTTCTGTTTCCACCCCCTTGACTGATAAGCATCAGGGGAAAAGATAACGGTAATGCATCAAACCAGAGTTCTCACCCAAGGTATAAATGACCACTTACTTCAGACACATTATGTGAAGATTTGTCTCTCTGGAGAAGGCTGTAATGCTGAAAAAGAGGGAAGAAAGAGAAGACAGGGAAGAAGAACAGCAGTAGACTCTGTTATATTAGGGATTAGTGCAGCACAGGAAGACCTGAAGGACCAGGTTAGGAACAGATTGCTGTGGATAAAATCTATGTGGGTTGCTAAGCATTGACAATGACTTTTTTAAAGTCAGTTTTTTTTTATTTATATATAAGTATTTTGAATACAGTATATTGTCTGGGCATTTCATTTTACAAAAGAAGAAAACCCAGATATACTGATAGTAATAATGATAATAGACATATTTATAATTATATTAGCTTATTTATGATCATATTAATTATATTGGCATATTTATAATTATGAACAACATTCATATTTTACTTACAGATAACAGTGATCTTTCTTCATCTAATTTCTACCTCTTTACTTCTAACCATTGATAAAATCTATTCCACATTGAATAGTACTCTGTATCTCCTTTATCTTTTATTTTTAATGTCAATCTATCCATCTTTGCACAGTCCAATATTTTCAAAATTATATTTTCATCTGGTAATGTGTTCTCATTTTTCCAATATAGTGCAAATACCATTCTCGTTGCTGTCAATACATGTAGCATTAAGTGTATAGTCCCTTTATCATAGCTTTCTGGTATTAAACCTAACAAAAATATTTCTGGCTTTAAATCTGTATGCTGCTTTATCATCTTTTCCAGCCATGTGTGTATTCTCCATTGAGCCGAAGGGAGAGTCCAGGCTGGGTTATCTCTAGTCTTCTAGCTCTGCCGACCGAGTTGAAAAAACTGAGGACACACCCCCTGGTAACAGTCCCCAGTTCTTCACTCAGTCTCAGCGTGTTCAGACCACTTCTTTAAGGCTCCGAATTGTTAGAATTTTAAAAGATTTCACCCCCTGGAATAACCTGTGTTTTTTTGTTCAGTAGAAGGTTCAGGTTTGTTAGTTAGCTGGTTTTGCCGGCTAGCATCTTTTTAAACTTTGCGCCTTTCGGTTCGCGTTTTTTTCTTGATTTTTTTTTTAAATTCTTTTAAAATAATTTTTCCTGGTGGACTGGTTTTTTTTTAGTTTTTTCTATTAAATTAGGAAGGAGGCTACCCTGTGAGCCTGGGTGGCCTGGGTTGGGGTAGGAAGTCTGCGGCTTCACCGAACCGCTTTTCTCTCGCTTTCGCTTCACTTTTGTTTTCAGAAAGTAGAGCACTTTGCCGCTAAGCACCTTTTTTGCTCTGCTTCTAGCGGCAGCGGCTACATTGGGGACAATCTTGCAGTTTGACTCCAGGATTGTCCCTTGGAAGGGGTCTTGGCCATCAGGAGCTTATTCCTGGACCCCTACCAGTCCCCAGAGCACCGAGGCAGCGGCATGCAACGTAAGCCTGCCAGGAAGTTCGGTGCAGCCAGAACCAGCCTATCAAGCCTCTGTTCATTCAGGGCTTGTTTCGATTCTGGAGTCAGCCATTTTTTATTTTTTTGGCGGGCTCAGGTCCAGCCAATTTTTTTCTGATTCTGTTTTTTTGGGGATCGCAGAGCTGGGCTGAGATCTCCACTTCGGGTCGTTTTTTACCTCCTGAAGTGGTGGACAGCGGCTGTGACTGTAGCAGACAGTTCAAGCCAGAAAAATTTTTTTCCTTTATTTTTTCTTTTCCTTTATTGCTCCCTGTTAGGGGACAATTATTTATTGGCTCAAGATGGCTGCCAGGGAAGCTGGTCTAGATTTATCACTTATTCAGATAGGCACAGAGAAGGCTAAGGCTCATCTAAGCCCAGATCTGCTAGTCTGGAGGCAGCAGCTAAGATTAAAACCAGGGCTCTAGCCCTCAAAAGACCCTCCAGGGCTGAGGATAGACAGGCCAGGCGTAGACAGAAGGCCATGGACAAGCAGTTTGATAGGGCTGCAAAATCCAGAAGGCTAGATAACGCAGCCTCCCAGTTTTTGCCTCCATAAGAAAACAGGCAGCCAGACCAACTGCCCGATAGGCAGTACATGACTGCATGGTCTCCTGGGGGCTCAAGTGCTCAGGAGTTGCAGGAAAACCTCCAAATTGAGGCTGATACGTCTCATAATTTTTCTGAGCCATCCCAAGGGAATTTGATGGAGGAGTTTGCAATCCAGCCCACCAGCAGATCCAGACTGGTGCCTACAGCTACCTTTACTCCTACAGCGGCGGGTTTATGACCTGAGGAGACTCAGATACCAGAAATGCCATCCTTCATGAAGGCCTGGATTTCTCAAGCAATAAGGCAAGAACTGCAAGCAGAGGTCGGCCACCTGTGTCAGCTGGCTTGCCTTGACACTGCCAGAAGTGATTTTCCAGAGCAAGGGCAGGCCACGATAGAACAGCCTTCTCGCTTCAGTGAGCGCTCGACGTTGCCTTCTGAGTACAGCCAATTTTATGGCTCCGAGAGGGACCTTCTTCCAGACAGGGATTTTTCAGATGCTGAGTCGGAGGGAGCAGGTCCCTCTCCCTTTAAAGGACTTTTCCAGCCAGCTCTGTTCAAGACTAATCTTAAAAAGGACATAGTCACTCAGGATCCTTCCATGGAAGGGGATGATCAGGAGGATTTCCTGTTTACAGAAAAGACATCTGTGGTGGACGCTGTACCTGTGCCCCAGATGTTTCTGGACTTGATAAAGAAGCAGTGGGAGACCCCGGGGTTGTATACCCGCCCCACTGGATCTGAGTCTACTTTATTTAATGTAGACAAGGACCTTTTGGACACTCGGAGGTGCCAAAGGTAGATGGCCCAGTGGTAGCTTTAGCCTCATCATCGGTTATCCCTCTGGATGAGGAGGACGTCTTGAAGGCAGAGGACCGGAAAGAGGAGCTGGCACTCCGGAGAGCTCATCAGGCCGACGCCTGGGCCATCAGAGCATCAACCACCGCCTCTTTCTTCACCCGGGCATCGTTGAGGTGGCTGAAACAGCTTCAAGGAAGAATCCCATCTGAGGATCTTAAACTACATCAAGACCTGAATAAGATTATAGCTGCGGCTCAATTGACTGTGGATGCCACCCTAACCTCGGCCAAATTTGCTTCCAGAGCCATGGCCTCCTCCATCTCAGCTCGCAGTCTTCTCTGGTTGAGAAATTGGCAGATGGACGTCAGAACCAAATGGAAGCTGGCATCGGCTCCATTTAAAGGAGAGAAACTTTTTGGAGAGGCCTTGGATCCCTTTTTAACGGAGACCAGGGACAAAAGAAAGATCCTTCCCTCCCAGGGGAGGCGCTTTGATTCCAGGACTTCACCCTACTTCAGGAAGCCCTCTTTCAAGCAGTGGGAAGCTGGGGCAGGCTTTTCCCATCAACCTAGGCCATTTTTCCAGAGACCATCATCACAGGCCAATAGACAGGCTTTTTCTGCCAGAGGGCAACAGAGGCAGGAGGGCAGGAGGGCTTTTAAGGGTTCTAACAGACCCTTCAGGCGCAACAAGTGACGCCCAACCCTCAGTTCCCATAGGGGGATGTCTGGGTCTGTTCTGGCACAGGTGGGAGCAGACCATGACAGACACTTGGGTCCTGTCAACTTTAAGGTCAGGTCTCTCCCTGGAGTTCCTTCCCCCAAGGGTCTTTGTCTGCTGCCCAGTCTCCAAGGTTCCGACCAAGAGGGATCTCATGGAATCGACGATCCGCCATCTTTTGGACCTTCGAGCCATACAGCTGGTTCCAGTAGATCAGCAGAGACAGGGTTTCTATTCCATCTTGTTTGTGATTCCAAAGGCCTCGGGGGGATGGAGGGCAATTCTCAACCTCAAAAGGCTCAACAGATTCCTAGCATATCAAAGGTTCAAGATGCACTCCCTCCACTCCATTCTCCAGAGTTTGCGGGAAGGAGATTTTTTGGCCTCGATAGATTTGACGGAGGCCTACCTTCACGTGCCCATTCACCCCAACCACCGTCAGTTTCTGAGGTTTTGCTACGGCAACCGTCATTTCCAATACAGGGCTGTTCCTTTTGGCCTGTCATCAGCTCCTCGCACCTTTACCAAGATCCTGGTGGCAGTAGCAGCATCCCTCAGGGCCTTACCCATAAGGATACAGTGCTATTTGGATGATATCCTGATAGCATCCTCTTCCCATCCTCAGGCGGAGGAGGATCCACCTGAGGAGGATCTGATTTCAACAATCAGGATTCTTCGAGAGCACAGCTGGAAAAATGCCACCTAGTACCATCGACTTGACTTCTGCATTTGGGAGCGGTCATAGACACCTTGACTGGGCAGGCTTTCCTCTCTCAGGAATGTCGAGATCGTATCATGGAAATCACTTCACTGATCCTGTCTACCCGAGAGGCACCGATCATCTTGCTGTCCCAGCTCCTCGGCAAGATGATATCGTGCATCGGGATTGTCCCTTGGGCTAGACTCCATGCTCAAACTTTCCAGTGGTTCCTGCTGCCTCATCAGAGGGCGAACAAGGGCAACTCCCCAAGGAGAGTTCGTGTTCCCCTGCCAGTCCATCACTCTCTCCGTTGGTGGCAGTCCAAGGCCATGGATCAGGGTTGCCTATTCAGGGAGCCTCAGAGAATCACTGTAACAACAGATGCCAGTTTGTATGGTTGGGGGGCTCATTTGGGAGTCCAAGTCACCCAGGGGTCATGGTCCCGAGAGGAGCTTGCTCACAATATCAATTGGCTAGAGCTCAGGGCGGCTCGCCTAGTGCTCAGAAATCTAAGACAGCAGGTAGTGGGGAGACATGTCCTTCTCCTCACAGACAATATGGCTACCAAGGCCCACATAAATTGACAGGGGGGCACTTGCTCCAGACCTTTAATGCAGGAGGTGACTTGATTGTGCAGGTGGGCGGAGAGAAATCTTTTGTTCCTACAGGCAGAACACATTTCAGGTGTATCCAACATGAGGGCAGATTGGCTGAGCAGGGCCTCGGTAGACCAGTCGGAATGGCGACTTCATCCCAGTCTGTTTCTGGAAATGATGGAGCAATTCGGTCGACCTATCATGGACCTCTTTGCTTCCCCAGAGAATACTCAACTCCCGAGGTTCTTGTCTCGATTCCCAGCTCAGGGAGCAGAAGGGGTCAATGCCCTCCGGTGCAAGTGGCCCCTGGGTCTATTATATGCCTTCCCCCCTCTTCCTCTGATTCCGGGGACAATCAGGAAGGTGCTGATAGAGAGGGCGGAGGTGCTCTTGGTA
This sequence comes from Bungarus multicinctus, assembly GCA_023653725.1. Lineage (NCBI taxonomy): Eukaryota > Metazoa > Chordata > Lepidosauria > Squamata > Elapidae > Bungarus > Bungarus multicinctus. Next base: position 161,060,122 of record CM042834.1, read on the forward strand.
GCCTGTTATTGGCCCAGGCGTCCGTGGTTCGCTGACCTAGTGGGCCTGTCAATTGCCAGGCCTTGGAGAATTCCCCTGCACAAGATATCTCTCAGCCAGGGCCCAATCGAACATCCAGATCCAGCCTGGTTTCGTTTAACCATCTGGCACTTGAGTGGGGGATCTTGAAGCAGGAGAGATTTTCTTCTAGAGTCATTCAGACCATTCAGGCGGCCAGAAGGCCTTCCACAATCAGAATATATAATGCGACTTGGAAAGTTTTCTGCAGTTGGTGTACTAGTAATCAGCTGGAACCTACGGGGGTTTTGATCACTGATGTATTAGAATTTCTGCAGAATGGGTTGGATAGAGGTCTCTCATTCACCCAATACCTTGAAGAGACAGGTGGCAGCCTTGGCATCGGTGAGTTCAGTTAGGGGATGTTCTGCTCTGTCACAGCATCCTAGAGTTAAGGCCTTCCTTAGAGGAGCCTCGAATTTGAGACCTCCGGTTGTTCACCGTTGACATCTTCCCCATTTGAACCCTTACATGAGGTCAGCCTTAGTTTACTCTCGTACAAGATGTCTTTTTTAGTAGCCATTACCTTGGCTAGGTGTATGTTGGAGTTGGCGGCCCTATCCATCAGGAAAGATCTATGCATATTCCATGCAGACAGGGTGGTTTTGAAGTTGGACCCTTCCTTTCTACCCAAGGTGAACTCCTTATTCCATCGTTCACAAGAGTTAATTTTGCCTAACTTCTAGCCAGGGCCTTCCCATGAACTGGAGAGGAAATGGCATGCCTTGGACGTTAGGAGGGCCCTCCGTATTTACATCAAGAGAACCTCTTCCCATAGGAAGATTGAGGCTCTGTTTGTTTCCTTACAGCCATCGACTCTGGGACGCAGAGTGACATCTTCCACAGTAGGTTGCTGGCTTAGGGCCTGTATCTCTAGGGCCTATGAGGCACAGAGTCTTCCTGTCCCCAGGAATGTCACTGTGCACTCAACCACTGAGTGCAGTGACCACTGCTGCCTGGGCAACTCAGGCATCGATTCTGGACATTTGTAGAGCGGCGACATGGTCATCATTGACCCCATTTATTAGGCATTACAAGATTGATTCCTTTGCCTCGGTAGAGGCTGCTTTTGGAAGGCAAGTACTGCAGGGAGTTCATACAGCAGTGGGGACCTCCGACCATTCCAGTTCCCATCTATAGGACTGCCGTCAGCTAGCTTTGGTAGGTCCCAGCCTGGACTCTCCCTTCGGCTCAATGGAGAAGGGGCGTTGGTCTTACCTGAACGCTTCTTCTCGTGGGGGCCGAAGGGAGAGTCCAGTCCCACCCTGAAGTCTGTCAGGTTGGAGTAGGGAGGAGATGTCACCAATTTTTTTCGCAGCAGCCACTATGATGTTTGTTGGAAGACAGGGAGCAGCTGATTTTGCTTCAATGTCGTTCAGAACTGGGGACCGTTGCCAGGGGGTGTGTCCTCAGTTTTTTCAACTTGGTCTGCAGAGCTAGAAGACTAGAGATAACCCAGCCTGGACTCTCCCTTCGGCCCCCACGAGAAGAAGCGTTCAGGTAAGACCAACACCCTTTTCATCCAATATTTTCTTGCTTTTATGCATGTCCATCATATACGATAATAGGTGGCATTGACAATGACTTGATGGGTACTTAATTAATCGGAGACATCAATTATATTCAATGGTATGGCATTTGTAAAATAAAAGCATCATTTATGAAATATATGGAGTTTTATGTCTCATGTAATCTATGTGTAACTAGTGTGTCAGCTAAATCTAAACAGTGCTGCTTCAGTGTTCTGTTCTTACTTTCTCCATAGAGAAAAGGAAAGGGGCAAATTACTTTGTTCAGCATTTTTTGTTTGATTGGCGTTGGCTCAGTTTCTGACTGGTAGAATTTGGTCTCTCCTACCTTAGTCTTCACTCTCCCCCATGGAAACTATCTGGGCTGCGTAGTTGGGTACCTCTTGGTAATTTCAACCTTTCCTTGGGATTATTTTATTCCCCACACCATAGATGTCTTGCCTTGGGCATCCCAAGAACTGCCACAAAGCTTTACCTGTGTCATATCACACAGTCTGTTTCGGGAACTCCAGCTACCATTGCTTTTCTGTAAAATCTGCAAACTCTAACCGCCAAATCAATGTTTTGCCAGAAATTACACCTCCATCTCTGTTTCCAATAGATGTTTCCTTTCTCCACTCCTCTTCTTTTTTTAATATTATACATTTGCTAGCTCTGCAACTACCACTTTCTTTTCCAATGGTATTGGTCTTCCTAGCTATCTCCATCTCTCTGCTTCATTTTCCAGCTAACCAGAACAGAATGTCTGTTTGGGTTCTGCGTGACTCAGTGACATGATACTAAGCAGCCACGGGTGAATAGCTTGTTGCCAAGTCTTCCCTGGCAACAACTTTACTCTGCCATATCCCCATTGATGTTGCCTTCATCAATCCATGCATGTGACAGCCTTAAGTCATCCTTAGCTGTAGTGGTGTTAAAGTAGTTTCCTCTTAATCAGCAGCAATTTCAAGATGTGCCAGATCTTACGTGTTTCCTTGTCCTTACTGTCAAGACCAGTCAGGCAATGGTCAGATTTCATCTAGTGCCTACAGGCAGACTTCTCTTTTCCCTCTGGGCACTCATTTCAACCACTGTTCTCTTTTTTTACTTCTCTCCTGCAGAAAAGGCTGGAGAGGGACTGGGTTTTGAAATGAGCAGTATTCTCCTGAGACTTTGCACTAAGTAAGGAAGTGTGGTAAACAAGGAAAAAGAAGAAGAAGAGAGAAGAGAGAGAGAGGAATAGGGATATGATACAAGAAAAAAGAAATGCTTAAAGAAGCAACTTCCAACTTCATCTAAACAAGTTTAAACAATTTTAGTGACTCTTCACCCTCTCTTATTCCATCTCTTCGCTATAAAACAAATCCATAAAGTATCTTTTGAGTTTAATGTCAGCAAAAAATCCATAAAGGGCTGCCAGAAATAACAACCTATCTTGTTTTAACCCTTGATTGAATAAACTGAACTTTATATTCCTACCTTTCACAGGGAGTCCTCAACTTATGACCACAATTGAACCCAAAATTTTTGTTAGTAAGCGAGACAGTTAACTGAGTTTGCCTCCATTTTACAACTTTTTTTTGCTACAGCTGCTAAGTGAATCACTGCAATTGTTAAGTTAGTAACACGATTATTAAGTGAAACTGGCTCCCCCATTGACTTTCCATGTCAGAAGGCTGCAAAAGTTGATCAACTGACCCCAGGACACTGCAACCGTCATAATATGAAGCCGTTACCAAGCATCTGAATTTTGATCACATGACCATGGGGATGCTGCAATGATCATAAGTATGAAAAATGATCAGAAGCCACCTCATCTGTGCTATTGCTTCTAAAAAGAATCTATTTCCCACGAGAAGTTGTTTTTTTTCTTTATAATTAATTTCAAAATCTTATTGTAAAAGTTTCAATATTCCAATTTATTTGGACCAGTGACCCCAACCTTTTGGGCACCAGGATCAGTTCCGTGGAGAAAGGTTTTTTTGGGGACCGGAGGGGGTGTGGTTTTGCATGCTGACTCCTTCCCATGGATGGGGCGTTGCTTGTTTGCACAGCCTAATTGCTGATGTGCTGTGGACTTGTGTTGGTCCGTGGACTGGGGGTTGGGAACCCCTGCCTTAGACTGTTTATAATTTTCTAAGGTCAAATCTCATTTAGCTTCTTGCTACTTATTTCAGATTCTTAAAATTCTTAACCTTATGATTATCATTTTCTTTTGTTCAGGACTGAAGGCAGACTCACCCGGCATTCTTAAACTTATAATTTTTTATTTTGTTCAGAAATAAGGATACAATCTCACCAGACTTGTCATCCCAAAGACTATGGTAATCTTCAAATATTTAAGCAAGCAATTTCCAAAAGTGATTAGAAGTCAGGTTAGCAAACTTAGTGTTGCTTAAAGGCACTGGACACAGTTGTCAGTTTGGTGATTTGAATCCCTTCACCTCTCAGCACTCATACGCGTTGGAGATTGCTATCCTGCAATCTCCTTCTGAAGAGTAACCACCCAGAGCACAAATGGGTGATTTCTCATCCTCCTCTCCAGTGATGGGATTCAAAATTTTTTACTACCGGTTCTGTGGGTGTGGCTTGTTTGGTGGGTGTGGCTTGGTGGTCATGTGACTAGGTGGGCATGGCCAACTCAGCAAGATGGTGCGGCACCTTGCTGCGAGTGATGTCAAGTTGGCCACGCCCACTCGGTCACATGACCGATGTTACAGAGACAGGGTGATTTCCTACGTACCTTCCCCCCCTCCTTGGCCCTTGGGCTGACAAAAAAATACACCCAACTAAAAATCACAACTGCCTGCCCAGTCTACCTGCCGAATGGGTTTTGTTTTGGGGTGGTTTTTGTTTTGTTTTTTGCCAGAAGCCCCTCGGAGTTAAATCTGCATCACCAAATCTTACTGTACCTCATTGTTGCGGTGCTGCCTGTTGCTGCTGCGGGCGCTGCTGCGGCCATCTACGAGAGCAAAAGTAGCGGCGGCAGGGCGACAGGAGTGTGTAATAGGTCCCCCTGTGGTCCCCTCCCGGGTGACAGCCAGGACTTCAGCACCTCCTCTTTCCCTCACCGGCGTGGTGTCTGCCTCCCTTCACATTCCTTGTGGAGGGACACACACGCCCGTCATCCCCGCCGCCACTATGCTTGTTCTCGGTTCTCGGCTTCCTCCGCTCTTAAAGTCGACCTTTATGTAGTCCCGGGACATCCGCCTGCCTGCCCGGCGCCTGCCCTCCTGGAGCATGCTTTCTTTCTTCTCCTGGCAGACATGCCTCTTCCAGCCTGGCTTGGCCAGCCAGCAGGTAACTACGTGTCCTGGGGCTTCTCACCCCCCTTGTCACAAGATGCCTGGAGCTGCTGCATGCTTTTTTGGTGTGGCTGCAGTCCAGCAACTGCATCGAAAAAAGCACGCCCTGTTCTATGTGCCGGGCCCGGCAAGTCTGAACAGCCGGCGCATAGAAAGGGCGATGGTACTTACCTGACACGCCCGTTCTCTTTGAGCTGTAAAGAGCATCCAGTAGTGGGAGGTGCTTCAGTCTCTGCTTGTCTAGGCTGGGCTAATTTGTGGAACACTCCTCCTCCTCCACGGGACTCCTCCCCAGCGTTCCCCAGTTTTGGCAAGGACGAGAGAAATGACAACCTCACCCTTAATGCCCTAACAATTCGTTGGCCGAAACAGGATCCCACCAGATGGAAAAAGGGGTGGGGCTGGATGCTCTTTACAGCTCAAAGAGAACGGACATGTCAGGTAAGTACCAACGCCCTTTCTCCCATGAGCTGTTCAGAGCATCCAGTAGTGGGACATACCAAAGCTTGGCCTGTTGTACGGGAGGGACTCCGTCTGGTTTGGAATCTCCTCCTGATCCCTGTGGACCCGTTGCAGAACCCTTCTGCCAAATGAGGCTTCAGCTGATGAAAACACATCTGTTTTATAATGCCTAATGAAGGGCGATAGAGAGGCCCGGGTTGCGGCTCGACAGATGTCAGTGATTGGTGCCTGCATGGCCCATGCTGCCGATGTTGTGGCGCTCCTTGTTGAATGAGCTGCTATGCCCCTGGGCACTTGTAGTGATTGAGTCTGATATGTTTTTGCTATTGCGGCCCATAGCTCTCGGCCTATTGTGGAAGATGAGGCCTTGCATCCCTGAGTGTTGGGCTGAAATGACACAAATGACACAAATAAGGCTTCCGTTTTTCTGAAAGTCGCTGTGCGGTGAATATATATTCGCAATGCTCTCCTCACATCGAGCCGATGCCATTGAAGTTCCAACCCTTGGGATGGCCTGGGACAAAAATTAGGAAGTATCAGCTCTTGTGTCCCAATCAGAATGGAAGACGCAAAGATCTTGTCTGATCGACAAAGCTGCCAATTCTGAGATATGATCAGCAGAAGTGATCACAACAAGTAAAACTACTTTATACGTCAGAAATTGTAGGCTTGACGATCGCAAGGGTTTGAAAGGGCACTGAGTGAATGCAAGAAGGACCTTGTTAAGGTCCCAAGTGGGATAACGGTGAACCGCTAGCGGACATAAATTTGTGGCTTCTCGAAGGAAACTTTGTATACATGGGTGATGGGAAAGAGATTGTAGACCTTCACAAGTGACAACTGACGCCAAGGCCGCCACCTGTCTTTTCAATATATTAGGTGATAGTCTCTTGTCAAGCCTCTCTTGTAAGAACTCTTAAGATTTGAGCTACAGATGGAGAAATAGGATTAATTTGAGACTTGGTACACCATTTGCAGAAACTGGACCACGTGGCATTGTAAATACGAGTTGTTGAGGGGTGTCTGGCAGCTTGAATGGTGGCGATAACTCTGTTGGAGAACTGTTCGCTCTTCAGATGACTCCGCTCAACCTCCAGACGGTCAGGTGCAACCATGGAGGGTCCGGATGTTGAAGAGGTCTCTGGGTTAGCAAGACCCTGTCCAGTGGAATTCTCCATGGTGTTGATACGGATAGACTGTGGAGGTCTGCAAACCACGGCCATCTGGGTCAGTAAGGGGCTACTAGCACAGCTCTGCCCTCTCATCTAGCAGCTTTTGGATGACCTTGGGGATCAGTGGAAGTGGCGGGAATGCGTACAGGAGTCCCGGGGGCCAACGGCAGTGGAGCGCATTGAAGTTCTCCGCTCCTTGCGATGGGTATCTGAAAACAAAATCTCGGGAGCTAAGCATTGAGGGGGGAAACGAACAGGTCTACCGCTATCTGTCTGAATGTCCTGACCGCCTCTTGAAAGAGGGTTGGATGGAGGCATCACTCTGACTGATTGATCGTGGCCCTGCTTAGCCAGTCTGCTTGTGTGTTGGACAGTCCTGAAATGTGCTCTGCTCTGATGGAGAGCAGGTTGCTCTCCACTCAATGACATAGATGCTCCACTTCTCACATGAGGAGTTTCGACTGAGTGCCCCCTTGTTTGTTTACGTGAGCTTTTGCTGTCACATTGTCGGTCAATATTAGTATGTGATGATTGCATATCTGTGGAAGGAAGCTGCGGAGAGCCAGGTGTACTGCCCGAAGCTCCAACCAATTTATGCTGCATGACTGTTCTATGGGGGACCAGCAGCCTTGTGCTGTGAGCGATTGGAAGTGAGCTCCCCATCCAAACGGGCTGGCATCGGTGGTGATGGTCTGTTGGGCTCCTTGAAGAGACAACCTCTGTTTATGACTGGTCTGGTTCACCAGAGGAGAGATATGAGGATCTTTGATGGTACCTTGACTCTGTATGTGGAATTGCTTCGGCCGGATCGCTGGTACGGGAGCAGGAACCACTGGAGGGATCTAGTGTGGAGGCGGGCTCAAGGAAGAATAGATATACATGAGATCATCTTGCCTAATAACTTTGATAGATCTGCGAGGGGCACCCTTTTTTGAGTCCTGATTTCCTTAACTAATTGGCAGATGCTGTTGTGTCTGTCTGGTGAGAGGAAAACTTTGCCTTCCACCGTATCTATGACAGCCCCCAGATGGATTGATCGAGTCACCGGTGTTAATTGACTCTTTTTCCAATTAATTGAGAACCCGTGTAGTTGTAGGGATTGTAATGTAGTCTGAGTATCTCTGACTGCTTGATGAATAGAAGATGACAAAATTAATATATCATCAAGGTAACACTGTAGTCATACAGGGATACCTCTGAGATGAGCTGCAAGAGCTGCGAGAACCTTTGTGAAGGTCCTGGGGGCCGAAAGGAAGAGCCACATATTCAAAATGGTGGTTATTGTAACAGAATCGTAAAAATTTAGAATTGGAAGGCCGAATAGAAATATGTAAGTACGCTTCCATCAGATCTATGGACGTAAGGACGTCCCCTTTTCTGATACCAAGTAAAATAGATTGCAGGGTGTGCATTTTAAACTTGTGATACACTAAGAATTGGTTAAGAAGTTTCAAATCTAAGATTGCTCTCCATCCCACCGAACTTTTGGGAACAACAAAAAGATGAGAATAGAACCCTCGCCCTTGTTGGTTAGCAGTTAATGGTTGGATGGCTCGTATGCCCAGTAGGTGTTGGATAGCTGTTGCCATAAGATTTCATTTAACCTGATCTCTGGAAAGAGCGCATGCCATAAAAAAATCTGGGGGGGGGGGGGGGGGGCGGAGCGGATTGAAACTCCAGGGCAAGGCCGAATCTGATCGTATCTCTGACCCAGGCATCAGACGTTGAGGAGTCCCATTGGTCTGTGAATAATTTAAGGCAGCCGCCAATGGGAGTTGGATCCAATGAGTTATCTTGGAGGCCGTAAAGATCTATTTCCTGCTCCTCAGAAGGATCTCTTGGATTGGACCCCTCTTCGGTTTCTCTCCCCAAAGTCGGACCTGCCTGGCTGTTGCCCTGGTCGGAAGGATGGGGGTCTCTGGTATCTGGTTGAAAATGGTCCCTGATAAAAGGCCGGAAGGATCCCCTCTGAAAGGGCTGAGGGTTTCTAGGATCTGACTTCCGAAAAAAGAAAGGTTAAATTCTCTTTTTGTTTCGAGTCTCGATAAGTAACAGATCCAGGGAAGGGCCAAACAGTATGTCTCCCACTAGAGGAGATGAAGCCAGCTTGCATTTATGCTTAATATCCACTTGCCAATGCTTTAACCATAGCAAGCGACGCGCTGTGACATGTGAAGTAATGGCTCTGGCTGAAAACTTAACAGCATGAAAGGTTGCGTCAGCGGAGAATTCAGCGGTTGCTATAAGTTTTGCAATGCCCTGGTGTGCTCTAATGTTAGAATTTGGGATATGCTCCCGTAATAGCTGGAGCCATCTGAGAGAAGAACGGGTAAAGAAGGAAACGGCCGTAGCCGCCCTGATGGCCCACGCATCAGACTGATGGGCCCTGCGTAGGGCTAGCTCGCTTTTCCTCTGGCTTTAATGCCTCCAGCTCCTCACTGGGAATGGAGGATGAGGACGCTAATCCCACAATGGGTTCATCTACCTCAGGAGTATTTAACAATTTTAAGAAGTCCGGGGCCAAATTAAAGTGTTTCCTGTCATATCCCGTGGGAGCTGGGTACACCACTGCAGATGCCAACTGTTTCTGTACCAGATCCGCAAACGTAAGGAACTGAAATCACATCTGCCTCAACTACCGGTTGGTTGAAAATGAAATCCTCTGGTCCCTCTTCTGATGGAGTTGGAGTGGTAGAAGGGGCCAGCTTGTCCAGGCGCACAGTGTTTTTGGCCTTAAACAAGAGGGATTTGAATAGTTGTGGGTGGAATAACCATGTAAATACAGGTTGATCGGGAACAAGACCCTCATCCTCAGACATCCCCCTTTCTAAGGGGTCTGCTTCTGACATGGCTGGATCACTGTCATGTATTGATCCTGATTCAATCTGTTCCATCTGATCAATGTGTTCCCCCTCTTCTGCCTCCTCCTCCTGTTCCTCCTCCTCCTCCGGCCCCTGGAGAAGCGTATCCCCTTGAAACTGTACCTGGGTATAGTGTTGCTCCGATCTGGGCAATGATCAAACCTGATTGTGAATCATACTCAGCAGGTGCAGGACAATCCCTGGTCAGAACCACCTGTTGCAGGCCAGCTGCGATTCCCTGACGGACAGCCATCTCCATCCAGGTCTTCATCCGCTCCTGCACGTCATCTGGAAGAGTTAGGTCCTGTCGAAGACCAGCCGCAGTTGGTGTGAACGTTGCTTCAGGTGCCCTTCGCATGGTTGGTGATCCAGTTGACTGGACCTGTTGACTCTGGGGAACCAAGCTGAGCCTGGATGAGAGGGAGAGATCTAGGGGAGGAGGAGGGTGGGAAGAGGTAGACGGTCCTGGACTGGGATGGGGGGGAAGGTCCTGTGAGGCTCTGTGTGCCTCCCTTGCACCCTTGTCTATTTGTTTTTCTAATGCTCTGTGGCGCCTGTTGGCATCCTTTTCTGAGGCTTTACAGTGACTTTCTTTCTGTTTAGATTTAGCTTTGACTCTAGAAGTAGAGGACTGAGAGCTACTACCCCCTGCCATTTTGATTGAAAGAAATGCAGTGTGCTAATTATTCAAGGTGATACTGTGGAGGTGGTTGGCATGCCCCCTTCTTTTTTTAATACATATGAGTCGTATCACCGTAATAATATCCTCTGTTATGAAGATATTAATACCGAATATTCAATTATTATCTGTATCTTCTATTATTATTATTATTGTGAATGATAATCACCAATATATATATATATATATATATAAATATGAAATATATGTCCAATTTATTGGAAAACAGTTCAATATACCGGATATCCAAACAGCCAAATGAAGAACGCCTGAAAAGGCCAAGGTAATAAAAAAGGGCCTTCAACAGCTTCCCTGCACAGGCGGACTCGGGCCTGGGTACTCGTTGTTGTGCCGCTGGGTGGATAAGGCTGTGAGGGTTAAGCCAACAATAATGCACAAATATCTCGATCCTAATAAGACAAACGAGGTGTAATAATTCCTTTAGGTTATCTAAAAGAAAAAGCTCTAATCAGGAAGGAAAGTACCTCACACAGCTCGATTTACAGATAGTGCGGCCATGTGGTCTTTAAGACAAAAGCCGAAAACAATGGCTATTACTTTTGGCACGCACGCGCTTCCCAGCAGCAAATTCCCACTGTGTGATAAAATGCTAAACGGCCAGGAAAGAAGGTGGAAAGAATTAAACTTTTACACTTTCCACCCGAAGATGGCGTTCTGAGGGGAAGTACTTGATGCGACTCGCAATGGCAGGGGGTAGAGGGAGAGGTTGTGGGGGGCTTGGATCAAAGCCGAAGCCTCCCGCCGTTTCAGGGCGCGAAATGGTGCTGCCCGAAAATACAAACGATCTCCGACGGCCAGATGGAGAGGGCTAACGTCTGAAGATCGTAGATGATTTTGAGGCTAAAGCCTGAAAAAAAAACCCAACTGTTTTCAAACCTGCTGAATAATTCTCCTGTTTTGGCCAAGGAAGAACAAAAAGCACTGCCTATCCTCAACGAGGCTGAGCCAAAACTGGGGAATGCTGGGGAGGAGTCCCGTGGAGGAGGAAGAGTGTTCCGCAAATTAGCCCAGCCTAGACAAGCAGAGACTGAAGCACCTCCCACTACTGGATGCTCTGAACAGCTCATGGGAGAACAGGGTGACATCAGTTCATTGGGGAAGCAGAGCGAAGCTGGAGATCAATAGCCACCTCTTTCGCAGCGCAGAAATCTTTCCCAAATCAACCGGCTGGTCTCCTCCTTCTCTGCCTATTTGTTCTGTATGGCTGAGGAGGAGGAGACCAGCTGGCTGGTTGGGGAAGAATTTCTGCCTAAAAGAAGCAGCGGGAGACCGAAAAAGAGTCGCCTCCAGCAGCAGCCCCTTTGGCCATCTGGTGTCCTCCACCTCGGCATACAAAACAAACGGGCAGAGAAAGAGGAAACCAGACGGCCGATTCAGGGAGGATTTCTGCACTGCGAAAGAGGAGGCGACTACTGATCTCCAGCTTCGCTCCGCTTCTCCAACAGTCTGGCGCCACCCTGTTCTATGGGCCGGCTGCTGGAGTACAGCCACACCAAAAAAAGTACACAGCAGCTGCAGGCATCTCGCGACAAGCAGGGTGAGAAGACATGTAGTCACCTGCTGGCTGGCCGGGCCAGGTTGAAAGAGGCCCGTCCACCGGGAGGAGGAAGAAAACGTGCTCCGGGAGGGCAGGCTGCACATGCAATATGCATGTGCAGCAGTCCTGGGACATCTGCCCGAGCTGCGTCACAGATGCCATGTGATAGGGAAAGCTAGGAGAGCGACTGCGGCAAGTAAACAACCGAGCGACCAGGCAACTGGGTTGGGTGCGTGACCAGCCAGGGGTTGCCACCGGTTCGGTGACCCATGCCAAATCACCACTACCGGTTCACCCGAACTGGTGCAAACTGTTTGAATACCACCTCTGCTCCTCTCCTTATCCAGAGATTATCGAAAGAACCGGTCTACTCACTATTCAGGCTTTGCCACAGTCACTGACTCCATTGTCCCTGGAGATGTACGTAGCTCACCATGCCTCCAACAGTAGCTGCTGACATTCCAAAAAGTTAAAACCAGAAAATATCACCAGTTGCTTTGTTTTACACACCCTATAAATATGAAATCTGGGTGCTTTACTTGGTAGCAAGCCCAGACTGTCAGCCTTATGAGGTAGACTAGACAGGAATAGCCCTCAGGAGTACTAGCTCTATTTTTATTATAAGGTCACATTAACGGAATCTAGCAAGTCTGAAACTACCCCTACCCCTCCTTTCCCATCTTTATAGTCCAAGAAACTAGGGAGGGCCTCTTTTGAGATGTTTAGAACAGAATAGAATAACAGAGTTGGAAGGGACCTTGGAGGTCTTCTAGTCCAACCTCCTACACCACTTCAGACAAATGGTTATCCAACATCTTTTTAAAGACTTCCAGTGTTGGAGCATTCACAACTTCTGAAGGCAAGCTGTTCCACTGATTAATTGTTCTCACTGTCAGGAAATTTCTCCTAAGTCCTAGGTTGCTTCTCTCCTTGATTAGTTTCCATCCATTGCTTCTTGCCCTGCCCTCAGGTGCTTTGGAGAACAGCTTGACTCCCTGGACTTCTTTGTGGCAGCCCCTGAGAACACTGCTATCATGTCACTCCTAATCCTTCTTTTCATTACACTAGACATACCCAATTCCAGCAACCATTCTTCATATAGCCTCCAGACCCCTAATCATCTTTATTGCTTTTCTCTGCACTCTTTCTAGAGCCTCAACATATTTTTTACATCATGGTGACCAAAACTGAATGCAATATTCCAAGTGTTTGCCACCTCTCTATTCTTTCTGTGGTCTCAGCTCCCTCTTATCTGACTGTTGCCTAGACTGTCACTTTTCCTCCTGCCTCTTAAAGTCATTCCCACATACCAGTACCATTTACAAAAATAGTGGCAGTAGGTGTAGGATAGGGATTGGAAGTGGAGACTGCAAAGTTTCCAATCAGTACAGTAGTCCTCATCTTAAAACAGTTCATTTAGTGACCATTCGAAGTTACAACAGCACTGAAAAAAGTTACTTATGTCAGTTTTTCACACATACAACTATTGCAGCATCCCTCTGGTCATGTGATCAGAATTCAGAAACTTGGCAACAGACTCATACTTACGTTGGTTGCCATATCCCGGTGTTGTGGGATCACTTTTTGCCGCCTTCTGACAAGCAAAGTCAATAGGGAAACTAGATTCACTTAGAACTGTGTGTACTAACTTAATGCCTGGAGTGATTCACTTAACAACTGTAGCAAGAAAAGTCATAAAATGGGTCGAAACACACTTAATCAATGTCTCACTTCGAAACAGAAATTTTGGGCTCGATTATGGTCGTAAATTGAGAACTACTTGTATAGTTTTCTGTTGATTCAATGGATTGTACTTCAATTTATCAGTGGGGAAAGATTTTTAGTATGATGTGTGAATCCTGATTACCTTCCTTTGCCCTGTGCTTGCAGTCATGCTCTTTGAATGTTCTGCCTTGGGTATCAGGGTTCATTGGCATCATCTTTAACATCCTGCTGTGACTTTAAGGGCTGTTGCTACTCCCCCTCCCTTCCATATGATGAAAACTCCCTCCTCTCTCTCTGTCATGCCCCTGTTGGAGACTGACTCTGAGGAAGAGGAGGAACAGCCAACAGGGAGTGGAAGTGTGGCTCCAGAGGTGGTGGAGGAGGCTGGGCAAGGGCAGAAGCCGGCTGATCAATCAGAGGAGGATCCAGGCCCATCCCCTCTCCATCCTAGGGCACACAGGGAGGAGAGGATCAGGGAAAAGCGTGGTCTACTCAGGAGGAGAGGGCCATGATCCTCCTCATGGGCTGCAGCCGTGAGCTCTGCATAGGAGTTTGGAACTGCGTATTCACAGACGCTGGAGTCAAATTAATGCTTTATTTGGATGAGGTTTATCTTTGTTGGCGTTCTTCCCATGGACTCTCCCCGGTTATCTTCCTGGAATGTGTGATTAATTATCTTGGTTTACCTTGGAACTCTCGTCAATGTGGTTTGTTTTTGGTTTCCTTTTGCTTCATTATCTACTTTTGGAATTTAAACTGTGACTAAGACAGTTGAAGACCTGGCTTTTCGAGCAGGCCGGCCTGGGCTGAGAGAGGGTTTTAATGTGTCTCCATTAATTTTAATTTGGGGGTTTTAAGGGGGTGTGGTGGGCTTTTTATTCGGCCAAATATCTAATTTAATCTTTTTTAACTTTTGTATTATTGTTGGGGTTTTAGATTGGCTGTACACCGCCCTGAGTCCCTAGGGAGAAGGGCGGTATAAAAGTTAAATAAATAAATAAATAATAAATAAATAAATAAATAATAAAACAGCGAAGTTAAGTTGAAGGCATTGCAAGACCTTGATTCATGTTTTAGTTTTTGTGTTATTTTTGAGACACTACGGGTCATCACACTCTCCAGCCTCAACTCCTCAAGTTCCAGTGTGTTTATGGGTGCTCCATCAGTGTGATTTCAAGCAACACTTCTTCCACATCTTCCACTGCAAAGGCTGCAGAAGAGAGAGTTGCTTTGTTACCTAACTGCTCAGGGGTGAAATTCAAGCACCTCGCACCACCTCAGGAGAGGTGGTAAGGACAATTTGAATTGGTTGTCCCCGTGCCTGCCCACCTTCTTCCTTTTAGAAACTGAATCCCACCAAGTCACACCCACCAAGCCACACCCACCAAGCCACACCCACAGAGCCAGTAGGGAAATTATTTTGAATTTTATCCCTGTAAAATGCTGCAATGTGGATTGATACTGTGTCTCCTGCTAGACAGCTCTGAAAGCTGCAAATTAATACTTCTCTTACAAGTTGTCCTATTCTGAAAGGTCTCTAAAGAAGCCACCTATGTTGGCCTGGTTTTTCCCTCTCTCTTTCTCTCTCTCCCATCTCCCTTTTACATTACATCCTTTTCTTCTTTTGCTTTTTTGATACATAAGATTAAGATGAAATCTGGCAAAGCTCGGTAGAAGGATGCATAATGTGAATTGGAGCTCCTGTGTACTCACTTACGTTAATATAACAACACTCAACTCTCCTTCACCCTTTAGCCAAGGGGTGTCAAACTCGCGTCGTCACGTCGGTGTCACGTGACATATCGGGACTTCCCCACCTTCGCTAAACCAGGCTGGCCTGGGGCCAGCACGTGATGCATTCGGCCCGCGGGCCGCAAGTTTGACACCCCTGCTTTAGCCTGAATCAAGGGAATTAGAATAAAGGCAGCTGAAAATAGGATTGCTGTTATAGTGAAAAGTTCTGATCTTACAATACAAATTCAAGATATTAGGTAGATGTACTTACCAAACAGGCTGTTCAAACCATTCTTGTGCTTCAGTTTTCTATCTTTTTCCTAACTGCCATTTACTATTCTTAGTTTTCCTTGAGCTGATTAGTTCTTCAAGATTTTTTCCTCCTAATTTTTAAAGAATATGCTTGTATCTCTGCAAACCATGCTAGAAAAAATTTGTTATATTTAGGCTTCATATGTCAGAGTACTGATCATGTGGGGCTGTGCAGATCATCAAAGCAAAAGGGTGGAGGTGCAGTTATCATCTGTTTTCTATTCCTTGAACCAAATGCACTTTTTCCTAGATTTGCATAGCACAACAGCTTTTAAGGATTTGCTGACAAACTGCTACGTGAGCACTCCTGAGCATTTTAAAGTAGCATTTTGCTTTTTAAATCTGAAGCACTGCAAAGATGCTAGAAAATCTAGGATTCAGCCATCCAGGTTCAAATTTCTATCCCTTGGCCTTGTGTACAGATTGAGAGACATCTGTTTCTCATTAGGAGAAATGTTTAGCACTTGGACTGTGTTACTGCAACAGGGCAATATGGTCTCAGATTCTGGACATTTGATCTTGTTAGTTCTTGCTCCCACACCACCAGCTCCTCTGTTTTCTTCTCCCCATCCTCTTTGATGTGCCAGAAATGCCCCTCCCTCTTCCCCTCTCTATGGGGCAGTGGAAGGGCCTGTTTCCTTCCTTATGTCTGTTTGTGTTATCATTTAGGCCTGAGAAGGCCTCTTCTCCTTTCCCCTTTCACCCAAAGGACTCAGGATGGGAGGAGGAATGTCCATTCCCTTCTGATGAAGTCGTCAGATAACAGGAGGTGAAGATGAACTCTTCCGTCCTTGCTAAGTCTTGGCTGATCTTCCCAGTCCAGTCCAGTCCCTGGTATGGGCTTTGGAACAGGTTGTGATCAGTCCAATGAAACATGGGAGCCATAGTAATCTAAGACAGGTACATCAAAGAGACATTTCTCCAGGTTAGGATGATGCAAGGGGTGTTGATATAGCACTGTACCACCTTGAACCCTGTTCAGGATGGATATTGGATTCTTTAGATTAGATCAGAGTGTCATCTAAGTAATCTATCAAATACTTGTCAAATAAGTTATGAAAAATTTATAAAGCACATGAAGACCAACAGTGCATTAGTGAATCCATAATTCTTTATTGTGTATTCAGTTCTTCCATAACATTCAAAAGCTGTTAAATATTCATGTCCCTGCTATTCAAAGATAATGAACAATTATTTTAGGCAGAGTATTAATTCTCAGATATGGGATTGTTTTGAAAAAAACTGTGTTCTGGGAACTATATTTATAATTAGTAGAAAATTGATGGGTGATCAGCATCCAGTTCTCCTTCACAAACACATCAAGAAAATCTGAATATTTGTCTAGTAAAATGGCGAGACGTGCCTGCTGTAATGTGATGTAATGAGTGGGAGAGAAAGTTTGAGGGGCCCCAGTGGTAATATTTAATTGCCTAGAGATTGAAATAAATGCCATTTTGGACACAATAAATAAGTGGGTTCAGCATCTAAAAGTAAACTTCATCCTAATATATTGAAAAGTGTAATGGAGCAGCCAATATAATTGCAAGATTTTTTAATGGTCATAGATGTTGAGTAGCAGTGGTTTTGTGCATTTAGAGATGGGGCCAGAATGTATGTTAATTATCAGTGGTTTCAACCTTCTTAGAATATTTGGCAAGCTGAGTGGATAAGGTATGTTAACAAGTGATACCTGAAATCCACAAGGCATGTAGTGCCAGGCTAATGTGAGTTTGAATAAAAGAAGGAAGAACAAAATGTCATCATGAATAAACTGAGCTGCATTTAATTTCTGGATGTTCCCACCTTTGATCCTTCTCACTCTGGGACAGACTTGTATGAATGGCTGTAATTGCTGTACTGTCGTTTTAGCTGGATCTTGAGCTGGGGGATGTGTTGGCCTGCCTGCTTCATTGCCTGAATTAGGTTTACTGTCTGGATTAAGTGACTGGTTCTGATTGGTCATTATGTGGTTCTGATGCCACTTAGTTCATCCACAGCTAATAGAGTTGCAAGAGGGTCAGAAGCTGTGGCCTGGATTTAAGAAGCTTGGAGTAATTTCTCGTATTCTAAACATGGAAGTAAGAGTAGCTAGTTTTGCTGTCAGACTTCTCCCAGGCCAATAGTTTACAGCCAACGATTCAGAAATATCACTCTGATAAGGTACTTTTTATAAAGATTGTAGAAAAACACCCGATAATTCAAGCCCTGTGGTATAGCAATCCTCAACAGTTATATCTGGATAGAGCAGTATAAGGCCTTATTTTTTATCAGCTGTTGTCCTGCAATATCCATTTTTGAGCACTATGATGGGAGGACAGTATTACTCAAAGTAGTTGTGTTAAGCTTAAAAGGGAGGGACTTGCAGACAAGATTGACCTAGTGCTAGTCAGTGGTTAAATCTTGATTTAGACATCTGTTTCACTGCACATCATGGAACATATGCAATCTGTTGTTAGGACACAATTGCATAGCTGTTGTATTTATGCTTTGCTGGCAAGTCTCTCCTCTAGTTACTCCATTATGTTGTTTGAATGGGTTTGCTTTGCTCTTGTCTCCCAACAGGAAGTTGGATCAACCAATCAGCATTCAAGATACTCACCTCCATACAAATGTGTAGTTGAGATGTGTACACTCACCCATCTGCAACCATCTGCAGCCTACATTTAGCCATCCACCCATTCACAGCATAGATATGCATCGATGCCTATGAACAGTTGTGGACAAATCTGAATCAAGCTTTAGGCACCAAGCTAGAAACGAGGAAACCGTGAGTTCTATTCTCACCTTAGACATGAAGCCAGCAGGGTGACCTTGGGCAGGTCACTCTCTCTCAACCCACAACATCCGGCTCAGGTGATAAGATGGTTGGTCACTTCCTGTTCTATCCTGGTCCACTAGCGCGCGCACACATACACACAGAATAAAGAGTTAGATGTGTTAGAAGATATTCCAATTCCTGTTGTAACCAGTGGAACAATATTTGGTTGATCCGGAATAAAAAACGCAAACTCTACATTTGTGGGGAAACACTAAGAAAAAGAAGAAGACATATGTTCAAAGTTATTTTTCTTAAAAAAGAGAACTCAGTGATAATCCTATCTTATTCAAAAGAGACTCCTAGGCTTAGCAAAAAACAGCCCGTTATAGTTTAATATTAATCAATTGTCCATCCACTAAGACTTTCCTAGAGCATTTTTCACACAGAAAATCTCTGAGCTTGAATATTCCTAGGCTAAAATCCCTCAACCTTCTATTTAGCATTTCTCATATAACTGATAATTGAGGCATAATGAATTAAATATGATTTTTTTTCTTACATTTGCTTATGCATCCCAAAAGATTTATGTTTAAATGTCAAAAAATTACATGTCTACAAAAGAAGACTCTGACTTGAGGGATGAAAAACCATTTTTGAGGCAAAAGGTCCAGACTCTCAGATTACTATGACAGCAACTCTTCAACCTTTCTGGTTCTGTGGACTGGCAGTGTAGGTAGCGGGTGGCAGCGACAGGAGGGAGGGGATGGTTTTGGCACTAATCCCATACAAATATGCAAATGGGCCTTCTCATTTTCATCTGCCACTTGCGCAGCCTGGCTGCCAATCACTGCGGAGAGTAGCGGTCCGCGGATGGAGAGGTTGGGGACTTTTGCTCTATGCATCTCCAGATAAGAGCGATAAAGACCCTTATCTGAAAATCTGGGAAGGCAGGGCTTGATCAGTGGGGAAACTAATCTTGAGTTAGATGATCAATTAATCTGACTCAGTATATGCCATGTTCCTCTGCTCCATCTGTAGTGTTTTTCTGAGTCACTGTTTTAGTTGTGTCTTCTGATTGGAAGGAGACGAATACTAAGCAGTGACTCATGCAGATATGCAACAGGCAGCCTGTACTGGGGCTAATAATTTTATTACATCTATATGGAGTTTGGATGCAGTCTTGTATCTACAGATTGCTGGGATGTAGCAAAGATGAAGATTTGCAAAGTCTGCCTGGAGAAAGACCAAGAGCTACGCAGAAGGTCTGTGCTGTCTGAGTTGTAGATGGGCATCGGAATGAGATAATGGTAGAATGTTGCAGAGTTGTTGCAGAGTTTGGGCAATTGGTTCTGAACCATTTAAGGATACATGTTCGATCCCAGAATGTGACACAACAAAGTGTCAGTGGGGAAATCTGTTCTATCTCTGTCTTGACAGCCTATTAGCTTTGGATTCCAAAGCTGTTATACCACTAATGGTATATATAGTTAGTCCTCAACTAACAAGCAGTTGTTTAATGACCATTCAAAATTACAAAAAGGAAAAATTATTTACGACCCATTCTTGACGTTATCACTGCGGCACCCTCCCCCT
This sequence comes from Bungarus multicinctus, assembly GCA_023653725.1. NCBI lineage: Eukaryota > Metazoa > Chordata > Lepidosauria > Squamata > Elapidae > Bungarus > Bungarus multicinctus. The sequence continues at coordinate 161,079,846 of CM042834.1, forward strand.
AGTCATGTGATTATATTTTGGGTGCTTGGCAACTTGCTTGCACTTACGACTGGTTATCAAACGCCCTGTGATCCCATGATCGCCATTTGCCATCTTTTAGCTTCCCCAGAAAGTCAGTGTGGAAGCCAGCAGGGAAGGTTACAAACTGTGCTGCCTGTAAAAGGATTTCCCTCCCCTCTGCTCCCTGCTGGGAGAGGGTAATTCCTACGTGGAGGGGCATTGGAGAAGCCGATCTTCGGGATTCAAGGGAACTCCCACACTGGGGTGATGAAAATAAATTTCCATCCTGAAGAACCAAGCTTCTTTCCAGTCTTTCTGTCTTTCAGAAACATTGTATTCCGTAGCTTTCCAGCCAGAAGGCAAGCAAACACAATATTTCTGAACAGTAGTTAGTTTATTTGGTTAAAGTTGGTTTGTTTGATCAAGGTTAAAATATGTGTTGGTATCTCTTAATGGATTTATGCTGGTCAGGACTGAACAACAAACTTTTTTGTTCATAGATAAGAGATGAGATGTAGAAAGTAGAGATCATTTGTTGGTATTTCAAGAAAAGGAAATAAATTATTAAAATTGTTTATACTTGTAATAAAGGAGAAAAAAAATCTCTACGTATTTTTTTCTTTGCTATGTTTTCTTCTCTCCATTTTTCTTCCTTTTTCCTGCACTTTTTTCTGTTTATTTGTTTTTGTGTTATATTCGTTTTTATTGTTATGATTTATCTTTTAAAATATAATTTACAAAAATTAATATAAAAGTATCTGAAGCTTAAACATTGTTCTAGGCAAGAGATTCATTTTTATCACAGAAATTTTTCCCAACAGTGACCACTGCAACTTCTCCCATAGTAACATCTCTTTCTTTAAACTTAATTTCATATCCTAACACAATTATTTTGAAAACAGAATTCATATTTATTGTGATGTTTCCCAGATATTTTACATGTTACTCAATCTTAAAATCTGTTTTCTTTATCAATGCTATTTGAGCCTCACTTGGAGCACAAGTGGAGCACTTGTGGGCAATCTCCCTGTCTGAAAATAATTTTGAAGGGTCTATTCACCAGCTCTTTATTCCATAATGATTGTTGGCTCCACTTTTAATGGCACTATGTTCATTTTGCCATTTTTTCACTAGAATGATGCTTTTATTTTAGATAATACTGGATATCTGTTATCAGATGTAATACGAGTGAAATATAATTTGTTACAAGATAGCTTGAAAAGAGGAGGATGGGATTTATCTATTTGAAACTGTATTTTGCAGTGTGTTGATTGGTTTCGATAAAACAGTGTGTGTTGCTGAGAAATATAGAAGACTTTTAGAATGATGTTACTTGGTACTTTATATATAAAACCTCAGCAAGATTACTGTATGTGCAAAGATGGAAAGATTTGGCAATACGACAAGGGAGGAATGGTTGATGGAAATGCTAGAAGTAGCTGATATGGCCAATTCACCTGTTTGTTTAGAGAAGAGACTATATCTATGTTTATTGCTGATTGGATCTCCTTATGAACTTTTTGTGTAAAACAGAAAAAAATGCACTTACAATCTACAGCTTTGATAATTAGATAGGCTAGATCATAAAAGAAGAAAATAACAAAACCTTAGGAAAAGATAAATCTACAAATGTAGTTATAACTGCTATAAAGAAAATTGAAAACCACTTCTTTATATATTTTTTCTTTCTTTTCTATTTTTCTTCAACCTTTTTTCCTATTTGCACTTTGACTTTCTCTTTTGTTTCTTCCTTTTCCCCTTCTTTCTCTACTTTTAATTTGCATTAATGTTTACTCTTGTTTTTACAACTTTCAATAAAATTATATTTAAAAAAGAACTAAGACAAAAATACTGTTTTAGAGTTATATGCAACAACCTAACTATAACTAGGTTGCCATGATAATTTGTTTAATTGTGACTTTAGAATAGAATAGAATAGAATACTTTATTGGCCAAGTGTGATTGGACACACAAGGAATTTGTTTTGGTATAAATACTCTTCAGTATACATAAAGAAGGAACATTCGTTAAGAATCAAGAATCATAATGTACAACACTTAATGATAGTCATAGGGTACAATCAACATCAAATCATACTAGGAAACAGAGGATACAAGCAACAAAGTTACAGTCACAAGTGGGAGGGGATGGGTGATAAGGAGTGATGAGAAGATTAACAGTAATGGTAGTGTACACTTTGTAAATAGTTGAACAGTGTTGAGGGAATTATTTGTTTAGCAGAGTGATGGCTTTCGGGAAAAAACTGTTCTTGTGTCTAGTTGTTCTGGTGTGCAGTGCTCTATAGCGTCGCTTTGAGGGAAGGAGTTGAAACAGTTTATATCCAGGATGTGAGGGGTCTGTAAATATTTTCACAGCCCTCTTTTTTGACTCGTGCAGTAAACAGGTCCTCGATTGAAGGGAGGAGGGTGGTAATTGTTTTTTCTGCAGTCCTAATTATCCTCTGAAGTCTGTGTCTGTCCTGTTGGATTGCAGAACCAAACCAGACAGTTATAGAGGTGCAGATGATAGATTCAATAATTCCTCTGTAGAACTGGATCAGCAGCTCCTTTGAGTTTTCTGAGTTGGCGCAGAAAGAACGTTCTTTGTTGTGCTTTTTTGATGACATTTTTTATGTTAGGTGTCCATTTTAGGTCATGTGATATAGTAGAACCTAGAAATTTGAAGGTCTCTACTGTTGATACTGTGTTGTCTAGTATTGTAAGAGGTGGTAGTATGGGAGGGTTTCTTCTAAAGTCTACCACCATTTCTACGGTTTTGAGTGTGTTCAGTTCCAGATTGTTCCGGTTACACCACGAGGCAAGTTGTATAACCTCCTGTCTGTATGCAGATTCATCGTTGTCTCGAATGAGACCAATGACTGTTATGTCATCAGCAAACTTCAGTATTTTAACAGATGGATCATTTGAGATGCAGTCATTGGTATATAGGGAGAAGAGAAGTGGAGATAGCACACAGCCTTGGGGGGCCCCTGTGCTGATTGTACAGATATCGGATGTGATTTCGCCTAGCTTCACCTGCTGCTTCCTGTCTGTTAGGAAGCTTATGATCCACTTACAAGTGTGTTCAGGTACTGCTAGTTGGTTTAGTTTACTTAGAAGAGTGTCTGGAATGATGGTATTGAATGCTGAACTGAAGTCTACAAAGAGGACCCTTGCATAGGTATTTGGAGATTCAAGGTGTTGTAGGATGTAATGCAGAGCCATGTTAACAGAATCATCTGTCAATCTATTTGCTCGGTATGCAAACTGCATGGGATCTAACAGCTGATCCGTGATGGTTTTCAGGTGGGACAGCACAAGCCTTTCAAAGATTTTCATAACTACAGATGTTAAAGCAACTGGTCTGTAGTCATTCAGTTCCTTGATGGAGGGCTTCTTTGGCACTGGGATGATGGTAGAACGTTTGAAGCAGGAAGGAAGATAGCACAACTCTAGTGATCTATTGAAGATTCGGGTGAAGATGGGGGCAAATTGCTCAGCACAGATTTTTAAGCAAGAAGGAGTTATCTTGTCTGGCCCTGGTGCTTTTCCTGGCTTTTGTCTGTGTAATAGATCTTGCACTTCTTTTTCTGTGATCACCAGAGGTTGTGAGCCCAATGGATTGGGGCCAGTTGTAGGAGGATTGTCTATTGTTGGTGTGTTTGAGATGTGTGTTGTGGAGATAGATGGCTGTAGTTTCTTTTCAAACCTGCAGTAGAACACATTCAGGTCATCTGCTAGTTGTTGATTTCCTTCTGCTTGGGAAAGAGGTTTGCTGAAGCCAGTGATGTTTTTAAGAGTTTTCCACATGTTTGCGGGTTCATTTGTTGAGAATTGGTTCTTTAACTTTTCAGAGTAGCTTCTTTTTGCTGCTCTGATCTCTCTTGTTAATATGTTTCTGGCCTGGTTGTATAGCATTCTGTCACCTTTTCTGTAAGCTTCCTCTTTGGAACAACGTAGCTGCTTAAGTTTAGCTGTGAACCAAGGTTTATTGTTGCTATATATTTTCAGGTTTCTTGTTGGTACACATAAGTCTTCGCAGAAGCTAACATATGATGTTATAGTATCTGTGAGCTCATCTAGGTCTGCAGAGGCATCTTCAAAAACATTCCAATCAGTGCAATCAAGGCAGGCCTGGAGTTTCAGCTTTGCCTCATCCGACCAAGTCCTCACTGATTTAATTGTTGGTTTAATGGTTTTAAATCTTTGTAGGCAGGAACAAGGCGAATCATGCAGTGGTCAGAGTGTCCCACAGCTGCTCGTGGTAAAGACCTATAAGCATCTTTTACTGTTGTGTAGCAATGATCTAAAGTATTTTTGCCTCTGGTGGGACAATTTACATGCTAGAAATATTTTGGGAGCTCTTTCTTAAATTTGCTTGATTGAAATCTCCTAAAATGATGGGAAAGGAACCTGGGTGTTTGGCTTCAGCCTCCATAATTTTATCAGCAAGAGTTTGTAATGCCTTGTTTACACAGGCTGGTGTAAATACACAAATACACAGCTATTAGGAGAAATGAGGAGAACTCACATGGAGAGTAAAATGGCTTGCAGTTGATGTGTAAAGACTCTTAAGTTTTCATCACAAAACTTATATATTATAGTTATATCCTGAGACCAACTGTTGTTGATATATAAACATAATCCTCCACCCTTTGTTTTACCCGATGTCTCTTCAATTCTGTCTGATCTAAATGTCTGAAATCCTGGGATGTATATGATGTTATCCCCATGAATTTGTGGATTAAGCCAGGTTTCAGTAAAACAAAGAACAGCTGAATTATAAAAATCATAATTACATCTATTTAAGAGATGAATTTCATCCATCTTGTTAGCCAGTGAGCGTAAATTAGTCAGAAAGATTGAAGGGAGAGGAGTTTCCCCCCCCCTCTTCCTTAGCTCTACATCTCCACCCCAAACCACCCCAACGATGCTGTGGAGGTCATGGCCCGTTGCCTGGAGGCTGTGCGGAACTGGATGGGCGGGAACAGGCTTACTCAACCCTTTCAAGACTGAGTGGCTGTGGTTTCCGGTGGCCCGATATAGTCAGCTGACTCCGTCGCTGGCTATTGGGGATGAGATCTTGACCCCCATAGAAAGGGCTCGCAATCTTGGTGTCCTCCTGGATGTACGGCTGTCTTTGGAAGATCACATCACAGCCGTCTCCAGGGGGCTTTTATCAGGTTCGCCTGATACGCCAGATGCGGCCCTTTCTTGATCGGGACGCCTTATGCATGGTCACCCATGCCCTGGTCACCTCCTGCCTGGACTACTGTAATGCCCTCTACATGGGGCTCCCTGCGGGGAGCACCCGGAGGCTCCAACTGGTATAAAATGTGGCCGCGCGGGTGGTTATGGGGGCGTCGAAATACTCCCATGTGACGCCTCTCCTGTGCGAGCTGCATTGGTTGCCGGTGGCCTTCCGGGTTCGCTTTAAAGTATTGGTTTTGGCCTTTAAAGCGCTCCATGGCATCGGACCAGGATACTTACAAGACTGCATTCTGCCAGTAGTCTCCCACCGATTGGTGCGCTCCCACAGAGAGGGTCTCCTTCGGATCCCGACGGCATCTATGTGCCGCCTGGTGACCCCAAGGAATAGGGCCTTCTCTGTGGGGGCACCCGCCCTTTGGAATGGGATGCCCCCCGGCCTACGAACAACCATTGACCTGAGGACATTCAGATGTGACCTGAAAACCTGGCTCTTTGAGCAGGCCGGCCTGAGCTGACTTCAAATGGGATTTTAAATAAGGGGTTTTAAGGGGTTTTAGATTTGATTGGTTGGGGTATGAAAGTTTTAGCTTATTTTAATCGGGGGTTTTAAATTTTTAATTGGCAGCCCATAATTTAATTCTTTTTTAATTGTATTTATATCTGTAATTTATATATATTTTAGTTGGCTGTTCACCGCTCTGAGTCCTTCGGGAGAAGGGCGGTATATAAAATTATTTAATAAATAAATAAATAGTCTGTTTAAAATTCCAGCTCGTTTACCTCGTCTCCCCTTCCAGTGTGATGGCTTCCTTGCTTTCTTTGTTGTAATCCATAGCATGGGGGAATTGCTTAGAATCTCCTCCGCGTTTGCAAAGACAGGTGGGGGTGGGGAATCAGAAAGCTGCTCCTTAAGGAAACATTGCCTAATTCTTAGCAGATGGTCTCGTGAGTATGAAATCTGTAGTGAATTGCAGATAATAAGGAATAAAAAAACCATTAGAGAGCATTTCACCGAGGCAGCCGTCCTCGGCGCCATCTTGGTTTGAAAAAAGACTTATTAAAAAAGCAACAGTTGAATATAAACTAAGCCACTGCAAATTATTAAACCATGGCTTGCACAAATTCAGCCAAGGCAGTATTTTGTAACATTTTAAACCAGGATATAATTTTTAATTTTTAAGCCCCCCCAAAAGGTCATACTGGAAGTACCTGTGCATTCAAATAAAGTCCTTCCTAGTGATTGCAAAAATATGAATAATGGTTGAGAAATTGTGAAGTACGCCAGTTCAGCACAGTAATGTAATATTGTGTCCATAAAATAGTTTATGACAATTTTATGTTAGTACAGTTTAATCACCAAGGTAAGAAAGAGATTGAAACTCAGCACCTATATAAAATGGAGTGTTTTTGTGGCTTTTCCTTGTCTTTCTATGCTGTAGAAAAAACATTTTTTGTCCTCTTGCCGCCACTTCATTCCCATCATCACTGAAGTATTTCAGTCTTCTCCAGACATTGGCGATAGTTTTTCTGTGATGGTTTCCTCATAATGTTCCTATTCTATCACACTTCTGTAAGTCCTCTCTCATCATTTCTGCTCTGCCTTGAAATTTATACATTCAGGAACTCAGTTACTAAAGCTGTATTCTTAGGCATATTTATACATTGCAAACTTGATGCATAACCCTACTTAGCAGGCAGACTTAAAGTTTATGGAATATGGCTTTTTGGGTGTTTTTCTTTGCTTAGATTTATTTCTTTGCTAAACCTCAAGATTCAACAACCAGAATCTATGCAAAACACATACACTTAAAGTTATGCTAGCATTTGCCTACACTTGTACATAATACATTAGGAATATGTAACAAGGTGCAGTAATCTGCACCCCTCACCTCTCTCCTTCAAATGTTCTTTTTCTAATGAAACCTTTGAACATTCAGTCCAAAGAGCTACAAATGCAAGCACTTTTGACTTGATATATTTATAAGGTCCTGTGATTAACCATCTATTGTTACCTATGCAGACAAGTTGTCTTTGGGACTTAACTGTATCTTCCAACCTCTACTAAGAGATGCGTGAGTCCATAGATCACGGTCCTCTGTAATTACACCATATCAGTGGAAAACAGATTTCTGGGTAGTTTGCCTTAGCTCTTTGGAGCTTTCTGGTAATTTTGATGCTGGGACAAGGAGCTAAATGTTGAAAGACAAGTTGAGTTGCACCTAACAAGCCAACCCCAGGAAGAGTTTGCCAACGCAAATCCCTCCCTCCACTTCTCCATTCAACACCCACAGATAAAACTTTGAAGTATGCTTGTTCCACGTGTGAAAAAATTCAAGCAAAGCAGCTGTGAAAAGCTTTGTGAAAAGCTCTGTGTGGGATTTACAATGCCTGCAGAGGTGGAGAAAAGCATGTAGGAGCAAGAGATAATCCGGTGCTGCTTGAAGCAGAAAATTATGGTTGAACAGCATATAATGGGAACCTCATTTTTGAGATCTGAGCCTCTCATACAAAAGCAGTCATGAATGCTTAAAAGGCATGGCTTCATGCGTTTGAAATGTTACGTGAAAAGATGCCTGGTGAAGAATTTATACATTTCAGAGCATTTTTACAGAGGGATGTGAAGAATACCATTTTCAGGAGTCTGAGAAGCTTTGCATTTTTTGTTATATCCTTTGTAATCATTGGGAAGGATATGTTTTGCTTCTGGCCCAGGATTGATGTAGTAAGTAAATGGGGTAGGATCATGGCATCCAGTTTCATTTTGTTTTAAACATCCAGTTGAGCTACTCTATTAAGACAAATATAGTATACTATTTTAAGTTGGGCTGATCCAGCAGGACTGCTACTTAATTCTAGACACTTTGCAGCCCTTAAATTGTGTTGTCTGCTGTTTGTGCAGCTCTACTTTGTTTCCAGATACTTCTCTGATTTGGTCTAAACTGGCCTTTCCATTACTATTCTAACCATATTTCTTCCACATCTTTGTGCTTATGGTTGTAGATATTGTATCCGGTGGTGGGATTCAATTTTTTTACTACTGGTTCTGTGGGTATGGCTTGGTGGGCATGGCAGGGGAAGGATATTATAAAATCTCATCAGAGGTGGTATTTGCTGGTTCTCCGGACTACTCAAAATTTCCGCTACTGGTTCTCCAGAACTGGTCAGAACCTGTTGAATACCACCTCTGATTGTATCTAACCGTTTGGTAAAGCATGTTTATTTGTATTTCCTTGGAACATTGCACCTGTCTGCTGCTTCCTTCTTGAGTAACTGGCCTTATAACATAATTGGACACATTTAACTGCTTTTCCTTTTTATACCTATCCCTTTTTCATGATGAATATTGTTATTTCTTTGTTTTTTGAATGTTCACTTTTTATTTATAACAGTAAAATGAATAATAGAAAACAATAAAACAGATTTATGCCATCCTTGTCTAAATATTAATGCTCACAATTCACAAAGGAAATAAACAGGAGAAATTTGATTTCTTATTATAGAATGGCAAATGCAATTTAATTAGTATAACAGAAAATCAGTGGGATGATTCCTACCATTACAATACAGACATTAAGGAATACAATTTGTTCAAAAGGAACAGAAGCAATAAAAAGCAAAGATTCACTGTACTGCATGTTAAAAATATCTACATCTGTTCAGAATTTCAAGTGAATGAACTCCAAGTAAATGAAAATGGTGATACGATAGAGACGATCTGAATTAAAATAAGTGGAGGAATAAATAAAAGCAGGACAGTTGTTGCCTGCCCAACAAATGAAGATATGTAGACAATGTTTTTAAGAAGCAAACTGCAGGTGTTTCAAAGTGGCAGTGAGGAATTAGATTATCCTGACATACATTGGGAGATCCATTTTACAAGCACGTCTCTTTTGGGAAATTCCCAACTTGAGCATTGCTGACTACTTTGTCCTCCAGAGCAGTGGTCACCACCAGTGGGCCGGGAACCACTGGTGGTCTGCGAGAAAGTTTTGGTGGTCCGTAGAGAAATGTCACCCCCAAAGCACCCCCCCAAAGCAATTAATCCAGGCTGTGCGGGAACACAAGGCTGCATCACCCACATGCCCTCGGAAAACAAGGCTTGCATCACTTGCATTGTGAACAACACATGGTAATGAGGGGAGGGGAGAAAGGGTGGAGGAGGAGAACTTGCCCCACTTGCCCCACACGCCTGGCCTGGCCACTGGGCTGCTTCTTTCTTCTTCTGCTTTTGGCTACATGCAAGGAAAGCAGCAAAAGTCTTTCTTTCTCTCCCCCAAACTCCGCCAGAAATGAATTTTTGGGACCCTGCAAGGCATCCTGCTCCAAGAGGCTACGCCGGCGCAACAAGTCTCACAAAGACTCGTTTCTGGAAGAATTTGGGGGAGAAAAAAAAAGACTTCTGCTTCTGCTGCTTTCCTTGCATGAAGCCAAAAGTCTCTTCCCCCTCCCCCAAGAACAGAGCTGAAGATGGTATCCTGTGATCCCAAAATAAAGAATGATCGATCGGTAGGAAAACGGGGTGGGGAATTTTCCTGCAGACTTTTTTGGGGATTTTCCAGGGTCTCTGGTCTGCAGGATTTAAAATTATGAGTTTGGTGGTCCCTGAGGTCCAAAAGGTTGGCGACCCCTGCTCCAGAGAATAGGGATTACATAAAGCAGACTTTTTATTCTTCTTCCAAAAGATGACATGAGGAAGTACGCAATTTAAGTGTTCCTCCTTTTGTTACTTTCCCACCCAGTAAGAAAATTAAGGAAACAGGACTACAGGAGAGGATGTCAAGGCAGATTCCTAGAAAACTCATTTCAGTCTTTAAGGACTCTTGATTGGTGGAGCAGAGAAATCTGATATTTAGGAGCCAAGTTGCCCCACATATAAAATAGTAAGAAACATAAAAATCAAAAAGACTAAGTGGGGTGGAGATTCCTAACAAAGGTATCCCGTGTGGTATTGTGGGGTGAGAGAAATAAATTTTGTGGATAAAGAGTCTGGTGCTTTTCTACAAGGTTATAATGTGATTATTCTCCGAGAGCCTGGCTTTGCTAAAGGAAAGTAGCCCACTTTTGGCAGAAATGTTGACTTTACATAAACATGCCGTTGAAATGGGATGAGTGAAAGCAGAGTTGATGGACTTAATAGCACTATATAAGGATATGATTATGACTGAAGTAGATCAGCCTATTATGATAGTGTGGGGTTGAAGATAAGTAATAAAGCGAGTAGTGCATTTATATTAATATATACTTGCTTCCCTGGATATTAAAGATGCTGAACTGGTTAGTTGGAACGCTGACGGCCCGGATTCAAAACCCAAGTGCCACGCAACAGGGTGAGTTCCTGTTCTTGTCCCAGCTAGCAGTGCAAAAGAATGCAAATGTGAGTAGATAAACAGGTATCACTTTGGAGCAAAGGTAACAGCATTCTATGCGCCTTTGGCATATAGCCATGCTGGCCACGTGACCACAGAAAATGTCTTCGGACAATGCTGGCTCCCTCGACCAAGAAACAGAGCTAAGCACCGCACTCTAGAACAAACACAACTGGACAGGGAAATCTTTACCTTTTTATAGCTAGAATGCAGAGGTGGCATTCAGAAATTTCTGATGAGTTCTGGAGAACCAATAGCAAAATTTTGAGTAGTTTGGAGAACTATCCCACCTCGGACTGGAGATTTTACAGTATCCTTCCCCTGCCACGCCCACCAAGCCACACCCACAGAACTGGTAGTAAATAAAATTTGAATACACCACTGCTAGCATGCGTGTATAGCTTCATGGGGGGAGGCATAATAAAGAGGATATTTTCCTATTTGGACATGACTCGCAAATCATGATTCTAAATAGGGGTGGGGCAGTCTGCTATACAGGTAGGCTTTGTCTTATGACAGATTGCTTAACAACTGTTCGAATTTATGATCAATCCTAAAAAGGAGGATTACAACCTGAAGTCAAATTTATGGAACCTACTTCCAGTTTTTTGGCAAAGCTACACTCATAATGACCCATTAACTCATTTAACAATTGCTACAAAAAAAGTCATAAAGTTGGGTCAGTCATGTGACCAACCCATTTTACAACCATCATGATTTTACAATCATAATTTTAGATTTGGGTATTTTAATTTTTATATTAAATTTTAGGGTTTTAGGGAGGGGTTTTAATTGTTTTCAGCCAGGGCCTTTAGTTTAATTTAGTTTTAACTTTTATATATTTATTGTTTTAATTGTATGGCTGTGCACCGCTCCGAGTCCTTCGGGAGAGAAGCGGTATATAAATATTATTATTATTATTATTATTATTATTATTATTATTATTATTATTATTAGCAGATTCTGTTATGGTTATATCTGGAGGATCACCTGTATGTACAGTATACAGATTTAGGCTGTGTAGAGAAACCAACAGGAACAATCAATCTTGTTTTCACCTTCCCTTTATCAAACAGAGAAGCATGTATACTGGATTATATATTTACATTCTTTAGCCTGATGCCAATAAGTCAGCATATTAATGTAACAGAGCAATTAGTTTTAGTTCTCTATTTCAGTGTATTATTCCTGGAACCTAAAGGGTCATAGGGAACCACATCTGGAAGAATTCCAGAGTGGGACAAAGATATTTGGAATGATCTGAGAAGGTAGCACAGGCAGAGCAAAAAACAGTCAGCTCATATATGCAAACCTGGAACAACATTGTTATTGTTTACCAGAACCTACGACAAAGTGATCCTGAAACCCCAGTGTGTAAAGTGGTTTGGGGATATGCCAAGAGACAGACTGCCAGAACTTTAAGAGCAAAAGTAGCCAATTTTGAACAGAAAACGCTGGCCACAATGGTCAAAATGTGCACTATAACAATTCAGTAAGGAAGAAAATGCTAAAACTCACTCTCTCCTTGTGAGAGAAGTTGGCGTTGAGCTAGATGAATTGCAATGAGAACAAATTCCGGGATCTAATGGAATGAGAGTACAAATTGAAGCACAGATTGTGCCCATTACTTTGCTGACCCACTTCTGATATATTTTTGTAGATCATGTGGAAACTGGCCAAAAACAAGAGGAAAGTGGAGACTTATTGATATCTATGTCAGCTGGCTGCCTAGCGGAGGTACAGTTAGGAGCCAAGGCCCTAAAGTAGATAGGCTGTTTCCAGAAATACTTCACCTTTCTTAGTGTGGCGTACTCCGTGATTAGCGGTTGAATTTAATTATATCAGTTCCACAGGGTGGATTCCTCAGCTCATGGGTGGCTGATTGTGTGTTGATTTCTGTACATAAAAAGGGATAAATAGAAACCAAGCTGATCAATGGCCTATTATTTAATTAAGACGGGTTGCAAATGTGTGCAAGATATCTCCTTGTAGCATTTTTGGACGGGAAAGGGGTTAATTAGGCAGCGCGTCTTAAATGAGCTGGATTTAGAAAGGTTTGGATCAGTGCTTTCTATTGCCAGATTTTATTTGGAATTTATCTGAAAAGAAAACCCAGCAGCTTATAGCTGGTGGCATGTGTTACATTTCTCTTGGTGAACAGAGATACATTATACTGAAAGATAACTTTTAGAACAAGGTTTATTGTTCTGATATACAATCTTTACAATGGTGCATTTATGCAAGTGAAGCTGCCAACAGAAAAATAATTTTCTGGTGCCTATTTTTGTTTACTGCTATATAAATGTTATAGCTATAGACCTTTCCTTCAAATCTTTTCAGATTTCTGTTCCTTTATATTAAGAAAATGCGACATTTAATTACAATTATTAGCCTACACAAACCCTTTAAAAGATTGAGCAAATTCTGTAGATCCCAGTCGGTTGAAACCCACTATTCTAAAACCAAGATACAAGTAGTCCTCAACTTATAACCAGAACTGGACCTGGAACTTCTGTCGTTAAATGATACAGCATTAGGTGAGTCGTGCCTGAGTTAGCCACCGTTAAAGTGAATCACTGCAGTCATTAAGCAAATCTGACTTCTCCCATTGATTTTGCTTTGGCTGGGAAGTCCGTAAATGATGCTCCCATGACACCAGGGTATTGCACCTGTCGTAAGTACATGCCAGTTGTGAAGCACCTGGATCATGGTTATGTGACCCTGGAGATGCTGTGAAGATTGTAAGAGCCAAAATGGTTGCAAGTCGCTTTTTTCAGCACCGTTGTAAGTTTGAACAGTCATGAAATAAATGGTCTTTTTTTTTTTGAATTTTTTTGTGCAAAGAGGTAAAGAAAACATAAAACAGTTTCTTGATAACCACTCTTAAATATCTTGATATCTGCTTTCCTCAATCATTGTTAAGGTCCCACCACATTAAAAATGCCAAAAAGACAGCCATGAAAATAATGTAAGCACATAGTTCCTTCTTCTTAAAGGTGGCAAGTTAGAGCTACCAACAATTACGATTTACAAATTTACAAATTTATATGAACTCTTTTCACTCTATCCTCAACTTTTTACTGCTGTCCTGAGTATGAAAGTGAGACAAAGATCAGTAGAGTGATAAAAGTTACTTCGATGTATTATGACAGGCTGCTCAACATGTCATAGTTTGCAGAACAGTATGTTAAAGGAAGAACATAGGGATATTAGTTCGACTCAGTTCTGGCTCAAGTATTTCAGACAATACTTGACATTTTTGTAAAATGTATAGTAATTGGATTGTAAGGATAAACTGAAGGACTAGATAGTCATGATGGACTTACTCCAGGAATGGGGCTGAATATATCATGCATGGTTTTCTAACTGGTTCTGTGTGGTGCAACTATAATGAAATGTTCCCATGCTTGCAATCCTTGGTAAGTTTCCCTCTGAGACAGACTCTGTTGTCAATATATTTGAAGGGAGATGTATGGAGACCCCAGCACCAAAGCACTTGTGTACTTGTGTATCATACCCTCAATTCATTGCGTATTATGCTGCAAATTATATTTGGCCCCTAGATATAGCTATCCGCTGCTGCAGAAATGCAATTAGATCTCACATAATGATTTCTTTTGCTTCTGGCTGGCAGTTCTGATCTTTATGTATCACATCAAGTTACCTTATATGCTTGTAGCCAGGGGTGGGATTCTACCGGTTCTGTCTGGTTTTGTAGAACTGGTAGCTCTGAAGAGCAGCAGACATAGAACCGGTTCTACGTCTGCTGCTGTTTTGGTCCGCCCGCCCTCCTGGGCTGCTACCTGACCTTTATTTCCTGCTTTTTCAACCTCAGCTGCTTTGCACGGCACAGCTGCAGTTGAAAAAGCAAGAACAAAGTACTTTTTCAACCGCTGCACACCCGCACACAGCACTGCTCAGCTGTCCAGGCAGCAAGCTGACGACGATTCACTCACGCAAATTGTAAATCACCCAACTGGTAGTTACACCGGTCGGTTCCCACCCCTGCTTGTAAGCAGAAAGAAAATAAGAATTAAAGAACAGGCAAATGGCAATGAATTGTGGGGAAAATGAGAGGTGTTATTTCTGGGTAAAAACCATGTTAAAGGTCAGGTAATGATGGAACATGCAGACTCTGATGGGTTGACGTAATATATATACTGGTTTTTATGATTGCTAAAGCATTTGGGAATTGATAAAAACGTAAAGTTGCAAAAATTATTAAAGTACAAAATAAAGTTTTAGTATAAAAGTAATCATTAGGTTTTGTAACTTATTGCTAAAGCCCTTCTTTCTGCCTCTTTTCTTTTATAGTTATATTAAATAAATTAATAAATGTATTAAATTTATTTTATTTTTCTTTTGGTGTTAGTTCAATCCTGTCATTTAATATATATAGTCTCTCTCAGACATATTATACTCTTATTCTAAATTGCAACTATAAAGTTCATCTCTTACACCATAAACTACACTGGTACATCTACGCATTATACAGATAGTCCTCAACTTACAACGGTTCATTTAGTGACTGTTCAAAGTTACAACAGTACTGAAAAATGTGACTTATGACCATTTTTCACACTTACAACCATTGTAGCATCCCCATGGTCATGTGATCAGAATTCAGATCAACTGACTCATATTTATGACGGTTGTAGTGTCCCGGGATCATGTGATCTCCTTTTGTGATCTTCTGGCAAGCGAAGTCAACGGGGAAGCCAGATTCACTTAGCAACCGGGTTACTAACTTATCAACTGTAGTAACTCACTTAACAACTGTGGTAAGAAAGGTCGTAAAATGGGGCAAAACTCACTTAACAGATATCTCACTTAACAACAGAAAAATTGGGCTCAATTGTGGTCGTAAGTCAAGGACTACTTGTATTTCTGTCTTATTGTGCCTAATGTATTTTTTCTCTTAAGCTGCCAGTTGGTGAAACATTTAACCAAAAGACCTGTATGGGCATTTTTATTTATTTTATTTATATTGGAATTTGTCAAACAAAAAGAAGAATAAGAATAAGAGAATAAAAATACAATGACAGGAATGATAGGCACATTAGTGCACTTATGTACACTCCCCTCTACTAACCACTTAAGTATGAAGTAAGGTCCACGGAAGTCAATTTGTGACTGAAACTCTGAAAATTTGTAGTTGAATCAGATAGGGCATTCCAGACTTTGACTACTCTATTACAGAAATCATATTTTTTACAGTCAAATTTAGGACAGTTTACAATGAGTTTTCATTTGCCTTGCCTCTTATTGAGAATGACCTGCAGGCAAATTGGATGAATTCAGTTATAGTGGTGATGAGTGGGAGACTTGAAAGAAGAGGGCTTTTTGTTCAAGGTCTACAGAACACCTTTATGAGACCTGGTGGCTCAGTGGTTAGAATGCAGTATTGCAGGCAAACTCTGCCCATAGCCTGGAGTTCAATCCTGATGGGGTTCAAGGTTGACTCAGTGTTCCTTCCTTCCTTCCTGCCTGCCTGCCTGCCTGCCTGCCTGCCTTCCTTCCTTCCTTCCTTTCTTCCTTCCTTCTTATTGTACCCTATGACTATCATTAAGTGTTGTACATTATGATTCTTGATTCTTAACGAATTTATGTATACTGAGACAAATTCCTTGTGTGTCCAATCACACTTGGCCAATAAAGCTATTCTGTTCTGTTCTGTTCTGTTCTGTTCTGTTCTCTTCTCTTCTCTTCTCTTCTCTTCTCTTCTCTTCTCTTCTCTTCTCTTCTCTTCTCTTCTCTTCTCTTCTCTTCTCTTCTCTTCTCTTCTCTTCTATTCTTCTGTCCTTCCTAAGTTCATAAAATGAGGACCCAGATTGTTGGGGGCAATATACTGTCTCTGTAAACTGCTTAGAGGGGGCTGTAAAGCACTATGGAGCAATATATACAGGAAGTCCATGTGGTCACTAGAACTAAAAACAATATGATGGCACATAATCAATTCTTCCATCAATAGGTCACCATGGAAAGGTACACGTAGGGGACCATAGGGGATTGTAGGGGACTGTTGGGAAAACTACAATTTAGAATAAGCTGACTTTGGCGAAGGAGAGCAGGAGCTGTTAAGGACTTCATTTACTTAAAATTAAAGGAAAAGAATCAGTATACCAGCTTCTTAATGAAGACCACAAAATAACAATATTAATAGAGAAGAGATCTTATTTTGAACCAAGAGGATTGATTGTCAGGCTACAAAATTATTTGGAAATACCATTGTGCTGAAACTTTGAATTAAGCTAACAATTTCCCATGCCTTCATGTGTAGCAGAGATTTAGTCTCTTAAGTGGTATACCTCTGTTGCATAGCTTGAGTTTTGTTAAATTTTGCAATTTTTCTATCCTGAAAGAAATCTTTTTTGGTAACTCTTAACAAAGAGACTTTCATAGTTTCCTTGTGTCTAATTTTAAATTCATTAATTGGAATGAAATTCCCCACTGCATGATGGTAACATAAATGCTGATACTTGGTTTCTGCTGTACCATCTGCTCATTTGAGAATAACACACAATAAGATCAAATTTAAGTTTCCCTTCTTATTCTTCCAAGTTCCTGAGAAGCTATTTAGGTCACCGACTTACTTTCTTCATGTGTCATTTGAGAATTTTCTTAATTATTTTTTCATCCTCATTCTTGCAGTCATTATCAACATTTGATGTAGGGAGGATGGCCAGCTGCCATTAGCTGCATTTACCCCATGTGACATTGGTTCTCAACAGTACAGACAGTCATGGACTGTACCATCTGTTGAAGGAGTTGTTTTCTTTTTTGAGCGGAAACTACTTGGAACTGTAAAGCTTGATTTAAACTTGTCCGCAATTGTGGGTAGGCACCGATGCATACCTATGCTGTAAAGGGGCTGATGGGGAAGCATAGGTGCCAGATGGTTGCAGGTGACGGACACATATGTCCCCTGGTGTGTAGTGATACAAAAGTCTAAATCAAGCTTAAGGTAGAGAACATTAAGTCTTCCTTTGTGTTGCCATTTGTGCACTAGATCAGGGGTCTCCAACCTTGGCAACTTTAAGCCTGGAGGACTTCAACTCCCAGAATGCCCCAGCCAGCTGGCTGGGGTATTCTGGGAGTTGAAGTCCTCCAGGATTAAAGTTGCCAAGGTTGGAGATCCCTGCAATAGATGGTATAGCAGACTAACATATATAGAAAATAATATTTGGAGATGGACATTTATTGGATCCTGTTGCATTTAGCAAGACATATTATGAAGTAAGTGAAAAAGGACTGCAGTCACAGTGGACAAAGAGGCTGCAGCCCTTCCACTACAAAGAAAAAAATAAGATTTTGAGGACTTGATTTTAGGAGAAAAAAAGGTGAAAATATGAGAGAAGGCTATTTGTTTTTCATCGTATTTTGTGTTAGAGCATCAAGAGAATCTGTTGCTGGCCCATAATGCTGAAGATGGAGAGTGGGTGGAATTGGCAAAATGAAGTTTAGGAGGGACAAAAGGGAACATGTAGGAGAAGAGCAGATAGAGCTGGAGGATGGGTTTAAATGTGCCAAGACCTCAGAATCATCATATTATCACAAGCGATCCAAATCCTTAACAGCTATGGCAAAATGGGGTACTTAACAACTGCCTTGATTAGCAACAAATTTTGGGCTCTATTGTGGTCATAAGTCAAGGACTATCTGTATCGATAAAGTATAGTTCCAGTCAAAGATGTGAAATTGGTTTCCCATTCTGGTCTGTCTTGAAGGGTTGAGAGCCATGGATGTCTTCCCACAAATGTTGAACAAATCTCACAGCCACTCTATAAGCAATCCACATCATGTTTGAACATTTCTCAGTTACACCATCAACACCTACTATTTTAAAATGTCCCCATGACATTTTTGATTTTCTTTCTTGGACATGAACATTTAACAGATCATTCGGTTTATTTTTGCTCTTTGAAGTATTCTTACACAAATCTTTAAAATGCCAATTTTTTCTCTCTTTGGTTTCATCTCAGATCATTTTATCGCTTTAATCTTTAATTCCATTCACTCTGCAGGAATTCTATTTTTAACACAATTGCCTTGCATTTACTCTGCCTCTTTTAATCATTTCTTGTTCTCTTTGGGTCCATACTTTGTAGGTTTATTTTTGCTTCCTGCACACAATATACAGTATATTTTATCCTCGTTTTTGCAGCAATCATTCTGTTATGTATTTGCATACTCACCTGTGATTGGTTGGTCCATGGCGGTGGGAGATTTGAAGAGCCATCACTGGCTGCCAGCCGTGAGCAGCCAGCTATAAAAAAGGCTGCCGCGGTTTCTCTGCCGCTCAGTCCTGGAAGAAAATAAAGAATGGAAAAAGTCAACTGGGTCTCTGAGTCTCCTTCCTGTGACGCAACACTGGCGACAAAGGTGGGATACTGAGACAAAGGAACCCAGTTGAGCACGTGGCGACGAAGACCGAGCGAGACAAAATGGCCGGAAACAACTTGCCACCCGCACCATTCAACCCAGCAACCGAAGACTGGGAATCATACGTCGACTGATTCCTCATGTTCCTAGAAGGGAGCGACCTCCATGAAATATCAGAAAATAGGAAGAGAGTCATCTTCCTCACCCATTGCCATCCCGCGGTATTCAAAATGGCTAAGGCATTAGCGGTAAAAACAATGACTTGGCCGGACCTAGAGAAATTACTGCAAGCTCACTACACACCACCCATTTCATGCCTCATCAAAAGGCACAAATTCTATTGGCACGACCAAAAAGAAGGCGAGAATATCGGGGATTTTGTTGCAGCACTAAGAGACATCGGCAGAGCATGTGAATTTCTAAATATGGATGAAGCCATGAGGGACCAAGTGGTCCTGGGATTAAAGGACCTTACACTACAGGGCCGATTACTAACAAAACTTAAAATAACACTAAAAGAGGTGATAGAGGAAGTCACCGCAGCTGAAGCCTCACAGAAATCGGTGGCTACCATGCGACAAATGAATAAGACGCTGACGGAAACCCCAAAAAAGCCATCACCACAACACATTACAAGGACATCGAGTCCCCATCAGAAGATGATGAAGAAGTCGGAAAAAGGCAGACAGGAGTGGAATGAAAAAAGGACAGAATTTTGTTGTGCCGGGTATGGGGGAACCATCTATGTTCCGAATGCCGTTTCCTTGATGCGATTTGCAGACATTGTTAATGGTGGGGACATTTAGCTAGGGCATGCCAAACAGGAAATAACTATGGCCCTAGGCAAAGATGAAACATGCCCCCCCCCCCTCAAGAGAAGGAAAAACAAACAGGGAGCTGGTGGAGTCAAGAGAACAGAAACAGGTGAGGAAAAGAGATAAACAACAGAAGAGAGGAAACACACCAAACTGTAATTATTGGACACTCCAATACGAGCAATGCAAAAAAGGTACATGTCCAAGTCACAATAGAAGGCCAACCATGCAAGATGGAAGTGGACTCAGGCTCGTACTTATCAATGGTATCATGGAATACCATAAAAGGACTAATACTTAATATAGAAAAGGGAGAACTCGAAAGACAAATGCTTACACTGAAGGACTACCAGGGAAACAGAATTCCCATAGTAGGTACCGGACAATTCAAAGTGAGATTCAAAAAATACACAAAAGTTCTCCCACTAATCACAATTAACTGGGATCGACCTAGCCTATTGGGACTCAAATGGTTTGCACCATTCGGAATCGAAGTACCGGAATAAATAACATTACCGAAACAGACTGGGAAGAGGATCTGATGAAAGAATTCCAGGACGTCTTCAACGGAGAACTGGGCAAGTACCGGGGTCCCCTATTTCCTTTAAACCCAAATATAACTCCTATAAGAGTTATGGGGGCGTCGCGTAGCGCCCATGTGACGCCTCTCCTGCGCGAGCTAGATTGGTTGCCGGTGGCTCTCCGGGTTCGCTTTAAGGTTCTAGTTTTGACCTTTAGGGCGACCCATGGCATGGGACCAGGTTACCTCCAGGACCGCATTCTGCCAGTGATCTCCAACAGGCCGGTGCGTTCCCACAGAGAGGGTCTGCTCCGGGTGCCGTCGGCCGCTATGTGTCGTCTGGCGGTGCCAAGGGGTAGGGCCTTCTCTGTGGGTGCCCCCGCCCTCTGGAATACTCTGCCACCGGAGCTCCGTACCGGCACGGACCTGAGGGCCTTCAGGCGCGCGTTGAAGACCTGGCTCTTTGAGCAGGCCGGCCTGGGCTGAGATAATGGTTTTAATTTGGTCTCCATAGCATTTAATTTTAAATTGGGGTTTTAAGGGGTGGGGTGGGGTCTTTTTAGTCTTATTTATCAGCCGATTAATTTAATACTTTTTTAATTTTTGTATATTTGTGGGTTTTAGATGGGCTGTACACCGCCCTGAGTCCCTTGGGAGAAGGGCGGTATATAAATTTAAATAATAAATAAAAAATAAATAAATAAATAAGATTAAAGTCGAGGCGAGTCCCTTTCGTGCTAAAACCAAAAATTGATGAACAATTAGATAAGCTTATCGCACAGGGGTTTTTAGAACCAACAGACCACGCAAGGTGGGAAACCCCAATTGTTACCCGCATTAAACCAGATGGGTCAGTACGAATCTGCAGGGACTACAAAGCAACCCTTAACCATGCGCTGCAACAAAGCGTATATCCAGTCCCGGTGATATAGCACCTATTACATTCTATAGGGGGAGGTAAAATTTTCATGAAACTAGACCTTGCACAAGCCTACCAACAGTTACCCAGACACAGTGGAAGCACAAACAATTGTGACACACAGGGGGCATTCAAATGCAACAGACTGCAATTTGGTGTTAGCATGGCCCCAGAAGTATTCCAGAGTTTAATGGAACGCCTATTACAAGGAATAAAGGGGTTGGTACCATACTTTGACAATGTATTGGTATCAGCCAAGAACAAAGAACAACTGAAAGACCACCTAAGGGAAGTCTTAAGCAAATTTAAAGAGGCGGGACTTAAGGTGAAAAAGGAGAAGTGCCAATTAGCCACCAACAAAGTTGAATTCCTGGGATACCTAATAGACAAAGAAGGGATCCACCCCACGGAAAACAAAATCAGAGCAATAAGAGAAGCACCCAGACCCAATAATAAAACAGATTTGCAAGCTTTTTTAGGACTTATTAACTTTTACAATGTATTCTTGCCACAGAAAGCAATGATAGCAGAGCCACTGCACAGGTTGCTTGACAAGAAAGCTACCTGGGACTGGGGACGACGAGAAGAAATAGCATTCCAGGAAATAAAAAACTTACTCACATCAGACTGCATGCTAATACAATATAGTGAGTCACTTCCAATAACACTAACATGCGATGAATCACCATTCGGCATTGGTGCCATACTCAGCCACATATTACTAGATGGAAGAGAAGCACCCATCGCATTCTATTCTAAAACTCTATCTAAACCAGAGCGGAATTACAGCCAACTAGACAAAGAAGCATTGGCTGCAATAACAGGAATAAAACATTTCCACAAGTATTTTTATGGCAGAACTTTTTCACTTATCACAGACCATAAGCCACTCCTAGGAATCCTCGAAGGAAACAAAGCTACACCTAACATACTGTCACCGTGAATGACGAGGTGGTCCGAATTCCTAGCTGCCTATAATTACAACTTAATCTACCGACCAGGAAAGAACATAATGCATGCTGACGCTCTGAGCCGTTGCCCTCTACCCGACATAGACGATGATCCAGCACCAACCACATCAACCCTTCAAATAGAGACGTTAGCAAACCTACCCATAACAGTGACAGACATTGCTAAGGAAACCGTGAGAGATAGAAACCTGGCGCAGATTTTAAATTGGGTAAGTAAAGGATGGCCAGAGACTGAAAGTGATGAGACTGTCTAACCATTTTGATATAGACAAACAGAACTATCGATTTTAAAGGAATGTATACTATGGGGGGATCGGGTAGTCATACCGAACATTTTAAGGAAACGAATACTTGAATTATTACATGAGGGTCACCCAGGCATTGTCAGAATGAAATCCTTGGCTAGGAGTTATGTATGGTGGCCGGGGATGGATAAAGACATAGGGGACTGAGTAGCAACGTGCAAACGCTGCCAGGAATCCAGACCTACACCCCCTTCTGCACCCATACATGAATGGGAAACACCTAGGGGACCATGGTCTAGAATACACATTGATTTTGCAGGACCAGCTAAAGGACACACATTCTTAATAGTTGTAGATGCTTACTCAAATTGGCTAGAGGTAAACATCATGCACTCAACCACAACAGAAGCTGTAATTAGACAACTCAGAAAACGTTTTGCAACACATGGATTGCCGGACCTAATTGTATCCGACAATGGACCACGATTCATGGCAACAACATTCGAGGGGTTCCTAGCAGAACAGGGGATAAGGCATGCACTAACAGCGCCGGGACATCCAGCCACGAACGGACAGGTGGAACGCATGGTCCGTTACACAAAGGAAACACCACAAAAACTGGGACCTGGGGATATACAAGAAAAGATAGACAAACTACTACTGGTAAGTATCCAACACATGACACCCAACACTACAACAAATAGAAGTCCAGCAGAATTATTAACGGGAAGGAAATTAAGATCAAACCTAGACAGACTGCACCCCACATATAGCCCAGAAAAGCCAGCAGACTCCTCCAGTAAGTGCTGCACATTCAAAACAGGGCACCTAGTATATGCAAAGAACCTCACGGGGGAACCATTATGGATACCAGCAACTGTAACCCAAATAACTGGGACCAGGTCATACAGGGTAGACACCGAGGATGGGAGAAACTGGAGGAGACACATAGACCAACTCAGATCGAGAACCACACTGAAAAATACAAACTTTCAAGGAAAAGAAGGGGGAGACCCCTCAAACAAAAGCAATAGGGGAGGGGGAGACCCTCCACAAACCTCAAGTGAAAACTATTCAACCAGAAAAGAGGGGGGGAGACCCCTCAAACATAAGCAGCAGGAGAGGGGGAGACCCTCCACTAACAAAAGAATTAACAAAACAAACCCTAACAACTACGCAACAACCATTACTAACATTAGTCCTGGTCAGAATTCGCAAACACGTACCTGAGACTGAGGAAGAAGATCACTTGGGGAGACTGGAACAGGCCTCAAAGAACCATCGGGAAGCCACTCCTGGTGGGAGTGGCCGAGCCAAGTCAATCAGCCAGGAAAGGTCTAGTGGGAGCGGCATGGCCAATTCTACCTTCCAGGAGGTTCCAAGGAGATGGACGGAAGAAACAGCAATTACGTCCGAACAGGCCAGAGGCGAACCCACAACTGATCTGTGCAGGTCCAGTAGAACCCATAAGAGCCCCACCTACCTACATAACTACGTAAGTAGGCGGGCACGGATTGGTTGGACTGGACCATGTGGGGAGGGGTGTTATGTATTTGCATACTCACCTGTGATTAGTTGGTCCGTGGTGGCGGGAGATTTGAAGAGCTGCCACTGGCCGCAAGCCGCAACCAGCCGGCTATAAAAAAGGCTGCCATGGTTTCTCTGCTGCTCAGTCCTGGAAGAAAATAAAGAATGGAAAAAGTCACTGAGTCTCCTTCCCGTGACGCAGCATATTCTGTAACACTGTCTGCTTTTTTCCCACTCATCTTGGTCTCTCTCATTTCATCCTTCCATCAAGTTTCCCTTTTATCTTTCCAGTTGGGGTAACTCTACACACTTCCACAGCACTCTCCAGTGTAAGTCTTTTAATTCTGTACAAAGCCAGTATCACATCATTATCTTTCTGCATGTCCACTTGCCATTCACTCTGTTGGGAGATGAATCAATCTAATAGCTTTTTTTAAAACAGTCTTTTTCTTCCTGCAGTATTCTACTTTTACTTCAGCCTCTTTCACTTTATTTGTTTTATTTTGCAAATTTACACAGCAGTCCATCTCATAACAAAGAATTATGGGCAACCTACAAGCAGAATAAAAAATAAACCCATATAATTAAATTAACAATTAAAACTATATAATAATATGAAAAATAAACATAAATAAGGGCAAAAATAAAACATAAAAAGAACCCCAAGACAGCAAGAGAACTACCATAGAACCATTTTGTAAGCTCCCTATGGAGTTCCAGAGGACATGGACCTCAGCAGAAAAGGCATGTCTCCTACTTAGCAAATAGGAACCCCAGCACACCTTGTCCCTCATATAATCTGGCCCATAATATGTAGGATTTTAAAGGTCAAAACTAGAGCCTTGAACTGCACCTGGAAGTAAACTGGCAACCAATGCAGCTTGCAGGGCAAAGTGTAATGTGTGCCATCCTAAAATCACACATAGCTGTCAGTGCAGTCACGTTCTGCTCCAGCTGAAGGTTACAGATAATGTTCCACGTAGAGCATGTTACAGCAATCCATTCTGGAGATGACCAGAGCAGCAGTGACATGGAATAGAGGCTCATGGTCCAGGAAGAGGAACCTGGCACGGAACACACAATTGTGCAAAAGCCCTCCAGCCACGATTGCCACCTACTCCTCGAGTAGGAGCCTAGAGTCTAGAAAGATTGCAAGGCTGCACACTGAATCAAACCCCACAGCCCGCAGGCATCAGTTGCATCACTTAATTGACCAGGGATGGAGATAGATGGCTGGACATCCTCAGCTTTCTGATGATACCTCAGCCCATGAGATGAATGAATGATCTCAACATCAAGTAGGAGTGGAGAGTACCAAACCCTGCGAAAATTCCACATAATAGGGGTCAAGGGAGGGGGATATATCACTCCAAATTAACACCAGCTGGTAGCCCTGTAGCTTGGAAGTGAACCATCATAATATTCTGTCACATACTCCCACTTTGCTTTTCTCCCAAAATGTACGCTGTCAGATGTCTCACATTTATAATTTTTTATTGTCTGTGTGTTCTTCATGTTCTTCACTTATCTGTCTTTCATCATAAACACCCAGACATTCATACTTTGAATTTATATTCATCCTTTACCTTACAATATGTTTGAAAACACTAAACTTAAAATATAAATTCAAAACATATATTTTTTTCTAAACAGATGCATATCAAACCATCATCCCCTCTTTTATTTTTGTCCTTGAGTCTCAAATGGCCTAATCACTTTTTCTATATTCTGTAATCTTATTCCCTTCCAATCCATTCATGTCACCTAGCAGAATAATTATTTCCCCTGGATCATCTTCATTCAGAATATTCAGAAATTTTTCCAAGCTATTTTTTGGGGTTTTTTTATTTCTATTGGACAACACCCCCTCTCCCCTCTCCCGCTTCCTCTCCCTCTCCCCCTGCCTACCTCTATCAAATTTAGAGACCGTCCATGTCACTCATGGAGTGATTCTGAAATTATATATATATATATATATATATATATATATATATATATATATATATAATATATATATCCTGTGTAAGATTGAGACTATCTTGGAAACGTATGTTTTATATATATAAGAAGGATAACATGCATCTTAACTACCGGAGAATTTCTGTTTTGATATGCATCTAGAGAACATCATCAATACTGCTTGTTCCATGGCTTTGCTCATTTATGAGTGAACAGCTTCAGGCCAGTAATGGGAAGAGACATTTACCAGTCGATTACTCCATTGTTGCAAGTTTATTTCCCCCTCTCTCCCTTGTTGTTCATCATTGATGTGAAGCTGCTGACAGCGATCATCCATCTGTGCTGAGAATACTCATATTTTACCACCCTAGGCTAGGCTGCGCCCACTGGTTCAGTAGAAGGCCTAACCCAGTGTCTGGAGGCTGTAAGAAATAGAAGGGGGAAAAATAATTGAAATTGAACCTTGACAAAATGAAATTATTATTTGTCTAGAAAACATTGGCCTTTATAACTACTCCAGGAGTGATGGGAGTCACTGAAGAAGCAGGTCCATTATCTGGAGGATATTTTATTCTCACTGAAAATGCTGGATAGTCCATTGTGGGAGAGTGAGACTTTGCCCTGAGTGGGTGGTGGTGCACCAGTTTTATTCTTTCCTAGAAAAGGAGACATTACTAGTGATTCACGCCCTTGTTACCTCCTAGTTAGATTATTATGGAGCATTTTACATGAATTGTTTTTGAAGGCTATTTACAAGCTACCATTGGTTCCCAAGCCATTACTTGCATGTAGCACTCTCAGGATTTGCAATGGTTCCCAAATAACAGACTTCAAGTAGAATTTGTAATGTTGGTTTTGACACTTAGCGCTTGGTACCTTCTAGACCTTGTGCTTGAATTGGATTCTGCCTAGCTGGACCACACATGCCACAAAGGGTACTGAAGTTCTTCTCCAATATGAGATTTGGGAGAGAAAAGGAAATTTTATATAGTACCACCTACTTATCTGATCAGTCCCATGCCAGAAATCCCGAGTTACTGTTGTTCTTGCCCTTTAGGAAGGCTATAAAAGTGATACTATATGGAACAGCTTTTGCAAAAATCTGGTCTTGTGATGCTTACTTCATATCTTAACATATGGGATTGAATCACAGGCCTTTGTTTTGATGTGACTTCATTAGGATGACTATCTATATTATTGTATATTACTACTGTACATATTTTTATGGAGCATGGCAGTATGAAAGGAAGAAATTTGGTTCAGCTGTATTGTGCTAGCATGTTCACGTATCACCCTAGCTATGATATGGTTATGTTAAAAATCAAAGTTGAATATATTCACATAAGTAAATTTATTGCTCTGCATGCATCCACAAGCCATCACAAGATGGGTCTTCAAGTTAGGCCTGAAGAAGCCCAAAATGTTAACAATGAAAACCAGTTGTTTGTTTTCTAAGTTTTCTGTTGCTCTTCTCCCTTGCAGGCCTCAGGAGGTGGCATTTCCTGCATTCAGTCCCCTGCCTACTCAGGAGTTCTGCAGCTCTAATGGCTGCTAGCTGGTGAACTGGGAAACCTTCAAAAGGAAGAAATACTAAGTCCAGCAAGCTGAAAGAGGGCATGAAAAAAAGTCACAGTTTTCTTGCTGTGACTGCAGATGAGGTGAGCAGAGCACTTTTTATGGCTGTCTCTCAATTGGTCTTGGGGTGGTTGTTTGCTAAATTGCTTCCTTTTGGGATAAAAGTTTGCCCTATTTGGGGCCGGGGAACAGCTCATGGTTTTTATCTTACTGACAGCAAGACAAATGGAGATATGATGTGTCTTATTATCTGCTTATCTGTTTATTGTCACTCTATTAATTTGGAAAAACAGGCTGGTTTTTTTTTAAAGGACAATAATTGGGAAGACAGATGACATGATCTAGGCTGTTCAAAGCTAGATAGCCTGCAGAGCAATCTTGTTAAAAGATTAACCAGATTAAGATGCAGCAAAGATATTTTCCCCTTCGAAATGTATCTTCAGTTGTGAAGAAAGAACTGCAA
Organism: Bungarus multicinctus; assembly: GCA_023653725.1. NCBI lineage: Eukaryota > Metazoa > Chordata > Lepidosauria > Squamata > Elapidae > Bungarus > Bungarus multicinctus. The sequence goes on from CM042834.1 coordinate 161,107,798, forward strand.
GCAACACAAGGATGATACGGGCTTATCTACAGCATGAAAAAAAGAATAAAACACCTCAAAACAAGAGCATCTCTATTTGAGAATGATCATTCACTTATATATTCATTTACAAGTAAAAAAAAAAATCCCAATTCCATTTAAAAACGTTTGAACACAATTCCTTTTGTTTTCCTTCAAAAATTCCGGAAAAGTTTTTTTGTTTTGCCGACACTATTTTTTTTATCATGCATATAAACAAATAAATAAAAATGAACAGGGCAGCTTTTTTCTGACAGGGAAATTACTGGGAAAATTACTGGAGTAACCATTTAAACAGATAACAATCATAAAATAGTTATCTGTAGTACTTTCCAACTTTTTCTTTCTATTGTCTTCTAATGTTGCAAGTGAGTATTTCCGATCATACATGTTGTGGCCCGCCAGCGGCCAGCAGAGCTGGCAGCAGATTCGGACAGTGAGGAGGTTGGGGAGGAACATGGGCCAGTCCTGAAGTCTGGGGAAGACTCTGACGAGGGCTCTGCATCAGAGGCAGAGATGGGGCCAGGGTATCTGAGAGTTATCAGCTGCCTTCGGAGTTGGACATCAGTGAGGCAGAAGAACAACTGGAGCCTGTTCCCAATGTGAGCATGTGCAGAGCTGCCAGAAGAAGGAATAGCTAAGGAACAAGGGTTGACTTGGGAGTAAAGCCACAGGTGGACGGTGAATGGCCCCTCCCATAGGGAATAAAAGAGGAGCAAAAGGGGAGTGGGGTTTTGCAGGAGACAATTAGTTCATTTGGGTAAAGATCTGTTCTTGCATTCTTGCCAAGTATTGTCTGCTACAGTGTGGCATCTGAAAGATATTGGCCTGGCAACTCTCCAAGCATGATAAAGGTCTGTAATTGTGAAATATCTTGAAAGACTGTTGACCAGGACTTTGCTGGAGAGAAATTCACTGTAAACTAAATAAAAGGGGTTGATCAGGATGAGGAGTTGGCTTTGTGCTGTTGGGAAAGCCTAGGTCAAAACAATAAAATCAATGGGCTGGAAGGGACCTCCAAGGTCTTCTAGTCCAACCCCCTGCTCAAGGCAAGAGATTTTATACCATCCTGGACAAATGGTTGTCCAGTCTACTGTTGAAAACTTCCACAACTTCAGGAGGTTCCATTTATTCCATTGATTAATTGTTCTCATTGTCAGAAAATTTCTCCTTCTAGATTGGATTTCTCTTTAGCAAGCTCCCACCCACTACTTCTTGTCCTGCCTTCTGGTGTCCTAGAGAAGAAATCATTCCTCTCTCTTTTTTGTGTGACAGCCCCTCAAACACTGTAAGACAATTATCAAGCCCCCCCAATTTCTTCTGTTTGAGAGTCTAGACCAGTGATGGTTAACCTTTTCGGCACTAATTGCCCAAAGTGCATGTGCACACGCATCTCCAAAATGTAATATGCACGCGCCCTGCACCTGCGCCCTGCCCCAAAGAAACCCGAAGACCAGGTGGCTGGCAGGAGGAGCATGCGTGCATGCACAGCAGAGCCAAGCTGGGCGATGGCTCGTGTGCTCAGAGAGAGGGCTCTGTGTGCCATCACATTCGTCATCTTGGGGCTAGACATACCTAGCTCCCTCAACTGTTAATCAGACAATTTAGCCTCCAGACCTTTTATCATCTTCATTGCCCTTCTTTGCATATTTTCCAGGATCTCAACAACTTTTTGCGTATCATGGTGACCAGAACTTGGATGCAGTATTCCAAGTGTAGCCTCACCATCACAGTGTCAAGCAATCGTATTATGCCTTGTGGTCTTGATGCTGTCTCTCTGTTGATGCACACTAGGAGTGCATTGGCTTTTTTGGCAGTTGCAGCACATTGCTGACTCATTCTGAAGTGGTGTGCCATTAGGACACAGATGATTAGAAACATGTAAAGAAGCTGCCTATTGCCTTTCTATCTTTCTGTTCCCAGCATACACAGACAAACCTTGTACATAGCTAGCCACTAAGCCTGCCCCACAATGGAGACACTATCTTACCCTTAGCCAATCTTGAGAAAATTAAGCAAGATCTGATTTGTTTTTGGAAGAAAAATTATCAGATAATCCCAGCGCTGTAGACTACATTACATTTGAAGTCAGAAACAAAAACTAAAAAAAAAGAGGAAGAAGGCAGCAGTGGCGAATCATGGCTGTATTTTCCCCAAGGAAACAATGTTGACATGTCCATGTAGTCATTGGGCATCCAGCTCACTCAAAGGAAATATTTTCCAATTCTGCTAATAAGTATATTTGCGCATAAAAGAAATTTGGCTTGGATTTCCTCAGAGGAAACATGATCGAAATTCTGAACTGCAGTTTTTGTCAAGATTTTGCTCAACCACTTACACTTAAGAGTATAGTTTTCTTTTCCAAGGTATTGGGCAATAGTAAAGCATTTTTTTTTTAATTATAAGCAACGAAAAGGAGATGGTACAACACCGCCCTCTGCTGGACATTACATTTCAGAGACCGCTATATCTTGTCAATATCGAAACACTTTTTTTCTTTTAAGAGCTAAAATTACTCCATAAACAGACAATTGCCTGTGGCCGGCTAATACTAAATGTGAAACCATAATGTAGTTTGTTTGTTTCGTTTGGCTTCTCAGTTTGAGGTGTGAATCCAGCAATTGTCTTATATAAACAAGAACTTATAGGTTATTCTGCAAATAATAAGTCAGCAATGATTTAAATGAACTGTTATTTATGCCATACATTATTTATGTATAATAGTTAGACCCTGCCACAATCATATACAGGCTTTCAATAAGAAAGAACATAAAAATATATAAGAAAATACAGAAAAACGCAGTAAAACCAAACATTCCTCTTGTCATGACCCCCCCCCCCTAATTCTCTGGAAGAGCTTTATTTTCATCTTTTTCCAGAAACTGATAACATCGGTCAAATATACTGTACTTCCAACAGAGCATCACTCCAGAGGGCCAGCCCCACCACAGGAAAGCAACATTTTTAGATTATTTATGCAACCAGTACATTACAGCTATCACCAGCTGTTACTTTGCTTCTAGGGTTTTAAGACAGTTCTCCAGCTCTACTGAGAGTATTAAAAACTGAAGCTAGAATGAAAAATACATGCCTAGCTAGCTCCTGAATAAGGTTATTCCCAAGTTGGTACTCTCTCTGGGATGATATGAAGTGGGCTCTGCCGCTCCTAAAATGATGCCTACTTCATTTGAAAGAGGCCCTAATGATGATGATGTAATCCATTCAATCGTCTCTTGGCGGTTTTCTACTCCTTGTGCTTGCTGAATGTTGAATTTCAATATTGCATGTTTAACTCCTTCTATCATTTCATCTCCTGTTAGTGAGAACTAGAACTAGTTCAGTATGGCTGACCTAGTTGTCTGCTAGGTTTGTCAAGAATCTATTTGATCTCCCACTTAATTCAGTGTTTGTCTCTGAGTTGTAACAAATTAACAGAGTTGGAAGGGACCTTGTAGATCAGGCCTGTCAAACTGGCGGCCTACAGGCTGGATACAGCCTGCGCAGGCAACGCCTACCCCGGCTCTGCAAAGGCAAAATATTTCACGATACGGCCCTTGATACAATCAGGTTTGACACCCCTGTTGTAGGTCATCTAGTCCAGTGTTTTTCAACCTTGGTACTTTGAAGATGTGTAGACTTCAACTCCCAGAATTCCTCAGCCAGCAGAGCTGGCTGAGGAATTCTGGGAGTTGAAGTCCACAAATCCTCAAACCACCAAGGTTGAAAAACACTGATCTAGTCCAACCCCCTGCCTAAGCAGGATACCCTACACCATTTCTGACAAATGGGAGTCCAATTTCTTCTTGAAAGCCTCCAGTGATGAAGTTCCCACAACTTCCGAGGGCAAACTGTTCCATTGGTTGATCGTTCTCACTGTGAAAACAAGGAAAATTTCTCCTTGTTTCCAAGTTGAATCTCTCCTTGTTCAGTTCCCATCCATTATTCCTTGTCTGGCCTTTAGGTGCTTTGGAAAATAGTGTCAGCGTTCCAGAAAACCTCCGCTCCAACAAATAACTCTGAGACAGACATCTTTTCAAAAGTTCTTTTTTTATTTGAATAATAAACTGGCACAACTGAGGAATCCCGAATCTGAAAGTTCAGGGCTCCCTTGCAATAAGGAAAAACTACAAATCCAACCCCTGCGCCCATCATCACATCACATGCCCCAGGGGTGGGATTCAACCGATGTTACTACCGGTTCGGTGACTATGTTTATGCTGTGCGCGCATGTAGAAAACTTCAAGCTCTGCCGCCTGGACAGCTGAAAAGCACTGCACGCAGGCGCACAGCATTCGAAAAGCCTCTTTTCCCCTGCTTTTTCAACCCCAGCTGTGCCGCGCGAAGCAGCTGAGGTTGAAAAAGCAGGAAATAAAGGACAGATAAGAACCTGGGTGGGTGGGTGAACCAAATAACAGCAAACACAGAACCGGTTCGGTGTCTGCTGCTCTTCAGAGCTACCGGCTCTATAGAACCGGGCAGAACCGGTAGCATCCCACCCCTGAAATGTCCCAATCCAGCCCAACTTGAGACTTCCCCTCACTTATGCACAAACTAACAAGACCTTCAATTAGAAAAAGAATGTTTCTTATGTCTAACTACATACACTCCAAGAAATTCCCCCCTCCCATTTTCCCAGGCTCAAAATGTGGCAGTGTGGGAGCATCTGGGTCTCAGTATGGCTTCCAAAGCTGACAAACAGCTTGACCCCCTCCTCTCGGTGGCAGCCCCTCAAATATTGGAACACTGCCATCATGTTTCCCCTGGTCCTTCTCTTCACTAGACTAGTCATGCCCAGTTCCTGCAATCGTTCATTGTATGTTTTAACTTCCAGTCCCTTAATCATCCCGGTTGTTCTTCTCTGTACTCTTTCTAGAGTCTCAACATCTTTTTTACAGTGTGGTGACCAAAACTGGATGCCTTTACCTACTGTGCTCTGCTTCCTACCTACCTTAGTTAATTGATTAGCAAAATGTTCATCTATTACCTCTGGTAGGTTGGGTAGCTTGTAATATACACCTATGGCAATGGCATTCTTTTTTCCTTTCATATTCACCATATGCATTAAAGATGGTTTTCATCACTGTTCTGCTTTATTTCTCTAGTCTAGAGAATATAATGTATATTAATAAATTAAGAAAAAAAGGATAATATTAAAATAAATAATATAGCCACAGAGACCAGAATGGGTCAGAAGTGGAGATTGACATCATCATCTCTCTCTTGGCTTGTCACAGTGGATCAGCCCTGGATTGTAGTCTCATTTTAACCACAAACAAATGGCCCCCCATCATTCATCCACCCACCATATCCCACTGCATATCAATCATCCTTTGTCCAGAGCAACAAAACTGCCTGGGCAGCTTCTCCAAAATCAGCTGTGCTAATAAATAGCAGATGGGGAGCAGCCTACATTCTCTTTTCTGTTTTCTCTTTTTCTCTTGCTTGTAACGCTTTGACTCTTGTGTGCATTTGTCTGGTGAGGGAGAATGATCGCACCCGTTACAGCTGCTAATTCTATTAAGCCAAGGTGGGTGGGCATTAATAAGGCATTAATAGCCTTCTCCTGTGGGATATCAAGGCAGAATCCGTGTTCTTCCCATCGGGAGATTAGAAGGCCCTCCTGATAGTTTAAGAAGGGCTTTGTGGGAGACCTCAGTAATAACACTCATTAATTTCCTATGCATCTTTACAAGTCTCCAACTTTTATAATTGTATTACATTTATTCCCTGTGGAGACTAGAGGTGCCAGGGTAGCATCTTTTACTGCATCAGCTTACTAATAAATGATGGGGAGGGGGAAGAAACCAACAGCTTCAAATTGAAGACAGAACTGTGTATTTTTTCTGGAATTGGAGGCGATATGCCCCATTTTAGTGGCTTGGAAATGAAAATGAAAGGGTTTAATCATATGATGCTTGTGCATATTTAAAGGTAGATAGTTGGTCCTTTGGGAATACTTATAGAAGTAAGACAGGTTTTGAATCACACCAAGCAAGGGATTTTTTTACAGCCTAATTGCAATGTTTGGTATGTTCAATCAGCACATGCAACTTGTATAGGTGAGCAAACAATTGGTGGAATTACACATTCATGGTAATGTTTGTATTTTGCACATGTAGAAAAGATTACAGGTTGTGCTATGATGGGGTAAGCTGATTGAGTGTAACTGAATTTGCTTTTTTCATAGAAACACCTAACTTTTGTAACTTGCACTTTGTGCATGGTAATGTTTACGCCATTAAAATGTATTGTATTTTAAAGTAAAACAGAATAATAGTTTTTGCGTCTACAGATGACAATAGCACAACTCTGATGGATCTATGTCTCATAGCAGGGCCCAAATCTAAGGTGACATGCATAGACTGATACTATAAAATAGCATTCCTTCCCCCACCAAATAATATTGTATTTAAGATGTTCCCATGAAAGATAAAATAAACAGAAAAAGGACCCAGAGGGATAAACAGCCTTATAATGCCCATCTTCCCATGCTTCAACTAACCGAATTTTTACACACACACACATGATCATGTGACATACATGTGTATAGCATATGTCACGTGACGTCTGCTCTGGAAGAGAGGGACAGATCAGTGTACTGATGAAGTTATCTAGTTGGGTGGTGAAACACCCGCAAGCCAACACCAAGCTCAGAGAGCACCAAAGACCCCACAGTTCAACCCTGAGGGGCAGATATTCTTTTCTATTACCTGGAGATGAGGCAAGAGTTGCAAGATGCTGTCCAAAGTTGCTTTGAAAAGTGAGATGGGTGGCATATAAATTTAGCATATAAATAAAAGAGGAAAACAAAAATAAATGGAGTAGGAAGCCAGGTTGATCTTCAAAAGCACATCTTTCTGTCATGGTATTTATAGCCACTTGTACTCCCCTCCGTTGCCTTGTTTGTAACAGCTTCTGTAAGATAGAAGGATCTATCTCAATCAGAAGTAAGCCAAGAAAAGCTTTCACATATTCTTTTGGATGTCTATCCATGCTAAGAAAAAAGAAAAATGAATGAACGTACAGCTCCAGATGGTAAAAGTAGGTTGATCAGTTACAAGTTAGAAGGCAATTCAAAATCCTTCAGGGAAATGGGTTTACTTAGCAAAAATATTTGCTAAGGTATTTAATTTTCAACCATTTGCTGCAATATATAAACCACAGGGGCTAATTCAATTTAGTTCACGGTTATAGTTCTTCTGGTGGATTAAAATATAGTCTCTTATCAAGTTGAGGATAATTTCTGGTAACCTCACAGGCATACCCCATGTAGGATGTTAGTAACAGAATAAAAGAGTTGGAAGGGACTTTGGAGGTCTTCTAGTCCAACTCCCTATTCAAGCAGGAAAACCCTATACCATTCCAGACAAGTGGCTGTCCAGTCTCATCTTAAAAGCCTCCAGTGATGGAACACCCAAAACTTCTGAAGGCAAGAGAATAGTTCTCGCTCTTCTCTGCAGTCTTTCAGGAGTCCTTTCCAGAGTCTCAACATCGTTTTTATTGTGGTGGCCAAAACTGGATGCAGTATTTCAAGACAAATATAAAGCGGTACTAACATTTCACATGTTCTTGATTCTATCCCTCTGGTAATGTAGCTTAGTATAGCATTGGCTTTTTGGCAGCTGCAGCATACTGCTGGCTCATATTTGATTGTCCATTAAGACTCCAAGATCCCTCTCACAAGTATTGCCATTAAACCAAGTTCCACCTATTCTATACCTTGTACATTTGATTTTTCTTGCCTAAGTGTAAAACCTTACTTTTCTCTATATTGAATTTCATTTTGTTAGATAGTGTTCAAGTTTGTCGATATCCATCTGGATCTATCTTCTGGGATGTTCGCTATTCCTGTCAGCTTGGTGTCTTCTACAAATTCGATGATTTCCCCTTCTATTTCCTTATCTAACTCATTTATGAAGTTATTGAAGAGTACTGGTCCTAAGATAGAACCTTGGGGTACTCCGTTGCTCATTTCCCTCCATTAACAGATAACACATAATCAGAGTTGGAAGGGACCTTGTAGGTCATCTAGTCCAACCCCCACCCAAGCGGGAGACCCTACACCATTTCTGACAAATAGCAGTCCAATCTCTTCTTGAAAGTCTCAAGTGATGGCGCTCCCACAATTTCTGAGGGCAAGCTGTTCCATTGGTTGATTGTTCTCACTGTCAGAAAGTTTCTCCTTATTTCCAGATTAAAACTCTCCTTGTTCAGTTTCCATCCATTATTCCTTCATTAGATGTAGTTTCATTAAATACTACACATTGAGTGCTGTATGTAGTAATGTGGGGCTGGTTGGCCGATGTCCTTTGATGCAGCCTTTTGAAAAATTCCATTCTAGTCTACAGTTCCTGGCATTCGTTGGAATTCCCCTGTGCAGGTGCCAGACCCAAATGTGCTTAGCATCTTGGCCCAGGCAAAGTTGCCCAACTGCTGAGACTGTAATGCAGTGTTTTTCAACCTTGGCAACTTTAAGATGTGTGGATTTCAACTCCCAAAATTCCCCGGCCAGTTGACTGGGGATTCTGGGAGTTGAAGACCGTATATCTTCAAGTTGCCAAGATTGAGAAACAATGCTGTAATGGATTACTTTTCTCTTAATTACTTTAATCACATAAGAATAGGAGGGGCTTTCCTGGGCTAGTATTTAATTGTAGCCATAAGCTACCTTATGACAAATTTATAAAGCGAGATGTACGTTTACATTACAATTGAACTGTGCAAGCTGCTTACTCACATCTTTGAAGTTGTGAATCATAAAGGTGATACTTTACATTCTTGTATATATTGTTAGAGTTGGTTTAAGCCAATCTGTCAGATCCTTTTAATTGTTGTGCCTTTCCCTCATGGACCTAAGAGTAGCAGAGATGGTTCTCCCAAGTCCTTTCTATCCACATAAAAATCTTAGCAAATAGTTTGGAATGATGGCTGGTGCTAATAGTCCCCAAAATCATCTGGTAAAGGTTATGATGGAATAGGAATTGAATATTGGGCACTTGATTCCAACATGACTCGCCCCTTGTTTCTAGAACCATAGATCAAGGGGAATTACATAGCAAAGAGAGGGTCCATAATGCCTTTTAGTCATCCCTGGATAGCTCCAGACTGTTGCTGCCATATGTTTAGGCATCCTTCTTGCCTACCTCAAAGCCTAAACATATGGCAGCAACAGTCTGAAGGAAGAGCTGCCTTGTTTTCCTCTATGCCCTGTTTGCCAGCCCATCTTGCTAGTGATATTGAAGCTGGAGGGGACGTGGGTGGTGGTGGGAGACAGAGAAATACTGCGTTAAGCTGAGGTTTCTGAAGGCTTATTAACTGAATTACAACTAGCTTGTTGGTTCATACAGTACCTTAAAGCAAAATGCAAACCACGCAAACACAACTTAGTCGTGGTTCAGGTACTTAGTGTACACTTCATGCGCCAGGACATAAATGGTGAAAATGAATTCCCCTGACCAATATGTTTAGATGCAACCGTTATGCCGTCCACCCACAACTATTCTTGGTTTTAGATGCAGGTATTTCTTGAGTCCTCCAAATTAAGCAGGGCTTCTCTTTCTGGACACAGGTCTGGCTATTATAACTTCTCATGACTTGTTACCCCAGCCTTCCTTTCTCCTCTCTCTCTTTCTGTCTGTCTCTCCTTGTCTCAGCATTCTGCAAGTGGTCTACTTTGTGGTTGAGACTGGTTCACCCTCAGAACATACACTTGACAGTAGTACTTTTTCTGTGTTGTTGCTAAGCTGACTGTCCACGTGCAGGCGTTGCTCACACATTGTTACTCGGGGTTTTTTCCAGAAACAATTTCCCCATCCTCTCGTCGTGGCCATTCTTAACTTCTTCATACTTTTGCTTTGGAGCAGCAGAGGGCACTGCTAGCCACTTTTGTCCTCTTGCCAGTTTGCTGCACAACATCCCCTGCTTAATGAGTTACTTTTCATTTAAATTTGTCTCTCTAGGTTCCCCTGCCATTTAATTACATTTTCTAATTAAAAAAATCAGCCTTCAAAATTAAAGTCAGGTTTGAGGGTAGAGTAATAATTGTTCTTTTTTTTAAAAAAGGCTTCTGGGGGGTAGGAACAGAAGGAAAGCTTTAAGAACTGCTGCCCTCAAGGTTTTGCTTTGGAATCAGCCTCACTTTCTGATGTCTTCTGAAGTGCTGGAGGCATATTTCATTGGAGAGCTTTCTTAAACCATCTCTGTTGAAATAAGCCAAAGTTAAAAGATGAGAGAAACACTCCTGGATATCTTAATGAAATCTGTTTCCAAAGAAATAGACAGATCATGCATCATATTCATGGTTGAGTAATGTATGACATATATGGGATTTGTTTTTTGTTTTTATTTTTTGCATTTTCCACGTAATGTACCATCATGTCATCTTTAACCTGTGCCTTCGAAATAGGAATTGCAAAATATTTTATCATATTTGTTTATGATAACACTGTATTCCTTAAAGTGGTACCTTGGTATTTAACTTCTTTTCAAACACATTAAATCTGATACTCAACACTTTTTGATGTGAAAATTTTGTCTCTGTACTCATCATTTGTTTGATATTCAATGCACAAGCTAGAATTTGTCAGTGTCTCACTACATTATTCCTTAGGGGAAACATTTCTTTGGTACACTTCTTTGGTATTGTTTTTGGTGTTCATCATGCCTCAAGTATCAAGGTAGCACTGTATTTAGATCTCATCATTACACATTTATTAAACAAGTACTGAAAGGGAATCAGGTTTTTTAAAAAAATATTTGGATTTTAAAAGTGGATAACAGAGAATGTTTTGGACAGAATATACAATCTTATAATTGTCTTGTTCCTTCAAGATGTTGCACAGCTGTCCTGATTACCTGTCACCAGCATTGGACCCATAGTCCAGTATATTTAAAGAGCGTTAAGCTGGGGAAGGAAAAGAATTTGGTTTCATCTTTAGCCATGCTTATGTTCTTTTAAGTAACTATACTTACAGAAGTTAGGTACAAATGAAGAGTTAACTCAGAACATATGTATTGGCCACACTTAGGTAGACTAGACCAAGGGCCCTCAAAAGTGGCAACTTTAAGACTTGTGGACTTCAACTCCCAGAATTCCTGAGCTAACATGATTGGAGGAGGAATTCTGGGAGTTGAAGTCCACAAATCTTAAAGTTGCCAGGTTTGAAGACCCCTGACTAGATCATGAAATCAACTCCTTTGGAAGACCAGAATTACTTTTATTGAGATTACCTTTAATAGCAGAATCTTGCAAATCTGATTGTGCTCTCCTTCCTTATTCTTCATATCATTCAGTGAAACAGGAGGGGCCTGAGCCATTTCTGAATGTCGTCTTTAAGCTCTTGCTTAGATAACAATCAAGGCCTTCTTTCTTATTTTCTATGCATATGAAAACTGGGCTGAGGTTTTGGTGGGTACTTCTCTCAAAATGAAAATTGAAAGAGAACAGGAATGCACTCATACTAATATGATAGCATTTATTTTATTGACAGTGATACTGAAATAGGGTAACATTTGCCAGTCTTGTAGCCTGCTGTTGGATTGCAGCGATTGTTCTGTAATTCTCCTTTTCTGCACTAGATGGGAATAGTACAAACTACAACCCCACTTCTGAAGAATGCTAGCCATGGGAGTAGTGAAGCTAGCTGGCATTTTGAAGTTAATTTGTCCCACCTGCAGTTCTCTGATTTAGGGAAGGAGGAGGACAGGTGGGAACTTGGATGCCTTTCAGAATAGTCCTTTTCTTGCTCAGTGAAGATGCAATGGGGTCCTTTAGCCCTGTGAGAAAAACTCTCACCATGAGTAGGTGTGAAGCATTTCAGTGTTCACTTTAGAACAAGGTTGTATATGCTATGGCTGTAGGTGTAAAAACTGACATGGTATTGGGAGATTGTCTTGCAAATATGAAAATGAAATATATTTGAATGTGTAACTTTCATTTGGCAAGTTTAAGAAAGACACATCTGAATGAATGTCAGGACAAGATGTGGAGAAAGATATGGAGTGCCATCAGTTGTGCATGCTTAAGTGAATGGAGAGGAAGACGTTGAAGAGAGGATTGTTTAAGATACCCAAAAAATAGGCTGAACAAAACCTCAGGTGTCAAATTATAACTAAAAATATATATTATCATGGAAATCCCAATCCACAAAGATGTATATATCTCATACCTAACCTTCTATATTCTGCCTGTCCTGCACAAATACTGTACGAAGGCAGATAGATAACTCCACAAAGCATCCATACAAAGTCTTTTTTATTGGTTCATCAGGCATCCTGTCAACTCACATTTATGATGAAGTTCTTCTTAATGTCCAATCCTTTGCATATCCGAATTGTGGTAAAAAGGTGGTTATCTCCTTATTCTTTTCCTCCCATTTCGTAGTGGTAGAGGTAGAGCAGCTACCATGAGTCCGTGAGTTCAGGCAAGAGTGGAGAAACCTCCCCCAACCCATCGAGGGTCAATTTAGTGACCAATCAGAATTACAAATGTGGTCACGTGACATGGACTAAATTTCCCAGGATACTTTAACTACATTTACCATGATGCATTCCCTTAAGGGAACAGCTCACAATTGCTAACTAACTATCCAATTTCTATACACTGGCTGGACAGCACACTCCCCTCCTGGAATTGTAAACTCCACTACTAAGAAAAAATGAATTAACTATATAACTAAGATAAGCAGTAGACAGTAATACTAACTGAATAGCAGATAACGATATAACTAAGATAAACAGTTAGCTATATAACTAAGAGAAACAGTAAACATTAATAAAGCATCAAACAAGGCAAAGCATGCAAAGCTTGAGATTCAGTCTTCAAGTTTGGCTTTTCTCTGCAGTAGCACAAGGTCGGTGACCGGAGTGGTGTAGAGCTCCTTGGTGAAAGTCTGCTGGTCGCAGGAGGAATCTAGTGACCTCACCATCAGGACCTTGACTTTGCGGATTAGTCCATCAGAGTTGGGCAGGGTTTGAGACACAAGTCCCATAGACCATGCGTTGCGATGCACATCCTTGTCTTTCAGCAAGACAAGGTCTCCCTCTACGAGGTTCGGTTCTTTGGTCTTCCATTTACAATGGTCTTGTAGGGTAGACAGGTACTCTTGCTTCCAGCGGTTCCAAAAGGTGTTGGCAAGCTGTTGAACTTGTCTCCATTGTTGTTTGTACAAGTCCTTAGAATCAAAGTTCCCTAACGGCGCAGACCAATCACCCATCTTCTGAGTTAGCAAGGCAGCTGGAGTGAGAATGGTTGGATTCTCAGGATCTGAAGAGACCGGAACTAAAGGTCTACCATTGATGGTGGCCACGACTTCTGCCATAAGGGTAGAGAGAGTCTCATGTGTCAGTTTAGGTGTTTTCGCCAACATGGACATGGAATCAAGGATTCGACGAGCTATTTCAATCATGCGTTCCCATGCTTCTCCCATGTGAGATGCGTGGGGAGGATTAAATATCCATCTGCACTTGTTGGCTTTAATTGGCGAGTCAGGGTGAATGCCGTCTTCTATCTGTAGTTCTTTACAAGTGCCTACAAAGTTCATTCCACAGTCAGATCTGAATACTTTGACTGGGCTTCTGTAGGCTTGAAACCTTCTCAGGGCGTTGATGAAGCAAGAGGTGTCCATAGATTCGATGACTTCGATATGAACCGCTCGAATGCTGAGGCATGTGAAGAGTACTGCCCATCATTTGCTGTTAGCTTGACTACCTCGGTCCATCGGGCAGACACAGACCAAGGGCCAAAAACATTGAGGCCTACATTGGTGACAGTGGTTCGGAACTCAGGCCCTCAGGTGGTAAGTCAGCCATCATCTGGTGTAGAGTCTCACCTCGTTGCTTGCGACAATGGAAGCAAGACTGAAGAACAGTTGTAATACATCTTTTGGTGCCTACAATCCAGAGTCCACTCGCTCTGAGGGCACCTTCTGTGAAGTGGCAGCCTTGATGATAGATTAGTTTGTGGTAATGTTGTACTAACAGCCTTGTTACATGTTGGTTAGTCAGAAGGATAATGGGGTGCTTGCTGGGTGAGTCCATTTCTGCTTTGTGTAGGCAACCTCCTACTCTTAGTACCTCCTGGTCGTCGAGGTATGGGTTCAATCTAAGAAGTGGGCTAGATTGTGGTGTGGGCTTCCCTGCACTCAAGCATCCTTATTCCGACGGATATGCATCTTGTTGTACACTTCTCAATATTCATCTCTCAGCATGAGTGCAGTGGTCTGGGAGGTATGACTTGAAGCCTTTCCGATGACTGAGGAGATGGCCGACTGTGCGGATGAGCACAGTTATTCCCAGTATGAGAGGTTTCCATTGGGAGAAGCATTCAAAGCAAGCCGGTTTTAAGGGGTGTATCGTTTTGTGTTGGAACATTGTTGCTAAGCAAACGACCAGAGGGACGACCGGTTCCTCTTTCTTGACTAGCGGTCGAATGTCACCATCATTATCTGGATCTAGCAGTTCATACAAATCGGGTTTCCCTGGCTTCAAGCTGTCTGTACGCCACAAGAACTCTGGTCCTTTGAGCCAGGTAGAAGTTGATAACTGGGTTACAGGAATAGACCTTGTTGCATGATCTGCAGGGTTCTGATCTGTTGGAACATACCGCCACTGTATTGGTTTAGAAGATCTCTTGACCCGCTCAACTCTATTGCTCACATAGACGTAGAAGCGTCTACTCTCATTGTAGATATAACCTAGTACCACTCTGCTGTCTGTATAGAAGGTGGTGGGTTCTAAAGGAAGATGTATCATCTTTGTTATCATGTCTAATAGTTCTGCTACCAGTGCAGCTCCACAAAGTTCCAGCCGTGGTACAGTATGACCTTTCTGCGGTGCTAGTTTTGCCTTTCCCATGATAAATCTGACATATACGTTGATCTCCCCACCATAGACTTTGAGGTATGCCATGACTGCTGCTGCCTTTGTTGAGGCATCTGAAAAAACATGTAGTTCCTTTTTATGTGCAGTGGTGGGCAAGATGGGAACATACGTGCGATGTAGGTGAACATCTTGGAGATAGCAGAGAAAGTTGCACCATGACTCCCATTCTTGCTTCTGCTCTGGTGGGAGCGGTTCGCCCCAATCTTTGGTGTTTTGGGAGAGCGTGCGCAGTAGGATTCTTTCTTGAATGGTGACAGGAGCTGCAAACCCTAGAGGATCAAACAGGCCGTTAACTGTTGAGAGCACTCCTCTCCTCGTGAAGCCGGTCTTTAGGGTTGGGGTTTTGAAGGTGAAGAGGTCTTTCTTCAAGTCCCAACACAAGCCGAGACTGCGTTGGATGAAGGGGGGATTGCTGGCAAAATCAAGGTCTTGCAATCCCTTGGCCTGGTCCTCAGGACTAAAGGCCTTTAGTACTTCTTCACTATTGGACGCTATCTTGTGTAGCTTGAGGTTGGCCCTCCCTAGCATTTGCTGTGTATTCTTCAAGAGGTCTATGGCCTCCGCTGGGGTGGCTACGGATTTCAAGCCGTCATCTACGTAGAAATCATGTTCTACAAAGCGTTTAGTGTCTGCTCCATATTTGTTTCCTCCCTCTCGAGCAGTATTTTGGAGACCATAGTTCACAATTGCAGAGGAAGAGCTATTGCCAAATACATGCACCCTCATGCGGAACTCAGAAATTCGTTGATTGTGCTGATCATCACTGAACCACAGGATATGGAGGTAGTTATGGTGATCTTCCGATACGAGGAAGGAATAGAACATCTGTTGTATGTTGGCCATAACTGTTATGGCTTCTTTTCTAAAGCGGATGAGCACCCCAAGGAGACTGTTCGTGAGGTCAGGTCCTGTCAGAAGGGCCTTGTTCAGAGAGTGGCCTTGAAACTATGCACTGGCATTGAAGACTATATGTATTTGGCCTGGTTTCTGTGGATGGTACGCTCCAAAGAACGGCAGGTACCAACATTCTTCATCAGTTTCCAGGGGTGTGGCTGGCTCAGCGTGTCCGTTACATATAATTTTGTCCAAGAACTCCACCATATGAGCTTTCATCTCTGGGTTCCGGGTCATGATTCATCTCAGGCTAAAGAGGCGGGAGAAAGCATATTTTTTGTTATTAGGCAAACATTGTCTGGGAGTGCGAAAGGGTAGTGGCGCGACCCAACTACCGGTTGCATCTTGTTGAAATTCCTTATCCATGAGGTGAAGGAATCTTTTGTCCTCAACGGGCAAAGCTAAGTCATTGCCTTCTCTGGTAGTCTAAAATAGTGCCTCTCCCAAGACAGGTTTGACTGTCGAAAGCGTGAAGTGTTCTTGGCATGGTGTCAGGTGAGATGGTCTCCCATTCGTGAGAACGGAGGTAGCTAAGGTAGTTGACTGGGTTGGGGCCTGTAGGCGATCGATACAGACTTCTCCTATGATCCCCCATCCTAGTGGAGATTTGATGGCCACTGGGCCATCTACAGGGCCGCCGACTGACTCAGAGAAGAGAAAGGCACGTGGGGCATTAATTCCCAGCAAGAGTAGGATCTCAGCCTCCGGATCTAGAGCAGGGAAGTGATGAGCCAGATGCTGTAGGTGAGGCATGCTACTTATGACCTCAGGTGTTGCGATCTGACTGCGGTCGTTCGGTACCCCATCACATTCAAACACGGGCGGCAGTGGGAACTGGGAACTTCCATCCAATGACTCTATGCAGAGTCCAGTAGCTTTCCTCCCTGCCGTGCTTCTTGGTCCATGACACGTCAAAAGAGTGAAGTGAAATTCATCCTGTTGCACCTCAAAGAGGTCGAAGAATGCAGGTCTGGCCAGGGTGCAGGTGCTTTGAGTATCTATCAGCACGTACATTTTCACAGTATCTTCAGGGCGTCCTTCAGGGTACACTTTGGCTAAACAGATGGGAAGACACAAACGAGGGCAAGGTGAGTCAGCGCAGTTGACACTCATCGCCGGTTTTGGTTGCGGTTTGGCAGCCTGTCGAAGAGCCCTGTGTACTTCTGTGGTATGGTGAGGTTCCTTGTTTGAGGGAGGGCTATGAGATATCTGCCATGGTGGCTCAGCGTCTGGATGCAGTGCAGTCGGGTGCTGGTCACTTTTGCATAAGTAGCATTGCACCTTTGCTGTGCAGTACTTGGACGGGTGTTTGGATTCACAACACTTGTAGCAGAATTGGAACGCCTTTATCAATTCTTGTCGTTGGGGCAGTGATTTCTCTGCAAACCCATTGCACCTGTTCAGCGAGTGTTGAGTGTGGTGCAAAGGGCAAAACTGTACTCTCCTTGTATTTGGAGATCTAAATTGGGTTGGATGGGATGAGTTAGCTGCCGAACTCCTGATGGTTGAGGAGTGTACCTCGGTCTTATGGATAGCCATGAAGGAACTTTCCTTTGCAGTGTGCATGGAGTCTGTGGATGATATATGGTGGCTGTGGTATCTTTTTTCATTGGGAGGACTAACAGCTCTGAGTCTGCGGGCCTGGGAGGTGTTGCACGCCGTTGCCAGGTGGGCCACGAATTCTTCGAGAATGGTGAAGGGTATAAAGTTGTGGTGACCTTTGGCCATGAAGGTGTCAGACAACTGGAGCCACTGTTCAATTAGCACCTGGGGGAGTTTTTGAACAATTCTGTTTTGCATGTCGATGTGATCAAGACAAGCGAGTCCCGCTAACCTGGGATCCTGTTGTCCTGCTTTCAATTGTATAAGTATATTAGAGAGTTCCGCGATCAGGTGAGGCTTATCAATAGGAATTTTAGGAAATCTGTTGAGACTATCCAAGAGCGTTGATTCTACTGCTGTGGCAGCACCGTACAGTTCATCAAGTCTTTTCCATGACAACTGTAGGGCAGTGTCTGGGTCGTTTAAGTGGGAGGCATAAAGTGCCTGCATTGCTGTGGCAGACTGTGGCCCTAGCCACGCAATCAAGTGTATGAGTACTTCATCGGATTTCAGGTGTGCAGCCTGAATGGAGCGCAGGAAAATTTTCTTCCATAGGAGATATGAGCTGCCTGGCTCATCAGAGAATTTGTATACACCGTTAGCGGCTAAATCTAGCTTTCCTCTGCTTACTGCCATCTCTCTCCAGTAGTCTGCATCATCTGTAGAGTTGGGGAGGAGTATTGACATAGAGGGGTCATCCCTTGGATTCTTGTAGAGTAGGCTCGAGTTGTATGTCAGTGATGGGTTGTAGCCTTCCTCCCAGTGTTTATGGAGGATGTCATCCTCCCATTCCAGAGACAATGGTGAAACTCCATTCTGCTGCGTAGGCTGGGTGCGGTTATCTTGTTGTACCTGGGAGCCGGAGTGGTGTTGAGGTTGTGGCAGGAATGCTGTTGCCTGTGGATTGAGTGTGGCAGTTGTCGTTGATGGCATGTCGACTTGTTGAGAAGTCGTTGTAAGCGCTGGTGGGCTAAGTTGCTTGCCCAGCAGGTCATGAGATGTTGGAGCAGGGTCACTGATTCTGGGAAGAGAATCTCGGACCTTAGGTCGTACCACATCATTTGGGGAGGGTTTGCTGTTCGTGGGAAGTGAATCTGGTATTTTAGGTTGTACAACGTCAGTTGCGTAACTGACGTTTAGAGTCTGTGGTTGAGATTCATTCCTGTGCTTCCCTGATTGTGGGAGACTGCTAGGCAACTGAGGCGGTTCCATCTGCTCGTTTTGTAGTGAGTGCTGCTCATCCACGTAGGCCTTGACCCGTGTATCTGGGCTCTCTTCTCCCAATTCTTCGAGGTCGAAGTTGAAGGAGGCGTTGTCGGCTATCTTCCGCCATGCTGCGGCCCGTGCCAACTTTGTTGCGGAATCTCATTGCCATTCGGCCAACTCCAATTTGGCCTGAACTTTGGCCATTTCTGCCTGTTGAGCTGCTATTTCTGCCTGTTGAGCTGCTATTTCTGCCTTCTGCCGTGTTACTGCCTCTGTGGCGTGTAGATCTGCATCTGTGACAGCAGCTTCTACTTCAGCTTCTGCAGCCCGGTTAGCATAACTTGTGGCTTTGGAGGCCTTAGATGCGCTGCTACAACGGGAGGATGCTCTGGAAGGATGGTGAGAGCCGGCAGCAGAGAATTGGCATGAGACACTGGAATCTGCTTGCGATGTAGCCAGTTTGGGATGGAGGAAGTAAGTTTTCTTAGAATGGTGGGAGGAGTCTGCTTGTGATTGAAGACCTATTTCGGATGTGGTCCTCTCCCTTGCTCCTTGTTCCTTTTGAAGCGCATCGAGGAGGGCTTTTTTGCTTTCCTCAATGCAGTCTTCACGTTCTTTGTGAAACTCCTCAAAGCATTGTATGTGTGCTTGGAGTTTTGGGTCACCCAGTCTTGACTGGATGGACTTGAGTTTATCTTCGCTGTTTCTCCACCGTGTGAGAAGGGCATCTAGATCAACTAGCAATGAGTGGATTCTCTTGGGGGGCAACTTGTGTTTTGGGGCACAAGGTAGTTCCAACCATGAGTCTGTGTGGCAGCGATATTGCCTCTCCCAATCATCCCTCAAGTGTTCTTCCATGGGTTCGGTAAGCTTCTTACACTTTATGAGGTCGTAGGCTTTCTGAGGTATTGCCGTGTCTTCGGCGGTTTGGATGTCTGGATGAGGGTTTTGGGAACCAGGCTCCACGTTTACATCTAGGGTGGGTGGAGGGTTCAAGTCCTCTAGTACTTCAGGGACATCTGTCATGGCTGAAGAAGTTGCCATGCTTCAAATTGGTAAAAGGTGAATTTGGAAAATTCCGCGCAATTCCCTTTTTCCACTAGGGTGCCCTGCAAGCTGGTAACTGAATGTAACAACTTCTATGAAATTCAGTACTTGACCATGTAGATGGCGCTGCAGGTGTCTGATTGAATTGAGCAAGTGCTGCAAAATTGAGTGGTTGACCACTAGAAATGTGCGTTGCAAGAGTGGGAGACGTTGACAAAGTACACAATTTGGCTGTTTAGGGTGTGTTGCAAAGTCTGGGAGATGTTTGGTGCAGAGCACAAATTTGCCTGTTTGTGGTACTTGCTAGGTCTGGAAGACACTGTTGCTAAGCACAGATTAGGTCTCTTAGTGATGCTTGACTCTTGGGTTAAAGTGGCAAGAAGTTGCTAAAATTAGGAAACTTCCTGCAAATTCATTACCTTTTTTTTGGGGGGGGGAGGATTTTCTACTTGACCACCAGATGATGCTGTGGGCTGCTGTGCTTAAGGCTGTGTGTGGGGGGTGTAAACCCCAGAGGAATTTATTGTTTCCTTGCTGGAAAAAAAACCAATCAATCGAATACAACACTCCAAAGGTTTTAAGTTTTTGAGCAGAAAGAGAAATTGTTCCTTTTTAAAATGTTGCTTGAATTAGCCTTGTATCTTGGGAGGGGGGGAAATGGGCTTCTTTGCTTTGAAGATGGTCTGTCAGTAATGAATTACGACCCCAATAAAATGGCCAGAGTAGTTGTAAAAATAGCTGGAGAGGCTTCTTTTTTTTAATTGCCTTTTTGAAGCAGGCCGGAGCTTAAGAAGCACTGAGCTTTTCAGTTTAAATGAGCACAGCAAATTTAGTTTTTCTTTTAGAATACAAGCAGATACTATTTTTGACTCTTCATCTGCATTTAAAAGGAGTTTGTAGGTGGTGACTGAGGGAAGACAGGGGTAGATGGGTAAAACCTGGCTCCTCCCTTTGTTTTACAAATTGGTTCTTTCTGAGTTAGGAGTTGTAATTTGAAACACAGCACTTCTTTCACTAAAGAGAAAAGTGGGATAAATTTGCCCCTTCCTGCAACTAAGATGCTAGGTTTGAGGAACAAAGGGAATAGCCAGCTCCTGGCTTCAAAATATCTTTGTCTTTATCAGGTTGTAA
The DNA here is from genome assembly GCA_023653725.1 of Bungarus multicinctus. Classification (NCBI taxonomy): domain Eukaryota; kingdom Metazoa; phylum Chordata; class Lepidosauria; order Squamata; family Elapidae; genus Bungarus; species Bungarus multicinctus. The sequence continues at coordinate 161,128,576 of CM042834.1, forward strand.
ATTGGCTGGAGAGGGTCTCTTTTATGGCTTTGTCTCCCTTCCAGATGAGCAGAGCAGAATCATCTTTTGTTTCCATTTAAGAATACAAACAAGATTTCTCAAACTTTCCTACTGCGTTTGTAAAGGGTTTTAAGACAAAGTTTGGTTTCTGGCTCTTCTTCTTGTCATACAAATTGGGTCTTTGAGATATCAGGAAAACAAATTGAGCAGAGGAGAGGGGGGTTTTCCTGTAATTCAAACTGGTTTTGCAACTCTGTGCTTTCTCTGCATCAATGCTTTGGAAGCTCTCTTTTGTCAAAGCAAGTGGGGGAATCCTAAGCCCCTCCCAACCATCCAAACAGCATGTAAAAAGTTCCTGTTGCATAGAGAATTCAGGCAATCTGATTAGTTATATCTCTGCTTTGGAGACTCAGATTAACATTGTGTTTTGACTTGGGAGTCCTGGTTTCAATATAACTTTATCACAAGAATTCAAATTACTTTTGCTTCGCTCTACTTCCAGGAATCAAGACTAATATCTTCCTACTATTCTGCCTGTCCTGCACAAATACTGTACAATACTCCACAAAGCATCCATACAAAGTCTTTTTTATTGGTTCATCAGGCATCCTGTCAACTCACATTTATGACGAAGTTCTTCTTAATGTCCAATCCTTTGCATATCTAATTGTGGTAAAAAGATGGTTATCTCCTTATCTCCTTATCCCTTTCCTCCCATCTCGTAGCGGTAGAGGTAGAGCAGCTACCACGAGTCCGTGAGTTCAGGCAAGAGTGAAGAAACCTCCCCCCACCCATCTAGGGTCAATTTAGTGACCAATCAGGACTACAGATGTGGTCATGTGACATGGACTACATTTCCCAGGATACTTTAACTACATTTACCATGATGCATTCCCTTAAGGGGACAGCTCACAATTGCTAACTAACTATCCAGTTCCCATACACTGGCTGGACAGCACATTTTACAATGAATTTTTTATGCATTTGGAGAGCTATATTTAGAGGCCAGAGGTCAGATACATTCCCTCAAGTCACTGTTTCAAGCACAGCTGAGGACTAATGCTTTGCATAAATTCTTTCAGATTTTGAATAAATCTTTTAATTATGAGGATTTCCTAAAAGTAGTCAGAATAACATTTTGGAAACCTTTTGAATTGTTTTTTCCCTTTATTTCCTCCTTTAGGTAACAAAATGAATGCTGCTTGCTTAATTTCTATGCTTCTTTATTTTTGCTCCTTTGTTCCTGTTGTTTCTTTATACTCAGTCTCTACAATAGGGTGTGCAGTTTCTAAGCCAAGAACTCCTTTTGACTGGAGTGCTGGGCTATGCTCCAAAAACCAGTTGGTGGGCTATTAAAAAAGCCAAATTTGATTTCACTTAACATTTAATGCATTTAATAATTTCACTCTTTTACTTTTAACTTGTAGTTAAAAATTACAATTTGCTAATGTCTCTTGAAGGAATCCAGGGTTGCACCGAGGCTTTCCAGCACTTGATCCTGGCAGCTGAAACCAAATTCAGGTAGTTTTCAAACTACGACCACAATTGGGACCAGAATTTCTGTCAGAAGTCATTGCAGTCACAGGTCAAAGCAGACCCAATTTTAGGACGATTTTTACAGTGGAATCACACAGTTGTTAAGCGAATCTAGTTTTTCCAATGGGTCAGAAAAAAGTTTGCAAATCACGGTCACATGGCTGCAGGACACTGGTCACACACATGAGCCAGTTGCCAAGCACCCAAATTGTGATCATGTGACCACGGGGAAGATGTGATGGACATAAGTATAAGTCAGGGGTGGGATTCAAATTTCTTAACAACCGGTTCTGTGGGCATGGCCTAATTTATGGGTGTGGCTTGGCGGTCATGTGACTTGAGATGGGAGTGGCTTGCTGATTGGGCATGGCTTCATGGTCATGTGATGGATGGGCGTGGCCATGTGATCATGTGACTGCAGTGGGCATGGCCATGTGGCTGGCAACCCAAATTTAAGTGGTCCTCATTCAATGACCAGGTGCTCACTTAGTGGCCAGTTGCTTAGCAAGTGCTTTTTGCCAGTTTCCACGGCCTGGGGAGGCCCAGGCAAGGCCCGGGCAGGTTGCCATGTGGCTGGCAACCCAAATTTAAGTGGTCCTCATTCAATGACCAGGTGCTCGCTTAGTGGCCAATTGCTTAGCAAGTGCTTTTTGCCAGTTTCCACGGCCTGGGGAGGCCCAGGCAAGGCCTGGGCAGGTTGCCATGTGGCTGGCAACCCAAGTTTAAGTGGTCCTCATTCAATGACCAGGTGCTTGCTTAGTGGCCAATTGCTTAGCAAGTGCTTTTTGACAGTTTCCAAGGCCTGGGGAGGCCCAGGCAAGGCCCGGGCAGGGGGCCATGTGGCTGGCAACCCAAATTTAAGTGGTCCTCACTTAATGACCAGGTGCTCGCTTAGTGGCCAGTTGCTTAGCAAGGGCTTTTTGCCAGTTTCCAAGGCCTGGGGAGGCCCAGGCAAGGCCCGGGCAGGTGGCCATGTGGCTGGCAACCCAAATTTAAGTGGTCCTCACTTAATGACCACATGCTCGCTTAGTGGCCAGTTGCTTAGCAAGTGCTTTTTGACAGTTTCCAAGGCCTGGGGAACCCTGGAGAGGGCAAGGTGAGGCACCGGTAGCTACAGAGAGGGCTGCAGAGGGCTGGGCGAGGCCAACTCAACATCACTTCTTTGCCCTAATGACTAAGCATTAAAAAAGATATACCAAAAGAAATGGTAGTTTATTATGTCATCTCTTTAATGCTTAAATAATAAAAAGGTACACAAAACTATATTGTTACAGCATTTTAAAATATGAATCAAAAACTATTACATAACAAAACTTTACAAAAAACAATAAAACTTATTTAAAGTACTCCCAAATTGCTTTTCTATTATCGTCCTAAGTTACGGTTTTCTTGTGTTTAATACGAGCATCATCAGCTGTGTGGTGATGTGCCCATAACCACTTCTTTACTATAGGAACAGGGTCCCATTCTTGCACAGGTAAGCCAATTAGACTGATGGTCAGGAGGTTTTGTAATATTGGAAACTGTAAGGCGACTTCTGCCTTCTTGAATACATTATGTTCATCTGCGAGAAGCCCCTTTCTGCCTCTGCTGAACTGACAGCAGTTTTTCTTTGTTCGAAATTTCAAATCTTCTGCAATACTTGCAACCTAATTTTTTCTGGGAAACGTCCAGTCCATATATTTTTCCTTAAAATTATTGTACTGCTGCAGTGTCCAGCAGTCAGGAAGGTTCCCTTCAATATCTGATTCAGCTCTTCCAGTACCTGATGATGTGCTGGCTCCTTCCTCTGGTCGTGATGTGGATGATGTGCTGGCTCCGCTTTCTTCGATGGATGATGTGCTGGCTCTGCTTTCCTCAGACTCCAATGGTTGTGGTTGTGACTCTTTTGGATCTTCTTTTGTTTTCTTGCCGAAGAAAGCAGACAAACTCATTTGCCTTTTCATCTTGGCAATATGCTGCAAAAAAAATCAACAGTGGTTTGGACTCGATTGTTGTTGTAAGTTGAGTGGTGAAAAGCAGTGGCAAGCGAAGAAAGCAGGCAAGGAACAGAGATCAGTAATATTCAGTTACCTTTAAGAGTTCCTGACACTATAGCTAGTTAGTGTTTAAAAGATGTTATGGAAGAGGAACAAGTTTCAACAGACAAGACTGAGATGGAACTGAAAGTGGATTTGAAAATGACAGTCTATAAAAAAGATGTTGCACTTTGTATATAAAAGAATGGCTGATATTTAAAAAAAAAATTTTTTTTTAAAAGAATGGCTGATATTTTCATAATTACAATTCATTAATTGAAAAAGAAACACTTAAAATGGAAATACTGTTAACAAACCAAGGGAGTTTGTTATTTTGTGTCAATAGTGGCACAAAAATCTTTCCTAGCCAAAGCTACTTTCCTGGACCAACAGTCCCTAATGTAATGCTCTCTCTATAGCAGAGAGAAAAAAACCAGGGGAAGCCATGTTTGGTCGCTTAACCTTTTTAGAATGCAGCTTAAATATATACTGAAGCATTTTAAAGCCTTATGCAGGTATATATAGTACAAAAAAAAAAGATAATAGTACAAAATCATCCAAGAAGTTAGATTACAAATGGAATTGATAGGCCCATTCACAGAGCAATACTGAATTTTTTTTCTGAAATTTATTCCTCAGTTTAAAAAACTGGAATATATGAATTCAGTATTGGGCACTGCTAGTGTAGCTATTCAAGAGGATATAGGGTCCAGGTTAGCAAAAATGGTAAAGCAACATATAGGTTTAAATTTTAAAACCAGAAATATTTTGTTGGTACCCACATAAAGGGAGTACAATACATATTTAATGTTACGTGTGTTAACAGCGGCTAGAATTGTTTGTGCAATAGTGGAAAAACAAAGAGATCCCCATAGATGAAAATGAAATTAAAAAATTACAACGTGCAGAAATGGATAGAGATAAGAGGTAGAAATTAGGTGAAGAATGATCAAGTTGATAATTATAAACATGTTGATATAATTAACAAAATTAGAAATAAGTCAATACAAAGAAATTTAAATAATTTTTCTGTTACACTGCTGTACTTATTGATATTTGTTTCTGCTTTGCTTTTTCATTTATGAAATAAATGAATATTTTATAATACTTTATATAATATTTTATAATACTTTACAAGTATAATAGAATTAAACAGGTAAGGTAAAGTAAGGATATATTATTATAGAATAGATTGGTGATGATGAAATGAACATTATAAAGTAGATTAAATAGAAATGGTGATTTGCTCGCATAAAATGATATAATAGTAGTCTAATAAGTATTTAATAATAGTAATAATATAAATATATATAGTGGATTTATGATATAAGGATTAATGCAAATTGGAAGGGAAAGACTGCAAAGATTGTGCACAAGTGATTTGTACCAACCACCACACTATGTAACTGAAAATAGTTTGTTTATGTTTGTTTTGTTTATTTTTTAAAAAAATAAAACACTTTTATTTTTTTAAAAAGTCAATTTATATATGCATGCAACTTCTTGTTACGTTGATGTTGTTCTATATTGATTTAAGCAGAAACATACAATGTATAACATCAATGTAAAAAGAAGTTGCCTGTCTCCCTTTTGGTAAGTTGCTTTTTTTATTTATGTGTTTATTTATTTTTTTACTATGTTTTTACAGTTACTAAATAAATAAATAAATAAGTAAACACATAAATAAAAATTATTATGTTTACTATTCATCTTGATGTTTCTTTAAGCAAAGGAGAAACATCAAGATGAATAGTAAAATAATTTTTATTTGTTTGTTTATTTCTTTAGTATCTGTTTTGTTTTTATGATTAATAAAAACAAAAACAGATAGTAAAGAAAAATACATAAATATAAAAAAGCAACTTACCAAAAAGGAGACAGGCAAATTGGCTAGCCAAATACGTCGGAGTCCTCCTCAGTCTTCTAGCTTGCTGCGGTAAGGATGGCCGGTGCAGGAGTCGGCTCTTGACCGGGCTGGGGGCAAAGGAGGTTGGGGACCAGTCCAGCACGACTTGCTGCTTTGCCTCCTCACTACCAATTGGTGGTGGGAAGGCAAGGCAGCAACCTTTGGGCTGCAGCGGGCAAGGGAAGGTGGAGGGCTGGCGCCAGCGGCTGCCATGTGGATGAGCCAGCAGTGCCAGGCCTGGGAATCGGCTGGCAGCAACAGCAAGAGGAGGTAGGGACCGGGCCAGCAGGAGCTGCTGCTTTGCCTCCTCACTACCAATCGGTGGTGGGAAGGCAAGGCAGCAACAATGGAGGGCTGCGGGCAAGGGAAGATGGGGGCGGGCAAGGCAGGGAGCATCAGCAAAGATGGTGGGCATCCTGGGAGTCGGCAATCAACCAGGACTGGCGGCGGTAGGTAGGCGACCGGGTTGGAGGTCGTACTTATTGATCCACGTCTTTGGAGGCCAGCGAGATAGGCAGTCAGGGCGGGCGAGGACAGGTAGCGGAGGTGGCGGTGGTGGAGGCTTGCATCTTCTTTAAGGCAGGCAGGCCGGCCGGCCAGGCGAGGACGGTTAGTGGCGGTGGCGGCTGCTGCTGCTGGTGTGAGCGATGACGCTGAGTAGGAAATTTTTTGTAGTTAGCGCACATGCGCTATAAGTAGGGGCGGTGTGAGGCGGGCGGGGGAGAATGAGGAAGGGATTTTCGCGCATGCATAGTAAAAAAAACCCATTTTTTTAAAAAATGTTTTTTTTTTATTTTGGAGCAGTGGATAGGGGTGGCGGCCGGGGCAGCAAAGGGAGGGGCAGGCGGGGGAGAATTAGGAAGGGATTTTCACGCATGCACAATAATAAAAAAATGGTTTTTGGCCCGTAGGAGCGGCAGAGAGGGGCGGGGCCAAGCAGGGTCGGTTTTACCGGTTCTTAGAACTACCGGTGACATTAACAACCAGTTCTATAGAACCAGTGTGAACCGGTAGAAACCCACCCCTGGTATGAGTGTATCTTAAGTCATTTTTTCACTTTTTCCATGGCCATTTAACTTTGAACTATTATTAAACAAACTGTCATAAATCAAGGATTAGCTGTACCTCTGCATCAGAATCAGTTGTGATGACCCGGGTCGTGGCACAAAGGCAGTACAGTCAAATAAGAAGTGTCCCTTTAATACCTTCAGCTTTGCCCCCAATGTCCAGGTTACCTTCGGCTGGAGAAAAAACTCTCCAAGAACAGTTTTTAAGTGGAGGAAATTCAGTCCAAAAACAAAGTACATACAAACTGTAAATAAAAATCAACACAAACCATGCTGCAATAATTAACTGGACAGGGCAGGAGAAGGAGTTGCAGACTTGAAAGCCAGCAAAACACACACAGTTGGGAAGATGCCAGGTACCCAGTTAAGCTTCAAGGATACCATATAATTCACAATTTGCTCCCAACAACTTTGCTGTGTACATCCTCCCTTTTTAAACACTGTGTTCATAGCTGCAGCTAATGAAGGGAATCAGGGCCCTTTTCTCCCCATAAGCTGTGCAACTCATGTTGCTGCCTTCTCCGTTCCTCCCTGTGTGCCCTAGGATGAAGAGGGGGTGGGGCCTGGGTCTTCCTCCGAATTCTCTCTGCCTTGCTCTACCTCTCCCCTGCTCTGCCCATCTGGACTTTGCCCTTCCCCAATTTCTTCCACAGCCAACGGAGCCACACTCCCACTCCCTGTCATCTGCTTGGCCTCTCCCTCCGAATCAGATTCCGACAGGGGCATGATATCAGTAGAATATCTTGCCATTTCTCTTCTAGCATTGGAACTTCTGGATCCTATTGCAGTTTTCCTTCGTATTGGCCTTCTGAAAGTATTGATCTTTAGCTAGGTGATACTAGCTGGGATTTGGGGAAATTGTACATTACTTTTCCTGTGCCTGGGAGTCAACTCTTTGTCTTCCAAAAGTCTACCATATATAAAATGATGGCAATCCTTATGAAGAATCCATATCACAATCAACAGAACAATGAAAGAACTTGTCCATTAGAGTTCTTGGATGGCTTGAGTGATATAGAATATAGGATGGAGAAGCACCATCCCTGAAGGAGCAGATCTCTGCCTTGGCATCCTCCTTGGGAATGGGGGGAATATGCCAGCTGCAGCATTCCCTGGTGAGAGGACCTTTGCTAAAGTGCCCTTGTCATCACTTGGGTAGACCACTGTGACAAACTCTACTCAAATCTGCCTTTCAAGTCTATTTGGAAGCTTCAAAAATGCATTGACCCAGGTAGAATAGAATAGAATACTTTATTGGCCAAGTGTGATTGGACACACAAGGAATTTGTCTTGGTGTAAATACTCTCAGTATACATAAAGAAGGAACTTTCGTTAAGAATCAAGAATCATAATGATAGTCATAGGGTACAATCAACAATCAAATCATACTAGGAAACAGTCAATATAAATTGTAAGGATACAAGCAACAAAGTTACAGTCCTACAGTCACAAGTGGGAGGGGATGGATTAGAAGGAGTGATGGCAAGATTAACAGTAATAATAGTGTACACTTTGTAAATAGTTGAACAGTGTTGAGGGAATTATTTGTTTAGCAGAGTGATGGCTTTCGGGAAAAAACTGTTCTTGTGTCTAGTTGTTCTGGTGTGCAGTACTCTATAGCGTCGTCTTGAAGGAAGGAGTTGAAACAGTTTATGTCCAGGATGTGAAGGGTCTGTGAATATTTTCACAGCCCTCTTTTTGACTCATGCAGTATACAGGTCCTCAATTGAAGGCAGGTGGGTGATAATTGTTTTTTCTGCAGTCCTAATTATCCTCTGAAGTCTGTGTCTGTCCTGTTGGATTGCAGAACCAAACCAGACAGTTATAGGGGTGCAGATGATAGACTCAGTAATTCCTCTGTAGAACTGTATCAGCAGCTCCTTGAGCACTTTGAGCTTTCTGAGTTGGCGCAGAAAGAACGTTCTTTGTTGTGCTTTTTTGATGACGTTTTTGATGTTAGTGTCTATTTTAGGTCATGTGATATAGTAGAACCTAGAAATTTGAAGATCTCTACTGTTGATACTGTGTTGTTTAGTATTGTACGAGGTGGTCGTATGGGAGGGTTTCTTCTAAAGTCTACCACCATTTCTACGGTTTTGAGTGTGTTCAGTTCCAGATTGTTCCGGTTACACCACGAGGCAAGTTGTATAACCTCCTGTCTGTATGCAGATTCATCGTTGTCTCGAATGAGACCAATCACTGTTGTGTCATCAGCAAACTTCAGTATTTTAACAGATGGATCATTGGAGCCACAATCATTGGTATATAGGGAGAAGAGAAGTGGAGATAGCACACAGCCTTGTGGGGGTCCTGTGCTGATTGTACAGGTATCAGATGTGATTCCACTTAGCTTCACATGCTGCTTCCTGTCTGTTAGAAAGCTTATGATCCACTTACAAGTGTGTTCAGGTACCGCTAGTTGGTTTAATTTACTTAGAAGAGTGTCTGGAATGATGGTATTGAATGCTGAACTGAAGTCTACAAAAAGGACCCTTGCGTAGGTATTTGGAGATTCAAGGTGTTGTAGGATGTAATGCAGAGCCATGTTAACAGCATCATCTGTCGATCTATTTGCTCGGTATGCAAACTGCATGGGATCTAACAGCGGATCTGTGATGGTTTTCACATGGGACAGCACAAGCCTTTCAAAGGTTTTCATAACTACAGATGTTAGAGCAACTGGTCTGTAGTCATTCAATTCCTTGATGGAGGGTTTCTTTGGCACTGGGACGATGGTAGAACGTTTGAAGCAGTTTGAAGTTTGACTGTCTGCCAGTCAACCATGGTAATATAATGCACCTGTGTTGTGGTCTATGCTCCTAGGTTTCTCCTAGGAAGGAGTTGAAAATAGAGCTTCAGGGGTCATTTAGAATCTAACACCAGAATTTGTTTAGTGTTTCTAATGTAATCCTGACCTTTTAATAGTGGTTATGTTTCAGTTAATCCACCAGAGTTCTGCAAGGTTGCAATGTAATATAAATATAAGAAATAAATATGAGGATCAGCTTGACCAAGAGTTATTTACATGCATCATGGCAAACTCTTACTTTTGGTGCTTATAGTCCTATAACTTCATCCCTCTTTGCCAGCTAAATCTATTTCTGGCTCCACTGTTGTTGCTTATTTAAAAGCATATTGAATCCATTTTCCCAACCTAAGTCCTGGAGCTTTACAGAGCTAAGGGCACACTGATTTTCCATTGATGGAAATGTTTGTGTCACCCCAACACATGACTTCACTCTGTTCTCTGTAACTTCTAATTAGCATTTCTTTACTGTTTTAAGCCAAGTAAAGCCGTTGCAACACTTTGTGAGGGAGATCACAAGCAAGGATGAATCAGTTTGCAATGGACTTATTCCTACGTGGGTGGCTTTTGCTGAACTACTGGGGCTAAATGGCTGATTTAGACACTGGGACTTTTCTTCAATAGCCTTTGTGTTTGACACAGCCCTATGGGGTCCTAAATAGAGTTCTCTACAAGATGATAACAGCAGGATTGAGGCTGTCTTGCCGAGTCTTACTTTTCCCTTCTTCAAGGATGGGACTTCCTGGACCTCTTCATGGGAGATGTAGCTCTAGCTCCCGATGCAAAAACTACATTACTGTCAGTCCTTTGAGGTGAGCCAGATTCCACAAGGACGACTGTAACTGTAATTACTTGTTGACTGTTATAATGACAGCATTTTGAAAGATCAGTAGAGATTCTTTCTCCTCCATTTACAATGTGAATCAAGGTGAGGCATGCTTGAATTTCTTCATCTCTCCCTCTGCTCTTTCAGAGCTGAGGTAACATTTATCTAACAGCTTCTTGAAGGCCATCTCTGCACCGCACCACAGCCTGAGAGTTGTGCCTGTCCTAGTTCTTATATTATGGGCTAATGCCTTGTGATAGGAAGCTAATGCTGTCTGGCTGCTGGTCTTTTTGAAACACATCATATAGCAATAGCACTTAGACTTATATACCGCTTTACAGCCCTCTCTAAGCGGTTTACAGAGTCAGCATATTGCTCCCAACAATCTGGGTCCTCATTTTACCCACCTCAGAAAGATGGAAGGCTGAGTCAACCTTGAGCATGATGGGATTCGATCTGCCAAATTGAAGGCAGCTGGTTTCTAACCACTGCACCATTGAGACTAGACTTTTCAACTTGACCATTCTCATGGGGTTTTCTTCTCAGTTAGGATGCTGTTCTCCCTCTCTTTGATGCCCACCAAATGCTTCTTTGGTTTGAACATCTAGTTTTTTAAATTGATTCATGCTGAGCTATCCTCATACTTTATTTTGAAGACTTCGGCCTGTCCCCACTTGCAGCTTATTATGTCACCATAATGTCCTGACAGTTCCAGTTTTCTCCTTCTCACATAGTTGATCTTAGTTTGTCCCAGTTCACTAAGTCTGTTGGAAGTCCTCCCTAGCCCCCCAAACCCCCAAAAGTTAATCTGACATTGTGCTGCCCCAGTATGTAAAATGGTTAAAGTTTTGGTGCCCAAAGCATCTTGGTGGTGCAATTTGTTGTAGATACCACAACAATTCTGTTGTTCAATTCTGTATTGAACAATGTAAATAGAGACAAGGAATCATCCAGCTAGAATATGCCTTAGGGAAAAAGGAGATAAACTCTGCCATGAATCTATGGAAAGTGTGTCCTGATTTTGGAACCCTTAAACACTGTTTTGCATAATAAGATGTATCCAGTACTTTAAGGGGAACAGTTATTATTGTAATACGATGGAGGTGACATTTCTGATTGTTATCTAGAGGCAGAATAGCATGCCAGTATCAATATGAAATACCTGAGACACACCTGCTGACAGTATGTCCAGTGAATGTGCTTATTCACTCAAAAATGGACTGAAAACTGGCTTGTCCAGGCAAAAAGGGAGCCCAGTCTGACATTAGGCCTCCTCCCTGTCAGTGGCATGACAGTTATATTTATCAAGGAGAGGGTTACAAAAAGTCATTAATTATTCTTTCAGCAGATCATGGCCCAAAAAGTTAAGAACGTGAAGGGAAGAAGCTTCAGTGACATTGATGGAAAATAGTAGCTATTACCCAGACATGCATACTATTACGGTATCCTGATAAGTCAGTTGAGAAAGAGCTAAGAATTTTTACAGTTTCATAGAGCAATTCTCACAGGTGGGAGATTGGATATTAATATGAGCTAAACTCATTGGTGGGAGAAAAAGGGGATGGTTGATGAGCCATGTTGTTGAACTTGGCAGCTTTTCTGCTGCTGAAGACCCACTCTTTCCATGGAGTATCCAACTCCATAGTGGGCTAGGAAGACTGCTGAAGCATTTCCGAGTGCCCTGAAGACCATGAAAAAGTGGAGGAATCAGGGCATTGTGGGACCCATTACAGAGGAGAGAGAGAGAGACTCTATCATAGGATTATGTTCTGGAAGACAATTTTTAAAAAATGGCATTGTGTCAGTCTGAAAAATTGGCAGCCAAGTATAATTAAGACCTTGCTTAACTCTAAATGAGGGCAGGGGAAAGAAAGGGCTATAGACGCAAATACTTACAAGCTTAAGCAAAGCACAGATCAAGTAGAGAAGCGTTAACTTAGAAATTACGGTGTAAGTAGCTATAAATCACTGCTGCATTCCTATTCCTTTAAGACTGAAGAAACTAAGGGAGAAGAAATCTTGTTTAATTGCCTAACCTGAATGCTTTGTAAGTAGATCAAAAATAAAACTAAGATGCCTGCACCCAAGGCAAATATAAAGGGGAAAGATTCCCTAGAGGCATTTTATATGCTGACTGTCTGATCATTACCTGAGAAAACCCAAAGCCTTTGTGATGCACATAATAATTTTGCGCACCACTCGCAAAATGATAACAGAAAAGCACCAAATAACATAATTGGTGGATGGGAAAGACATTGGTTGGCCACCTGAAAATTTGTCTCGTGGGGTTCTTCTCATTTTGAGATTGACAGCAGTAAAGATTGTGGGTAAGCTTGAAAATAATTCTAAGAATATGGAAAATGAATCCACTCCATATGTGAATGGGATTTATGCTAAAACTCCTAGCATGTTGTTGAATAAAAAAGAAAAAGAAAATGATATAGGCTTTTCTCAATAATGAAGACATGGTGTAATTCACAGCTAACTTGTCTGCATTAGACCCTTGAGGTGAAAGACAGTTTACCAAGATCTTTTTTAATTTGAGCTAACAGAAAACTTCTCTCTTCTTCCCGTTTGCTTTAACAAGATTAACAAGATAATGTTTCCAGTAGATTTTAGTTTGCAGATTTCAGTCTGCCAAGACCAAGTCCACCTACTATGTCCAATTCCATCCCTTCATTGCATGTATAGCCTTTTGTTCTGGAAGGGAAATTGCAGAAAGAGAAGCTATAATTCATGTATACAAGAACCAGGCAATCTGAAATCTGTTGCCAGGCAAAGCTCAGACCTATATTAGATTTTTGTTATAGGCCAATCAGGTGAAGAGGTATACCACAGGTTAGATATGATATGACAGATCATTGTCTGGCTTTTACCATCAAAATAATACTGTGTTCATCATCTTACCATTTCACCTACATTTGCCTTTAGGCATATGCTTATCCAGGAGCTATAATTAATCATAGCTCTTACCTTATAGATCTTCATAGTTTCAGTTCAAATTGTTGAAGGCACTTAGATTTAACATGTTCATTTGCCCCAGTGGCATCAAGGGCATTGGGTGTGGCAAGCACATGACTTAGAACAGGTCACACGGCACAGGGTAAACAAAGAGGTTTTGACCTTCCAGGCCCAGAGAAAATCAGGTTGTCATTGCCAGGGTGCTCTGTTAAGCAGCCTGCTTTCATACATGATAGGCGAGAGACTAAGGAGAACACTTCCTCTCACAGAACAGATACCCTGGAGAATGTGGGGTGGGTGGGTGGATGGTTTCTATGGTGCAGGTAGGGGAGCTGGTTTCATCAGAGTGTCTTGCCAGCAGATGAGACTGCTGTCCCGAACATCTGTCACAGACTCATGATTGCTACCAGTCCAAAGGGGGATTTCATGCTTGTATGGAGCTTCTTAATTAAGAGATTAGCTTTCATTTTCAGAGGGAAATGCATGGAGAGAAGGTTTATTGTCTTAGAGTTTGGGTGATTCAGGCTCTCTTAGCCAACACTAATTTGTTTTTGGATTTTGTTTTGTTTTTAAAAGCAACGTATACTACAATTTTCAGCCTTTGAAGAGCTTCAAAGTGGATGGTATTGAAGATAATTGTAAAATGTCATTAAATGTCACGCTAATCTGAAAAGTGTGGAAGATACTTTTGGAGATGCAGATCACAAGAGTTTTAATATCAGAGTGCATTTAATGTCTAAGTATATTCCCTTGTTGAATATAAGTGAAAATAAATACTTTAAATCCATGCCTCTATTTTTTTTAACAGAAACAAAAAAAGTGAGCCTAGCTGATTAACAAAATTGTGCTATCACCAATTACTTTTAAAATCTCCCACCATGTTTCTTGTATAGAAGCACAACAACTCCCAACAACATTAGAACGGCAGACAGCAGGAGCCCTTGCTAGAAACACCGTTCTTCTTTGCTCTATTTGTTGCTGGTAAATGTGCTTCACATTAAGGGGGAAATAGAGGCAAGGTGGGGCAGTGGCTCCTGCAGAGGTATCATGTCCAAATTCAGTTTTCTGATTTTGACCTTTCTCTTGGAGCTGAGAGATAATCCTCCATTTTGTTTTTCCAGTTCCTCTGAGAAACTTCCCCCTCTCCATTTCTCTCTTAGATACTTGGCGTGCCTTCCCTTTTTATGGAAGTCGAGTATGTATCTAAAAGAAGGATGAGTCATTTCTCCAAGCCTTTGTCTTTCTGGACAGTTATTATGTAACTTCCCCAAAAAGAGAATCTGGGAAGAGATCTGCTTGACAACCAGTTCTGATCCCCATTAAGCTACATTAGCCATCTTGGTGACCCTATTAAATTTTTCTTATCTGATTCATTAAACTCCAATTTGTGTAATGACAGGTTGATGGGAAAAACTCATGCATCAAAAAGATAAAACAAACGCACAATCCAAAGTGCTTCTGAATTTGTGAAGAATTTGGGGGCAATGGGGAAGGAAAGGGAAAAAAGAAGGGCTCCATTATACATCATGTTGCTTTACTAAATTATAAGTGACCATTTGCTTTTTTAAAGCAAGATGTTTGTCGTCATTTCTTGCACTGCTGCCATGGCGATAATCCCAACCTTAGCTCTATTGTATTCACAAATGTTTACTTCAAATATGATGAAATTGAAAGAGCTGTCTTGCTACCTAAAGGACTAATTTGAACTCAAAAATGAGCAGGCAGAGATTCAAGGGCACAGCTCTTTGATAGGCTGGTTTTATTACAAATACCCAAAAAGCTGTAACAGAGCAAGAAATGAAGAATAAGCTGCAAGCTACATAAGCGATCCTGACATTCAAACTGTACTTCTCAACAGTGGAAAATAGGTCTTTTCTTACTGGGAGGGGCAGTTGCCATGTATGTATCTTTACTGTAATGGGCCTTTGTGGTCTCCTCCTAGCTTCATACGTGCCGGGATACATCTTTGCCTACTTCTCACCCCCCCAGTGCATGTCAACCCTGCAAGGTAGTCAAGAAGCACACCCAGAAGCATTAGCTCTACCTTTATTGTAGCGTTACATAAACAGAAGCTTGCAAACCTGAAAGTATGTCTCTCCTCTTCACCTTTGCTGTCCAAGAAACAAGGGATGGCTCCTCTGAAGCATTTGTCACCTTCCCTTTCTTTCTGCAGGCTCTGATGTCTCTTAACTGATTATTTCATCTCTTCCTCCTGTCTTCCAAAGTCATTCCCATTGACTGTTATGGTGCATGAGACAGATAGTCTTAAAATGATATTTGTAGTACATGTTATATTCCACCCGTCCCCATCCCCCCCCTTATTTTAATTTTGCCATATTCAGTCTTGAGATGTGTAGAATTTGTTAGGTTTGTCTTGTTAGGTAGGGATATCAGGTGACATCAGCGGTCAGAAGAGACAACACTGGATTGTCAAGGGGAGCAACGTCTTCCATGCTGCCAGAGTTTTCTTCTGATGTTCAAAAATGTTTGGAGAGCAATTAAACAGAGGCCTGCATTCTGCTTAGGCCCCTCCGCTGCTGTAATCCTCCCAGCATCACCAGCTGGAATGATCAATACACTAATGAATGCTGGGAATTCAGCTCTCCTATGCCTGGAAATTTAGAGGTCCCTTCTTTGGTTAAACATACCTGCTAAGGTAGATAGATTCAAAATTTAATTTTATTTAATTTTATTAATTTAATTAATGACTAGCCAAGGGACACAAATTAAAAGCAAAATGAAATTTCTCTTTGAAGGGACAAAAGCATATGAGATTAGAAATGTGTCAGAAGTCATAGAGGCCCACTAAAGTAATGTAATTGTTTTAAGGAGTTGCTTGTTCTTTTGATTCTTTGTCATTGGTTGATTTTTTAGGTATAATTTTTTTAAAGAGAACTATATCATTTACCTATAACTTCTCTTAATATTTTAACACAGTGTAACGCAAAACAATTATGTAACACTACAGCTGTGATCATGTTTTAAAGCCATAAATTTATCCACAGTCTGCAAAACAAAATAAAAGAATTATATTTATTCTGAAACCCGGTCTTTTGACTTTTATTCATTCTTAATTCACTGTAATCTTTTCAAGTACTACTAAACATACTCATTACCAGCAGTGAGGCCTTTTAGCCTGGTGAGAGAACAACTTTCAGCAGCTCTACTTACAACATCAATATTGGTTTCCCAACAATGGGAAGGCTGTGGCGATTGCTATGTTATAGTAATATAGGTTCCCTTCTCAAGATTTTTCCTTAGCAAACATTATCCTGTCTCTCTGGGTAGACCTCTTCCTGCAAGAGTTCTCTCACACTTCCCCATTTAACTGAGAAATTCTTGTGTCAGCATAGCAGTTCCCACATTTGGGGCTGCTATAACAGAACTGTTCCTGTGTTTCATGAGAAATAATTAAAACAGCCTTATTAATAAGCCCATGAACAATATTAGAGGCTAGCAGCCCGAGATTCCATCTTGTCCATAGGGAAAAGAAAGCCTTTTCTTCCACATGAAAACTGCTAATACTAATTTCTTAGACTTAATAAACATCCTTGTCTGTGGAAACAGAGGGGGTGGGTGGAGAAATAGTTTTCCCTTATGCTTTAGGTAGCCTGGAAACTAGACAGAAGGAGAAACTGACTATTTGTCAGCTTATCCCCCATAGGATTGCAGGGAATTTCTGGCTATCCGTTTCTGCCTGATAGGTGAGTTAGTCATCATAAGTGGAATTAGAAATGGATGAGAGTCCAGAGTCTCCATTCTAAGAGCAACTAGCTCAGTATAACTCTGTGATGATCTACTTTTCCCTCCTTCCTTTTATTTAGCAGCTGCTGGTAGCAGGTTAATTATGCCTCATCTCCAGAGTGAACTATTATTACATTTACCAGTCACTCCCTTGGTAGAGGTGCAGCTGACTTACCCCCTCTTAAAAAGGGAATGAGCCATGATTTGTACCAAAGGGAGGACCAGGTTTGTTATTTGCCTTGCCTCTAGTAATGATTGACAAGTACCATAGAGCAGTGTTTTTCAACCTTGGTGGTTTGAAGATGTGTGGACTTCAACTCCCAGAATTCCTCAGCCAGCAGAGCTGGCTGAGGAATTCTGGGAGTTGAAGTCCACACATCTTCAAACCACCAAGGTTGAAAAACACTGCCATAGAGAACGTTATTCCATTCTCCCATTTTTTATCCTTTCAGAATTTTGTGTGACATATTTACTCAAGTCATCCAGTGGCTTGCCTGAATAACCGAGTCAGCTGGGATGGGGTTGAACATCATAGCCCCATCAAATAACCCCAGAAATATTTGGGACTAAATTAATTCCCAGAGCAAACAGAACTGCACAATATGGTACATATCTTTCTTCCCTTGCTCCTGAAACATAGAAACTTCTAGAAAGGTTCACTGGAAATATATCTTCTCTAAAATATAGTGATAAATCTTTGTGTCCTTTACACTTAACACTGTTCTCCCTTTGTAGTCACAGAAGGGTGAGAAGAAAATGGGCAGAAGGCAGCAGGAGTAGGGGCACCTGTCCACCTGGAATATGCATGGCACTCACTCTTTGCCACCACAAGTTTCTTCCTTTTTTCCCTTTACGATGAAGTTCAGAGTGGAAGGCTTCAAAAAGTAGCCACTGTTACCACGATCCAGAATCATTGGTACATCAGAAAGTAATTGGTGTGAGATGAGACGACTTATTCATATCATGACACATCATATAAATGGAACCACTGAACTTCGCAGCGCAGCTGAAAGATTCGCATCTCAGCTGCTCTTTTCCCAGTCTGGCATCACAGCCACTACGGCACAGTAATTACTGAGCCGTAGCAAAATTCATGGAGCGTGTTTTCAAAACATTCTTTTAAGAAAAAGAAATTCTGGACCAGAAGACCAAAAGGCAAAGTTCATTTAATATTTAATCCCAGCCATGTCATGTGCAGAAGAATCTAGTTTCTTTATGTAGAAAATCGGGAAGATGACCTTGAGGGAAATAGGCAAGAATTATTGTGCAAACAAAGAGGACTGAAACACTTCTTAGGTCCTGGGAAAGAATATAATATTCAGGAGAGACTTGGGCAGGTGCATCCCAGATTCACTGGAATATAAGAGGAAGGGGAAGTAAGGCACAATCAGGATTGCAGGATTCTGTAATTATATCCAATCTAAATAAAGCATGGTCCTAGACCAGGAGTGTCAAACTCAATTTCGTTGAGGGCTGCATCAGGGATGTGTTTGATGTTGGGAGGCCGGGGGGGGAGCGTGGCCAGGCGGGCATGGCTAGCTCGACATCACTCGTATTGCGGGCACCTGTGGTTTTCCGAGCGCTCTGCCAGTGAAAACGGGCTCCCGAGCTTCATTTCTGCCTGCGACAGCCTCCTGCAACCCTCTGCCAGTGAAAACGGAGCTCACAGGGACCACTTGCAGCCCTCACAAGCTCCATTTTTGTTGGCATAGGCACCATGGGCCAGTCCTTCACTGTTTCCAGGGCAGCCCTATAGGCCAGATCTAAGAACCCTGTGGGCCGTGGGCGGGCTGTGGCCCTTGAGTTTGACACCCCTGGCCTAGGAGTTTGTTTCCTGATCTGAGCTACCTTAAAGAACTGGCACCCAGATAATTTGGAGAAGCTGTTCCAAATCTTCATGTTGATAGATGGCAGGTTGGAAGAGTTGAAGCAAGGGAGGAAATGGTGCATCATGCCTTTGTCCAAGGCTCCCCTTCCAATTGCTTTAAACTCCAGTGTTAGAGAGCCCTTGCAAATTAGGGTAATCAAGAGATTTGTCTTTAGGAGAAAAACGTAAGTAAGAGAGGCATCAATTTATACTTTTACTGTGGAGAACTCAATCATAAAGCAAGATCTTACACAAGCTAAGCTTATGCTTCTGACTCAGCTGTGAAACACTGAACCTTTGGATCTGTTGGTCACAAAGCAAGCAATTGCCCCAATCATTCCTAGGCCTTGCTTCAGAAAATGTCACAGGTCCTTCTCCCAAGCATTTTTCAGGGGGCCTTCAGACAATTAAGGAGACCTTAGACATCAGGCAGACACTTGTTATTATTTTTGTTAATTTTTGTTAATTTTTGTTTAGATTCAAGGCAGGAAAAAAGTATGACTCTGCCTGTGTAGGCTCAGGCAATAAACAGTTTTGTAGATGAGAACACAATACAGGAATGTAATTTGAGTGCTTAGCCATTAAAAAGACCAATGTTGATAGAAAGTATGGATATGCAGATGCTAAGATTTGGCCCAGTATTACAATGAACACCTTCTTTGCAGCTGAATAATACAGGTTGACACAGAACTCTTACTGGTCTCTGTGACCTCTTCATTACAGATTTCCATAGTGCTAGGGGTTGACTGTCCACAGTTGCATAATCCAGAGGTGCACTGGGAACAAAGTACTGTTTCTTTCCCATTACTGAAATGTCAATAACTCTGCTTGCCAGCTTTTCACTCTCAAGTCCCATGGCCCTTCAGCGCAACGACTGTTGCCTTCCCAAGGAAATACTGGATTTTGAGAATGTATTTGTGATGGTGGAGGCTCTTTGTCTCCCGATATCGCCTGTGATTATACCACCAACTTTAAACTGAAAGCCTAGATTTCAAGCTAAGAGACTATGGCCTTCTCTGGAGTTTATATCCTGATCTTGTCTGTCTTGAGGAGCTGACATCAGAAGTTCTAGTTTTGACTGGAAGCCACAATTCCTAAATGAAACTTTGGAAATCAGTTCTACTGGCTGGAAGTTAATTGTGTTATACTATCAGATTCAGATCATTAATGGAGTGTCTAGACTCTATCAAACACTCTTCATCATTATACTATAGCATGCAGTCTCTTCCATTCAGAGAAGATCAGTTGTTAATTTTTCTGCTAGTTTCCAGTAAGTGACCATATCTAGCAACAATATCAATAAAAATATAAGAAAGATCTATTTAATCTAGTGTTCTGTTACTCTCAGGGGCCAACCAATTATTTCTAAGAACCTCATAGGGAGGCAATTGCATCCTCATCTTGTTTCCCTGCATCTAGTTCCTGGATATTGATAATTACCCCTGATAGATTTATCTTCCATGCATTGACCTTGTTCCCTTTTGAAACTCCTTTAGCTAGTACTATTTACATATTTATGCATTACATAAATTAAAGACACATTGTGTAAAGAAATATACCTTTTTGTCTGTTCAGCCTCTCCTGCTAATTAGTTTTTACTGGATAGCCTCAGGTTCTGCAATTAAGAAAAAGGAAGAAAAACTTATTATTCTCCCTTGCATGCATATTTTAATATGTCTATTAGGTGGCTTCTTGGTGGCTTCTTCGTTCAAAACTAAGCTGTGAATATTCTAGGCTTTCCTTATATTGGAAGGGCTTTAGTTTTCTGACTCTTTTTATCTTTTTCATACATAGACTTGCAAACTGTCTAGATACTCTTAATCTAGATAATTGGATAATACAGATGCTAGATAAACTTCCTTCCTTTATTGAGAACTATTGCTTGATGATAGATAATAAGCACAAAAGAGCTGCTTAGAAAAATGTTCTAAGGGTACAGTTGCCAGAAGTATTGGCCAATAGAATCAGTAACCATATTGGGAATTCTGAGTGTTGTGCCAAGACATTCAAAGAGACTTGATTGGTTAAGTTGGAGTGACAAGATTGATGGAAGGAGTTGTCTTCTTAGTTTCCTCAAGAAGGCATCAAATAACTGGAGCTGCAGCTGTTATTACAGCAACAATCTCATCAACACCATTGGGACAGTTAAATAATTTAATGCTGTGTATATGTATTTGATCAGCTGTCATAAAGTGTCTATTACCTGCATAGGAATAACCGAGGGGACACCAATTGGCACTTGCTTTCCCTTTGCTGATCAAGATATGTGCTTTTTTTTTTTTTTGCAGGGGCAAAATCTTTGCTGGGCTCAGTTTGATGTCAATCCCTGAGAATCTGATCTTGGCATAGGGCCATATCATTGCAGACTGAGTCACTGAAGTCAAAAAAATCTCTCAAATTAGACCCTTGGATGAGGGACAGCATGCCAGCAAAGGCAACGTTCTAAGTGGAATAAATGCTATCCTGACAGATCCACTTTCAGAATCTAGGGCAAGGGAGTTGGCACTCATCACAGCCAACAATGGAGCTGTCCATTAGATTCTTGCTTTTCCCACGTGGATACAGAGAGGAAAATTGGGCAAGGAAGAAGAATAGCAACTGCTCTGAGAGCTGGAGTTTATTCCTGCCTCACAGGTTCTCACTTCCTCATTAGTTTTGCTCAGTATTCTCCAAGGGAAGGAACAGAAGACCAGGGCTGAAGCATTAGAGAAAGAGAACCATACAGGCACAATCCTGAACAGAGACTCTAATTTATGTAAGAATTGTAATGGACTTCAGGACATGGAGCCGTTATCTCCTTAAATATCTTCTGCTCCACCGTGATTTATTCTTGTATTTCTGGACTTTTTTTTCCTTTCAAATATATTGAAAGAAAGGGAGGGGCTAGCAGTATAACAGTAATTCTGGTGGAAGATATATATGAATGTTCTTTTGTTCCTTGAAGGCAGAAATTATTAGCTCATCTATTTCCATACTAAACAATAACCACAGGTCATCCTGGGTCTTTTGCTGGCTAGGTGTCCTCTGAGCATCATGGCTGGTAGATTCTCATATATTATTTTCCTTTTTCAACACTTTATAATGTGTTCATGTGAAATGTTTAAGCATTAAGAATTTTCTCAACTTTCAGGTTTTTTTTTCTTTGAAGAAACACCCAAAATTTAGTAAGGTCAAATGTTGACATCATTGAAACTCACTGTGACTCAGAAACAGATTTTGTTCGCAGTGGCATGCAATAGTTTTGAATGAGATTAGAAACCAACCAGGTTGGGTCTCATTTAATTCAATTAAATGGCTCGGGACCTGGGTACTTACGGGACCGCCTGCTGCCATCATCAACCTCCCGCCGCCCAGTACGCTCCCACAGGGTTGCCCTCCTCGGGGTACCGCCGCCCGGGGTACCGCCGCCCGGCCGTTGTCGGCTGACGGCCCCGAGGGTTCGGGCTTTCTCTGTGGGAGCCCCCTCCCTTTGGAATGATCTCCCCCCGGAGATACGGGCTATGACGGATATTCTGACCTTCCGGCGCGCAGTGAAAACCCTATTTTTTAAACAGGCTGGCCTGGCCCAGTAACTGTATTTTAGTTTTAACTTAATTTTAATCGGGGTTTTATTAGTTTTTAATTTTTAACTGAATTTTTGGGTTAGACAGCCGGATCAATTTGGTTTAATTTATTTTAATTGTATTTATTGGGTATTTATTATATGTTTTTAGTAGGCTGTACACCGCCCCGAGTCCCTTTTTGGGAGAGGGAGTGGTATAAAAGTTTAATAAATAAATAAATAAATAAATAAATTATCTTTAGCTTCTGTTTGTGGCCTAAATTATTTCTGTTTCCTTTCCTTGAATTATGCAGTTGTACGCGCTTTGGATTTGAAAGTGAAAAGTTAGTTGGAGTGCATAGAGATGCTGGTGTAGCATGTGTCTACAACTTTTTAAAGAAGCTGTGTCATTTCCAAGGATCATACGAGAAATATATATTTGATTTAAGGAACTGCAGATAGGCAGTTTGGAAACCCCTTTTTGCCCTGCTGCACAACTCTAGTGTAGATTCTTGGTTTGCTTTGCTTCTTATGTTATTAATTGTTAACTGATATTTCTGTATCTTCAGGAATCAGATCTGTCTTATTCCACTTAGTCACAGAGGTGACACCATAGCAGTGTTCCAATATCTAAGGGGCTGCCACAAAGAACAGGGAATCAGCCTATTCTCCAAATAACCTGAAGGCAGGACAATAAGCAACAAAGGGAAATTAATCAAGGAGAGAAGCCTGGGACTAAGGAGAAATTTCCTGAAAGTTAGAACAATTAATCAGTGGAACGAGTTCAGTGAAAGTTGTGGATGCTCCAACACTGGAAATTTTTAAGACAAGATTGGACAACCACTTGTCTGAAAGAGTATAGGGTTTCCTGCCTGAGCAACAAGTTGGACTACCTCCAAGGTCCCTTCCAACTCGGTTATTCTGTTATTGTTAGACTTCCTTTCACATACCTTTTTCTACTTTAAATTGGCAATTGCATTTTGGAATTAGGACGCCATCTTCACTGCAGTTTTCAATTTCTCAGCACATTTCTAGTATTTAATACACTTTAGTATAATGAACATCGGAGCAAGAAAATAATAGAAGAAATGAGGTAGTCATCATTATTGACAAAAAGTGCTCAGGTGCAACCTCAAAGATGGTAGAGTGACCTCAATTCAAATCCAAAGCAAGATTATTCAATTCTGTGTCCTAATTATAGATACAAAAGAAATGGAAGTTAAATAGTTCTGTAGTGATTTGCAATGTCTCGTTGACACAATACCCCAAGCTACCAAAAAGACATCATTTCTGATTATAGGAGATGTGTGAGAGACTGTGGAAGGGAAGCAGAGAAGGAGGAGGAGTGCTGATTTAAATGAGGACCCAATGTGAGAGGCAGGAGAAGCACAGATTCCAGAGATACTCCACCCTAATTAATTTTTATAAGTCTGACTGAGAATTTACTTTTACATTTCTCAAGATTATATTTTTACCTCAGGCTATCTTTAAGGATTCTTTTCTGAAATCTGTGTAGCTCTTGCTTCTGTGATTTGCTAGATGCAGGAGGCTCCAAACACTGGAATGCTAAAGTTGCAGGTAAAATACAAGTGTCTGGAATAAGGAAAAATGTGCCTTGGTGTTTGAAATGAATCAGGACCCAACCTAATAGTGTTTTGTTTTATAGTAAAAACCACCTTCAGGAACAGAAAGATGACTCTGCCCATGGAAATGATTGGATGGACAGCAGCAAAATCAAATTGATTATATACTTTGCAAACAAAGATGGAGCACTTCTATTTAGTGACCTTCAGATTGCGCTTCAGGTCACGAATTTTATTTATTTATCAAATTTATATGGCCACCCATTGAACATGGGCTGGGCTGCGTGCCCTATTCAATAAAACATCAACAATAATGATAAAAGTCTAAACACTCATTATTAAACTTATTTTAAAAAATTAACATATACAGCTAATCCTCGATCTACAAGCACAATTGAGCTGAACATTTCTGTTAAGTGAGACATTTGTTAAGTGAATTTTTCCCCATTTTATGACCTTTCTTGCCACAGTTGTTAAGTAAATCAGTTCGGTTGATAAGTTAGTAACCCAGTTGTTAAGTGAATCTGGTTTTCTCATCGACTTGACTTATCAGAAGGTCCCAAAAGGTAGTCACATGACCCCGGGACACAGCAATGGTCATCAATATGAACCAGTTGCCGATTCGACCAGCTACTCATGCAGCTCAATTCCAAATAGGCCTCGGCTCAGTAGTGGGACGTGACTCAGGGATTGGGGATCCCTGCAATAATCCATTTCATCCAAGGTCCCCTGAAAGTGTCACACATCCCCCTTCTCAACATGTTCCCCCCAAAAGGAAGGTTAGATGCTAGACAAAAGTTGTCAGTTTAGTGGGATTAAGTAATGGCTTCTTGACGAGGAGCACACCAGGGCCTCTTTAAGAATGCGCAATCCCCTTACTCAAAGAGTTGCTCCAATTGTCGCCTTTCCTGGATCAGGAATATCTGTTCTCAATTATTCAGGCCCTAATCATCTCACAGCTAGTTACTGTAATATGATCTATATAGGGTTACCCTTGAAGAGCATTTGGACGCTACAGCTGATGCAGAGTGTGGTGGAGTAGGCAGTTCTTGGGCCCCTGTGACACCACTGTTCCGCAAGCTGCATTGGTTTCCAGTTTGCTTCCGGGTGCAATTATTCAAACTGTTGAAAATCACCTTTAAAGCCCTTTATAGCATGGGCCCAGGCTACTTGAGGGACCATCTCATCCCACTGGAACTGGCCCACCCCATTTGTGCCAGTAGAGGAGGCATGCTGCAGGCCTGTCAGCCCAGTTATTCTGACTGGCTTGGTCCAGGAGGAGGGCTTTCTCTGCCATTGCAATTCCATTGTGGAACATCTTGGCCCCTGATGCAACATCTTGTCCCCCAACTTTCTGAAAGACCCTAAAGACCTGGCTCTGCCAATTAGCTTGAGGCCCCAATGCGGGAGATCAGCGTGGAGGTGATTGATTAACAGTGAATCCCCCCTGCCCTGCCCATCCTACTCTCATCCTCCCTATCTTTCAAATGGGCCATGGTGTGTTCTGGATTGTATATTAACTTTTTTAGTTAAAGTTGTGACATCATTAAAGGTGAAGCAAAAACATACAAAAGAAGGCACAATGTCTGCTGATATGTTGAAAATGGAAGGCTAAACAAAAAGTAATGATCCAATGATTGAAGGTATCAACAAATGGCAGTACTACATGCTAGAAGGCATTTCATTACCAAACTAGGTAACATCATCAGTCTTGCAGATGAGCAAAGGAGCCATTTGTCTGACTTTGGCATAGTTCCTTTCCTTTTTTAATTGCTTTTAATTGCAAAAGTTTCAGCAAAGGGACAAAAGCAAAGAATAAAGCAAGAAACAAAACAAAAAAAAAATTAGTCCAAGAACCATAGTTTTAGACTGATTAACTTCCTAATTTAAATTAAATGCAAACCAGATCATAGTTTCATGTGGTATGTAAATCCAGAAAAAACCCTGTGTACAGTATATGACAAATTTATAAACTTTTAGCTCTCATCTAGCAATATTAAATATTGACAAAGTCAACAGAGGAAGGGAGGGCAAAATGTTCCATCCTCTCCCATGGAGATGGCACCTGCGACCTTTAATGGATATCATTGGTGTTATTTATTTGATGAGGGACGGTGGGATTGGTCGTTGCTGCTTTTATTACCGGGGAGGTTCATGGAAATGGCTATATAAGAATTCTAACCAGAATTCAGCTCTCAAAAAAAAAAAGAGCCTCCCAGATCAAGCTCAGGTCCTGGAGGCTTCATGGCGATACCCATGGGGTTTTCTTGGCAATGATATGGTTTCCACTGCCTTTTTCTAGGCTGCTCTAAATCTCCCCACCCAAAATATTTCCAGAATAGAAAACACAGGAGCAGAACAGAGCAGAATACAATCTTTATTCATTTAGTCATTTGACCATGTCAAAAATATACAACCAATACAAGTAGGTACAACGAAAACAATAGAACTGGTTCATAGTATGTTGTCGCCCTACAGTTAACCTCAATCTGATCTAAATATTATGTCCCCTTCGAAATGGCCTTTGAAATAACCAGTGCAGTCTTAACTAGTGATATGCAAAAAGTAAGACAGTTTCTCTCAGGTGCCCCAGAATTTTTAAAATACAAATCTAAGTAAGCAGCCTTTTCTGCAGAGTACAGTTTGCTGTCAAAAAAGAACATGTCTGATGTCTTCTCTCTGAATTTTGCAAGCTTATTTTGTCATTGTATTGACCAGCAGTGACAAAGTATTGTCTAAAGGGGTTTCAGTGCTATTCAATGGTTCAGATCAATCTGAACTGAGAATGCAGGTATTGGAGGAAGTGTAATTATTGGGGGTGGAAGGGTTTGTCTTGTTTGCAGTGGCTTTAAAGGCTCATACGCTTGTGAGTGTATAACAGGAATATTGAATGCAAGTGAACGTTAGTACATATGCTTTACTGATTGCCAGTGATTTTGGGGCCATGTATGTTGATTTCTATTGATAGTTTATATGTTCTTGAATTGTTGCATTACTTCAGGGGATCTCTGCTTAGTTTTCAAAAGGGGGGATGGGAGTGGAGGTCAGTCTCGCCCATGTATGGGGTAAGTTAGGGTTGAGAGAAGGCCCAGACACTCAAAGTCGAGTAGCAACTAGAACCTCTGCCTCCCAGCCCTAGCCCAGCACTGAAATTGTTGCATTAAATTAATTAACTTTAATTGTTACATTATATTAGCCGTGTTGCAATATCTCAGGGGCTGCCACAGAGAAGAGGGAGTCAAGCTATTCTCCAAAGCCCCTGAAGGCAGGACAAGAAGCAGCGGGTGGAAACGAATCAAGGAGAGAAGCAACTTAGAACTAAGGAGAAATTTCCTGACAGTTAGAACAATTAATCAGTGGAACAACTTACCTCCAGAAGTTGTGAATGCTCCAACACTGGAAGTTTTTTTTAAAAAAATGTTGAAAAAGATTTCCTGCCTAGGCAGGGGGTTGGACTAGAAGACCTCCAAGGTCCCTTCCAACTCTGCTATTCTACTCTAGTCTACTCTTATGCCACTCAGTGGCTGGCTAACCTGTGAGAAGCTTCACAGACACTGAAAGTAATCTTTGAAAGTAAGGGATCATCAGGGATGGAAGGGGATGGAAGAAGTCTAGTCTAGTCTAGTCTACTCTAGTCTACTATACTCTACTCAATTCAATTCCATTTATTATAGTCATAGACTAGAGACCAGAACAAATAAAAACACTCAGTAAATATACAATTAAAAATCTAGTATGAAATAATAAGTAACAACTAAAATCTATGATAAAATCCAGTCTGTCAATTATTCATGGTCTAACTCTACTAAAATTACAACCCATAAACTGTGTGGGCCATTGTCAGTCTAATACTAAAAGGGAAAGAAATAAGCAGTGCAAAAGGTTTGCCACATTTGTTTTATATAACATAACTATGGTGGATTAGACACATGTTTCTGACAAATCCCCAGTGCTGCTGTGCAGAATCTAGCCACCTGAGCTGTAGTTATGGACTGTTCATCCTTAAGCAGCCACTGGAGATAAGCAGTGTTGGAACGACCAGGATACTTAGCAATTATTGGCAGAATATGGTTTTTCTGAATCTCTTGTGTAAAAGGAACATCAAAGGAGTATGTGACCCACAGTCTCCACCTCTCCTTAGCCACAGGAACAAAGTGTTTCAGTCAATTATTACATATCATATTGATGTTCATATATTATATACATAGTGTATCATATGCAGTAATAGATTCATGTAAATAATTTGGGGTGGATGAATTGCTATCCATTCTGAGAAAATTGAAGAAGATTGTAAGTGTTCTTAATGAGTTCATTTTACATGCACCTCTTCTTCCATCCCCTTCCATCCCTGATGATCCCTTACTTTCAAAGATTACTTTCAGTGTCTGTGAAGCTTCTCACAGGTTAGCCAGCCACTGAGTGGCATAAGAGTTTGAACTTCAAGGAATGGGACATGAACACCATAAGGCCCTTGGACAACCTGTCCCTTTTTGTCACAGAGGCATTTGGTGATTCAGAGCAATGTTTCTCAACTTTAAGATGTGTGGACTTCAACTCCCAGAATTCCACAACCAGAGATGAAGTCCACACATTTTAAAGTTGCTGAGGTTGAAAAACATGGGGCTCAGAGCATGCTCTACAACCTTTTGATCTCAGTTTGTAAAATGAAAAGAATACAGCCAAATCCAGAGGGCTACTGTTAAAGAGATTGACTAGTTCATACATCACATTTATGTTTCAAGTCATAATTTACAGAATAATATAGTTGGAAGGGACCTTGGATTTCTTGAATTAGTCACAATTTGGCCGATTTCACAATATATTAGGTATAGATGATGTGTACAAATAACAATGGCTTAGTGTGTTGTGTGAACTGAGAAATTGTAATTTGTAAAATGTAATTAACAAATATTTTTTTAAATTCAGCATTGGTCTTTCAGACCACATTTTAAGTACATAAGTACTATCTGCCCGATTGTCTTTCTGTGATTCTTGAATTCTCTTTCTTCTGCCCCATTTTTAAAATTCTTACTCGAAATAACAAAATTGTATTTGTAAGGCTCATCTTGTTAGTTAAAGAGCAGTGACATAAAATATTAGAAATAAAAACAGTTCTTGTCCTGGAGAAAGTCTTATTTTAAAACAACACAACTTGTTAGCATTAGGAACTGGCCCAGAATGCAGAGCAGTGCAGTTGCCAATTTCACAACACTTTTGGAGTGAATTTGCTGTCTTGCATTGATCTGATTTAATTGCCCAGTTTAAACAGTACAGAGTTCAAGAACACTTAATGGAGTGAACAGCTCCACTCTGACCATAGTTTATTTTTTAGAAATAATTTCCCGCATGATCAGGGAGGAACTAATTTTTGAGGCCCATTTCTTAAGTCAAAAAGAGAAGTTGCTCTTAAAGCAGGGCAATCATGCAGAAGCTTGGCAGTGACAGGGGCAAGAGACAGCTATTTCAGAGGCGATGTAGCTGTCAATCCTGGAAGCCTCATTTCTGGCAGATACCTTTCTCCATACAAAAGGAAGGGTCTTTTCTTGCTTCTTCCATTTGCAAAAGTGCTTCCATTCTTGCTTGTAGATGAGTGATGTTATTATCAAGGGGAAAGGATTGAACCATAAGCAAGATACTCAGGGAATCTCCATGTCCCTTGGACAAAAAGGTTGGCTCTTGCCTGCATTGGATTATGTATCTCCTTCTCTCCCTCTCTGCCTGTCTTCTGCTCTGCCTTGGTTCAGTAAATTATAGTAATAGTACAACAATTTGAAAACATTGGGAGGATAGATATGGAACGCTGGTAATAGGACTTAGTTAGCTTTTTTCCCTTCAAAAAAGGCAAGTTCTATTTCATAGACTTTTTATAGACTTTTCATCAGTCTATTTTAAATCAGTGGTTGAGTGTTTGACATAATAACTGCTCTTATAACTGCTTCAAAATGCCATTTTTAACAAGAGAGGTGTATAGAGTAGAGGGAGTTTATCAGGAAAATGACCCACACATCCTTTAAGATTAACTTAATTTAATACAGCTTCTTCTAGAACCATTCCTAGAGCTAGCTGTGAAATGTGAATATTAAATTCTTATCTCTTCAAAGACCATTCTCCATATGTGAAGTTCCGAGTGCCTTACTAGATGGCTTAGTTTCCTTTTGATCAGACATATGTTACAATTATAATTATTTGTGTTATTTGAAATGTACCAGCAGTTATTACAAAACTGAAAATAATCCCTCTTTTGTTACAGGCCCCAAGTATTTGGGGAGAAGATCTGTTGTCAAATCCTCTTTAGGATTCAGATCAGAGATCTACTAATAGAATTCTATAACCTCATTTAATTCTTCTCTCCCTCCCTCCCTTCCCCTCCCCCCTCTCCCTCCCCCTCCCCCTCCTTCCCCCTCCCACACACAGAGAGAAACAAAGAAGCTTAAAAACTGTATACTAGCAAAATGAACATAGCTATAATCAGAACATTCCTCCATGCAAAGGTTGTTATAAATAGAAGCTCCAGACTCTTGACATTTGACTGATTGTCCTTCCCCAATCTGTCCTATATGTGTTTGGACATCAGCTCCCCTCAACCTTAACTCAAGTGGGAATAATTGGAGGTATAACATTTTAGCACATTCGGAAGACATCAAGTGGAGGGAGGCTGATTTTTCACGCATAGCAGAGTCTTTTTTCAGTGTTGTGTTCTAACCACAATTCAGGGTTGGCACATAAGTTGCACCTCTGTCTCTTCTCTCCCAAATCTTCCCAAGGAGGATATGTAGCTGGTGGAAGAATACCAGAACACCAGTAGGTAAGATCAGAAAATGGGCCTGCCACCAAGTAATTAAAGAAGTAAAATTGGAGGGCAAGGAAATGCTTAAGGGAAATCATGCATCTTTGTTTTGGATATAGACAGTCCCTCAGGCAATGCTCTCACTTCAATGTGCAGTGAAACAGAACAGATGAAAATTGGAAAAACACAAAGCACCTTTAGAAACCAGAAAGGAAGGCAACCGGACTAAAGGTAAAGGTTAAATACAAAGTCAGGCTTCATTTTCTGGAATCACAAATTTTGTTGTACCTTGTAAATATTTCCAGGCAGAAGGGTTTGCATCATTGGATGTCATCAATGTTAATGGAATATTAAGAAATTTCAGTTTGATTGTCACAATTCCTTCTTTCATCATGTAGTTAATTTATAAAATATGGGTAAAAGTAGACATAAAAATAGTGCCTACTACTTCAATCAAAATAGAGCAATTCTTAGATGTGAAAGTGTAGCATAGGTTTATTCATATTAATAAGGAAATTATGCAAGCACTATGTCTGATGTCTAGTGGCTGTGATCTCATGAACCTTCATTTGAATGAGCCCTTTTGGACAAAATGGGTTGGAATACTATTTTGAGAATTGTACTATTAAATTATTGTTTATGTTCCAGCTCATTGGCTTCATAACACTGTAACTTGAAATTGTAGCTGCCTATTTATTCAAGGGTAAATGAGAAGGGCCCCGCGTAAGCTTCATATATTTAAGTGCTATGATTATACAGTTTACTTTTATGACCATGATATGTTTATACATGAATATTACACCTGAGGTTAATTTAAGATAACTCTGCACCATCCTTGTTGAAAGCATCTAATCAGGCAAACCCATTGTGGCAATTATCAGAGTAGTTATCTTAGTACACTATCACAAGACATTCTTGTTTTGCTGCAATAAACATACATAATTAGTCCCCTGGATTTAGAATTCTTCATGGATTATGTGCCACCCAGTCCTTGTTGACTCCTAGTAACTACATAGCCAGACTTTCTCCATGACAATGTATCCCCAGCCTGGTCCTTCAGAGCCTTCCATCTACAGTGGTGCACCCATCACCATCATTGTAACAGAATCTACCCACCTTGCGGAGGGATGTCCTTTTCTGTCCTTCCCTCCCCAGAGAGCTACATCTTCACATAATAATTTGAACCTGATCATTTATGCTCAAGGGAATTCTCTGGATTGATGAACAAATCAATCCATTTGTTTGTTTTCTTGGCTGTTTGTGGTATTATCAGCAGTCTCCAACACCAAAGTTCAAAAATGTTCAACATTTTTTCTATCCTGCTTTAACTTTCATTTCCATAGAAGATCACAGGAAGGATCATTGCTTGCATTAGACCGATCTTTGCAGACTTAGACACTTCATGCCATCTGACTATCCTTTTTAAGGCTGCTCTACCAATTGTTAGTAGGCTCTGTGTGTGTGTGTGTGGGGGGGGGGTTGTTTCTTTACTGATGATGGTTGATCCTAAAAGGCAGAGGTATCCACCATTTCGATATCTTCATTGCCAATTCTACAAAAGAAAAAAAGACAGCTGCTGCTGGTTTTGGAGTTGCATCTCACTCAAAAAGTGTAAAATTAAAACCAGTTCCTAGACATGCACTGATAGGCATGCAACATGGTGTTCTGTTGTGTTTAATGACTTCCAATTGTGCTTCTTCACGGAAGGGCTGCTCTGCCAGATCATCAGTGATCAGGGCTGAGCTGAGAAATAAAATATTTCAAATGCTAATCTGATCCCAACTGTATTTCCCCTGCTTGTCGTATTTATCTCTGAAACTTAGCTGAGCTTTGCAAGGGCTCTAAATGTCTGGAATCCCATCAAAAAGTATAAGCTTCTCTTTTTTCCCCCTTTGCAGAAGCCCAAGGACACTTTGGATCCCAACCGGTGTAGCCGTTCTTATACCTCCTCCAGCATGTTGGGCTCTGAGTTACGTCGGGGACGAAGACGCCTCTCCTCCAGCTTGCAGGTCCCTCCATGGAAACCCATAGACAGAGCACGCTCACCAGAGCCAGACAATGTCCAGAGGCCAACCACTCTGCCACTCCGCATCCCTCCCCGAATTTCTATCACCCATGCTGACCCAGACAGGTAAGACAAGACAAGGGGAAGAAAGGCAATGAAGCCGGAACAATACGGCAACAGGAAGGTGAACCTACCAATAGTATGCCAGCTGGAAGAAAAAGAAAAATGTTAGCTTTGCAAATAGAGGAAAGCAATGGGAGAAACTGTGTAAGGGGAGAACTGGTGTACAATGAACCAAGAAGCTGATTCCCCCCTCCCCTTGCATTGTGTCAAATTCATGATCACATTCGGGTGGTCATGTGATCCTCCGTGTCTGCAAATGGCTGTGAGAAGGGCATGTAGATAAGCAATTCAAAGGTATGTCATGGCTTGATTGTGGTAACGAGGATCCAAGATGTTCTGGCTAACAGTCCACTGCACGTCAGTAGATTTTTTCTAATTACAACTAAGGTAAGACCCGGGATGTAAGACTGCCTTGATTTTCAAGTAGTCGCTTCATGCTTGCAAAGGAGAAATCCTCTGAGTTGCTTCCTCCTTAGCTAAACTATCCATCAGAGAGAGAAAGATGGGGGGCGGGGGCATTCTTTGGAGAGCATTGAGGAGTTTGGAGAAAGAGCCAGAGAAGTTGTGGAGTTGAAGGAGAAATACTTAGTTCCTGAGAGAAATACAAGACACTAGGACACTATCACCCATGTCGTGGGGATGAGATTGGGAGGGATGTTTTAAATACATTGTGCATATGTTAGGATTTACACTTGCTATGTTTCCCTACCTAAAAATGATAGAAAATGGTGTTTTTAGTTGTCAGCAATTGTGGCCAGAGAGGGTCTGAGGAAAAAAGAACAGGGAGTTTAAGCTGCCACTCATGCTGTTGTGTCCTCCTCTGTGAGACTGGAGTGGCTGTCATGGCTGCAAGAGCTCCTCCTTGGGCTGTTATGCTACTTTCTCTACAAAGTAATAAAGGTAATAGAAGCTGTCATGCTGCTTAGCCGAAATCAGGTTCAAAATCATTTCCATTGTCAGGTACTGTTATTCTCCCCTATCCACAAGTATTGCACATGGCAGGGTTTTGTTTTGTTTTTAATTCAGAAAAATATTTGCATTTTGTAACTATTTTCCCTGACTATTATTCAGTATCCACTGAAGTGCAGACTTGAATCTTGTATCAACCTAAATCTCTGAACAGGTAGAGATTGCCTGTGAGAAACTAACTGCAAGGCATCCTACCTTTTCCAGCTGGGCTATTTCTTGCCATCATTATAAATATAGATAGATTTCATGTTGCAGAAACATTTTTACAATAACTGCCATCTGCTAATAAAATTCAAATAAATAAAATAATACGTCTGAGGTTTTAATTTCTAGTTAGGTATAGATTCCTAGTATTCTCAATCTGGCAAGGCATTAGTTTAGTTTAGCATAAACCTTCAGCTTCCAACTATTTTATAAGTATCTGAAGGCAATAATATATACAGTTTTTAATATATTTGCAGGTATTCAGGCAGAAAAGGTCTATTAATGTTTTATATTTGTGAAAGAGAGATTTCTGTCCCACCCTTCCAGATATATGCATCATTCCTGACTGCTTTTAGGTTTAAAACCCATGCAAATTTTTAAAAAATAATTAAATTATAGTGCTGAACACACACAAACTCTAAAAAATATTTCATTATTTTAGGGAACATACAGGGTGATATGGCAGGAGGCAGTCCCTGAGATAACTTGAATCTCAGCCTTTTCACTGAGAAGATCAACAGTAATTCTTGAATTGTGCTTAGAAACAAGAAATCCAGGACTGGGGTAATATGAACATATATTATTAGTAATTATTAAATGTCTCCATTATAAGCCATGAATGTTGCAGGTGAACTGTTGTTCTAAAGGGACTCTTCTTTCCTGCTCTTTTGGAGGATGCTGGTCTGATTTAAAAACTTCTCAGGGATTCTTTGAATGAATATTAGAAAGGACATATAGGCTTCCCTGGAACACAAGTCTGCTACCTGTTCACTGCAGTGTTGAACAGTGGTGAGCATGGTGGTTACTGGGTGGTTGCTGGCAAGGATTTTGGACCAAGGCTGAAAGGCAGGCAGAGCTGCTCTTCCTTGGCACTGATTGCCTCTTTAGTAGAAGAACCTTCCTGACCCATTCACTTTCTGGTCTATGTAACTTCCTAAAGTTTTGGCCCATATCTGATAAGGCTGCTGAGCCCTGTAATAATGCAGGGGTGAATCTTCACTTCTATGATCCACATATCACTTCCCAATAGTCAATAGTGATAACATCCCTTCGCAGGTACAGTGGAAGCATGCCTCCTGTGCTTAATTTTGTGGGTGCAGTTTGATGTGTTTACTGGCATTATTGTAGGTACCTACCCATTAGGATTCACTTCCAACTTCCATGGTGCAATGGTCCTACATAATTGGCCAGCTCAATACTCTACATATTTGGAGACATTAATGTGCTCCACCAGCTTCTGCAGTCATAAAAATTCTGTGGCAGATGCAGGAGAGGGAGATGACAGAGTTCCCTTTGAGCATCCTTGCTGCAAACCGTAAGTATGCAGTCTGGACAGGTTAGGAACTGTTTGGTTTGTGCTGATTATAGATGCAATATCACTGACATCTTGGAAGACAAAGTGAGATTGACTGCAACTAGATGGTTATCTTGCAGTGGGTTGGCAAATACAAATCTCCCAATTTCAATTCAAGATGGGAAGGGGTTAAGTTGAATATCAGATCTCCAAATGTTAAGCAGAGAACTCAAGCTCTTAATGTACATTTTCTAGCAATCAGAGAAATGTTGTTTTCATTATCCCATGGTGGAAAGAAATGGGAGCCAAAAATATTTACATTTGCATAGCTCAGTGATCATTCTGACATTGATATTTTAAACTGTTGTCACATACAACAAGTGGATTTTAATTTTTAAAAGACCGAAAGAGAGACGTTGTGTAACTATTCCCCTTGCATGACATATTTAGTCTCAATTTTTTTGTTTCCTGTTTAATTACTAATTCATTCTCATTCTCCATCTCCCACTTGTTTAGGCATTTAAGGATATACTCTTGCTTCTCTTTAAAAACCAACATGTAATGTATATTAGGACTATAGCTATGTTTTAGTACTTCAGAGTCTCTTGCACATAAAAGAGATATTGGTGGAGTTACCAAGAGGGGGGAAAAACTTAACTGGTTTGAGCTTTGTTATTTTTTCAGCCAGTTCTAGGGAAAGTAGACAGATTGTGTGGTTTTCTTAGCGTTTTAATGATTGTTCTCTTCCATTTTAGAAGGTATGGGATGGAGAGGCTTTAGGTCTGGGGCTCTAGTCAGGATGGGAACTTCTCATTTCAGGAACAGGTTGGTATCAGCTCTTTATTCCAGAAGAGCAGACAAAGGGGCTA
Organism: Bungarus multicinctus; assembly: GCA_023653725.1. Lineage (NCBI taxonomy): Eukaryota > Metazoa > Chordata > Lepidosauria > Squamata > Elapidae > Bungarus > Bungarus multicinctus. The sequence continues at coordinate 161,164,682 of CM042834.1, forward strand.
CTCTATCAGATTCTTTGTGCAATTCATACTAGTCAATCTCAATCTCATTAGAGCTCCAAGTAATTTTGTGATGACCCAGGGTGGGATATAAAACAAATACAGTCACAGAAAACAGGTGAAGCCCTTTTTATTCCTTCACTTTGCTTCCAAGTTCCGAATATTCTTGACGGAAGACAAAAAACTCCCACACAAACAGTTACAAGAAGAAGGAAAAAAGCGAGTTCTGGTTCCGGTTTCTCGGGTGACGGACCAAAATTCACGACTGTGCGTGGTTTCGGCCTGTGCTTGCTGCTGAAGCTCCCCGATCCTTGCGATTCGGGGCTGAAGCCACCCTGTAGAGGTGGCGAAGACGGGGGAGATTGCCAGCCAAGTTTAGGGGAGCCGCATCTTTCCTCCTTGGCTAGCCTAACTCCCTTTCCCGAAGGCGACAAGTGGCGGTCAGAAATGGCCGCCACAAAGGAGAACCGGACGGGATAAGAATGTGCAGGAGGAAGACAAACAGGAAAGCAGGATAGATCGGGTTAAACATAAAGAAACATTTAAACAAGGTACCCTGAAGCTAAAAATATTTAGAGGGATACCTCTGAAAGAAAGTTCTAACAGGTGGCGAAGGAGAGAGAAAAGGAGGTTAAAAATCCCTTCTATTTTTTATTATTATTATTGATTAGAAAGAAGTTTATGCTAAATTAATTTGACATTAAATAGGCTATCTTAAGCTGGAATTTGAATGTCAAAGGAAGGTAAAAAACATTTCTTGGTACTTTATTTTACTATTTTTGGTCAAAAAGGAGAAAAGGAGATAAAAGGGTGGAATTTGGAATAGAAAACAGAGTTTCACCTGGAAAAAGAAAAAAAAAGGATCTAATTATGAATTCTGAAAAGATTCCCAAGGATACATTGTAACTGAAACTTTGTTAAAAGATACAGTAACAATTGGAAAGGAAGAAAAAACAAGACGGAACAGTTTGGGGAAGAAGAGATTGGTTTCTTTTTTCTTTTGTTAATCAAATTCACTCGGGTGGTTGTTTGAAATGGCATCACTCCTGGAGCAAGTGAAAATATATCTCAAAAATGAGAAAGAAGCAGAAAAAGAAGGAAGATCTTTTGGCTTCGTGTTTGAATTTTTGGAAATGGAGATCCTGGACTATGAAAAAAAAGCTTCAAGAGGAAGAAGAAGGCTGGAACAAAGAAGAAGCCATCTCTACTGAAATAAAGCAAAATGTGGTAAAAAGGGGAAAGAAGGTAAAAGTTTTAGATTAAAGGCAGCAGCCAAAAAGGAAAATACTTTGAAAAAGAAATATAATAGCAAGGAGAAGCAGAAAAGTAAATTACAGAAAGGGAAAAGAGAGAGAGAAAGTTACACAAAAAAAGGGATGAGAAAAAGCGGGGGAAGATAGAAAGGGAAAGAAATTATGAGGAATGAAAGCAAGAGATAAAGAAAAAAGGGAAGCGTACTAGAATCAAAGGTATATGCTCAGCTTGGGAACACAGAGATAATGGTTAAATCAAGTTAAAACTGAGAACTCTGTAAGGGTACTAGGGTTATAATTGTAGAATATTATGATGTGTTAGAAATGTAATATATAAGCAACTTAGGAGATAAACATTATATTATTATGTTTGGTATGTTTATTTAGGGAAATGGAAAAGAAAGAGGAAAGATCTATATTAGCTACTTGGAATGAATTTGAATAATTATTTTTAAAGATTGATAAAAATATTTAAGAGTTAGCCAAAATGAATTTGAATAATTGCCTTTTTTATTGAATAAAATTGTATAATTAATTAATGATATATGTATTGATAATTAATGTAAGAATAAAGAAAGGAGAGAAATATTTTGGCTGTTTCCAAAGATTGTTAATATGAAGGATTTATAGGGTCCATATGAGAATGATTTTAAATTAGTTTACTAATGTTTATATATATATATATATATATATACAGTGTTTTTGTTAGTGGTGTAGATCTTTTTTTGCATTTGTGGGGAGAAGTACAACCAGAGTCTGAAGGATGAGATTTATATAAAACAGATGTTAAATTTGAATGGATAAACATAATCTTTAATGAGATTATAAATATAAGATTTAAAGGAGTTGTACTCCGATTGATAACTAGAGGGGAAACCTTGCTTGTGTTTTGTTTTGGGTTTTTTTGTTTTTGTTTTTCTTAGAATGTTGGAAGAGAATATATAAAATTGTAAACAATGACAGACAAAATATAAGGATAATGAATAAAAAGATATAGAAATTTGGATTGATATTACTATAAAAGAAAATTAAGAGAAGTTAAAGGAGAAATGGTGAGAAATTGATAAAAAATGATAAGATATAAAGTTGAATTTATAAGATGAATATAGATATGAAATTGTGTCTGTATGAAAATGTGATAACCTGGAATCATGCTGTACTTAAATAAGATGTTTTATTTGTCTGATAAAACCCAATAAAACTTTTCAAAAAAAAAAAGAAGGAAAAAAGCAACACAAACAGATAACACACACTGGGAAGGATGCCAACCTCAGAGAGGACCCATAAACTAGAGATATTTCCATGCTTTGTTTCCAGCACTCGCCAATACACAGGTCCGTCCTCTTATCCAGTTGTCAGAGCTGCAGCCCATAAAGAGGATCAAGGTCCTCTCCTCCCAAGTAGACCATGGCTCTCGCTTATCCTCTCCTCCCTGCGTGCCCTTCCCCAGCCTCCTCCACAACCTCCAGAGCCACACTTCCACTCCCTGTCAATTGTTCCTCCTCTCCCTCAGAGTCAGTCTCCACCAGGGGCATGACAAATTTATTGAGAATGAACTTATCTAGAGAGAATGAGAGCCTACATTCTTGGACATGGGGATAGTCTAAGTCAGATTTTTTTTCTGGGTAATCCATCAGTGGCTCTTATAGGCAGACATTTAGACCAATTAAATGTGCGCTAGATTAAATATCTAATAGTTTGAGCCTGTGTGCATTCATCTTTGATTGTGGCATGATGATGCAGCCGTACATTTACTCCAGACATGCTTTGGTTTGTTTTTATCTCTTCTTCTTATCGTTATCCATGTATCAGAGCCTTACGGTTAATCCAGGGGGATTTGTGATGAAATTGGGTTCTGAAGTCTCCAAGCACACCATCTGGATAAAGTGGCTTATTCAGATCAGAGATATAAATTTCCTTCTCATGGAAATCCTTTTTAAAAACCACCTTCATCTCCTTAACCAACCTCTCCTCTTTTTCAACCCGCCTGCAAGAGGGGCTACCATAATCCTGCTGATGTTTTCCCAGTACTGCAGATAATCTCCCCATTTGCCATCTTCCTGGCAACTCGAACAGAGGCCAGAAGACTTACAGGAAGGTCACAAGCAGTTCAAAGAACTTCACATTATTTCTAAATTATAGAGCACCTTTTGACTTCTCAAATGTACATTGACTTCTGTGAATTGCAATTGCAATGCAGCAACGAAAGCTACATTTTCTGAAGCACATTTCTGTATATCCATTGATTATTTCTGTGTCATAATGGAAAATAGTGTGAAACACTGGACTTTCAACTATATACATATAATGTGTATTAGTAATGACACTTGCATGTATATCACACTGGAAAACAATCAGACAATGTATAAATTCAGGTATTTGTTAAACACTTGAAACACTCACTCCCATTCCATTTTCACATCTACTTTTAAATAGTGGTAGTGGCTTGTCTGTTAAGGAAAAAAACATGCTCCATAGAGAAGTGCATTGCAATAATAGTGCTTGTCACCTACAGTATTCAGTACAAACCATTTAGGAATATTTATTGGAAGTGATCCTGAGTTATGAATGAGGAAGTTCCTACTTTAAACTTGTTCTTTCTATTAATTCACCAAGTGACCTAAGTCCAGTCAGCGTTCTCTCATCCCATCTGCAATACACAGATAAAAATAATCTGTTACAGGATTATTGTGCAAGTATTGTGGCAGTGGATCTTGAAATTTATGAATTTCCGCATTCATCTTGAAAAGATAACTAATACAGAAAACCTTTCTGAGTTGCCCCTCTGTGTTGAACCTATTGTTGTCAAGGCTTAGCCTTACTTATAATTGCTGACCAGGCTGACTGTCCAAACCTCTTGGTTTATTGGAATGTCCTGAAATTAGGGGGCCCTTGTCTTAGATAGATTATATATCCATCAATGGAGTATGCATATATTCATCTTGGATTGTGACATGCTAATCAGGGGTCAGCCTATTTTCCAAAGCACCAGAAAGCAAGACAAGAAACAATGATGGAGACTAATCAAGGATAGAAGCAACCTAGAATCAAGGAGAAATTTCCTAATGGTGTGAACAATCAATCAGTAGAATGTCTTGCCTTTAGATATTGTGGATGCCCCATCACTGGAAGCTTTCCGAAAGAGATTGGACAGCCACTCATCTGAAATAGTACTATAGAGTCTCCTACTCAAGCAAGGGGTTGGATTAGGAGGCCTCCAAGGTTCCTTTCAACTCTGTTATTCTATATTCTAATTCAGGCATTTATACATGAATGACTGTGGCTCTTCCTTATTTGGGACTTCCCACTGATTGGTTGAATCTCAGATAGAGATCTTCATTGGTCTTTTAACCAAGAACTGAACAGAGAATGTGCCAAACATTGGTAGCTTCGGAAAGGAATTAGACCTCCAAAGCATGTGCAGGATATGTGTTCCTTATGAAAGAAGTATTTCTTATGAAAGAAGCATTTCCACACCTTGTGGAAGGTACTCTTGAGGCCAACCAACTCTGCCATGGTCTTGTTAAGTATCAAAACTCCACGTGGCAGCAAGATCTATTTGCAGCTTCATTCACAATCTGCACATCTCTCTTGCATTGCAGATGTTCCCATCTAATCACCCATGTCACGTTTCAGTACACAGATGTGGATACTGCAGTTGAAATAGCTCAGTTGGAACTATTTCTGGCTTTGACTCCTCCAGTGTTGACAACAAAAAAGAAAGCATTCCAGTATAGTCAGTAACAGTTCTGGCAGGATTTGTGCCTCTTGATCCAATCCCTTTAACCGTGCTGAGGCATGAAGGCATCATGGATAAAATGGTGATTAGAAATAGTGGGGTGCATTTGAATTCCAGGTGTAATGCAACAGAGCTTAGGCCTTAATTCAGTGCAATTAAAGTAGGTAGCGGCTGCTATCTTTAGTTCTCCCTAGTGTGCTAGAGAGGGATATTAACGAAAAGCTTATTTTTAGCAGGTTCTTAGAATTTGAAAAACCATATAAATAGTTTTGTTTAGGGGGAGTTGTCCCCAGGAGCCCTATTATGTGAGGCAGTCTTATGTGCCCTAAGGAGATTGGTATTCATCTGCAGTCCAAATGTTAGACTAATCCAACAGCGGTGAAGGCACCAGGGAAATAGAGCCTGGCTATCATTTTTTTGTAACAATATAATTTCCCATATATAATATAACTATTCAAAAATTACAATGAATTGAGTCAACGTGATATATTCCCATGGAACTAGGCACAGTATAGCACTGCAGCCTAAAATTGCTAACTTATAGTCACTGTCTACAGTCACTTTTAAGGTCATGGACCTTTGCGTATATCATAGGATGACCTTTGTGTATCTGATATATAAGCATAATTGCACACACAAGCACACACAATTGCACACACAACCAAGAAGAGGTCTTGGTTGCTTTGTTTGTTTTTTAAGAATTAAAATGGTTTTTCTGAAAGTAAAATGAGAAACTGATTGTAAGAGATTGGCGTTATATTGTTAGTTGTTGTAGAGTTTTTTATCATGCCTTTAAATGCAAGGGCTGTCCCCCATACAATACATAGAAGACTTAACTACTATTCTTTTTTTTAATCATTTTTATTTTACAGCGTCTTCAAGATCAATATGCTAGAGCCAGTTATCTATCATTAAAAAATGGAAGGTATAAGTTCTTTTGGCTTAGCAAACACAAATAATGGGTATTTCTTAGAGGTATATAAAATAATTTTATGTGATAGAGAAAAAAAATGAGATGATGCTTTCTCTTCTCTTTCATAATACTTGGGGTCATGAGATGAACCTGATGGGACAGGAAATTAAATACAATATACAATGGACATGGCTGCCAGAACAATATATTCAGAACCACCATAGTTCATTGAATAAGCTATAGTAACCTTGTTTGGATAAAATGTTAAATGATAAGAGATAGGTTCCAACTTCTTACTTACCCAAAAACAGACCAAATCAATTCATGTTGGGATTAGTGTGCTATTTGAATGAAGACTTTAGCCAATATAAAGAACATTAACCATAATCTATAGTCATAGCATCTTCTAGTAATCTACTCTAGCTATGGATGTATCACAGTTTTGAACTTGGATGAATGGCTGGTTTAGGATTAGGTGCCTATTAATCCTCTCAGAAAATGATATTGCATACAGTAGTTAAAATGTGTCCTTTGCTCCTGGACTTTGTGCACTTAGACATTCTTCTAAAACCTCAAAGATTGATTCATTAGGTGTCGTCAAGTCATTGTCAACTCCTAGAGACCATATAGACATATATTCTCCATGACAATCTGTCCCTAACCTGTTTTCTCAGGATATCCAAGACTGCCTTCATTGCCATGGTCACTGAGTCCATTCACCTTGCTGTCACTCAGTCTCTTCTCTTTTCTTCTACTTTTCCTAGCATTAGAGCTGAAAGGTGGGGGGAATTCAAAAGAGTTGGGGGAGAATTAGTATCCTGTACTTCACCCCAGCATACAGGTGTCCTGATCCCAACCAGATACTGTATATGCTTCTACTTTTTGTTTAAACACCAAAACAAGCCAAATTTTGAAGTGTTAGCCAGTAATTCACCATAACAATGGCTGAAATGTTGCCAACCACTGCTAGCAGTGATTTATCACATCAGGTGGCTGGTAGTAAGACGTTATTTTAATCTATTGAATATGGCTTGTATTTTTAGTCTAACCTGGCATACAGGATGATTTTGAGGTTAAAATTAAGCATGCCTGCATGCCTTGGGGGAAGAGATAAAAATGTTAATAACCTTAATAGATGTCATGAGAATGCCAGTGCAGTTTCTTTCCAATTTCCTGAGCTTTGTCTTCCTCTTACTCCCCTACATCTCTCTTGTCACAAAACTTGCTCTACTTAAACTTTTGCTAATAAAGGTCCTTGGTAAAGAATGCTCCTCCCCTCCCTTTCCTGTTTTTGAGAGAGTGGGGCTGCCTTGAAATTGTAATGGTGATGAATTAAACAAAGCATTTGGTATGCAAGGCCCTATGAGATGAGATCTGTGATATCACATTTTCTCACTTGCTTTTCTGGCTGTTACTCATTACTGAATACAAAACAAACACATTTTCCTGAGCAGCAATAGGTACTAATCCTGCCTTGCTTTTGGGGTTCTTGGGTCCTCCTTTTTTAAATAATAATGTTATTGAATATTACAATTAAAAAGATAAGAACTAATGCAAATTAAAATAAAAAGGAAAGTTAGAAAGTGGAAAAAGAGGAAAAAATAAAAGGTCTGTAGGGGGCGTGCATAAGCGCACCAACGTGCCTACCGTCCCTGTCCTATTGTTTCTTTTATTTTTCTTATATGTACCCATTTCATGTATTAATAACTATGTTTATACTTATACATATTATCTTGTAAGCGATTGACAAATCAAATAAATCAAATAAATAAATAAAAATAATAACATATTAAGAAAATATATATTAAAAATGACTTTTTCCTTTGTCCCAAGTATAAACAATTTTAGTAATTTATTATCTTCTTTTAAAATATAATAAATGATCTCTTTTTCTCACATCTCACCTCTTATCTATAAACAAAATTTAAAATTCTCATCATTTAGTCCTGGTCAGGAAAAGTCCATAAAAAGTCACCCCAAAGCGATATGGCAAGCAAGCAAATTAAATAAATAAATACATTTAATAAATTAATTAAGTTTTAGCGTATCTGTTATAACTTTGGTCAAATAAATCACCTTTATATTGTTTTCCTTCATTTTTAACAATCTTGATCCTTAACCACTCAAATAATGTCCTACAACTTGATTTCTTATCATTTTTTCTTTCTCCCATCTCACAAAATTTTTCCAAACTTTAACAGAACCCTTTTTTAAAATCCAATATAAGAAAATTATATTGAAAAACTACAAAATTATATTTTGAAAAACTTCAAAATCCCTACATACATACATATGTACAGTACGTATATACTGTACATATATATATTATTCAAAACATTTTCCATGGGAAGGATTTTTATAGTTAGCTTCAAAATCTTCAAAATAAAAAAAAATCAAATCCATTTGGACCTTTTTGTAACTTTCCAAAATCAATATTTTTAATCACCCCTATGCTATTTATTCTTCCTAAAAAATTTTTTTTACAATTTGTACTAGGGAAACTCATCTGGTTTAGTAAAGCTGCCATTCTGAAGGTTCCTAATATCTGAAAAGCATTTTACAAGAAATTTCAAAAATGGAATTAAGAAAGGAAGTATGCGAATCCTGTTCCCATAATGGTGCCAACTGCAGTTTAGACAAAGATGGCAATCCTTAATCTCCCAGAGCTCTAAAACTGCTGGAGACTGCTGTCATGTAGTTGTCTTGTGTGGAGCAAATCTTATGGGTGATCCCAAGTCATAACAATACAAACCATAACAATACAAGAGCACACAATAGATAGCACAATAGGTTAACCGCACCAAACTTGATTGCAGGAAATACGACTTCAGCAAGAGAGTGGTCAATGTCTGGAATACTCTACCTGACTCTGTGGTTTCTTCCCCAAAATCTTCAACCTTAGACTGTCTACTATTGACTTTGCCCCATTCCTAAGAGGTCTGTAGGGGGCGTGCATAAGCACACCAGCGTGCCTACTGTCCCTGTCCTATTGATTCTTTTTATTTTCCTTATATGTATCCATTCCATGTATTCATAACTGTGTTTATACTTATAGCTATTATCTTGTAAGCGATTGACAAATCAAATAAATAAATAAAATATAAAAGTCCTTTCCTTGTTTGGTGTGGAATCTTGAAGAGCTGGTCCATTTGCTGTTTCTTTATTCCACTACAATTGTCAGCTTCTTTCTCAGCATTTGCCATTTCTTTATTTTCTTTATTAAATTTATTTGCTGATCATCTCACTGTCATGTCATTTCTTCCCCAGAAAGTTGATGCTCTTAGGTCTTCCTGTGTGAAAAACTGGAGAACATACTGAAAGGAGCTATAACAATTGGTACAGGCTCTCTGAGAAATAGATGTATAAGTAGTACTCCTTAAGTATGTCCCTTTATGAGAGTTATTTGTTAAACAAGGATTACCTTTAGACTGTCTTCCTATAGGAGTTTAGGGAGCGATCTTCAAGATCAAGTATTGAAAATAAGCATGAGGACATTCAGAATCTAAAAGGGAAGGAGTTCTTTATACCAGGGGTCGCCAACCTTTTGGACCTCAGGGAGCACCAAACTCATAATTTTAAATCCCAGGGACCACTAACTGGTTCTGTGGGCATGGCCTAATTTGTGGGTGTGGCCTGATGGTCATGTGACTGGCTGGGCATAGCTTGTATGTAAATATTATAAATATTTATATAAATATTGAATTTTTTATAAAAAAAGAGCAACTTTTCCCAAAATCAGGCTAAGCAGGCAGGCAAGTTGAGTTGCTCACAGAATCACAGATTCACTCAGAGATCTATCTTTCTGCCATCGGCTACCTGAGTCTGTCACATAAAATTTGCTTGCAAGCAAACTCATAAAATTTACTTGCAAGCAAACTCATAAAATTTGTTAGCAAGCAAACTCACAAAATTAACTCACAACACACATGTATGTAAATATTAATTTTTTTATTTAAAAAAAAGAGCAACTTTTACCCAAATCAGGCAAAACAGGTAGGCAGATTGAGTTGCTCACAGAATCATTCAGTGATTTATCTATCTGCCATCGGCTAATTCAGTCTTTCAAATTTGCTTGCATGAGTCTGCACTGAATAATAGAACCTTCAGTCCTAAGGGAGGTTTGGCTGTGCTTAAAAGCAGAGCCAAACATCTAAAGACTAGCCAGAAAGCAAGAAATCCAACCATTTCCTGCTTCCTAGCTAATCTGAATCTCCCAGCACAGCAGAACAACTGATGGTCAGAAAAAGGAAAAATAGCAATTTAGCAGGCAAGTTTGCCGGGTAAGAAGTGAGTGGGCAGGGAGGGTTCCCACGGGCCATGTGGGCAGCGCAGCCTTGTGTCTCTGCACAGCCTGGATTAATTGCTTTGGGGGGGGGTGCTCTGGGGGTGAAATTTCTCTGCGGCCCACCAAAATTTTCTCATGGCCCACCAGTGGGCTGTGGCCCACCGGTTGGCAACCGCTGCTTTATACCACACATCTAAGTTATAGAACATAAAATGAAATGTGCAGCTACCAATTGAGGTGATGGGCATCCAAAGTACTATAGAGCACTGTGCAGTTTGAGGAATTCTGGAATTGAAGTCTACACATCTTAAAGTTGGCAAGTTTCAAAAACACTGAACTTGATACGTTAGCGGATGATCTGGTTGTTACTATCTACTAGTTTCAATGTTTATTATCTCCTGAGGATCAGATGCTGGGAACCAAGGAGTTGTCGAAATTGGGCAACAGCCAGTCCTGACCAACAATTTATCGTTAGCTCTTTAAAAGGAGAAATAGCAAAATAGTTACCAATCAGGTAACATCTTTTTTAAAAAGAGAAATTGTTTCCCCAAAGCTAAAAAAATGGTAGTGAGTTGCAATAATGGTCATAAGACAGAGGTTCTCAAACATTTGTGGCACTAAAATTTCAAGCAGATTGTCCTTTTCCATTATTCTAATACCAAAAACTCAGGAATCTGCATCAAATAACACAATTTAACTAAAGTGAAATGGAAACTTTTAAGAAACGTAGTGCTTTTTGAATGGAAGAATGACAGGGGAAACAAATCTTCCATATAAAGAACTTTCTTTGAGCTGGATGACATTTCTGGATTACAAAAAGATTAGAAAATGTGGTACTTTATGCAAAGAAATGATGAAATAGGAAGAAATAGCTTGATATCCCCCTTGAGTATTGATAACAAAAATAGGAGTGCTTAGAGATATGTATTTTACTTGATAGAGTTTCTTTCCCCCACTTAACGTTGCTGTTGTTATAATTAAAACAGTTTTAAAGACAGATTAAGGGAATTTGCTACAATTTTATACTTACTGAGTACCTGTATAGATAAGGGTGCTTCTGCTTAGAACTGAAATGACATTTGTACTCAGAATCCTACTGAACTGACTAGTAATATGCAGAGATAATATTAGAGAGAAAGATAAATTCTTCACAAATGAAGGCAAATTAAATTCTTCATTTAAGTGCTTCAGTCCCAGTATTTTACTTTGAGCTGAAATATAAACTCACATTTTAATTCACTCTGCCTGTATAGGCTGGCTCTCCAAGAAAGCCTCTTCAGGGCTCTGCTTTTTTGTACATGCAAACCTGATTCCTGTCATTTGCCCTCTTGAGCTTTCCTTCCAGCTACGCCTGAATATGCCAGCTTCTCCATGAAAAAAGAGAGGTCTTGGCTTAGTTGTATGTATGTGATAATTTAACAAGCAGTTCTTATGACCTGGCTAGATAATGCCCCAGTGGGGCAGTGCTGTTGCCTTCCTCTCTGTATTGGGGAGTTTTCTGAATACACCTAGTTGGCCACTCTGTATTCCAAACCAGCCATGATAGCAAAGGCAAAAAAGCAAAGATCCCCCTCCCTTCCTCTTTCCTTCATATTTGGGTATGTTGGCTCCCATTAGAACAGGGGTTTGTAAGATGACAAATCCAGTATATCTGGAGGGTATCCGGTTGTTTTTTTTCAAAGAGGCTCAATTTCTGCCAGACTATAGATTGATAATTCAGGTGCAGTACAATTCAGGGTACTTTTCTTGGCCAAAGAGAGACTGTACACTTTTGCATTTAAGTTGCAGGCTCATTAAGCAAAGTTAGCATTATGCTAAGTGCCACTGTAGAAATGAGGCCCAAGGTGTTACTCAAAAAATAGAGGCAAGCAGCAAAATGTGATGTATACAAGTCACATTTGAGGTGCTTACATCTTGTCAGCACTTGTTCCAAATGATAAGTTGAATTAAGTGGGTGGTGGATAATAACCAGGATTTTCAGAAATGTCCTTGTACCTAATTACAAAGCTTTGCTATCTCGTTTTACCGACGTAACTCTCCTAGAGATAATGCACACTTAATGTAGCCCAAAAGTTAATTTAATTATGGCTTGTAAAGTATCAAGTTGTAAAGGGAAACACAACTCCCAATGTGTTGAAGAAGAAATGGATTCTACCGGTTGTTGTGTCTATCTTTTGATAGACAATTTGTATTTGGATGCTGAAAAAAAAGGCATTAATTTGTTGCATTTACCCTCTGTTGTACCAAAATACATCTTTGATCAGTATAATTGTTGATAACATTCTGGAATTAAAGCCCCATAAATTTACTGTAGCACAGGAAAATAATCTGGGTGCAACTTAACTATTTACCTAATAATAAAAAAACAAAAACAAAATAATTCCTTCCTTCCTTCCTTCCTTCCTTCCTTCCTTCCTTCCTTCCTTCCTTCCTTCCTTCCTTCCTTCCTTCCTTCCTTCCTTCCTTCCTTCCTTCCTTCCTTCCTTTCCTTAAGACCTGGTTGTGCCAGCAAGCCTGGGAATTCTAGGGCACAGGTGAGTTTAGGAGATGGCTCCATTGACATACTTTTTTTGTTTTCTTGTGGGTTTTTTTGAATAGTTTAAATGTTTTTATAATTAACAATACCAGTGGGTTGTGAGTTGGTTATTATGGGTTGTTGTGTTCCATCACTGGAGATTTTAAAAAAGAGATTGAACAGCCATTTGTATGAAAAGGTATAGGATCTTTTGCTTGAGCAGAAGGTTGGACTCGAAATCCTCAAGGCTTCCTTCCAATTCTGTTATAATTCTGGTTTTATATATTCATTTATAGGTTTGTCATATGCCACCCAGAGTTAGTCTTGGTGGGATGGGCAGATCAAATAAGCATGTTGAGTCTGCTGGAGACTTTTAAAATAAAAAAAATAATATTCAGAATTCACTGATACATCCTTGGGCAGCTCTAGGTTCTCTGAATGCCAACTGTGCGTTGCCTAGGGAGGCAGTGTGTGGTCTGTGCTTGGCTATGAACACAAATCATGCAGTGAGAAAACTAAGCGGTAATTGTCTTTTTGCAATGTGACTCCCAATTTTTGTGGCTATATGGATTTGAAGTAACTAGTTTCCAGATTCAACAAGCAGGCACAAGCCTTAGCCCCATTTAAAGATGAGAAAGGAAGCCAGGGAGACTGTGTTGTCCCCTTCAGAAGTTTGCCCAAGGAACAGGGGCAAACTTGATTTATAATGGGCTTGTGACTGTTTGGATAATTACACAAATGTGACAAGTCTCCTTGAACATGACAAATAGCTTTGTGCTGAACTCCAGCTCCAAAGCTCTTAGAAATGTTGGGCAGACAATTGAAATACTGGCTCTGTATGTTTTCCCCCCTTTCTCTGGTGAACTTAGGTGGAAACCAGGAGCATCTGATCAAGATAAATCACTTCTTTCAACCTGCAACAACTCTGAGAACTGTGGTATTTACTCCAGAAGGGCTGAGACAAATGGCCACGAGAGTGTTGTAGTCTTATTGGCTTGCCTCTAAGATTTTTTTTAAAAAAATCATAGTTTAGCATAGCACGATGTGTCATCCCAATCTGTTTGACAAAATATGTTTAGGTAAGCCATGGTTTTATACAACATGTAGACCCCCAGCCTTTGTGCATTCAGGATTAAAAGTAAAAGTAATCATCCTACTATGCCTTTTCAGATCTTATGAGTGATGGAGAATAAGCACTCCCTGGATTGTGAAGACCTGATTAACATACCGAGAGCCTGCACTCTCTCTAGGCCAGCGGTAGGGAACCTTGGCTCTTTTATCACTGATGGACTTCAACTCCCAGAATTCCTGAGTGAGCCATAAAAGGTTCCCCATCCCTGGCCTAGTGGTTTTTCAGTTGTGAGGGAAATCAATTTTTGACTTGAATGGGACTGTTTAATATACAAATATAGGACATATAAAGAATATTGATCATTCAAGTCAAAAATTAGGACATTTGTATATTAAACAATCCCATTCAAATCAAAAAGATTTTTTTTTTAAATAAAGGGATGGGGAACTTTTTATAGCTCATTCAGGAATTCTGGGAGTTGAAGTCCATAAGTGATAAAAGAGCCAAGGTTCCCTACCACTGCTCTAGGCCAACAAGGGAGCAGGTCCTCCTGCCTGCTGATAACTAAATTGTCATGCCTACATGCCAGATTCAGAAAGTTCCTCTGGATAATGCAAGCCTCAGATCTGGAATCAGCATGGTTGACCAGGCCCCGGCCTGGATTTGACCCATATTTGGCACTATGGTTCACTCCATATAACCAGTAACATTATCTTTCTCCCTGCCTTTTGAAAATAGGAAGGGTTTCTACTGAGTACAACATTCACTCTAGAGCAATGGGTGGTTTGGGGGTGAGGTGGAGAGTAAGCCTGTTGAGTTCAGTTTGTACAATTTATCCTAATTATGTATCCCTAAGAATGCAGGATCCCCAAGTTGCATGGATTTGGGTGGAATGAAGAGTCCATCTTTTAGTGAACAGGCAGATATGTGTTTATGTGACAAAGATATCAGTAAGACATGGGAATATGAATAGTTTGGGATAATACAAGTTCTTGGGGGTGGGGTGCTTGTGTGCATACATATATTTAGCAATGGAGAAGACATCTAATGTCAATCTTTATGCTGATTTGATTCAGAGGCCTGGGACCTGCTGGTTGATGCACAGTCAAGATTCCCTTAGAGCAGTTGCACTGATTGTTATGTTGGCTCAGAAACACGATATTTCCTTCCTCTTGAAGGCCTGCAAAAACACCACTCAGAAGGAGAAAGTACCAGTAAAGGCTTGGAACCTCTCCAATGTTTATACTTATGATTTAAAATAAGGCATTGAATGAAAGTTATATTTCACATATTTTTGATGCAGGAGATTGTGTTTATGTGTTTCACCAAATACAACCAATGCTTTGGTAGGGTCAGGGCAGGCCTTGGTAGAACTCCCTATCCTATGTTTAGAAGACTTTCTGCTTTTTTGCCTGCATTTTCTTTTTCTTTTTCATCTGGAGATATTTCACTACTTAGCTTGCAAGAAGCCACCTATGAGTATGCTTCTGAAGTATATATTGACACTGAGAACATCTTATTTTTTGCTCATTAGCAGCCAGTCCTATACAATATATAATTTTAAGCCTTCAGTGGCTTGGTTTGCACATAATGTAAAGACTTATCAGGGTGGATTCTTTTTCTCTAAACCTGATGGGGAGTCCCGCCATTGTGATTTAGGTCAGATGTCTCCCAAGTCACTGTGACTTATTCTACATACCATGGTTTAAGAATTCTAGCTGAGCAGAATTCCAATTATCTATATCTCTTCTGAGATTCATGTTTAAGACAGCAGTCAGAAGAACAGATTTGTATCTGTTCAGCATTCACCTTTGTGTGGTCAAACAAGGAGAATAGAAACATGATGAGTGAAACAGGTCTATTCACCCCAGGGTCTTAGGAAAAATGTATTTATCTCAGCTTTACGACAGTCACAGCCAATAGATGCTGGTTCCAGGATATGGGAGATCTCAGATCAAGATTTTACTGTCCTCAATTTCACCAAGCTCAGGCCAAGACAGGAAAAGAGCCACCAACATAATCATATAACATCTATCCTTTAAAGTGCTTTGTTGGCTGTCCATAAACTACCAGGCCCAAATTAAAGTACTGAGTCAATAATAGTTTTTAAAATATTGAACATCCCAAGACCCAAAAGCAGAAATGATTATCTTCTCTAGCACCATCCCAGATCAGCTGAGGAGACTCAGCTCATGGTCCCACCTGGGAATACAAGTAATCCATGTCTTATGCCCAAAATTGAGCCCAACATTTCTGTTGCTGAACAAGATATGACCTTTCTTACTACAGTTGCTAAGTGAATCGCCACAGTTGTTAAGTTAATAACACGGTTAAGTGAAGGTGGCTTCCCCATTGTCACAAAAGGTGATCATATGACCTTGGGAGACTTGCAATTGTTAAAATACATGCCAGTTGCCAAACACCCAATTTTGATCGTATGACCATGGAGATGCTGCAACAGTCATAAAATGTGAAAAATGGTCATAGGTCACTTTTTCAGTGCTGTGTAACTTCAAACAGTCAATAAATTAATGGTTATAAGTTGAAGACTACCTGTGGCAGTTACCTTGTTATGGGACTCACTCTCCCATGTTTTGTTTCAAATGACAACTAAAGGCATACCTCTTTTATTGGAATATTTATTTCATTATTACTTCTGTGAATGCTTCAGGATTTCTGGTGTAAAAATATAATTTGACATAATATAACATAGCGTGAAATCTTCATGAGCTCCCAGTAGTCTGCTATCTAATAGGCTTAGTGAAAGTGCAGGATGAATGCTCTTAAACTATTTACTTCATTTAATTGTTAGGTATAGGAACTGTTGCTTGCCTTTGCCCTTTGATGAAAACCGGGTATGTCAGATCAAATGAGAAATCTTTTCAGAAAGTTTTTAAAGCAGCTAACATGTCATTTTCAGTGGTCACACATGTGTCACATAGTCAGGAATTATCCTATGATATTTGACCCAAAGACATCAACCAATGCTACCCAATTTATGGTATATGCATAATGATACGTGTCATCCTTTTCCCTCTCTTGCCCCCCTGCAGCTATTCAGGGAGCCTTCAAATGTGTTGGGTTAGAATATTTGTCACTCCTGACTGACACTGATGGGCCTTTTAGCTGAACTCTTCTGGAAACCTTGAACCTTATTATCTTTGAACAAGACTGAGTCACACAAATGGATAAGGAAAGTTCAGCTCCAAGCTCTGATGAAAGGCTTTCTGACCAGGAACATCTTTTTAAGTGCCAGATTCTCAGAATAAAGAGATTTTATCTGGGTACTAGTTCAGTTAGAATGATGAGATTTATAGTTTAACAGTTGTGTTCCCCATCTTGGCTGTAAAGTGTTGTAAAGATTTCTCATTTTAAAGCTGTCCGGAAAGAGAAAGATTAAGGTGAAATACATCTACTAGCCAAGGGTCACCCTCTGAGTCTCCTAAACTAATTGAGAAGTGAAATGTCCCCATTTCTGTCAAGTCTAATCCTTGACTAAACCATCTTGTCTCTGGCTGATAAAAATAACAAAGGTGTTACTTCATTACTTGCTTTCTTGGTTTCATCCAGTTGTTTGATCTCATTTTCATTGCCTTCTGTATATTCATTACTCTGGATGATTCAAAGAGCTTGATCCTCCCAAATGAGCCACATAATTCCTACTGTTTCCTGAACTTTATGCACATACCAGAAATGCCTCATTTTTGCATTCCAGTACAGCAGAAGACCATTGATTTTGGCAGCTGCAATAATATGCGTCCAGTACTGTATTTAGTCTGGAGAATTTAATGGGAAAATGTTATTTGCCAACATACAAGTGAGGGAGGATGGGTGCTCTGTTTGATTAGGTAGTGCAGCTTTGTCAAGAGTGGTCTTTTCTAACCTGTGTTATTGGATCAGGTAGCTGGGGGCAATGGGAAGAACTGGGTTTGAGAAATAGACTGGGTTAAACTTTTAGGAAAACTTGGGAAGACTGGAGTTGTAAAAGTTTAAGTTCTAAAACCATACTAATTTAGGAGTACTTTGGGCCAAGTTGAGAATGAACAATTGGGGAGGATAGGAGTAAACAATTATGGCAAGATTTGAGCCTTGCCATTTTTTGTTGGCAAATGCAGATTATGTTTCAAGACCAATTTCCTTGCCAGCACTTTTCTCATATAGATCCCCTATGGATCTTTAACTGAATCAATTATCAGCCACATATCCCCAACAAAGGGAATGGGTTAAACTTTTATTTCAGTGCTTGTAAGAAAAAAATAATTGTTAATATGGTGAGCAGCTGTTAACTCAGCTTGGCTGTCATCAGGACATGAAGTAATAACAAGAGAGCAAACAGGTTTATTCTGGCATTAGCTTTGATAGACTGATCCACTTTGTCAGCCAGATGTAGTCAGCTTGCCACAACAGAGTTGCCAGCCTTTAGGAAAACTTTTTTGATTATGTTGCAACAGCTTCCTGTTTGAAAAGATTAAGTCAGTAAGACTGCAGTGAAAGAAATGTGTCCTTTAGATTTCCAAGGATCATACTTACGAATAGATCGGTTGAAGCTGGCACCCGAAATAGCCCACAGAGTTTTAATGCATTTTAAAATTGGTGATTATAGTTACATGTCATACAATGATTATTAGGTATTTGTAGAGGTTGATGGGTTTGCCATACATTTTATGCACAATAATTAAGCTAGATGTATATGGTCTCTCTTATTTGATTCCTCCCTTTTGAATATCTTAGCATCCTGTTTCTCTACCAAATGTTAGAGCCATATACAAGTGCTATGAATTTTACTTCAAAATGCTTTGAAGCATGTGGGAAGATGAACATGGCACAGATTCTCATCTCTTCAAAGCACCCATCTCTTTCTCCAGAATTGCCTGGATGCCTTTTGCACAATCCCAACAAAAGATGTGGCTGATGTAACATGTGGCTGACATGTGTCTTTTGGAGACTGAGTCCAAAGCATTGCATAGCTACCTAATATGCACTAGTTTATCAATGTAAGAGATTGTTTGTATGTCCAGACTGACTTTGTTTATTGCTCCTCAGTTCATTTGCATTCTTTCAGGGGGTGGACTTTGTTTTTCCTACGCTGAGTCAGAATGTTAGATCATCCAACACAAAATCATTAACTGTTTGGCAACACTTTGCCATTTTGTCTCAAGCAGAATTTTTCCTTAGCACTGTTGCCTAATTTTTCATTAGATTTTAAACTTGAGTGTTTACAGGTCACGTACATGTTCTATCTACTGCTGAGTTCAAATGGTCATCCAAGAAAAAAAATGTGTTTATATAAATTGGATTTTGGCATCTCACTAAACCATAATGTACTTGTGGGGGAAGAGTCATATAAAGGCCTCACAGATTGTATTATACATTACTTTATCAACCATGATCTCTTGACTAAGCCATAATTGATGTATTGATCAAGTATTTGATAGATGAGATCACAGCATTATGTGTGACCACAGTTATCCTGAATTCAAAAGAGATAACACTTCGGTTGAATTGCTGTGCCTGTATTAAGGCCTATATGAAATGAAATTAAGAGGGTGAGTTTTCAGGTCTTTATTTTAATTTTTCCAAAGCTTTCTTAATCTTCTTGAATGCCAAAGTCTGCATGAAAAACAGAAGCAACAAGAAGCCAAAATCTTAAGGATATGGAGTTCTAAACACCCTAAGTAGCAGGATTTTTCTTTGGAGCTGCATTTATATCAAGTTATTGTTTCTGCCACTTTTTAAAAAAACAAGTTTTATTCAGTTTTCCACATTTTAACATCTCTTTTTAGTGAACAGCATGATTACAGGTTTCACATATACATACAAATATGACCATTATTACATATTCAATTTTTGTATACAATTTCTTATCTTAGCAATACTTTTATACATTTTCTGTTTTATTGTGTTATTCAAAATACTTATCTCATTATTTAATTCACTTGTATTAACTTCATAATCATTATATTTTAATACCTTTAACTGTCACATTTGTATATTTCCTCTTAAAACACTCCTTCTATAAATTGGTTTCTCCCGTCATATCAATATAAGTGCGCCACATCTAAGTTACATATTCATTAATTATTAACCCTTTTGAATCCCATTAAACATTTAACATTGTTATCTAAAACATTAAAATTAATAATTCCTTTAAAACTACATAGCATATATAAAAATCAGATTCTGCATGGTTTTCCCCCTTTTAATTTCATAAAATTTTAACAATTTTAATAGAGAAGGGCATAATAATCTACACATTCAAACAATGAAGCAATCCTAAACCTAAGATCAATTCCATTTCAGCTCTCCTCCTATATCATTTCATTTATTTCAATATATTTAATACACTTATTTCATTAATTATTCCATGCCTATTTAAACAAAAAAACCAACATTCCAATCCTAAAAATATTTCAATATATTTAATAAACTTATTCCATTATTTGTTACAATTTGTCTCTATGCATAAAGGAGAAGAGCATTAGGATCCACTATCGAAAATTAACAATTCTATTTTCCATCTTATCAGTCTATATGTCCCTGCTTCGTCACTATAAATTTATTTATATTACCCCCAATACCTTGCAGAATTCCCTCTCTAAATATTGATTACCCATTATCTCTGTGTTCGATTAGACAATTTTTCTCCATTTTTTACAATTCCCATATTTCTTTGTTCCTAAATCCTGTTTCTTTCCCCTTCTTTCCCCTTGTCTTTTTTTTTTTTTAATTACATTTATATGCCGCCCTTCTCCGGAGACTCAGGGCGGCTTACAGTTTATGGAGCACCATGCTAGGTGCTCAGCAATAGCCTTCATTCCATTGTATATGCCTGCTTATTACTAGGGCTTTTTGGCCCCCTCAAGCGGCATTTTTACAAAGTCAGCTTATTGCCCCCAACAATCTTGGGTCCTCAATTTACCTACCCCGAGAGGATGGAAGGCTGAGTCAACCTTGAGCCTGGTGGGATTCGAACCTGCACTAATTGCAGGCAGCTTGCACTAAGTGCTAGATGATTAACAGCCTGCACCACCAAGGCCCTTTTCTCCTCTATTCTTTTATTCCAGTTTTTATCTCCCTCTCTATTTAAGATTTCCTTCCACCCTTCGAATTTCTGCTGATTCTTTTTCCCTTTTCTAATTTTCTGGATATTCCCCTTTTTATTGAATTTCTTAAATCTCCTAAATTTATTTCCAACTCTTTTCCTTCTTCTTTCCGGAATTATTTGTTCTCAATGGTCACTAAAGATGGCCCCTTCTATGATTTTCTCCGCCTCTTCTTCTGTCTTTTGTCCTTGTTGTTCATATTCTGCAATCACATTTTCCATAAATTCAATAAATTCTGAAGCAAAACCCTGCGATTCACCTAATTCTTGTAAAGTTTCTTTCATGTTTTTGAATTCCATTTTTAATGCCAGAAGAGATATCGTCATTATGCCACTTTCTAGTTAGCAATTCAATCCAAACAGTATCTTTAAAGTTAATTTCCAACAGTCAGCTTTTATTTTCTTCTCTAAAAATTTTAATCCTCCACTAATCCAATGCCAAGTCCATATCAGAATCAGCAATTAATCCAAGGAAAGAATCTCTCTGTTTCTTTCTTTGTTACAATGTTTCAGTGTTTCAAAGTTCTTGTTTTATTGTATCAATTTTCCTTACAGTTTTAAGAAACAGAGTTTTTTAAAAGAAAAACAAGTTAAGTTTAACTCAGATAACACTTTTTGTTATATTAATTCTTCACCCCCCCTTTCCTTTTCCTTCTCAGTTATTCAGAGCTTTTTAAACTACAGTTTTCCAAAAATTCCAATCCGATTAATATTAATATTCTTAAATTTTCCTCTTTAGCAGTCTATAGTTCAGCTTTTTTAGTGCCTATATAGAATCAACATATACTTATCCAAGTTGCTTAGATGATTCCTTCTCCAGCTTCTAGCCTTTCACAGTTTCAAAGCCCCATCGCTGTCAAAAGCAATTCACACCTTTTTTTCCTCTTTCTCTTCACCGCTGCAAATTCTTTCTTAAAGATTTTTTGAAATGTTAATCCTGGGGGTATCTTCCATTTAATTATATCGTCCCATTCCTCCTGCTGTTCGCTTCTTTCTCTCTCTCCTGCGCAATCTTATTCCAGTCTAATCTTCCCCTTCAGGGTGGCCATTTTAGACCATCGCTTCAGGCGTCTTCAGGAGGGAGTAATTGCCAAGTCAGAGACTGGATTTGTGACTCCTCTCTACCCAACTAATGGTCTCCCCTTCCTCCACCACCCCTACGAGGTGGCTTCTGCCCCGAATCCAAAGGATTGGGGCTCTTCGACGCCAGAGCACGGACCAAAGCCGCGCACAATCGCAGTCAGTGGTCCGTCTTCGGGGAAGCTCAAAACCGGAAACCCAGTGCCACTTTTTAAAAAGAGTATTAGTTTATCATAATATAAAATACAAACGAAAATGAAAATAATGGAAACTAAGGGAGGAAAAAGGGAAGAGGAGAAAGTGTGGGGTAAAAGACATTGACTTCTGACTCTTTAGCACAATAGAAGATAATAACATTCCAATCTCAACATTTTAGTTTTGCACAGTAATATGTACTAGCCATTTCCTTTAACAATGAACCTGTCTAATCAGCAAAACCAAAATCAAACTTTCGAAGTTGGACAGGTTGGATATTGCAAGGGTCACCCTATTTCCAGGCCTAGAGAATTTTGCTCAGGAGAGGGCTGATATCTTACCTGGGTATACAGAGCCAGGATGCTCTGTAGCATTCTGCCAAGTGACAAACAGTTTTCTCCCCTTCCCTCTTTGGATCTGCTAAAGGAGATAAGCAAACCTTACAGACTTTGCTTAGAGGCAAGTCCATTTATGCAGCGGTAGTCTTAGGCTTTCTCTGTGCTGTAGGCACAGGCCGCAAAAGGTCTCTTTTTCCACTGGAAAAGAGAAATAGCTGCTGTAGTTTGTGCAAAGGACTGACTGATTGAGTCATTCCAAAGCAGAAGCTCAGGCTCCAGGATAAAAGCTGCCTTGGGCCTCAGTGGGACAATTTAAAACAATTCCCGTTAGCAGAGAAGTGGAATGATGCTAGAAAGCCAGCACTACATTTCTGAAGCCAATGAATTGCTATTGAAAGAAACCCAAACAAGCAGAACTAGTTTTTGTCAATATTTTTTTAAAAATTAACTCAGTTTGTAGAGTTGTAGAGTTCAGGTGGCACTCAAAGGCCTTCAGCTTTTTTCCCAGCTCACCTAACTCATGGCATAATAATAGCTTATATTTGCACATCTTGGAGGAAACTGCTGTTTTCCTTGTTAACCGGCATGCAGTCATCTTACTTTGGATTGTGTGTGCTGCAAATGGATAGGTAGCTGTGTCACTATTCAAGAAGTGAGTTTCTAAGAATTACTGTGCCCTGTTTTATGCTGGTTGATTTGCTGTTTGTCTGCAGCAGTCCACTTTATCTCTCCAGTAGGAAAATAGCATGTGTGAACCATGCCAATCTTTGTCATTTAACAGTGCTACAGTTCCCACAATACATTTAATAAAAACAATATGCTAGTTTTAACCAGGATTTGTTTTCTTGCATATTAGTCTGTATGAACCCAGCTGATTTTAAAATGAGTTTAATGCAGGGGTGTCAAACTCACCTCATCACGTGATATATTGGGACTTATTTCCGCTTTGCTAAATGGGGCATGGCCATGGCCAGCGCTTGATGCATCTGGCCCGCGGGCCATGAGTTTTACAGCCCAGGTCTAATACATTGTGAGAACTAAGCCAATATGTAAATGTAGCCATTGGGGTTCGACCATTATATATGGATCAGCATAAAGCTAATTCTAACTTGATCAATCAACTGAAGAAGGTCTTAGGTGATGTGTAGATCCAGTAATAATATTAGTTCATATGTTGCTCATATCTTGGGTTCAGACCTTTTGCTTAATCATGATTTAACTAAACCACCATTGACTGGGTTCACCAAGCCAGCTTAATCTAATGTGAAAACTCAGACAAGGTGATGCAGTAGGAGGAGGGGAATGTCAAATTTTCCCAAAGCTCGCTGAATAAACTTTAGTTTATCAGACTTTCTGTCTAAGGTACTGACAGGATTGTTATGAGGATAAAAGAATAGAAAACCACAAATCCTAACAATTGTATTTTTTAGGTAATAATGACAGGACGTGTGTGTGTGAGAGAGAGAGAGAGGGAGGGAGAGAGAGAGGGAGAGAGAGAGAATACAATAAAGCGAAGAAAATGGCAGCAAAAGTTTGCAATTTAAACTTCATTATACTCTAAGAAAACCTTTGAACTTCACCACAAACCTTAAATGGCATTCCTGCCATTGGCAGAAACAAATGTTCTAACGCCAGAGCTGTTAAAATAAAATCCAGATGGTTCTTTAAAGTTAATTAAAAGAAGCTCTGGAATAATTTGGGTTGCTAGATGAACAGAGCTCCTTCTAAGAACTTAACTTCCTTGCAAGTTAAGTCAATAAACAATGCAAGCCCTGTAAGAGCTTGGATGAACTTAATTAAACTATAGATTTTACAAAAACAATGTACTTCCCAATGTACATTGCATGCCATTATACTACCAATTTGATTTAACTCTTAACTCGGAACTCATATGCTTTAATTTCAATCTTCCAAGTGGAAATCTGACAGAGCTTCCTTTTTTGCTTTTTGCTTCTAATGCTTCATCTCCCTTGAATGCTGCAGGAAGTAAACAACATCTTGGCAACGTTTGCTGGGCTCCTCAAAAGAAGAGCCCTGTGAGGTCAGATCAAGGCTTGAATGTAGACTCATTAGGAACACAAAGAAATTATGGGTTTGTCTGATGTATAGATATCTGAGGATGAAATTGCACAGCCCCAGAGAAACTGCCAGTTTATATGTAATAGCTTGCCCTGCCAAGGTTGGTGGGGATGTGGTTTTGCTCCTTGGTAGTTCTTAATTAGGCCATTGTTTTCTGTTTGATTGTTTGTCAGGTGTTAATCCTTGCTTATTTTATTAAGCGGTGCTGGAGAAATGATTCTCTAGCGTTTTGGAGAGTAGTAGCCCAGGAAGGGAAAATATATATTTAGTCTTGCAAGCTCGTTTAATGTAGCCTTACAATAAAGATAGGATAAGTGCTCAACAAGTATTCTTGTCTGTACTACCTCAAATGACTAAGACTGGATGAAAGTTCACCTAACTGGTTTCCCATTTACTTTCTGCAGGAAATGCCTGATATCCAAGGAATTTCTTGCACTAGAACGGGGGTCTTCAAATTTTATAGCTTTAAGACTTGTGGACTTCCATCTCCCAGAATTCCTCCTCCAGTCATGTTAGCTCAGGAATTCTCAGAGTTGAAGTCCACAAGTCTTAAACTTGTCAAGACTGAAGACGCTTGCACTAGGAGAATACTAGTAAGACCAAATCTTTCCCCATTGAGGGGTAAAAATATTACTTTGGTTTTGGCTTCCTATGTCAGCTTTTGCTGTCCTGTTTAGAAATACCAAATACAATGCAATCTATGTCCCTATGCAACATCACCACCTTCCAAGCTGACAATAGAAGAGGGCCACAAAATAATAGGGTGACCACTTGATGCAGCAGAAAGAACCTCTCCTGCCATCTAGAGATGTTTGGATTTTTGAGGCCTTGCCTGGAGAAACTAACAGAGAGTAGAATACTGTACCAACTACCCCAAGAAATGTTGAAAAGTTCCCACCAATCCACCTAAAATGACCCAGGAGAAGGAAACATTTCATGGTCCTGGCCGAGGAAACAAAACCTTTAATGAGGAAGAAGGGCAGTCATTGCCCTCCTCTACAAAGCCTTGCACAGAGACATAAGGGAAACTCAGGGGGAAAAGAGAGGGAGTGGGTGGGGTGGAGTGAGAGGAACACTACCAATAACCCAGGATATGCAGTCAGTCTTCAGAAAACAGGGCAGCAGTCTCTCGAGCCCTCCATCCTCGGCAATGCTCAGCATCCATGGTATGCTGCCAAATAGATTTGCTTAAAATTGGTTGCATTGTATGTGGAAAGATGTGTGAATGTTTCAAGAACAGAAGCCCTAAAGCAGTGTTTAGAGTATGCTAACTGGGGAATTCTGGGAATTGGAGTCCACCCATTTTAAAGTTGCCAAGTTTGAAAAAAAACTACCCTGGAGGTTCCACTGAGTTTCTTCTCATTTGTGTCATTGTAAGTACTGGCAGGAGGGACATATGCAAGCAGTTAGGTTGGCTTCTGCAGCCAGCCAGAATTAGGGAGGGTTGATCAAATGGCTGCCAGGATTCAAGTTTGGCAAGCCAGTTTTTCCCTTCCCCCAGATACTATTTATAATCCTTTCTTTTTCTGTCGGGAGGGCATTTTAATCCAAAATAAACTCAGGGATCTGGGTTAAAACTGTTCTTCTCTAACTAGCGTGCATATGCGCACTAACGTGCCTACCGTCCCTGTCCTATTGTTTCTTTTATTTTTTTATTTTTCTTATATGTATCCATGTATTCATAACTATGTTTTTACTTATACCTATTATCTTGTGAGCAATTGACAAAAATAAATAAATAAAAATAAAATAAAAATAACTGCACAGCTGCCAGGTGTGGTGTTCATTTGACATACTAATCCCTCTCATGACCCAGTTACACATATCATATGAATGCAGTCAGTGGACTTGTTCACTAGACATGTTCACCTAGATCAGGGGTCCCCAAACTTGGCAACTTTGAGACTTGTGGACAGCATAGCTGGTTGAGGAATGCTGGAAGTTGAAGTCCACAAGTCTTAAAAGTTGCCAAGTTTGGAGACCTCTGGCCTAGAATGAAGAGGCCTGTGTGTCTCATAGAAACAGCATACATCAGTGAGGGAAACCCTGGAAACTGAAGAGGTTAATTAGAGTCCCAAACTAGCTTTCTCTGATCTATCAGTTAATCTGAGGTTAACAGTCTCTTTTCTCTTTAAAAAAAAAAGTGTCCTAAAGCCTCCCAAGCAGAAATGGGCTTCCCTAGGCCCTCCATCACTGCACATGTTCATACGATGCGCTGAACCAGTTAGTTCAGCCAGGAGTATATTGAGGTTGTGCTAAGCTTTGTTACTTCTTTGTGAGGGTGAGCATGTTGTGTGCAAACACAAGCAGTGTGCTTAGATTTCAGATCAATGTATTATGCAAATCCAGGAAAATATTGTGTAAATACAGTCTCTCTCTTTTTGTACATTTTTTCTCATCCTGAAAACATACAAGGGGTGACTCAGGAATAGTAAATTCCCCCACATCTGCTCGTGTCCAGGCTGAGCCTGGCTATGCTTTAGGAGGAGGCAGCACATCAGAGTATCCCAGTTTCCTTTTTGAAAGCTTAATGAATTAAACAATGACAACTTCCTAATCAATCGGGCTGTTGATTAGCGCTGAGTAACCTAAACTGAAGAAACAGCGTCTTCAGTCAGGTGTGTCACAGAAACAATGTCTTCCTGCTCTTGAGATTCCTCCATTTATGTCAGTGGTGAGATTCAAAAAGTTTTACTACTGGTTCTGTGGGCATGGCTTGGTGGGCATGGCATTACTTGGTGGGCGTGGCAGGGGAAGGATACTGTAAAATCTCCATTCACTCCCCACCCCACTAACCTGCTTTCCAGCTCCGTTCTCCTGTGCAGACAACAAAAGAAGACCCAGCCAATCAGCTGGGATTCGGGAGGCAGAGAATAGATGGGGGCAGGCCCAGTCAGAGGTGGTTTTTGCCATTTCTCCGAACTGTTCAAAATTTCTGCTACCGGTTCTCCAGAACTGGTCAGAACCTGCTGAATACCACCTCTGATTTGTCTAATAATGGGATTAGAACTTTATTGGAGTCTTGTCATAAGTGAGGTTGATATCTGGTAGCTGCTAGTCCTTTGCATGGATGGTGTTAAAAGGGAAAGAGAGGAATAGAGAGATGGATTCTGTTTAGAGTATAAGTGATAGCCAAGGAATAGTTCTCACAGATGAATGTTGAGACAATAAAACTGCAGCTACCTCCTAGAATAGGAAGACCGGCCCATTCCTACAACCAACTCCATCCAGTTCTTATGCAGGCGACCCACCTCAGAGACTTGGGAGAGGTCGCTCTGTGTGGTCTAGGATAGAGTAATTGGACCTGGCAAAAGAGGAGTGGAAGAGGGTGGGAGAGTCTCCAAGAAGGACCTCCTGCTTCCATTGTAGCCTGGTAGCTTTTTAAGAGGCAGAAGGAAGAGTGGGCTTGGCGTCTGACACAAGACTGCTAGATTTATTTTAGTGGGAATCCCTGGCTGGGCTTTTTTGTAGACATAGCATGTCTCACTGCAAGTTACGATCGTAAGTTATGAGTGTAATTCAGGATCTGTCAGTCTCCCATAACTTCAGTCATTTGAGAGAACTGGTATTGAATGTCACATTGAATGTGTGAGCTTGTACTCCTGTGAACACAGGTAGTCCTTGACTTAACAATCACTACTGAGCCCAAAATTTATGTTGCTAAGTGAAACATATTTTATATTACGTTTTGTCCAATTTTATGGCCTTTTTTTTGTCACAGTTGTTAAGTAAATCACCGCAGTTGTTCAGTTAGTAACCCAGTTGTTAAGTGAATCTGGATTTCCCTATTGACTTTGCTTGTCAGAAAAATCGCAA
The DNA here is from genome assembly GCA_023653725.1 of Bungarus multicinctus. Taxonomy (NCBI): domain Eukaryota; kingdom Metazoa; phylum Chordata; class Lepidosauria; order Squamata; family Elapidae; genus Bungarus; species Bungarus multicinctus. Next base: position 161,193,066 of record CM042834.1, read on the forward strand.
AAGGGAACCACTGCAGCTGTCCTAAATAGTAGTCAGTTGTCAAGCGCCTGAATTTTGACCACGGGAAGACTGCAATGGTTTAACTGTTTTAAGTGTGAAAAACAGTTAAAGGTCACTTTTTTTTTAGTGCTGTGCAACTTTGCACAGTCACTAAATGAATTGTTGTAAGTTGAGGACTACTTGTAATGCAAGCCCAAGTGCAGTGTGTGAGAGTTCAGAGCAGCTTGAAGAGGATATATAGGCTGGCTTCTATGGAGCCAAAAAGAGTAGGTGGGACACCAAACTGTGCCACTCATGCATCACGGTATAACAATCAGAGGATATGAGAGCACTCTGGATTTTCTTCTCAGTTTTCTCGATGCCTTGGGTTATTCCAGCATCGGGCAGATTCTTGAGAGTTTGGGCACTTTTGGAAAGAAAAGGATTTGATTTACTAAAGACCAAACTCAGGATGTAATGCCAGCAGCCATGCCCACTTAATGTGTTGTGTTCCTTGTCATTCCATATCATTTGGAGCGCTGCAGAATATTGTATTTGCATGAAAAGAAGGTTATGTATTTTCCCCAGCTCAGCAAATGTCTGGGCAATGAACCATAAAAAGTTAAAGGGGGAAAGAGTTTAGCTTTTCTTCCTAATATAACTCCTTGCTATAAAAACCAGACCTTACCCTGCTTTATAAGCAAATGTGAAAGATTAAATAAATGTCACTGCTGTTATTTGTTTCTCACTGGTCCCGAACAGTTTGAGGCTCTAGAATTGTCATTTGACACTGCAAATATACCAAGCCTAAGTTTATTTTCCTGATTTCTTCAGCCCCCCACCAAAAAAAATAAGCTTTATGGGCTGAAGACAATGGTAGAGTTCCACAGATAGGGAAATTCTCAATTTCTCCCCAAAACGGATCTTTCATTAAGAATGGGCTGTTCTCTCTACTATCCTTTGCCCAACCTTTCATGTTCATTGCTAGTCCCCAGCCATCCCCATCCCTTATTCTCAGAATCTACATTGATTATTGCAAGTTGTACAATTGTCTCCAATACTTCTCAGGTAGTACAAGATCAGGGAGCAATAGATCTGTTGTGGCTACATTTGACTGAATGTCATTCTTTTATCCACTGCTGGATAAATGGATACATAGATCTGTAACATCTTCCGTTAGCTTAGCATCATCATAAAGTCATTTGCCTACCAGATGTTGCATTGGTTGAAGTGGAGATGGGGGGAAAGAGAGAAACTCACAGGGACTGAACACCTGGCTGAGGAGCAAAGGCTGCTCTTAATGAAAATTTGACTGTAGGGTAAGGGGGTGGGCAGCTTCTGAGGCTTTAGTGTATCTGATTTCTTTCCTTAAAAAACTTTTTTTTTTCCTTCTATTTTCTTTGGTGGACATACCTGGAAAAAACTATCCAGCATCTAATTAGTTTAGACTCATCTTGGAAACTAAGCATAGTAGCACCGATTAGTACTTGGGTAGATCTCCAGGAGGTATCAGGACTAGATGGGGGTTTTGAAAGAGATTTTTTTTCAAAGAAGAAAATGCCAAACTTCTTCCATATTATTGCCAAAAATCCTCACAAGAGCTTGTCCATGAAGTCTTTGGGACACTCTAACCCTTATCTCAAATAAGATTTTACCTTATACCCAGGCAAACTGAATTTGGAAGAAAAAACTTGGTAGAAGACAAGGTTTTGGCCATCATGCCTGCCTACAGCACTTCAATTTGGATCATAAGTGATTTTTCTGCAAATTGTGAGTGATGGTCCAGCGCTGGATCCATATGGAGCAGATATAAGGCTCTTGTACTTTATTGTTTTTTGAATTAGTTCCATCTTCTTGTAACTCCATTCTGCCTAAGCCGTATATCTGACTTGAGATAGAAAATTCATAATGCATTTCACTGATTCACGACATACACTCTTTTTTACACGGAGAGATATCTACAGGTTAGAAATTGTGATTAACACAATGACCCTTGGTTGGTCCTGCCCCAGCTGCAGTTGAAGTGATAACAAGAAAAATTGATTTTAATGTAACTTTGGCAAGGCAGATATTTTTTTCTTGAAAGGCCCTATGAATAGGAAATAGATTTTCCTTTCCCTCCTCCCCAGGAGTCTTCAGCTTCATTTCTTCTTATGGGTGATATTTCTTCCTAACGTCTTTTTCTTCAACCACAACTCTTCCCTACGATGACTATTTCAGGTTATAAAAAAACTGTTTCAAGAATTGTCCATATGATTCTTTTTGGTTTTCTGTTTCTATGATCTAAATTCCCCTCCTTCAGAGCAACTCATTCTTACATTAAGTATTAACAACACCTGCTGCTCTCCATTTCCTGCATGGAAGAAGTAGAATCACAACCATAGATATACAGGACAAAGGGTAAGGTAAATAAGTCCTTGAATGAAGCTTTATTTTTGGTGACTACAAAACACCTCCTCCTGATAGTTAAATTTTCTTGGCACTATAAGTTCTTTCAGAATTCTAGTGTTGTCAAGGTTTTAGTTTACTGATGATTGCCCATCCAAAAAATAACCAACCTGGCTTAATTAATTTAGAAGCAGTTAAGGTTGCCTAGGCACTGCCACTCATTGTGACCCTAAGAGCAAAGATACTACAGCAATCCAACCTGGCAACACCATTAGTAACATTATTATTTATTCAGAAACTTTTCCCTACCACTCCAATTTTATGCTAAAAATATCATGCTATGAACATCTTGAGAAGAGTGCTGGTTAATGTCCTTAGCAGAAAACTTGCTTTCTTTGACATTTCCAACACTACTAAAAAAGCCACCTGTTTTTGATACTCATTTTGCAGAAAATGTGTTTTGCTTATTTAAATTACTCTTATACTCCTTCATTTCTCTTTAATTACCTTAAATTGCTCTCACTGGCCTTCATGTCGTTCTCATTATTTTACCATGTGGCCGATTGCTTTTATTACATTCTTGGTGTTTTTATAGATTCGATGGTATTAACGTTAATGTTATATGATCCTAAATTGGAGAATAATGGCTAATTCAGGAAGGAATCAAAAATAACAGTGCTGAACAGTGTAGAAGAAAGTGAGTATTCACACAAACATAATATGCCAAGTTCTTGTCAATCATGTCAGTAGACATTGTTCCCAGCAATGGAAGGCACCAATAAGTTTAGCTACTGCATATTTTCCTTTGTAACTTAAAGTAAAAGTGACAAACTGACTTTTAAGAAAACCGTAAAGCTGGCATATAAAGGATGAGATTTGGAATATTTTTGAAAGTCTGCTCATTTTTTAGAGGTATCCTGAAAAAAAGAGGCTGCAACCAACTCTGAACCCTGCTGGAATACGATCAGTCATCAAAATAAACATGTCTCCATTTCAAGCTCTTTGCTCTGTCTCCTAATGGAAGCACAGTCTTATTAAATCCAGTTATTATTTATTCATTCTTAGATGATGTCTGAACCATGGCTACTAGAGCAACTCATTTATAAGGACAAAAGCTCTATTAAACTCTGCAAATATTGGATGCATTCAGCAGTGATACCTACCTCACAGATATTAAAGCTAAGGGCATGCAGACTTAAAGCTCTCTTTTCTCTGGTTAATTTTATTGGTACCATCCAAGATTGTGCTGCCTGCACCAAATGGCAGCCTGGTTTTTAATATTTTCAATTCAGCCACCCACATCTGTCTCAGTAGCAGTTCACAAAAGCCTCTAGGCTATCAGGCTGCCAAAGCTATATGCAAAACAGTGTCTCTTGTTTTTTCAGAAAGCACTGCTTTTCTGTATGCGTGTTTTAAGGACAGGCAAGGTAATTTAGAAACTGAATCAATTCTCACATCATTTTTTTGGAGGCAGCTGTTAGGAGTTCAGCAGCATCTAGGAGGCCAGAATTGATCACATCTGGTTTAAGGGAAAATTAATATAGATTGTCAATGTATAAAGTAGGGTAGCCATCACTGGGCTGCAAAAATCCAGATAGCCACTAGATAGCAACAAATGTGAATAGAAAACACTAAATAATCTTTTGGACATAGAGGAAAGATTCCACCCCCCCATTCTGGGATCTTCATTTTGTGCTGTAACTCTCAGCTATGACCTTTCCTTCCCTGACCTCTGAGGAATCCTTCACCTTTCTAAAATAATGGAACATGTACCACACCCTAAACCACAATTATTTGTTTATTCATAACCCTCAGCCAGAAACTTAGCTAAATATCTGCACTAGTGATGGCTGCCAGTTTTATGGGGGCTGAAGAAAAGAGTCACTTTCTTTTGATAAACTCTTATAGCCATAGAAAGCTTGCAAGGCTCTCTGACCTCATTGGACAAATAGCTAGTGTTTGATCACTGCAGATAATGAATGGACCACTCCTTCGATCTCTCTCTCTCTCTCTCTCTCTCTCTCTCTCTCTCTGGCGGAATAAACAAAAGAGGCTAATCAAGATGTGTTCCTATGGCATGACTGAGTAGAGTTATTTTAACCCTCAGCATGACTCTGTGTAGGGTTACATCTAACTCCCAGAGGTTATTTGATGAATGGAATAATTAACTTCTTTTGGGGGTTCCCACAACGCAGTAGTACTGACATCAATCCAGTTAAGAATGTTGCGAGAACAAACCCCTGTAAATCAAGATTATGATTAAGGTTGAATGAATGACTAGTCATCACTCATCAATTGAATTAATCGGATTATAGTTGATAATTAGTTTGGAGGCTATCTGAGCCCAGTTACCCTTTAGTCTTTTAGGAAATGTGGAATAGTACAGAGCATTGGCACAGCAGACGGTTCTGCAGCAATGCTTGTGTTGCAGATCCATTTGCTTTTTCTCCTCCTTGGGTGTGTTTTGAAAAGATTGTGGAAATGATTAGCTTTTCCACCAGCTGATAGACAGACCATTGTGTGCTTCTTAGAATTATTTTTGTCTTACCCTTGTCCAGTAGAAAATGTTCTCCGGTGCAATTTGTCAAGATTCTTACCAAAAAGAAGAGGAAGCAAGAAGCTAAAGTACCATTTCATTAGGGGTCTTGTTTAAGGCATTTGTTTGTTGAATGCCTTAGTCAAGGTTACTACTAAGCCAAGCTTAGTTTGTTGTGCAAATGCAGTTTTATAGCTAACAATATTCTCTCATGACAGAAATCTGTGCAGGTCAAGAGAGGAACAGAAACTTCTATCACACTAGCCTTTGCAGACCTGCTCTGTATCTTTCTCAAATCAAAGACAGATCCAGTTTCTGACCTTCTTGTGGTTATAGAATAAGATATGCAAATCAAATCAGCATCACAAAAGAAAGAAATGCTCAAGATAAATCCATGCAGCAGTTTCTGAAATCTCTTTAGCTGTTAGCAATAGATGTCGTATGTTCCATAGATTGAAATGAATTTCTTAGCAGTGGTTCAAATGCTGTGCAGCTCTGAATATATATTAATATTCCAACCTCTTCAAAAAGGTTATTTTAAAAAAAATACCCTTATACATAATGTGGTTTAGAGGATTTCCCCCCCCTCCATCCCCAGCTTATTATATGGGAAAACCTATCACTGTTGGCAATTTTTTAAGAGCATCATTCCCCGTTGTGATATTGTCCTTTAAAATTAATAGAAGCCATCGTGGAAATCCATTCTGTGCCTGCATGATCTTCAGGTATAAAAGCACTGTAAAGTAAAAGATCTTTGCTGTCTGTGAGTATCTCAAAATTGGTAAATATGCATCTTGGTTTTGGAGAGCTGCCTTGATGATTAATCCCTTTTAAAAAAATACCAAAAACCTGCTGTTTGTCCTGCATTTTCACTGTCACTTGGCTTCTATCCTGGTTAGCTGCAATTTGTTCCATCCACTGTGGTAGTGTATCAAAGAGATCTCTTTTTATTTTTCTCCAGCAGCTGTTTTTGTTCAATGCTGCCTGTTTATTAAAAAGACCCATGGAGACCACTTGATGGCCAATATCTTCCAGTCATATAAACCTTGATACCGATTAGCTAAGAGTCACATTTTAGCATGGAAAACTAAAATTGAAAGGCAATAATGATTCTAAATGAAACCAAGGGAGTCTTGGAAAATGCAGATTTTGAGACCGGAACTTGTGGAATGTAGTGGAGACAAGGTGGGATTTGGGACAAGGTGAAGAGAAGACTGCCCAGGAAATCCCCTGCATAAAAATATCTTCTGTTCTTTTTAAAAAATAAACCATGTTTTAATTTTTGCATTGTCCTGTTTTTATGGACCATTGGGTTATTGCTGATAGTTCTACTTAGGTTTTCTATTGTTGTTTGTAAATTTCTCAATATAACAGTATAGAAACAGAATAAATAACCAGCTATGCCTTTCCAACCATAAAACCTGTGCTCATTCTAAGCCATAAGCCCAACTAACCATGTTATGACCTAATACAATGAATCTGAAAGCCCATGGATAATATGTGCTGGAGTGATTACTGACTGAACTGACTCCAGCAGTTGGGAGTAGCTCTCCAGGTTGTACTGGCCCAACAGTTTTAGTTGCTTGAGGAGAAGATAGCATTCATTTTGGAATCCCATTGAACTGGCAGATGTATCTTACTTCCACATTGGAAGTACAAAAGGCCAGTTGGGAATGGCTGAAGAAAAGCTGTCTTCTCCGAGACAAATGGTGGCTGAATAAGCAGAGATCGTGCAGACTCTCCTAACAGAAGTGATTACCTTAGTCAGGCAAATCTTTTATGCATTGACGTGTTTAAATTTAAACAGCCATCCATCTAGCATAAGCGACTTTGGATGATGAATGATGAATACCAAAAATGTCAATATAATAGTAAAAACATGTATGTATAATAATAAATATATATGTCTAATAAATATAACTGCTTGCTTGCAGCAGTTCTTTCACCCCTGACTGAAGGCTGTTCCCTATTGCTGAATTATAAGTATCATCCATCCTTGAGTCGACAGCATGAAATTTGCTGCCTCTGTTCCCTGTCCTGCCTTTATTTCTCTGTTCAAAGTCATCATCACCAAATGGGGCTGTTCTGTGCACTGGCGTAACAGGCAAAGTGATTGGTTGAATCTCCTGGATTTATGAGTGCTGCTTTGCCATTCTCCTCATCTGCTGGCGGGATAAACAACCACTAATCTCACAGCTACAAAAGGAACAGGAAAAGTTTCTGTCAATCATCTCCTGTCTTCCTTGTGCCCTCTTCTCCTTCACTCCATTCTGTCACAACCTCAGTTGTACAGTTATTTAAAAAAAATATAAAGAATATGAAGAAAGCAGCTGGGGATCATGAAGGGAACTGAGTCACAAGCGGTACTGCTGCTTAAGATTTCTCTTACCGTTCTTTTATAAAGGCAACAAATTTCACGATTCAGGAGGATTTTCTATAGTTTATAGAATTTTAAAAATTGTTTCTCAAGGAAATATTTCCTGTCAAAATACTGGTTGGATTCATGCAGGCTGTTTTCCCATGACCCACTTTTTCATGGTTGATATAACCATCACTTGCTCAATAATCACACGGGCCAAATGTAGACTAAGTTAAATGCTGGCTAGTTTGCATTTCAGCATAAATATGGTTAAATTATGATTCAGTGTGTTGTGTGAACTTTGTCAACAAAACCCCAGGTAAGGAGAATCCACCCCATTGATGTAACTTGATTCAAATCATTGCCTTGCAAATTCTCACAGTTATTATTGCTGCCACCTTTTGCTCCATCTTCCCTCCACAAAGACCTTTGCTGGCATCATAAAACTTGGTTAAGCATAAAAGAAACCACATTTCTTCATTTGTGAGGTGTTGAGATATTTATTACTTGCATGTATAGGGTGCCTACATAAACAAAATCTCATGATACCAAATACTTAAAATAATAATTCCATGCAAAAAAATATATCTATAGTGATGAAGCATCTTGGTAGAAATACAAAGATTAAACTACTTTGATAAAATGCAATATAAAGTCTATCCAAAAGGAAGAGCAAGAGTGAAAGCCACCAACACGAAGGAGGCATTTGGATTGTAAAAGTTACCTAACTTTATTTAAAGGCCCAGAGTTGGGGAGGTGGGGGAGGATGACCAAAGACTGTCTCAACTTCATGATGGAAAAACAACATTGATAAGAGAATCCTCACTGAAAAAGCCTGTCTTTATTAATCATCTTTTGGCTTTTTTGAAAATGATTTCTGGAGAACGCTTGATTGGGAAGTCTACTACAAGTAGTCCTTGCTTAATGACCCTAATTGAAACTGGCAACTCCATCACTAAGTGAAGAGTAGTTAAGTGAAAAATCACATGCCATCTCCCTGTTAGCAACAGTAATTCTGGCAGTCCCATTAATGAAACCTCACATGACCATGACTTGCGACCTTCTTTTGGCTTCCCCGTTGATTTTGCTTGTGAAAGAAGCCTGCTGGGAAAGTCATAGATGATGATCCTGTGATTGCAGGGATGCTACAATGGTTGTGTGAGCGCTCGTCATAAGGTACCTTTTTCAGTGCCATAATAATTTCAAACTGTCACTAAATTCTAAAGTCATTAAGCAAGGATTACCTGTGCATAATGAGGTATCTCATTATGGGAAGCTTTATAATTGACAACATATATTTTCAATTGGACTGAATTATGCTGAATTTGTATCTGAGTTCAGATTCTATCTTAATAGTTTTCCAAATGTCCTTAAACAATTTGTTATCTTTCAACCACAAATGGGAATATCACTAACCCCTTTGATGCTATGTGAATTGCAAGGCATGTCTACGTGAAGATTGCATCTCTAGGCCTACTTAATTTATTTATTTATTTTTATTTATTTGATTTGTCAATCGCTTACAAGATAATAGGTATAAGTATATATATAGTTATGAATACATGAAATGGGTACATATAAGAAGTATCCCGATGTAGCCAGATAGTTCCTTCGCTGGCTATGGGGGTGAGATTTTGCCCCCTTCAGAGAGGGCTCGCAATCTGGGGGTCCTCCTGGATGCACGGCTGTCCTTGGAAGATCACATTACGGCCGTCTCCAGGGGGGCGTTTTATCAGGTTCGCCTGATCCACCAGATGCGGCCCTTTCTGGATCGGGATGCCTTACGCACGGTCACTCATGCCCTGGTCACCTCCCGACTGGACTACTGTAACGCCCTCTACATGGGGCTCCCGAGTGGAAGCATCTGGAGGCTTCAACTGATACAGAATGCGGCCGCGCGGGAGGTTATGGGGGCATCAAGGTTCTCTCATGTGACGCCCCTCCTGCGCGAGCTGCATTGGTTGCCAGTGGCCTCTCGGGTGCGCTTTAAGATTTTAGTGTTAACTTTTAAAGTGCTCCATGGCATCGGACCAGGATATTTACAAGACCGCATTCTGCCAGTTTCCTCTCACCGTCCGGTGCGCTCCCACAGGGAGGGTCTCTTGCGGGTCCCATCGGCATCTATGTGCCGGCTGGTGACCCCAAGGAATAGGGCCTTCTCTGTGGGAGCGTCTGCCCTCTGGAATGGGTTGCCTCCAGAGTTACGTACAGCCATGGACCTGGGGACCTTCAGGCGTGCCTTGAAAACCTGACTCTTTGACCAGGCCGGCTTGAGCTGATTTTAGATTTGGGTATTTTAATTTTTATATTAAATTTTAGGGTTTAAGGGAGGGGTTTTAACTGTTTTACAGCCAGGGTCTTTAATTTAATTTAGTTTTAACTTTTGTATATTTAATGTTCTTAATTATATGGCTGTGCACCGCTCTGAGTCCTTCGGGAGAGGAGCGGTATATAAATAAATATTATTATTATTATTAAGTATTGGGAGTAAATCCTATTGGATTCAGTAATTATTAATTCTATACAAGTATGCATGCATTTAATTACAAAGTCTTGTACAAATAATATATAATAAACAGCTAATGATAAAACAGAGTCCTCAAAAAGAGAGTATGTTAATATAGGAGTAATAAAGGAACTCAAGGACAATGTTGAGGAAGTAGAGACAAATTGTAATAGTTGATTCCCTGCTGAATAAAATGGAGGCCACAGTTTAGAGATCTGATGTGATATTGCAGGAGGGCTTTTGGGTATCCATTTCCAGGATATAACAGACATGCTGCTGAGATTCTTCAAATTTACTTATTTCTTCCTATAGATTCATATGTGGAAGTATATAACATTTCCCAAAGAAACAATGAGGGTTTGGGCAGAAAAGTTAATGAACTGAGAGGATGAATAGTTTTTTTAATCTGTCCTTCCAAATGAAGGTCCCAGCATCAGAAAAGAGATCCTGGGGTCCTGGAAGTGAAAAACTGGTTATGTAGATGCTGGCATTGAAAAGAGTAGAGACCCTTGGTCTGCATTGTATTGATATGTCAAGAGGTGGGCCATATTTCACAAAGAATGGGAAGAATGTGTTTAGCAGTCACCTTGCCAATTTTATCAGGAAGGAAAAGGTGGCAAAAGCCCAACATTGTGTGTACTGCCAAAATTTGGAAGCCAACAACACAGGAGATGAAAGCAGAAGCAGAGAACTGAAGAGGAACTTAAAGATTGGCAGGAAACCACAATTTCAACTCAGTGATTGATACCACTTACTATCTCAGGTGTTTCTTATTTCCAGTGCAGAGAAATGGGAATCAAATTGGGAAAACCTGAAAACCTGAAACTTGGTGACATGATACAGATATTAAATCCAGCTTTGAAGGGCTACAATATATTCAAAAAGAATTTACTTCCCAGAAAGGAATAGGGAGCTGATGTACACATAAAGAAAACATGTTCATCAATCATGAATCAGAGCATGGACATCTTGTTGAAAGAGAGTGGACAAGAATAAAAGGCAGAGGTACAGAAAGAATATTGTTATGAAATTTATTATAGGCTGCTTGGACGGGTGGAGTATATGGGCGATATTTTTATAGGTCTGATGATCAAACATTTAAAGACACACAGTAGTGGGAGGTTTCAACTCCCCTGACATATGCTGGAAATCTAAACCTAAGAGTCCAAGATCCAATTTAATTTGCCCTCTTTTGCCAACAAATTAGAAGCTAGAAGGTGGAACAAAGGAATCTGCTACCCTGGATCTATTCTACACTAACAGGGAGGAATTAGTTCAAGAAGTGAACATAATTGAAATCTTGGAGAAAGTGAGCATGTCATCCTTCAAGTCCATGCTATCAAAATGAGAAAGTCTAAAGAATAGTCAGATTTGTGTACTTTATTTCAGAACAGCAGATTTAATGAACTGAGGTGGAACATAGGTCAGGTCTTGAAATCACAAGAAAAGAAAGGAAACCTTGCAAAACCAAACAGAAGGAAAATGTGGACATCTAAAGAGAGAGGTGTGGGTACACATAGAACCTTTTGAAACGCTGCAAAGAAAATATATTTGAGAAATGCTCAAAACAACAACAAAAGACTTTTTCAGGTACATCACAAAGTGAAGGAACAACAACAAAAGGCTTTTCAGATACATCACAAACTGGAGAAAAAGGCTGTGGGTCAGTTACAAAAAAAGGTGAATTCGTTGATGGATGGTAGTGAGAAGGCACTACTACACTTTACTCACATTTTTAACTCTCTTCTCTCAAAAGGAAACAAAGCCCTACCTGGTTATTATTGTGCCACTAATAGAAGGAGGAAGCTGAAGCTGAAAGAAGATGAGGATAAAAGATACTTTACTGCTGCAGTTTGAATGATTGAAGTCTTCAGAGCTGTTGAACGACTCCTTAGGGCACTGAAAAAATTAACAGAGGTGAATACAGAACTATTAAAAATGATCACACCATAATCTTTGAAAACTCCTGGGGAATTAGCAATGTCCAGAAGACTGGAAGAGAACAAATATCATCTCCATCCTCAAAAAAGAAAAGGAGGAGAAACTGAGAAATTGCAGTTTTGTCAACTTAACTTCTGTATTGGTTGAGGTTTTTGAGCGGATTAAATAGAACATTTGTGTGCATTTGGGTAGCAATGCAACAATTATATGCCACACAGAGACACTTTTTAGAGTGACATGGGCAGCATATGAATTTAATAAATACATAAAATTAATAATTACAAATAAGGCATGCCAGACAGTGATAGGATTCAATATTTTCATACTACCAGCTCTGTGGGCATGGCTTGGTGAGCGTGGCAGGGGAAGGATACTGTAAAATCTCTAGTCAGATATGGTATTTGACGGTTCTTCAAAATACTCAAAATGTCCGCTACCGGTTCTCCAGAACTGGTCAGAACCTGCTGAATACACCTCTGATGCCTTATCTCCTCTGACAATTTCTAATTCAGGGGAATGTTGTGGACATAGTGTTATTTGCCAGCAATATGGGCTATTTAATATCTAGTTGATTGCAACTAGCTGACTGATTGCATCCAGGGAGAATTCATAAATGGCGCCCCATGAGTATGAAGGTTAGTATCTAGTGGGGTGCCACGGGGCACTGTCCTAGAGCCTGGGCTGTTCAACATTTTTACTAATGACCTGGATGATGAGTTTGAGAGAATTATTATCAAGTCTGTAAGTGGAACAAAGCTAGGAGAAGGAATGGATAAGCTTAGAAAAGAAAAAGAAACATTTAAAAGATCTATACTAGCTTGAACAATAGGTCCAAATGAACAAGATGAGAATTAATAGAAATGTAAAGTCCTTTTAAAGTATAAAATATAGGGATGATTGGCTTGGCAGGGATCAGAGCTGGTATTCAGCGGGTTCTGATCAGTTCTGGAGAACCGGTAATGGAAATTTTGAGTAGTTCGGAGAACTGGCAAATACCACCTCTGACTGGCCCCACTGCCATCTAGTTGTTGCCTCCCGAGTCTCAGCTGATCAGCTGGGTCTTCTTTTGTTGCCCTCCATAGGAGAACAGAACTGGAAAGCAGGTTAGTAGGGTGGGGTGGGAATGGAGATTTTACAGTATCCTTCCCCTGACACGCCCTCCAAGCCATGCCCACAGAATCAGTAGTAAAAATTTTTGAATCCCACCACTGCCAGGGGTACATAAAAAGAGGACCTGGATGTTCTAGTAAATCACAAGTTGATTATGAGCCTGTAAAAGTGATGCAGCTGCTAAAAAAAGCAAATATTATTTATAAATGTATTAGGAGAACTTGTCCCTTCTATCCATCCTTGGCAGGTTCATTTGGAACAGGGGTCCTGTTCCAGACACCATAATTTAAAAAAAAAAAAGATGAACAAATTGAAGTGAGTGCAGAGGAAGGCTACTAAAATATCGTGAGGCAACTGGAAACCAGGTCCTGCGAGGGACAGTTTAAAAATCTGGGCATGTTTTAGTTTGTAGAAGGAAAGACCTAAGAGAGGGTTAATAGTCTTCAGATTATCTAAAGGGTTTTCACACTGAAGAATGTGGGCTTATTCTTATTATTCCCCAACAGGAAAATAAATGCTGTTTTGATATTAGGAAGAATTTCCTGACAAAACTGTTAACCAGGTTAACACTGGCATCATAATATACAGGTAGTCCTTGAGGACTAGGAACTCTATTGCTAAGTGACAGGATGATACAGTGAAAAGAATCATGTGAACATACAGACTTACAATGGTTTCTCTGGTTGTGGTCATTAAGTGAATTGTGCATGGTCCATATTTCTGATATTGCAAATAGTGATCACATGACTATGGGACACGGCAGCCATCATAATTGCATTCCAGTTGCCAAGCACCTGAATCACAATCCTGTAACTTTGGGGATGCTGTAATGGCTGCAATTTCAAGGACAATCACAAGCCTTCTTGTTCAGCATTGTCACAACTTTGAAAGGCAACTCACTGAATGAGTAAATGCTTAATGAGGTCTACCCTTAATATGTATGTTCCGCTCTGCCAGGAGTCTTCAAACAGGCTAGATCACCAGGTCTCACATGGAATGCCCCTCCAAATCTGGAGTGTAAGAGAAATAGAGTTCACAACCTATGTGGCCTTTCTGGAAACTAAAAGTTTAAAAAGCTGAAATAATTTTAGTAATTAATGTTACTGGCTGTATAATGTCATGGCATGTCATTCCATCTGTGCGATTTTAATAGCCGCAATAAAATGAAGGTGAAGGAGGAAGAGAAAATATAGGTCTCCTTTTAATTTGAAACTTTAAAATTTAATTGAAACCTAATGGCTTTTATTTGACAAGAATATGCAAAAGAAATGCTCCAGGCAGGCACAAGATGGCACCAAATAAAATCATTCTATCAGGCGCAAAGAATCAGGTCCACACATTAAATTTTAATTTAACTGATTTATTGCTCACTCCTATACACAAGAATCTAGTCAACTAACTGTCAACACTAAATTGATGCTAGTTAAGAATTAGCAGAATTCAAGAGGGGGCTGGATTTGGATCACTTGTGGGAACACGGTTACTGTAGCCTAGGCAGATTCCTTTCTTGACTCTGTCCCCAGACTCTGCCTCCTCTTCTATAAATTCTCTGTAAAGAGTTAGGACAGGGGTAGGGAACCTTGGCTCTTTTATCACTTATGGACTTCAACTCCCAGAATTCCTGAATGAGCTATAAAAAGTTCCCCATCCCTGGCCTACTGGTTTTTCAGTTGTGAGGGAAATCAATTTTTGATTTGAATGGGATTGTTCAATATACAAATGTCCTAATTTTTGACTTGAATGATCAATATTCTTTATATGTCCTACATTTGTATATTGAACAGTCCCATTCAAGTCAAAAATTGATTTCCCTCACAACTGAAAAACCACTAGGCCAGGGATGGGGAAACGTTTATGGCTCACTCAGGAATTCTGGGAGTTGAAGTCCATCAGTGATAAAAGAGCCAAGGTTCCCTACCGCTGAGTTAGGAGACTGTAATTATAAAGTTCATGGGAAAACCATAAAATATCTTCTTGTGTAACCTTAGTAACCTAAGGTTTGATTCAAGACTGATACAACGGTATTTTCTAAATTTGTACAATGAAACAAGAACATTACATTGAGTTTCACCCAGAAAAAAAGGAGAAAAGCTTCCTGCTAGTCCATTTTTAAAAACTTATTTTATCTTGTAAATGGTTACATTGATAATAATCTAATCTGAAATTACAAAAAAAAACCTTAGTACCAGTTGCACCTATTATTACATTGAGCTTAGCACTTGCAAGTTTCTATTCTTGAGTCAATATAACACATATTTTGGATAGTTTAGATACTCTAGAAGTTTCTCTCAGTGCTACCATGTTTTTTTCCCTCTCTAAAGCAAACAGAATAGCATTGGGAGGGTCAACATGCAGGAAATGAATTTTTTAAAAAGTGCATTAGGGCTTGGCAGTTTTTTTTTTTACCAAAGCGTGTGATCAGAGGGTGGGTATTCTGTTTTTCTTCATTGACAAAAAAAAAACCAAAAAAACGATCACCACCCAGTTTAAAATTAGTCTTTTCTCAACCAGTGTGCTGTGCAAGATGCTTCTCTAACTGTTGGCTTGTGAAACAGCTTAGCAGGTTGCAGGCTCTACTTATAGATATTCTGCCTATCTAAGTCAAGCTAGGTTGCATCTGGTTTCTGATGTATAAGGTAAGCTGTGTGCAGTGATGCTGAACTAGACAATTAGTTTCTTATTCCTCATCTGCAAGGAAACTTCAAAACAGTTCTAAGGTTTATAAAATAGACCTTGAATAAGCATTGGGCTGCCATGGTCCACCAATGCCTTAGGAATGCAATACAGCATTGGGTTTCATACCATATAGAGGACCTGTCCTGAACATGTGAATATACTGTATTAGCTCAGATGACCCAAGGCTGATTATATCTATATATCTATAAAATTATAGGACTTGATTTGCATTGTTTTCTGCAAGAGAATATTTTTATTTGTAAGAATAATTAAGACCAATGGTGAGATTCAATTTTTTTTTACTACCAGTTCTGTGGGTGTGGCTTGGTAGATGTGGCAGGGGAAGGACACTGTAAAATCTCCAGTCAGAGGTGGTATTTGCCATTTCTCCAAACCACTCAAAATTTCCGCTACCGGTTCTCCAGAATTGGTCAGAACCTGCTGAATACCATCTCTGATTAAGACGAGTATTACATGACACAAGATGATTGTTTTACCCTATTTTCAGATGAAATTATACACTAATGTTAAAATAATTTTCTGCCCCTTGCCCTATTACTCCATTCTAAAATAATTTTAACTATTACATCCTGTCCCAAATGATGGTTGGAAGGATTACTGGGACTGGAATCTCGTCATATATCTCTGTCCATTTTCCACAAGGCTTCTGGTTTGCAAACGTTCAGTGTAATTGGTCAAAAGTCATGCTTTTGGCATGGGCTCCATTTCCCCCTTTCAACTCCCATTTCTGATGTCGCATTTAAGAAATCCAGGAAGGCAGGATGTAATCAGTCACTAAGGCATGGACTATAAAGTTCAAAAGATATTTTGCGAAAGCAGTAGGAGTTAAAGGAAACAAAGAACAATACTGTATATATGCTCAGAGATAATTCAGTTGCTCCACTTGCATCCTTTTTGCAAGCTGACTTATTTCCAATCTTCTTTACCCCTTTTTCTCTTTTTAGTCCTTTCCTCAAATCTACTTGTAGCTGGTTTCTCCTCATTTTGAAGAATTTATATCTATTGATTGTCAAGGCTTGAGTAGTGTCTTGTGTAACATGCATTGGTTGTCATGAACTCTGGAGAACAAAATTATATTTTCAACATTTATTTTTGTCTGGAAGGATAAAAATAGCTTCCATAAAGCACATCCTGGAACAATTTATATTGTCCCCTTACCATGCAAACCAGCTAGCCTGCGTGGGCTCTTCTTGTCTAAAGACAAGCTGAAAGTGGAGCTTTGGGGGTGTGTTAAACTGCCACAGTAATGCTATGTCTGTTGGGAGTGTTACAATAAACCAGCGCTGATAGGAAACTGTCTTTTGCTTCCAAGCCCTTAAAGCAGATACCAGTTTGCACAATTGAGAGAAAGGCTGCCTTTTCTTTAGGAAATGCCTTTAGCCAGGACAGTAATAGTTGAGAGAGAGCTTTCTTATGCTGGCTAAAGGCTTGAGTACATAGCCATCAGGGTCTGTAGAAAATCTTCAGAAGGGGTATAATAGATGCTAGAAACAAATAATAGAGATGGTTCCCAGGATTAGGGAATCTATGCTAATCCGCTGTTATATGACTAGAATTTCCTGCAGCCCCAGCCAGGATATTCAGGATTATGCAAACTGTAAACCAGTAAGATCTGTAGGAACCCACAGTGGAGGCCTCTTCTTAGTGCTTTCCCACAGGAGGATCTGAATGGCTGCCCTGGGAATAATTTGCTGCGTGAGTCAGCTTGATCAGCTCCATTTTTCTTCTGCCCATGTATAGGCATGAGAGTGATCAGATCCATGGATTTCTCTTGGCCAGGGCCCAATCATTTTAGGAAGGATGCAAAAAGAGAACTGTCTTGCCTTGGGCCATAACACACTTACAGTTTGGGAAAAGGTGGCCCCTTGTTTGCTCTGCTGAAATAGGATTGCAATCCAGGTAACCAAGTACTACTCACATAAAAGATTCCTTTTCTTTCGCTTGTTTTTATCCTGCAGGAAGTACTGGATTTATGGTTACAAATATAAAACATATATTTATAAATATAAAAGAGGCATAAAGAGGAGATGTTGTGCTATTAGCAGCCATCTCTTGCAGGATGCCTGCTATAAAGTGGCCACTGAGGTCACCACAGAAAGCCACTGCCCTCAACTATTATTTTAGATGCTAACAAAAGGAGTTTGGAGTGATTTAAAATGGAGAGTGATCCACACACAGCATAGTTCACTCATCATAGTTACTGGGTTCTCAAAGTAACCAAGTCAGAAATACACATTATACCTCGATATCCTGGGTGAATAGAGTCCTAAATTGGAATGTAAATAGGCAGCTTGCCCTCTGTCGCCCTCTCCTGTTTTTGTTTGCTAGAACAGATTTTCCTCAACTTGGTGCCTTCCAGGGATTTAGAATAGAATGAGCTGGAAGGGATCTTGGAGATCTTCTAGTCTAGCCCCTGCACAAGCAGGAGAACCTATACCATTTTAGATAAGTGACTGTCTCTAGACTCTTCTTAAAAGCGTCCATGATTTCTGCAAGCAAGCTGTTAATTATTAATTTAGGAGTACAGCTACCAGAATTGTTGTGCTGGGAATGCTGGTAGTTGTAGTCCCAACACATTTGGAAACCAAATTCAGTTTTATACACACGTAGACGCGTTGACACTTGGCATGAGGAGCCTGCAGTTAAACGCTGCTTGTAGACGCTCATGGGCACTCCAGTTCTTTCAAATACTTCACTGCCATAATGTCCTAACTTATGAGGGGGAAGTGAGCGTGCAAGCAGAGGAGAAGGGGCGACCATTTGCTTTTTGGGGTAGGGGCTGGATGAGAGCTCCTCCGCCAAGAACCACAGTTCTCCCTCGGGGAATTGCGGGCGTCTAATAAAGCGCACGCCCACGGCTCTTTCGCTTTTCCTGGCGGGTGGAGACCACGCGGGCGACAGGCGGCCTCTCCGGAGACCCCCGGTGCTTCCCCCGCCCCACTTCTTCGCTAGTTCCTCCCACCGCCTGCACGCCCCACGGCCCCACCGGCGGCGCGCTTCCCCCTCCCTCTCGGAGGCTCTCGTTGGTGGCGTAGTCGAGCTTGGGGGGGTGAGGGGGGGGGGGGACGACGACGCTCCGTCGGCTCTAGGCGCGAGCGTCTTTTGCCACCGCTGCAGCCGGAGCGCCAGCAGAAGGCGCTCCGGAAAGGCTGCGAGTTGTTCGCTATGAGGCGGGCGTCTGGGCAGGACTCGAGAGCGGCTCGGGACTCTCTCAGGGAGCCCAACTAGGCATGAAGACGCTATTCTGCCGGAGTTTGTAACCTGCCGCGCCGCTTGAGGAAAACGGGGGCTATTCGCAGTCAGTCCTCGGCCGAGGTCTGCAGACGCGGCTAGACTGCCTCCTTGCCTGTCCCGGGCGCGGTTTTTCTTGGCTCGGTACGAAGCCTACGAAGAGGATGGAAGCGCCACCGGCGCCCTGCTCGAAGAAGAGCCTGTCCCTCTCGCTGCCGGTGCCGCGGGAGGGTCAGGCCACCCTCAAGCCGCCCCAACATCTTTGGAGGCAGCCCCGGACGCCCATCAAAATCAAGCACCGGGGCTACTCGGACACGGAGCGGCACCCCCACCGGCAGATCGAGAGGGCGGACGCCATGGACACGAGCGACCGTCCCGGCCTGAAAAAGTCTCGCATGTCCTGGCCGTCTTCGTTCCACGGGACCACCACCACCAGCAGCAGCAGCAGCGGCCACAGCCACGGGGGCAAGCGGTGGGTTTAAAGCGCTTTTACCACGTGCAGGGTGGCGGTGGCGGCGGGGGAGGAGCCCAGGTACTCAGGTATACCGAGGGGCTGCCTGCCCCCAAAGAGTACGCCGCGTTGTGGGATTTGTGTCCGGATTGAGATGCCTTTTGCTGCTGTTTATAACTAAAGCGGTTCGGCTATCTTAGCTGGCCAGTGCCATTTCCTCCGCCGCTCTCCAAGTACATAGCCGTGACGCTGTTTCCTCGGTCCCGCAGCTTGCTTGGCAACTATAAAGTGCGCCCTTCCTTCTACCTGGAGAGCTGGCCCGGCCGCCTTCCCTCCGTCCTTTCGACACCCACAGTCCTCGCAGCTGCCGCGGGCAGAGCAAATAACGTAATTGCTTACTGAGGCGGAAAAAGCATTCTGCAGTTGCTTGGAAAAGATACGTATGGGACAGTTTGCAGAGCCTGAGTGAGCTTAGTCCCCTATGGAGTTAGCAACCTGTTTTGCTTTCGAGTTTGCCAGAGTGGCCCGGTACTCGAGGCTCTCACGCAAAGCAAATGAGATGTTCCCCATTTGGCTATCTTAACACAGAGACCCTCTCAAGTTCTCAATCTTTCATTCAGGAGTCCAACAGTTCATAGAAACAATAAGGTGCTGTTTGATAAGGATTTTCAGTAGAATGGAAAGCTCACTCTCACTTTCTCAGTCCAATTGCCTGTGGATGTTTGGGTAGAAATTGGTGTTGAGGCTTGGAGGGTAAAAGATTGCTGGTTTGGGTTGTAATATGCAAAGCGAGAGAAATAGTGTAGCAACTCAAACCTGTAACTCATTTTTACAGAGAACTGTGGGTATTGTTGAAGTAGTGTTTCCCAGTCATTAACCAGTGCCTAGCTGTCCTTTTTTTCCATGTATTGAGGTATCATGTAATGGGTCATTTTAAATGCCTTACAGGGATATTAAATGTACATCAAGTTTGGTTTTTCCAATTTTTGTCTTCCAGCGTTTTGAGTTTTAAAAGATAATATGCCAAATCCTGCTTTTATGTATGTGTCAGAATTCTTGCTGGTTTGGTTCACGGACTGCCCTCTCCCACAATATGCTGTTTCCTTTTAAATTCTAATTAACTTTTTGTAACAGAAAGCAGAAGAGTGGGGAGGAGAAGAATGCTGTTGAACAAAATTTAAATCTGAAGGAATGAGTTGCTGCTACTATTAGTTGAAGCATTATGCAAGGTTTTCAGCTTTATAGAAGGCTTATAACAACTTGACTATTAGTGTTAGTGAATGTAAGTGTGCTGATCAAATAAGTATAAGTAGATATATTGCTTGGCTTACTGTTCTGTACTCAGAAAGCAAGCATCTTTTCATTTTATTTCAACATGCTAATCTTCATAGATTGAATAGCTGTAAAGAACACGGTGAAGGTAATTAAAAACCTATCCAAGTCAGTTTTGTTTTCTAGTCATTTTAGAGGTTTGGGGATTACTAAGGCACACATACTCACCAGTGGTCCTTAAAACATACTCCAGGCTTCTTCACAAGTCCTTGGGTTTCTATGGCTGATACTGAAGAATTCCTCAGCATGTAGGCGTATGTAAAAAATGTAAAAGATAGAAACTTCAAAAGCCTAGGCCAGGTTTGTCCTTTTCTGATTAGTTATAAGCTAACAAGCTGAAGTAATGTTGCTCAAGTGTACTATAAAACCAGGTAGCCAAAAAGAACAATTATTTGACTTCTATGTCCTTTTATTTTATTTTTTTAAATGAATTCCTATCCTGTTTGATTTCAAGCTGATGTACACAGGAATTCCATTTATATTCCCACAAAACCAGTCCTGTGAGCAGTTTATGTTGACAAAGAATAACTGGCCAAAATTTACCCGCTGAGTTCCATGTTTCAATTAGGAACGGAAAGTTGATGTCTCCTAAAACTGCTACACCTGAGCTGCAAAATTCCAGGCACCCACTAGATGGCAGTAAAGAAATAGTGCTTTCTATATCTCTTTCCTGACATCTAGTGGCTATCTCAATTTTTATAGCCAAGGTCTGTTAGTAAAGTAAGAGAATGACGATATTTCTGAAGAAACTTACATTCAAATGAAAGCCTTGGAGAGAGTTCTCCCAACTTATTTCTCCTCAATACTCTGAGGACAGTTGCCTTCTCCTTATATGTAAGCAAAGCATGCATAATTTGCATAAGTCTGATGGGTTTCTCATAGAGTCTTTGTTCTAAGGATGAAAAACTTCTTAAACATGTTGGGGCATCTTTTCCATACAGGTAAATAGAAGGTTCTGGAGTTCCATGACCTTTAGATCCAGTGGCACAAAGAAGTCAGCCAGGCAGGCATGCACTCAAATGCTAACTTCTATATGATCTGATTGCAAAAGTCAAACTGATGAATTCTTCTCACTAGTAGTGAGAGACATGACATAATTTTGTTTCCTATAAAAAGCCCAAGAAAGTGTTCCATTGATTTCCATGCTTCCTTTCTTTCTTGAATTCCTTATTGAAAATATTACTGCATGTTTATTCTGCCTTTAAGACGGTGTTTGTGCTTGTTTGCCTTTGTGTTAGCAATGACTCCTGGCAATAACAATTCCCGGCAGTTTCCCTGGCAAGATTTTGGAAGTGATTTGCCTTGCCTTCTTCCAAGGGCTGAGAGGGGGATTGGTCTAAGTCATCCAATAGGTTTGGTATCTAAGGCAGGACTAGAAGTCACATCTCCTGATTTCTAGCCTGGTGCCTTAACCAGTACACCAAACTGGCTCTCATTTACTGCTCCACAATTATAATGAGATAAAATGCCTAGATAAAAAGAAATAAAATGTCTAGATAAAAAAGCAAGATGTCACAAGGTTTCTTTTTCTCTGTTTTGATATTTCTGCAAATTTTTTATAAACATATAGAAAGGATAGACTCTAATAATAGGTAGCGGTAACTTTTTTAATACTAGCATTCACTTCTAAAAAGGTTCTACAAGTAGTCCTTGAAGTCAATGCTAATGTGGCCCAGGGTAGGTGAATAAAATGCGCCAGCCATTAATGGGTGGAGTTTAGTGTTGTATGTAACTCCCCTCTCCCAAATTAACAAAACAATTATACTGTTCAAAATGTAACTCAAGCATGTGCATATTGGTTACTAAAATCCAGCTTTTTTTAAATGTGGAGAGACTGGATACATAATTTATTTTTTTTAGCAAGTATATATACAGGTCACATACCACAATATAATATTAGGCTGCAATTGCTTCACTTGTATTTTGGATTTTGCAAGTCTGGCAGTACTAAAACTTAAAAACTGTTTCTTTTTGTCCTCCCTTTCTATCACCCTCTTCAAGCAGAGATATATATTTCCCCCTTTCTCCTATATCTTTCCAATATCCTTTTAAGCTACCCACCTCTGGTAGTACATCTCTCACAGTGGTGGTATTCAGCTGGTTTGCAACGGATCGGGTGAACCGGTAGCAAGAATTTGGCGTGGGTCGCCGAAAAGGTAGTAAGTTCTGGCTGGCCACGCCCCACTCTGGGTCACCCTCCTGCCTGATGCTCGCTCACCCCGCCCGCCCTCCTGACATTTACCTAAGGCATTTCTTTTTTTCCCCTCCCAACAATCAGCTGTAGATAAGATCAGCTGTGCCGGGATTCCCCTTGCTGAGGCCCAGGAAGGCAAAAAATGGAGGGAGGAGCTCAGTCCCCCCTCCATTTTTTGCCTTCCAGAGCCCCAGAGGAGCCTTAGGGAAGCAAAAATGCTCCCTCAGGGGCTTCTCTGAGGCTAGGAAGCTCCCAAAATGGAGCTTGGAGGAGTGCTGCATGCCCCTCCCATGCTCTGTTTTTTTTCTTCCTGAGCCTCAGAGAAGCCTCTGGGAGAGGCGTCTTTGCTTCCCTAAGGCTCCTCTGAGGCTAAGAAGCTCCCAAAAATGGGTGGAGACTGCAAAAAAGAAAAGCCACGCCCACCCAGTCACATAGCCACGCCCACCAAGCCACACCCACAGAACCGGTAGTAAAAGTTTTTGAATACCACCACTGATCTCTCATTTATGTGGGGGTTAGAGGTGGAAGTGGGAAGTGGAGGGAACAGTATGCTCTTTTTTGGGGGGAGGGGTCTATGTAAAAAAAGACTTGAAGCAGACTGCCTTTGGGATGGCTAACTTCAGACATCCACTGCCCATAGACAATCATTAGTTGTAATAGAGGAGACTGGCATTTTAAATGTATAGCTATAAGAGTAAAGGGAAATTAAAAATCCTCTAAATTTCTTTTCAAGCGAATTTCATTTTAGATCTCAAATGAAGCCTATCAAAAGTGTTCTCATTCCAGTATCTCTAATAACCCTTGATTAATATTTTTTCTATAATTAATATGTTCTTTTCTAGCATGGCTCCACCATTTTAAAGAATTTGGGGAAAATATATCTCTCTGAAATGTTTACTCTTTTTGTCATATTAAAGTTTAGTGTTCAAAATTCTCAAAATAAGATTTCTTGAATAGTTTTCTATGTATCTGATCTGTGTAAACTGGTAACCTGACATATAGAAAGAAATATATATGAAACCAAACATGAAACCTGATAAAACCAGTATTGTCATCATACGGACTTTACAAATCCTTGCTTTGTTCTCTATTTTTAATATGTATAGGTAGAGAAAGAGAGAGAGAGAATTGCTGAACACTAACACATTTACCACTCATGAAACTTTTTAACTATGCGACACCTTGGCTGAATCATACAATAAAACTGCAGTTCATGAAACTGCAATTTATTTTTAAAGGATTAATTAAAGCTGTCACCAGTGCTGATGTATTCCAAATGGAGATTTAACAAAACTTCTTCCAACCCCTGCAGTCAGAAAAAGAGCTGTATAGGAACATGAAATGGCTAGAATATCACGGAACAACCACTGTTGTTCCCTATGATGCATAGGGAGTAAGGGGAATCCAGTTAGCCTTTTGAAAGACCTGTAAGTTTCCTCCAGCATTTGGGCCAGGAAGTTAGGTGAGCCGGCTGCAGATGTGGGTTTTTTTTATGATTAAGACTTATTGTTTACCTCCAGAGTCATAAATCAGTTTTGTAGCTGCTATTCCAATCCTTGTACGCTGCCCAGAATTAACTATTGTGAGATCGGCGTCAGTATAGTTTAAGCAATAAATAAATCTAGAAAGCTGTTGATTTTGATCTTAATGGTAACTGCAAAACTCCCAAGATGCTTTTTGAAGCTTTTCTTGAGATGCTGCTGCTCACAATAATATGGCAGGAGGTTACCCTGAAAAAAGCTTTTGTTGGAGTATCTTTTTCAGCTGTACAATGCTCTAAGAGATCTACTGAGCATGTTCATCAGATGTATTTAGTCTAAGATCTTCTTCCAGCTAGTGATTTTGTTATTGCAGTATTTTTTTCCTTTCCTATCTAAATTATTGGGGCATATTATTTACTTATCCATTTGTTTGTTCAGTTTATATGATGGCCTAATAATGGGTAGCTATCAAAGATTCAAAATACAACAATGGGGGGAGGGGGGAGAGAATAAATCATTAAAATAAGCCGCAGCCAGGATCAAACAAAGATCTCATAGCATTACAGCAGGCTCATGGACCATGCTGATTCAACATCTCTAGGAGAAGAACCACAGGTTTTCTTAAAGCCTAGCAGGGTTGGGGCTGTTAGATCCTGGGGGTGGGGGGGATGGGATCAATTGTGGCATAAGTCAATAATATTCTTCAACTTTTTAAAGGTCTGCTTTATCACATATTCTATTTTCTGGACCCCTTTTTCTTGTAGGCCTATGTAAATTTCCAGCCTTTGGCTGGAATAAGAAATGTATTCATTGAAAGTGGAGCTGTGAAGACAGAGATGTTGTATGAAGAACATGTCTTCTAGCAATGTACAGTATGTCCTTTATTTAAAGTAATCAAGCCTAATTGCTTAAAAAATATCTGCGGCAGTATGATAAGAGATTTTTGTATTGCCCTTGTATTTGTAAATGACTAAAAGTGACTAAAAGCTATAACATTTGCATTATTGAATTGGACTTCTCAGTTCTCCTATTTTTAAGACACAACTTCTGATAGACTTTATTGCAGTAGAAAGTGGAGGTCCCTGGGTAAGATCCAATCTTACGTGATTATCTATCAATATTGCACAATATCTTGACGGATTACTTGTTGGTCTTCGGAGGCTGCAGCTTTTCATTGCATTGTTATATAAAGTATGATTCATGCATGGATGAAGACTATTTTAATACCTTTGGCCTGTGGGGAAAGAGAGAACATCAGATACTTTATAAACCTAGCCGGTGATTGCCAATGGCAAAGCATTTCTTTGTGACACTCTGAGGACTTTGAAGAATCCATGGTTTGGCTTGCAAAAATTGTAGTATTCCCACACGCAAATTCAGAAGCTGTTGCTTGATTCCAATATTTTACAAAACAATAAGAAGAGCCTGGAATAGTCTGTTACTTTATTCTTTGAGTTGGAAAATGTGTGTTTAGTTAAAGTTGGGTTTTTTTTAAAATATAGAAACAGTTAACAGTCCAAGGATTGAATAGCTGTGTGAATGTTGAAGAAACTAAGCAAACAAAAACAAATGCTGAAAAGATGAAGGAAAAAGTATATGGCACTGAACCTGCAGTTTTTCTTTTCTTTCCTTGTTAGCTTGAACCTGGGGAGATTGAAAGAGTGGTGGTTCTTCCATTTTTAGTGCCCTATACACATTACCTCTGCCTCTGTGGAATTGCTTTGTGTTCTTTTTACATTGCATAACCAATAGTAAATCATTCTGTGTGGCTCCATAGATAGAATTCTTAATTATTGATTGGTTGGTTATGTGCCATCAAGTTGATGTTGACTCTTTAATGATCAAGTAGGGTAGATTTTCTCTATGATAATCTGTCTTTACCCCAATCATTCAAGTTTTTCAATGGTGCAGCCATCGCCACTGTAAGCGAGCCCATAATATAAGGATGATGTAAGCCTAGACATTTATGCCTCAAAAAGAACCTCTGGATTGATTTCTTCAATTATGAATTTGTTCGTTTCCATGATGTTCCATGATGCTCTAGCATTCCTGAGTTCAAAAGCAAGAATACTGTTCTTGCTTCTTCAAAGTCCAACTTTCACATTCATAGAACATCACAGGGAATATCATCACTTGCATTACTAAGTTATAAAATACAACAATATATTCAATTGAGTATGGAGGTATCATTCCAGTACTGGATATGAGCCATTTATTAGTGTGATACAGTAAAAGAAAGATAGTTCCTTAACAGGATACTTAGCAAGGGATTAATTGGAATGACCTATGCTGATCAAAGACTGGGAGTATTTTGGTGCTTCACTGGTGTTTTTTGTTTGAAGGATTTCAGGTGAAGGTTATGATTAGAAGGAAAACTATTTGATTTCCTGGCTTAGACCTAAAATAGCTTCTGCCAACCTTTGAGGTGCAACTTTATATGATATAGTTTGAATCTTCTAGTTGAGTCACAATTTCTTCCTAAAGATTCCCTGTGTTGAATCTTTAATATGGAATCCTTTTTTTTTTTACCTACTGACATATACTCATTTTCTCTCCAGCTATGGAAATTTGATACTCACCAGGACATAGGCAATCAGTGCGGAAAGAGGTAATTAGGTGACAAAGCTGTATGGTTAAAGGAAAATGACAACAACACATGAACTGAAGCTGGAAGGAAGATAAGAAAATGATTCTGTATAGAGACTTTGATATTTAGGACTCAGGTTTCAGGCTTGTAAGACACAAATTTGTGTGACATTTGCAGATTTAGACATTTTTATTAGGATTTTTTCAGATTTCACAGAAATGAAATGCAGCTGGTCAAGCCATTTCTAGATTCAGGAGCAATGAATCGTTTCTCGTTTCCAAGGTATTGTGCCCCTTAAGATCACAAAGCACTGACGTCAGAACTGTTGCTTTAGGTTAGCTATTTACATGGCTTTCAGTATCCTTCTAGTGGGAAGTATTGCAATGTTGGGTGTCTTATTCCATTTCCCTTATGTAAAAGCTATTAGCCAAGACTAACTTAACTCTTAAGCCCACCAATGTGAAAAATCGCAGACCACAAATTGGAAAATGAATTCAAGCTACCGAATCTCTTCTTAAAGTGGTCAGGGAACTGAATAAACTTCATATCTGTCCTTTCAGATCATACCCATTTTTTAAAAATGCACCTTAATGTATACAGAAGCCTGCTATAATTAAAATCTATTTCAATTTAAGACCACAAATAGAAGAGTTATAAAACAATTCATGTGATTTCTTGTTTATAAGTTTACATCTAGTAACTGTGTTATGATGTATTTTCGAATTTTAACTAGACACTACAGTATAGAGTAAAACTGGTTTTAGCAGTGAATAGCGGGCAAAATAATAATGAATTATATTTCCAATGTAATTGTATACAATGTCATATAACATTGCTTTCCTTGCTGTATCAATACAGAGGTGGCGTGATTTCTTCCATCCTTGATTTTAAGGAAAGGTTGTATAATCTTCCTGGTATTCACAATTAAGAATTTGGGTTTGTAGAGACTAAAAATGTGCAGAGTTCAAAGGCTTAGATAGGATATTTTAATTCAGCAAGTTAATTTTAATATCTCTTTTCCCAGTCATTACTTCTAGTAGCTTTTTTTTCTGTTTTGTCTCGTATGAATCCATATTTTAGTAACTGAAGTTTCCTCTGACACTCTAACAAAAAAGCCTGTTAATTTGTGTCATTCGTCAGTAAGTCTCATTCTGCAACTAGTGAATTTTCTGAGGTTGAATCAATGAACTCTAATTAAACACTTTATTGATAATTGTATATGTCAAAATGGGTTTTGTGTATACTGTTGGATTCAGTTTATTATTCAGATGTTGTAAGATGAGTATGATAATGTTGGGGAAGGGGTCCTACAAGCTAGAGTGCCTATCCATTCTTAGAGATTACACTTCTTATGAAATCTCTTTGGAGAAGAAGAAAGGTATAATTTAAATCTATGTGCACATCACCTAATCCATTCCTTCCCAGCCCTCAAAATAAAACAAGTCACTGCCCTCTTAGGGTACCTGTTTTTCTAGATATAATGATTCCTATCAAAAGCATTTTTACTCAAGTTATACTTAAGGTTAAATTGGCAAAACAAAATAAAAGGACAAAAAAATAGAAATCTTGATAGTCTTGAGCTGTCAAGGTGATTAAGAACCAAAGGCAGTTATTTCTGAAAAAACTCCACCCTTTTTTAACTTTTATAGTTAAAAGAGAGTTAATTAGGAGTTAATTTTCCTCTCCATAGGCTGATTTCTGAAATAAACCCAGGAGGGAATTTAATGGAGTAATCTGGAATTAAAAGAACTAACTTGCATAGAAAGACATTTTGTATTAGAATAATGTTATTAAAAATAAGATTAATATGATTTATTTGATAGAAATAGGATAAAAATCACAATTTCTAATAAAGGTGCTCTGAAACATGGACTATAATCAGGCTGTCCTCTGACTTTAGAACTTCTAAGTCTGATCGTCCTATTTCTTTATCAGGAGAGAGAAAATATGGAACGTCACTCTGAATTAGGACTGAATTAAAGCCTTCTCCACTCTGCGATGTGTTTAGAAATAGGGAGAACTGTGAATCCACTGTCCCTCCCATCCTTGGCAAACCATTCTTGAAGATTGCTAAAAGGAAGATGTGCAACATTGACTTTCCTCTTTGAATGCTGGAGCTCTTTCTCCAACCTCAAAATAAGGTATCAGAAAGGCAGACAGACTTTTTTTTGGAGTTTTTCTAAATGACCACTAGAACTGCAAATCTGACACAGCATGAAGGAACAATATAGGTAGTCCTTGACTTAACAACCATTCCTTTAGTGATTGTTTGAAGTTACAGTGTCACTGAATAAAGTGACTTAGGATCATTTTTCACACTTACGACCATTGCAACATCCCCGTGGTCACATAATCAAAATTCAGATGCTTGGCAACATGTTGTGACAAGGGCCATGTGGTCATCTTTTACAACAAACAATGTCAATGGGAAACCAGCTTCACTTAACAATTGTAAAAATGCCGCTTGAGGGGGCCAAAAAGCCCTAGTAATAAGCAGGCATATACAATGGAATGAAGGCTATTGCTGAGCACCTAGCATGGTGCTCCATAGACTGTAAGCCGCCCTGAGTCTCCGGAGAAGGACGGCATATAAATGTAATTAAAAAAAATAAATAAATAAAAAAAGATTGTGTTACTAACTTAGCAACTGCAGTAATTCACTTAGTAAGTATGGCAAGAAAGGTTGTGGAATGAACAAAATTCACTTAACTATTGATTAGCAATGGCAATTTTGAGGTCAATTGTCATACGTTGAGGATTATCTGTACTTGGAAATGCAGAATATGTTTTCTGAAGTATAGGATGACTTCTGAAACATGATGGGAGCAGAACAAAAGGAGTAGTGTTTAAATAGATATAACATGGACCAAGAAGCATTTCAGCATAGATATTGAAGATTTAACGAAATCAGGAATATAACTTTTAGTACCTACTTTAATATTATGTCTAAATGGTATATACGATGGAATAAATGAATAAGAATTAGATGGAGATGTCTCTCAAAAATGGAGATAATTTTTGCATCTTGTAGAATTGCCCATTCACAATATATCTGACATTAAGAAACAACAACCAAAAATGCTCTTAGATTTTTTTTATAGTTGCAGTTGCTTAGCAAAAACATCAGGGAATGAGTTGTATAATATCACTACAGACAGAATTTGATAATAACGTTGGACATTAAAAATTATACTTATTACTCTACCATAAAAAGAATGCATGAATAAGAAGTACAATTTTTGCAACTATATGTGTGTGTGTTTTAAAAAATGAGATTCTGTAAAATAGAACAAAGAGAAAACTAACTTCATTTATGCATTCCTAGAATAGA
The DNA here is from genome assembly GCA_023653725.1 of Bungarus multicinctus. Taxonomy (NCBI): domain Eukaryota; kingdom Metazoa; phylum Chordata; class Lepidosauria; order Squamata; family Elapidae; genus Bungarus; species Bungarus multicinctus. Next base: position 161,223,189 of record CM042834.1, read on the forward strand.
AATATAATTTATAGAAAAATGCAACAATATTTTTCAACAACATAAAGCCTTAGGTTTGAAGATGCTATTCAGGTTTTTACTAATTTACATGAATGTTAATATGCGATTTCTTAATTGTTGTTTTTGTTTTCTGCATACATCTATATTTATAGATTTCTGCTTTTAGTATGTGCTTAACAGTGATACTCAATATGTAATGATTAATCACAAAGGTGGTATTCAGCAGGTTCTAACCTGTTCTGGAGAACTGATAGTGGAAACTTTGAATAGTTCAGAGAAGGGGCATTGGTACTTACCTGACACGCCCATTCTCTGAGCTGTGAAGAGCATCCAGTCATGGGAGGTGCTTCAGTCTTTGTTTAGCTCGGCTGGGCTTAATCTGCAGAATGCTCCTCCTCCTCCACGGGACTCCTCCCCAGCGTTCCCCAGTTTAGGCGAAGACAGGAGAAAAAACATCCTCGCCCTGAGTGAAACTAAAGATACATTGGCCGAAACAGGACCCCACCAGACGGACAAAAAAAGGGGGTGGGTCTGGATGCTCTTCACAGCTCAAAGAGAACGGGCGTGTCAGGTAAGTACCAATGCCCCTTCTTCCATGAGCTGTTCAGAGCATCCAGTCATGGGACATACCAAAGCTTGGCCTGTCTTACGGGAGGGACTCCGCCTGGTTTGGAATCCTCTCCTGGTCCCCGAGAACCTGTTGTAGAACCCTTCTGCCAAAGGAAGCCTCAGCTGATGCAAACATATCTACCTTATAATGCCTGATGAAGGGTGATGGAGAAGCCCAAGTTGCGGCTCGACAGATGTCAGTGATTGGAGCCTGCGTGGCCCATGCTGCCGATGTTGCAGCACTCATTATTGAATGAGCTGTTATGCCCCTGGGCACCGGAAGAGATTGGGTCTGATAGGCTTTAGCTATTGTGGCCTGTAGCCAACGGCCTATTGTGGAGGACGAAGCCTTGCATCCTTGAGTGTTGGCCTGAAAGGACACGAATAAGGCCTCCGTCTTTCTGAAAGATGCTGTGCAGTGAATGTATACTCGCAAAGCTCGTCTCACATCTAGCCGGTGCCATTGTCGTTCTAACTCCTGGGATGGTCTGAGACAGAAATTAGGAAGTATCAGTTCCTATGCCCTATGACAGGTTGAATTAATCTTGGGTATGAAATAGGGTCCGGACGCAGGACAACTCTGTCAGAATGGAAAATGCAAAGATCTTGTCTGATGGACAAAGTTGCGAGTTCCGAAATTCGACGAGCGGAAGTGATTGCTACGAGGAAAACTACTTTGTACATCAGAAATTGGAGACTTGACGAGTGAACAGGTTCAAAGGGACTCTTAGTGAGCGCCAGAAGGACCTTATTAAGGTCCCAGATGGGATAGCAGTGAACTGGTGGTGGGCATAAGTTCGTGGCTCCCCAAAGGAAACTCCATATGCATGGATGATGGGATAGAGATAGCAAACCTTCACAAGTGACAACTGATGCCAAAGCCTCCACCTGTCTTTTCAATGTATTAGGAGATAGTCCCTTGTCAAGCCCATCTTGTAAGAACTCTAGGATCTGAGCCACCGATGGAGAAATGGGATCAGTTTTGGACTTGGTACACCATTTGTGAAAACTGGACCACGTGGCATTGTACATTCGTGTTGTTGAGGGATGTCTAGCGGCTTGGATGATGGTGATTACTGTGTTGGACAACTGCTCGCTTCTCAGATGAGTCCACTCAACTTCCAGACGGTCAGTTGCAACCATTGAGGGTCTGGATGTTGAAGGGGACCCTGGATCAGCAAGACCCTATCTGGTGGAATTCTCCATGGTGGTGACATGGAGAGACTGCGGAAGTCTGCAAACCATGGCCGTCTGGGCCAGTAGGGAGCTACCAGAAGCAGTTCCGCCCTCTCGTCAAGGAGCTTCTGGATGACCCTGGGGATCAGTGGAAGTGGTGGGAATCCGTACAGTAGACCTGGGGGCCAACGGTAATGGAGTGCATTGATGTTTTCCGCTCCCCTCGGGTATCTGGAAAGGAAGCTCGGTAGCTGAGCATTGAGGGCGGAAGTGAACAGGTCTACCAACGGTTGTCCAAATGCCCTGACTGCCTCCTGGAAGAGGGTCGGATGGAGACGCCACTCCGATTGATGTATCGTGGTCCTGCTTAGCCAATCTGCCTGAGTGTTGGAAAGTCCTGAGATGTGTTCTGCCCTGATGGAAAGCAGGTTGTTCTCTGCCCAACAACTTAAGTGCTCCGCTTCTCGCATGAGAAGTTTTGATTGAGTGCCCCCTTGTTTGTTTATCTGAGCTTTTGCCATCACGTTGTTGGTCAAGATTAATATGTGTTGATTGCGTACCTATGGAAGGAAAGTGCGGAGAGCCAAATGTACCGCTCGAAGCTCCAGCCAGTTGATGCTGCACAACTGTTCTGTGGCGGACCAGCGGCCTTGTGCAGTGGTCGATAGCAAGTGAACTCCCCATCCGAAAAAGCTGGCATCGGTGATGATGGTAATCTTGTAAGGCTCCTTGAAGAGACAACCTCTGTTTATTGCTGGTCTGGACCACCAGAGGAGAGAAGTGAGGACCTGTGATGGTACCTTGACCTTGAACTTGGACTTGCTTCGGCTGGACCGCTAGTACGGGAGCAGGAACCACTGGAGGGATCTAGCGTGGAAGCGAGCCCAAGGAATAATAGATATGCATGAGATCATCTTACCTAATAACCTTGAAAGATCAGCTAGGGGAACCCTTTTTTTAATCCTGATCTCCTTGACTAATTGATGAATGCTGTTTTGTCTGTCTGGACACAGGAAAACTTTGCCTGCTATCATATCTATGACTGCCCCTAGATGGATTAATGTAGTCGATGGTGTTATTTGACTCTTTTTCCAATTTATTGAGAACCCCTGTAGCTGTAAGGCTTGTAATGTAGTCTGACTGTCTCTGACTGCCTGATGAGCCGATGATGACAAAATTAGGATATCATCAAGGTAGCACTGTAGTCTAACAGGGACACCTCGGAGATGAGCAGCCAGGACTATGAGAACCTTTGTAAAGGTCCTGGGAGCAGAAGCTAGTCCAAAGGGGAGAGCCACATATTCGAAGTGGTGGTTATTATGGCAGAATCTAAAAAATTTATAGTGAGATGGCTGAATGGGAATATGTAAATACGCCTCCGTTAAATCTATGAATGTAAGGATATCCGTTTTCCTGATGCCAATTGGGATAGATTGCAAAGTGTGCATTTTGAATTTGCGATATACTAAAAACTGGTTGAGGCGTTTCAAGTCTAAGATTGCTCTTCACCCTCCTGAATCCTTGGGAACAACAAAAAGATGTGAATAGAATCCTCACCCCCATTGATCAGCAGCAACTGGTTGAATGGCTCATATCTCTAGTAGATGTTGGATAGCTGTTTCCATAAGGCTTCGTTTGACCGGATCTCTGGAAAGCGGGCATGACATAAAGAAATCTGGGGGCGCAGATTGAAACTCCAGAGCCAGACTGAACCTGATTGTATCTCTAACCCAGGAATCAGACGTCGAGGAGTCCCATTGGTCCACGAAAAACCTAAGGCGGCCACCAATGGGAGTCGGGCACATGGAGTTATTGTGGGCACCGGAAAGGTCTGTTCCCAGCACCTCGGAAGGATCTTTTGGATTGGCCAACCCTTTGGTATCTCTCCCCGAAGTCAGCTCTGTCTGGCTGCTGCCCTGACTGTAAAAGCATGTATGGAAAAGATGGGGATCTCTGGAATCTGTTGAGAATGGACCCTGATAAAAGAGCCTAAAAGATCCCCTCCGAAAGGACTGCAGGTTTCTAGGTCTGACTTCCGAAAAAGGGAAGGTAAAATTTTCTTTTTGTTTCGGGTCTCGATAAGTAACGGATCGAGGGAGGGGCCAAACAGTCTGTTTCCCACAAGAGGAGATGAAGCCAGCTTGCATTTGTGCTTAATATCCGCTTGCCAATGCTTTAACCATAGCAAGCGTCGTGCTGTAACATGTGAGGTAATGGCTGTTGCAGAGAACTTAACTGCATGGAAGGTTCTGTCGGTATGAATATTATTATTATGACTTACTGCTGTTAACAATATTATCAGTACAATCTGAATGAATTATATATCAGAATGACAGCCAATCTTGTTGGATATTCCAATTAGCCAAATTAAGAATGCCTAACAGGCCTTGTATTAATCACAGGCCTTCAACAGCTTCCCTGCACAGGCAGACTCAGGCCTTAAGTGCTTGCTGTTGTGCTGCTGGTTAAGGAGGACTGTGAGGGTTAGCCAACAACACTTTAACAGTGACCTCGAGTCTAGATCAAACGACGCTGAAATAGTTCCTGAGATACTCTTGTTGTTTTATTTTTTTTTCTCTTTTTTTTTTACAAGAGACAACAAAAACTCCCCAGTGGGGAATGGGAATTACACCACACAGTCTGCAGAAACTAGTATTAGCGTGGCCATGCGGTCCCCTTACTGGGAAAATGGTTACCGCCTGTTATTTTTGGCACGTACGCCAGCAGCAATCTCCCGCTGTGCAAAAGGGGGTTGCGATTCGTTTCCCCTCGAGGCTAAACGGCTGGGAAGGGTGATAATAACTGGGCTTTTAAGCCCTTCACCCTTTAAAATGGCGTTCAAGGGGGGGAGCAGGTGATATGACCCAGCAGAGAGAAAGGCGAGCCGCGCCATTTGAAATCACCCGGGGCGGATCGTATGGCAGGGGTAAGGCTAGCGGTGGGAGAGGTGGGGAAGAGCCGGAGGCTCCCTCCATTTCGGAGCGCAAGAAGTGCTTTCCGAAAAGCGATCCCCGACGCTCAGAAGACAAGACGCAGCGTCGAGAGATCGTAAATAAATCTTTTTTTTTTTTTTTTGAAAACCAAGAAGAAAAACCTCCAAACCTGAAAGGAAGTCACCTGTTTTGGCCAAGGGATCACAAAAGCACTACCTATCTCTTACGAGGCTGAGCCTAAACTGGGGAACACTGGGGAGGAGTCCCGTGGAGGAGGAGGAGTGTTCCGCAGATTAAGCCCAGCCTAGCTAAACGAAGACTGAAGCACCTCCCATGACTCGATGCTCTGAACAGCTCATGGGAGAACCGGCAATTACCACCTCTGACTGGAGATTTTACAGTCTCGTTCCCTTACCACGCCCATCAAGCCATGCCCACAGAACCGGTAGTAAAAAAAATTAAATCCCACCATTGATCAATCACAGTGTAAAACTAAAGAGGACAGCTCTCCTGTCCTTTACATCTTTTCCATACATGCTTTTACGGTACGGATCCAAGCTGGTGTTTGCTATTTAGCAAAGATCTTAATACTCTGAGATTTATCAAATGCAATACATTCCATATGAATGTATTTTCTGAGAATTGTTGAACATCTACTAACAATCTTGTTCATTGCAGAGCGGGTTTCTGTATAGTATATGTCCTGATCTTGTACTTATTGCATCTTGTTCTTATGTGTTCCTGCAGACCATTTCCGTATGAATAAATAAGTTGCAGAGAGGCAAGTAACGTGGCAAGCTAACTGTCTTTGATTGCAAGGGTTCTGCAGACCATAGTCCTATTTAAAAACAAAGCAACAAACTGCATTTCAGCAAAATATTTGCCTCCTTACCTCTGCAGGTGTAGATGTTGTCTTTTTAGGCCTTTTTGTTCTGCCCATTTCACTATACTTAGTTTTGGCATGAGGGGCAAACTACTATTTTAAGTTGGGGTCATTCACAGTTCTTGGATCTTTATTGATTTTGTGAACAATAGACTGCAGAACAAGAATAATAACGCTATTTTAAAAACCTCTTGACTCTTAGAACAAATTGACCCTTTCTTCCTGGATACAGGAAAAGAATTTGGTAATTGTTTCAAGTTCTGACTGTTTTGCATTTTTTAATTATGGAGCTGGTGGGAGGGTTGCTTCTCCAGATACTTTTCTTGCAAAGGTCACAAAATACGGGAAAGTATGTTTCCCGTCTCTGGTGTGTGACAGGAACACTTTTTTTAATTGCAGGAAGGGTAAGGTTGCTGAGGAGAACATAAATTTGCTACCTTATTGCTAAGTGTTCAAAGTTCTGCACCTTTTTCAACTTCTCTTTATTGCGGTCTAGACCACAATCGGCCAGCAAAAGCTAAATCTTGCCTTCACAGGAAGGTGGAACTCTAGCCTTGCTTTCACGCATTATATTCAGTATAAAAATAATGCAACACAATTTTAATATTTTTGTTTTGTTTTCTGAATATTAAAATAATAAAATATTTTTAAGAGTTGCTGCAGAAATCTGTATGGCCACTAGATGGTAGAAACATATTAGAAATGTCTGTATCACTTGCTATCACCTAGTGGTTATCTGGAAATCCACATCCCACAGATGATACCAGTACCTAAAACTGTTTGGTTTTAACAGCTGAACCAGGCTAAAGAACGCAGCTGTACAGGCAGTTCTTTGGGGGCCTTAGGATGGTCCATGTTACACTGCTGTTCCACGAGCTACACTGGTTACCAGTTTGCTTCTGAGTCTAAGATGCTGGTTATCACCTTTAAAGCCCTGCATGGATCCAGGCTACCTGAGAAACCATCTCATCTCTTTGGAACTAGCTTGCCCCACCTGTGCTGGCAGAAGAGGCCTGTTGTGAACTCCATCAACCAAAGAATTCTGGCTGGCATGAAAAGAGTCCTTTTTTTGCTGTGGTGTCTGCCCTCTCTGCTCTAATGGGTGAGTGGCACCTTGGAGGTGGTTAATGCATTGGACAGATCGCACCTTCTCCCGATGTGCCCTTTGCTTTCTTCCTCCCATATTGGTTAATTGAATTTTAACTGCATCTTAAATTTATGGTTTTTATTTAACATTTTATATGGTGCTTTAATTATGTAACTATAAGCCGCCTAGAGCAGTGATGGGATTCAAAAACTTTTACTACTGGTTCTGTGGGCATGGCTTGGTGGGCATGGCCATGTGACTGGGTGGGTGTGGCTTTTCTTTTTTGGAGTCCCCACCCATTTTTGGGAGCTTCTTAGCCACAGAGGAGCCTCTGGGGGGGTGTTTTTGCTTCCCTAAGGCTCCTCTGGGGCTCAGGAAGGAAAAAAACAGCATGGGAGGGGCATGCAGCATTCCTCCAAGCTCTGTTTTGGGAGCTTCCTAGCCCCAGAAGAGCCTCTGGGGGGGTGTTTTTGCTCCCCTAAGGCTCCTCTGGGGCTCTGGAAGGCAAAAAATGGAGGGGGGGGCTGAGCTCCTCCCTCCATTTTTTGCTTCCTGGGCCTCAGCAAGGGGAATCCCGGCACAGCTGATCTTATCTACATCTGATTGTCGGGAAGGAAAAAAAAGAAAGAAATACTTTAGGCGAATGGCAGGCAGGTGGGCGGGAAATGTCAGGCAGGCGGGCGGGGTGAGCGAGCATCGGGCGGGAGGGCGACTCAATGGGGGGCGTGGCCAGCCAGAACTTACTACCGGTTCAGCAACCCACGCCAAATTCTTGCTACCGGTTCATTTGATCCGTTGCAAACCGGCTGAATACCACCACTGGCCTAGAGTCACCTCAGCAAGATGGATAAGGTAAAAGTTTAATAATAAATAAATCAAGTAAAGTTACAAATGCAGCTTAAAATTCCTAAAAGCATAATCAAGGTTTTCTACCTTTTTACCTTAAACCAGGGGTCTCCAAATTTGGCAACTTTAAGCAGGGAGGACTTCAACTCCCAGAATTGAAGTCCTCCAGGCTTACAGTTGTCAAGGTTGGAGATCCCTGCCTTAAAATTCCTTGCAAGGCGGATCTGTAGTGGATTGGGGAAGATTGCCAGTTCTTAATACTTTGAGGCCTTTGCCCATTCGCCATGAGAAAGAGATTAAAGCACTAGTTAGGCTTTCCTTCAAGTCCACAAGGCAGTTTCTGCAATCTTAATATGGGGAGGAAAAAAAACCAATGCAACCCCAGAGAATAGGAAAAAAGAAGTAATTGAATTCTATAGAATGCCTCATCATGAGGTCAGTTCTTAGAGCAACATTGATTGCAGATGCCAGAAGCAACAAGAGACAAAATAGATGGAGTCTGTTTCCCAAAAACTTGCATTTTGGGTCAAATTTTTATTAATATCTATTTCATGCATGTGAAGTTCCATTTGAAAATAAAAATGAGCTTGAAAAATATAATCTTTTGAGGGCCTTTGGTAATTGCGTTTGGTTACAATAGTGGTGAATACATGTAGCTCAGGATTGAATTGTTAGGTTCTCTATATCTCTGAATGTACTCTTCTTCTTGCAAAGGTTTTATTACTAGACTAGGTAAATCATTGATGTAGTGTAGTTTGCTGGCAGTTTATATATGATAACTCATCCCATCAGCCTGGATTAGGCTATTGTTTCCACTTTAAGTACTCTTTAAAGGAGACATTGTTTTTCCTTCATTGTTCCTGTTTATGCTGGGTCCTGCTTATCTGAGTGCTGGTGTATATATAATGAGTTGGCTTAAACATAAAGTACAACCCTCTCTAGCTTGCATACTTCCTGAATCTTCTCTGGCCTAGTTGAAATATGATCTCTAGATCGATGCACGCTAAGCTACAATTTGTTTTACAACTTAATTTATTAAATTAACACTAGATGTCTATGTTCACATAATATACTAAGTCATAAACTATGATTGATAAACAGATGGTTGTCTCCATTACAGCAGATGAATAGTATTGTGGCTTAATGTACAGTATATAGACTCAGAAAATTTGCCAACAGCCATTTACTTTTAAATTAGGTTTGGAGATGGTATCGGAATAAAAATTGGAAGGGATCTTGGAGGTCTTCTAGTCCAACCACCTACACATGCAGGAGACCCAGAGGTGTATTCAGCAGGTTCTGACCAGTTTTGGTAGCGGAAATTTTGAGTAGTTCAGAGAACCGGCAAATCCCACCTCTTACTGGCCCCGCCCCCATCTATTCTCTGCCTCCCATTGAGTCCCAGCTGATCGGCTGGGTCTTCTTTTCTTGCCCTGCACAGGAGAACGGAGCTAGAAAGCAGGTTAGTGGGGTGGGGAGGGAATGGGACTTTTACAGTATCCTTCCCCTGCCACGCCCACAGAATTAGTAGTAAAAAAATTTGAATCCCACCACTGAGGAGACCCTATACCATTCTGGACAAATGGCTGTCCAGTCTCTTCTTTAAAAAAATCTTGATAGCTGCCATGAGAACTTCATGCTGATAATTAACTGCTTTGTCTTTATCAGGAAATCTCAAAGCAAATGTCTAATTGCCAGGTTATGTGGCTTCCCTTTAGAAACTTTGTAAACTTTGAGGGGCTGCATTTCCCAATAGAATATTTATCCTGTACAGGAGATACAACTACATTATGGAATAGGATGGCTGAATCTTATTAAGAAAATAGGCAAAATACACAGTTCAATAGAATTTGCCACTTGAGATTTTGTCTTGGATTGTGAGCCAACCCTGGGACAATGACATGGCCAAATTAAGATTCTACCAAGATTTTCCTACTTGGACCAATTTAGATTGTGGCTGGGTTTACACATGCTAAACCAAAACTTAATTACATTCTGACTTGGAATGATGCATGAACCCAATCATTGCCTATATAAACCTTATTATATAATTTAGTGTTACATATGAACCAGGATACTGTGGCTTGTTCATCAAATGCTCAAGATATGCTGTGGTTTAACATGACTCATGAATTAATCCATAGGTTAATGCTGATTTGAATGTTTTCAGCAGAGTTATTTGTAAACAAAGCTTTAATTAGTGCTTAACTTTTGCTGGGCCTCTTCACAACTGGATGTCATTTCCCAAAAATTCCTTAGGATCCATAGCTTTTTTTTAAGAGACAATGTGTGGGGAATATTCACAACGAGGTGACTACACCCCCCCTCCCCCAACATAGCCTCCTGCTCTCCTATAAAGCCAAAGCAGCCAGCTGCCTATGGCAAATAATGCAGAATTGTGTATGCATGTGTGTTTCAAGAATCAGACGGAAAAGCTATAAAAATACTTCAAAACCTTGAAGAATGCCCAGCAGAGAACATCTGCTTCTGACTTTCTCTCAGCCTGATGTTTTTTAAAGATAGTCCTTTATTTTGCAAAAATAATGTGAAAACAAATAAACATTATTTTCCACTCAGCCAGCCAAATGTGAAATGAGGCACATTAGATATATTGAATTCCATCATACTACCATCTACTCCATCTGCAAATCATTCCCAACAAACCCAGCCCAGATTTGCTTAATGTTGTCCTTATGCAGATCAAAGACGTGGTTTATGTAACATAAGAACATAAGAATATTGTAAAGCAGCCACTGAGCCACGGTGGTGCAGTGGTTAGAATTCAGTACTGCAGGCTACTTCTGCTGACTGCCGGCTGACTGCAATTTGGCAGTTCAAATCTCACCAGGCTGAGAGTTGACTCAGCCTTCTATCCTTCCAAGGTGGGTAAAATGAGGACCTAGATTGTTAGGGGCAATATGCTGACTCTATAAACCGCTTAGAGAAGGCTGTAAAACACTGTAAAGTGATATGTAAGTGCTCTTGCTAAGTGCCCCATATGAGGAGTCCATTGAATATCATGTCTATCACATGAACAAACCAGCAGGACAAATGTCAGAAAAGATTGTGTGTTACCCTCTTCTAGATTTTTGTTATTTTGGGATTTTTCCTTCCCATTGCGAGCTCAATAATTGTGGCTGGAGGGTGGGGCATGAGAAGGGATTCTTAAAACTTGAAGGTGTAGAGATCCAAAGCTGCTTTCATAGCAACCCACTCTGCTCTTCTTGGAGGATTCTCCCAGTTTAGAACAGCCAGATGTGGAAGCTGGCAGGGGAAGACACTGCAAATCTGATCCCCTCAGATGAGAGAGAAATGTCTCTCCAATCTTATATTTGCATATCATATTATGTCATGATTGGGGGAAAATATCATTTGTCACTGGTTCTCAAACTGTGGTCCACAGACCCCTGGGGGGTCCATGATATCATCACAGGAGATCCTCAAAGGCTTGAAGAAATGTTATGAATTTAAATCTTGAATTAAGTCTTGGTGGTCCGTGGCCACAAAAGGTATTTAAGGGGGATCTATGGTGAAGAAAAGGTTGTGGATCACTTGCCATATGCTGTTATGGTTCATGATGATATATAACTTTGGATATGAGTCAGGGATTCAAAGATATTGGGCAGTTTTACACAATGCTATTAGCACTCCTCAAAAGAGCTCTTATGGGTTTTCCATAAACACCATCTGGGGTTGCCCTCATGCGGGGGGGGGGGGGATATCCATAAAATAGAATATTTGTAGCTTACTAAGGACCCTTGAAAAAGAGGATCCTTGGTGCTCTTTCAGCTTGGATGTTTTCTTACAGACTTTTCATTACCCAAAGTGGATACTTAGACCAGCATTGACAATGTTACCTAATTTGGGCAATGAAACATCTGCAAGAAAACAACCAAGCTCAGAGAGCACCAAAGACCCCTCATGCAGGGATACTCATGAATGCCATGTTGTCAACCCTTATAAAGTGTGAACCCAAACAGTGTGGGTTATTTAAAAACCGAGGCTTAGAATGATGTTTCACCAATATTTCAGTGGCCGTAGAACTGCAACTTTTAATGCTTGGCTTTAATGAGGAATGACAAACTTGGGCTGTCTTGATTTCTGAAGAAGAACTTACAGCATCTTCCCCCTTTGACTGTGCTAGCTAAGAATACTGGCAGCTGTGGTTCATCATACATTTTCACTTAAGACTTTTTGCATCTCTTTTTTAAATGTTGGTTCAGGAGTACATCTGAGCTGGTGTTTGCACATTTTTCTAATCAATGGCTCAGTGGGTGCAAGTATTAATTGGTTCCCCTCAAAGACATAATTTAGTATAAACACACACCCCTTTGTACAATCCTGTATATCCACTGTTATTCTCAATAAAGAATATCCTGAACAGGCTTTAAGGAACCTGTCTTGCAATATCATCTGAAAACTATAAATTTAACAATTTACCTGTGAATTAAAGGAAGAATTAAGGTGTTCTTCCTCAGTCCTGCTGTGGTGCTCTTCAGATGTATTCATCAGAGGTAAACTTAGTGCTGGCTTAGGGTTATAGCAGGGTTTCCTGACCTGGGCAACTTTGAGATGTGTGGATTTCAACTTCCAGGATTTTTAACAATGGCCATGCTGGCCAGGGAGTTACAGGAACTGACGTCTGTACAACTTAATCTGTCCAAGTTGAGAACACTGGGTTATAGGAATTGAAGCCCAGTACCTCTCAGAATGCAAGTTGGGGGGAAATTTAGGGATGGGGACTTATCTTAAAACAAGGTGAGACTGGTATCTACTGGAGTCACATTGTTTTTCTGTTGGTAATAATAACTGTATTCATGAATGGGTGTAGAACTGGAATTATATAGGTGGCTGCAGGTAGCCCTCAATTTTAAACCACAACTGAGACTAAGAATTTCTATTATTAAGCAAGTGATTGAGTCACACCTAATTTTATGACTTTTTTGACATGATTATTAAACAAATCATTGCAGTTGTTAAGTGAATCATATCATCATTAAGTGAATCCAGTTTCCCTATTGCTTGCCAGAAGGTGACTGGGAAAGTCACAAATGGCCATGGGGATGTCAAATTGTTTGAAAGTGAGAGGACCGGTTGAAGGTCACTTTTGTCAGTGCCATTGTAACTTTGAATGGTCACTAAACATAATGGTTGTAATTCAAGGGCTACCTGTATTATCCATGGAAAAGAAAAGCTGCTCTTTACTGGGAACTAAGTATTTATAGCTAAATTCCAGCAGGGAGACGACTTCCGGTTGCACACAGAGATTTGTGGTTTGGAAGAGATTAGAAATCAGTTTGGGTTCTCTCTCCCTTCCTGAATTGCAAATAATTATGAGGCCAATTATAAGATCAATTATAAATAAAACTAATTATAAGACAGCACCATCTTGTGGTGTCTGCCATAGCACCAGACATACGCCGGTTTTACTAAAAGCACAGAGAACTTGTTCTTGCATAGGTGAGAAGCACTTCAAATGGTTCAGTGTCATCTACTCATTAAGAGATGCAATATATCAAACAAAAATGTTTCCTAGTTCCATTTGCCTTTGCCTTTTCATAGCCTTAGGCCATGCTTCTTGGCTGAGAATGCCAAGCAGATTTATTTTGCTTTGATATACTGATGCACTTTTCATTAAAGTAGCTATGGAATTAAAAATCAAAGCAACCCAGCCTTTTATATAAGATCTGGATGGAAATTTTGATCGTGCTGTTCCCTTTGCCACATTCAGAATGTTATTGGAGGTGAAGAATTGATAGGTAAAATCATATTGTGTTTTTCACTTTGGGGCTGGGTTGGGTTATGCTGTCTCCTCTCTAAAAGTCTTTTCAGAGGGAAAAAGGAAAAGCTGCACAATAGCTGTTGATTAGTAATATTAATTCTGGAAACATCAAAATACCCTGTGAAGGCTCAGGGCTGGATTAAGTAAAAGCATTTAGAAGCACAAGCTGCTATAAGATCATTTCTCCCTATTGCTTAAATTCTTTTATCTGGTAAAGCACTTATTAAAGCAAATTCGCACCCTGACTGATTCAGTCTTCAGTGTCAATAGTGTAATCACTTGCGTGTCATGAAATTCTGAGTGTGCTATATACTGTACCTTTTTTTAAAAAAAAAAGATTAGTCTTTTTTTTCTCTCTCTTGTAAAAAGACCTAAGCAGATAAGATCTCTTAGAACTGTAGAAATTTCACTACCTTACAGGTTGAGGCAGAGATCTTTCCAAACTCAGACTAATGGTTTGAAAGACTGTTTCCATCTGGCCCTACTTTCTGGTATCTTAACTACAGGTCATCACCAACTTACAACCACAATTTAGGGCCAACATTTCTGTTGCTAAGTGAATTATTCCTAATTTTACAACCAGTGGTCATTAAGCAAAATTAGCTTCCCCCACTGACTTTGCTTGTTGGAAGCCCGCTGGGAATGTTACAAATGGCATTCCCATGACCCTAGGGTCCTGCAATTATCATGAATACATCCCAGTTGCCAAATGGCCAAATGTTGATCGCACCATGGGGATGCTGCAATGGTCATAAGTGTGACGATCAGGACCTTTTTCTGTACCATTGTAACTTCGAACAGTCGTTAAATGAATAGTTGCAAGTCAAGAACTATCTCTAATTGGTTTACAATCTTCATAGATAACTCACTTTTCCTTGTCTTCCAGCTAGTAATTTTGGAATTTGATTTTTGAAAGGTACATATGCAACTAATATGTTTATTTGCTGGGTAAATAAGCAGGTAGAAAGGAATGCTGGTTCTTGCTTTGGGGAAATGGGAAATGATTAGTGTATTTCATCATAGAAAGTAACTGTATATCCATAATGTAAATCAGCAGTGTATCAGGAGTGGAGTAATATATATATATTTCTTGTGAGTGGGCTTTATAGTATAGAAATTAGCAAGAACTGCAAAAGAAAGATAACACAACTTATGAAAGATAATTGAATTCTAGGCTAAAAATGGCCAGTACTTTAAAAAAGAAAGAGGGCAAACTTTTGCCTTCGTATAAAACCCCATGCAAATTGAAACAGCGGATATGGAGATGGGATTAGAATATGAAGGTAAAAGGTTCTGCAAACTTTAACAACAAAGAAAGGCTTTGCACCTGCAAGGATTATTTGGCCTTCAGAATTTCCCTTATCTGAACCCCTGGTGATGTTTTTCTTTCTCTCTCTGGCTCCTAAGGGAGGAGATTTGCTGTTTCAAATTGACGGCTGAGTGCATTTTGTCAATCTGACCTGCGATTGCTTGTATTGATGGAATGTTTAGCGCCAACAAAGCTGGCAAACCATAGCACAGTGCTGGTTGACAGTGTTTTCACCTTTTGCTAACAAACTTCAACATGAACTCTAAAACAGTTTTAGGTCTTTCCATTTTTTTTGGTCCCCTCCTACAGCATTTATGTTTCAGGATTTCATCCACACTTGCAAAAGGGCATCAGAACTATTACCAGCCACCATGTCTTATACCTGTGTCGTCTTGGCACTGGATTGCTTACATTTATAATCGAGCGAATTGGCAGGAATTATTATTATTACCTTTTATTGAGTACAACATGTGTTCAGTGAGATTGGATGAGCCTCCCTTCGTGCACACCCCCCCCCCCCAACACAATTCACAGTGAGGACAGAAGTCCCTAATCTTACTACATTATGTGACCTTGTTGCGCAACGTGCTGACCCTGCAAGTCTATCATGAATTAAACTAAGCCTCAAAAATGGGATGGGGTTTTTCTAAATTTGGAAGGAAACTTTGAGATAGTTAGTAGATGCTGTGGTGTCAATCCGGAAAGCGGCTGTGTTAGTTGGAGGGTGTAAGGGGGAGATTACTTGTATACCAGACCCGTCCTTTGCCTATAGATTCATGTATGTGGAGTTTTGTTTGAAAGGATTCATTAGATGATGAGGATGTTTAGCGGTGGATTTCTGAGTAAACACTGGAAAGGAACCTCAATGCTTGCGCAGGAAGCAAGAGGGAAGATTCTGCTCTAACCACTGCCCTACTCCACATGCTCAAAGGGGACAGAAGGCAGGAATATGGTAGCAAGGCTAGGAGTTTCCTTTCCTATAGAATCCTATCATGTCAATTCTTCCTGCCGTCTCATTGTAAATTGCTTGGGCCTCCCTGATTCTCTTAGTCATCCTCCTTTTCAAACATGTTGATATGTAGATTGTCACATATCCCTCAAGCTGAGATATCAGTGAAAGGCCTCTTTTGTCCAAATTGTTCCAAGGTTAACAGCAAGAACATATTCGATAGTAATGATCAACAAGAAAAGAGCTCTAAGCACAGTTTTATTTCCTCTCTCAAAATGGATGGATGGAAATAAAATTGGACTTATCAACAAAAGGTTTTCTAAAATTACAGTCCTACTGATATAAAAAAAATGATTTGTGGGCTGTCATGGAGCCTTTAAAATCTTCAAAATGAAAATTAGGGCTTTTTAATAATTTTGGAGTGGAGTTTAAATGGAAAACATGAACTGTTAAATAATATTGAAGTGAAAGAGCCACCAGGGAAGCAATTTGTTTAAAATTGATTTTGTTTTACAAAACATGCAGAGTACTAGTAAATTAGTAGCTTTATTAGAGGTTTCTGGTAGAATTTGTGGATTGGAAATCAATATTGTTCTAGAGAAGCTGATCAAGTAGCTGCTGGGTCAGTTCTGTGATTCTAATGCAGAGGCCTCCAAACTTGGCAATCTTAAAAAGACTTTTTCCAGCCAGCATAGCTGGCTGGAGAATTCTGGGAGTTGAAGTCCAGAAATCTTAAGGTTGCCAAGTTTGGGGACCCCGTTCTACTGCTTCAAAGAGTGCAACGAAGAGCCACAACTTCATGTCAAAGAGGTTCTAGGAATATTTGGAACCCTGGGTGTCTCCTACTCTCCCCATTTGTACGACAGATATGCAAGGCAATAAACTTCCAGCAACTCCACCAGTGCTAGTAACAGATTGCTGTATATTACAGCTCAGTGACTTCTAGAGGCCATTGCTTTCCCTTTCCTGTTGTAAGCTTCTATATTGCTTACCTTTTAAAAACATACTGGTATTTACAATAATTTATTCGAAGGAGATTTGTTAAGACGTTTGCAGGGATATTTTGACCACAGGCACTGTTCAGAGTTGGTTTTTGATGAGATTTTATGGGCCTGTGCTTCCCATACTGCTGGCACTGAGCTTTGTCCTTGGGAGGAACAAAAGCCCTTTGTAGTGAGTATAGGAAAAGTGCTTGCAAATCATTCAGTTTCATGGCCAGTGCTATATTCTACCTTCAGGAACCATGAACATTTGCATGTATAGCAGCTAATCAGTGACCCAGGAAGTTGTAGGACTAGTGCCAATTCCGTCACTCTTCATTTTCCCTCTATCCACCCCCATGCTTCTTCCCAATGGGGGACCGAAGAGACTAACATCTTATATTTCTGTTGATATAAGAATAAACTAATTGGAATCATCTGGAACGGAGACTGATCAATATGAAACATTTTTGGATGAGGCACTGTTGGCTTTTCTCCAGAGCTGAGGAGTCACAAGAGTTTCTAAAGTTTGGAATAAGCTGCTTATAAACTTTGATTACTTTCTCTTCCCCCACAAAATGAATATGAGTCTAAATTCCCTGATAAAAGAAAATAAATTTATAAGACATTCCCTCCCCCAAAAGGGGCGGTATCTAATGTTTTACTCTAAAGCTTCAGCTAGAGCAGGGCTATTAAACTCCAGCCCATGGACCGGATGCATTATGCACTGGCCACACCCATGCCTGGTTTAGCAAAGAGGGAGAAAGTCCTGATACGTCATGTGACCCACCGTGACAATGTGAGTTTGACAGAGCTGGAGTAATTATGAGATTTCCCTTCCCCCCCAGGGTATACATGTAACAGACTTACATGTATAGTTTTAGAGTACAAAGTTAGATATCCCCTCCCTTTTTTGGGGGGGAGGGAATGTGCATATGTGTATGTGTGTGTACACACACACATACATTCATATACATGCACATGTGTGTACACACACACCTGTGAGAACCCACATTTCAAAAAAGGCAAATTTGGTAAGTGAGAGAGAAGAAAACAGGAATAATATTAAACACAAATTCAAACAATGCAGAAATCCATTTTCTGTAAAATAATGCACCCACTTCAAAAAAAAAAAAAAGACTTGATCCCCCAACTGCACATGCCAGCATTCCCATCAAACAAGCTACTCTCAAATGCAGCAACATGCTAATACATGTGTGCCTGTACACACGTAGGCACACACCCGTCTCTTTCTTGTAAAACCTGCAGGAAATAAGAAAAAAAACCAAGATGGAGATAGATTGAGGGGCACCTGCTCTGGGAAAATGAGAAAGAAGGAACAAAATTGGAGGCAATAAAGTTAAGGACCAAAGAAGCAGGATGTTAGAAATTATAACAAAGATTATGGAAGGAAGGTTTGGCAAGCTATGGTTATTCTCCAGATTCATCCATAGTTTGTAGCAGTTGTATCCAAAATTATTTGCTCCAACCTGTTTCTTTCTTTTCAAAATGCCTTCTATTTTTATCTGGGAATAAGTAAGAAGACAGCTTCAACACCCCCCAATTCATCAATAATTATTGGGGACAGAAAATTATTATCCATAGTATCCTACAAATATCCTAGCATTCTAACATGCTTAGACTCTGTTGGAAGTTTAAGCTAATAGAAGTTTTAATTAAATATTCCAAAAACTAGAAAATTCCTTGCACTTTTGATAAGCACTAGCTGTTTTATTTTGTTTTGTTTTTTTAAAGAATATTCCATTTAGTTATATAACCTTTTAGTTTTGACATTTAAAAAGTAATATATTAGAAACAGAACTGTCCTACACATTTTATCCTTGATTTCTTTTGTCAGAGAAATCTTTGTTCAGGTTATACTTCATCATTGCTTTTGTTCTTGGGTTGCCTGTTGTATTCTTCAAAGGTCTTCCAAGAAAAGATATTCTTCACAATTTAGTGATTTTTCCTAACTCTGATTTCCTAATTAGGCCATTAGGAACTGCACCATGTCTATGCACCTCATAGTTATGTTTTGCATAAAAATTGTATATTTTGATGCTTGGTACATCCTGTTATTAGAATGCCTCACCTCATAAAAATTAATTCTATGGGATACATTGAAATGAACAAGGAAAAAGTTTGGTTAAATGAATGACATATTTATTAATCCTTCAATTCATCATGAATTCATAGTATAACTCAGAACAGATGTGTAATATTTTGGAGGCCAGGAGTCATAACTGGTCATAAATTGGAGATGGAGGCAGGAAGAACCTATTCAAAAGAAGTAAATGGTATCAGAAGAAATATTAAATGTGTTTATTATAATTTCATATTAATTTATTACAATACAACTTTTCAATTAAGTTTGGTATGATTCTATCCCATGTATTACTCCCTTCCAAACATTGTAAAAGTTGGAGAAATTGAGTGAACTGTACTCAGAACTTATTATTCATGGAGTCCAGGACTGGAGGCTGAGCCCCTTTGTTCTGATGTAACCAAGTTTCCTTATTGCTTCAATAAGGCCTTTCCAGCTTGGTGTTTTTCTAGTACAGGAATCTCTGAACTTGGCAACTTTTAAGACTTGTGGACTTCAACTCCCAGAATTCCTCAGCTAGTTGCCAAGTTTGGAGACCCCTTTTCTAATATATTGAAATTGTTTCCTATTGGCATGCTTTAGAAGTACCTAGTTAATCTAAAATATACTTTCCACTAACCTACCTTTTGAGTAGTTTTTGTATTTAATTTATATGCCTAGTTTAGTCAATAAATTTATTTTTGGGTATCTAATATGGCTCTTGTCAGACTGATACCCTTCCAATAAGTTGTAATTGCTGGCTGAAAATTTTGGTGACACTTAATATTGATGAAGCCACTTTAATGCTGGACCCCCTTTGGCTGGTTCCAATGTCAATGAGGCTTCGCAGACACCCAACAGCGTGCAACTAGTAACAAACCTTTATTCTATCATCAAGATAGTTGATTGCTGTCTAGCCTTTAAGGCTGCTGCACCCATTTTACATCCTCCTGGGTTTAATTTCAGTGTCTTTCTCTATGTTTTGTCCTGCACTAGGTGGCAAATGTTGTTTATGGACCCTTTCAGCATTCCTGTCCTAGGAAGCTCTGCCTCTCAATGGATGTCCTGCATCTAAAGGTTTTATCTGTGTTTTAATCTAAGTGTTCCCAGTGCCACCTTTAAGTCTTACAGTATTGCTGCTGTCCTTGCCATAAATTTGTATGAAATATGATGATGATCAGAGAGAAGCTAGATTTTCTCTAGCAGATATAAACTAGGTAATTACTTTGGATTTTACATAGCTCCCCAGATTCCTTTCAATGATCAATAAAATACAGATTAAGATTTATTATTGTTCCTTAGATAAAAGCATGTAATCAACAAATTTGAGTTGGAAGAATTGGTGAATTCAAATGTTAGATTTTTAGTCATACAACAGAATTAGGGACGACTCGGTATAATTCTAGCTGTTAATGATCTAGCCAGTAATTCTGGGTATATATAGTACAGAACATCAATAGCTGCAAAGATGATTTTGCCTAACTTTAAGCCATAGGATGTTAATTCACCAATGCATTATTGATATTCTATAAGTAGCCATCAGGCTTCAGCATAGCTATTTGGGTTTTTTGTTTTTCTAGACAAGCTAATTGCGGCTGAGTTTACTAGGTGAAATAAAGTAGCATCAAATAGAACTATATAAATTCTCCTAATTCTGTTTCAACTACCTAAATTCTGTTTCCCCATAATAGCATTGTGGATTCTCCAAGCATGAATCAAAGGAGCACTTGAGAAGAGCAATGGCAAACAGGAATACTTTCACATGTTTTCTCTCCCCCTGTCCCAGGATGGTTTCCAAGAGAGCTGCAGGTTGGGTTCATAATGCAGCACTTAGACAGAATTCTTGGATTGGTCACGGTGGTTAATTCATAATGCCAGGCATTGAAGTCTAATTTATAACCCACATTTGTTGGATTCATAAGTCATGCTAAACTAAAACCAATCAATCACATGATGGTTTAATGTGATGGTTCATCTTTGGAATGGATAATTATTGATTTCTTTATGAGATTTATCAACCCCCTCAAGACAATGTACCAAATCAAACACAGTGTTAAATACAATAAAAACATAATTTTAAGCACAAACAGAAAATAATGGCACAGATTTTCTTCTAGCTGCTTAATCACCAAAGGCCTTCCAGAAAATCCATCCTCATAAATCTAGAAGGCTGTAAGAGAGGGATATTTTTCCTCAAGGGTTAGCTGACTCAAAAGAAGAGAGTAAGGCACATATGGGCAGAATGGATTGATTCACTTCTCTCCCCTTGTGTGTAAAAAGTGAAGATTGCAATAAGGTATACTTAGTCCAAATTTATTTATTTATTTATTTATTTATTTTATTTAATTTATATACCGCCCCCTCTCCCAAATTGGGACTCGGGGCAGTGTACAGCCCAATTAAAACAATACAATATCACATATAAAATTTAAAACTAGATTAAAAATGAACTAAATATATGGCTGGGAAATTAAAAACTATAATCAATTAATAAAAACAGGATAAAAATTACAAAATTAAAACCTTCCAATAATACTAGGCCAGACCGGCTTGTTGGAAAAGATAGGTCTTCAATGCACGCCAGAAGGTTCGCACGTCAGGGATAGTCCGCATCTCCGGGGGTAACTCATTCCAAAGGGAGGCTGCTCCCACAGAGAAGGCTCGCACCCTCGGGGCCACCAGCCGGCATCTTCCAGCTGGCGGCACCCCAAGGAGGCCCACCCTGTGAGAGCGCACTGGCCGGCGGGAGGCTGATAGTAGCAGCAGGCGGTCCCATAGGTACCCAAAGGCATTGTGGATGCTATTATCTGCTTGATTCTTGAAAAACACAGAGTGGTGTGTGTGTGTGAAGGATTCAGCCTCTGTAAAAAGAATAATGTGACAGCAAGTGCCATGTGAGAAACGATTCAAAATTATGGGGAAAACTTTCAAGATTGGCTTTGACACGGGCTTTGAGGGAGCTGGTATTGGGAACGTAAGGGATAGTTTTCATTGTCATCTCCTTGGCTGATATTGTGACCAGGTGTTTGGATACACGAAGATGAGGGGCTTGCAATAATGCATATGGAGTTGAGAGGTGCCACTGAGGCTGTGTCCACTTTGCACACAAGAGTACATTAAATTAAACCCAGGAGATCAAGACACAGTGTTGCATGATGTCCACATCTACTTCCTTTCCTGTGGCTGTAATCTGTACCTGTATCCCATTTTACAAAAATTAGGGCAATTTTTAAAAGTTGCAAATATAAACAGCAGTGCAAAGTACCCGTTTTGCTGGAAAGTAATTTCTCATGATTGTACAATAAAATGTTTTGGGCAAACATCAGGGGTGCTTTGCAGCAAGACATTTAAATGGCTTTTCTTCTATTATTTATTCCTGGAGAGATGTTCCCTCTGAATTTCCTTTCAAATTGGTGACATTTGGTGTTTTCACATCTTCTGAGTAAGAAAGGTAGATTTAGTAGTATTTAGGTCTTTGACGCAGGCTCTTTGATGGCAGTTTGGAGGTCTTGATTTTAAGCAATAGATCAAATGGAGCTTTTAGATTCTGCTCCTTTGGTTAGTGCTTGATAAGAACAGTAACATTAAATTAAATATCTAAGGCAACCTGTGGCTCTTCCCATCCCAAATTGGTGTGGAAGCACAGGCATTGCCCTTTCAGACCATGCTTAATAATACCTTCAGACTTTCTACTAAGCAATAATGCTCTTTGTAGACTTTTATGAAAAATTAATGTTGTTGAAATAAAAGACTAAACAGCATGAGTGAATGAATAGGGAGATTCAACAAGGGTTTGAAATCTTTTGTTCATAAACTGATAACATAGGAATGGAGGAAAGTCCTTTCATCACCTACGGTGGATGTCCCATGCATGTCTTCCTCCCAGAGGAGAGCATATGTGGGTAGATTGTCTTTCAGAAAGAGAAGGTGAAAGGAGTAGAATAAAAAGGGCTCAAGGAGAATGTTTCTACACTGTAAAACATCGGGGAAGGTAAGATGTTCCTGATCAGGATAACTGAAGCACCTCAGGCGGGACAGAGAAGTGAAGGCCAGATAACACAAAGAGTTGGAAACAAGTGGATCAGACACTGCTAATGGAACTCAAACTCTCTTTCTAGAAGACAGTTTTGAACAACCTGAGCAAAGCCTTGTGAACACCAGCTTCATGCAATGGTCTAGAAGATACTGAAGTATCCTTGGATTAAAGAAACCCAAGAACCCTTTGAGGAAGAGAAAGCTGGTTGTGGTGGAGGAATAGTTCTTTCAGTGTATAGATTCATTAAGGAAAGTAGATTATTTTCCAAGAACTCATATGCAGAATAGACTGCCAAGACTCTTCAAACCTTCCAATAACTATTGTTTGTCCAGATTCAGGTGATCATAAATGATATTGGAATCACAAATGATACTGGAAGAAACTATGAGGATTTGGGAAGAAAAGTGAAAGAACCGTGAGTCCTTCTAGCTGAGGGCCATGTTGCAAGAAAAGAGAACAGGATCCTGGAAGTGAACAAAAGTGTACATAGAAGATACCACTGGCAAAGAAAATGTTAAAGATTAAGTATGGAGGCTTCTAAGAAATGCCCAGAGCAAGAGGGGGGTAAAAAAGACTTTTTCAGGTGTTCCAGAAACAAAGGGAAAGCAAGAGAATATAAGTCTCTTGCAAAAAGAAAGGGTGAGTTGGTCAACAGGTGATAAGGAAAAGGCAGAATGTGATGACTCATAATTTATGTTTCTCTTCTCTCAGAAAGGAAACTAAAAGCCCTAGCTGGCCATCACTGTACCACCATTAGAAGAGGGAACTGGAGTTCAAGATAGATCAGGTAAGGGCAACTTTGCTAATTTAAATGAGGGCTCCAGGGCCAGATGAATTGAGAGTACAAAGTAACTAGAAGGTTATATAATCTTTAAGAGCTCTTGGAGGATGTCAGTGTATAAGGATTCATGACTGAACTAGACATGGCAATAAGTCAGCCAATGGGAACTGTTTGGTGACTAAGAAACAGGATCTGTTGTGAGCCATGTGAGCCACGTCAGTTAGCCTGGGCGTGTCTTGGCTTCACTGGTCTGTGCATATATATAAGAGGTGGTTTGTCCTTGCAATCATTACTTCTGTGATTATGACTTCTAGATTCTGAGTTCTGATTCTGGCTTCTGCTGCATGGGTATTGTATATATGCATCACACTTTATATTATTGTATATAAAGAAGTTTCTTCTATAATTGAATCCTGCTGAATTATTTACTTGTATGCTGGTTGGATTGCTGCAAACTCTGACAGAGAATTGGCAATATCTCAGAAGATTAAAGGAGAGAAAATGTCATCCCAATCTTTTTTTTAAAAAAAGGAAATGCAGAGAAACCAGGAAATTATAGACCTGTCAGTTTGGCATCTATACAGAGCAAGAATTGCCCTATAATGAGAGATGGGCAGCATATAAATCTAATAAACAATTAAAGAGCCTCAAACAGATTATTAAACAGCATGTTTGTGAGCACTTGAATAGTAACACAAAATGTGATATAATGTTTAAGGCACCAGGCTAGAGACCTGGAGAGTGTGAGTTGTAGTCCCATCTTAGACATGCAGCCAGCTCAGTGAACTTGGGCCAGTCTCCCATTCTCAACCCTGGGAAAGTGGCAATGGCAAACCAATCCTCCTCTCCTCCCCCCTCCAAAAAAAAATGCCAAAGAAAACTAGGCAGTTTTCTAATCCAGGCAGTTACCTGGAATCAAAAACTGACTCGAAGCTACACAAACTGTCAACTAGTGGAAGAAGTTGTCCCATTAACTTCTCCTTCAGTTGAGATTTTCAAACAGTGTCAAGACCGGGAAGAGATTTCAAAAGTGTTGATCAATTATTTTCCATGTGTGGTTGAATTGGGAGGACCCAATTTTTGAGCTGAATCTGAAAAGGATTATCCTTTGCACTGGGATTCATTAGATGCCTTTCTTTCAGGTGTAAAATTGATCAAGCTGTGATCTTCTTAAAACACTGACAGTTCACAAAGAACATCTTCAGCTACCAATGCACACCTACTTTCCATTCAGCTGAGTTTATAGAAGAATGGAACCACTAGAAGAAGCAACATCATCCAGTCGGTGCCCTCTCTCCCTCTTTCTCTTGTTGTAGAATAACAACAATCCATCTGCACTCAAAAGAAATGAAATAAATGTCTCTAACCTGTTGTTCCTCCATGTTTTTCACATAAATTTGTCTTGTAGTTTGCAAAACAAAAAACCCCTGAGAGGTTGTTGAAACTTCATGACAGAAGATTGATTATAAAAGTATAAACAAAAACATTAACACCCTCCAAAGACTCTGCAGCTACTTTGCTGCCATTCTCAGTTGCATTTAAATGTTTGTGTAAATTGCAAAGAGGAATCGCTAGCATGCCATTTGAACATATCTGGGATGATGAGGGAATAATGAGTGGCTTGAATCCAAGAGTGGGACAGAAGCAAGACTTTTTGTATAAACACATCATCTGCAGAACTTAATTCAAAAGAAAAGACCAGCTCTGCTATCTTTCAAATAAACTCTAATAGAAAAATAAATTGATTCCTTTTCCCCAAATAGACAATGAGATAAATCGTTGGAACCAATCCCCAAGGGATACGGAAGTCCCCGGGTAAGAGAATGAGGGAGAATATATGAGCTTTGACAAAGTTACCTCTGCAACATTTTCTATTGGACTTGAATGTTCAATGCCACCTCCTGTCATGCCTAGAAACTCATCACCATCTACCCCAAGCCAGGCCTGTACAATGTAAGAAAGCTTCATAACAGGATAGCATTCTTCAAACTGTTCTCCCTTACAGAGTTACTTATAAGAATGGATGGCAGAGTTGGCACATGCCCCAAGGCTGACGACTCAATCTAGAACAGCTTTATTGCAAGAACAAAATTCTTGAGGATACACAAGAATGAAATTGAATTAAAAGATGGAGGAAGGACATCATTGAGCAAGGAATAACGGAGGATATAGCCGAAGGATTTGACCTCTATTATACTACTTGGAGGACTCTGAATATGTTGAGAATTGGGGTGCCTAAATGTAAACCAATATGTGGAGGTTCTTAGTGGATAACAACTACTACGTGAATGTGGCCTGGCCTGGAAACATGTACTGATAATGACAATTATTTTTGGCCAATGGCCAAGAAGTTGGCTTCATTCTGGCATTTTAAACTTTGATCTAGGAGGAGGCATAAAGTATTTTATTGTAAAGAGACTATTTAAATAACCCTATTACAAAGGCTAAATACAGCAGCCAACCATTTAATGAAGTTTTCCAGATTCTTGCTTGCAAATGTAGCAAGCCTTAAAGATAACCAGCATATCACTTTCAACCTGAATATCACTTTCAACCTGAAGTCAGCAACTGTGTTGCTCATTTTGTACAGTTTAGTTTTGCCCTTCTTTTTGAAGAACAGTTCTTCAAATAAAGGGCAGGATAAAACTCTACATACAGGAGAGACAAGCAGAATAAATGAATGAGGAAGTTAATTCATCTTATCTATTGTGACACAGAAGAAAGAGCTAGAAATTGCAATTATCCTCTAAACCAAACTATACCATAGCACACATCACCTCTGTAGTCAAAGAATTCTAATCATCAAATCCCAAGGTTAACATTTCATTTATTTCAGTTTAAGCAAAAAGATCAAAAGTGGTTTCCAAGTAGAAATGAAGCTAGATAGTCTTCTCTTTAATCACAGCAGTCAATTTTGGAGCCAAAGCAAAACTTCACCATCCATGCTTCCATTGTTGGTATTTACGAGTCTGTCCATTTCTGCACATAAAGAAGCCTTGCTGCTGTTAACGTTTTTAAGAACAAAAGTCCTTTCCCCCTCCCCCCCTCCCATTTGTCCATGAAACCCAAGGAGAAAACTTCTGGTTTCAATTGTACAGTCATGCGTTTCATTCAGTCATGCATTTCTTAATTAGCAATTAATCTCCTGCTGCAATTCACAGGCGTCAGAGATTCAGTTCTAATCAGAAATGGTTTTCCTCTCATAATAAGCTGGAAGTGGGAGAAATGTTCAGGATGCCTGGTTTACATTGTAGATGTTTACGTGTGCCCAGACTTCAAATAGGCATATTTGTGTATGTACATGTGCAATATAAAGATATATCCCTGCTTCAGTGTAATCATGTAAACTCTGATAAATGGACATGCACCTCTCCTGCATTTAGTATGCCAAATGCACTTCCATAGCATATTCAGGTGCACTTTTTCCCACCCACAGAAGCCTTGAAAAATCTATTTGGCATCCACATCCTCTAAAACAGAAGCTAACTATTGAAAAGAAAAGCAGACAAGAGATCTCTCTCTTTACCGCAGGCAAACAAAAGTTATGCGAGATCCAAGGAAATGTTTTCTGTTTTTTTCCTCCCACTGCCCACTCTCAGCAGCACTACTTCCCCCATGAATAAACAGTCTTTTTACCTCTGGCACTGTGCTCTTGCTTGCAACAAAACCCAAATGGCAGCAGTCACAAGAATAGTCACTGATAATAACTCCTTTGCACTGCTTTATATTGAAACACACACATCCTAATCCGGTGTTGCCGAAAGGTTGTGTACAATTGCTAAAATATACCTTTCCAACCTGTTGGATCAGGGGGGTTGAAGGAAGCCTTGTTTATTTAGGATGGAACTTGGCATCACTGATCAATTTTCTTTAAAATATCTGCACTCCGTTTTCCCTGTGGCCTATCTTTCCTGTTTATTTTATTTTTATTTGCTTTGTCAATTGCTTACAAGATAATAGGTATAAGTAAAAACATAGTTATGAATACATGGATACATATAAGAAAAATAAAAGAAACAATAGGACAGTGATGGTAGGCACGTTGGTGCGCTTATGCACGCCCCCTACAGACCTCTTAGGAAAGGGGTGAGGTCAATAGTAGACAGTGTAAGGTTAAAGTTTTGGGGGTTTGGGGAAGAAACCAGAGTCAGGTAGAGTATTCCAGACATTGACCACTCTGTTGCTGAAGTTGTATTTCCTGCAATCAAGTTTGGTGCGATTAACCTTGAGTTTGTATCTATTGTGTGCTCTTGTATTGTTATGGTTGAAGCTGAAGTATTCATTGACAGGTAGGACATTGCAGTGTATGATTTTATATACTATACTTAGATCGGACCGAAGGCGGTGTTCAAAGTTCTAGGTTTTCTAGGTCTAGAATTTGCCAGACTTAATTTTAGAAACTGCTTGAATTAGCTCCAGCCAGACAACAGGCACGATGAAGTGAATTTAACAAGCTTTGGGTGACCAAGCAAAGAGCCAGTTTCTCTTTTTCCAGCTCTGCAAAATGACATCAGTTATGAGTAATGTTTCTTAACTTGGTTGTCACTAGAACCAAATACACAAGGAGTATAGTTCTGAGGATTGTGTTTTTGGAACAAAATATTCTGGGACCCAGTTTAATAAATCTCCCACCTTTGGTGCCTTGTTATCCTTTATCTCCTCTTTACCTTGTTATCTCCTCTTTTTTTCTAGCACTGTTCTTCCCCCAAGTCTCATCTTAAAAATCTTTGCTTACCATCCATTTATTTGATTTTTCCCCCTCCCTGTATGTGTCCTCAGAAATACTAGAAACAACTTTTTGCACACATGCAGTGCACCATTGGTGCTAAAAACCTGTTTGCTGCTTTCCTTATTTGGAGGAGAGAATCCTACTTGTTGATGGATGGAAGGTGGTGGAATAATGTGAACGGACAGCTTCTGATGTGATCTTTATTGATTGATGCCCAGCTAAGTAGCAACACTTGTCTGATTTTCAAAAATTAAGGAAGTGTCAATCTCTTTGCAGCAAAACACAGTCAGGGGAGCAAGAGTCTCAGAGTTTCTTTAATCAGGTTTAATATTCAGCAATAAGGTACTAAGAACCAGAATCCTGGAAATAGATTGCACAACCCTCCTGCCTTCATTTAGGAGCAAATTCATTAAGGTGAGGCTTTTGGTTTGTTTTAATCTCTTTTTCTCCACCAAAGGACTGAGGGTACCTTTTCCAGGAGGATCTGGTACAGAAATATCTGTCAGTGATGCTTTGAAATATTTTTTTTCCTCTCCCTCAGCAAGTTCCCTTATAGAAGGTTTGCTGTGGTTAGTCTTTGGACAGGAATTCCCAAAGTTGTAAGGTAGATTGGGATTTTAAAAAAATGCTGAAGAACAAGTGGCAAACCAATATTGTGTGATTACCAAGAGAACTAGAGGGCTATGTGCAAGAAATCAGTAGGAGTCGAGCATGATTCAACAGAGTCCACCCTTTTAATGTATTAATAATGGAAGTTGGAAAACAATTAGGAACTGTAGTTGAGTGGAAATAGAGTAATTTGGAAGGAAAGGCACAATATTAAGAGGTTAGACTAGAATCGGATATATTTTTTGCCTTTTCTTTCAGTAGGCATAAAAATTAATGAACTTCAAACTATTAGAAACATGATGGTGTCATATTTTTCACTTATAATTTTATTACTGCATAATAGTCCTTTATACTTCTGGGATATATTTGTTTGAAATGATTGAATATGTCCATGACTCCCATAAAGAGGTAAGAGTTTTGTTTGTCGTATTCAACGGAAAAACACACAAAACCCTTCATGTGTCAGTTGAGCGTGTCAAGGATGACAGTTCCAGCTCAGTCTCTTTTTTGATATGGGAATTTTCCATTATATGAAGTGTTCCACCCCTGCCTGCAATTCAAAGGATGTACTACAGAAAAAACAGGTTTGTCTTCAGAGTGCTTTGAGGACCCTGGTAGTACTTCAAGCTGACAGTGTTGAATCAGACTTAGGTGCAGGTATAGCTGGATCATTCCTGGATCATTATGTGGTGGAGCTGTGCTGGATTCTGAAAACAATGAAATTTCTATCCTACTCTTCCTACCCTCTATAACAGGGCTCTCCAAAATTGGCAACTTTAAGATTTGCAGACTGGCTGAGGAATTCTGGGAGTTGAAGTTCACAAATCTTAAAAGTTGCCAAGTTTGGAGAGCCCTCCTTTATTAACAATGAATATCACAACAGAAAGGACAGTCAGTCCAGGAAGTTTCTTGCCGAAATCTCAGATGATAATCTTCGCAAAGGTTTCATATGCACCTACATAATAAATCAGTCTGGCTTGCCCTGCTGGGCATTTGTTTCTTTATCAAATTTGTATGCCACCAATCTAGTTGAGGCAATTCAGATGTGGTAGTAAAGACTCAGTTTTAAAACCAACAAAAGTGATTTAATTGGTATTTTTCATATTAAAAGCAAACAAACTCAATTCAATTTTTTAATCTGCCACTTTCCCCGATGGCATGGGGAAATTGAGTTTCATGAACATTCCCTTTTTAGATATTGACTAAACTAGATAGCATTGGCCATTGTGTCTCTGACATAGCTTGGTAACTAAGTAATGAATGAAAGGAGATATGGGCTGGAAAATTTTATATATTTTTAAATTGCCAAAATAATGTCTCCACTCCAGAAGGTCTACCTATAATCCAAAATAGATAGTTAAAGCAAAAGGCTAGCCTTTCATAGCCCTTGAAGTGAGTTGGACCATGTGTGAAATGTGAATTTTGGGATTAAACAGGAAAAGTGTTGTCAGAAAAATAATTGCCTGATAAATGAAATACTGTATTTATTCGAGTATAACGCGCACACGTGTATAACGCGCACCCCCTAATTTTCGATTAAAAATCGGTATAAAATTTTGTTTCACATCAAGCTATAAGCTATGAGGGGACGTTTTGTTTTTCGGGGCTGCAGCCACGCACTATACGCGAGGGCGAAGAAAAACAAAACGTCCCCTCGTAGCTTATAGTGCGCGCTTTCCCTGCGACTGGAGAAAGAGCGAGCGCGGCCACGAGGGTTTTCCGCCCCGTCGCGATAGTTTTGGAAGTCGGTGGCGGGAAACGGTTGGCGTTTGCGGACTGTGGTTGTCTGGGTTATTTGGGGCTTCAAGAGCATGTAGGAAGCTTTTTTGGTGGGCGCGAAGTCTCCACCTGTCCAGAACGATCTCGCCCTCCCCACTTCCATCTCCCCCACGAAGCCCTTGCAATGCTAAGAGGGGCTCACAGGCCTCGTCACTCCTGACTCCCCCCTACAACAAACTACCCACGCGGGGGCCGCGTTGATGTCCCGTCTCAAAGCCTCGCAGGGAAGACCCGATCCTAGCTGACCTTAACGCCACCGGGCATCTCTAGGCCGCATGATCGCCAGGGGTCATTGCATCGCTTAGGCACCCGGGGATTGGTTTTGTTTTGGCGAACGGCTTTGAGTGAAGCTAAAAGGGGCAGAACCAGCACTGGACGCTCTGTGTGGGATTCCAAGCCCGGAACACCTGCAGCGGAGCATCTGCAGAGGGACGCTTGGCAACCAGGGCGCGCCTGCTGGAAGCAATCCGTCCTCCACAGCCTGCACCAGCCCGAAAGAGTCGCCAGGCCCCGAAGCCCCCGGGCTAGTCCCCACTGCAAGCTACCCGCCACAGACAAACGCCTACGCCGTTGCCCCAAGTCACTCGCCCAACGCTCCGTCCGGGCCCCGGAGGTCCCTGCGATGGGCTGGCCGTGGCTACCGCCC
The DNA here is from genome assembly GCA_023653725.1 of Bungarus multicinctus. Taxonomy (NCBI): domain Eukaryota; kingdom Metazoa; phylum Chordata; class Lepidosauria; order Squamata; family Elapidae; genus Bungarus; species Bungarus multicinctus. The sequence continues at coordinate 161,254,406 of CM042834.1, forward strand.
GAGGTTGCCGGGAAGGGGCGCCCGGCAGCGCGGCCATCTCCGCCAGCGCCCGCCGCACACGTTCCGGGGCTGCCCGCCACACGGGGCGACTGCGCGCGGCCCCCGGACGGTGCTTAAGGTGGCCCCGGCGTCTGGAGCGGAGCGGCCTTGTCGGGCGAGCTCGGCCTGGCCGTCACGGGAGGAGATGCCCTTCACCCACGGCGAGACTCCGCGGGCTCTCGGGACGGGCTCCGGCCGCCGGGAAGGCCAAAGAGGCGGCGACTGCCGGGCGAGGCGGCCGTAACCTGCCCAACCGGCGGAAGGGTCGGGGCGCCAGCCCCTCGCCTGCTTCCCGAGGGCTGAGGAGGGTCCCGGGGGGCGAGGGAACCACGCAGAAACTGTCCTCCCTGGGCACCGATGCCCCCCAGCTGCTGCTGCTGTTGCTGGGCGCGCGTCCCCACGGGCCAGCGAGAGCCGCCGGCGGAGCAGGTGAGCGCTGGGCGGGGGGCGCGGACCCCGGGAGGAGGCATGGTTCCTCCCCAGTCCCAAGTGGGTGACGCTGGGCCGTCGCTCTCCACCTGCGGGGGGGAACCGAGACACTCCCCGAGACCCCCCCCGCCCACGGCAAAGGACCCGGGGGAGCTGAGTGGGAGAGGCGCGCGGGGGTCTCCCTCGTAGCTTATAGTGCGCGGCTGCAGCCCCGAAAGACAAAACGTCCCCTCGTAGCTTATAGTGCGCGGCTGCAGCCCCGAAAAACAAAACGTCCCCTCGTTGCGTACAGTGCGCGGCCCGAACTGGGGGTGAGAAGTCTTATTATCTGTTGTATGGTCGCCGCAGTGCGAACTCACAATTCGCCTGCGCCCTCATTGGACCGGCCGCCATTGCCACCCCACCCCACCCCTCGTTTATAACGCGCACCCCCTAATTTTCAGTTTAAAATCGGTATAAAATTTTGCGCGTTATACTCGAATAAATACGGTAGTCTTCCCCTACACCTTGACATGCATCTCTCTCAGTTAATACTGTTGATCTTATTTGTGAAAGGTATTTTTTTCTTCCTTATTTAATTGGATCTCCCTTAATTCTTTCTTGCTGAATCCCAGAAATTCTCTTGAAACAATAACAGAAAAATCAAAAGGGGAAAAATGTCTAACTTGTAAGGCAAAATCAAATCCTGTCACGGAGTAATATGCAGCTTCCCTTTCTATTAGACATTATCTGTTACATGTGAGCAAATAATTCAGGTCAAGCTAGCAAAGAAAGAATGTAATCCAGGCTGTTTTATGTCTGGATAAATAAAGGTTTAACATGAGTGAAACAGCCATTCTGAAGGTGATTATTAAATTTCCTTCCTAACTCAAACACTCAAATCACAGAGCTGGAAAAAAGAGTCCTAAGGGAAGGAAGTCAAGTGAGGTTTAATGAAACCTGAAAACTCTAGTTGCTTACCATTCCTTCTTTCATCTGCCCCCAACTGCAGCAGCTGAATTGCTTTGATCCAGTCAGAGAACGCCAATACAGATTTCACCCTATCCGTGGATTGCTTCAGTTGGATTAACTAATGGTCTAGACTATTGCAATGCTCTCTACATGGGGCTCCCCTTGAAGAGCATCCGGAGGCTTCAGCTGGTGCAGAATGCGGCCGTGCGGGTGATTCTGGGGGCTTCTCAGAACTCCCATGTTACACTGCTCCTTCGCGAGCCGCATTGGCTTCCGGTGGCCTTTCGGGTGCGATTCAAGGTGTTGGTGATCACCTTTAAAGTGCTCCATGGCTTAGGACCCGGGAACTTACGGGACCGCCTGCTGCCACCATCGGCCTCACGCCAGCCAGTGCGCTCTACAGGGTGGGTCTCCTCGGGGTACTGTCAGCTGGGCGATGCCGGCTGGTGGCTCCGAGGGTGCGGGCCTTCTCTGCGGGAGCACTCTCCCTCTGGAATGAATTACCCCCGGAGATGCGGGCCATCCCTGACCTACGAACCTTCCGGCGCGCATTAAAGACCCACCTTTTTCAACAGGCCGGTCTGGCCTAGTATCATTAGAATGGTTTTTAAATTTTTTAACTTTTTACCTTGCTTTTATAGTCTTATTGTAGTTTTAACTTCAGCCATCAGTTTAATCTTTTTAAATCTATTTTAAACTTTCTATTTGTAACAGTATCATTTTATTTGGGCTGTACACCGCCCCGAGTCCCAATTTGGGAGAGGGGGCGGTATATAAATTAAATTAAATAAATAAATGTATTTTGGATTACAGGGAAAGCTCACACATGATAGCATACTATTGCTTGGCACAGGGGTAGGGAATCTTGGCTCCTTTATCACTTATGGACTTCAACTCCCAGAATCCCTGAGTGAGCCATAAAAAATTCCCCATCCCTGGCCTACTGGTTTTTCAGTTGTGGGGGAAATCAATTTTTGACTGGAATGGGATTGTTTGATATACAAATGTAGGACATATAAAGAATATATAAAGAATACGTCCTACATTTGTATATTAAACAGTCCCATTCCAGTCAAAAATTGATTTCCCCCACAACTGAAAAACCAGTAGGCCAGGGATGGGGAATCTTTTATGGCTCACTCAGGAATTCTGGGAGTTGAAGTCCATAAGTGATAAAGGAGCCAAGGTTCCCTACCCCTGGCCTGGCAGAAAGGGAAGGATAAGAAATGAAAGACCGGAGGAGGGACATTAAGCTCCTGTCATGACTCCAACGATGAATGGACTAGAGCCGAGACAGCCGAGATGCGATACGACCGTATATAGACTTACCTTACATTGACTGTGTTACCACGTTGGCGTTATAATGAGAAGTCCTTGAATGATTGATATCGGCTTCCTGGCGCAGAGTGATGCAATGAGGATTCATGGCTGAATACCAAGAGGGTGGTGGTGTAATAATGGTGCGGGACACCCAGGAGTTAGGGTGAATTGTCACGGAAGTGCATGGAATCACTGATATGGGGAAAGGGGCCGTTACCATGTTCCTTTAATTTAAGGATGTTGGACGTTAGGCAGCGAAGGCGCCGGACAATGGTTATGGTAATTATGTTATTATCCAATGTATAAATACAGCTCTGGGTTGCAATGAGAACCAGAGCTGACTTTAACATATTTTGATCACTGTTACCTGTTGTTGTGGCGTGGGAGACAAATAAAAACTTCACTGAAGCTACACGAGTGAGTTGGTATCTTATTGTTCACCCGCTCAATATTGGACGAACAGCTGACAGCTACTTTGCATATCTGATTTTCTGATTAGAAATTGCTTGTTGCAATGGCTGGTACCCTAACTGTGGCCTTTTGCAACTTGGTATGTGTATTTTTTTTTCAATTGACTAAAGTCAGGACAAGTTGCACTTAAAAAAACAAACAAACGTACATACATTTTTTCTAGATTGAAAATTACTCCCATGCTGTTTTCACAGGGAATGTGCACATTCCCTGTTAACCTGGAGTGGGATGGTCCTGAGATTTCCCCTTTTCTCTTAGCCGTAGCAATGCTTGCATTCCAGTCTCATATAATATGTAGCTCTTCTCACTTCTGAGAAGGAAGGTATCAATGCAGTTTGGCCCCTCCTTGTTCTGATAAGCAGTTGGTATATCCAGTGTAAGCAGATGTATTGTTCTGACAACTGTTGTTGGTATCCATTTCTCTTCATAGCTGGGTATCACCAAGGTGATAAAATTCTATCCCTAAAGTTTTGAGTGTCCTTTACTTCTGCAATAGTTTAGTTCAGTTTTGCTGTATCCTGATCCTTACGTTGGTAATATCCACTATTATCCTGATAGTGTAATTGAGCCTTTTTATTCTGTCTCATGGATTGGCATAAGTACTGTGTTGTGTTGGCAGACTATCAAAAGCAGGCTCTATACTGTTGATTTCTGGATGTGCTCTGAAAATGTTCAGTGAACATTTCAACAATTTCTTCTCCCACTACATCTGTTTCTTTTTTAATTTAACTGTGGATTGCATTTGGGAAGATGAAGATGCCAAAAGTTTATGATGGATCTGACCTGTGCTTTCAATTGTGTGTCAAGAGATATTATTTCTTCTATTAGCTGAAACTGGCAAATCACTAGGAACCGATATCTTCTTGCTTCCAGCTTGGAACTATGTGCCTATTTTTGAATAACAACATAAACATAAACAATGTTTGAGATGAGTTTGGGGCTCTTGTGATTGTGATGTCATTTCTATTTTAATTGAACATCCCTGTTGCAGGATATGTCTTGCTTAGCAGCCAGATACATATTAAATACCTGATTACATGGTAATTAGTATGTTTGCTGAAAGACATACATTAAGAAGCTCTAAGATTTAGTTTGCTGTTAGCAGCAGAATAAAAGCTCTTCCTTTGAGTTTCCTCATTTGTAGGACTGTTAGGAAAATAAACATGACAGAGATTGTAGCTTTTGATTAACTGATAATGTCAAGGCTTAGCATTGTTTTGCTATATTTATCTCTCTAGCTATAGATGTATCAAACTAATCAACAAATGTATACATACATGCAATAGTAATTTTGCAGCAATGTAATAAATGGGGAAAACAAGTCTGGAAAACCTGTGATAAGTATAAAACAATCTCCCAAAATTTGATTATATTTTTTGAAAGATTACTTTCTTGGACTTTTGTCAAACTGCATTACTGCCTTAACCTTAATTCAAAAACTGACAAATAATAGATATTGACAATGCTTTGCTGTAGATGACTACAAATGTATATGTAATTCTTTGTCAGCTTGATGTCTTGATAAATTGTAGCTAGAGCTGTGTCCAAAAACAACCTGATTTAAACTATGTTAATAAACTATATTAATAAACTATGTTTAAATCAGATTTATCCAGATTCAGTTTAACAATCCTGTTGATCTTGACCTATTATTACCTTATTTTGGATTAAATCTGAACCTAATGATTTCAGGTTCTTAGCTCCAGGGATTGCAACTAATTCTCATTAAACATATCCTCCAATGTATGTAAAACATTGTTTTTGTATTATTGTCATTTTAAGGTAGAAGAAAACTAATTTTATATTATTGAAATCAATCATTCACTGTCCACAAGAATCAAATATTCAACCTTACTTTGCCAGTAATCTTATAGAGAACGAATTCCAATTTCATCAACTTCCTCTAAGACTGTTTATTGAATTAGGATCTAAAATTGATGTTTCCAAAAACTCCAACACTGTGCAACTTTAAAAACAGCAATGGCATCTGAAGCACATTTATTTATTTCACATACACACACACCTATATAACTCTCAGCCCATCAAATTTCAAACATTTGAATGGAATAAATTATTAAGAAACACTCTTGAGACAAAAACATTTTTTTAGTTCTACAAAAGTTTTAAAAATAACTTTCTCATTGAACACTAATATTAGGGGATGGCCAATTTCCTCAGAACACAAACTTATCAATTTTTTAAAAAATGCAGCTTTTATTAGAGTAAAAGAATCAAGAATCAAGCTTAAATCTGCGTAAATAAGTAAATAAGTTTATTGGTGTAATCACAGGCCATAACATAGATATGCCAGAAAATACCAATAAAAGAATAAAACAGTGAAATTAGAAGAAATAGAAGTATTAGATGTAAAAAGGTTACAAATAAGTAAAGGCAAAGCTACAACTAAGAACTTGAGCATTTCTTTCTAAGTTTAAATTACAGCAGAGCAAAAGTATTAACTTGGTTGCTGACGGTTGAAAACACATCTCTAAGAAGATAGTTACGTTTTTCAGGGTCAGAGCCCTTGAGTTCATCTACCATTAAAAGTTTGGTCCTGATCTCATTGTAAATGGGTCAGTGGAGGACCTAATGAATAATGTCCTCCATTTGACCAAGACCACAAGGACAGAGGGTTGTTCATTGTTCAACAGGGAACTTGCAAAATCTCCCTTTGAGGTAAATGGAGGTCAAGTTCTGCAGGCAAAAAGATGTTGAAGTCCTTCTCAGTGAAGCACTGGTTACATTTATTATGTACTGGGACAGACTTCTATGTTTTTTATGATACAGATATCAAGATGAACATCTGGATGATATTAGATCTATGACTCCGTATTTTTCATAGTAATCATGCAGCATTAAGTGCAGGTATTGAAACTGATCTCCACTCAAGGAGGAAGTAGAATAATAGAATTGGAAGGGACCTTGGAAGTCTTCTAATTCAACCTCCTTCTCAAGCAGGAGACCCTATATCATTTCAGACAAGTGGGTCTCCAGTCTCTTAAAAGCCTCCAGTAATGGAGCATCCAAAACTTCTAGAGGCAACCCATTCCACTAGTTAATTGTTCTCACTGTTAGGAAATTTCTTCTTAGTTCTAGTTTGCTGGAAGTCCTGTAAAGTACAGTGATTTCAGTGGGCACCATTGTTTGGTGTATGGATCTTTTTTAAGCCATTTTGTGCCCCAGCAAATTATAGTATCTGCATGATTTGATCTTTTAGGACTTCTTGATTGGTTCCTAGGACATTGAAGAAATCAAAGCATTTATCTTATGGTCCAGCTCTCATCCAGCATGTTGGCTATAAGCCTTTTCAATTGGAAATTTAGTTGAGGAGCCCCTTACTTCACAGTACTTTCTGGTGTCAGATAAATAGACTATATTCTTGTAAACCCCAAAGAAGATTAACTTCCATTATCATTCATGGTTATTAGCATGCAGAGAAAATATAGAGGGGATCAGTCTGTTATTGGTTCTTTAACTATGTGGCTTATCAGTGGGACAGACGAGGCAACTATTACCGGTATGTAAAAAAGAAATACAATTTTTTCCTGCTCTGTTTGCTGTGCTCAAGTCAGAATACTACTACTTCATTTCAACATTTCATTATTTTATGCTGGTAAGTATTTGCGTTTAACTTGTTAAGTAGACTTTATATATCTTCCTAGGAGTATACTCTACATCACTGGTTTGCTGGTGTTTTTAACAGTACTTCTGGAGATGCCAGGACTCTTCTGCAGACAAAACATATATTGCAGCACCAAGCAATAAACATCCCAGTTTAAATTATATTTGTGATATTTTTATAATATCCCACCACCAGTCAAGTAGCAGTTTCATTTACTTATTGCGTACATCTCTGCAGCTTGCTGGGATGTCTTACTGAGATGGTTTCTGAACATTATGAAATAAGCTGTTGATCAGCTCCAGAGCCTTGCATACTTTATAAATCTCTGTGCGTGAAAAATATAAGGTGCTTGCCTAGTTTTAGCACTGCAAATTGAGGGAAGGTTTATGAAATAAAGAGTAATATGTTGTGATTACATTAATTATTTTGTTTATGGATGTTTAAAAGCAGCACAGAAATTTTCCACCATCTCTCCTTTGGCATCCACTTGTGTGGACATGAATGTTGTTCATTTATCTATTTAATCAGCAAAATATAGGCTCAAATTATTGCTTAATGGAAGAAAAGATCCAGGTTGTTCCTTTACAAAACAGAACAGAACCCCCATGAATGCCTAAGATTTTTAAAGCATCTGTCAACTGAGGCAAAGTTAGCCTAGGTGTCAGGTTCCAGTACCTGGCCAGTGCAGCTGAATATACATGAAGCTCACCTAATCCAAGCATGAAATGACAAGATTGATTTTTTTTTTTGCTTGTCACCATGAATCTTGATAACACAGCCAGGGTCATTAATCTGACTGAAGTTATATCATTACATGTTTACCTTTCTAATACAGTCAAATGTGTTGTACAGGTATTCCTTGATTTACAACAGTTCATTCAGGGACAGTTTGAAGTTATAACAGCACTGGGAAAAAATGACTCATAACCATTTTTCACACTTACGACCATGGTCACATGATTAAAATTCAGACGCTTGGTAACTGACTCGTATTTATGACAGTTGCAGTGTCCTGGGATCATGTTATCCCCTTTTGCGACCTTCTGACGAGCAAAGTCAATGGGGAAACCAGATTCACCTAACAATCATGTTCCTAACTTGACATCTGCTCTGATTCACTTAACAAATGTGTCAAGAAAAGTTGCAAAAGACAGCAAAATTCACTGAACTGTTTCACTTAGCAACAGAAATTTTGGGCACAGTTGTGATCAAGAACTACATGTATTGATCTCTGCCATTGTCCTTGTCCTAAATTGCCCTTCCTCCCCAAATTCAACTAATTCTGACTCTGTGCATTTCATTTGTGCTGAATAGGTAAAGACATATTAAAACAAAAATAATGTTAATTGATGTAATCAATGTAACCTATCTCTGCTTACCCTACCTCTGTTCCCTGATTTTAGGCTGTAACCCTCTTGGGGAAAGAATCTGTTACACTTGTTGTTTATGAGGGATCAGTCTCATAGATGATGCTCAATAACCAAAGATTCAAAACAATGTCTTCAATAGCTTAATTAGAATATTCAGTTTATCAGAAGACTGCTTGCATTCTTTCCTTCCGTTTGTTTATTTTTATTATTTGGAAAGTAAATACAGATACTTACAAAGAAAAAGGATTGATACATACAAAATGGATTACAAATAAAAATCAGTAAAACACTACAGCAATAAGAAACTTCTTGGTTACAAATTATGCTCTTCCCACCCATTGTGCCCCAATTGATACAGTAATTGTAGTCAATATATTTATAAGCATTAGGAATTGCTTCTGATCTCTGTTTAAGTCAGGGTAAAGAAGAAAATGCCTCAGGACATCTTACTCAGATTTTTGCACAAAAAGTACAAGAATGCTGTTTTAAAACAGCAGATTGAGACCTCTTTGATTATAGAAAGGACGCAAATCCAAATATTGAAGATGCATCTCCAAGGTTGTTTCTTTTAGAAAACAACATTAATTTACATCCCTGATAGCCATATTAAGAAACAAAGAACACATCAATGGAAAAATTCATTTGCCTTGGAAACAAAAAAACATAAAGAAAATCTCAGAAGTTTTATATAAAGAACTAACTGCTCAGGACTCTTTGGACAAGGAACAAAAAGACAATGCCAACAAAGAAGGGTAATTAAACATAGCAGCACTGAGTTGAGTTCCTAATGGAGATAGCACTGATGTCACTAAACACAAATGGGCTAAATTCACCAATTTTTTTTTTAAAAAGGCAGAATGGGACATTCATATAAAAACAGACCAATTCAGTTTGTTAAAATAGGAAAAAATTAGGACAAGAATATTAAGTTACAGAAAGACTTAAGGATAATGGAAAAGCAATTTATCTGAAGTCCAAGTGGGTATGGTAGTTGCAACACAAGTTTTTTTTCTGTCCTGCTCTGTTTTTGAGTCTCCCCCCCCCCACCCCCCACCCCCGAACTCTTAGTTATTTTAGGCTAAGAGACCATGCCTGAGAGGGTTTTCCCACATCCAACACTAGTGCAGAAGCAACAGATTAAAAATAAAGCAGGGAGATTTCTAATTCTGAAATTAAGAAGGCATCTGTAGCCTCCATCTATACCCCAAACAAAAATAAAGAGCATTTTTTAAGATAAAATACTCTTTTCAAATGATTGGATAGGTTTTAGGGAGTGAATACTTGTTCTTGAAGATATGAATGAAATATAAGGTCCAAATCTGGGTTTATTACACTGCAACAATGGGGAATCGTGGAAAAAAAAATCAGTAAAGTTTACCTCAAGTTATAATTTAGGGAAAATTGGTATAATAGTATTATGGTACTTACTCCATCAATAATCTCAAAAATAGATAAACCATACAATAAAAATGTTAAAATGTTCCTTTATCACATTTCCAGTAAATGGTACTTTCATTAAAAAAAAATACTGGAGAGAAATATGCAATATGAAACACACCACTTCCACCCACACACACAGTAAAATTTGAAGTGAAGCCTTAAATATTTCTACAAATAATTGTTCCAGGATATATAAACAAATATATATATATAAAGTATGGCACAATAGGAAAAGAGATAATTTTCAGTGATAATAAGACTAGGAAAAATTGAATATGGAGAACATGCACCAATGAAAAAATTCACAGCTTATATTCTCAATAAAAGCTTACTTAAATTTAAGCAAGAATGCTGTGTGTATGTGTGTCCAGGCAGGCTTAGATAATTACATTTTCTGAGAAAAAAATATTGATGAAAAACATTCCTTTCTTTTGAAGAGTTAACAGCTTTTTGAAAATTAAACTGTTTGGGTTCTTAAAGGCAAATGGCTGCCTGGCATCCATAGATGTTGGACCATTCTGATTTACTCTGGCATAGATGGGACGGCATTTTTTTTATGCTCTCCCTCAATTTAAGCTCTACCATTCTTCAGACTATTTAGTCATTTATGAAAAGGAATTCATCCAATTTTAAATTGGACAGGAAAAGAAAATGAGTGAAACATTTAAAAAATTTTTTTTGCCTGCCAACAGATTTGCCAGCTAGTGGCTTCACTTCCCACAGATATTATCAGCCGCCGCCTGTGGAATAAACTAAAAATAGATAGGATGAAATCCAATGGAGGCAAGAGACCTCTGTGAATGAATGTCCCAGTCTTGGAAATTGCTTTAGGTCACTTTGTGCCTTGCTATTCTTCATCTTCAAGAGATGTAATCCCACTCTGAGCCCAGGCTGAAGCATCTGCTAAATGACTGAGGCTGCAACAGGAGGGAAAATGCAAAGAACTGGAACTATAGCTCCAATTTTGTTCAAATTTTGCTGGTCATTGGCCAAATGAACAGTGTTTCATTTATGTAGTACGTAGTTTTTCTCCTCTCAGCTGCTTTGCAAGGGATTTGGAGAACCATGTGCACTACTAACCTGCAAAACAGGTCAGGCTACTATAAGGCTCACTTTCTCATACATTTCAAAATGCTATTATCATTTACATGTTTTATAATAATTAATAAACCTTAGCCAGGATATATGAGAATCCTGACCTAAACAGCCTTCCTTTAATCTTCTTAAGAATGAGGTAAATCTGTTGATCATGTGGCCTGGCACCTGAGTAAGAAGGCTAGCCAAAGGATTAAATTAATTCCTGATTTTGATTCATTGCATTTAATAAAGAATCAAGCAGAGGAGAGTAAGAAATGGAAGTTGTTAGAAATAAAACAAAAGTTAAGCTTATCAAAAACTTTAATCTTTCAGGGTGCTTTCAGGAGAAACTGAACAACAACAAGAAGTATGGACATGTGATCCTTGTTTTAAAAAGTCATCCAACAACATTGCTTTCTGCAAACTGATTTTTTCACATGTATTGGATTATGACAATCACCCTTGAGTCATTAGTAAATTCTAATATCCTAATTAACCTCTTTGTGGATTGTTACTGTACAGCACTGAAGGAGTTTCCCATCCCAATGACTTTCTGAGCCGTTGGGAGTGTGCAACATGATAAGCAGATCTAAGACAAGATCTCAGACTAATTCACTGGATAAGGAAATGGCAACTGGCTTTTAAGTATTCCACCAAGAAAACCAAATGGAGGTTTTGCAAATGGGATAGTGCTCACTTGCTCTGGAAGATGAACCCCTGGGCTGGAAAATCTCCAGCAAGCTACTGGGAAAGACCAGCAGGCAAATTTGGTGCTTATAGTGAGGTTGGATTTATACCAAAAACACAAAAAGAAAGTGTGATACTACAAACATATGTATACTATTAATGATGGAATGTCAGAACCATGTAACAAAGCAAACTTGATGTTGTCTGAGAAGAAATGTCACGACTGAACATTGGCATTCTAAGAATCAATGAACTGAAATGGACTGGAATGGGTCACATCAAATCAAGGACACATGATTTATTGGAGACAGGAAAATCAGAAAAAACGAAGAAGTCATCATTAGTAGTAAAATGTTGCCAAAGTCATTGCTTGTTTACAAGTCACAATGGGAGTCCAAGGCAAACTAATCAATTATAATGATTCATTTGTATGCTCCAACCACAATACAAGAAAGAAACTGGACAGTTCTGTGGTGAATGTCAACATCTTGTTGACACAATAACAAAATAAGACCATTACAATAATTATTGGAGACTGGAATATTAAAGTTGGAATTGAAATAGAATCTGGAAAAATGGGGAAATTTGTTAGATGAATCAAGGCACAGAGTGGTAGAGTTCCGTCAAGAAAATTCAATATTTAAAACAAATGCTTTCTTCCAATAATCTAAGACACAACTCTACACACGAAGATCACCAAAATCAAATAAACCTTGGAAGCAAAGATGGAAAAAACATTTCTAGTTAGTAAAAACAGGAGCACATGCTAACCGTGGACTCCTTGAAGAATGACAACTGAGGAGAACAAAAGCAAATTAACAAGGTAGAACTATAACAGTATTCCACGCAATTATGCAGTGAAAGTAATTAATGACTTTAATCTATCAGAACAGTCAGTGGAGTGTCTGAAGAACTCAGTTAAATTTTGGGGCATCAGCAATGATGAAGCAAATAAAATAATGCAGCAAGAAAAGAATAGCAAATGACTATTTGCTGATTCATTGATAACAGCTGAAGGAAGCCAGAAAGCAAAAGGCAATAAAGGCAGAAGACATTTTCCCCAATTAAAATGATGCGTCCTAGAAAAGAGCAAGAAGAGACAAGGAGTTATATCTGTATTGGTGAAGCAAAATAATTGAAATTAGGGCAAGAGATTTCTTTAAGAAAATTGTAGGAATCAAGGAAAGCAGTTCCTTGACACATAGTTCAGGACCTGGTGTGCAATCTGGATGTCTCTCTAGACTCATGACTCCTGCTCAAAGAACAATTAGCAATCATAGCTAGGAGGGACTTTGCTTTTTATCGTGTGCCTGTTATGCCTGTTACTGGATTGGACGGTTACTCATGCCCTTGTCACCTCTCGATTGGATTACTGTAATGCGTTCTACATTGCCCTTGAAGAGTGTCCAGAAGCTTGCCATCCAGGCAACATGGGCAGCTGTGTACTTCTAAAACTGCACAAGTTATGGCTCTGCTCCATAAGTTGCATTGGTTGCCAGTCTGAGTCCAATTCATGGTACTGGTTTTAATCTCTAAAGCTGTTCGTGGCATGGGTCTGGGTTATTTGCAGGACCCTCTCTGCCAGTTACATCTGCTTGTCCAATCTGACCTGGCAGAAGAGGCATCCTGTGGGTCCTGTCTCTGAGGGAACTACACTTGGCGGATCTGAGGAAGAGGGCTTTCTCTACTGTGGTGCCTGTCTTATAGAACATTCTCCCCACTGAAATGCTCTGAAAAGCTCCATTTCTCCTTATTTTTGAGACATGCCTCAAGATTTGGCTTTGGCCTTGGGCCTGGTGTTTGAGAGGATCAGGGACATCTTGGGGTGGATCCTTTGCTGATCTCTTGTGTTTATCTTTTTTTGCTTAATATGATTGTTTGTCATGATTATTGTTTTGATACTTTTTCCCCCTGTACTCCATTCAGGGCGACTTCTAGTGAGATGGGTGGCCATATAAATTTGATAAATAAGGTGATGCAGTTGAAGTGCTATTTGCAGTCTGCAACAGGATTGGAAAACATGGTTGTCTTCCCAGGAGACTGGAAAAGACCAATTTATATTCTAGTGTGTGTGTGGGGGGGGGGGGGGGGAAGGATTTCTAAAGAATGCTCAGACTATTGAACAAGTGTACTTCTTTCTCATGCTAGTAAGAAAATGCTCAAAATTCTGCAATCTGTATTTCAAAGGGACAAGAAATCAAACTGTCATATATGCAAGGAGGATTCAGAAAAGGCAAGATCACGTTGCTAATATCCAATGTATTATGGAAGGCAAGATATTTGAAAAAAGTTTTTTATTGATTATATTAAGGCCTTTATTTGGAAAAATCATAATAAATTATGCATACCTCCTATAAACAAATGAACAGGTAGTCCTTCATTTATGAGCATTTGTTTGGCCACTGTTCAAAGTTATGACAGCACTGAATAAATGGTTTACAAGCAGTCCTCACACTTAGGACCATTGCAGAGTCTCTGGAACATGATCACGATTTGGGCAGTTGGCAACTGGCATGTATTTACTGCCACTGCAGTGTCCTGGGATGCCCAGATTGATTGCCTTTTGCAACTTTCCCAGCCTGCTTCTGACAAGCAAAGTCAATGGTGAAACCCTGATTCACTTAGTGACCACAACAAAGAAGATAGTAAAATCAGTCACAGTCATGTGATGACTCATTTAATGATCATGTTACTTAGTAATGGAAGTTCCGGTCCCAATTGTGGTTGTAAGTTCAGGGCTACCTGTATTTCTGTGTCTCCTTTGCCCATTGAAGAATTTGTGTGATGACCAGGAAACAACAGCTGGAATGGAATCTTGTTTAGTTAAATGTATGTTCATATTAGCATGTAAATTAGCAATCTCAGATGCTGTTGTGTCTTCTCTATCCACCATGTACATCTGGCAGTTTTTATTCCATATTTCACTTATTACAAAATCCTGAGCATTTTCTTACTAGTAAGATAAATGCAGTTATTTAGTAGTTTGAACAATATTTGGCGTTGCCCTTTTTGGTATTGGAATATAAATTGACCTCATCTATTCTCTTGATCCATTCCCACTGCTATATTTTTGAAACTGATTACAGACTGCTAGTAACACTTAACTGCATTGTGATATTACAGCGTGTGGATTGGAGGCTGTTATAACGATTTTGGAAAATAAGGTTCATGAGATTTGGGGGAGAGGGGAATGAAGTATATCAGATTGGAAGGGAGTTGTATAAATGATAACTTTTACTTGTTCCTTTCTGTTACACAGTGTTTGGAAAGCTGCCTTTTGTGAAGATTGTGCCATGTATGGTTACAGTAGCTGCAGACCTCTGTAATTTTTTAGAAATCTAACATTACAGACTTCATGGTAGCACAAAAAAATTGTTTTCATGATATCGTTCATAGTATTAGTCATGGTTTACTCATTCTCGTATATAATTTCCCCCTAACAATTGAAAAGAACAAAAAACTGCAATGGTTTGCAGTCTGCTTTATGAAGATGGGGCTGAAACCTAGTTTCAGAATCACAAATTCATGAAGAATCTACAGATTTTTTTTCCAGATTATGCTGTGGAAAAAAAGTACCTAACCACCACTACTGCTTGAAGGACAAACCCCATTACAGTGCCAGAATTAAGTTCATGAGGAGGTGAAATTCCATCAAACTCCATGCTTTCCAGACCCACAAGAAGACAAAAATAATTCATTCTATACCATTGCCAGCCCAAATTGTATTCTTAATCCTTTTCTAGGGTGCACTTTGAATAAAAAGCATATGCAGGTCTGAGGTAGAGCAAAGGAAAAGCAATCTCTTTTCTGAAAATAGAGCACACTCCCACTGTGACATGTTCCAAGAATTAGCCAGAAAGGACATCATTATCATGCACCTACCTGGACATAATCCAATTTGCAACTACAAAATGTACTTAGAATGTTGTTTTGCAAGGTAGAAAATAAATCTGTCTGAATAATTAATTATTTTGTGCCACCTAAATAAGTTCCAAAGTGAATTCATTTAAGTCAAAAATGATGCCCAGCATTATCCCAATATCTATAGATCACAGATTTCTGACTATACCTGCTGTGTTGCTAATCTGCAGCACTGGAGTAAACATCTGATTAAACATGCTTAAAATATTTTGCTTGCAAGTTCTTTCCGCAACTGAGAAACTAGCCGCCTTTAATCATGGCTCCTAATTTATTCTTGGATGGTTATCTGTCTGGGTTGGGATTATAATAGAAATGTACTTTTACAAAAGCATTCCGATGTTCCTAAATGGGAGGGGAATAGATGTGACCCAGAGAGGCCACTATGTGGAATGGGAAAAGTTGCGGTTAATGATGTTCAGGGGACAGTTTAATAAATGAAATTGCATTGCATCTTGAGAACAATCAGGGTGCAAACACAGCATCTTTTGCTTCAGCTCCTTTTTTGCTTTCCCACGTTGCCATTCTTTAGAGCTAATGAATGTACAGTTGGCTTTCCAGAATATATACTTTTGCATCTTGTAAGTAGATAATTAATTTTGCGCCTTGAAAGGTACTGGAAGAAATGAAACACACTATTGACATACTGTACAATACCTAGCCTTATCATATCTTCCAAACAGACTTCTGCTCCTATACAGCTTTGCTGAAGTTTGTTTCCAAAACTCTGGAAGAGGACTCAGTGTTGAGTATTAATGCTAAATATTGTATTTTCCTAACATTGTGTAGGTGTATTCCCTACATTACAGGTGAGCCCTTCATCCATTTAAATTGTTCAAGATAGTTGTTTCAGCAGAGCCACTAGCTAACTTGATAACCTTGGTATTTAACGATGGTTCTCTTCTCACAATTCTGGTATTGTATATCAAACATAGAACAATGGTTCAGTTTTGGCAGTTTCATTTTCTCTAAAAATGATTTGAGCAGTAAGCTCTATTCCAGGAGAGTAAAGCATCTTCCGGAAAGTATCCTGGAAGTAAAGTAGAAGTAGGCAATATATATATATATATATATATATATATATATATATATATATATATATATATATTATTTCAAGTGTGTCATATAAGTCCCACCCATAAAAAGTTTAAAATCAATACAATTCATTTACTGACTGTTTCAAGTTACAACAGCACTGAAAAAAGACTTATGACCATTTTTCACACAACCATTTGCAGCCTCCCCTGGTCATGTGATCCAGACCTTTGGAAACTAATTCACATTTATGACCATAGTAGTTTCCTGGGATCCTGTGATTGATTGCCTTTTGTGACCTCCTGACAAGCAAAGTCAGTAGGAAAACCAGATTCATTTAACAGTGATGTTTGTAATTTAACAACTGCAGTGATTCTTCTGGCATGAAAAGCCATAAAATGGAGCAAAATTCACTTAACAAATGTCTCACCTAGCAACAAAAAATTGGGGCATAAGTTTAGGACTATATCATCCCCAAACTGTAAATGGAAGTAAGGACACAGGGAGGCAGCTAAAACTGACTGAGAGATGGTTTACTAAAATGTGCTTTTTGCATTAGAACTGAAAAATGATGAGGAACAGAGAATTCTGATATTGCACA
The DNA here is from genome assembly GCA_023653725.1 of Bungarus multicinctus. NCBI lineage: Eukaryota > Metazoa > Chordata > Lepidosauria > Squamata > Elapidae > Bungarus > Bungarus multicinctus. Next base: position 161,271,366 of record CM042834.1, read on the forward strand.
CTTAGTGGCTACATCAAACTCTGTCAAGGACCTTGGAGTACTCATCTCTAATGATCTAAGTGCTAGAGCCCACTATAACTACATAGCCAAAAAGGCATTAAGAGTTGTTAACCTAATCCTACATAGCTTTTTCTCTGGTAATATTACACTACTAACTAGAGCATACAAAACATTTGCCAGACCAATACTCGAATACAGCTCATCAGTCTGGAACCCACATTATGTATCGATATTAGCACAGCTGAGAAAGTCCAGAAATATTTCACAAGTAGAGTTCTCCACTCCTCTATTCGTTGTAGAATACCTTATGCCACCAGACTTGAATTTCTGGACCTAGAAAACCTTGAATTATGCCGCCTTCGGTCCGATCTAAGTATAGTATATAAAATCGTATATTGCAATGTCCTTCCTGTCAATTAATACTTCAGCTTCAACCATAACAACACAAGAGCAAACAATAGATACAAACTCAAGGTTAATCGCACCAAACTTGATTGCAGGAAATACGACTTCAGCAACAGAGTGGTCAGTGTCTGGAACACTCGACCTGACTCTGTGGTTTCTTCCCCAAACCCCAAAAACTTTAACCTTAGACTGTCTACTATTGACCTCACCCCTTTCCTAAGAGGTCTGTAGAGGGCGTGCATAAGCGCACTAACATGCCTACCATCCCTGTCCTATTGTTTCTTTTATTTTTCTTATATGTATTCATGTATTCATAACTATGTTTTTACTTATACCTATTATCTTATAATCAATTGACAAACCAAATACAATAAATAAAAATACATTGTGCACTCAAATGTGTGCCTTGAGCCAATAATGATTTGACTCTGCGTCTATATCAGTCAGACTTATTGACTCTTGAAGTTCTGGAAACTGCAGTTGGTTTCAGCTATCCTTATATAGAATAGTGTGAAATTCTATGCCTAATGCATGAATGTACTTATCTAGGAAGAATTCTAAATTTTTTCTACCTCTACAACCTTGCAGGGATAGAAAAAAATCTGTTGCATAAAGTTGCTTCTAAAGGGGAAGGGACCCAACTTGGACTTAAACAGATGTTTTACACAGAGAAGAAGGTTACTGGTTCAGTCCCTGGCCTTTCTTATGTTAAAAGAGGAGTGGGAATAAAGAAGATGTGGAAGACTCCTGCTAAAGTCCTGAAGAGCTTCAGTCAGGCAATAAAAAAGCCAGAAGGGACATAAAACATATTTTGCTAGGCGTGTATCTCGGGAGCAATTTACACGTTCTGCACAGAAGAAGTATGCATGCTGACAGGGAATTATGGGAAAAAATCACATCTGGAGAAAACTGGGTTGTGGAAGGTGGATTCTGTGGCATACTGGCAGTAGAGAACACAGAGGCAGCTGCTCCTGATTGCCCCAAGCTTCTATAGGTCACAATAAATAGCTGTTCATTTGTCTCATACAACTGACATTTTCTTTGGCAATCATGAGAAAAAATGTAGCTACCAATAAGAGAACACAGGGTTTTTTTAACTTCCTATCAGCATCCTTAGCATTGCTGCTGATATTATTCATTCAGAAATACGTTGGCTTCTAGTATTTTATGAAGTTTTGCCTGTATGTTTTCCCCAGATTGTGCTGGCAAATAGTTAGAAGTCTATGAATGTGAGGAATTAATTTTCCTGAGTTTGTATTATTGAGGGAATTCTATTTCATACTTTTCACTTTATACTTTTTACTTTGTTTAGATATATTTTCTTTTAACAATTACCCTATCCAAGTGCAGCAATTGTTTATTATTTAATAATAGTGTAAAGGGGAAGATAGGATCTATTTATGTTTGCCAGTGTTCTTGATAAGATGCAGCTGACTAATTTATTCATAAATATAGTAGCATTTTTTTATGGAGGCGTCGTAAGAGGTTTTCTTTTCCTTTAAACAACTGTTTTATGAAGCAGTTGCTTGGGGGAATGTTTTTCTCCTAATCTTCCTCCTAAAAGGGCCCTCTCCGGTGTTAATGATTAAGCTCTGCTTGCATTTTTCTTATCATCTTACAACAGGACCAGGAATTGCAAATGAAACTCACTTTTTAGCAATTATAATTGGAAAAATAGCTTCTCATATGGCTAACCTGGTATCTTATCATTTTTGAGGTAAAAAGAATCTTAGAAAACCCCTATAAGCTCTGAATTGCCCAAACTCAAATATATCCTCTTTTGAACAGTCCTTCATCAGTGATAAACCTTCTCAGACTTGAGAAAGATTTATATGCCAATGATTACTAATCAATTTTGTGTAATGTTGTTGCAAATATATGAATCCATGTAAACTAGAAAAAGGAGAGGCTTAATAATGGCATCATACATAAAGATTGGTGGATACAGTTAGTTATAGTGATGGAATTATAACATATTTGCAAACATGTTGACTAGTTTGATTTTGATTGACATGGGGTATTCCTTAAATGTCCACTATAAGGCTCAGAATTTCAAATACATTTATTGCAATCTCAGAGGAGGAATAGATGTGACATTTAAATATCAATGTGAATATGTTCTGAGTAAATGCCAGTTCCCTGTACATACTTCCTACAGAATGGAAATGGAATAGCATAGCATAGTATAGCTCAAGCTTACTTGGCATAACCTGTCTTTTGGTCCCATTTGTAGCATATTGGTACAAATGTGTCAAACCTAATTGTTACTGTCCTTACTGATAACAGGACATGCTACTTGTGGAATGGCTGCAATGTAGTTTCTAATTTAAAATGTTATACAAATACCCACAATTGATCAAAGATATGATGGCTGGCAGAGATCAATCTCTTTGGCCTTATCTTGTGACAACCATGTCATACAAAATATTACAACTTGACACATAATAGAAGTAAGTGCAAGTTTAAATCAAGAAATGAAAAAGATGCATTCAATATGTTTCTGAAACTAAAGTGTGTGTGTATAAGAGAGAGAGAAAGAGAGAGAGAAGGAGGGAGAGAGGGAGGGAGGAGAGGAGAGAGAGATGAACTGATCTTGTGGAATGAAATAGGTGCCACTTCTCTGTATTTAAATGCAGGTTTGATCTGAATAAAATATATATCAGAAATTATGGATTAGTGTCATCTAAATGGTGGGTACATATGAAAATAGGAAACTAGTTGATGATGTTTTTATGTTATGTCTTGTGAATGGTGATAATGGAAGAATCAGGAGAAAAACTACAACATGAAGGCAATCCATGGAAAGAATTTATTCTGCTTTGCATCATGACTTGATGGGTGAGAACAAAACAAGAGTCCACAAAAAGTAGTTGGGCCATTTGGAGCCTCAAGAATAAATGAGAACGTTTACAGGAGAACCTATAAAATGTTCTTTAGTGAAAGAAACTGTAGCTAAAGTGGAATAACTGCAGGAAGAGAAAGAATGAGTCTTGTATGAAAAAGTATTAGAAGACACAGTAGAATGAATGGAAAATTAACAAATGAACAGAGTTAAAATGACCGTGTTATGTCTATAATATACATATTGAGAAAAAGATAGAATTCTGCAAGGGAATGAGAGTGATATGCCAAAATACAGAAATGAGTACTATAAATTCTGGTGTCTTAAGAAAATTTGATTAGAAGGAAGTGCTAATTTAAAAAAAAACCACAAAGTTTTTTAAAGATTCAGATATTGTAATTGAGAAAATGTTAAAATATGGATACCTATTCATCTGGCAAGCTGTGTAACATTTAATATGTGTGAAAATTCCAGTTATCTAACAATTTTAAGAAAGCTGTTATTTATTCCGTATACAAAAGAAAGGTAGAAAGAGTAAATACCAAAACTATAATGGTTAATTTGAGGAAGATGTTTGGCTGAATTTTGATCAAAAATGTACCAAGGGAAAATAAACAAAATTTGAGAAATGCAGTGTAGTTTTATGCCAAGCACAGCATCACAGAAAATGTGTTTGGCCTTTAGCAGGTCATTGGGAATCAGTGAGGTTTGTGTTTGATGATTTGTAGAAAGTGTACGATAGAGTTAATAGATTGGATTTTTGGAATGTTTTATGCAAACATGGAATTGAAAATTGGGTGCTGCCATAAATTATGGCTACGTATTAAAGTATGCATATGAATAAAGAAATGCTTCGTGAATAGTTCAAGAACAGAAGACAGAGATGTGAGAAGTTCTCTTCATTGTTTCCATGTACTGTATAAATGTGTAAGGAATGCTTGTTGTGTTATTAGAGGCTTGGGAGGGAATGTGTATGTACATTTGCATGCAGAGGATGCTGTGTTGTTGTTAGAAAATACAAATAATTTATAGTAAATATTAGTTATACGATGTGATGAAGAGTATGGATTGGAAATCTACCAATATCCACGGTAGTTGTGTTTAACAAGGAAGTAAACAATGCGTTATACATAAATAAGGAAAAGCTAAAGCAAGAAGATGCATCTTTGTTCTTTGGTAGCATATTTAACGAAGATGGGAAAGTGGGTTGAAAAATTGAATAATGATGGTAGAAAGGCAAATGCACAGTTTATGGTCTATTTCAAGGAATGAATGTTTGTTGAAGGAAGTAAAAGTGGCTATGCATTAGTCCGTTCTTCTGCCCATATTGTTGTGTGGAAGTGGGATTTGAGTCTGTCGGGATACATAAAATAAGTTGAATGCAGTGATAATAGGGCCCTTAAGTTGTGCATGCTGTAAAGCAAAGAGATATACAGCCAAGAATGAAAAGATGCTAAATGAATATGGGTGGCACACAAGAATGACGAGTCCAAAAAAAGTATATTGAAAGTAGGACTGTTCATATAGAGAGAATCAAAAAAGGATCAGATTGCAAAACAAATAATTGAAAGAAAAAGGAAGGAGTGATAAGGAAGGAGAAAACTGAAAAAGTAGTGGATGGATGGGGTTGGTGAGATCCTGAAAAAGAGAATGGTGAGAAGTTTAAAATATAGAAGAAAATGTTTGAAATACTTTATAGATGTGGTCAGGGGTGGAAATCAAATTTTTTAACAACCGGTTCTGTGGGTGTGGCTTAGGTGATGGGTGTGGCTTGGTGGTCATGTGTCTGGGTGGACATGGCTTGGTGGTCATGTTATTGGCTGGGTGTGGCTAGCTCAATATCACTCACATGGAGGCACGCATCTCCTCCCCTGGTCTCTCATGACTGTGGGGATGCTGCAACAGTCGAAAGTGTGAAAAATGGTCATAAGTCACTTTTTTCAGTGCCATTGTAACTTTAAATGGTCACTCCACACAAGCAAAGTACCAGTAAAGGAGCAGAAAAAAAACTCCAGAGAAGTTCCTGAGACAGGAAGTCTAGTCCTGCCAAGAATGTAATAAGGGTTAACGGAGAGGCAGTTTCTGTAAGCAACACCAGAATGTTTCCTTCCTGCCTTCCTTACAGGATTAGGCCAGTAATTTCTTCTAACAACCGGTTCTCTGAACTGCTTAGAATGTTAACAACCTATTCTAGCGAATAGGTGTGAACCTGTAGAATCCCACCCCTGGATGTGGTGAAAGCAACACTTATTAGCAAGGGTAAGAAAATATGGAGAGGTATTTAAATTTAGTTCCTTTTGTTTCATTTCATGTTGTTTCCTATTGGAGGAGTTCTTGATGTTTGCTGAGTTTGATTGTCTGTTTGCAGATGTTTCATTACCCAACTAGATAACATCATCAATGCTTCTTTGGTGAGGCTACTTAGGTGGGTAATGAAACATCTGCAAGTAAATAACCAAGTTTGGAGAGTATCAAGGACTCCACAGTTCAATTCTGAACTACAAATATTTTTTTCTATTGCTTCCTATTTTTTATTCTTTTTCTACACTTTTCATAATGTTGCATGTCATGTAGGGGAATAGCATAATGCTATATATGTATGAACAGATTCTTTTGAATAACTAATGTGAATCAGGTGAATGGATTGGAAAGGGTTTTTGTCTCTAGTGGCTCTCAAACTTCCAGGTTCGAGATGTTGGTCTTAGTCCTGGCATTTACAGAGGCACTTGCATTTGACTAACCATCTGCTTTACTGAAGCAAGTGCCAAGACAGGCTCTGTGATTGGGTTGCCTTTTTGGAGATGCAGAATCTTCTGTGTTCTGCATCTATCAATTTTTTTATAACAGATGTTACAATGTGGCATTAATCCAGATCTTGACCGTATGGCAAATGGATTTGTTACTGATTGAAATTCTGAGGCACAATGGAGAAGCTACATTCAAGGGCTGTCCCAATGTTTAAGTAATTGAATAACTTTCCAATATATTTAATTCTATTATTTTAATGCAAGCTTGGTGCAAGTGGAGAAGGAAGCCGGTACATAAGCATCTTCAGGGGATATTTGAAGAATTTATTCAGCCAAGCAGTTAATGCTTATATTTATCATTGTATTCGATGCATAACAACCTCTTGATTCAAGCAAGCAGTATGGAATTCAATTTACAGAGAATAAATAAGCATAATTTCTAAGATGAAACTATACTGCTCATATATCCATTTTAAAAAGCACGTACCACGACTGCCTTTTGAAATGTATAATGTGTACCCTTCAAAAATCCAAGATGAAGAGAGGTTTCAAGGTTGCTTGTATTGTACATATTCTTTTTAAGGATATGTGAGAATTGTCATAATACAATAAAAACATTCTGAAGTATCCTTTCTGTTTATCAAACTCCTATGGCATCAATAATATCTAAACACAGAAAATCCATCGAACTCAATACTAATTGAACATTCCTGCAGAAGACATCCCAAACCAGCGTATTGACCCAAACTCAAAGGCCTTTGATGCAGTGGTGGTATTCAAAATTTTTTACTACCTGTTTTATGGCTTGATGGACGTGGTGTGGCTTGGTGGGCGTGGCTTGGTGGGCATGGCAGGGGAAGGATACTGTAAAATCCCCATTCCCTCTCCACCCCACTAACCTGCTTTCCAGCTCCTTTCTCCTATGCAGGGCAACAAAAGAAGACCCAGTCAATCAGCTGGGACTCCAATCAGCTGGGACTTGGGAGGCAGCAAATAAATGGGGGCGGGGCCAACCAGAGGTGGTATTTACCAGTTCTCCAAACTACTCAAAATTTCTGCTACTGGTACTCCAGAACCTGTCAGAACTGGCTGAATACCACCTCTGCTTTGATGTTGAAGAAGGCAAGGCTTGAGTGTGCAGAACATATAGGAACTTACATCAAGCTTTTGGAAGGAGAAGGGATCCCAGAGGAGCATACAGTCATGGGGCTGGTTAGTTTTCTGAAAGCCCACCCACTGCCTGTTAACTAATTTTAATAATATTTAACCATTCTTGCTTCCTCCTAAATATTTAACTTTTTAATATACTATTTTATAATTTAACATTATATTGTACAACACCCAGAGTCCCTCTTTGAAGGAGATAGATGTTATAGAAATGTGAAAAATAAATAAAAGTTATGATATTTTTGAATTTTGGTGCTGGTGAAGACTCCTGAGAATATCATGGACAACCAAGAAAACAAACAAATGGATCATCAAATGAACCAACTCACTTGAAGCACAAAGGGTAAAGCTCAACTTTTCCTACTTCAGACACATTGTGTGAAGACTTAACTCTCTAGAGAAGGCTCTAGAAGTCAACAATGATGTGATGGCACATTATTAATTAATCAATTTAAACTGAAATACCAATACTTGGAATTATGTATGGGCCAGTAAAACAATGCAATTGCTTAAGAATAAAAAGTTACGATCTGTGGAGTCATTCTACATTTTTAGTCCAGCAGTTATCTTCTCAGCTTAGAAGTCATCAAATGCTATTCTAAAACAACTATTCTTAACAACTTTTAAGATTTATGGAATTCAAAGCTGGCTGATGAATTCTGGAGTTTAAGTCCACAAATTTTAAAGTTGCCAAGGTTGGAGACCCCTGTTCCAAAGGCAATACAACACAGTACAAAAATCTTGAATTTACTCAGATATTAAAACTATTCCTAAGTTATTTCTGTATGGGTAGGAAATGATGTGATATGATATGATATATGATGGTATGATATGAACTATTATTGTAGGCCTCGCTTAATGACCCTAATTGGAACTTGCAAGTTTGCCGCTAGCAAAACAGTTGCTAAGTGGGAAATCATACGACTGTCAGAAACAGACAAAAGTAGCTAGTTTCAAGAGGTAAAGGGAGATGAAAGTGGAAGGGGAGAGGAGAGGAGCTTTGGATTTCCTTTGCAGCAAATATAAGTACAATGACAAAATTTATTTTATTTATTTATTTTATTTGTCAATCGCTTACAAGATAATAGGTATATGTATATACATAGTTATGAATACATGAAATGGGTACATATAAGAAAAATAAAAGAAACAATAGGACAGGGACGGTAGGCACATTGGTGCGCTTATGCATGCCCCCTACAGACCTTTTTTATCTCTTCTTCCATGATTACAAAAAGTAAAGCTCACTTTTTTATTATCCAAGCTTTTTTTCCTAATCATTAAAATCACAAATCATAAGTGCATTTTTCTGTTTCATGCAAAAAGTCTATAAAGAAGCATTTAATCAGCCATAAACATTTTTCCTCCAAAATAAAATTTAAATCACTGTTAGAAAAGAAAAGGCTTGATAATGTATCAGTGTCAGACTTCCTCTTCTAAATTTCCTTTGGGAATACATTAAAAGTTATTAGTGTCACCACAAAGAAGTACCTACCTTGAAGTATTAAGCAACTGGCACCTCAATAAAATGTACATGGAATACAGTATACAGGAACCTCAGCTAAGAAAAGTATCTTTTTATGTTATAATAGCCTGGAACTTTGAGGAATATTTGGATATTGAGCAAATCCAGGAATAGCAGTAAACAATGCAATAAATAGGCATATTTATATTGAAATAAACCCTATTTATGACTCATAGTATACATTAGCATATTTTTATTTATAACCCAGAAATCAATGCACCAATTTTGCCTTTGTTTAAATACTATATATTATATTTGTTTATACTGAAAATCTTTGTCAATCAAAGGCTCTTGCTTAACAAAGTTGGTTAGTACTGCCTCGCTCCATGGAAGTTTGTCGAATTGAGAAGCAATTATTTAATCCTCATTTAGGAGATTCTATCCATTAATTGAAGAAAATAGTTTTAAAATGTAGCATGACATGACAATCCTGTCTGGGGTTAATATGCTATCTCTAATCATTGACATTTAGAGTAATAAGGAACTTATTAAATGTTGAGTCTGAGTCGGGGAAAGGAAATTGCATTCTAGAAATCTCATTAATACTGACAGTGTGGCCAAAGAAACATCTGTCAAGAAAAGGAAGATGAGAGTTCAAAGGGGGGCAGTGAAAATGAAGTGAATGTTCAATACGTATTGTAGGCCCAAGCCTTCTAAGTTGTAGATGGCTAAATCATCTTCATATTTTTGTTCCATATAAACAACAAGCAGGGTGCAAGCATGTTTCAGTGACTCAGTTTAACTTTCCAGGAGCAGTACTTTTGAAGTGCAGTGCAAGAAATATACATGCCGCTTACAAATGTATGTATTTGAAAATCAGCAGGCTACAAAGCAAAATGTCAATTCCAAGAACAATCTGAATTTCTATAGGCTCAAGAGGCATTGGTAGAAGGTAAAATGATGGATCTTCCACAGTTGGATGTTTTATTGGCAAGGATGCCTCTCTACTCAGAATGTGACTGAGATTAGCACATAACATGCATACGTGCACACCCATCATACTATTCCTTTTCAGGAATAACAATATTCTGTACAGCAGTGTTTCTTAACCTTGGTGACTTGAAGCTGTGTGGACTTCACTTCCCAGAATTCCCCAACTAGCACAGCTGGTTGTGGAATTCTGGGAGCTGCAGTTCTCACATCTTGAAACCACTAAGGTTGAGAAACAATGCTGTAGAGAATTAAGAAATACTGTAGTATGAGTAAGCCAAAGAAATTAGAGACAAAAGATAAGAAAAAGTAACTTGTTGAAATATGCGACCATACAAATTGAACAAATAGATAAGTTAATGTAACTACTGCTAGTTTGTACCAGCACCACATCTCTCCACATCTTCCCTAACAAGCTGTTTTTGCTTCTGTTATGTCCCTGTGCCGCTTCGTACAATGCGTTCCTTAAACTTCACCTCGCTCTCTTTCAAGATTTCATCAAATCTGTCTAATTACGATTTCTTTGTTTTCATCCTTTCTTCTTATGTTTGTTTTGAAGTTCAGACCTCAATTCATTCTCTCTGTCAGACTTTATCCAGACCAATTTTTAATCTAGGAGGATGCAGCCAGAGGAACAGAAACAGAACTCTTGATAAAATAATTTTATTGCAGATATTAGAAAATTCACTAATAATGCAAAAAACAAAACCAAGCTCTTGCAAAGTGTAAATCTCTATGTATGTATGCATGTGTGTGTATACACACACACACACAAACACACACACACACACTGCAAGATATATATATATATATATATATATATATATATATATATATATATATGTATGTTCTGTCTCCCCTTCCCTTTTCTCCAAAAAGGTAAGAGATTACTCACAAACAGAACAGACAGACAAGCTGACGTGAACTTCACCAAAGAATTCTTTAGTAATTGATAAAAGTCTTGGCAAGCTATTGCGTCCTGCCTGCCAATTCCAAACTGGCAACAATTTCCAAAACAAAGTCTTTACTCACAGAGATAACGAAAAAAGCAGTTCAACAAGCACTTGCTCTTGTAACACAGTCATGAACCAAATCCAAATACAGTTAAACTTTGTCCTGTTCAAAATCTGAAGGGAAAGCACACCCACTTTTATCCCCTGTGGGGTATGGCTCCATGACTCAGCTTATTCCTTGTTCCACCCACGCCTCCTCTGTTGCTGGCTCACATTTCTCCCTTCTACGGTGCCTGGGATTGACCCAAACCTCCTCCTCTTCGCTCCCTATACTGGGCTGCTCTGTCATGCCTTCTTCTGGAATCAACTCTGGCTGTTCCTCCCAGTTGTCTGAAGGAACCTGAGGCATTACCAGGGAGGGAGGCATTGGCAGGAAGAAAGGTCCTGGGGAGGGAGGCCTTGCCAGTTCCTCCCCCTCAACTTCCAGATCATCGTCTTCTTTTGATAATACAGGCTCAGAAGACGAGGCCACAACGTGTATGTGTATGTATGTATATATGGATCTTTGGTTCTTCGGGTTTTCTCCCGCGTAGAATTGGAAGTATCTAGGCGACGTTTCGATAAAGTCTCATTCATCATCTTCAGGCTTGTGTCTTCCTGTGCTTCTCGGAGTAATGTGAGCTTGCAGCTGCTTCTTCCTTTTAACTGCTAGTGGGGGTGTGACTTGATTGGGTGGGGGCTTGGCTGTGTTCTGATTGGGTGGGGGGGGGTGTTCTCATTGGTTGTGGGTTTGGCTGTGTTCTGATTGGTTGGGGGATTGGCTGTGTTCTGATTGGCTGGGGGGGTGTTCTGTTCCAGTGGGGGTTTGGTTGTACTCAGGTTAGTCTTAGTTGCTGGGGGATTTGAGCTGGTGAGCTGTGATCCTGTTGTTTGGCTTCACGTTTGTGGTCGTGCCACATCTTCATGGTGGGTGTCAGTTCACTTCATATATGGGATGGGGGGGTTTGAAGCAAATAGTAATGCAGCTGCAGTGCGGCTTCTGGTCCGTGGTCGTGTCTCATCTTCTGTGTGAGTGTGAGTCTGCTTTCTACGTGGAAGTGTGGTGGCAGATTCTTGTGTGGCCCTCGTGGGTGTGGGTTTGGTGTCCTTCTTCATGTTAGGTACTCATTTGTTAATGAGGGCGGGTTTCCAAATGGCTGGTAGGCGGGAGGTGTCATCTTATTTATTCATGCTATGTGGGCGTTTTTCTATCTCTATGGCTTCTCTGATTATTCTGTTGTTGAAGTGTTCGGTTTTGGCAATAGTTCTGGTATTTTTAAAGTCAATCTTATGTCCTATGGCTTTGAGTTGTTAGACCAGGGAAGAGGTCGGTTCTTCTTTTTTGATTGAGTTCTTGTGTTCTTCAATGCGTGCACTTATTCTTCTGTTAGTTTGTCCAATGTATGTGGTGGGGCAGGAGGTGCACGGGATTTCGTATACTCCTTGGTTTTCTAACTCAATTTTGTCTTTAGGGTTTCTTAGGATGGTGGTTATTTTTCCGTTTGTGCAGAATGCTGTTTTAATGTTGTGTTTTTGGAGGATCTTGCTGATTTTGTCTGTAGTGCCTTTTATATATGGGAGGAGGGCTTTGCCGTTTTCTTGTTCTCTTGGATTTTGGTTGGGGTTTCTTTTTGGATTAGGTGAGTATATATATAGAGAGAGAGGGGAGGGGAGCGCAGGCCTCGGGTTCAAATCTTAGTTTAGCAACAACTGAGATCTATTCATTTCTTGTTGGGAAACCACTTGATATTTTCCTCCTTCTAAGTCTACTCTTTCTAATCAATCACATAAATCACAAATTCATTTTTTCCTTCTTTTCAGCAAAAGTGCATAAAAGTTTCCAATCACTAAATACAGGTAGTCCTCAACTTACAACAGTTCATTTAATGACCATTCAAAGTTACAACTGCTCTGAAAAAAGTAACTTACAACCATTGAGCATCCTTATGGTCACATGATCAAAATTCAGATGCTTGGCGAGTGACTCATATTTATGATGGTTGCAGTATCCCAGAGTCATGTGATCGTCTTTTGCAATCTTCTGACAAGCAAAATCAGTGGGGAATCTAGATTAATTTAACAACTGCAGTGTTTCATTTAACATCTGTGGCAAGGAAGCTTGTAAAATGGAGCAAAATTCATGTAACAAATGTCTCACACAGCAACAGAAATTATGGGCTCAATTGTGGCCGTAAGTTGAGTATGGTTATTGTCCTTTGTCTAATCAAATACGTCAATTTTGCCATCTTTGCAATACCCATCTTTATGGGTATTTTACAATCTTTCCATCTTTATGCATATAATAGTCTTGCAACAATCATCATATATAAAAACAATCTTCCATAGTTCTTTTCTAATTGTGTATCCATTAGACCCCAAAAGAAGAGTTTCAACTGGATGTTAATCTTCAAAACTTTTTGCATCACTGTATGTATTAGAACCCAACATTTTCTGGTTCTTTTGCAAGTCCACCAGACATAATAAAAGGACTTCATGTTTTCCACATTTCCGACTCTTATTCCATTTTAAAAAGGCAGTGGGCAAAACGCTATTCTTATATGCAAGCAATCCTCAGACGAGACTCTCTACAACCCACTACCTTTCTGCTAGTATTTGAATTTCTGTTTTGATTTTCTTGCCATTTATAAATACTTCTATTCTATTTTCCCTTTCACAACTCTTTTGGTCTTGGATACATTAAATTTCTGTTTCATATTTTTGTTGCATCACAACAAAACCATCTGTTATTTGCTGCAAATTAATTTGGTTCTCTTCCGATAGTGTGGTAGTATTTGTATAAACAAGTACACCTATGCTAATGTTCCCAACCAACATACATCTGACTTACCACAAACATTCCTTATAGTTATATCTGCAAATACATTAAATGTTCAAGACACACTGCACATTCTTATTTGGTTTCTTGGCTCACATTTGTTTCAATGCTTACATTGCTTGAGCATTACATTGATTCTTGTGCACAATTCAGGAGGAGTCTGGTACCATATTTTGGGGTTGAGAGATGTTAATAATTGTCGTAAGCTTTCATGAGTTACACTGAAATGAAAGCTTATGTATTTTAATAACATTTGTTAGTCTGAAATGGTGCAGTTAGAACTTTTGATTTTCATCCATGCTGTGACGAGAGTCCAGGATGGGTATGACTCCTCCCTCTGATATAAGGTGGAGTCTGCCACTATATAAAAGCCAGCCCCTAGCTTTTGACTCAGCTTCTTGTCTATGAGCTAGTGCCTCTGGAAGAAGTTTAAAGAGTTTAAAGTGTTTAAAGTATTTACAGCAATAGCAAAATCTTCAGAAGCACAAAAACAGCTTCTACCCAGCTCCCAGGGCTCCAGTTGAGCTGTGCTACGAGGAGAGCAGGGATCCACTCTCCTGCCCGTCTGAGAAGCTGCGGCCACAGGGAGCATTCGGCTGAGCTTCCCACGCAGTTTTCTTGAGCGTGACAGGCTGCTGCTCCATAGCCGATTTTCAGGCCACTCCACAGCTGATTTTCGGAGCTCCATTTTCACCGCTTCACAGCTGTTCTGAATTTGACTTTTGGATCACTCGGGGCCTGGTAAGAGCCTAAGGAGCGAGTGAGGTGACCAGGCCATCCCAGGGCTAGTGCACATGGCTGGTGGCCATTTTGAAGGGCAGTCAGCTATTTTGTTTTGAGGAGCTGCCATTACCAGGGCCTCAGAGCTACCACTGCTCACTTGGCCCATGCAACAGGCAGCACTCTCACAGGGGAAGCTCCCAGCACCTCTTGTGTCTTGCCTGTTAGCAAAATGGAGAACGAAGTGGCCCAGTTAGACCTCACTGGCCTGGAAGAAGCTCAAGTTCTCAAGCCCCAATGAGGAAGAGAAGAAGACAAAGAGGTCATTCAGCAAAAAGAGAGGCTGCAGCAAAGATCGGGGCCAAGACTCTGGCCCCCAAAAAAACATCCAAATCCAAGCTCAGGGCTGAGAAAAGAAGGCATGCTGCTTTGAAAAAACAGTTTGCTAAGGTACTGGAACAAATGAAAAACTGGATCCAGCAAACTTCTCAGTCAGGGGAAGTGCAGGTTTGCCCAGAGGTTACAGCCAGGGTGGGGAAGGCTGAATCTAGCTCTGCCAGCCATCTTCTAGCTTGGTCTCCAGAGAGGGTGGAGGAAGAGTTTTTACCCCAGGATTTAAGCAGGTCTGGGCCCAACTTCAGACAGGCTGCCTGGGGCTCAGGTCCCTCTTACCCCATAGGTCAGGAGATTTAAGGAGGCTGAGGCAACTTACACTCCCACTGCTGCAGGCCTGTGTCCAGTGGACATCAGAGCCATTCAGCCGATTCCAGTGGATCAACAAAGGCTAGGTTTCTACTCTCGCCTCTTTGTGATCCCAAAGGCCTCGGCAGTGGTGGTGGTGAGCCATTCTCGACCTCAAGTTTTTGAACAGATTCATCCCTTACAGGCATTTTAAAATGCAGACCTTGCAGTCAATTCTAGAGAGCATTCGGGGGGGGGGCAATCTCCTCTCTTCTATAGACCTTACGGAGGCATACCTCCATATCCCTATCTGGCCTCATCACCACCAGTTTCTTCATTTCTGTTACCAGAACAAGCATTTCCAGTACCGGCCCCTGGCTTTTGGGCTTTCATTGGCCCCAGGGTCTTCACCAAGATCTTGGCAGCATTGGCGGCTTCGCTTCAAGCGATTCCGGTGAGGGTCCAGTGTTACCTGTATGATATCCTGATCCAGTCAACATTAGTTTAATCTGCCTATTGCAACCTCCACATCACACTGCAGTTCCTGCAAGTTTTTCTATCAACTTCAAGAAAAGCCATCTCTTTCCAACAACCAGATTGCTTCATCTTGGTGCGATCATCGATACATTGCTCTGCGAGATCTTTCTCTCCCCAGAGCGTGGGGAGAGCCTCAACGACTTCAACATTCAGATTTGATAGCAACACACAGTTCCCTTGTCCCACCTGTCCAAGCTCCTAGGGAAAATGATTTCCTGCATTGGCATTGTCCTGTGGGCCTGTCTCCATGCCCAGGCTCTTCAATGGTTCCTGCTGTCTTTTCAACAGGCAGGAACCAGCCATACTTCCAACAGGGTTCAGGTTCCACCACAGATCCTTCGCTCCCTCAGGTGGTGGCAATCTCTGGCAGTCTGGAAAGGACATCCATTCAAGGAACCAGACAGAATCCTACTCACCACAGATGCCAGCCTCCAGGGATGAGGGGCCCTTCTACTGGTGAGATAGCCCAAGGGACTTGATCTCAGATAGACAGGCCTGCCCCATTAATTGGCTAGAGCTCAAGACCATCTTCCTAGCCCTGAAACATTTCCGGGACAGGGTGGCAAGTTGTCACATGCTGTCATGACCAACAATGTGGCCGCAAAGGCACATGTCAACAGACAAGGGGGACAGGTCCAGGACTTTGATGAGGGAAGCAGAATGCCTGGGATGGTGGACAGAGAGTCACCTTCTTTCCATCAGGGTGGACTACATTTTGGGGGTTGACAACTCCCAGGCTGATTAGTTGAGTCGGTCTAGAGTCGATCAATCAGAGTGGAGTCTACATCTGACCTTGTTCTTGGATCTGTCCCGCAGGTTCGGAACACCAACAGTAGATCTTTTCACCTCTCCTCAAAGCGCTCAGGTAAGCAGATTCTTCACCAGGTTTCCAACCCAAGGAGCAGAGGGGATCAACACTCTTTGGAGCAAATGGCCTCCAGGTCTCCTCTATGTTTTTCCCCCTCTTCTGATCATTCCGGCAGTCATTCGGAAGATGTTGGAGGAAAAGGCAGAGTTACTACTTCTGGTGCCCATTGGCCCAGGAGACCCTGGTTCTCCGATCTGGTGAATCTGTCTGTAGCATGGAGGATTCTGGCCAACAGGACCTCCCTCCATCAGGGAGCATTACTCCACCCGGACCCTCAATGGTTTCGCTTAGCCATTTGGTGCTTGAGCAGCAATCTCTGAGGGACTCTAATCTCCCTGACAGGGTGATAGAGACTATCCAGGCTTCCCATAAGCCTTCCACTACTCGCATCTACGATGCTACCTAGAAGGTCTTCTGCACTTGGTGTTCAAAGTCAGCCCAAGATCCCTCTTCTGCATCTGTTGCAGGTGTGTTAATGTTTCTTCAAGATGGGCTAGATCAGGGGCTAGCACCTAACACCCTTCGCCGTCAGGTGGCGGCTCTGTCATCAGTGTTGTCCTGGAAAAATTACTCGATCTTATCTCACCATCCTACAGTTTGCAGGTATTTGAAGGGGGCTTCTAATCTCCGTCCCCGGTGGTTCATAAATATACCACATGGGACCTCCCTAAAGTGTTGCAGGCCCTTAGAGGAAACCCATTTGAACCTCTTAGTTCTGTGTCATTTCAATTTATGACCATCAAGGTGGTTTTTCTAGTGGCCATAACCTCAGCCAGGAGAGTGTCAGAATTAGCGGCACTCTCAATTAGACAGGACCTGTGCATTTTCCATGAGAACAGGGTGGTTCTGAGGCTAGATCCAATGTTTGTTCCTAAAGTGAATTCTTGATTTCATTGGACGCAAGACATTGTGTTACCAGATTTCTGCCTCAAGCCACTCCATGACTTGGAGCACAAGTGGCATACATTGGATATAAGGTGAGCCCACTGTATCTACATCAAACGTACTGCAGCCTTTAGGAAATCCAAAGCCATGTTTGTCTCTTCCCAAGCTACGTCCTTGGGGAGCAAGTCTTCCTTATCTACATTGGTAGATGGATTAGAACATGTATCTCTAAGGCTTACCAGATTTTGTCCCTGCCGATGCCCAAGAATGTTACAGCCCGCTCCACTAGAAGTGCTGCTACTTCCGCAGCCTGGAATACCCAGGTGTTGCTTGAGGAAATCTGCAGGGCGGCTACCTGGGTGTCTCCTTTGCCATTTTTATTTATTTATTTATTTATTTATTTATTTATTTATTTATTTATTTGCAAGATTTATATACCGCCCCCCTCTCCCCGCAGGACTCGGGGCGGTGTACAGCCATTAAAAAATACAATAATAACACTAATTAAAAACAATTAAAAAGATTAAATTAGGTGGCTGAATAATAAAAACGAGACAAGGGTTTAAAAATAAGGACTAAAACCAATTAAAACCGAATTTAAAATCTCATAAAACCCTAGGCCAGACCGGCTTGATGAAATAAATAAGTTTTCAACGCACGCTGGAAGGTCAGAAGGTCAGGGATGATCCTTATCTCCGGGGGTAGTTCGTTCCAGAGGGAGGGTGCCCCCAAATAGAAGGCCCGCACCCTCGGAGTCGCCAGCTGTCCAGCCAGCAGCACCCCGAGGAGGCCCACCTTGTGGGAGCGCACCGGCCGACGGGAGATTAATGGTGGCAGTAGACGGTCCCGTAAATACCCAGGTCCTAAGCTTTAAAGATGGTAACTAACACCTTGAAACGCACCTGAAAGACCACCGGGAGCCAATGCAGCTCGCGCAATATGGCAGGATTGCCTGGATTCCTTTGCTTCCACTGAAGCGGTGTTTGGACGAAGAGTGCTACAGAAGGTTGTCCCACAGTTGGAGTGAGTGGACCAGACAATGGCCTTCTCGTGGACATGCAGGCTTTGGTATGTCCCATCCTGGACTCTCGTCCCATCGTGGATAAGAATGGATGTTGATATAATTACCTGAGCTCTTTCTATCTATGTTGCAAGATAATCCAGCCCCACCTTTAGGCATCTGGTCCTGGTGATGGGTGGAGCTTGAATTAATTTTCATGGTTTATCTTCGAGAGGCACGTTACGTCTGTCAAGCATCTTCACCTAAACGCTGGCTTTTTATATAGTGGCAGACTCAGCTCTGTGACATCAGAAGGAGGAATCCAGTGGTCGGATTCAAAATTTTTAACTACCAGTTCTGTGGGCGTGGCTTGGTGGGCATGGCCATGTGACTGGGTGGGTGTGGCTTTTTTTGCTTTTTTTCCGCCCCCCACCCATTTTCGGGAGCTTCCTAGCCTCAGAGGAGCCTCTGGGGAGGGGCGTTTTTACTCCCCTAAAGCTCTTCTGAGGCTCAGGAAGGAAAAAAACAGAGCATGGGAGGGGTGTGCAGCACCCCTCCAAGCTCCATTTTGGGAGCTTCCTAGCCTCAAGGGAGCCTCTGGGGGGCGTTTTTGCTCCCCTAAAGCTCTTCTGAGGCTCAGGAAGGAAAAAAACAGAGCATGGGAGGGGTGTGCAGCACCCCTCCAAGCTCTGTTTTGGGAGCTTCCTAGCCTCAGAAGAGCCTGGGGAGAGGCATTTTTGCTCCCCTAAGGCTCCTCTGGGGCTCTGGAAGGCAAAAAATGGAGGGGGGGGGCTGAGCTCCTCCCTCCATTTTTTGCCTTCCTAGGCCTCAGCAAGGGGAATCCCAGCACAGCTGATCTATGAACAGCTGATTGTCGGGAGGGGAAAAAAAAGAAACACCTTAGGTGAATGTCAGGTGGGCAGGTAAGCGTGCATCAGGGTGAGCGAGCATTGGGCAGGAGGACGACCGGATCGGGGGCGTGGCAGCCAGAACTTACTACCAGTTCAGCGACCCTTGCCAAATTCTTGCTACCGGTTCGCCTGATCCTATGCAAACCAGTTGAATACCACCACTGGAGAAATCATACCCATCCTGGACTCTCTTGCAGTGTAGATAAAAAGGGCATTCTCAGGTACCGTAATTTGCATTATGGTGCATATTTTGGGAGGGCTTCTTTGCTTGCCATAATTATATATGATTTGCTGTATGCAGTTGTTTCTCCTCTTGTAGCAAATAATTATTATGAACATATCCGTATCAACTTTCCAAAGGGTTGCTTGAAGAGAAATGCAGATTGATTCTCCTTTATTTGTAATGTTTGAGAGAAAAGTGTTGACTCATAATATGCAGTACTAAGAAGCCATTATCCTGATCTACTTTGTAAGATGTAATCATGGGTCAATACTAACTGAAAAGATTTATCTTCTTGGCTCCTCATTCCCGATACCTATTCATTTGTCTCCAGTGTACCAGTTTCACAAAGAAGCTATAGATATAAGCAACCTTGAACAGTTAGAAATATATCGGATTAATTAGGTTACAAACAGGCTTCTGCAGTTTGTTACAGCTGGGTTTGCTAGCTATTCTGCTATGACTTTTCTGCTGATTTTTCCAGGCCATTTGTCATTTTAGTGAGTAAATTTGCCTTGACCTATGTTGACTGATAAAGCCAGCAAATAAAAATATACATGCACTTGTTGACACTTTTGGCCATAAATCATGGCTAGGTTCTTTAGCCTGCTGTGCCCATGGCCAAAATAGCGAAAAGGTAGATACATATCTTCTATTTATGAATAAGCAAAGGGTAGGTTTGCTACCCACAACTATTAGATGGAAGACCTTAGGAATGGAAAAGATATCTTTATATACAGTTCAAACATTGGGATGCATTTGCAATGTTTTCTCTCATTGCATAGCATAATTTAAGTCATAAGCCATCTAGAGAGCATGCTAACCCATAATATGCTTAGCAGGATCATTTAAATAAACTTCCCAAGACCTGTTGGTGGAGAATTTGGAGTAGTAATATCACATGACCTAAAATGGACACCTAATATCAAAAACGTCATCAAAAAAATACAACAAAGAATGTTCTTTCTGTGCCAACTCAGAAAGCTCAAACTACCCAAGGAGCTGCTGATACAATTCTACAGAGGAATTATTGAGTCTATCATCTGCACCTCTATAACTGTCTGGTTTGGTTCTGCAACCCAACAGGACAGACACAGATTTCAGAGGATAATTAGAACTGCAGAAAAAACACTACCAACCTGCCTTCAACTGAGGACCTGTATACTGCACGAGTCAAAAAGAGGAGTGTGAAAATATCTACAGATCCCTCACATCCTGGACATAAACTGTTTCTACTCCTTCCCTCAAAACGACGCTATAGAGCACTGCGCAACAGAACAACTGGACACAAGGACAGTTTTTCCCCAAAAGCCATCACTCTGCTAAACAAATAATTCCCTCAACACTGTTCAACTATTACAAAGTCTGCACTACTATTACTGTTAATCTTCTCTTCACTCCTTATCACCTATCCCCTCCCACTTGTGACTGTATGATTGTAACTTTGTCACTTGTATCCTTATGATTTATATTGACTGTTGTCCTAATAGGGTTTGATCGCTTATTGTACCCTATGACTATCATTAAGTGTTGTACCTTATGATTCTTGATTCTTGATGAATGTATCTTTTCTTTTATGTATACTGAGAGTATTTGCACCAAGACAAATTCCTTGTGTGTCCAATCACACTTGGCCAATAAAGAATTCTATTCTATTAATGAGAAAAAATGTCATAAGTTTACTTAGAGACCACAAAGAGACAAACCAGATGTCAATTAACACTGAAGACTTCTCTATCTAATCAGAAGACAAACACACTCCTGTCCAATACTAATCTAGAGAGCAAAGATAGTTTTTCTTGCAATTTGGGATGTTGTATCAATCAGTCCATCAGTAGAAATAGAGTAAAAAGCTTTCTACATTCCATTCTACAATGTTTTGATAAACTATTAACATTACATTTAAAAGAGAGAAAAATAATTTGAATTAAAATACAAGAAAATCCACACTGCTTATCAAGTATAACAATGCTACGAAGTCCATGTTGTGTGGCCCTCAGTATCTTTTGATTCTTTGTGAAGCCAGGTGAAAGCCAACTGGATGGGTAGCTTTTTTTAGCTTTTGATGCCATGATGTATTTATTTTGGGCTTGGACTGCTATTGCTGGTTGGGATATGATGGAAGTTAAAATGTGGAATCCAAGCATGATTCTGATAAGTAACTGGGAAAAGCAAAGTGTTCTTTTTGGAGACTTAACAGTAAAAGAAGGAATAATGAGTAGAAGCTTTTCTCTGAGCTCATATTGAAAGGACTGTGAAGCTGAAGGACAGTACAAATTCAATACATTATTAAACCAGCACTTTACCCAGGGTAATTGACTAAACTACAGTTGGTTAGATTCACATAATAGGCCAAAACTCTGACCATAAACCACAGTAATTAGGTTATACAATATTAAAAACCACATGTCAGCTTAACCTGTGTGGCAAACCAAATCAAAGCCACTTGGTCCGGCCATTTTATTAATTGTACTCAGAAAGATTTTTAAAAAAAATCAAAGTAGATTCCTATTTCCACCTAATGTGTTCATTCTCCTCTACTAAAAAGAAGCAACCCGAGCCCTCTGTTTTACTTGAGCAATATATTGTGGTCTTTAGCATGTCACTCTTTGATAGTGAAGGTCTAGATTTAATCCCTGTTTAGGAATAAAAACCTGTTTGAATTAAAATCTGTTTCCTAACAAATCTCTCTCTCTCATGCAGATGATTCCATAAGGTGGTCCCAGGGATAAAACAGTGAAAAGAAAAGGGAAAAAAAAGATAGAATAACTTAAGCCTCTGGAAAAATGGCAGAATATTAACATATGAAGTAGAAATCTGCACTGGTATTCTATCCATCTTTGAAGTGAGGACTTGGGTACATTTCCTTTGCTTTTTTCCCCCTCCCTATTCTAGGCAATCATATATTTTGGATACTTCATGCTTCTGTTCCTCACTTTATATTAAAATATCATTAACTGCAGTAGATTTATATGTCTGATTATTTACCTTCACATTTGACAAAACTGGCAATCCTTTGTGTTCTAAAAGAGCTCTGCAGAGATTTGACTCAGCCACAAATGGAGCTCCGCAAAGATTAATTGTCTTCCTCTGCTTTTGATGGATGTAGAGGAGGTAATTTTGGTGCAGTTATAGACGTTGCTTAATCTCCCTCCCTCTCTGTTATTCCAAGTGTTGGATGAGTCACCTGCCTCTATTAAAAGTGATTCACATTTGTTTTAAAAACGCCTGGATAATATCCAGTTTACTAGAAAATCCCACACCAGTCGGCATGATGCACTCTCACAGCCTTCCAAAAATAGCTGCTTGACAAGAAAGCTAGGCGCTGATATTTCCCCAACGCCCCCGGCTTTGCTGCTGGCCTGTCAAAAGTGCCGGAAAGAGATGGTGTTGCATCCCATGGATTTTTATCTTTAAAAACAAAACAAAAAAAACCCCTTTCTTTTACAAAAGTTCTACTGTGCCAAAGGGTTGCTAATGCTATTGACTGGTTGTGTGGTTTTTCACCCAATAATTTTTTTTGTTGCAGGTTGAGCCGTCTCCCTTCAAAACTTTTTCCTTCTGTCTTCTCTTAAGGACAACCATAGCAACATAGGACAAGTCTTGCCAATCATTTCAGAATGGGAGGGGGGGAAAGAGAGCTGCCATTCTGTTTTTTAAAAAGTGTGGGATGCATTTTCCTTTCAGAGCCTCAGACACGTAAAAGATATATAACTGTATCAAGTACCACAGCAACTGGGCTGCTATGTGCTATGTTGCTGGGACAAAAGCCCAGTTTTGAACTTTAAAATTACCTTATTATTGAACAGATTGTCAGGGGCAGCGTCCTGTTTCATTTCTTAATAGAGGTATGATAGAATTAGAATAGCTTATACTTTAATTCCAAACTTCAGCCAGGGCCTTCATAGGAAAAGCACATCGCTTCATCCTCACTCCTATTGATTTTAGCATTTAGCTGCATATTTTAGTCATACCCAAGTTCTACCAGGTTTGTTCACCACCTTGAGTTATTTATAAAAATAATAAAGGAGGGAGATGGATGGATGGATGGATGGATGGATGGATGGATGGATGGATGGATGGATGAAAAATGTTATGGCATCAGACACAAAAATGAAAAAGTTAAGATAAGAAAAATTGTACTGTCTTGTGTTATATAGCTAGAAATAGCACAGGGTAAAATTTGGCATCCATTTTTATTAGTCTTTTTGCTAATAAATAGATATACATGTTTAAAATAAAATCAGTAAAAATAACTAAAAAGTTTAAAGCACATATCCTCTAATTTATGTTCGAGTAACTCCGTTTAGTAAGTTAGAATACATTTCCCCCCCTTTAAAAACAGGAGGATGAGAAGAAATATGGAACATATAATCATGGGTCCGGAAGGAACTTGCCTTCACCCAAGGCAGGAAACTTATTCCGCAAACAAAGTTGGGGAACATGGTGCTTTCCTGATGTTGGTAATGGAAACCTCTAGTGGCTCTTGCTCTTGAGGTTTGCCAGTCAGCTGTCACAGGGGTCCTGGGGACATCACATTTTTCAGTGCACAGTCTCACAGCAAGACCCCTTCCCTCGAAAGAGGGTTCATTCTGCTTCATGTTGAACCCTGCTCCTGATAGTTTCCTGGACACATGTAGCTTTTTGTCAGTGATAGGGAAATATTTTCTTTTTATTTCACTTCTAGGTCTGTCCTAGAAATAAAGAAGGATCCACTGGCAATTTTCTATTCAAGTCTCAGCCTTGCTTGCCTTTCTTGATGAATCAAAATCAAGTTATTGCCATTTTGGGAACAACCAACCAAAATAATTTGGTTTTTCCTCTGACACTTTTTCCCTCTACCCATAGAAGATTTTTTTTGGATGTGTTCCTTAATGCAGACCATCTTCTTCCTGTTCTGGAAGAGTAAATTTGTGAAACCAATTAAGGGCAAAGGTAATGGATGATGACAAATTAATAGCCTTGCCTAATTATCTTCCACTTATAGGGTTGATAAAACCCATATGAGGGTTTTTATTATCATTATCCAGGACTTTAGGAATATATTATTTATATTCAATGAGCCACTGGTCAGGAGCTGTAATGGAATGTGTGGATGACTTTGGGGAACAAGAAGTAGAGATGCTGTCTAGGAAACAACCAGGTCAGAGAGTCAGGAGGCCCAGTAGTTTGTTTAATGGTCAGAGAAAGCAAATTAGGAAGGACTCATCTTTGGATCAAGCAGTTAAAAGTGGTGGCAGGAAGTTTGTACTTGCAGGCTTGCAAGGTACTATTAATGTAGCCTTCCGTTAAAATAGAATTAATTCATCGAGTTGTGCTTCCTGTCTGGCTTACCTGGGAGGCTGACAGGAGGGTTGCAGAGAGATTCAACCTTTCTAAATTAATTTGGATTCACATCAGAACACACATGCATCTACAAATAGCAATTTATTCAAATGATTCAAAAACTGTTTCGCATTAGCCAGAAAAAAAAGTTGATTTGAAGAACCTGCTGCTGTATTACTTTTCTTGTTTAGTTCTCCGTATGAAGGCTGAAATCTTTCATTTGCTTGTCTGAAAATAGTTAGATCTGTGAAATTGGGTTCCTGAATGCATGGATAAATGCTTGGCATCTTGACCAGTCAACATAGCTCTTAGAAGGGCATTCCAAAATATTTTATCCTATTTATTTTTCTTATCAATTATTTTCTCTGCTTTAGCTTCCCTCCACCCTGGTAAGTATAATAATCTTTTCTATTCCATCCTCTACTCACATCATCGTGCCCAAAGTATAGGATGTTTGATTGCCGATTAGTGCCTTGTGGGAACACCTGGACTTCATTTGGTCCAAGACTGATCAGCTGGTGGTTCTTGCAATCAATAATATTCTTAGCAACTGTCTCCAAATGCATAAACCAAAGATTTCTATCAACAATCATTCTTTGACTCACTTTTTATAGACATGGATTAAGATTGAATCATTTACTTAAAACTATTTTGAATTTTCTTGTCATTATTTTTAAAAGTACTTCTTAAGGAATTCTGCTTTTTAATTCTTATCCTTGATCTAAGTTTGCCATTGCCCTCTTCCTGCTTTTCTTTCTGTATCCAACACATTGTCCATTTGCATCTATTCTTGAGCCTAAGAAGACAAAACTATCGACCAACTGTTTTTATGACACCATGTTTGCCACCTAGGTCTTAATATTTAATGATCTAGGTAAACTTTCATAAGAAGCTTTTCTAAATCTTTCTAAGTGGATTTTTCTGAATATCCCAAAACTGATTTCCTTTGCCATTTTTTTCCAACTGTGCCATTTTTGTATCTATTTTCTATATCAATTAAACAGATACACTGACAATATTTATTTATTTTATGAATGAATATGAATCCTTGTTTCATTACCTTCCCTATTTAGAAGCTTTTTCTTTCTCCAGATTTGGTTCTCTCGGATACAAGAGATTGTTGTTCATTTTAAAGATTACTCAGAATAATAAAGTGCTCTGGACCACCCATTAGACTTAATATATTCTTCATTCTGGTGTGATTTATGGTCTCTCTGTAATCTGTTAGCTATATATGGCTCTATTCTTCTTTGTAATCTTTTTAATAAAACGTGAGAAATTAAGGCAATGATTCAGTAATACACACATTCTCTTGCATCTCCCTTCTTCCACTTTTTTACATGCACCATTCTTTTCCAAACTCTGGGCCATACAATCTTATTCTATAGAGCTGCTAGTGCTTTAATTGTCTCGTTGCCTACTGCTTTAAATACTTCACTGGGTATTTATCTGCCTTGGCCTTTTGTTATTTGACAGCCAGTCTCTTATTGGACATACCTCATTTTCTAGTGAAAATGATTTCTGAACATATTATTTTTTAGCAAAATGTGCTGTCTTTAATTCTGTTTGTAATGGATTTCTGTCTTCCTTTAACTTCATATGCCATTATCCTCTGAGGACACACCTGACTATTCCTGGCTTAGATTTAAATGTTCATGTAATTTTGTTAAAATATCTCTTACTTTATTTTTCTTGTTATTGTTCTGACCTAGGCTTCCCAAGATCATGAAGCAGATTCCTCGTCCTGATAAAACCCCTTTTATTTAGATTAAGGTGAATTCCTCTCCAGCAAAGCCCTGGCAAACAGTCTTTCAGGAAATTTCACAACTACAGATGTTTATCAGGCTTGGAGAGTTGTCAGGCCAATATCTTCCAAATGCCACAATATAGCAGAAATTACTTGGCAAGAAGTCAGGACCAGATCTTCACCCTAATGAATTTAACTAATTGTCTCCTGCAAACACGCCCCCCCCCCCTTGCTCCTCTTTATTCCATATGGGAGGGGCTATTCACCGTCCACCTGTGCCCTTATTCCCAAGTCGACCCTTGTTCCTTAACTGTTCCCTTCTTCTGGTAGCTCTGCGCATGCACACACTGGGAACAGCCTCCAGCTGTTCTTCTGCCCTGCTGATCTCTGACTCTGAAGGCAGCTGATAAATGTCAGGCGGCCCTGGCCCCATCTCTGCCTCTGATGCAGAGCCTTCCCCAGATTCCCAAGATTGGCCCATGTTCCTCCCAAATCTCCTCACTGTCCCAGTCTGCTGCCAGCTCTGCTGGCCGCTAGTGGGCTACAATAGTTATATTCTGTGGGGACTGCAGGAGTACTTTTAATAGCTTTAGATTACCATCACCTTTGTTATTTGTTTCTATCATGCGAAGTATTGCTGTCTTTTTTGGCCTTTAATACAGTGATAGGATTCAAAAACTTTTACTACCGGTTCTGTGGGCGTGGCTTGATGGGCGTGGCCGTGTGACTGGGTGGGTGTGGCTTTTTTGCAGCCCCCACCCATTTTGGGGAGCTTCTTAGCCACAGAGGAGCCTCGGGGGAGCGTTTTTGCTCCCTTAAAGCTCCTCTGGGGCTCAGGAAGAAAAAAAACACAGTATGGGAGGAGCATGCAGCACTCCTCCAAGATCCATTTTGGGAGCTTCCTAGCCTCAGAAGAGCCTCTGGGGGGGCGTTTTTGTTCCCCTAAGGCTCCTCTGGGGCTCTGGAAGGCAAAAAATGGAGGGGGGGCTGAGCTCCTCTCTCCATTTTTTGCCTTCCTTGACCTCAGCAAGGGGAATCCCGGCACAGCTGATCTTATCTACAGCTGATTGTCGGGAGGGAAAAAAAAAAGAAATACCTTAGGCGAATGTCAGGCGGGTGGGTAAGTGAGCATCGGGTGGGAGGGCGACCGGATTGGGGGTGTGGCCAGCCAGAACTTACTACTGGTTCGGCGACCCACGCCAAATTCTTGCTACCAGTTCACCCAGTCCGGTGCGAACCGGCTGAATACCATCACTGCTTTGGTAGCAATAGCAGTTAGACTGATATCTTCACAGTACTTTACAGCTTTTAAATGGTTTACAAAGTCAGCATATTGCCCCCCAAAATCTGAGTCCTCATTTTACTGACCTTGGACGGATGGAAGGCTGAGTCAACCTTAAGTCGGTGAGAATTGAACTGCTGGCAGTTGGCAGAATTAGCTTGCAATACTGCATTGTAACCATTGCACCACCACAGCTTGTGATGGTAAATTAATGAAGTATAATTAGTAAAATCTTATTTTCTATTCTTGACTTGGGATGCTTTTTTCTTCATTCTTCCTGGCTTGATTTTGAAAGTATGTATTTGGACATCCTATATTTCTTTGGTTGCCTAAGTCTTTAATTCTTTAACTTTCTTCTAATTTTCCTCAACTTTTGTGATAGTTTGCTTTGAAAATCAGTCAGATCTACGTTTTTCTTCATCTCTTTCCAAGCTCTGTAGGTTGCTATTTGCCTATTATCCATACATCATTATATCTGTTCCTTCCATATCTTTCTGGTACATCTATTCTCATTATTTCTGTAATCATAGCATATATATTTGACACTGAAGCTTAATGCTGTGTTTCATAGTGTGCCCTGGAGGTGCCATGACTAATAGTTTATCTCCATCATCTTTCACATTTTGTGGTTGATTTATTTTGATGTCCACCTAATGTACATGCATAGAGATTAGATACTGGGCAGAAGTTGTCCAGAAATTCTGGTCAGATGTTGTCCAGTATGGTAGACAATAGCACTTAAGTTGGTATTACACCTGCATAACATTGATGTATATGGGAAATTACTAATACTAATAGACACCGTTCAGTAATTAACTGTGTGGAGCTTTTTTTTTTAGTTCTAAATTTGCCTTTATGAAAAAGGTTTGTGATTCTCATGAAGCTAGATTGCCAAAGTCCTGGTCTGAGGCATACATTACTTACTGATCAACAATTAATCCAAAACTATAGACCAATCTCACTGTTGAATACAGATTATAAAATATTTATGACAATATTGGCAGAGAGAATGAAACCAATCCTTAATGAAATTATACATCCTGATCAGAATGGCTTCCTACCAAATAGGCAAATCAGAAACAAATTAGAAGAGTGTTAAATACGCTTGAATATTATGAAGCACACCCTGAAAAGCAAGCAGCATTAATATTTGTGGGTGCACAAAAGGCTTTTGATAATCTTAATTGGCAGTTTATGTTACAACAAATAAAAAGAATAAATTTCGGTACTAATATAGAAAAAACACTATAAGCTACATATACTAGTCAAAGAGCAAGCGTATTATTAAATGGAGACCATACAGATGACTTCAAAATAGATAAAGAAGTGAGACAAGGTGTCCATTATCACCTCTGTTGTTTATTTTATCTTTAGAAGTGTTACTAGCCACAACCAGACAAAATTCAGGAATAAAAGGGATTAAAATTAGAAATGAAGAATACAAAGTCCAAGCATTTGCAGACAACCTTGTATTTATAGTAGAACCAATAGAGACTGGACAAACATTACTACAAGAAATAGAAAAATTTGGTGAAGTGGCAGGATTTAACATAAATAAAAATAAAACCAAAATGATAATTAAAAACTGCACAGAAACACAGAAAACAGAACTAGAAAGTAAAATGGGATTATAGAGTGCAAAAAAAATTGAAATATTTGGGAATATGGTTATCTTCTAGATGTTCATCAATTAAAGAGGATAATTATATGAAATTAGTTAAACAAATTAGGAAAGAATTGGAATTATGGGGGAAACTACAACTATCACTACTAGGGAAAAATGCAGTATTGAAAATGAATACTCTACCAAAATTAATGTACCTATTTCAGATGATCCCGATAAAGTTAGGAAAATCCTTTTTTATCGAGTTAAATGAAATAACAACTAAATTTGTCTGGTTGGGCAAGAAACCATGTAGTGGTATTAAATTAAAACTGTTACAGGATAGTAGGAGCAGAGGTGGTTTTGGACTACCAGAGTGGGAGCTTTATTATCAGGCAGTGGTACTAAAATGGATTAAAGATTGGATTAAGTTAAAAGATAAAAGGATATTAATATTAGAAGGTCATGACCTCCAGCTAGGTTGGCATGCATTCCTCTGGGAGAAAAAAGGTAAAGCACATGTCTATTTCAATTGATACCAAATAAGAGATTCACTTATCCAAATATGGAGAAGGATAAAAAAGCATTATATGAAGATACCATGTTGGTTGTCAACTATGGAGGCCATGATACAGCCGAATAGACTACACTTAAGTAAAATGATAAACTACAATAAATTATTAGACACCCAGGGGAAACTAAAATCAAATCAAGAGCTTAAAAAACAGGGAATTACAATTGATTGATGGCCATACCTACAAATTAAAAATAGATATAAAAAAGATTTAGAAGAATTTGGATTTGACAAGGGGCAAAATCAACTAGATAAAATTCTAATTGGACCATAAGAAAAAATTATATCCAAAACATGTAGATACTTATTAGACTTTAAAATGGAAGAAGAAATTGTGAAGACCACCATGATAGCATGGGTGCGGAATTTTGGATACAACATAGATTTAGAAGAATGGAAAAAATTATGGCACACAAATTATAAGTTAACCACAGCCTCGGCATATAAAGAAAATATATACAAAATGTTTTACTGGTGGCACTTAGCCCCGGCAAGACTGGCCAAAATATACCCAAATACTAGTCCCAAAATGTTGGAAATGCCAGCAAGCTGACAATACATTCTACTACATGTGGTAGTTTTGCCCCAAGACCAGGACTTATTGGACCCAAATTAAAGATTGGATTCAGGAAATTATAGGATATAAAATTGAACTCAAACCAGAACTCTTCTTATTGGGAATAATTGGATAATTATTCAGCAGATAATTATTATAAGCAGCCAGGATAGCGTATGCACAAATGTGGAAAAGACCTATTATTCCAAAAGAAGACTTAGTCCTACAAAAAATTATAGAATGTGTGGAAATGGACATGCTTACCCTAAAAATGAAAGAAAAGGAGGATTCTGATTATTACCCGATTTGGCATAAGTGGTATGAATGGTTAGAAAATAGAGATAAGAAACAAGAAGTGAAGATTAACTAGAAGAGACCTTAAATTAATGGTGCGTTAGATATGTAAATATGCAAAATATACAAATATATAAATTAAAATATATAGAGATAACAGTTATTGGTTGACATGTGTAAAATACTGCAGAAACTATAAAATAATATGTGTAGATGTCAAACAGCTGTGGAAACTGTGAATATGGTTTATATTGGTGAAAAATGCAATAAAAATTAAATTAAAAAAAAGAAGAAGACCACTCAAATTTTTTTCCCTGAAACTGAAATGCCACCAAAAGCTTTGCCAGAACTGAACTGAAAAAGATTCTATTTGCATCCCTGTTTTAAATATGATAAAATAAGCATTATTTGGATTTTTAGTTTAATTGAATCTATACAAAAACTGCCACTTCAGGGATTGAAAAGAAGTGGAAGTTGAGGAAAAGAAAGTAGAATATTTATTTATTTATTTATTTATTGAATTTCTATACCGCCCCCTCTCCCAAAAAGGGACTCGGGGCGGTGCACAGCCAACTAAAAACAGACAATATATACAATTAAAAACAGATTAAACAATTAAATCAAGGCCGAAATACAATTTAAAATATAAAACTAATAGATTTAAAATTTAGAAAAAAAATTTAAAATTTAAAAACCTAGTTAATTAAAACCCCAGAAAACCGTTACTGGGCCAGGCCGGCCTGTTGAAAGGGTCTTTACTGCGTGCCGGAAGGTCTGAATGTCGGTAATGGCCCGTATCTCCGGGCCATTATTCGTATCTCCGAATATATGTTATGCTGTGCATGGCACGCTGAAGTAAATAAGCAATGAAGTAGTAAGTAAGTAAGCAAGCAAGCAAGCAGTGGATGGAGTACCATAAAGTTCTGTCTTAGGCCCAGTACTCTTCAATATCTTCATAAATGACATAGATGAGGGAATAGAAGGAGAACTCATCAAATTTGCAGAGGGCCGCTAAGCTGGTAGAAATAGCCAACACCCAGAAGACAAGCTGAGGATCCAAATGGATCTTGACTTGAACAAATTGAAATTTAATGTGGAGAAAAGCAAGGTTTTATGCTTAGACAAAAAACTCACTCAAAGGTACAGGTATAGATTAGGTAAAACCTGGCTCAAAAAACAGTAACTATAAAGGGACTATGTAGTCCTAGTGGATAATCACTTAAATATGAGCCAGCAGTATGCGGCAGCAGCCAAAAAAGCTAATATAATCCTTGGTTGCATAAACAGAGGCATAGAATCAAAATGGTGGTTCGCCAGCAGCAGGTGCGGATGGCTGAGGTCTCGGAGAGCGAGGACTCAGATGAGGGGCCTGCGTGTGATGCAGGGATGGGGCCAGGACCATCAGGGAGTAGAATGCTGCCTTCGGAGATCGTGGAGGCTGGCAGCAGTGATGACGAGGTCCCCGAGGAGCCTGTGCCCAGTGCATGTGCGCGCAGGGCTGTCAAAGGAAAGAGCAGCTGCAGCAGCACGGGCGACTTGGGATTAAGGCTGCAAGGTAATGGCCCCTTCCTTAAGAGAAAAAAGCCAGCTGAGAAACCGGAGTTCTTTGCAGGAAGCAAAAAAGTTTTTGCATTCAAGCTTTGTGGACGTTTGGAATATCTTGGTTGGCGTTTGGAGACTCTTTGTGTTTGAAATATTTCTTAATAATTTTATCTAGTATTCTTGGCAGCCTTGCACAACTTTGGCAAGGCTTGCTCTTATCAGAGACAATTGGTTTGAAACAGCCTTTTAACTGTGAAGGAACGGAATTCGTAAAGAATCATTAAAAGGTTTTGCTGTTACCTCTGTTTCGCATTTGTTTCCTTGGAACAAGGTTTGGGTCAGAACACAAAATCAGGTGAAGTATTAGTACCACTTTGTAAAACCTTAATAAGACCACACCTGAATACTGGAATACTGCATTCAGTTTTAGTCACTACCTGACCAAAAAAAATGTTGAGACTTTGGAAAAAGTACAGAGAAGAACAACGGATTAAGGGCCTGGAAACTAACATATATGAAGAACGATTACAGGAATTGGATATGGTCAGTCTAGAGAAAGGAAGGACTGGGGTGACATGATAGTCGTGTTCCAATATTTGAGGGGCTGCCACAAAGAGGAAGGTGTCAACTTATTTTCCAAAGCACAGAAGACAAGACAAGAAATAATGGATGGAAGCTAATCAAGGAGAGAAGTAACCTGGAATTAAGGAGAAACGTTTTAATAGTGAGGACAATTAAGTGGAATGGCTTTGCCTTCAGAAGTTGTGGGTGCTCCATCACTTGAGGTCTTTAAGAAGAGGCTGGAGAGTCACCTGTCTGAAATGGTATAGGGTCTCCTGCTTGGTTGGACTAGAAGACCTCTAAGGTCCCTTCCAGCTCTATTCTGATTGATTGATTTAAATTATGAGTTTTGATTCTGAAATGCCAGTGGATGTTTTAAGAGTTGCTTTTGGATTCACAGGTTTTAGAGAATCTAAAAGCTTATGCTCAGTTCTTGTTCAGGATATATGGGCACACTGAGAGGAGCTTCCCTGCAGATTTGCTTCTCTCGGGACTGTTTTTTCAGCTAATAAGTATTGGAAATATAGATAGTTCTTGACTTGGAACCATTCAGGGCACTGGAAAAAGTGATCTGCAACCATTTTTCACATTTACAACCATTGCAGCATCCCGATAGACACTTGACCAAATTTTGGGCATTTGGCAATTGACTTACATTTATGATGGTCGCAGTGTCCCAGGGCTGCAAAGTTTATAGGGAAGCCAGATTCACTTAATAACCTTGTTACTAACTTAAGACTTGCAGTGATTCACTTAACAACTGTGGCAAGAAAAGTCATAAAATGGAGCAAGATTCACTTAACAAATGTCTCACTTAGTAACAGAATTTTGGGTTCAATTGTGGAAGCAATTCAAGGAGTACCCATAGCTGGACAGGCCACCGGTTGGTGTCTTTCCTCTGCTGTTCAAAGCAATTGCTGGGCTGAAGGATTGTTCAACTCATCATCTCCATGCAGTACATGCACTTTGGAGAAAATGGAAGGGTAACTATCTTTGCCATAGTAAGATACTGAGTAGAGGAAAAGCGAATGGGAAGGCCTTGAGATAAAATCATTTTTTGCCTATCCTTGTTCAATCTAAACCCGTGATTCTCAATTTCAGCAATTTTAAAGATGCCTGAACTAAATTCTCAGCATTTCCCAGCCCCTTTAAAGTTGCTGAGATTGAGAAAAAACTAATATAGGGGCATTTCTTCAGAATCTAATTTAAATAAACACCATGGTATTTCTCATCTTTCCTTCACTTAAAGTACTGAGAAAGCTCTCCTCTTGTGCAGTGGTTCCTGAGTGAGAGATTTTCTCACTGCATTGTTTGCATGTTGCTTAGAAACCACTGTGCTTAATTTGATGTGAAGGGATATGAAATTTCCCTCTGTGTTGTTCAGTTTTATCTGTGATGGCACATTTATAAGGGAAGGGAAGATCTTTTCTTCCTCTTGCAGTGGTAATCTTTGTTTGTGTGGTTTTGTAATGAAGACAAATTACTCTCTAGCACAACATCTATTCAATTAGGCAAAATGATGCTTGGTCTCATTAACTTCAAGGATCAACTGAGCTCTGAATGATGCATATGAGGAAAGCACTCTTTGATAACTTTCCTGGACAGCAGGAATCTCTATACTCAAGTTGTTGCTTACTCACAAGAAGAAAATTTATGTCAGGTTTGACCTGAGTCTCTCTTTTAGAAAGCAGTATTAAGAGTTTAAGGGTTTGGATATTCCTTGCAGACAAATGGACAATTTATTTAATGCCATTCACTATTCTAAAGGCTTTCACTGTTCTGGGAAATGGGACTGAAAAATCTCTGGTCAAAGTGCAGCCAGCTCCTGTTCTCATATTTCTTCTGCTGCACTTTCTTGCATTGATTGCAGTCCTAAAATGGACTTTGGCCTGAAAATTTAAAAGTACCACCAAAGGCATGAGCAGATATTAGTACTTTTGTGACCACAATTGGGACTAGCAACTTAGTCATTAAGCAAAGGGTTCACTAAATGAAACCCCCACTGTGTTTATGATCTTATTTCAGCTTTCCTGTGTTTAACAGACCTGTGAAGATCATAAGTGTGAGAATTCATCCTAAAATTACTTTTTCATCACTGTTGTAACTGAATGGTTGCTAAACCAGGCAGTCACTAAATGAGGACTGCCTATAACATAAACCAGAGACAAAAGTATTGGAGTCACATAAGCCCCCCCAGAGCCTTTCTACCGCAGTGTTTTCTTTTTAAATGGGCAGAACAAAAGTATTTAAATCCCATACAGAATAATACTGTGAAGTATGTCTAATTAATTGAATAAGACCTTTAATACAATTACACATGATCAGATTAGGTTTTTATTCTAGATTCTAGATCCTCCTTTTTTTTTTTTGGCAAGACAGTCACCACAATGTCACCCAAAAGCCATGATGGACCTCAGCTTGAGTTAAATGTGCAGATTCTTGGGGCACATTCCGTGACTCACACTGGTGTGTCAGTTTTGGTTTCTGTTAAAAAAATATCAGAGCAAACGTTATTAGTCTTTGCTTAAGGGTATTGTTTTAGGAAAGCAGATTGCTTACTTCAGTTTATTGCTCTCATCCTTAACAATAAATTAAATCAGACAACGCATTTAACAGTAGGAAATTCGCTATTTCAAGAAGGCATGTATTTGAAAATGGATAGCCAAGCCACTTGAAAATGTTTTTAATGTATGTCCAGATTCACAACTACCTTTGGCAGTGGGTATTGCAAATGTAACCACCTTCTTGGTTTCCTTTCCCCCCCTCCCCGCCCTTTTGCCATTTTACAAAATGTGAGAAGAACTAGTTCAGAATTTTCTTTGTAATGGAATGAGTAGACTGTTTCTGGCAGAGTTGGAAAGATGACAATGCAAGCAGTAATTGCAGCCTTAAAATATAAATTTATATTTTATTAATATTTTGAAAATTATATTGTTCCTGATCATTCATAGCAGGCCGGAACAATTTAAAATCACCACTCAATACAACACTATAAATAAAAATGCAGTTCTCATTCTATATATACTCCTAATGTTCTTCCTATGTCACAGCTTGCATCATCTGAAATGCAAGAGTAAAAAAAGCCTTCATAAGTTGGATGCCAGAACATACCTTTCCCTTTTGCACACAAATGCCTCTGCGTCTATTAAAGCTGTGTGTTAAAACCCTCCAAATGTTTCCCAAATATATGAATGATTCAGAACAGGGATTTATCCAGTTTGTGATCCTTATTTGTCAATTTTGCAAACCTATACTACAAACTGGGTGCCATTTTGCCAAAAATTCTTCAAACATGGAATGTTAAACTAGGTTCTGCATATGCCTGTATGTCCTACCAGATGTCCACATTTTCTTTGTTAATGTGCACATTCACATGTAAATTTGCACATCCTTTAACAATTCTTGGAAAGTGCTGATCCATGGAATGGCCGAAGGTTGGACACAACTGAATGGCTGATGATGATGCAGTTCATCCAAAATAATTCTGAAAACTATTGACAACTGCACAATAGCACACACATAATATTTACTGGCAGCTCTTTTCAAGTATACTGGTGCTTACTTCATTGGTACGCTCTATGCTCTGAATTATTTCCAAAGCATTGCCTTGCTCTACAGGGCTGATGCCTGATGCTACTGACAACTAAGTCCTTGGTCTGTCTTCACCCATTATCAGGCTTCTAGATAAACAACCTTTTGAACTGTTTGCCTTCTCTATGTCTGAGAGATATCTCCTAATTGCAGCAGGTGATTGTCTGCCTTCCAGATGTAAAATAGTCTAATAATTCCTGGATGTATTTGTTTAAGAAGCGGGGGAATTGTTTATTTTTTAAAAAGTGGTTCCCTATATGCACAGGTTAGTTCAAGGGCGGGTTTGGCTCAAGGGCAGATAAAGATAAAATACAATACTCTGGAAACACATGATCCACATATGTGTGGTCCCATTAGAGAGTCAGGTGCGTAAGAGGGCTGTTAGAAAACAGATTGACTTTTTCCCAAACAGTTATTAATATAGTAACAAGTTCCAAATTAGCTGAGGACAATTTGACTAATAACTTCAATTCTGTGTTTGATTAACAAAAGATTGATCGACTCAAAAATGAAAATGTTAAAAAAAACAGAAGAAAAAAGTTTTAAAAAGTAAAAATCAAAAAATATACAATAAAAGCAAAACACAGTTTGAACGTGTCTTTACTAAAAATTAAATATGTTGGTGATGATTTGTTCATACAGTAATCAGGATTCAAGCCTAATTTGATGGTACTTAGCTATGGCACATGTCCATTGGCAGAAAAGTGTGTTTGGACATGATGCAAAGAGAAAAAGATGCCCAAGTGAAGATTTGGGATCTTCAGAGAATATTCTTCCTCTCCTCAAATTCGCTAGGTCTGATCCTTGTTTTGTCATTATGAGCCAACCAAGAATTGTGGATTGAAATAAACATTTGTTTGATAAACCAACATTAATATGATTGTTGATGTCTGTCTGGCTCTCTTAATGGTTAACTAGAGTTTACTTTGCAGAAATTCGTGCCTAAAAACAAGCCACTTCTGTGGAAAAAGCTAAAGGGAAGGGAACGTGACTCTGTGGTTTTATCCAGGCTCTCTTTTGGACTTTGCAGTTCTGCTAATGCAGGAATTCTCCAACTGGAAGTGGGTTACAGAACTTCTTTCAAACTGTGCAGGTGAAGCAGGAGTGCTGTCAAAACCTGCTTCTTCTTTGTGAAAGGCTGTAAGCGTAGAGCAAAGCCCAAGGCAAGTGTTGGCAGCACTCATGCACTCCCAGTACAACCCTGATATCTTGTACAGGAAAATGGGGAGTAAAGCCTGGGGCATATTTTAAAACATTTCTGATTAGCCATCTGTCAAAAATTGCACCCATCTTAACATTGCTGTAATTGGCAGATAGCTGGTGATTTTCACCATGAAGCATATCCAAAGTCTTTGTAAAAGCCAATATGTCATTGTTTATATCCAAATTATCGTAAGTATCTAGCCTTTCAAAATGGATTGGGGTTGCCATGTCATGAAGTTTGAGAACCCTACTGCTGAAGTATTACATGAAAATTCAGCTGGTATCTTAATCAGTTCCCCTAATCACTAAATATAATTTGTTTGAGTGCCTTCCAGATCTTTCCAAGTATCCTCTCTGTAGTGTGTGGCCACTATATCTTAATGCCGCCTTCCCGTATCTGACTCTTCACACAAGTGGATCAACCTTAAGAATTCCCAGCCAGCATGCTATTATCCCCTTTGGAAGGATAGTTTAAGTGTAGATACTAATCTGTATATTCTTTGCACATTTTTAAAAAATAACAATGACCTAGTTTTCCTCTTCTTAAGATTTTGAGGAATTAATGTAGCCTGCTGTTAAATGTTAGAAAAACCACTATGTATATATAGATTTTGTCGAAACTAGGATGCTGTGAAGTCTCTAACAGACTATCACTATATAATAATACATCATTTCTGCAACTGCCAAAGACAAAAATCTGCTAGCCGGTTTGTTTACTAGGAAGCTCCACTGAACAGTGTAGAATTGGCTCCTTCTGAATAAATTTTATTTATTATATCACATTTAAAAGCTTCCCATCTCCCACCATATTTACCAAATGTAAATATGTAAAGAATTACTTTGCTAGTCATTAAAGTGCAACATCATGTCTTTCTCTTTTTGAAAGAGACTTCAATGTTTTAGTACAATGTTCTTTAGATTTTACTATGTGACAACATTCCTGTATTCCTATGCTACTCACTATGAACTGTCTTGAAATCGTTGTAGTGCTTCACTTTCTCTATATTGATAAAAAGAGGTATCATTCCATTACTCTGTTTCTCATTATCTTGAACCCAGGTTAGTCAGTTATAAAAGAAGATTCAAAAGCAGAAACCAAAAAGCACTTAATGGCAAAATAATATCCCACTTCTTGGGGTGAGAGTGAGGAACGCATTCCGATTACGTGCTGATGTGAAGGGAATTTCCAAAACTGGGTTTTCTTTGCTACTCTCTGCCTGCACTTTTTTCTCTCTTATTTCAAAGCTGATCAAGATGGTGCCTTTTGGTGTTGCTGAGCCCATTATGGTGGATGGTTTAGAGAAATGTAGGGATGGTGAGATAGGAATCACATTCATTCCAACAAGTCATCCCTAGTTAGTGCATATTTATTTTTCACTGGAGGGACTATATCAGAGGTCTCCAAACTTGACAACTTTAAGACTAGTCAACTTCAATGCCCAGAATTCTCCAGCCAGCATAGCATAGTAACACCGGTTGAATCCCACCCCTGCCTTCAAGTCTTCCACCTTGAAACAGCAAGCACTGAATGGCTACTGCTCTCTGCATTCAGCTATTGGTTACTTGAGATATGGGCCATGATTGCCTCAAGATATTCCGTATGAGCTCCAAATTTGTGTAAATACATAAATGTATTTATTTGTGTTTTGGTAAATACATTAATAAGAACAAGCTGAAAGATTTAAAATTTATACATAGGATAATATTAAAAAATGGTTGATTTTAATATGTATTACAATCTATTGGCAAATGGGGAAAAAAACTCAATGATATTGCAGACCTCCTATTTCTATACTGATAGGTAGGATCATTCTGTAACATAAAGGCCCGTTTGCCTCTTATCGTAAGCATTACATGAGCAGGAATAAGAAGAAATGAACATTGTGGTGCCTTAGAACTGTAATTATTCTTCTTTGATGAGAATGGTTCGAGCAATACCGTAGTAGAAGTAGCTGTGATGGGACTCTTCAGTCCTAAAAAGTAGCAGGATCTGCTCAGCTTTAGTTTTCTTTTGCAGAAGAGCTTCAGAGACCCAGAGAATGTGTGCAGCTTTTTGCTTAGCATTAATAGATGACAGCCTGGCATGTGTTTTGGTTTCCCTATTAATTATGCACTTTCTTCATGCACAACTTCTCTGTCTATGAAGAGATGAGAGCACAAAAGTGTATGATGGGTGCTGGCAGCCTTTCAGTTCTGGAGAAGGTACCCTGAGTTATCAAAAGTTGTTTTGTCTCCCATCCTTTGGCTTCTTTTTCAACAGGACTGCTCTCTTAAAGGTAGTCAACTTTGTCTTTGATGCATGGTATCCTAGCTAAAGTTACACGATTAACTTTGGTACTATCACTAAAAGTCCACAAGAAGCCTTTGGCTGAGCTATTAATATCAGTTTAATTAGGACTGAACATGGATCACAAAAACAGGTATGGGTTTAATTTTCTCCTTGTTTAATCTACTTCCCTTGAAGAAAAGGTTCTTCTCCCCAAAAATCTTTGTTAATTGTGTATAAGCATAAATCCTTTGTATACAAGTCATGCTAAAATTTAACTCTTGTTTGGGGCAATATATTGACATTGTAAACAGCTCAGAGAGTGCAATAAAAGCACTCTAAAATAAAAAAAGCACTCTAAAATAAAAGAACAATATAAGGGGTGTGCATAAGTGCACCATTGTGCCTACCGTCCCTGTCCTATTGTCCCCATTTATTCTACCTATTTCCTGTATTCTTACTTATGTTTATATTTATATCTATTATCTTGTAAGCGATTGACAAATCAAATAAATAAAATAAAAATAAAATAAATCTAAGGGCTAAATTACTAAATGCTGTTAAACATTGGTAGGAGTTCCCATACTGTCACCTGATTATCATCCCATTCAATAGAACAGCTGACTCTAATTTCCTTCCAATGAACTGATAATGTTAAATTTAACATATTTTTACCACATACGAATACATAGCTTTGGATAAATTCCCCAATAAATAAACAAACAAAATGTTTTGATTTATTTGTTTAACTGGATTATCTTAGGTTCTTTTTATCTAATTTTAAAAAGTATGGAAAATAGATCATGTTTAGGTCATATTTATGCAGAAATATTAAAAATTCAAAAATGTTCATCAACATTTTCGAACACCACTGTACTAACAGTTTTCATTCTTCCTCTCCATATTTTTCTATCCTTTCAAATTATCCTTCTTCCATTGCATTCATATATCACTTCATATAATGTTTTCTCCAGCCACATATTCTCTATCCATATTCCCATTTTTAATAACACTCTGCTTATATAAACAAATCCATCTACTTGCTCTGTTGTTTGCCAGTTATTTTTAAATTGCATTGCATTTTTTATATCACACAATCACTTTAGTCTGGGATACATTAATTTTCAGGTCCATATCCCTTGCAGTATTATACAGTCAATCTAATTTTTGCTGCAAATTATTTGAGATCTTTGCTAATAGCGCAACATTGTCTAATCTATCAACCTGTCTGTCTGTCTGTCTGTCTGTCTGTCTGTCTGTCTGTCTATCTATCTATCTATCTATCTATCTATCTATCTATCTATCTATCTATCTATCTATCCAGCTTCATGTCTTCAAACGACATACCTCTAACATCACCACAAGTCTTCCTTTTATTACATTATATGCCACTAATACATTAAACATATAAATGAATACTTGTCTTATTCCCTGCACAATACTGAAGCATCCCATTTATTCTCATGCTTTTTTATTCCATGATATGTTGCTCCTTTCAGCAGCAAATGTTCAGCTTCATAGTCAAGTAAAACATATCAAGCCTATTAGTTGTATTACATATTTTTAAATCAAGAAATTTACTATATTTTTTCATACTCATACATTTCTCAGTGACTCAGTAAAAGGCAGAAAAATCCTCTTCTACAAAGCCATAGAGTACAACATTTCTCAAATGTTGATCTTTGTCACCTTTTGTATCTTTTCCATCAGAGTTATGTCAGACAACTTCTCAGATGTGTTTAACAAACTAATACCACTGTAGTTTTTGCCTTCACTATATTTACTTTCCTCTTTCAATAGCATTTGTCCATTGTTGAGTCTTCTCAGCCATGTTAAAAAAGTCACACAGCCTCTCCACAAACAAACCACATCCATATTTTAACATTTATCTAGATACAGCTGCTGCCACACAAACTTTACTGTATTCTGAGAGGACTTATGTTTTCCTTTTTATCATTTTTTCATTTACCGGTATATCATTTATTTGATTTCCAGTCTTGAACATGTAGTACTTTTACCATTTCTAGTCAAATTTCTAAATTAATCCTTCTATCACTTCAGTTTTGTCCCAAATCATGTCATCATAACCCTTACATTAGAGCAGAGGTCTCCAAACTTGGCAACTTTAAGACTTGTGGACTTCAACTCCAATTCTGGGAGTTGAAGTCCACAAGTCTTAGAGTTGCCAAGTTTGGGGACCTCTGCATTCGAGTGAGAATTAGGAGCAACTTCCATGCATCAACTGATCTCCAAATGCTCTCTTAACAGCTGTTTCCTGAGTTTGCTTTGTTCATACCTGCTGCACTGAAGTATTATTTGTTGACTGAGGCACAACTTTTATTTGGAGCACAGTTGGGACTCTGCAGTTCCTTCACTCCTTTAAAGAGGCTGCAAAAAGAATTAAGGA
This sequence comes from Bungarus multicinctus, assembly GCA_023653725.1. Lineage (NCBI taxonomy): Eukaryota > Metazoa > Chordata > Lepidosauria > Squamata > Elapidae > Bungarus > Bungarus multicinctus. Next base: position 161,313,583 of record CM042834.1, read on the forward strand.
ACTTAAGTCCCTTTAAATAAGTGAATTGCTATGGTTTTAGGTGCAATCCTATTGATGGGAAATGAAAGTGCATGGGTAGCTCTTAAAACAGCACACCAAGGATTTGATGTATTGATCTTTTTTCAAGCTGACTAGATATTGATTTATTTATTAATCAAATTTATATGGTTGCCCTTCTTATGGAAAGCAACTCTGAGCATCATATGTACCGTAAAAACAATAAATAAATAAGACAATAAATTAGTTTAAACCATGGTATAATAATCATTTTAAAAAGAATTAAAAATTATAAAATCAATATCTAAGCTTAATTATGGTTCCCAGCTCAGAAGACTCATTCATAACCAGGTTCAGATTTAATGTCCTCCCAACAGCTGTTCTGTGAAATGTTCCATCTGAACAGAGATTTTCCTGAGTGGAAAAGGAGTTCTTGAAACATTAACTCATTAAACATTAACTTTGTCTATGGAGATTCTCAGTCATCCGGGTCATAGTTGTCCCAAAGGTTCTTTTTCAGGAGGCAACTGGACTTTCTTGTTTTTCTTTGAAGACATTTCACATCTCATCCAAGAAGCTTCTTCAGCTCTGTCTGGATGGTGAGGAATGGAAGGATTTATATTCCTTGCCGGGCAGCTGGTCATTTGCATTCTTTTAGAGAGTTGTTGAGGCCATTTGGAGGTTTCTCTGTGTCTTCAGGATCACCTGAGTAGTACAAAAGGGTGTTGAGTATTTATGAAGTGGTTGTTTTGTTTCTCCAATGTGCAGATCTGCAAATCAGTGAGATACCTGTACTCTGGGGAAACAAAAGAACCACTTCATAAACACACACAATGGCACAACATCGGAGAACAAATCCATCAGGACAAGATTTAACAGTCCACCCGCATTTAAAAGACAAAGGCCTTTGAAGACAGCAAAGTCCACATTTTAGAGAGAGAGGACCACTGGTTTGAAAGAGGGGTCAAAGAGGCCATCTATGTCAAAACTGAGCAGCCCTCTCTCAATGGGGGAGAGCAGGAGGGAGGATACAACATAATCTATCTACAACACAGGCCTTTCAGCAGTTCCAAGAAGGCTCCACACCCATTTGCACTACTCAGGTGACCCTGAGGACACAGATAAACTTCCAAGTGGCCTCAACAACTTTTTAAAAGAAAGCAAATGACCATCTGTCTGCAAGGAGTATAAATCCTTCCATTCCCCACCATCAATCAGACCTGAAGAAGCTTCTTGGATGAGAAGCGAAACATCTTCAAAGAATATCAAGAAAGCCCAGTTGCTTCTTGAAAAAGCATCTTTGGGATGAACCCCTTTCTTTTATATTACTTCTGTTGTGAAGATGCCAGGTTGCAGTTAGTAATATTTCATGTAGTCAGATTTCCAGGCTATCCATTATATTTCCTACTGTCCGAACAATGTGATTTTGTTTCTCTTAATGCAGCTAAGTTTTGTTTTACTATATGTAAAGCATGTCACACATTAACCACACCAGTTGTATGGTTATTGGGTTTTATGGTGGCTTTTATGTGCTGTCTCACACTTCCTTTTGTTTTTCTGTTTTTCTGTGGATCTATGACAACAATAAAGTATCTGATTTTGCCCTATCTAGCTTACAATTACCTTCGTTTTTAGTAAGGTAGCATCATTAGCCAAGTAACTTGCTTTGTCTTAGAAGAGACTAACATTTTGGAAGTGTGCCTATCAATTAGATGGACTTTTCCTGAGCAAGCTCAGTGCTTATTGAATCTCAGATATGCTGCACTTATCTATGATAAATAGGGCTCACTCTTCTTGTGGAACCTCACTGCTATCTGACATGCTTGGCGGGTGAGCAGACACACTGTAAAGGAAAACACATTTTTGTCAGCAGTTTCAAGGTACAAGAGGTAAGATTGTCATTTTGCTCTCCATTACCATAAGACAACATCTGATTCCCAAGCCAATTATCTTATTCAGTACCTTATTGAGTTTTGTATTGTTGGTCAGACAGGAGGGAAGCCTTGTTAGTAATCCCTCTCTAAACTTCCTGTGCTTTGCCAGTGTCACCCTTTCCAGAGTAATAAGAAATCTCATGCTTAGTACTTGCAGATTAGATGTGGCATCCACACTTCTTACTGTAGATTTGCTTGTTATTCAGAGCCACTATTTCCCTTTCTATATTCAGTTCCAGCTGAACTGTTTACTTTGGGTCCCTATTCCCAGTTTTTTGTCATGTTTTGTGGTATTAGCCTTTTATAAAGCATGCTATTATATAAAAAATATATATTCTACCTTCTCTTTTACAAGTTCCTATGGAGAAAGAAGCCAGGGAAAAAAATTCCCTTTCAACGATTAAACTAGATTTAACGTGTTAAATTTCTCCTATAAATCCAGCATTCCCTCCTCCACTGGAGCAAATGCTACAGAAACTGAGTTGAAAGGCATGAGCTGTAATAAAGCCGCTTGGAAACAGGGACAAATTACCATCCTCTCTGTTGTAGCCTGGGCAGCATTGGAAAGGTTAGCAATTTGTGGCGTATAGCCCTGCCCAAGCAATTTGCAATGAGCATTGTGCTGGCTTTCTATTTATATTGCATATTATCAAGTCCATTTTGCTTTTCAGCTCTCCTGCTCAAGAGTGACGAGAATTAACTCTCTGAAAAAGCTGTTTGGTTGTCTGCAATTTCTTCTCTCAGACACTTCCCAAATAAATGCTCAGTTTGGCTGCCTCCTCCTGCAGTGGGCTGTGATAGCACTCAAAATACATCATTTTGTTGTGTGGTATCACATTGAGGCAATCCGCTGATTACACTGTAAGCACAGGAGTGGAAAGGCAGGGTATATGACTGTTGGTTGAAGTGGTTAAATATGATGATTCAACAAACGGAAGGCTTGAAGCTGTAAGATTGTATCTTGGGCAGCTACGATTAAAACAGTACCAAAAATATCTGCAAAATAAAAACATGACATAATTGAGACCAACTCTCCATCACTTCATATGAGCTCAATCACCACCTTGGCCCAATGCCCAGAGACTAGCTAGGTCTTCAAAGTCTTGTAGACGTCCAGCTCTTGGAGGAAGCTGTTCCATTCAACAGGTGCTGCAACACAGAAGGCATGCATCATGGGTCCCGTCAGATGACTTGATGTTGTGGAGAGGATCTGAAAGGTATCTAACTTATCAAATCTCATTGGCTTCCTTAGGAGATTAGCAGTCCTTGAATTACCCAGCCTGAAGAGCTTTACAGATAGTAATAGACATCTTGAATTGCATCCAGAAGCCTATAAGAGCTAGTACATGTCACAGAACAATAATATTACATGATCATATCATGCCACAACCATGGATATCCATACTGCTGCTGCTGCTATATTCTGAACCAGTTGCAACTTCCAGGTATCTTCAAGGTCAACAACATGCCCTATGTGGATTACAAAGCCAAAACCAAATCAGGAGGTCACTAGGGCATGAATGACTGAGACGTAACCACCTAACTACAAATAGCATGTAAAATAGATTTGTGCAGAGACCACACAGCACCTACTCTTGAGCAGGAGGTAAGATTCCAAGAGGGGCCCAGAACTAAAGATGGAACACCTCCAGATTCATAGGTCCTCAATACTCATAGTGAATCAGCATTGCTAGGTTTGAACTGAAGCCTGATCTTCCCTTTCCAGATCCTCATAGCTTCCAGACATTGTGAAAAAAACTTGAAGACATTACTTGATTGGCTGGGGCCAAGTCGTGTAACTGAGGATTTACGCAGCTTCACTTGTTTTTTCTTTAGGCTAAGCATACCCACAGTTTTCCTCATAGGGCATAATCTCCAGATTATCACAATCTTAGTAGGCTTCCAACTTAGTTACAATTTGTCCCTGTCTTTTTTGAACAGTGATATTAGAACTTCAAATAGAATAAGCAGAGTAAAATAATCATTTCCTGTGATCTGGACTCTATGCTCCTCTTGATGTACCTGAAGTAGTATTTACCTTTTTAGCAGCTGCATTCCAATGCAAATCTCTGCCAAGCCAGATCTTCCTCACTTTATATGCCTCCTTTACAAATGCAGAACCTAACATTTCCTTCTGTTAAATTTAACCCTGTTTCACCCTCTAAATTTCACCCTATTTCAGCCCATTACTCAAGCCTGTCTGGATATTTTTGAATCTTCTTTTTCTATTCTAAGATGTTAACAATTCCTCCTGTGTCATGCAAATTTGGTAGACCTCTCTGACTCCCTCATGCAGTTCATTTTATCACTGATAAAAATATCAAACAGCACAGAACAGTACAGAGCCTTATGGCACCTCACTCAATACTTCTGTCCAAGTTGAAGTAATTAATGAGCACTCTTTGGGTACTGTCATGCTATGTTTCTCATAATAGTATCATTTAGCCTATATTTTATTGTTATACTAAAGGGGGATAAAAAGTAAGTTTGTTAAATGTTTTGTATACAATGGATAGCATCTACTAAGCTAATAAAGTTATCAAATTTATATGCAACCAACCATGCTGGTTTCTGCCAGTTATGGTATAGTTATACATATGGTACATACTTCTTGGTAATTTGTTTGAGAATCTTGTCTTGAACAGGCATTAAGCTGACAAGTCTAGAGACTCTCGGATCCTTCTCTTTCCACTTTCCCTTTTCGATTATATGAAAATTCTGTGAAAAACTGCTAATATAGCCAAAACTTGTTTTTCCTCAGCGGAAGTAAAGCTTAAGCTTGGGTTTTCCATGCTAAATTTCAATCTGGAAAGCTTGGCCTGGCCTTCTGTTGATTTTGTTTCATTTATACCAGGGGTCGCCAACCTTTTGGGCCTCAGGGACCATCAAGCTCATAATTTTAGATCCCAGGGACCACTAACTGGTTCTGTGGGTGTGGCCTAATTTGTGTGTATGGCTCGGTGGTCATGTGACTGGCTGGGTATGGCTTGTATGTAAATATTATAAATATTTATATAAATATTGAATTTTTTAATTAAAAAAAGAGCAACTTTTACCCAAAACCAGGCAAAGCAGGCAGGCAGATTGAGTTGCTCACAGAATCACAGATTCATTCAGAGATCTATCTATCTATCTGCCATTGGCTAGCTCAGTCTGTCACATAAAATTTGCTCACAAGCAAACTCACAAAATTAACTCACAACACACCATGCATGTAAATATTGATTTTTTGATTTTAAAAAAAGAGCAACTTTTACCCAAAATCAGGCAAAGCAGGCAGATTGAGTTGTTCACAGAATCATTCAATGATCTATCTATCTATCTATCTATCTATCTATCTATCTATCTATCTATCTATCTATCTATCTATCTATCTATCTATCTGCCATCGGCTAGCTCAGTCTCTCAAATTTGCTTGCCGTGAGTCTGCACTGAATTTACTTGCAAGCAAACCTTCCGTCGTAAGGGAGGTTCGGCTGTACTTAAAAGTAGAGCCGAAGATCTAAAGACTAGCTGGAAAGCAAGAAATCCAACCATTTTCTGCTTCCTAGCTAATCTAAATCTCCCGGCACAGCAGAACAGCTGATGGTCGGAAAAAGGAAAAATAGAAATTTTGCAGGGTAAGGAGTGATTGGGTAGGGAAGGTTCCCAGGGGCCATTTGGGCGGCGCAGCACTTGTGTTTCTGCGCAGCCTGGATTAATCGCTTTAGGGGGGGGTGCTCTTGGGGTGAGATTTCTCTGCGGCCCATCAAAATTTTCTTACGGGCCACCAGTGGGCCGTGGCCCACTGGTTGGCGACCGCTGATTTATACCATTTGTTTGTTTCATTATACTTCAACTTTTTACACATTTACTGAATTTATACCCAGCATGCTTAATTCTAAACCTAGTTAACAGATGTTCTGTTTATATATCGTACTGTGCCCAAGCCAATAAACTATACTATTACTTAGTATAATAGCCTGGTTGATAAACCATGCTGTTGCAATAGTTGAATCCTCACAACATTCTAAACCTTCTTTTATCCCAGTTTATTATATTGTGCAATTCCAACCATAGTTTCAAAATAAGCTCCTTGAACCTCATGATTTTCAGAATGACATTCTTGAGAATTTCTAGCAAGTAAAGTAAAATCAACCTTATTGCTATATGGTGTAAACATGTGGAAATCAAAGGATTGTGATTTCCACATTTTTGCATCACATAGTAATAAGGTTGATTTACATGGCATTGTGATAGGTAAGCTCAAGTCAGTGACTACATTGCAGAACATGTCTAGGTCAGTTTTCTGAGTTCATGCCAAACTCATAGTCATTTTTCCTAATGTGGTTCACTATTTGTTGTAGTATGATTGCAAACAGAAATATGGTATGTAAGGAAAAATCACAGAACTGGATACAGATTGTGGCCTGAGCATGCTGATTGTAGAAGTAATTAGGAAAAGAGTAGTCTCCCCTGAGGCAGAGTATCTCGCATATGCTTTACTTTGGAAGAGAAGAAGAAAGAGCTCATACTCGGTTCATACTTGGCTCTAACATGGTTGCTTTTAAAGGATAGAAATAGGAGCAGTTTGTCTACCACAGGCTTCCTGCTTCCATTCCCATCTCTTAGGTGGGAAGAGTAAATAAATAAAACGATCCTACTCTTTCCTGTGACTCAATCATCCTTCCTGATTGAGAGGGTGTCATGGAAAAGTTATTCACCACCCCCAACCCACCGTTAGGATTGGTTTTCTCACAATGGTTTATATGTGCTTGGTAAATGTAGCTTGTTTAATTGACCATGTTGAAAGCAATTCACAGCTGGAATTTTGTTTATACCTATTTATACATCGGCTACAGAGCCCTTTATGAAAGAAGTCTTGAATCTCAAGAAGCACAAATAGGCTGGGAAAGTATTTGGACAATGAAGGTGGGATAGATAATTATGAGAAGTGGAAGGGCATTTCTTACCTGCCAAATCAAGAAACTATGTTTGAATCCACTGCCTAGAATGACAAGTATGATTTGAAACCAGACATCTTTGAATTTGAATTTATTTGATTTGTCATTCACTTACAAGATAATAGGTATGAGTATATACATAGTTATGAATACATGAAATGGGTACATATAAGAATAAAAGAAACAATAGGACAGGGACGGTAGGCACGTTGCTGCGCTTATGCACGCCCCCCACAGACCTCTTAGGAAAGGGATGAGGTCAATAGTAGACAGTCTAAGGTTGAAGTTTTTGGGGTTTGGGGAAGATTTTCATATTGTCCTATCAGGAGGTTTGTTTATCACACTTGCCAAATCTTCCAGTGCAAGAAACAAACATCAATGTATCCCATAGCTGATATCTCCCTCTCAGAGGAGACTGGATATCCTGAAATAAAGTCATATCTGAATCAGTTCTGATTCCCCAGAAAGCACCTTTTAGATATGATTTTGTATGGAGTGAAGAAAAACTCCAAGGGTCTTGAAGTAAACTATTTTCAGTTGTTGTTCTTGATTTCTGTGACTGGCATGGAAAATCAATTTGTCCTAATAATGAAGCCCAAAAGGAAACGTGTCTTTCTGCCTTTGTTATTGTTCTTTGCCATCCTGATGAGTTTGACCTTTGTGGTTTGTAAAAGGAAACCTGGCAAGGAGATCCAAACAGCATCAGTGGGAACTGCTGCAAAGCCGAGTATGAACTGGAGCCCTATGTAGATAACAGTTGGTGGCTCCTGATACTTAGAATAGCCAGTTTTCTCATTTTGAAGAAATTAGCAGGGTCTTTTTTTTTTTTTTAAATCCTTTTACTAGCCCAAATAACTAGATTTCAGTTAGTAAATATACCTCTAATTTGACACATTTCTTTCCTATCACGGTTGCTGTCACAATTCTGCCTGTATCTGGTTTCTGTTAGTATATTCTGCATTCAATTTTCTAAAAATATCAGTCATTTGGATGCTTGCTGTGCCTGGTCGTCTCTCGGGAAGTATAGTGCTGCTTTCTGTAGAAATTGCATGGTTGTTTAGGCATCTGTAACCAGAGCAAATATTATATATCATTTTTGATAAACGTTGGGATTGAAAAGCAGTCATAGCTTCCCAGTTTTAGTATTCGGATGCAATCAAGACAGCTGTTTGGAGAGGAGGGGCAGCATCTGTGAAAAGAAACCAAGTGTCTGCCACAGGGAGGCGTGGCCCTTCCCTCGTTAGACGGGTGGTTTTCTGTCTCTTCTGTAGCTTCACAATGCAGCAGTGGCAGACAACCAAGCATCCCTGCCTGGTTTAGATGGAAGGCCCGCATGTTCACTTCCACAAATCATGCCAAGAACCACTTACTCACTAAAGCAAGATAGGATAGTTGTTTGCGCCGCCTGCAACCTCAAAGAGCTGAAACTGCTTTTCATGACAATTGTTTGGACCCAGTTTTGACGATGGTAAAAGCAGTGGGGACAGTCATCACTCCATATCTGATAACTGACTGGTTAGGAAGAAGCCGGGAGGAAGAAAACACAACGGCAATAGACCATCAGGCGGATCAGCAGGGTGGCAAATAGCCAAATGTGAAACAGATATGTGACATTTATTGTAGCTTAACAGTATGGGAGGAGAGCTTTCCATTCCATATTATTACAAAAAAGCATGCATAGCTGCATCTTATTTCAACATTAAGCTATGAGTAATAGTTTGAAAAAAAAAGTATTTGAGGAGCAAATACTTGTTGCAACTTGAAACGTGATTTCCAAAATCTGGATTTTTAAAAAATATTGTGCCTCTACTTATCCTGGAGCTGGAAAACCGAACATAAGCAAAACTTTCAATCTCTATTACAAATTGCCATCCAATTAACAGTTCCAGATTAGATCTCTCACTATCCTCTCCATTGTTTTCCTTTCCCGTAAGATGGTGGTTGTGAAATTCAGAAGGTGGGCTCTTAGGATTTCCAGGCAGACCCAACTTTGTACCTCTTTCCAGCTCGGTCCTGTCTAATGTGTTATGAATCCTCACTGATGCATATTGAACCTGGTGGATCAGCTGTTCCTATTTACGTTTGCCTCGTTGTTGTTGGAATATTCAGTTCAGAAAAGAGCTTTGATTTAATGTGCTTCTCTTGTGTAGAAGTGTCTCACATCATTTTGTTTCTAAATTTAATGTGTACATTATGTAACATAAGCAATATACAGTAAATCCATAAGTGTACTACTGCATCCTTATTGTATTTTTATATGATAAATCCTATAAATTAGTGGTTGCAGTGGCTCTGTGTTCCTCAGCTGTAGAGTTGATGTTTGGTCAAGATTTGTCAATCAAAGATGGATTTTTTTTTAAAAAAAAGATGTAGCTAAGTATATGTTTATTATGGCAGAGAATCAGTCTTAGCATCCTCAAAACAAATACTCTGCCATAGATAACAGACAAAGACCTCATAAAGGTAAGAACCCCTTGTACTAGAATCCTTGGTCATTGTAATCCTACACTGGTGACTGTTTCCTTCTTCCTGTTCTCCACTTGACAATGGATGGGGTTTCCAATTAATTGCTCAGGCTGATAGAACCAAAGGCAGGACTGGGCTGCTTTGTATGGGCATAAGGCAGTTCTTGCTTGTGGAATTGTATCCTTGACACTAACATTGTATCCTTGACACCCTTGCTTCAGAGGTGGTATTCAGCAGGTTCTGACCAGTTCTGGAGAACCGGTAGCAGAAATTTTGAGTAGCTCAGAGAACCGGCAAATATTTCCGCTGACTGGAGATTTTACATTATCCTTCCCCTGCCACGCCCATCAAGTCACGCCCACAGAACTGGTAGTAAAAAAATTTGAATTCCACCACTGCTTTGCTTGCTTGCTTGCTGAGCTCTGCTCCTTGACACTGTAGTTGCTCACATGCACCTGCTTAGAATCTTCAAACTAGCCTGGTTCCACATTAGTTGTCTGTCAGCGGGCAGAAGAGACTCTGAGTGATAAATGCCACCAGGAGAGAAAGTGAGAAAAGAGACAATATGTCTTTTGAGTAAGCAAGGGGCTTTCTTGCTCTTGGTTGATTCCTCAGCAAAGCAAAGCAAAGCTGCCTATTTACCTCACTTTGATCAATGGGGCACTGCTCTGGGAATTTGTGCTGTAGAGTTCACTCAGTATCGATTTGCAGCATCCCCAGATGCTCACATGCTGAGAAAACTGAATCCATCACCGAATAATTTTTTTAAAAAAATTTTCTTCCTGAAGCCTGGCAGAAGACCATTATTTTCTTTTTTCTCCCCTTGTAAAAAACCCAAGTTAATAATGGGCAGGCTTTCCTTATTGACTGAAACTGGGGAAACCCTTCTTCCTTCACAGAGTATGCATAAAACGTAAGCAATCATAGAGGAAAAAGGGTTAAGTGCATAGCTTTTCTCCATCTCATAAGTCATGGAAAGAAAACCCTGCTCAACTTCAGTAGTGGAAGAAGGGATGGCTCTGAATGGTGGAGGCATTCCTAAGTGTCCTTTTGATTTGGGCAAGATAGTTTTCAGGGAACCAATTTCAAACCTGAAAAGAAAAGTCACTCTGAGAAAACATGAATTTGTCCACCATCAAGTAAGATTTTAATTGTGCAGAATTGGTGATGCTGTAATCATACTACTAACCTAGAGGTATATCTTTGGGGAGCAGGGGGCGGGGCGAAGCAGGGGTTTTGGAAAGTTGCACCTATTAAATATAGTTTGACTTGATTGACCTGACTCCAAAATTGTGTGAAGCCATGTTTTGTCCACCATAATTCAGTGAATACATTAACGTTGCCTGAGTCAATGCAAAACATTAATTGAAGATTTACAAGCCGCACTGACTGGGTTCAGACACTATGCTATGCCTAAACAAAGCATGCAATGACTTAGTGCAGAAATGCCCCATCTTTTGGGTCAGAGAGACTATTTGGACTTTTGAAAACTAATTGTGAATGCTATGGCTGCCATGGAGTCAGATGGACATGCAAGTGAGATGACTGTGCATTGGTGACTCCATGTATAAGGTGATTCATGAAACAAGTCTCTATATAATTAATTTGCTTTTCAGTCATATGAAAAATTACAGCTTGGCAGTAATCTTTTAGAGAGCCTCTGGGGCTGCAAAATATTAAGGGGAAGAATATAGCCCTAGGTCCTGACAGTGTGTAGCCGCTGTAGATCCTGAATTTAATAGTCACCATTTGTTATGCAGAAGAAAATAATAAGATTAGCATTGTAATTTTAAAAAACGTTATATTGTGATTTTAAAAAATAAGAAGGAAAGAAGGTTATTTCTCAGGAGTTCCATATTAGACTGGAACGTCACTGCAGTCAGTCCCCTGCTGCAGTGACCCTTTGGTGGAAGGGCTGTGCCCTTGCACCACTGGGAATGGGTAGAATCAGCTGAAAGGAAAGCCAGGGGAAGTAGAACATGAAGAGAAGGCAATCAATCAGTCACTGCAGCTGCAAGTGGGGTTAGCTTTTGCACCAATTCATTGATTCAGATCGGTCTTTAAACCAAAGTTACTACAATCCATAATTTAAAATTGAAATTGATTTGAGGGCTTCCATATCCACCATGGCTTAGAACTATGTTGCTTTTCAGTGTCTGTCACTTTCTTGCTCTCTTTTCAAACTTGGGGGCCTCTGAAATGAAATCAACCATTTGAACAGAAATGTTGGAGCAGGGCTGTCAAACTCGCGGGCCATGGGTCAGATGTGTCACATGCTGGCTACGCCCACGCCCGGTTTAGCGAAGAGGAAAAAAGTCGCAATACGTCACGTGACGACACGAGTTTGACACCCCTGTGTTAGAGCAATTGTAGCATCACAGTGAAGTATAGTTAGTACAATATGGTCTGCTGATTCTCCTCATATTTGTTTGTCCACCAATTATACAACATAGTAGGGCATTGCATTTAATCAAGAATAATGCTATTTGGCATATTGTATCAGCTGACTCCAGCCACAAATGGGTTTTTCAGAAACCTGTCTAGATAGAAGGCCTATCTGGTTTAAAAGCAATTTCTGTAGATAACTATAAGTGAGCTATTGGGAAAATTTAATCAGTGTCAACCCAGTGCAACTCAGAATGCTGCTGGCTCTTAAGATAGCAACCAAAGTTGGATTAGACTCTAGGCCCTTAATGACTGGAAGTAAATTGTACCCACCAACCAATTACTAGAGGCTAATCTATTTTAAAGAGAGCCAGTGTGATGTAGCAGTTAAGATATCAGGCTATAGCAGGGGTGTCAAACTGGCGGCCCACAGGCTGGATGTGTCACGTGCAGGCCACGCCCACCCTGGCTCCGCAAAGGCAAGAAAATGTCATGATATGTTACATGACACGATCGAGTTTGACACCCTTGGGCTACTGACTGGGAGATTGTGAGGTGTAGACCCATCTTAGGCATAAAGCCAGCTGAGTGACCTGTCACTCTTTCTCAGCCTTAGGGTGCAGGCAAGGGCAAACCACTTATAAAAATGTTGCCGAGAAAACTGTAGTGTAAACCTCTAATTCAGTGTCATTTCCACCCTCCCCCAGTAAAAGTATTTTTTTTTAATTAAACCAAATTTAGTTTATATTTTAAACCATACTTCTGGGAACTACATACTGTAGATCCTAGAGGTATTTTTGATAGAATGAAAAAATTGGGAGGTGGTTGCAGACAATGGCTTCACTTTGGGGCATCCTTTGTTTTGTGATTGATCTTGCTGACTCTCTCAACCATTCTGCAAGAGGGCTCCCCCAGATCCAAAGTTACCTGCTGGCTCCATACGATCTGTGTTTTGGGCTACTCTTTGAGAGCTGGTAAGATTGTTCAGCTCTACTCTTGGTCTTTCAATTAGAACAAACTGTTCCCTACAGTTTCCAGCCTACATCTGAGACTAATTGTCAATTAAGTAAAAGAGAAATTAGGTACAACCCAGACACGTCAGGTCTGTGTGTGGTAGTAATCACTAGAGCATGGACTGGAACAGACTGCTGAGGAAAAGAAATCTTATTCTGACTGTGTTCTAGGACCAGGCTGGCATAAATTCTGCGCTTCCCTTTGGAGAATCAATTGTATAGTGAGGGGGAAATGTAAACCTTTTCAAAACCTTTTGCAGATATTTTGCAGACTGTCATTGTTATATTCTGAACTTTATTACCTACATCATACCTGGCTAATACAGTTTAATGATAAAAGCCTCCGTGCCTAAGCCACTTGGGTCCCTTATCAGAAAAGCCATGTTTCATTGTTTCTAAATTAAGCAGTTTTGCACATTTTGCCATTTGTCGTCCATATCATTTTTACTTCTGTTGTTATATTTATCACATTGTCTGTGGTTATTCAGTCACTTCCATCACTTGTATGCAATTCCCTTGTATTGTATGCTCAATGGAACAGTTTGCCTTTAGAAGTTGTGGGTGCTTCATCACTGGAGGTCTTTAAGAAGAGACGTGATAGCCATTTGTCTGAAATGGTATAGGGTCTCCTGCTTGAGCAGGGGGTTGGACTAGAAGACCTCTAAGGTCCCTTCCGATTGATGACCCGATGGATATCATTTTTCCAGGACGGTCTGTCAGTTACTATTTCTTTCAGTTCTTGTAAATTTTTGAGCATCAACAATAATGGTATCGAGCCTCTTTTATCTTCTGTCCGTTTTTTAAAAAATTGCCTTTGATTTTTCCAGTATTGCTGTCTCACAGGCTATCTACAGCAGGGCTGCCAAACTCACGGCCAACGGGCTGGTTGCGTCATGCGCTGGCCACACCCATACCCAGTTTAGCAGGAAAAAGAAGGGGGAGAAAGTCCCAATACATCACATGATGCCACCCTGACGATGTGAGTTTGACACTCCTCATCTATAGATATTCAGGATTCTTTGTATGATGGCAAATATGCCAAGGTTCAACCCTGATAGACTTCCAAGCTGGCATCTGATGCAAATGAACCCCTAGAGCACAGGTGTCGAACTTGCAGCATCATGTAGCTGTCACATGATGATTCACTATGTTTTTTCCCTTCGCGGAGGTGCGGTGGGTGTGGCCTGCGCATGATGCATCAGGCCCGTGGGCCACCAGTTTGACACCCCTGCCCTAGAGAAGGAAAGCCTATTGTCCACCATTGATTAGGAAATATAGGCTCTTACACCTTGCATGGCAGCCATGCATTTTTTTTCAAATTCAAACGCTCACAGAGGAGAAATTGAAAAAGTCAAGAATTTAAGGTTGTTTTGCTTCCTTAAGGGGAAGAGACAAAGTATGTGAAAAATTGGAACAATGGCCTCGTGAATCCACATATTTCATTTGCTTTTTATGCCGTAATTGAAAGATTTCATAAACTGAAAGATTCATATGACTCATTTTATATGAATCTTACATGCTTAGTATGAAAGGTTATGCTTATTTTCTTACTCCTATATACTCAGGCAAAGTCCATATTTCTTAATACAGAATCAAACCTTGTTTTGCTTCTTCGTTTTGAGACAAAATGTTGAAATCTTGGCTCTCAGGTCGTCTTCTACACCCTCTCCCTTATTTTTAGTTGCCTAAGTTTCTGTTATAACAATCTGTCACATTTCAGATCATAAGACTTGGGTCTGTATTGATGCCTGGTGCTTTCTTCAAATAGCACTCTCTCTCTCTCTCTTGTTCTCGTGTTGCTTGTTACAGAGAAATCAGTGAGTCGTTAGATGTATTTCAGTGACATCTTTTGATTGTAGAATAAGTTGTTTGGATTTGATAGGCGGCATAACACTATCTAAAACATCTTCAGGAACTTTCAAGATGGACAGTTTCTAACATTAATATCAGAACATTCTGCCTTTTCCTACTTAATGGCTTTTTCTCCCACTAATAAGAAAAAAGACATAAGCAGTAATGGGAGCATCTGGGCCAAGCTGTCTCTCAGAATTATATGGACAAGGCTAGGTGATTGCTCAATTAAACCCTCATTTGGAGTTACCTATATACCTTGTTTACATGCTTAGCACTTCAGGCTTCCATTAATTGTACCTTTTAACACATTTTAATTAAAGCAAGAAGGCTGTGTTCCATTTCAGTGTTTCCATTTCTTTTCTATTCTAAACTGCTGAGGCAACGATCAATACATCATTAGTCTGAAGTACAGGGAAGAGTTTGGTGGGATGTGTGGAAGGAAAGCCCGACTGTGAATTGATGGCTTCTTTGCAGATATATCATGCTCTCTCTTTGTTGCCTTCCTCCAGCCTTAAGGCCTGTCATTCTGGGATGGGGAATCTTTCAGCCAGTTATAGCAATTCCATTTTTATGGCATATTCCTCTGTTTTCGGTCCTGAAGGTGATGCCCAAGTTCCAAGTGAAATTAAATGTTGCACCTCTAGCAGAATGGAATCATAAATGATTTGCTGGGTTGTTTGAGCAAGAAAGTTATTCTTCCCCTTCCATAAGAGATCCATACCTTTCTCTCATAATTATGAGTAAGGTAAGTTCCATACCTTATTCTCATGAATATTATGAATTTTAAATTTAAAAATGAAATTGTAAACTTCTTAAAGATGCTGAGGGAATTTCATGAATTTCACTTGAGTTTTGAGACAGAACAGCATAGAAAAATATGCTTTAAACCTGCTTGTTTTCTATTTTGCGCATTGGTTAAGTAATTTTTTTTCAATGTTCATGAATCTTTACTAGGAAGACGTGGGAAGAAGCAGAAATTAGAGGAAGGCAAGGGCACCTACTGCCAACCATTAAGAAATTATTCATTCATTCAAATCCATATCCAAAATTCACTTGAACCCCTTAGCTTTCCTTGTACCTTTAGGCATGTGAAATCACACTGCTGGCAATATCAATAGAGGCCCAATTGGCAGGATCTTTCTTGTATGCATCTCTTATAGACACAGCTGTAATTTAATGGTCACAGACCCCTTGATTTTCTGTCTGGCAGTCTATTTCTATTGAACTACCTTTTGTATTTACTCTGCTCCTCTACCAATAATACATTATGACTCATTGTTAGGGCCTATGTGAGCTTTCAAGATAAAACCTCTCTGACAGTCATCTTCACTGCTAGCGACTCCATGGATGTTTTCCTGTTCATTTTTGGCAACTGCTAAGAAGGGCTTTGCCAAGGTCTTCAGGAATATTTTTTGATATCTCAATATTGTTTACAATCCCTTTTGTTCTCCCATCCAAACTCCTAAATCACCCACCCCAATGCTAAAAAAATTGCTTCTTTCATCTCTCACATCATTATTATTTTTTTAATTCCTGCTTACCAATCCATTACTTACTTGTCCAGTCTTTTTAATTCTATAGTTTCCTGACACACCTGATTTTTTTAATTCCTGCTTACCAATCCATTACTTACTTGTCCAGTCTTTTTAATTCTATTGTTTCCTGACACACCTGATTTCCTTCTTAACTCAAAGAATATAGTCTTTCCGGACCATATAAGAATGCTAAGAATTTTTTAAATAACCTTCTATTAGATCATTTCCCCATTTCCTGTATTTCTACCTCTGCCCTTTTGATCCTAATTTTCCCTCAAGCTTCCTTTTCTTATCCCACTGACTGCTTTTGACTTTCCTATAGCTTGTTGAGCTTTCTGCTGCATAGAGAACCTACCTACTCCTTTCCTTGCAGAAAATGAATCCCAGATATTCAGACTCTTTGTTGATCTGTTTTGTAACTCAGTTGTTCTCAGAGAGGTTGTTATTCTTACCTAGCAGTAATGGAGCCTAGACAGTAAATAAATGACACTATTCAGAGTACAGTTTGGAGGTAAGTATTCCATTTAGATTCCAGTTGCATAATAATAATTGCAACAACTAATGCTACAATTGCTGAGTCTTATAATAGCAGTCCATTTTTTTGGAATCATATTTGCTTGTCAGAATTTAGTATTCATCCATAGCAAGAACAAAATATCATATAAAACATAAAAACATAATAATTTCTTCAGAACGTTCGGTGAAAATTGGGTCCTCCACAAGGCAGCACTAAAGTGCTGCTAACCCACATAGGAGCTGGCAAAAAACTAAGATGGCCTAAAGAAGTGCCAATTACTATCCCAATTCAAACTCAGCCTCAGCAATGACATAGGATTAGAGATTCTCTCTGTACTGGAAGTGGGGGGAAGAAAGCATTAGAGAGGAGGATGTCTCCTTTGATGCCAGTAAGTGGCAACAGATGATCCATAGATTCCTGCTATGAGGTCTCCAATCTTACAGAGCATTTATTCCCTGGGGCCAGAGAACTGGAAGTACCAAAGCCATTCTCTATATTTTTCTCTCCATGCCCTGACACCTATGGGTGCAGGAAAAACAGCAAGAGGAAAAAAATAGAGAAAGAAGGTTGCTGCTAGTTCTCATGCTTTCAGACTTTCAGAGAATATGAGTCAGCAATGTGCAGCAGCAGCCAAAAAAGCTAACACAGTCCTGGGTTGTATAAGCAGAGGCATGATCACATGAAGTATTACTTCCATTTTACAAAACCCTAGTAAGACCACATCTGGAATACTGCAGCCAATTTTGGTCACTATACTACAAAACAGATGTTGAGACTTTGGAAAAAAATTCAGAGAAGAGCAACTAAGATGATCAAAGGCCTGGAGACTAAACCATATGAAGAATGGCTGCAGGTTTTGGGTCTTGCTAGTGTAAAGAAAAGAAGAATTAGGGGTGACATGATAGCAGTATTTCAGTATTTGAGGGGCTGCCATAAAGAGGGTATCAGATTATTCTCCAAAGCACCAGAGGGTAGGATAAGAAATAACGGTTGGAAACTGATCAAAGAGAGAAGCAACCTGGAATTAAGGAGAAACTTCCTACCCCGTTTCCCTGAAAATACGACCTACTCTGAAAGTAAGTCCTAGCTTGATTTTTATGTGTGTCCAATATAAAGCCCTATCCCCAAAATAAGCCCTAATTAAGATCACACCCACTCCAAAGTGCAAAGGTAAAAATTAAGCTAGGGTGGGGATGGGAGAGTGAAGCTGCCCTACTACTTACCTTTGGATAGTTGTAGCCAGGCCTTGCACACCTTGTTGGCCCATTTCTTCTGCAGCCAGCAAGGCTGGCGAGGCTTTCCTGAAGGCCTCTGTAGCTGATAACAAAGTTCCAGATCAATCCGGAGCTCTGTTATTGGCTGCAGAGGCCTTCAGGAAAGCCTTGCTGGCCACAGGAGAAGAAGTTCTTGAAGGCCTCGGACAGTGAAAAGGAGGCCAGGAGTGACAAGCGCAAGTGAGGTTAGTCAGTGGATGACATCCCCCGAAAATAAGATCTGGTGCCTTTTCTTGGTGGCAAAAAAATTCAACAGGATCTTATTTTCGGGGAAACACAGTAACAGTAAGGTTAATTAACCAGTGAAACAGCTTGCCTTCAGAAATCGTGGGTGCTCCATCACTGGAGGTTTTTAGGAAAAGACTAGACAGTCATTTGTCTGAGATTGTATAGGCTCTCCTGCTTGAGCAGTGGGCTGGACTAGAAGATCTTCAAAGTCTAGCTCTGTTCTGTTCTGTTCTGTTCTGTTCTGTTCTGTTCCCTTCCCTTCCCTTCCCTTCAGTTCCGTTCCGTTCCATTCCATGCTGTTTTGAAGAAGCTCCATGATAAACAGAATGACCAAGTACAGCAGAATAAAGAACTGGCAAATAGACTGGCTTTTCAGGATACTTCTCTGGACAAGGAGAGGTCTTGAGATTCCCCATAAATGTGTCAGGCAGCTGCTCCTTATGAGGAGACCTCAAAACAATAGTTTCCAGAAAGTTTAAGAGTTCTGGAAGATGAGGGAATGCCCTCTTCTCCCAAATCATGGTCGACACCTTTGAAAAAACACTAAGTTGGCATACTTATTTATCACGTTTATATGCCAATCATCTTGTGGTTCAGAGCAGCACTAAGTGGCTGATACTTCTTTTTCTAATTACTTTGAGAAATTGCTTATTAAGTTCATATTACGTATGTTTGGATCAACAGATTTTACAGGACTGGCTGAAATTCTTTCAATCCTCAGCAAGAGAAATTTTAAGTACAAATTTAAGAACATAAAATATTTCTTAATGAACAGCAGAAGGGTAGTTAAAACTTTGGATTTCTGAACGTTGCAAATGAAGAAAGGGTCCAGGTAAATTTGAAATAAGAGTTTGGAATTAAATACAAAGAATCTTTCCCATGGGAAAATATACACAAAGCCAACGCTGCTCCTTCAAGGATATTTAGTTTACATGAATCCTTAATGTTTTAAAATACAATGAGCCTGACAACAGCCTTGGTTTTTAGCACTTTCTTTATGTTGCCATTTATTTCCTTTAAGCAGTAATGAACAGAGGAGGGCTCACCACTTGCAGAGTTTTATTATTTTTTTTAAAGGAAAGGCATGACAGAAATAGAAAAGTTCATTCATACAAGCACCCCTGAAATGTCAACTCCTGCTCATTGTTATTCAGAGGAAGGAGCTCTTCTTATCAGCTTGATGCCACTGCTGGCCACTTGTGTAACATTTATCAGGCATGGAGTAATCTGGCTGTTTTCTTCAGTCAGTGTTAGCATTGATCTTAGCTTGCTTTTGACATAGTGGCCAGCATTCTGACTAAGTGGCAACGGGTATTTCAGTAGTTGTTTTCCAAAGAGAAGGGAGGCTTAATATTTGAAACTTCCAGATTTGCCCATTTGCTGTGAAAACTGGTAGATCCTCTCAGCTGGAAGCTGAACAGCTTCTGTTTCTACATGGGACTATGTAAAGCCCCCTTTTGTTTATGGACTGTACAATTTCCTGGTGTGACTGAAAGATCATTTGAGGTGACAATAATTATTTGCAAAGCCATCTGTGGCCTGGGACCATGTGAGGATCTCCCTGTGCATATATGAACCTGCCAGGATCTTTCTGGGAAGCCTCACTTAGTGTTATAAGATTGCAGTGAGGAAAGGAGATAGACTTCAGTGTGATTGACCTCCCCATGTCACATACCTTCCCACAGGACGTGCGGGTATTTTTAATGCACCTTAGTTAGATTTTTCTGTTTAAGAGAAAAGGATGGCCACTTTTAAATTTTATGTTGTACTTTACCTGTTACTTGAGGACTGTATGCTGCTGTTGTACACTTGTGTTTTGTATAATATTATTTTAATTGTTTGCATTGTAAGCCATTTTGAGAAGATTTTTGCTTTGAAACAACCTCACATTATTTTAATCAGAGAACTTCTTTTTCGGCACTTCTATTGATTTTAGAGGAATCTGCCAAAGTTTCTGAGAGCTACATCTTAGTCAATTGTATGCAAATTGCATCTGAAGCA
This sequence comes from Bungarus multicinctus, assembly GCA_023653725.1. Lineage (NCBI taxonomy): Eukaryota > Metazoa > Chordata > Lepidosauria > Squamata > Elapidae > Bungarus > Bungarus multicinctus. The sequence goes on from CM042834.1 coordinate 161,333,730, forward strand.
GTGAAATATTTGCTGAGTTTTCAAGGGGGCATAATTCTTTCTTTTCCCTTCCAACTCAATCTGAAAATTGTCCTATGTAAACATGCTTTATTTCCGAGGACACTTCAAACAAACAGTCTGTTGTCTTTTTCCTCTTGCCCTGCTGCCAATTTGTATTCTCAGCTTCTGGGTGGTTGGTTTGAGGAAATGGTGAACTGGTGGCTGGCAATTATTTCTGTAATTGCTGATTACATATTTCTGCATCCTCTCTCGTACCTAGGGATTGTTGGAAGAGATACTGCAGAGGAAAAGGAAATAGTTTGTTTCAATATGTACAAGCTCCAGGAATGAGATGAAGCTCTTTGCAAGGGTTCCAGGTCTCTGCTTAAATTCATTTGTGGTGTTGGATTTTAGCAGAGCAGAGTTCAGGATGGCATTTGTGAAGATACTTAAAAACCTTCATCTGATATGTACAGACTCTGAACCTTTACAGTTTTGTATATTAAAACCTGGAAAAAAAACATTGCTTTTGGTTGAGTGACGGTCTCAAGGTAATCGTTTTGTCATTTCCAAACGTGTCAGAGAACAACCTTTGCAATGTTCTCTGGACATAGTATCTGCAGAGCTGATGAGATATTAGTACATCAATACAAAGAAGGAAAAATGAAATTTTGAATGAAAAGATTGAAAGCAGCTCCAGACTATAGAGCAAAGATTTTACTGTATTATAGGGTGCCTGAGATGCTGCTAAAAACAGATTTGTCAGAGGACTCGAACCTGGGAAGAAGAGCGGGGGAAGGAGGGAGAGAAAAAGAGAATAGCAAACTATCAAACCCCTAAATGGCAGTGACTCATGCTGCGCCATGCAGGGAGTGGGGAGGGAAAGAGCTTTTTGGTTTGAATTCTTTTTTTCCCCCTGGTTAGCTAAATAGCACCCAGTGGCTTATGACAAAACAGATATTCAGAAAGAACATGTGCTAAAAAATATTGCCCATTCTCTAGGCTCAGATGTGCCTTTGCTGGATTTAGGGAATGTGGGAAAGTGAAAGCTCATTCTGTTGCAAAATGAAATATTCACCAGCACCCATCTTTTAATGGATTCCTGTAATCGCATTTGGAAGGACACCAGTAATATTCATTTCCACACTTCAACATGATTAAGAATGCCATAACTGTAAGTCTATAAAGTTCTCAGAGATAATCTCTCTATAGCCATCAGAAGGTAAACCAGTGCTGGTAGCTATTCTCTGATTAGATGTTTTCTGAAATTTGTTATATAGCCCTATTTGAAACAGTATTAGAATACCACAATGATGTGGCTATAACAAATATTGAACTGGTTGCCTTGTTTCCATTTGCAATTCAGAGCCAGACTAACATTCTATTTGCAGTTTTGTCCCACCAGATGTGTGAAGGTATCAATTCTAGTTTGATAACTTAATATACTACTCCTCCTTTCAGCAACTTGTCTTCAGAAGAAATGTAGTGTTAAAACCTGAACATTCCATTTATGTAGCATTGCTAAAACATCTGCTATCTCAGGTGACAATTAAAAAAAAACTCATTCCATTTGCAGCACAGGCAACATTGGAGGTTTATTCCATTTCTTTTTGTTCCTTCAGGTGTTATTCTCATGAAAAGGGAGCTAGTTTAATTTGAAAGAATGATAGATATTTGGGTTTTTAGTAATAAGTCAATATTTTTGTTAAAAGTATTTATTTTGGTTCTTTTTAAAATCACATTTATGTAGAAACACAATTTAGATATATTCGTGAATTAATAAGATATCCTTAAGTGAGGGTTTGATTTTATAATATTTTGATTGATTCTAATTCTGTTATTTCTTTAGAATGTGGGCATGAACTGTTGTTGGGGTTACTGTGGCAATCACTGTTGCTATTGTTTCAGCCAGGGGCTGAAACAGTGAATTTTGTCATGATTACAGGATTATCTGATATTTGATGAATTTGTCTAGTCTCCAATCAAATCTAAAGATTGCTACACTGGGGGTCCTTGGTGCTCTCTGAGTTTTCTTGCAGACCTTCCATTACCCAAAATAAGTAACATCATCAGCACTGTGTTAACTTAGTTTGGGTAATGAAACATCTGCAAGAAAACAAGCAAGAGCTTGTTTTCTTTGATGGAGATCAAGACCCCTTCATTTCAACCCTGAGCTACAAATACTATCCTTTATTGATTGATGCATTGACAATGCATAGGAAGCATTGATTCTTACTTATCTGAACCCATGCTAATGAGTGCTGCATTGTGTATTTTAATAGTGCTATACATGACTGTGAATGTGTAGTTTTCAATGATGGGAGTCACATCATGCCCTTAGGACATGAAATTGCCACTTGAGAAGGCTGATGGGCAGCAATATGGTTGTGAGGAAATAGGATTAGGAGTACTTGGCTTCCTGAGGCTACAGAACTTCAGACAGCTAGAAAACAGCACCAAGGACAGCTCCAAGACATACCTGATGTTTAACAGCATTGTCATCAAGATAGGGGTTTGTCTTAATAACTTGCTCAGAAGTCTAACATTTCAGATTACAATCCAAAAATGATTCTGCCTGTGTCAGAGTGGGGAATATTCAAAGACATGCTTCTCTTCAGATGGGCTTTAGAGTGTGTGTTGATGTTGCTGAATCGTCACTGGCAATGCCTTCCTCCATATGACTCAAGTGATGTGGTTGGGCAACATCAGACCTCTTGTATTGCTGATCCATGTACAATATAATTGGATCCAATCATGAAACATACATGCTTGTATTGTCTAATTTAGAGTTACCTAATAAATCATCATTTGTCTGGAATGTTATAGGGTCTCCTGCTTGAGCAGGAGGTTGGAGTAGAAGACCTCCAAGGTCCCTTCCAACTCTGTTATTCTGTTGTCTATGAGAAAATGCTAAAGCAGAGGTTTGCTGCTTTAAAGTCTTAGATCTTGTTTGCAGTCAGAGCTTGTGAATCAAGTATGCCTCCTAATCTGTTAGTCTTCCGTGCAAATCAAAATAGAGCCCCAAATCAACTACTTGATATCATGCATCATGTGCAAAACACTTAAAGTGAGCAGTGATTTTCCTGGATATGTATATTTTAAAAAACTAAACTTTGTGGCTGGAGACGTTTTTCTCCTATTATTTCTGATGGCTGGAGAACACAAGAAGTAATAATGTCATTCATACAAACGGGCAAGGCAAATTCTAATTTTTGCTCTATTTTTTCATGGAGGTTTTTAGCAGTTTATGTGGAGGTTTAAATATATTTATTTGATTTCTCACTGAAAATTGACAGGAAACCATGACATTTGCAATTCACCAAATTTTTGTACTGCAGTCACAGGAGTGCTTTGAAAAATACCAGAAATGGGGATTTCAGTGGTCACTTGAGATCTGCAAATAGCTTTTTGTCAAGAATAGTTCGTAGATTGGAGGGTGCAGACATAACACAACAGAGCAGAAATAGTCCAGTGGCTATCAAATGGGATCTACAGTAATTGTTCTAATTAAGTTTTCATAGAAACAGGTACTAAAAGAATTAAACAATGCTGCCAGTTATAAAAGACTGAGTGGTAAATGTTAGTTGTTGATGCAAAACGCTGTTACATAAATATTGGAATAATATATTACAGGCTTTAAGTGCTAACTGCAAATTACACTTTTATAATTGCTTTAGAGCACTTTAATTTGAAGTTATCAAATATGTCATTGAATTAAATGCACACTCTTTTCATTTTTATCATCTTTTATCATCTTGGTTTAATTCCAGCTCCAATTGTAACTCAGCTGTTGAAACAATTTCCGTTTTGAACATCTGTACTATATCTCTATGTAAATTGTGTACAGCAAGTGTTCCCAAGTACCTTTTGGTATCAGAATTAAAAACTCCATGTGTTAACCCTTGCTAATGAAATGTATAAATACATTTGTTCAAGTCATCTTCAGTTTAGGGAGCCTTACACAGAAGAACATTTCAGGGTTGATCTCTATATGTTTAGAAATTGATTCAACATTTGTGCTGCTTTGTTATTATCATCACCATTATCTTGTTAATTTCCCCCCTTTCATATAGGGCTTATTATTTGATATAATTTGAACATAAGTCTCTCATTGGCTGGAATGTAGGACAAGAATCTCTTTTACAAAACCAAAGAATAATAGTGAAAGAAACATTCTGATGAAGAAAAACAAGCTCAGTATTCTCTCCAAATCTTATTGAATTCCATTGTCTTCCCCAAATTAAGGTTGAACAGTAGAAATAGCCATTCTCCATGTTTTCATATCTTATATATCAGCGGTCGCCAACCACTGGGCTGCAGCCCACTGGTGGTCCACAAGAAAATTTTGGTTGTCCACAGAGAAATGTCACCCCCAGAGCAACCCCCAAATCAATTAATCCAGGCTGCACAGGAACACAAGGCTGTGCCACCCACATGGCCCGCAGGAACCCTCCCTGCTCACACACTCCTTACCTGGCAAACTTGCCTGCTAAGTTGCTATTTTTTCTTTTTCCGAGCATCAGCTGTTCTGCTGTGCTGGGATATTTAGATTAGCTAGAAAGCAGGAAATCGTTGGATTTCTTGCTTTCTCAGCTAATCTTTAGATGAGACGAATCTGCCTTAGGACTGAAGCAGTGCATACTGAGCTAACTGATGGCAGAAAGATAGATCTCTGAATGAATCTGTGATTCTGTGAGGAACTCAATCTGCCTGCCTGCCTGCTTTGCCTGATTTTGGGTAAAAGTTGCTCTTTTTTAAATAAAAAATTCAATATTTATATAAATATTTATAATATTTACACACAAGCCATGCCTGGCCAGTCACATGACCACCAAGCCACACCTACAAATTAGGCCACACCCACAGAACCAGTTAGTGGTCCCCAGGATTTAAAATTATGAGGTTGGTGACCCCTGTTATATATCACATTGTATAGTGCTCAGATCCCAATAGCCTTAACACACGGGAGCAGGGCTGTCAAACTCCTGGCCCATGGGCTGGATGTGTCACGTGCTGGCCACGCCCACTCCCAGTTTAGCGAAGGGGGGAAAGTCCTGATACATCATGTGATGCCACCATGACAACATCAGTTTGAAACCACTGCATGGGAGCATTCACCATTGCAGAATTATTACATCAACTTCTGCATCTATGCTGCATTCTGTATGGAGACATAGAGATACCAGGTTTTTAACATTTATGTCTCATAAATGAGTACTTGGTGCTTTTTGAGCTTTGTTGTTTTCTTAGTTGTTTTCTTGCATACATTTTATTACTGAAACTAGGTAATATCATCAATGCTAGCCTTGTCTAGCATTGACGATGCTACCTACTTTGGGTAATGAAACATCTGCAAGAAAACAAGCAAACTCAGCACCAAGGACCCCTCTTTTCAACCCTGAGCTACAAATATTCTCCTTTATTGATATCTCATTTAATACAACACAGTAGGAAGATTTAATTCATAATGGATTAGTTTCTTGTCTTATGTGAAACTTAGCTCAAATCCCACTGACCCTTCAAGTCATAGTTCGTGTGATGTCAGTTTTGTTAATTCTCAGGCAATGAAACGGAGACTAAACTGTGTAATTGTAGACTATTGGACTATAACTTGACGTAGAAAAACTCCCTCCATATAGAAGTCTAATTTGTCAAGAAAAAGATTAAAATCCTACTTCCTGAACATATACACATGCATGCACAGACACACAAATACACAAAGTGGTACAAATCAGCACACTTTTCTCCTTGGTGTGAATTAGTTTCTTATCTAGCCTTGCTATCACAGCAAACTGTACCTCAGCTGAACCTTTTCATATTTGATCTCGCAGTAATTTCAGATGTCCCTGTTTCTCTTCTATTTATTAGATGTTTGGCTGTCTGAGACATAGATAGCTATCAGAATTGCTGGGATGTCTCACACACCATCAAAATATGTTTTGCAGTTTCTTTAGTAAATGACATTTTTAACAACTATTCTCTTCAGCTTGGAAATCCCAACTTCCTTAGAAACAAGGAATATATGTATCTGCATCTGGAGAAGAATGTAATTGTATTTCTAAAAAAACTCCAAGAAAACAAGATTTTCAGCAGCTAAATAAATCAGAAACCATTCTTTGTAGAGAGATTTATAATCTCTTGAATTATTTTTAAAATTTACAGTAGGGGTGTCCAACTTTGGCAACCTTAAAACTTGGCTGGCTTGGAGAATTCTGGAAGTTGAAGTCCACAAGTCTTAAAGTTGTCAAGGTTGAACACCCCTGATTTATAGGACTATAAATTCTGTTCACAATGAAAAACCAACAGCAATTTAATTGGTGGATCCTATATATTTTCAATATCTTATTCTGAAACCAGAGTGTTAATGCTTGCTGTTAATGTTCTGCAAAAGTCTCCAAATTGTTTGACTTTGAAAGAGTTGTGCTTGCACTTCCACAAAAATTTAAACAAGGCTATTTGAAATGCAAAACATTTGGAATTCCTTAGAGTTATCGGGTAAATCAGCCTTCCCTAATTAGCTGCCCTCCAGAAGTAATTGGATTATAACTGATTTCATTTCCAGACCCATATAGCTAATGACTATGCTAGTTGGGGGATGATGGAAGCTGCAGTACCATTTATCTGGTAATACCTAGAAGGAAAGGCTGATGTAAAGCGTAGTTAGGAAGACAGGAGAAGATTGTAGAAGTGGAGAACATGTTAGTTTATAAGGATCAATAGGTTGACCATTTTACAGGTTTGCAGTCAGTTGGTTGCTTATCACCCTGTTTCTTATATGCTGAACAACAGGTATATTGTTCTCTTGCCTTTAGTCAGCTAGGCAATAATTCTCATCTTGACGTATGTATTTCTGGGGGTGCACAGTGGCTGGTTCCAAAAATCCTAGCCAGGAAAGAGGCAGGGTATCGTTTTTAAGGGTTTTCCTATTTGCTAGCTCTCGGTAGACATAGACATTCAGTGCCTTCCAAAGAGCCCAGAAAGTATGTTTGCTTCTCTGAGGTTGCCTCTGGAGTTACTGAGCTGAATCTGTAAGCAAGTTTGCCTTTGGGAGGCTGATTTCTTGGGGAATTTCAAACTGTGCCAGGCAGCTATGGGAATCTGGCTCTAGGGAATGGTTGTTCCTCACAGAATATGCAGTGCAGATTTTGGAAACTTCAGGAAGGAGAGGAGGCGTTCTTCCTTCGTGGGAGAAGGGCGGGAACCTGTCTGCTTCTCATGGCAACAGGCAGGGATCAATTGCTGTGCAGCAAACTGAATATTATATATTCTACATTTTAAATAGATTGAAGATACCTGTAATTTCTGACTTGAAGGCCTAACTCCCAGCCCTTTTTGACTTTGTAATAGCTGGCAATGGGGGTTTGCTGTTTCTCTCCCAACTCTGATGTTTGATGGCTTTCTACTCCGGTTCCCTTAGGCTGCAATAATTTTGTGATGAGATGTCATTTCTTCTAGGTATTAGCATTTTGGCATGGGAAATTTGTTTCTGTATCTATTCCACCCCTATGGAACTGTGAGCCCTGGGCAGAATGAATTTTGAGCAAAACATACAAGCCCTGGTGGACTGTGCCTGTGTAGTCACAAACAATGATCAGCATAAATGCCATACACTCATCCAGGTTGCCCACATTTATAGTTGTAGGAATTGCTTTGGAAATAATGAGCTGGGAAAACACAGGGGAAAAACGGTCTCTTGCCATGAATCAATAGGCCGTTGCAGCTGTCTATTAATTGTTGTATTCGAACACTGGGATCTTGGAGCTTCCGTCTTGTAACATGTATTTAATTGATTATCAGTGATAATCAGTGTAGTTAGATGGTACCTAGTGCAATAACCTTACTCAGTGCCTGACTGATGCTGTGGAGCCAAGAAATGATGCAATTACAGTAATAACAAAAGCATAAGTGATAATTTCTAAAAAAAAAATCTGTGTGCGTCTATTTCACTTACTCAGATAAAACTGGGAAATGTATTTGTAGAATAGGAAAAAGAGAAGTGACTAACAGGACTGCCTCCCACCCACCCACCCACCCCAACCAATCTATCTTCATTCATTGGTATGCTAGGAAATAAGGCAAGGTTTATTATCATCTATAAATCGCCATGAACAAGTTTATTTCTCAGTAGAGCAACATGTTGACAGTATTCTATTAAATCATTTTAATAACTAAGTGAAATTGAATAATGCTTACAGCAAAGAAGAGCACTCATATTCTGATTAGGGGCCACCCTTCTCGATGGCAGTTTTCAGGATTTATAGTAAAGAGCTGCATCAGCCATGCAGATAGGTTGGGGTTGTTGCAGGAGGTCATTTGGCACATATTGCAGTTTCCACTTCAAAAAGCAATGCTGAAATTCTGCAACATAGAAGAAGAGGATAGCCAAAATGAGTTGAAGGCACTGAAACTGCAGGTAGCCCTGCATGGTAACTCCATCTTAAAAAGAGCCTGCTGCTTTGTGATTCATTTGGCAACCATTAGCCCAGTTCCTGGAATCTAATTAATACATATTATCTGGGCATAGTTTTCGGTTAAAGAGTAGTCCAGCCTTGTCTAACCTTGTCTTCCAGATGAGCTGAAGCACATCTCCCTTTGTAGTACCATCTTGCAAAAATGGAGTATGTGGATCGCCACTATACTTTCTTCCAATATTTTTTTTTTAAACTTCTGATCTAGCCTACAATCTGGATGTGTCCTGGTGGTCTCCTATCTAATTCCTAACTAAATCCCACCACCACCCTTACTTTTCAGAGATCAGCCCAGGTTAGCTGGGCTTTGCTACCTAGCTAACTAGACTGAGTAAAGAACGTCTTAAGGAAGAAAAACACTCACAGCTCAGTAATATCCCAAAGGCTCAGCCTAATGGATGACTACTGAGATATAAAAAGTTATAAGGAAATTTTTTTCTCCTGGTTTGTTTGTTGGCTTTAAAACATTCAGGGAGAGATTCATGCACTCCTACAAGTGTTTTTCCTCCTTATTTGTATTGCAGACCTACCTGCACATTCAGAATCATTACTCCCAAACAATATCTTCATAAATGACTTACATGAGGGAATAGAAGGGGAACTTATCAAATTTGCAGATGATACTAAACTGCAGGAATAGCTAACATCCATAGAAGGTAGGCTCAAGATAGATCTTGACAGACTTGGACACTAGGCCCTAATTGACAAAATTAAATTCAACATAGAGAAAAATGAAGTCTTACACTTAGGCAAGAAAACCAAAAGTACACATATAGACTGGGTGAAACCAGGCTTAATAGCAGTAACTGTGAGAAGAATCTTGGAGTCTTAGTGGACAACCAATTAAATATGAGCCAGCAGTGTTCAGTGGTATCCAAAAAAGCCAATGCAATCCTAAGTTGCATTAACAGAGGTATACAATCAAGATCAAGGGAGATACTAATACCACTCTATAAAAATTTAGTAAGACCACACCTAGAGCACTGCATCTAGTTTTGGTCACCACACTATTAAAAAGATATTGAGACTCTAGAAAGAGTGCAGAGAAGAGTAACCAAGATGATTAGTGGACTAGAGACTAAAACATACGATGAACGGTTGCTTGAACTGGGCATGTTCCAATATTTGAGGGGCTGCCATAGAGAAGTGGGTATCACCCTATTTTCCAAAGGACCTGAAGGTCAGACATGGAACAAGGAGAGATTCAACCTAGAAACAAGGAGAAATTTTCTGACGGTGAGAACAATCAACTAATGGAACAGCTTGCCTTCAGAAGTTGTGGAAGCTTCATCACTGGAGGCCTTTAAGAAGAGACTGGACTGCCATCTGTCAGAAACGGTGTAGGGCCTCCTGTTTGTGTGAGGGTTGGACTAGATGACCCTCAAGGTCCCTTCCAATTCTGTTATTCTGTTACTAAATCATAAGGTTTGAGGTCTTTCATTATTCTCTCAGCATAGCTTGAAGTCACATATATTAGGAACTGAAGATAACAATTATATTTTGGTGACAGTCCTAATTCAAAAGAGCTAATAAATTCCAGCAACTTTGTGGCACATAATTGAAGCCAGGATGGAGAACTGTTATTTTCTGTTGATAGCAGAGGCCACAAATTACAACTGGTTGACTGTTTGCAATGCAGACGACTAGTATCTCCTCTGTGCAAACAGCATGGTTCCTTTGACATCTGAAAGAGTCCTTGACCTCTTTATCACTGTTGACCAACAGTTGCCCTTTTCCAGTTCCACTGCTTAAAGGTTAAAAAGGTAGCAGGCTCAAAGGAGGGTGCAACATACATTACTATAAATAAGTATCTGATATGGGCTTAAAAATAAATAAATAACAGTACTTCCCTGTTCCCCCATGTTCATTTTAATCATTTGCTGTGCGATGCAAGTGAACAAACCTCTATAATGTACTCTTTTTGTTTCTTAGTGCATAAAAACAGAAACTGCCATCAAATGTCAAAGTATAGGGGAGGGGAGCAGAATCAGACTTTTCTTCACAGATGCACATTTAAATTGTGAGGGTTGTGTTCTCTTTCAAAAAAAGTACAGAAAAAATTTCTTTGGGAGAGAAAAGGAAGAGGGAGAAAGAGACTAGAGTTGCATGTTGAGGCACCCAAAGTTGAGGGAGGGAAACCCCATTTTTCAAGATTAGGTCAGGATAGAATCCAGGAGACACAATGTTTTGTCAGCCAGTTCCTTTTATCCACTAAAATTCATTTATTGCAGTAGTTGTGAAAAGGTGATGGCAGATACCCCTTTGGTCTACTGGAAATTAGTATAGATTCTTTTGATTTCAGGTGGAGACAGATTGAAGTCTACTTTCCACCCTAAAATAGCTACCCATATCTATCTCTCTTTGGTATTGTAGTACATGTTCATCAAGCAACCATCACCAGCAGCAAGCTTAAGTTAAATATGTTGTATTTGGAGAAAAGGGAGAAAGATGTCCAGTTAAGATAGAGCTTTAATCCATCCTTCTCTGAGGATGAAATATTGCAGGTGATACATTGGGCAAAGTGTACACAGTGCCAACAATCTCTGACAATTGATGGATGCTTTTGGAGTATTAGTGGGGCAATCCACAGAGCTTGCTCCAAAATACCCTAAAAAGGAGCCCTAGAATATAAAGTAGCATTAAGGAGCTTTCCTCACTGTGGTTCCTCTTGACATTTTATAGTTGCAGATGGAGACACAGTGCATAAAATGTGTGACTCATGCAGAATGGCAGTGGGGAGTGGGGTAAGGTGGTGTGCAGGGATTAAAGTGAACTCATTGTACGAGTGAATGAAGCTTTTCACCCAGGCATAGATAAAGAGAAAAAGCGAGCAAGCAATATAGGGAAGTATTAATCGCTCCAAGGCTGTGAGATAATTCACTCGGCCTCTGGATACTGCAAGCAGGAGAGAGGAGAAGGGATTAAATATCCAGAGAATAAAACGTTGTAAAAAAAGAGAATACTAGATGCTGAAAGGCTATGTGGACATCATGATTAGTGTGAGGATTTGTGCAAATATGTCGTTACTACCCTTTCTTTATGTACTAATACTGTAAATATCACAAGTGTGCTTACTTGCATCAGTACCTCCCTAAGTGTATTGGAGTTCATTAGTTTGTATGTGTTCTAAACACGTTTTCAATAGGGGCAGCTTATGGGATTGGCATGCCAAGAAACTGCATCAATAGCAGAATTGTGCGTTTTCACACAAAGGTTTGTTTTTCGTTTAGTACCTTCAGGGTGTCCTCTTTTTCTGCCTATTGCTCATTTTCTTCCTGAATACAGAGTACTGAACGGCAGGTGTCTCAGTCTTTCTGAACTTGGGTACCTGTGGTAGAATGGACCTTCTTCCTAGCCATCACAATCAAAGGAATATCTGGGGAACATTGGGTTGTAGAAGGATGAGTCCTCTGGTCTTGGCTTAATTATCCATGATCATTACTGTATGTCCATCACCTTTCAATGATACTCTTTTTAAAACAAAACACTGCTTGCAAATCAGTTTGTCTATACATTTTTTGCATATGCTCTCCAAACCCCTCCTTTTATTTTCTAGAGAAAAAGCAACATTGCTTTCACCCAGGCTGAATACTTCATCTAGATACCTTTGAATGTTGTGTATGAGTGGGTGCTTGCCTACAAGTGTACACCTAGGGAAATGTCTGTTTTGCTCCTGCTGCTTGCTTGGCACCTTTTCACAGCAGATGGTGGAATGAGCTTGGAATGAGCTATTACCAAGCAACTTTGAAATCCAGCTCTACAATCGGTGAGAAATTGGTGCAGAATTGTTAATGAGCGTGTTTGGGTGTGTGTGTGTGAGAGAGAGAGAGGGAGAGAAAGAAAGAGAAATAAAGAGAGAGAGAGAGACGAACTCTGTTGTCCTGAGCGTCATAATTTTTGTTCTTCTCAATCTGTTTCATTTGAGATTGGAGGATAAATAAATGCAGAAATAAACAAACAAAGACCCAGCCTGCTGTACCCAACTGTTTCTCTGGGAGCACATTAGTTTTTCTCAGCCTCAGTTCCTATGTAAAATTATCCCTGCAGCAGGGGATGGGATGCTAGAATCTTAGAGGGAACTAAAAGTTGGCTAAATAACTAGGCACTCTACAGGGATTAAAGGTGAACAGTACATCACATGCATGATCTAGTTCAGTAATTTGTTTTTCACTGATTTTCCTGAAAATGCTAGATCTAAAGGGTATATGATAATTGAAACAGAACATTCTTAATATGTCCACCCAACAAAATAACCAACATTTTGGATGGTTGGCTTTATAGCACAAGTCTTACAGATCAGGTAAGTAACTAGAATAATTATGAGGCTTCACTAGCTAGCAGGAACTGGTTGGAACCAGGCTGAAAAAGAATGGTCTTGAGTTTTTCTCTTTTTTTGGTATTTCCAGGGTGTGCTATCCTGATGAATGAGGGTTTTGGGCCTAGAGAACATCACTGTAGAAAAAGGACAGAATTCCTTAGAGGGAAAACATCCCTTGAAGGAGGCTCCAACATTCTCTGCTGTGAGGATATTCCTCTTAGGAGCAGGGCAGGGTTTTAGTAGTGGCAGATTTAATCGATAGAAATTTAGAGAAAAAGGTTATTAGGTGGTTTGACTGTGGTACAAAAGTTCCAAATATCATGCACCATAGGCTTGTAGGGTGTGCTGGGGAAGAGACAGCTATTATGCCATGTTGGCTGCAACATCCTTGGAAAATGTAATTGGCAGATATCAAATTTAGGTATAATAGAGTAACAAAGTCCAAAAACTCAAAGGAAGAAGTTAAGAATATAGACATACTAAGAAAAAAGGAAAAGTTGCAGAATGAAGAAAATGGTGGGCAGTGAAGGAGGAAAGAATTTGAGGAGCACTTGGCTAAACATACAAAAGCCAACAATAAGAGATTCTTCATCTATATTAACCACAGGAAACTGCCCAGAGAAACTGTTGAAGCACCAGAGAATGAGAGAATGAAAGGAAAACTCGAACAGGATATGATATAGAAGAAAACAAATGATTTCATTGCATTTGCCTTCACTATGGGGGATATATGACAGCTAATGGTGCCTAAAGCAATATTTTTCAGGGTGTGAGCGTGCAGTTGAGGCAGATAGAACATCCTTTCTTGTTACATCTATATAGAACATATTGAAAAGCTCAAAATATTGCCAGGGCCAGATGGCATCCACTCAGGGGTCCTTAAGAAATTAGAATGTTGATCTCCTGGCAAAAATATGTAACTTAAAGGCTATCATTGTGCTTCAGGATTGGAAGATAACTAATGTAACTCCAATTTATAAAAGAGAATCTGAGGGGAATTTTGTAAATCAGAGGCTGGCTAAATTAACATCTGTTCCAGGCAGGCTGGCAGAAATTGGAATCAAAGATAAACTCTGAAGTAGATGAGCACTTCTATCTGAAATGGAATCGTCATGGCTCTTAAAGGGGTAGGTCCTATCTCATTATTAGCCCATTCAAGTTGTTTGGATGTATGAAAATTAGGTGACAGGAGATGATTCTATTGAGATTGTAGACTTGGACTTTCAAAAATCTTTCAACAAAGTTCCTCATCAAAGACAATTAGGTGCACCGAGGACTCATGGCATTGCAAGGAATGTCCTCCAGAGGATTGGTGAAGGTCTGAACAATTGAAAACAAAATATAAAAATAAACAGGCAATTTTTTCACAATGGAGGGATGTAAAAAGTAAGCTCTGGCAAGGATCTGTTTTGAGTAAATGCTACTCAACTCATTCATATATGATTTGAAGTTGGGTATATCCAGCAAGTTAGCAAAATGAACAGATGATACAAAGTTATTTAAGGTTGTGAAGACTCAAATATGAAGAAATCCAAAGGGATCTCTCCAAATTTGGTGACTAAATTATTGAATGGCAAATACCATTGAAAGGTCAGTCAGTAAGTATGAAACAAGGTATGTTGGAGCTAGACATCCATACTTTGCTTAAAAACTGAGAGGGGAAGAACTGTCAGTGACCAACTAAAATCTTAAATGAAATCATCTACGCAGTATGCAGTGGATGCAAAAAAGGCAAATTCAATTCCATGCCAAGAATCTTTAGAAAAGAGATAGACAGCAAATCAGCTAATGCATGTATGTCAGTGGTGCAACAACATCTAGAAAACAGTAATCCTTTGAACAAATAGTTCAAAGTTATAACAGTGCTGAAAAACTGGACTTATGACAAGTCCTCAAATTTCTGGCCATTGCAGTGTCCTTGAGGTCATATGATCAAAATTCAGGCCACTCCACATTTGCCTGCAACCTTCTGTCTGCACCTCACACACACGCACACACACACACGCACACACACACTGGTGGCATCACTTGCCAGCATTCTAATGCCATCCCATGGCACCCACTCCTGCCTATGGCACCCACCCATGCCCTCTAGCAACTTGCCTGTGGCAACTCTCCCACCTTTAGTGCCCCCTCCCCCATTTCTCCCCTATTGGCCTGCTTGCATAAGATTTCTACCTCTTCCCACACCACAATCACACGAGTCCTCAATGAGCCATGCAGATTATGAGGGCAACTATGACTGATGGGCTTGCTGTTGCTAAACAAGGCAGTCATATGATGTCGCGCTTTACAATTGCATTACTTAGTGACAGAAATTTTGGCCCCAATTGCCACTGCAACCCAAGGACTACCAGTACTATGCAGTTCTGGGCTATGAACTGACAAGAGAGCCATATAAACATGCTTAATAAATAAATACCATGATGCTGGAGAAAGAACAGAAAAGGGCAAATAAGATGATCTGGAGGACTGAACATTATCCATGTGAGCACAGAATGTAATGGTTGGGGCAGTTTAGCATAGAGGAATGACTCTTATGAGAGATATTATAGAAATGTATAAATTATGCATGGGTAAAGGAAGAATAAAATGAGACGCTTTTCTTTGTCTCTCGTAATACTAGAAGAAGAGATCACCCAATGAAATTAACTAGTGGAAGTTTGAACACTGTTGAGAGGAAATATGTATTTATACAGTGTGGAATATACTGCTACAAGATGTGGTGTTGGCTAATTTAGATAGCTTCAGAAGGAGGCCAGACACATTCACAGAGGGCAGAGGTACTAACTGATCCCTATGTATGTAACCCTATGATTGGATGCTTCCTCCAGACAAAGTTGTAGTCTCTCTCAATATAGTTGTATGGGGAGCAACAATTTGAGTGGAAGGCTGCTTTCATATCTTTGTGGGCTTCCCACATACATCTGGAGGGCCACCAAGGCCTTCAGCACTCCAATGTCATTTTTTTTTCACCTTTGGGGTGACTGTTGGAAGGCAACAGGATTCATTTCAGCAATTGTACCCTGCTTGCAGTTTTCACAGTTGAGGAAGAATTGAAGAGATGGAACTCCACTGCAGAAAAGAGTAGGTGTTCAGTGGCAAGCATAGAAAAAGATATAGAGATGGATGGATCAGATGAGACTGGAAATCTAGTCCCTTGATTTAATATTATCACTATGAAATGGCTGCCTTGGTTTCTCACCGGGTTATGGATAATCCATCCATCATACCTTTTATATCCTCAGAAATCCTTCCTCAGTCATGTACAATCCCTTCAGCAGTTTATTTAGATAGCTCTGTTGCAAAGCAGGAAGACAGGTTGTAGATGAAAAGTCCTTCTGGGTAAGCAAAAGGGAAACAGGCCATAGACCGGGGGTTCAAACCTAGCCATTAGTGCACAGATTTTAAGAATGATAGCTTGGTGCTCAAGAAATACTTTGCATGCACAGCGCTCTGCTTGGGGCAAAGGAAGATTAATGACAGAGATCCTGGACATCCCTTTCTAATCCATGTACAGAACACAAAAAGATCATTGATCCAAGACTGTTTTGAACACCAGGGTAAACAACCTGGTGCCCAGATTCTCCTCCCTCTCCTTCAGTCCTTTTCTGCTGGACATGCTGGCAAATATTTTGAGGAGCGGAAGACTTGAACCTGGGCATGGAACTGACTACAGATGAAAGCTAGGAAGATAACACTATTGGCCAGCATTGCAAGGTGTGCTCAGATTTATATGTTGCTATACAAACAACAGCATCTTGCAGCACTTGAAATCTGACTGACTTAATGGGACCTGCAGAGTCATGGACTGAAATCCCTCAGATGTTACTGTGCACTCCCTTGAATTTTGCAGTGAAAAGACAAGGGCCTCCAGTATGATTACATTTCATGGCCTTTTGACTGCATGGCTTACATTTCTGCTTCTATTTATCTCACTCTCAGATCTATGTGCACATGTGCATATATGCACACAGCATCCTCCAGCTGATGATTACATTCCATGCTTGGGTTGAGATTACTCTGGTTCTTGTTGTGTAAGTTTCTGCCATATAAAATGGTTAACCTTTAAGCAACGTCCTTGGCTCCCTTTACTGCAGTACATTAGCGTTGCTACTGCCCTTAGCTTCTCTGATGGTGAATTATGGCATCCTATATAGATAGTCCTCAACTTACAACAGTTCATTTGGTGACTGATATTACGTGAAGTAATGTTGGTAGTTTCAAACTCCATAGATATGGGAAGATTGAGGGAGGAAGGAAGAATTATACAGACTTCATTGAAGTCTCTTTAATGCAAGATAAGGACAGAATCAAGGAAACTGCAAGAGAAATGTCAACTCTTGTTTGTAGTAAGTTCATTAAGGTGGAATTTCTCAGATCATTTTGAATAGCTTCTTTCCAGAGTTTTGGCCGCTTGATAAAGTTGCTGTTTAAGTCCTAAGGTGCCAACAGATTCTTCTCCTATCTCTTGAATGTTTAGTCCTACTTTTCCTTCCCAGCCTCTTCAATTTTTCTCACAGTAATTTTATATGTTACTGAATGGCTAAGGGGCGATGGCTATTTTAACTGCAGCAACTCATAGTACTGGATTCTTCCCTTTTCTGGTATACTCCATTCAGTTGTTAAAACAGTCGCCTGCTTTCATACTTGCAAGAGAACAGTAAGAGAAACTCTTAAAATCATTTGCAAATAATTTTTTTTAAATTTCATTCCTTTTAATTACTGTATTCACCAAGAATCTCTTCGACTTGCTGGAGAGAAGGGAGGGGTAAGAACAGAGAGTTTGACACTAGAAAAGATAGCCTGTTCTCTCCTGCTGGTTAATTACTGATTTAGCTGTATTTGTCTCTTGTTCTGAGGAGGGAGAAACAGGACAAAGGGACATAGAATTTATGCTTTCTGTCTGATTTCTGGAATTAAGGAAAAATACAACAGGAAGACCAATAAATTTAGTTATTTGAAGGATTATGTATTCTGTGAGGGAAAAGTTGGTGCAGTATTTCTCTGGCAATGAGAAATATATCACAATCACACCACGTAGTAAGACAGAATGAAAGCGTACCAAGTATATGCCTGCTTGTGCATGAATGGTTCAGCTAAGAAACATTGTTTTGATATATTGCGTATTGCATTATCTGCAAGATACATCTCAGGCTGTCTAAAAAGCATCGCTATAAACAAGATTAGCCCAAAACATGGATTATTCTTTCCAGAAGAATAAATACAGCATTAAACAACATTTTCTTGGGAGGATCAGGGCCAACATGGATAAATGGGCTTTACTTCAACAACCATTGTGCTGCTGAATAAGGCCATAGAATATCCCACTAGCCTGAGTTCTACAGAATCCATTTTTGAAAGTAGATTTTTAAAGGAATCTGCCATTGACTCTCCCATCCCTGGATGTAAGTTTCAGAGCTTTCAGTGAATGGTAAGACAGGTTTATTCTAGAGACAAGACTTCCCTGAGTAAAAGAGCTTGCCCATAGGCCCCTTGGGTGTGTCTCTTGTTTAGGAGGGGTCACAAAAAGAGGGATAGGGAAGCTGAGCTTTCAAGCTGCCTTGTACCTATTTCCTCAAAACAGGTCTTCCAAAAAATGCTAAAAAAAAGAAGAAGAAAGCTCACCCCCTTGACATTTCTGTTTCTGTTGGTATTGCCCATTTTGTTTGACATTAAAAGATTTTGCAAAGGTCTGCCAAAATTTAAATCCCTGGCTCCTGGAAAGGCAGAAGGTCAGTACCACGATTAAACAGTGGCTTTTAATGGTGCTTACTACATCCTCCCACTTCGGTGAGGTATTAAAGTCATCTGTCAGGGCTGCCAGACGCTCCATTAATAATGGATTGGCAGCATGAAGAGTCTGTCTAGGATGAATGTGGCAGTGACAGCAGCAAAAGCAAACACAGGCAGAACTGGGAGGAATATATTTGGCTTCTTGATTCTAAATGTACAGTCAGGGGGCAGTGAAGATGCTGGGAGGACAGCCATGATTGTTAATGTGCCACACCGAAGTACGAACTAGCAGGTGGGAGTCAGAGGTAGACTTCAAACATCAGAACCTGAATTTAGTTATTATTAGCCAGTGACGTTACTGCTTGTTCAATGCTGTCAGTTGCTCTTGATGGTTCTACATATTGCAATTTTACAGTGAAAATGATGTAAAAGACAGCCTTTAAACGTAGATTTAAAAATTGTGCCGGAGCTGAATCTTTACCCTGCCCTTTAAGTTCAAACTGTTCTGTCAGACTAGTTTACTTCTGATTGTGAGAGGATGGATTGAAAAATGTCTGGCACGAGGAAGTAAAGAGATTCCCCCATTCTGTCACCACACCTTGTATGTTATCAGATCAAATAACACAGCAGTGAATATGTTTATCTTTCTCAAGTCTAACTTGTCATTGAAGAAGTAGTTGAAGAAGTAGTAATGGTTTTCTTTCTAATAGGATAGCCAATGAGTTACCAAGGAATTATAGTTCTAGTACCTAGACAGAATCTTTGGAAAAGTTCACCCAAATTTTAGATTCTTCCTCCAGTTCTGGAATAAACAAAGCATCTGGATTTAGGAGATGTGAGAGTATTAGAGCAGGATTGTAAGAAGAGAGTGTCATGGTTGGGGTAGGATAGGGAGGAAAAATCTGCAGTTCTCTGCTGAACTACATCTACATTGGTATATTTGCTGGGGCATTCCTGTTCTAATTCCATGTCTAAAGTGTCCAAAGATAAATCCATGGCAGACAGTCCTAAATTGAATTGAATTTAAAAAAAAACACTTTGCTTTTTTCCAACAAATTTAGGGATTAGTCATATACCTGGATGTTTTTAGCCAAATATCCAGCAAAATATGAGTTCTTCAAATGCACTTCTGAAATAACTTTGGCTGCTCACATTAGACAATATGAATTGTTCCTCACTCTCCTGAGCTGTTAGAAGGGAATTAACCATAAATATATAAAGATAAATTGCAGTTCACAGTCTGATTTGTGGGCAGTTAGGGATGTTAATTAAGATTTCCAATTTTCACGCAATAATAACAAGAGGGTGAGCATATATTTTCTGTCACATTAGCAACTAATACTATCTCTATTTATCACCCAATGTAATGTTTGTCCCTGTCAGAATATTATTCTAATTCTACTAATCTAATTTATCTGGCTATGAAGCAGGAGTCTGGTGAAAGAAAACCCACAGGGTATCCTTTTGGTTTTGGACAGTCGAAGCTGAATTGTTTTAAAAATGTTTTTTTTAATTCATTATTAATTTATTTAATATAATTTTTAAACCACCCACCTTCAAATATATAGAGTAAATATTATAAATAAACATAAAATAAAATAAAAATGTTCTCATCAAGTCAAAAAGAATTCAACCTATTTCCTCCTTTCACTTCTACCACCTTCCTTGGTATTTTTTCCTCCTTTGTATGCCTTCTGAGGGCATTTAGAGGTGGCACATGGAGGTTGCAGAGGAGGAGTGGCAGTTGAGGGAGAACTATATACCTCTTGCCTACCAAAAGTTCCCTACATCTGTCCTTCTCATTATAACAACTCATTCTGCCAAAACAGCATTCACTTAAGTAGTAAACATACTGGTTGAGGTTGGTAACAGAGACATAATGATTTGTTGAACAAGTTTATTGTTGTAACCATAGATCATAACATATAGTATGCCATAAAATGCAATAAAGATAACAGTAAAACAGTAAGATTGTAAAATAAGGTAATGAAAGAGTTATAAATTATTTTGTCATGGAAGACTCATTCTACCATTATGTCTGATTTTGCAAACAAATTATTGCTTCAAAAAGGAAAAAGGAAACTCCACCCTCCCCAACTCTGCAAACTATGTTTGACCAGAAAAAAAGAGAGCCAAAAATCTGAGGTTGCATGGCCACCTGGCTGTCATCTGAAGCGACTTTCATGTATTCATCAAATGTGTATCCCATTCTAGCAAATTAGATGACCTTAGTTTTGATTTCTTAATTCTTATCATCTGTGATGAACTCCTATATTGTGTTAGAAGGGCATTTTTATCATCTTGTATTAACCGGTATGTCTGTCTACTGTGTTTTGCAGCCTTAAGGAGCAGAATTGTTGTTGTTATCATGTCTCTGAGTGCTCTTGCACTGATCTGATAGAGATCGCTTATGTAGTCAAATCATCTAAAGCACCTTATATCTGCAGTGGATCAGATTTAAACAAAAATCTTTCCACTCTTTCCCTGGCAAGGCAAAGTGACCATATTTGCTTAGTTGTATTTTGGCATGCTATGAAGCAGCCAAGCATGGGCAGATAAACTTTTCTTTGACTTTAAAAAAGCAGCACAGAGTTTTGCAAACAACAGCAGAACAGGAGGTTAAGAAAAAAACCAAAATGTTCCAGTTGGATGATTGGACCAATCTGAATGATTAAAAAAAAGGAAGAGCAGCAGTAGCTATCCAACGTGGACATAGTTACAAACCTGGGGAAATAATAACGCTTCTCCCCAAATTTTTTTCAAATTGAAGTTTCTCTCTCGCTTAACCTTAGTATCTGGAACAACAAGTCACACTGCAAGCTCCTGTTGACAGATTAGCTAAATTATTTGCTAAAATCTCACATAAAACCCTATTCATTCTTTTCCAAACCCACCCACTTGTTCTTCTTTTCATGGTATCATATATCCTCCTTTGTTTGACAAGCCTTTCTCCTCAGTTCCAAATGGAATTGACTGAGCGAAAGTCTTGGAGATAATGAAGAAGAACATCTATCTATCTGAGTCCCACACAGATGCACCATTCCAAACAATGAAATCTTAAACTAGATCAGATAGGAATAGCATGGAGTTTATGAAAAATGCGCCATAGTGAAATGTGGAGAAAATTCTTTCTGGGTAGGTATATCATACCCTTTTTTGAAATTTCTGAAAATTAAACTTAGCTTTCAGCCCATTGTCTGACTGCAAATACATTTGCATTTGAATCTGAAATACATTACAAGATTTGTTGTGGAATGTGTTTAACAATTAACAATAAATACCTTGACAGAGCAGTCTATTTGGCTAAACCTGGCAGATAAAATACATCCTTCTGTCAGTTCCTGTGAAGTGTGCGGAGGTGTAAATTGATAGAGGATGTTGGAAATAATTCAGTTGCAAGATGTTCAAGGGGCTGCAAGTTCGTATTTTCCCTTATGCTTGGAAGAGCAAAGAGCCCCTAGCTGTTTCCTCCGAGAGTTGTTTTTTTTTCTCAGACAGATAGGAACAAACACAGACTTAAATCTCTGGCTGTCCACCTTCTTCTAAAGAGATCATAGGAGACAGAAGGGAAGCTATCCACAAAATTTCTCGGCTTTGGCTGGTATTTGATTAATCCAGACAGCAAAGATTCTATCAGAGAATGCAGTCCTTTAATGGTGAAAACAAGATGTTGCAGGAAGACAGCCAAGAAAGTTCTCATGGACAGCTTCTTATCACCCGCCTTGAAATTGAATAATTTCAAGAATTTGAAATTATTAATAAGAATTTGACAACACCGAGGCTTAGTACTCCATAAAGGGCTTTCATTGAGGGCTTTATCTGTGAACACTGAACTATCATATTCCATGATTTCTTCTATATAGGTGGTTAGTGTTGCCTTCATAGCATATTGTGTGTGTGTGTGTTTTTGAAAAGTATTTCATTGAGTGAACTATTTCCTCTGCTTTGAAGTGGCATAGCCTCTGGGTACTGATTACCCTTAGAAAAAAAATTAGGTTTAGGTAATGGGGTGAGCAGATGTTTAAAAGTTTGTACAGTGTTAATAAAGCAGATAGGAAGATATCATTAATACAACACAGGATTCCTGGTAATGGTGAATAGTGGGGTAACTTAGAAAAAAAAAGGAGCTGCTTATTCACATAGTTCTTGTCCTAAACTATGGAGTTAGCCATCATAACACCTCCAGTGCAATAGGGAAGTTATTTCAGGCTGTTTGATTTCTTATCATAGGGAAAGAACAATGAGATCTACCATTAATCTTCCTAATAACAGGATCATACAAAAATAAATTGTTCAGGTTTTAAATAATATTAAAATTACTTGAAGCCTGGAAAAATAAAATGAACATGGAAAAAGAACATGAAGAAGGCAATAGATGAAAGGGAGTGGAATCCTACTTGGTAGTGTTTTTTCACATCCAGGGTGACTCCTCCATGTTGAGACACTAGAAAAAGTGCAGAGAAGAGCAACCAGGATGATTAGGGGACTTGAGATTAAAACACACGAAGAATGGTTACAGGAACTGGGCATGGCTAGTCTAGTGAAGAGAATGATCATAATAGCAGTGTTCCAATATCTGAGGGGCTGCCACAGAAAGGAAGGGGTCAAGGACCTGAAGGCCAGACAAGGAATAATGGATGGAAAGTGATCAAGGAGAGATTCAACCTAGAAACAAGGAGAAATTTTCTGATGGTGAGAACAATCAACCAATGGAACAGCTTACCTTCAGAAGTTGTGAGAGCTTCATCATTGGAGGCCTTTAAGAAGAGACTGGACTGCCATCTGTCAGAAATGGTGTAGGGTCTCCTGTTTGTGTGGGGGTTGGACTAGATGACCCTCAAGGTCCCTTCCAATTCTGTTATTAAATCATAAGGTTTGAAGTCTTTCATTATTCTCTCAGCATAGCTTGAAGTCACATATATTAAGAATTGAAGATAACAATTATATTTTGGTGACAGTCCTAACTCAAAAGAGCTAATAAACTTCCAACAATTTTGTGGCACATAAATGAAGCCAGGATGGAGAACTGTTATTTTCTCTTGATAGCAAAGGCCACAAATTACAACTGGTTGACTGTTTGCAATGCAGACGACTAGTATCTCCTCTGTGCAAACAGCATGGTTCCTTTGACATCTGAAAGGGTCCTTGATCTCTTTATCACTGTTGACCAACAGTTGCCCTTTTCCAGTTCCACTGCTTAAAGGTTAAAAAGGTAGCAGGCTCAAAGGAGGGTGCAACATACATCACTATAAATATCTGATATGGGCTTAAAAATAAATAAATAACATACTTCCCTTGTTTTCCCCCATGTTCATTTTAATCATTTGCTGTGCGATGCAAGTGAGCAAACCTCTACAATGTACTCTTTTTGTTTCTTAGTGTATAAAAACAGAAATTGCCATCAAATGTCAAAGTATATGGGAGGGGAGCAGGATCAGACTTTTCTTCACAGATGCACATTTAAATTGTGAGGGTTGTGTTCTTTTTCAAAAGAAGTACGAAAAAAATTTCTTTGGGAGACAAAAGGAAGAGGGAGAAAGAGACTAGAGTTGCATGTTCAGGCACCCAAAGTTGAGGGGAAAATACCCCATTTTCAAGATTAGGTCAGGATAGAATCCAGGAGGAACATGGAAGTTATTTTTAAAAGTTATTCAATTTTTTGCTAGCCAGTTCCTTTTATCCACTAAAATTCATTTATTTGCAGTAGGTCTCTTGCTTGGGCGGGCAATTGGATTGGATGACTACAAGTTCCCTTCCAACTCTGTTAATCTGTGTATATCTGTATATAGAAGACCGAAGCTGAACAGGAACTCTAGATCCAAGCCTTCTCTGAATATCATCCCTGAAGAGACCAGACTGGCTGCAACCCTGCCAGCATTTCACAAGGCCTGGAAAACATGGTGTGGTGAACCTTGCAGTAGCTATACTGATAGTTATTGATGGATATGACTATGTCCCTCTGAGGTTTATGAATTTGTACACTTTTATTATGGCTTTTTCACACTTTTTATATTGTTTTTAAATTGTATTGTTTTTTCCTTCTGTTAATTATTTGTAAGCAATTGCTTATAAGCTGCCCAGAATCTTATGGACAGTAACTATATAAATTGAAAATAAATTTATATACATTCATTCATTCATTCATTCACTTACAGGGTGAAAGTGACATATTTTAAATCATCAAGCCATCCAAACCCTTGCTCAGTTGAGGAATCCAAATTAAACCATCCCCCACAAATGGTAGTCTACCCTCTACCTGAACACATTGAAGGATAATCCATTACCTATAGATAATTCGTTTCATTGTCGAACTGCTTTTACTGTTAGGACATTTTTTTTCCTTAGCATTATTTATTTATTTATTTATTTATTTATTTATTTATTTATTTATTTATTTATTTATTTATTTATTTATTTATTTATTTATTCCATTAGAATGTGCTTTTCTGTATTTTAAATCCATTATTCTGTGTTCCACACCTGGGAACTAATGGAAAACAGGTCTTGATCTTTTTCTGTGTGATCCTCTTTCGGGTATTTCAGAAGCAAAGCATTCCCAATTCCTTCCGTCTTTCTTCAGAGGATTTTATTTTCAGTTCCTGGATCATTTTGGGTGCTCTTTAACCAAACTTTCCTTTTACCTCAAGTTTTAATCCTACCACATTATTTTACTCTTCCCAGCTGCCTAATGAAATATATAGACTGTTGTTGGAAAAAGATTTAGCAGCTCTGCTTTGTCTTTGTGGCCTGTTAATAGTTTGCCATCTTTTACTGAGAAACTGATTTAGTAATTATTTTTTCTTCTCTGAATTTTGAATCCTTTTTTTTTTGTTGTTCCTTGCTTCTTTTGCCAGCCTCAGTTCATCCTTAACTTTAGCATTCCAGACACAATTTATGTGGTTCTCAACTCCTTTTTGTCTTTCTTTTAACCTCCTCTATATCCTTTTTTAGGTCTTTAGTAGGCTTTTGTGGTGCCATTGACTTCCTTCTGCTTCCATGTTCTCATTTTTTTTAAAGAAACTCCCATCCATCTTCAGCTTTTTTCCTTTTATGCCAAGAATCCCAATTGTCATTGTGAGTTTATTAAAATCCAATTTTCAGTCAACCATAGGTTTGACTATATTATATATAGTTATTATATTAGCTTTAATTAAAAAAACAAACAAACCCAAAAGCAGCCTGACTTAATCACTTTCCAAAAGGTTTGTTTGTGGTATTTCTGTTTCCTCAACCAAAAGCTTTTCCTCATGACCATAATAAAGGGCGTTTTTTCTGTATCTGAGTCAAAAGGAAAATATATCGTCATAAATTACACTGTCCTCACAGGCTACCTTTTCTGCACATCAGCAGCTCTGCCAAGCTGTATTACTACTCTTCCATAACTTAATACAACAGTTTGAAGCAGCGTTAAGGCACCAGGCTAGAAATGGGAGGTTATGAATTCTAGTCCTGCCTTAAACACAAGGCCAGTTGGGTGACTTTGATCGAATCATGCTGTCTCGGCCTAGGAAGGAGGCAAGGGCAAAGCACTTCTGAAATCTTGCCAAGAAAACTGCAGCAAGATAACAGACAGACATCTTTCCTGTTATCTTGCTACATCAGAAATTCCAGCCTATAGTAACTTAGATGGCCGTGAAATGGCAGCATAATAGAAAATGGATACCAAACTTCTCCCCACCTCCAAATGTCTGCCTGGGGGATCAGAAAAAAATCAGTTCACAGAGAAATTCAAAGCAAAGAGCTGGCAATGCTATTGTGCATCTAGCTATTTCTTAGCACAGTAGGTAAAGCTTATTTTGAGGGGGTGAATGAGCCCACAATTTTATGTGTCAGTTAATATTCAGCCAAGAATGGTCAATTCACTTGACCTTTCTTCTATTCTCTGAAGGAGAAAGTAGGAAGAAATGGGCTGGGCAGAATTTGTCTCCCAACAAATTTGGGGTTAGTCAAATTCCACATCAGTATTACTTCTCACTGGGAAATGTTCAGTTTGAGAGGGAGAGGGAGAGGGAGAGAGAGGGAGAGGGAGAGAGACTGACTGACTGACTGACTGACTGACTGATTTTTAGCTTCATGCAAGGAAAGCAGCAGAAGTCTTTCTTTCTCTCCCCCAAGCTCTGCCAGAATGGCGGAGCCTCTTGGAGCAGGATGCCTTGCAGGGTCCCAAAGACTCATTTCTGGTGGAGTTTGGGAGAGAAAAAGACTTTTACTGCTTTCCTTGTGTGCAGCCAAAAGAAGAAGAAAGAAGTGGAAAGAAGCAGCCCGGAGGCCAGGCAAAGTGCGTGGGGTGAGTGGGGCAAATCCCCCACTTCCGCCCTTTCACCCCTCCCCTAACTACCTCGTGTTGTTCGCAATGCAAGCGACACAAGCCTTGTGTTCCCGTGGGCCATGTGGGCGGCGCAGCCTTGTGTTCCCATGCAGCCTGGATTAATTGCGTTGGGGTTGCTTTGCGGGTGACATGTCTCTGCAACCACCAACATTTTTTCGCGGACTACCAGTGGTCTCCGGCCCACTGGTTGGCGACCACTGCTCTACAGTACTGCCAAATTCATTCACCTGGGTTTCTAAACAAGAGTAAAATATTTCTAACAGTTCCTCTTTCCTCCCAATTGCTTCTGTTTTTTTTAAATAGACTGTATTTTTCAACTCTATTTAATTGTACCAAAGACAGTGGAACATTGTTCTTAAACATTTCCTAAGGTATAACTGCAAATTTAATCCTACATGAAACAGAACATATGAAAGCTCTGAATTGTCTCTTTCAGTATGTATTGTAACATGCTTGCCAAAGCTAGGAGCTTCTCTCCTCTGGATGCAATACATAGGCAAGCAACTATTTGATATTTGTACTTAATTTTTTATAACATTCTATCAAGCATCTTTTTATAATCAAAATCCCAAGCCGTTGTTAAAACAATTCTATTTAATGGATTAAATCAAGCCGGATTGGCTTTTCATTTTTCAGTTCCTTCTCTCAGTGCTTTATTCTTTTCTGTTGAGCAGATGGTTGCATTTAAAGCTTAAAATCCTGCTTTTAGGGCTTCACCCAGATCTGATGGAAAGATGTGTGTATACAGTAATGCAACGGTTGAGCCAAATTGGATGCTTCAGTGCTGAAGAATTTTGAAACTGGACAGCATGGATTAAGCTGTAACATTTGTAACTTCAACTTGATTTAGCCAGCCATTGTCCCCTGGGGAGGCCATTTTAATAGCTGTGCTCAAGTGAAGCAGAAAAGACATTGTCAATATGCAAATACTGAAAAGAATTTCCCAAAAAGGCAGATCCTTCTGCAGTGCAGAATTCAGGCTGCAGGCTGCCTTGGGCTCATTTCAGTTCTCTGAATTTCATTTGGATGTAAGAACAGGGAGAACTCTGAAAAAGAAAAGGGTGTGTCTGGTGTGGATGGGCATCTTATCCATCCTCCTGCCTTATTTTCCATGTGTCCCCAAAGGAAACAGGCCCTCCACCAAAAGAAAAGAGAAGAAAACAAAAGGACAGAGAAGAAGAAGAAAAGAAAGCTTACACATTCCACTAGGTGTGATGGCTTGCAATCATGGGAACTGAAGTTCCAAATAATTAGGTGACACCAGCGTAGAGAAGAGATGTAGGAAAGACTGCCATGCCATAGCATGTTCAGAGGCCCCAGTAAACTAGAGAATTATATAGTTCATAAATGTGCTAAATATGGTAGGGAGACCAATGGGGATATAATTCCTATCAAGAATTATAGCCAAACATTTAGAGAACTCACCTATTATCTAAATAGCCTTCACAGTACCTTCATCTACTTGGGCTTCAGATTTAAACCATTGACAGGAAACACTGTAGACTTTCCTTGAATACAGTGATTACAGAACTTATCAATTCACAGGCATCTGCTTTTAGTGTGGAGTCATTCTGACTACTTTGAATGTTTTTCTAAAATCTGACACCTTAGAGATGAATTCTGTTTTTCTGTCTAGAACCCTGAGAACATGTGAGCAGGTGACAGACTTTCATATTGAAACTTTTCTTCAGTGTAATATCATTTCCCCCTAATCTATTTTACAGGTCTGCTGTAGGTAAATGATCTGAAATGTTTCACCTTTATAGTAACATCACATGGAAATGTGCATCTCTCACAATCAAGTTATTGGGTTGGTGTGAGTTAATTTCAATAATTAGATTCCTTTCTAAACAGATACAAACAAGAATAAATATCCCAAAACATGTAAATAGATAAACTCATGGTCCACACTGGGTACTCCAACTGGACTATGCTTTTCGCACTTGAGAATTCAAGCATGAGGTTGTCGTGATGTCTGCATTCAACCAACGTCCTTAAACACCTGTTTATATTTATTCTTGTTAAACTGAATGGTTATTTACATATTAATCTATTTTGTGGTTCAGTCTGCATGACCTTCATTCTTGTTAGAAAGCTTTCAGCCCTGTTAAATGGTAGAATATCCTTGATACTGTTGGGGGGAGGGGTAAATTAGATAAAATGTAATATTCTAAGACCTGAAATTTAACAGTGCATTCTAAAGGTTTGAACATAGCACTGTTAAAATGTTGACTGAAGCAGAAAACTGCTCTTATTTCTCATTTCATCTTTATTCTATTTTCTTTATGATTTAAGCTCAGACAAAATGTGTCTGGCAATGCCTGTGTCTTTGGTTTCTTCTGCAATCATAAGGAAGTCTCTGTATGCATGGTTGGGTTGTTGACACATATATTCTGTTTGAGTCTATATTCCAGTGCATGCAGATCTTCTACATACATTTCTCATGTACAGTTAAGCAGTGTATCTAGCTGTATCAAGTCTGGGGATTATTGAATACAAGCTTGAGTTTCTAGAAAATGGATGTTTATGGTGCTGAGCAATCTAGCGTGAAGTGAGACATATGGTGGTCAAGGAAATACCTGCTTTAAATATCTATCTGGCAATGAAGAAAAAGAGAAGATATTCCCAAATACTGGTTGAACCATTAAGAGTGTACTCTCATGATTTATTTAGGTAATATTTAGAACAAGGTGTCAAACTCAAGGCCCGTAGGCTGGATCTGGTCCAAGGGGTGCTTAGATCTGGCCCACGGGGCCACTCTGGAAACAGCAAAGGACCAGCCTGCGATGCCTCTGCTGGCAAAAACTGAGCCCAGGAGGGCCACACGCAGCCCCCCCCAGGCTCTGTTTTCAGTCACAATGGCCTTCTACACCCCTCTGCCAGCAAAAATGGAGTCCTAGGGGCTACACATGTCCCCCTGAGCCCTGTTTTTGGCCACAACGGCCTCCTCTGCCAGCAAAAACGGGGCCCATTTTGCTGGCAGAGGGCTTCAGGAGATCGTGGCTTAAAACCGGGCCCTGGGGGCCGCAAGTACCCCACAAGTTCTATTTTCGCTGGCAGAGGTCTAACAAAACAAAAGGAGAAATGCTTCCCCTTTTGCATTTGAGCATGCAAGAAGGGACAGGAAAGGAGAAAGAGAAAGAGGAAAGATAAAGATAATGAAGGGAAGATGGGAATAGAGCAAGGAAGAAGAAAGGAGAAGGAAGAGGGAAGGAAAAAGAAGGGAGGAAGGGAGGAAGGAAGGAAGGAAGGAAGGAAGGACATAATGAGAGTGAGGGTGGGTCTGAGAGAAGTGCTGCCTTAGTACTTGGCCACCACAGGTGCCCCCGACATAAGTAACATTAAGTTGGACATGCCTATCCCAGACACGCCCCCCCCAACCCCCTCAGGTCAAACACCACCCTGATGCAGCCCTCAATAAAATTGAGTTTGACACCTCTGATTTAGAAGTAGCAGCTAAGAAAAGGCTTTTCAGTTTTCTCTTTCAAACACTTCAGCCATGTAGGATCATATGACCAAAATGGCATTGAATCAAATTGATTTGATATCAATTTGATTCAATGACACCAAAGTGCCCGTGCTGCCTAGAGCAGGAATGGCTGCCATACTTCCAGTATGAGCTCCTGGTCACTGTGGGGAGGATAGAGAAAAGCATTTGCCCGTTTCTGAGATTCTTGCTACAGTACTCTTGCCAGAATTGAGAAAAGGTTTTCTACATCAATTGTCTCCTAGTGTTTCTGATTGTTAACCCCCCCTGAAAACTTGAAAGACAATGTTGCCTAGGTCAGCAATGACAATAGGAATGGGAAAGAGTATTTAAGAAACCTCCACTCCACCTCTAACTCCCTTGTCACCAAGGGGCAGTCAATAATATCCTTTCTTGATCTCTTATTGTGAGAGTGATTCAGGGAACCTGTACATTCAGCTGACATTAATAAGAAACTAAGAAAAGAAGATTAAATCTCCCTTAAGTTGAGCTTGCTCTTTCCTAACTTCAGGAACGTGCCCATATTTTTTCTTGGTAAGAATATTAAAAGGCAACCATTGTTGTTTGGGAGTGGGGTGGAGGTTCTTTCAGACTTTCCAAGCAAGTTCACAACGTTGGAATTTTGGGGGGAACTCCCATCCAAGAATTAACCAGATCTTTTTAGTTGTGTTGAGGTCAGCCAAGATCAACCACAGCAAATTTTCACAGCAAATCATTGTGAAAATTATTTAGCGATGTTTGCTAGATTCCGATTTTTGCTGTCTGCTTTGCTGCTACTTTAGCTATTTCAATGTTGTTTTGCACTTTTGTTCTTTTTAATTGGCTGGATTTATTGTAAGTTGCCTGTAGTAATTCCTTTTATTCTAAATAAATATGTCTGATATATATTAATAATAAATTAATCAAAATTGGTCCCAGTGACCAACCCAGATTGGATCCTGCAATATTATTCTGGGACAGGTATATTCGCCTTCATTCGTAATAAAAATTAAGCTTAGCCAAAGGTTTGGAAATGTTTATTTATTTATTGTTTATTTATTTGCATGTCTTCCTATTCTCAGCTGCTCATATATATAAATCAGCAGAGAAGAAATAACCAGTGTTTTATTAAGCATTTATTCATTGCTCTGGCAAGTATCCTTATTTATACCAATACCGCCGATGTATTTTTGGGACAGAATCCAACAGAATAGAACAGTTCTGTAAATAAATATTTTCTTACCATAGTCTTAACGAGATATCTGGAAACATGAGCTTCATTGTGTCAATTTTGGATGTGAAACTACTGTCCTTTTAAAAGTGTTGACTACATTTGAGTAGAGATGATTTTTCCTTATCTCTCAGAGCACTAAACCTGCTGAAGACTAATGTCTTGCAGTCTTCTCACAAGGAGCAACTGTCTGGAGCACCTTTGGGTGATCTCAAGTCCTCTCCTTATCCAGAGAGGAATTATGAAGAATTAGTCGGCTTGTCAGGTCTTCATTCTGATGTGGTTGTTGGCTCCACTTTTACCGTCCACTTTTACTGTCTTCAGTTTGTCATTTCTTCTCAGGAAATTCACAATTATCAGTATATGTATTTATATTGTTTATTAGTATATGAGAGTGCTAAATTATCAGTATATGTTTAGGTCAGGGTCACATTTCTTCTAATTCTACAGAGAGACTTAAGAAGGCAAAAAACAATACAACAGTTGTCATTAACAAACATAAATTCCTGACAGCATCTGCCCACTTAATCAGCACAGGAAATTATTATAATGCCTGTTACAATTTATGAATGTTACAACTTACCTGTGCCAACTCTTCGGGGTTTAAAATTCCATTCTTTTCAGCTGGGCCTTATCGCCACAGCAACCACTGTGGGGTGGAAGAGGCTTCTTGAAGCTTTCTGAGCAAAATGAAATAAGAACTCTCCAGGCATGTACCTCTGAAAAATTCTTGTTCCATTTATAATGCAAGTACTGTACCCAAGAGATAAATATTCTTGGGGCACTGATTTGATTAACCTTAAGACTTTTATTTTAACCAATGTGGTTTTTTTTTTCCTGAGCCATGAAGCTGTTGCTCCATCTGTTGGGTCTCTTTGATGCATCTTCTTTTAGTATTCAAGTGCCAGCAGCCAGCCTGTATCACAAATACAGGAAGTCAGTGCTGAAAAGGCAAAGCTACAGTGCTGTTTGCCATGTACAGAATATGGTCCTTAAATCTCTCACTGGTTCATGTTATTACGCAATCAAAATAACCACTCTCTCTGTTAGGCTTAATTTTTAAATTAAATTAAATTGTTAAATTAAATTAAATTGTTAAATTAAATTAAATTGTTAAATTGTTCGTTTTAAAAGTAATCTCTTTGAGAAGGATAAGGGGACACAATTCCAGGGGTGAAATTCAACCACCTTGGCCCACCTTGGGAGAGGTGGTAGGGACAATTTGACTCAGTAAAAAATCACCCCTGGTTGCTATTACTATTATACCAAGTATACCAAGCCACACCCACAGCCACGCCCACAGAGCCGATAGGAAAAAAAAATTAATTTCACCCCTGGGACACATGGTAACTGTCTTCCAGTTCTTGAGGGTGGGGGCTGTCACAGGGAAGAAGGGGCTGATTTATTCTCCAAAGCACCAGAGGGGCAAAACTAGAAGTAGTGAGTAGAAGCTCTTTAAAGAGAGATCTCACCTAGGAGATATTTTCTGACAGTGAGAACAATCAATGGAATAGCTTGCCTCCCAGAGTTGTGGGTGCTCCATTATTGGAAGTTTTCAAAAATAGACTGGACAAACATTTGACCTGGATGGTATGTTGTCTCTTGCCTTGAGCCAGGCGTGGGACTAGAAGATTGATGAGGTCCCTTCCAACCCTATGATTCTGGGTCCTATGAGAAAAATCTTTTTCAACGTAGCATGTTTGTTTCCAAATATTTTTGAGCCATAACATTATTTTACACAAATTAAACACTGCCCCGAAAGTGCACTGCATAATAACTATTTGAGATGCACCAAGCTGAAGGCTTAATTTCTCTCTCTTTCTCTCTCTCCCTCCCTCCCTCCCCTACTAAGCAGCTAGATACTATATCTTCTTTTGTTTGCCCTTAAAAGTCTCACATGAAGTTTATAAGGTTAAAAAGGAGAATTTCTGTGCTTGGGATCTACTGCTTGCAATTCACCTATTGAGTGCCACAATGCCACGTGCAGCTTATTAGATGTAGATTCACACAGCAATAGCAGAAGTTTTGGTTCTGTCAATTTGTCACTTAAATTTCCTAAACCACCAGGAATTATACTAGGTTGTGATGGATAGGTCCATTATTCAGGCAAAATTAAAAGCTCTGCGTCTCTTCCAGCCAGCCGCAGGATCAAAGTCACTTGGGCAATGGTTGAAAGTTCTCCCTAAATTAAAGAGGTTCACCCTCCTCCACCCTTAATATTTTGTTAAACATTATTTAATATATAAAATATTAAAATGTCTTAATAATTAATAAAGCTAATTGCTTTAGGATTGAGCCCAATAGCTGTTCAAATCTTTGTTGAGGTTACTGTAATGGATTGCATAACCATTCCTTTTATTTGAAGAAGTTCAAACATAGCAACTAGTAGTTACTCAAGGGCTTTGTCTATATAAAAAGAACCAAAGATCATAGAAATTGCAGTCTGTTAACCACAGACTATAAGTGGTAAGGAACTTCAGGTTCAAATCTCATAGCCACAAGGCTCATGGGTTTATTTTGAATCAGTTCTTCTTGGTTCAAAACACCACCACAAGTACAGTATAAATGAGCATATGTAGAGTCAGGAAATGTTATGTGTGCCAGCCTGAATTCTGTGCAGGAAGAGAAAATTAAACAATAATCAACAGTTTTCAACATTTCTATGGAACTTTTTAATATCTCCTGATCTTTAGAGAGCAGACCTGAAAACCAAGGGCAATCTTATTCTTTCCATTTTTCAGATTTGAGTAACAGCTGTAGCTGGAAAAAAATGTCTTGCCTAAGGCTACCTAACCAATTCAGAGCAGGAGTAAGACTGGAAGAGCCAGCATTTTCTAACTGAAGGTGCATTCTTCTTCCAGATGTTGTGTCAGCCCTCCCAAAGTTAGCAACCTTTAGTTGTGTTGGCTGACCGCTTCTATAATTCCTAGCCAACATGTTATTCAAAGAGCATCAAGTGGAGAAAGGCTCTGCCAGTTCTCCTGAGAAAATTTGTTTCTTCATACAATTTAATGCTAACTCTTGGTGTTCTCAGCTTTTGCTCAGACTGAACTCTACGTGGGCTTCTGCAGCATTCAGTCTCTGCAATTGTGCTTTCTAAATAAGGACCAGAGCCAAATGTCTACACAATACCTTCTTGTTAAAAGAGCAATTGGGACACTGGCCTTGAGGGACCAGTT
The DNA here is from genome assembly GCA_023653725.1 of Bungarus multicinctus. Lineage (NCBI taxonomy): Eukaryota > Metazoa > Chordata > Lepidosauria > Squamata > Elapidae > Bungarus > Bungarus multicinctus. The sequence goes on from CM042834.1 coordinate 161,368,436, forward strand.
CAGACCTGAAGTGTTAATAATTTATGCAGAAAAATGCCAGCATCCCTATGTTTCATTTCATTAGCATTCTTTCAATTGCCATTTGTAACTCTGCATTGGTCCAGGGGGATCCATTGCATTGGTAAATTGGGCCCTCAGCATCAGGATGGGCAAAACCTTTTATATGTTCATGCTGTTTAATAGCTCATTAGTTCTGCAAGGTAGCAATTTTCTTTTTTAGATGCAGAGAAATATTGGGGTAAGGGTGGAAAGATAAAAGAGAGAAAACCACTGATGGGAAAATCATCCCCTTCTTATCTATTCTTTTGTATTTATCATATTCCTTCATAATTACTTGCAAGCAAGGAAGTTAAAAAAATGTGCCATGTAGAATTGTTGCCTCCCAAGCAAAATTTTGTTAGTTCCATTATGATGGAGTGTCCTTTGTTAAAAGCAGTTAGTCATGCCTCCAAACAGGTGTTTCTCTTAATTTATCCAAGTTCTTTCTTATTCTTCTTTGATTTATCCTATCCGTTTTTAAATGAACTTTTCTGTTTGGCTTCTGCCATTCAGAAAATGTCTGTCATGAGTGTATTAAGATATTGTTTAGAATCTAATTCTGCCAGTCTAGGAAAGGAGAAGAAATCTTCACAGGGTTTAACTTTACTTCTAGACTCAGATTCAATAGAAGTCTTGTCAGACTCACTCCAGAGGACAGCTAAAGAAGAATCTTTATTGCTAACCAGAATGGAGTCATGATGAACAACTGATTGTCAGTTCAAGGGTGCAGGAACAGTTCCCTTTTATATATGCAGCATTTTTAACCCCTATTATTGCTGCCTCCTGGTTTTTCCGTGTTTCAATGAACTCTGCCTGACCTTCATGCTCTTGAAGGCAGAGAATTGGTTGGTCATTGACCTGACATCTCTGTTGTGAGAACTGCTGCCTCTCAGCTTAGCTTTCACAGATTCAAGGGAACTTATTTTCTTTCTGATCTTGTTGACTAAATATATACATTTGCATTTGATAAACAGGGAATAAATGCAGGATTTGAAAAGCATTTAGATGAGCAACAGTTAAATGATGATAATAGGCCTATATCATCATTTCCTTGCAGAACAGTCCTTAACTCTAGATTTTGTAATGAAAGCATCTGAAACATGTAGTATACAATATCCATTCATCTGTTTGTATCAACAATTGCTGATTTCTTTCCAAACAGCACATCAGAATTCAATCAGTCTAATGTGTGTGCTAATGTGTGGGAAATTATGAACAGCCTATTGATTTTTATTTTATTTTATTTTGTGGCATGTAACCATCTCATTGATCTTGTTATACACATATTTAATAGCAACAGAGTCTATAGATATTAGGATGGGTGACAAAATTCAAAGCCGTACTGTGTCTGTCTTTATCATTATTTTCATCAGCATTTCCAACACCAAAAGACAAGCCTCAGTAGAGGATTTAGAGAATCCTGAACAGGATTTTGTTTATTTGCCATTGAGAACTTGTATATAAAAATAATAACTGAAATTATGATACAAATGTTTGTTTAACCCTTTACAGGTCTGTTAATCTTTCCTCATTTGTGGTCCAAATGTTAGAATTTTAATTAATTTTAGATGCATTGCAAGTTGGTCTTATGGTTTCATCTTAAGACATTAAAGTCTCAATCCTGTACTATTTAGCAATATCACTCACTATCAGGTTTCAGGAACTCCCCCCACCATCAGCATGTAATTCCAAATGATTTTATTGATTGTGAAGGGACAGAAAGAAGAGCGGGGAGTGAGGGGGGGAGATTGTGGCACATACTAATCTGACAGTCTTCTTCTTTTCTCTCTTTATCTCCTGGGTGAGACACCCCAAATCAGCCAGTGTGGTTGGAAGTGTGTCTGCTTGCCTATTATTAGAATCAGTTTTGGATCTATTTCTTGTTTAGTAGTAGAAGTTAAATGAGGCCATTCTTCAAAGCACAGGCGAGTAAGAGGCTGTTTCTGATTCTTTAGTAAGTTGTTGATTCCCATTAGTTTCATTTCAGCCAATTACATTTTGCCTCCAGCAAGAACATGGGGAGAGAGCGAGGGAAAGGGAAAAACATAGATGAACGAAATGAAATTTCTCAAATATATAACGAGGTAAATTTCAAGTGATTGACTCTTCCATTGGAAGTTATGTTAGCTGGAGAAGAACAGCAGCATTATATAAACAGGAGGAAATGATTATAAATTACTCTGTTATTCAGTTTTAGTACCTGCGTGGACGATATCACAATGAAGCTTAGAACCAAGATGGCACTAAATTTTAATTGTGTCTGGGTGGAATGTGGAGTTTCTTGTTGTTTTTCTGGTCTTATTTAAAACAGACTGTAAAGTTTTAATCTAGTTTATTTATGTATGTATCTTAAGCTAGGTTTTCAGTGCTAGAGGACCTCTAGGAACTGGAGATGGGCATGTTATGGATTCTTGATATTTTTGGATTTCCAAAGACTGTAGGAATGAGAGCAGGATTTTTAGAGGATTTTTTTCCCCTTTGGAGAGATTCAGGGTGGACACTTACTTTAATTTTTTTAAACTATGTTAAGGCTACGTCAGGATTTAAAACACAATTTGCTAATATTTGTTAGGAAACATTTTCTAAAAGGAAGCCATTTTGTAACTTCTGTGAATAAGTAGACTACAAAAGAGGCTTTATATCCATAAGGTATATTTCTATGGAGCCAGAAAGAAACACCTGCTTGCCTTTTGTATAGCAGCTCAAACCATAGCCCATATAAGTAGTCAGATCATCAATTCCTTCAAACAGGATATCTAGCATAATAGGAATGCAGTGATATTGATACAATAACATCATTAAGAATGGACAATCTTGGGGCCACATTTAACAATTGGGGCGGGGCAAAGGACCACAGTGGATAGGAGCATGCAGAGCAAGGACAGTCATGTTATTCAAGTGAGTCGAGCTGGAATTTTCTGTATAATTCTGTGGGTTTGGAGAAGTCGTTTTGTGGGGAGGATAGTTTGCTTTATACCCCTTCCAAATATAGTTTTCACAAGAGTCCTGCCTTCAAATGGCATCAATCGCTTGAGTGCCACATACTTTGGGGAAAAGAAAGGTATGGTGCTACCTAGGTCTGTGATGGTGAACCTATGGCATATGTGCCAGAGGTGACATGCAGAGCCCTCTCAGTGGGCATGCACACCATCACCAGATGCTCTTCTGGTTTCCGGCCCGCACATGCGTGCCAGCCAGCCGGTCTTCGCGGGCACTGGAAATCGGCCAAAAAAAAAGCCATTCGGGCCTTTTTTCAGGCCATATTTTTGGCCATTTTCAGGCAAAAATGACCAGAAAATGGCCAAAAAAACCTAGCCCAAAACGGGCCATTTCTGGGCCTTTTTCCAGGCTGTTTTTAGGGGGTTTCTGGGGTTTTTCAGGCCCCTTTTCAGGCCATTTTCAGGCTGGTTTTGGCCCAGAAAACACCCAGAAAATGGCTTGAAAACACCCCAGAAAATGGCCAAAAAAACAGCTGGAAAATGGGCTGGTTTTGGACATTTTTCAGGGCATTTTCCAGGCCAAAAACAGCCTGAAAATGGCCTGGAAAACAGCCTGAAAACCTCTGGAAAATGGCCTGGAAAACAGGCCCAAAGATGGCCAAAGAACAGGCATGCACGCATCGGCCAGCTGATCCTTGGTTTTTTGGTGCTCCGGCACCTGTGCACACACGCACGTTCCGCTTTGGGTACTTGGTGCCAAAAAGGTTCACCATCACTGACCTATGTGGTAGCAGTGGTAGAAAAAAAACATTGGCAGGAGACTCTAAGGAGAGCCATATAATGCCAGCCTTAATGGTCCTTCAGCTTTAGAAGGACCTTTTATTTACTAGGGTTCCCAAGCCTTAATCTACCTTCATCAATTACTTGCACTGATTTCAGTTATTTGTATCGATCTACATTTACTTATTCTGTAGTTAACTAGTAAAAAAATCAGAAGTTCAAGGGCTGCACAAAAATGCTTTGAACAAAGGTTTTCCATCTGGGTGAAGAAAAAGTCACAACACAATCTGGCAACAGAAGCCGGAAAAAATGGAAAATAAAATACTGGGTCCATAAACTCCTTAATAGTGTCCTCTACATTTCAGTAAAACTGTATAGTATTTCAAATATATCTCATTTGTCTGGTATGTCATTATCCAAGCATTCCAGAAGAAAAAAAATCTCCAGCAACCTGATTCCAAAGCAACTAGCAAAAGGAATCCCCTTTTACTCTGACTGTATATACTTTGAAGATGAAACAGAGGGATTGTGCATAGCTGGATTCAACACCAGGAGACCCATTATTGGTTCTCCTGCGGTCTTTTGGTTTAAAAAATGAAACAGCAACCAAAGGGTGGGAAATTGAATTGAGACTTTCGTACTCAGATAAACTTTCTCCAATCAACATCCTCCTTAAACTACCCACGTTTACCCCATAGAAGAAATCTATCAGTATTGATTTGCTTTGATTTGAATATTGCTTTGTGACAAGGAGCCTTCCACTTGATGAACTCCTCAGCCCAGTAACCTGTTAAGGACGTAGGCAACCTCCAGCAGACAGCTCTACTTTCTACTCACCCACCTAAATATTCAAACCAAAAGAGGTTTGAAAACTGTTTTTAGCAGATCGATATGTTTCCTTTTCTATTTGTTTGTATTGCACCTTTATTATTTTTACAAATAACTTAAGGCAGAAAACATTCCTTCTCCTATTTTCCTCCCAACAACAACCCTATGAGGTGAGTTAGGCTGAGAGTGAATGACTGGCCAAACTATTATGATATGTTAGGTCATGTCATGTCATAATATGATGGACCAAATCTCTAACTCTCCAGTTTACCGGCAATAACTGGGAGCATGGGGCACAAAGATAAGTATGTTGTGGTAGAGGGGTGAAAAATAAGTGGTTTTTTGCAATGTTGCAGGAGCACCTGGGGAACCACCAATTTTAAAGATGCAGTATTCTGTGCGTAGAGTTCTGCTCGATTCCTCTGACTCTTAAATATTCACACTCCTACGCATAAGAGTTTTAAAGTTATCATTGTTCAGAACAAACCAGAGTACAACTTACGAGTGTGTTTCAATCAACCATTTTCAAATAAATTCACTGCTTCCTACGCAAAGCATTAAAGAAACTTTAGAGCTGCTGCTTCAGGTTCTGTAGCCTTTCCTGTCCCTGTAGGGCTTATGTTTTATGGTCTCAGTTCCATCCTTAGGATCTCTTTCAGCCACTTTGACGTCAGTAAAACAATTGATTGCCTTCTCCTCAGTGCAAACATAAAGTCATATTTTTTTTGTACTGATGATACTTTGAGAGGATGGCTGTGTTAATCACTGGATGTCCTCCTCCGCTTCTGTTCCCCTCCTCCTGCCTTGGAGTCATTGTTGTAATGAAATTCCTGGCATGGCCATCACTTTGAAAAAATGAAAAGGCAGACAAGAAATACAAACAGGGCCACCTGGAATTGACAACCATGATTGAGCTCAAAGTTTAGGCTGCTAAACAGGACAGTTGTTAAGTGAGTTTTGCCCCATTTTTGAGACCTTTCTTGCCACAGTTGTTAAGTGAATCACTGCAGTTCTTAAGTTAGTAACACAGTTCTTAAGTGAATCTGGCTTCCCCACTGACTTTACTTGACAGAAAGTCACCAAAGGTGGCCACAGGACCCCAAAACCCTGCAACAGTCATAAATATGAGCCAGTTGCCAAGCATCCAAGTATTGATCATGTGACATTGAGGCCGCTGCATTGGTAGCCCGTGTGAAAAACTCTTTTTTTCTGTGCCGATGTAACTTTGATCACTAAACGAATGGTTGTAAGTCTTTTAGTCCAATCCTCTCATCTCGTGCCCTTCAGCCACATTGGATGAGAATTCTGGGACTTGTTCTCCAAATCAACTTGCAGACACTGGGCTAGTGTGCTCTTGGTGATCTTTCCCTAATGCTGCCATTAGATTGTAGTCTCACGTGAACTACCTGGATTCAGTTCAAGATTATTCAATCATTAATATATTCTTTTCTAATGTTGTATTTGAAATCCCTTCTTCTCCCCTCACCTTTCACCCCTTCCCCCCTCCACGAGAGAGAAGAGGTTTTGCATGCTGAGTGAAGGGTTGAAAGATGACAAAAAGAAAGTGTCCTGAGGGAAACTAGCAAATCTGTTCCATTATTTAGTGCTCAAGCTCTTCTCTCAAGTGCCTGAACATCACAGAAGCCATCACTAAGTGAAATGTCAGATTGTATCCCCAAAAACAGTTATTCTTAAGTGTGCTCTGAAGACCACAGAGGTCAACCCATTGCCTGTTGCAGCTTCCCCATGTTTATCACCGGCCTGCTTTTCCCTCAGCTTCCTTCTTCCTTATGTTCATCATCAGTCAACTGGTTCACAAAAATGAATCCGTTGCTGAAAATGAGCTATCTGTAGGATGCAAGGAGCAATGGCAGAACTAAAATTCAGAATATTGACAACTATTGACAACAGTGGTCTTGAGAGTAGCTACTGACTGTGAACAGACAAGTACTGGGTTGAGCTGAACTGTGATATTTCAGAAGTAATCTAAAAAGAAAAGTGTGAATATGAAATACAGCAGTGACTTTCTAAAAACAGGATTTCAGATTGATGAGCCTCTCAACTCTAGCCCCAGAGGAGTTTTCACTGAAGAAATTTTTTATTGTAAGTTTATGCTAACTGTTGTTACTATTATGGCTTGAGATGCATAAAATAATTCAAATGGTAAATAAATAATTGGATTTCTGATTTTTTTTTTAGGAGTGGATGGTTTAAATTTAATTTAAAAGGGATCTTTAAAAATGGAGAGGAAGGGGAAGGCATATGCAAATACAACTATAACCAGGAATGGGATTCAAAATTTTTAACAACTGGTTCTGTGGGCGTGGCTTAGGTGGTGGGCATGGCTTGGTGGTCATGTGACTGGGTGGACATGGCTTGGTGGTCATGTTATTGGCTGGGTGTAGCCAACTCAATATCACTCACATCAAAGCATGCATCTCCTTGCCTGGCCTCTCATGACTGTGGGGATGCTGCAACAGTCATAAGTGTGAAAAATGGTCATAAGTCACTTTTTTCAGTGACATTGTAACTTTGAATGGTCACTCCACACAAGCAAAGTACCAGCAAAGGAGGGGAAAATAATTCCAGAGAAGTTCCTGAGACAGGAAGTCTAATCCTGCCAAGAATGTAATAAGGGTTAACGGAGAGGCAGTTTCTGTAAGCAACACCAGAATGTTTCCTTCCTGCCTTCCTTACAGGATTAGGCCAGTAATTTCTTCTAACAACTGGTTCTCTGAACTGCTTAGAATGTTAACAACCAGTTCTAGCGAATAGGTAGAACTGGTAGAATCCCACCCCTGACTATCTGATTCTCAAAAAAATGTGAACTTCTCTGTACTTCTCTGTACTTCTCTGAACTTCTCTGTACTCTGTACGAACGACCACTGACCTTAGGGCATTCAGATGTGACCTGAAGACCTGGCTCTTTGAGCAGGCCGGCCTGAGCTGACTCAAATGGGATTTTTAAATGGGGTTTTAGATTAGTTGGGATGGGGTACGAAAGTTTTAATTTATTTTAATTGGGGTTTTTAGATTTTTATTGGGGCAGCCTATAATTTAATTCTTTTTTAACCGTATTTGTCTCTGTTTGTATGTATTTTAATTGGCTGTTCACCGCCCTGAGTCCTTCGGGAGAAGGGCGGTATATAAAATTTATGAAATAAATAAATAAATACTTAAAGAGGGGCATTTGTCGACTGCAGAAGTTCCCAAACTTGGCAATTTTAAGACTTGTGGACTTCAGCTCCCAGAATTCTCCAGCCAGTTGTCTTAAAGTTGCCAAGTTTGGGGACCCCTGGCTTAAAGGAACAGTCCTGAGGAAGGATTGTGAAGGTGGATGGTGGCTGTTAGTAGCCTACTGGAGCATTTTGTGAAGGCTGAATTTGTGCATGTTACAAAGTTGGCTTGACTGTGCCTGCCTGCTCTTGACATAATGCAATTTGTATGACCCTCAAGCAGTTATAAGAACTGTGAGCTCCAGATGATCCCTTTAGTCCCCAGATTTCACAGCTATTAAGTCACTTGAGGCATCCATCCCGTCATGCGTTATTTCTCCTGTTGAAAGTAAAAGGCTGTAATGTGTGACTCCCTCTTCACACTTTGCCATGCATTCATCATTTTCTGCATTGATAGATTTCTTAAAACATTTGAGTTGCCTCTGAAACATCATCAAATGCCACCATTGACCATAACGTTTGTTTGACATTTTCCGTTGCCCAGGTGCCATTTCATGGCAAGTAATTTCAAGGCAAGTGATGGCATTTCAAGACAAGTAATTTCAAGGCAAGTGATGGCATTTCAAAGCTGCTTCAGAGGAGAAGGCACTATAAGATATAAATTGAAAATGAGCAGGTAATATTCTAATCAGGGGTGTTAAACTCACATCGTTACAGTGGTGTCCCTTGATGTCTCAGGACTTTCCCTGCTTCGCTAAACCAGGTGTGGGCATGGCCAGTGCGTGGCACATCTGACTCGCAGGCCAGGAGTTTGACATTCCTGCTCTAGCTGAAACAAGCACACTAGTTTCTCTGCTGATAGGCCAATAGAACACAATCTTTAACCATCCTGCTATCTTCCAGATTTATTAGATCAGAACTCCCATCCATTATTGGACTGTTGGACTGATCTGGAAGGCATCTAGTTGGAGAAGCTAGTTTGAAAACCAAACATTTTATACAGGACAATCAAATCTAAACTATTGCTTTCCAGCAATCTTCCTGTAATGGAATGTGTGGATGACCTTGGCAGTCAAGGAAAAAAATGCTGCCTAGGAAACAATCAGACAAAAGAGAGCAAGGAGTTCCCACTAGCTTAAAAGTCAGAGAAAGAAACTTAAGAAGGACTTGTCCTAATGGGTCAAGAAGTTAATAGTGACAGTGGGAAGTATGTACCTCAGACTTGCAAGTTTGAAGCTTTACAACAACGTAGAATTGTCATCCAATTGCAATTCCTATCTGGTTTCCCTGACACTATCCAACAAACCCAACTGATTAATTAGGCAAGTGGGAACAGGTGTGACTCTGGCTGATAGGCAGCAACTGTTTCTTAAAGCAAGCATCTAGTTAGCTCAATGTTAGCAGCTAAACCGATATTGCTTATCACAACTGGAAAATGCACGGGAGCCTTAATAAAAGATGGAACTTTTCTATCACAGTGCCTTCCAAATACATTGGGCTACTACTATTATGGCCAGACAAAATATTTCTTCTGTCCAAGGTGCTGATCAGATCTGCATCAACGTTTATTGACTTTCTAACCAAAATTGTTAAAATCATGAATGTATGCCTGCCAATTAGCTACTGAGCTAAGATTAAGGGGATGGGGTATTTTTTTTAAGGGAGGGTTGGCATATTGGCATGCTTCATTTTTATTAATGATTTGAACAAAGAGGTAGAGGGAATGCTTATTGAATTGATAAACCACATTGTACTGGGTGGGATAGAAGACAAAACCCGAACTGAAAATGATCTTGATAAGTTAGAGAAGTGGACTGGAGACAAGAGACTGAGTCCCAAAGGACAACTGGACTTTCTTTGTTTTTGATTCGTGATGTTTCACCCCTCATTCAAGAAGTTCTTCAGTTCTGAATGAATGGTTCTGAATAAATTCAGTTCTGAATCCATTCATTCATAACTGAAGAAGCTTCTTGGATTAAGAAGTGAAATGTCTTCAAGCAAAAAAAAAGAAAGTCCAGTTGCCTTTTAAAAAAGCACTTTTGGGACGATCATGACTGAGAATCTTCATAGACATACAACAGACTGAGGTTTTGTAAAAACAAGCATGAAGTTCTTCTTAAGAAAAAAGAGAAATACCTATAAAACAGGGGATATCATGCTTAGAAATACTACATCTAATAAGGATTTTGGAATTGTTGTTGATCCCAAGCTGAATATATTCATGGTTGCAGTAGGAATACAGTTGTTGTGGCAGACAGAAACACATGGGGTTTTAGGATTAGGAAGAACCCAGGGTGCAATGCCAAATAAGATTTTATTGAATGACTAATAAGAGAGGTAATGGAAAGTCACACCAACCCATTTCCTTATAGCATGCCAGGAACCCCAAAAAAGGCAGCAGAGAAATGCCCAAGAGCTGGTAGTTATAAAATATCCTCCTTGGACATGGGATTTACGCCAAAGTTCAAACTTTCTGGAACTTTTGCTACCTTCTAATTCTTTTCTTAAGAAACAGGGAGTATCAACAACAAAATTTGGAGATGACTTGGTAGCACACACATCTTATCAAGAACTTGACCATAACTTTAAGCAGTGGACCTCTGCTAAGGATGTTTTAAGGAAGATAGAAACATTAGCAGACAGCATCAGGGGATGATAAGATGTCCTATTTGGTCAAAACCTGGTGTCCATCTGTTTATGAGAATATTGTTTTTAGGCAGCTATGATTCTCCTCTCTTGGTAGGAGTTAGATTAGGAATCTGGCATTGATCTTTTTATCTTAATAGTTACAGAAATACGCAAGAGGTAAGCAAGATTGAGTAATATTGCAGTGGTGCAACACACCAAGCTCAAGCAAGGCACAGCTTGCCAAACTACAGACATAGCGGCTGTAACTGGCTAAATAACTATTTCTGTACAGATTTGTAGGAGGAGAGCTGTGTTAATCTATGGTGGCAAAAAAAAAAATCAGGAATCTGATAGCACTTTTTGTGACTAATAATTGTCATTAAAAGGCATAAGCTTTTGTGAACTGCATCTCATTACATCAAGTGCATAGAATAGCTAAACTGAGGCAGGTCCTAAATAATAAATGGGATAATCATAGCTGGTGTACTGGGCATGGATATTAAATGCAAAATACTCCAGAGCATCCAATGCTTAAATCTCTTATAGTCATGGAGATTTCTGCAAAAATGTCAGGATGCTTTGAGGGAGGTGGGCTTGTCTGCCCAGGAGAACACCACTTGAACACAGGTGAGAGTTTTATTAATTTCTAATGGTTTTGTCATGCCCTTGGTAGAGTCGAACTCTGAGGGAGAGGAGGAACAGCTGACAGGGAGTGGAGGTGTAGCTCCAGAGGTTGTGAGGAGGCTGGGGAAGGGCAGAGGCTGGCTGGGTAGTCAGAGGAAGAGCCAGGCCCATCCCCTTTGCATCCTAGAACACACAGGGAGGAACGGAGAAGGAAACAACTTGGCTTACGAGAGAGGAAGCGGCCGTGATCCTCCTCATTGGTTGTAGCTGGGGAGACTAGTATATAAGAGAGACAGTTACAACACAGCGTTGCCAAAAGCAAAGTGTGTTTTATTTTGGGCTGAAGTTATCTTGGTTGGCGTCCTTCCAACAGACTTGTTATCTCCTTGAATTTGTTAATTACTTATCCTGGTTCGTTGTGGAAATTTCATCATTGTAGTTTGTTTGGTTTTTTATTTCACCTCTATCTGCTCATTAAGTTTGGACTGCATTGCTTTCTTTTGAAGTCTATTTTTGAATACGTTTTATCTCCAACTGAGAATTATTGAACAGTGTGGCCAAGTTGGAGGCATTAAAAGACATTTATTTACATTTTGGATTTTGTTGTGTTTGTGTTACACTCCGGATCATCACAGGTTTTCTGTGGCTTCCTTGAATTTGATTTATACTTTTCTCATCCCATTAGTGTAAGAAGTACTGTTTGAGGTGCTTCTGGGTTGAAAGAATAAGCTGCTGACATCATCATTGGGGAGTGGGGAGCTGGAGCAAATGACTGGAGCTCACTCTGCCACATAGCAGCACTCGGGTCTCAAACGCAAGCTTCCTAACCTCCAGCCCAGTGTCCCCAACCACTTGAGCCACTGTGCTGCAAGCTGCAGATTAGATATCCAGTTTAAGCTCTTGGCTAAGGAGGATATGAGTTGTAATTTTACTAAATCTGGAGACCCCTGGCTGGAAAAATTCAGAATTGCAATATTTTGGTAGTTCACAATACATTTAGGAACAACACTTAAAGAAATCCAGATGATGTTTGCAGAGGCCCTACACCAGAAGCCCCATCCTTTTCCTGTACTTTTGACTGCAATATGTAGTAATTTGGTAAATGTAATCAAGCTTAATAATAAAGGCATGTATTTGAGCACAGGCTTGTCATTATAATCATCATTTTTTGTGAAAGAAAGCAAGACTATGATTTCTTCTCTGTTTCTGTTTACTGTTTTCTTGATTCCCAATTCAAGTAAAAACTATTTATAGGAACTTGCATGTTTTTGTTCTAAGTATTGCTGTTTACTCACTGCATGAAATTAGCACAGATTTACTAATTTTATTGTGGGGCCTGCCATAAACTGGCAGCTCAGTGCAAATCAGAATGGTTTTGCTTCAGTCAAGCGGTTTCTGTCCGGGAGATCCAACACCTGAAATAAGGCAGACTTTCTTAATCAGGTATGTTGTGACTCCCACAGCTTCAGCCAGCTCTAGGCTGGGAAAGGTTGTTATGTTATTAAAAGAGGACAAACCTAATTTAATTTGGAAAAGTTGTAGAAAAGGAGAAAGGGACAATGTCATTCATTCCTACTGCCTGGAAGAAGATGGGGGGAACAGCTTTCTTATTTATTTGAGCCAAGTTGCCTGCTTTGCTTTGAGGAGATTTCTTATATCTTGCTATTATTAGCTCAACTACTCCACAACCAGCAGAGCCAATGAAAATGCAAACCAGTTGCACAAATAAACCAGTTACACAGATAAAAGTTAATGATTGAAATAGTTAGTGCCTATTGTTGGTCTCTTGCTTTGATTAGACTCTCTTGTCCTGTCCGGTGAGTAGTCAGTGGTTGACGACTGAAGATGAGCTGTATTAATAACCTGTCAGCCTACATAGCTCCTTTCTCCTTCCTGACACCTTGTTACATATTTCATCCAGGTGTTAAGGCTTTCATAACTTAGAGCAGCTTAATTGGACTCTTTCTGTAAAGTAGGAGTCTCTAGGTTTTGTGGGGCCCTGGGCACATTAGGGGTTTTGAGAGGAGGTCCCATGAAATGGTTATCCTCATGGTTGTCTCTATGGGATCTAGAGGCATTGATGGAAATACAGGTCATGCTTAAGGCTGCTCTTCTGCTTTGCAGCATTCTAGCTTCCCATTCATGTTTGTTTCCAAGTGAGTCTGTAAAAAGTAAAATTAAGCATGGCAGGCAGCTTGGCAGACATCAAGCAACTCAGGAATTGACACAATATACTGCATGTTGGCTCCAAAGAAGGGTTTCACTGAAATTATAAGCCCAGAGAGATGTTTTCACAGGAAGGTTAACATTCCTGTTGCTAAAAGAACTGAGAATAGCCTAGCCTTCCCCCAAGCATCATGTGCCTGAGGGAAACCACTCTATTGCTTTACATTCTAGATGTTAAGGCCTCCTGGGCTCCTCACCAAGTTTATCTCATACGATTCAGGATGATACAAGGAAAATAAAATTATTTCTTCTTAGCTTCTGAATCCAGGGATTGGGTCTGAACCTTAAATTGTTCCTGGGTGGGCAGCATTAGAAGCCATTCCACAGAACTCTTTTTAAAGGCTGGGAGCAAACTCTACTTGGCATTAATCCAAGTATTCAGACTCAGAATTTCTTAGGGAAGTCACAGTAGTAGAAGAAGAAAACTGCTTTTGGAAGCCCAGTCAATGCCTTGCAAGAAGGAGTGCATAATTATGGTCCACATCACTCAAAACTACTATTGTGAAGATGGAAAAGATGGGAAAATGGAGGGGGGGAGAGTCAAAATGTCAAAACCCAAAATAGGGGTTGGGTTTATTAGTTCCAAAGGAGGAAGAAAATCATGCATGTCATTGAAAATGTAGATAATTTTTCTGTCTCTTTCCCACAGTTTTATAAGTAGGAGTTGTTCATTATAACTAATGAGTAAGAGATTCAGGATCGGTAAAAGGAAACAACATAGAGTTCAGTTATGGAGCTTGCAACCACTAGATGTAACAAGAAATGGACAAATTCATAGAGGAAAGAATGTGTCAATGCCTTCTGAATCATACATTGTTTCTTCAATACTAGCTGGTAGAAAGCCACTAGAGATATTATCCTACTTACAAATCAGTTGAGACTGTTCACAAGTCTATTTTGTTTGCAAGTCCAAACATGTATAGTAGAATTCTTACCTTACATAAGTAGCAACATTGCAGTAAAAGCTGGTGGCAATGATGTTGGCCCATTCTCCAGAATTGATATGACATACTTCTCCATCTTCCCAAAGAAGCATTCCATTTAACTTTGGGTGGTCGCCTTCTTTTCCTCATAGATGACATGTTAGCAGTGGATTGCATCATGGATAACTGCAACATTTTGGTGAAACACTCAACGTTAGGGTTCTACATGTCAAACAATGACATTGCTTTCTCAGTCAAGCTCTTCCTTGTGCTTTCACCAGCTTTCCAACTTCATGAAGACTTTTTTGGAGAGGTCCTCTGTATATGCAGCTAACAGCTCATCAAGGTCCTTCTCCAAGTTGAACAGAAGCTCCTTGATGAGGGAACCAAGTTGTGACCACACCCTGTGACTGCCTTTCCATCACTTCAAACCTGCATAGGTTATGGACAAACTGAGGTTATTGATGTTTCCACACTCCATTCAGTTTTACAGGGGCAACCTCACACCAGGCTGCATCAATGTTTTTGGTAATCTTGTAGATGTCATAGGACTCCCAAAACTGGTGCAAGGTCATCTGGGAATCTGCTTCTATCTACCTGCCTAAATGTGGGTGCGCATAATGGTTTTTTGAAGATTGTTACCATCCCCTGTTCTATAGGCTGCAGGATGGAAATGATATTCCAAAGCAGGTACACACACTTTACATTTGAGTGGAAATCATCCAGATAAGATGGATGACCGGCATTATCCAAAATTAGCAAAATCTTGAACTTGATGTTTTTCTCACAATAATAACTATTTCTGGAATGAAATAGTGGAAGAATTAGACTTCAAAGATGAGAAGGGTAATCCAGCTTTCTTGTTGGACAGGAAGTGAGCTTTTTCAGGTGTTCTTAAAAGCTCATAGATTCTCAGAGTGGTATACTAGCAGCAGCTTTAGTCTCAGAACAGTAGAAGTATTATTGCCTAGCATCACAGTTACCCTATCCCTCACAGATTTGAAGGTTGGCATCATCTGAGCTGAGGTGATGCAGTGGTTAGAATGCAGCACTGCAGGCTACTTCTGTTGACTGCCGGCTGACTGCAATTTGGAAATTCAAATCTCACCAGGCTCAAGGTAGACTCAGCCTTCCATCCTTCTGACGTCAGTAAAATGAGGACCTAGATTGTTGGGGGCTATAGGCTGACTCTGTAAAACCGCTTAGAGAGGGCTTTAAAGCACTGTAAAGCAGTATAGAAGTCTAAGTGCTATTGCTGTCTTCTCCTCCTTGCTGATGTAAGTTCTATCTGGCATTTTCTTCCAAAAAGTCCAGTTTCATCCACACTGAGTATTTGTTGGGGCAAATACACTTTCATTGATAATTTCATTGAGGGTTTCCAAGAACAACTGGGCTGAACCTGCACTCACCACATCTCCCCTTACTTTCATATTGTGCAAGTTCATATGAGCTTAAAACCCAAGAACCATTCATTTCTTGCAACAAATATGTCTTCAGCAGTGCTTTCACCGGCACCAACATTTTTCTGTTGCAAATCATGGAACAAGCTCTTAGCCTTCTTCAGGATAAGCATTAGGCTAAGCGGCACACACCACTGATGCTAATATTCAACCCACATGATGGGCAGCATCTCATCTCTTCCATCCCTTTTTCCGTCCTCTTGCCTGTTATCATGGGTAGACACTGAACTTGAAGATGTCCCATCATCTTGTCTTTGCTCTTAATGATTGTTCCAATCATGGACTGATTCATGCCAAAAGAACATGTCATGTTTGCCATCTTTTCCCCACCTCTATTCTCTTCAATACGTACACTTTCATCTGCATTATGATGGATTGGCACTTCTTTGAGCTGCCACTCTCCCCATTATCACTCTGGCACTTCATTGCAGACATTCATAATTCTCAAATACTATGAACAGCTAAAGAGTGAACATTCCTCAAGAAACCATCCCTGGATCCAACATTATTATCGAACTATCGTCCGGTCTCCAACCTTCGCTTTGTGGTGAAGGTTGTTGAGAGTGTGGTGGCGCGACAGCTCCCTCAGCAACTGGAGGAAATGGTATATCTGGATCCTCTCCAATCAAGTTTCAGGCCTGGGCACAGCACAGAGACGGCGTTGGTTGCGTTGGTGGATGATCTCTGGAGGGCCCGGGACAGAGGTTGTTCCTCTGTCTTGGTCTTGTTAGATCTCTCAGCAGCTTTTGATACTGTCGACCACAGTATCTTATTGCAGCGGTTGGGGGGGTTGGGAGTGGGAGGCACCATGTTACGGTGGTTCTCCTCCTTCCTCTCTGATCGCAATTTGTGTTGGCAGGAGGGCAGAGGTCAACCCCAAGGCCCCTGTTCTGTGGGGTACCTCAGGGGTTCGTGCTCTCGCCCCTTCTGCTCAACATTTATGTGAAGCCGCTGGGTGAGATCATCCGTGGTTTTGGGGTAGAGTTTCATCAGTATGCTGATGACACTCAGCTATACATTTCTACCTCAGGCCACCCCAACGAAGCCGTTGAAGTGATGACCTGGTGCCTGGAAGCCGTGCGGAGTTGGATGGATCTTAACAGGCTTCAGCTGAACCCGACCAAAACCGAGTGGCTGTAGTTTCCTGCGCCCAGGTACAGCCAGCTTATTCCATCGCTGGTTGTGGGGGGAGAAATTTTGACCCCCACGGAGAGGGCGCACAATCTGGGTGTCCTCCTGGACGTACGGCTGTCGTTAGAAGACCATATAACGGCCATCGCCAGGGGGGCTTTTTGTCAGGTCCGTCGGACCTACCAGTTGTGGCCCTTTCTGGATCGGGGTGCATTGTGCACGGTCACTTCTGCCCTCGTCATCTCCCGCCTAGACTATTGCAATGCTCTCTACATGGTGCTCCCCTTGAAGAGTATCTGGAGGCTTCAGCTGGTGCAGAATGCGGCCGCACGGGTGATCTTGGGGGCTTCTCGGAGCTCCCATGTTACACCGCTCCTGCGCAAGCTGCATTGGTTGCCGGTGGCCTTCTGGGTGTGATTCAAGGTGTTGGTGATCACCTTTAAAGCGCTCCATGGCTTGGGACCCGGGTACTTACGGGACCACCTGCTGCCACCATCGGCCTCCCGCCAGCCAGTGCGCTCTCACAGGGTCGGTCTCCTCGGGATGCCACCAGCTGGGCGATGCCGGCTGGCGGCTCTGAGGGTACGGGCCTTCTCTGCGGGGGCACCCTCCCTCTGGAATGAGCTACCTACGGAGATACAAGCCATCACTGACCTATGGGCCTTCCGGCGTCTGCTGGAGTCTGGCCTAGTGCCATTAGAAGGGTTTTAATTTTTTTTTAAATTTTAAACTTTTATCGGGTTTTTATTGGTTTTTATTTTCAAATTCAGCCACTAATTTAATAATTTTTAATTCTATTTTAAACCTTATGGACTGTATTATTTTATTATGGCTGTTCACTGCCCCGAGTCCCTATTTGGGAGAGGGGGTGGTATAAAAGTTAAATAAATAAATAAATTACTATTTTGTTTGCAATTGGAAGACGAGAGAAGGTTGGAAAGAGTTTCCAGGATGCTGCACACCAGATATTAACCCTTCCCCACCTTTTCCTGATTTCTGGACCTTTTAGGATGGATTTATAGGCAGGTTTGTCCATATCAGTGAAACTCAGCAGTTCAAAAGTAGAATAATATCTATATATAAGAAGGTTATCTGCTTGGAAGCTTTCTGAAGGAAAGTGGTTGGCCACTGAATGAGACTGAAGGCAGGAGACCCTTCAGCCTGATCCACCAGATCTCTGTCTCAGGTCTTACAATTAGTTAATAAGGTTGTTGTAGCTGCCTTTAGAAGAAGAAAAACACCCTCTGCATGTTTGTGTGTCTCCTGTGACTCAGCCACTGCAGGTTGGAGCCTAAGAAACAGCTGCAGGGTCTATTCAATAAATCATCACAGCAAGTTGTACCCTTGGAAGGCAATGACATGGCCTTTGTAGTGACAAGACAAACAGGAACCCCAGTTTTACCTGTCAAACTGCATCAATCTCAAGGGAGGCAGCAGACCTGACTTTTGACTGCAGTAGAGATGCTATGCACGATGTCTTTGTTGTCTACAGTGGAAAGGGGGGGGGGGGGGGAGAGAGCCTGAGGCCCTAGCTTCTCCTGACCAATCTGCATTTATTGATTACTTGGCAGAACAGGCGGAAAACCCCCAAAAATGCTATTACAGTGAATTGGAAGACAGTCTGCTTCTGGGGACTTTGTCTTCTGAGAATTTTGCATTTGGATCTTTTCCTTCTTCCCAGTAACTAGCTTCAGCTCCAATAAAAAGTCCCCAGTAGTAAGTTTGGCAAGTGCAGAGATTTCCTATTCATCAGAGCAGAACATCCTTGGCTAAACAATATGTGTCTTGGGAAAGCATCATTTGAGGAATGGTGTTTTTTTTTTAAATCTCTTTTCATTGGTCTTTGTTTAATTAGTTGGAGA
Source organism: Bungarus multicinctus (assembly GCA_023653725.1). Classification (NCBI taxonomy): domain Eukaryota; kingdom Metazoa; phylum Chordata; class Lepidosauria; order Squamata; family Elapidae; genus Bungarus; species Bungarus multicinctus. Next base: position 161,387,052 of record CM042834.1, read on the forward strand.
AGACAAATGGTTGAATCTTGCCAGAACCATGAGAGAAATATTTGAAGAAAGACTATAAAACAGTATTTAACCCCATGCTTTATATGGAAAAGCATTTTCCTGGCATTTTTAGCTCCAAGAATTTTCAAGAAGGGCTCTACCTGCCACTCCCAATCAATCTAGGTTAATACCAATGGTCGAATTTGGTACGCAGCTTCTTCCTACTAACGATAGAAGTTAGAGTATATAAAGTTTTAGGTGGAGACTTGCTGAATGCAGACTTCCCAAATCTAGATGTGATGCCTCTTGTCTTGTAGGATGAATTTGGGGTCAACCAATGATGGGCTGACAGGTTAATGACATAAAAATGCTGACTTACCTAGCATAGAATCAGCCCTTAAGAATGAATGCCAAATTCAACAGGATGAGAACATTTCTTGGTGGATAAGACTGTCATGAATCCTATTTGCAAATGCCCTCTTTTACCTCCAGAAAGCAGTTGCTGGAGCACATAAACTAGACAATGCCATTGGTAGCTGATATACCACTGGTCTGATCTTTCAGGTTCTTCTTCTTGAATGCAGAAAGTCTTCTTTTTCCCACATGACATGGATCTGTGTCATGAGAAGCTAAATTCCTCCCCCCCCCCGCCCCCCGGAATCATTAAATGCAGATAGCTATAAGAATCAGGTTATTTGTCTCATTGTGTTGATGCTGAGCATCACTGCTTACTTTCTAAGCCTGATGATAAGGCCATGCATGCAGGAAGAATAGAAGGGCAAATGTCCATTACTGATCAGGTTGGCCAACCATTTAGTCTTCTGCTTCAACCAATTTCCTCTCCCTTGCACCTGTCTGCTCACCTGGAATTCCCCTGCAGTGTCCAGATATCCATCAGTTCCTTCTTCTGGCTGTCCTTAAACCCCAGAGGAGCTGCAAGCTGAGAATAGAAAACTGCTATTTTTGCTAGTGATGAGTCAGGAAACTTGTAGATTTGGCAGCAGCTGCCAGTTCAATACCTATATTAAAAGCCTCTTTCAATTCTGGGATGCCATTTCTATCAGCCCCTGAAAATATTGGACCCTGTTGAGAAGACTGTCAAGTGAGAATACTTGAAATACAGAGGTAGACAACCGGTGGCAGCTGCCTAGACCTGTGCACTGCCTTGCAGTCATTCTTCCCCACTGGAATTAGAGTTGGGATTTCATATGCATTTCTTTCCTCTGGAGCCCTGCCATAAAACAACTGTTCTCAGCCTGTAGTTGCTGCTTAGAAAAACGTTGTATTTAAACAGTAGCCCTTGTCCATCACTCTCCAAATGGAGGAATTACAGCCTGGCTTTTCAGGAGAGATTAGGTACTGGGAACCACCCCTTTCCCTTTTTATATATGATTAGGTGAATATTGCTTAAGCAGGAGTGAAAAATAGTCGTCTGGCTAACCTGCCAACAGGATGCATCCTGTCAGAGGAAGAGAGAGGAGGAAGTCACTGTAGGTTAAAGAAAACAATTTGCCTTTCCATGCAGAAGAGCAAATATTATTGTTCATGGATTGGATATTCCTATCCTTAAGAAACCATTTATCTGCTTTCCACGACAAGCCAGGGTACGGTTCAAGCCACAGATATAATGGAGCCCCTCTATTTTTCAAACAAGCAGAGCTTACAGATATGAGAGTCTTCATCACGTTTGATGTAGAGACTGAAGCATACTTAAAGACCTTTTTATTTGCAATTTTGTTATTTAGTTAAATTTTAAAAATTCTTTGGTTGCAAAACACATGTGGCATATTACTGAAGAATACAGAAAACAAAGTTATCCAGGAAAGAATCCACTTATGTAACCAGTATCATCACTTATGAATAGTGGAGAGGACATGTATGTTGGGCCACTCCAAGAGGCCAAATCTGAGAAGACATTAAGCCTTGGAGATGATAGCGTATTTTTGTCTCACTTTAATCAACTTAACGGGGTTTGTGCAAACTATCAAGTCCCATCACTGTCTGGTTAAAGCTTTTTGTTCGCTATATTCACACTTCTAGTTTACAGCTACTGAGTCTGAGTCATATTTGACATTTTGCTGCTCACTCACTCAGCTCTAAGAGGTCCTTCTGGAGTTTTTTATGGCGGTAAATTTGCCAGTGCACTATTCACCCTAACTCCAGATAATTTATTAATAAATATTGAATCCAAATAGCCAGTCTTCTTATATCCTTCTAATAGGAAACTTCTCCAATAATCTTGTTTTTTCTGTTCTTCTCCTGTTTTCCTGCTCTTTAAGCACCCATCTACAAGAGGATCTGTCCACAAGCTGTGATGCTAAATTTGCTTCAGTGAGTCTTCAGTGAAATTCTTTTTATGAAATTACATTTGAACAGGTTACAGACAAAATGGACAGGGCAATTAAGTCCACACACATTAGGAAATCTATAGGACAGTCCATACTGCACTTTGTTCAAACTAGAAGCCTATTAACTACCAAGTTTCCCAATTATGGAAAAAATTTAATTTACAATCAGAATAACAGAGTTGGAAGGGATCTTGGAGGTGTTTTAGTCAAATCCCCTGCTTAAGTTGCAGTCTCTATGCCATTTCAGACAAATTACTATCCAATCCAGTGATGGTATTCTACCAGTTCGGTCGAACCAATAGCTCTGAGGATCATCTATGAGCGAACCAGTTCGCTCCGATGATCAGCTGCTGGCCCTCCCACCCAGGCTTTATTCTGACCTTTATTTCCTGGTTTTCAAGCTCATCTGCTTTGCGCTGCACAGCGGATTGCCACACATCAGCTGTTTAACACACAGGAAGGTTGCAGGAGAAGGTCAGTAGCAAACTCTCTGCGCACGCACAAAGGGCACGCTCACCAAACCAGTTGTTACATTGGTTGAATCCAATCTCTTCTTAAAAACCTCTAGCAATGGAGCACCCACAACTTCTGAAGGCAAGCCTTTCCACTAATTAAATGTTCTTACTGTCAGGAAATTTCTCTTTAGTTCTAGGTTGCTTCTCTCCTTGATACGTTTTCATCTGTTACTTCTTGTTCTTGTTACTTCAAGTGCTTCAGAGCACAGCCCTTTAGATTTTGGAAGACTGCTGTCATACCACTTCTAGCCTTTCTTTTTGTTACATTAGATGTACCCAACTCTTGCAACCATTCTTCATGTGTTTTAGTCTCCAGCCTCTTGTTTCTTGCTCTTCTCTGCACTCTTTCTAGAGTTTCAACATCTTTTTTGTATCTTGGTGACCCAAACTGGATGCAATATTCCAAGTGTGGTCTTATTGATGCAGTAGAAAATGGCGCTAGCACTTCATATGAGCTTGATACTATCCCTCTGTTGACACAACATAGGACTGCATTGCCATTTTGGCAACTGCAGCACATTGCTGGCTCATACTTAAGTGGTGGCTCCTAGATCCTTCTCAGTTATTGCTGTTGAACTACACACCACCTATTCTATACTTGTGCATTTGGTTTTTCTTACCTAAGTGTAAAATCTTATTTTTTTCACCACTGAATTGCACTGTTGGATAGGGCCCAATGTTCAAGTTTGTCAAGATCCTTGTGGATCTTGAGCTTATCTTCTAAAGTGCTGGCTATCCCCCACCACCCCAGCTTGGTGTTGTCTGCAAATTTGATGAGTTCCCATTCTACCCCTTTATCTAGATCAGAGGTGGGGAACAATGGTCCCTTCATGACTTGTGGACTTTAACTCCCAGGATTCTGGGAGCTGAAGTCCACAAGTCATAAAAGGGCCATCGTTCCCCATCCTGATTTAAACTGCATATGAAGAATTTGAAGAATACTGGGCCTAAGGCACACATACAAAAAATAATTGTACATCTCATACATGTGTGAGCTGAATTTACTAGCAAACCTAGGGGATCTCTCTCTCTCTCTCTCTCTCTCTTTCTCTCTCTCTCACACACACACACACACAAACACTGTTTAAAGTGCCTTAGGATTGAATTGAATTGAAAGTGTGATTGGACACACAAGAAATTTGTTTTGGTGCAAATGCTCTCAGAAAAAAAATACATTCATCAAGAACCATAGGTATAACAATTAATAGTAGCCAGGATACACAGCAACCTAAATTGGCCCAAAGTAGTGATAGGGAGAACAATTGGTTAGAAACTCATGGCCTAATAAACCTAATTATTTATATTCACTGACCATATCTCAGAGATAATACAGCTACCATGCTTATCTAGTAGGAAGAGATAAATAATAAATTCATCCCAGATGAGTTTATCGAAAGTAGTCCAATGCCATGCTAACATTTTCTCTGTGTATGGCTTTTCCTTTTTTCTTTTTGCATTGGTTTGCAATGCAGTAGGCCAAGGATATATAAACTCTGTTTCTGCCTTTGCTCAGAACTGCCCAACAAAATGCCAATGCTTTGTTGGCAACCCATTGTTTGCGTGCTAATAAAATTATACTGTATCCTCAGAGTAATTTGGTGAACTAAGTTTTGGCATAACATTTGAAAACCTGGAAAGTTCCTTCTTTCAATAGTGCTGGACTGCAACTCCCATCACCCAAAACCAAGGGTGACTAGAAGTTACCCATGTCATGTCAACCATGACTAGAAGTAGTGGAAGTTGTAGGAGAACCCATCTGCCAGGAAAGGGAAACTTTATGCTGTAAGCTTTACAGTGTCAGGTTTAAGAAAACATTTCACGTTCCCTTCTTGCTATATTTTGAACATGGTTAGCAGTGAGATCATCAAATAGAAAATCAGTTGATATGAAACTAATATACAGTGCTAGAATTCTGGGAATTTAATGCACAGAGCAATATAACATTTTCCCTCTGCTGCTCTGGAATTTTTAGAATGTGGTAGGTGAATCTTGGTAATATATTGAAACTTTCTCATGGACTTTTTTGTCAGACTACAGGGAGCCTTGAAATTCAGGGGACAGTATTCCTTTAATTAATTAGTGCATCATGGGATGATGGATTTTGCTTTTGTTTGAAGCATGGTCTGCTTTCTGATATGCAAATGGAAGGATACTCCTGGAAGGTGATTAAAATTATCAGAGAGTAACATATTTTAACTGGAGATCTGTGCCTTCAGAATATTTGTTTGTTTGTTTATTTATTTGATTTGTCAATCGCTTACAAGATAATAGGTATAATATAAACATAGTTATGAATACATGGAATGGATACATATAAGAAAAATATAAAGAATCAATAGGACAGGGATGGTAGGCACGTTGGTACGCTTATGCAGACCTCCTAGGAAAGGGGTGAGGTCAGTAGTAGACAGTCTAAAGTTGAAGTTTTTGGGGTTTGGGGAAGAAACTGCAGAGTCAGGTAGAGTATTCCAGACATTGACCACTCTGTTGCTGAAGTCGTATTTCCTGCAATCAAGTTTGGTGTGGTTAACCTTGAGTTTGTATCTATTGTGTGCTCTTGTATTGTTATGGTTGAAGCTGAAGTATTCATTTATAGGTAGGGCATTGCAATGTATGATTTTATATATTATACTTAGATCGGACCGAAGGCGGCATAGTTCTAGGTTTTCTAGGTCTAGAATTTCAAGTCTGGTAGCATAAGGTATTCTGCAACGAGTAGAGGAGTGAAGAACTCTTCTTGTGAAATATTTCACAAAATTAAAGAATAGCGTTCTTTGTTTGGATTCAGAGTGGAAAATGCATGAACCCTGTTTGGACAGGCTGGGAGGACCTGCAAAGAATGGGGAAGACGGGGTGACCATTCATGATGAGCCTGATAAAGTAAAGCAGAAAATTACTTTTGAAGTTCAGCAGGTTTTCTATACAGGTACAATTTGTACATTGAGGCTGAGGAGAATGGAAACACAAAAGGGCAAGAAATTGCTCTCTTCATACGCCATTGGAAAAACAGCACTGGGACAGACAAATTCAATCCCTTTTGTCGTGATCATCCTGTCATGCGTAAAAGTAAACTTTGGCTCTCCAGAAACTGCTTTGTGCTGGCAGAACCCAGCTGTGTAACAAAGCTGTATTGTCTGTGTTTTCTCATCAAGGAGCCTGGGCTGAAAGAATCCAATGGAAGGCGTGCCTCAGGATCTCATGAGTCTTGACCTCCTTCCATGGGGGAAAGCTCTACTTTCTCAATGTTTTCTATTGCTTCCTATTGCCGCCATAAAATTCATGAAGGGAAAACAGTGTGCAGTGACTGAGCAGATGGACAGAGAGAGACAGAGAGAGACCAGGATAGGATTGGATGGGGTTTCAAACATTTGTTGCAGACCAGCTAGCTCTCCTACCTCCAGCGTTCTTCTCAGACCTTCCCGCTTCTCTATAGGTTTGGGTATCCCTCCATCCTCCTTTATTTACCCAGCTCTCTTTTTACGCTGTCCTCTGGGGAAGAAAGGGGGCCATGGAAATAATCTGTAATTCAGGAAAGGATTTTTGGATTTGCAGCCCAATCCACAAGAGAAAAAAAAGAGTGTTTTGTTACAGAAAGAGGAATGGAAAGTCTGTGTGAGGTTTGTATGTTAAAGACAAGTCCAAAACACCCTCTGCTGGTTGATAATTTTACCTCTACCAAATCCCTGCTTCCATACTCTGACACAAAATTACTTCTGAAAGTTTCTGGACTGCCCATCCTGTTTTATCCTTGTTTACAGTATTTTTACTGAATGTTTGGATGATATATTAGTTTACCTTTTTTTTGCTGCAATGGATGGTGTTATTGCTTTGATTCTCTATTTCTTTTCTTTTTTAAAAAAATCTATGCTGTGGTGTGGTATACATTTATTGTGTGTGTATGTATGTATGTATTTATTTATTTATTAATCAAATTTATATCGCCACCCATTTTACTGAATCACTCATCTTACTGAGCAGCATAAAACAGTAAATAAAAAGATGTAAAAACATAATACAACTATGAGCCACCCAGAATCACTAAGCATATGAAGTTAACAAATAAATAATAATAATATAAAAATGTAGTAATCGATATCCTTAAAAACCCAAATACAACCAAGGTAGGGGGAGAATAAGAAATAGCCACCTCAGCAGTTGGAGGTGGCTATTTCTTATTCTCCCCCTACCTTAGACTAAAGTTTCTGGTTCTTTGGGAACCCTGGGCATAGTCAGCTCATATAGCATATAGTCAGATGGGGGCCAGTCTAATTCCAGAAGGAATGAGGTTCCATAAAGCAGGTATACACTGTATGGGACCCGTACCCTTCAATAACCACCTGTTATATATTTATTTACCTGTCTACCTATCTACCTACTGGTAGATATCTACCTACCGGTAGTTATTTTATATGTCTCTTAGTTACAGTGTCAGAGCACCAATGCAATGTTAAAATGTACTTCATCAATCATAAAATAATTAAACCTGTATATTTTAGTAGAAGCTAGAGAATCTAAAGGTCTGCAATTCCTCCATCCTCCCCAGGGGTGGGATTCTACCAGTTCTACCTATTCACTAGAACTGGTTGTTAACATTCTAAGCAGTTCAGAGAACCAGTTGTTAGAAGAAATTACTGGCCTAATCCTGTAAGAAAGGCAGGAAGGAAACATTCTGGTGTTGCTTACAGAAACTGCCTCTCCGTTAACCCTTATTACATTCTTGGCAGGATTAGACTTCCTGTCTCTGGAACTTCTCTGGATTTTTTTCCCCTCCTTTGCTGGTACTTTGCTTGTGTGGAGTGACCATTCAAAGTTACAGTGGCACTGAAAAAAGTGACTTATGACCATTTTTCACACTTATGACTGTTGCAGCATCCCCACAGTCATGAGAGGCCAGGCAAGGAGATGTGTGCCTCAATGTGAGGGATATTGAGTTGGCCACGCCAAGCCAATAACATGACCACCAAGCCACGTCCACCCAGTCACATGACCACCAAACCACACCCACCAACTAAGCCACACCCACAGAACCATTGTTTAAAAATTTGAATCTCACCCCTGATCTTCCCCCTTTTTTTAAAAAAAAGATCCCCCTTTAAAAAAAGCGATCTTAACCTGATACTATCACTGCCTAGTGTTATGTCCGCGCTATAGCTCGATTTGATACTAACCATGTGAATTATTCAGATAAGGTCATTAGGTGACCTTAGTGAAGTAAGTACTCAGGGGAAACTTTGTGTTCTTTATCCCCAAAAGCATTGTGAAGAAATCTTCCCAAAGTTGGTACTTTCTAAGTGCTTTGGATTGATGCCAGTTTTCTGCTTTCCTAACCAAAATGGTAATAGGCATGTTGGCTGAGGATAGCAATAGCACTTAAATGCTTCACAGCCCTCTCTAAGTGGTTTACAGAGTCAGCATATTGCCCCCAACAATCTGGGTCCTCATTTTACCCACCTCGGAAGGATGGAAGGCTGAGTCAACCTTGAACTTGGTGAGATTTGAACTTCCAAATTGCAGGCAGTTGGCAGAAGTAGCCTACAATACTGCATTCTAACCACTGCGCCACCGCGGCTCTTTAATAGGATAATGAGGATAATAATGTAAAAGAATCTGGAAGCCACCTGGTTGGGGAGAATTAGTTTTTCAAAATTGGTCAGCCTCACACCCTAGAATTATAGTTGGATCACAGTCTGGGTTCTGCAAATCTGAAGCCAATGGCTTCCTCGTTCCTGTTAAGAAAAGGAGAAAAGGCAAGCTTCATAAAGAAGCAATGGTCTCCATATGCCATTTCTTTTTTTAAAATGGTGGGAGTTGAAGGCCATAAAACTCTGAATACACCTAGCCTGGATGATGAGCAATTGAGAAGTTGAATTCTGTTTAATTATTTGAATAGGACTACCTTTAAGAGGTAATTCTTGTGGCTTCACTCAATGGAGCACTATAAGGAAGGGAATAATAATTAGAGACTGGGTTTTAAATCATTTAATGTTCATTTAATGCTTCATATTTCATGGCCATCCTGACTTTACAAATTATAAAACACACACATGCAAAGAAAAAAAATATATGGCAGGCAGTAAAATACAACTGGCATGTGGAAAGAAGCCACAATAAACACTGCCTGTTTCCATTTCACCCATCATTAAAAAAGATTATCCAAACAGCCTAGTCTCAGGCCTGGAGAAGCAGCCAAATCTTGATTGCCTGAAGGGAAGCCAAATAGGGCTGTGTGGATCTCCAAGGAGATGTTGTTCCACAGTACATATGCAGCCACAGAGAATGCCTGCTTTCTGGTTCCCACTAAATAGCACTGTTTAATGGACAGGACCTGGAACAGCCAGATCCTTGTTGGAGCAAATAGGACAGGTAGAAACTGCCAGAGACAAGACTGTCCCTCTGATGGGTAGAGTTGTAGTGAATGGTGAGAAATTCCACACCAAGAAATCGCTGGTGAAAGTTATCCAAAAGAAAATCCAAGCTAAAGTTTGATCTTCAGCCAGGCTGGGTTGTAAATCTGGGTAGCGAGCAGAAACAATCCACGCCAGGGTTTAAAGAGTCCATCAGGGGCCAGGATATTTTCCTTCTTAGCTGAACTATTAAAAAGAGGAAGGGACAGCTCTATCCTTTTTTCCAATAGGTAGAAAGTTATTTCCTGGCTGGTTTTTAGAGCAAGGTAACCAACACTCAGGACTCTGGCATTGGATATCCAGAAAACATAGACTAAAAATTAGTGGAAACTAGGTGCAAATCAGAATCCAAAATGTTTTAAATTGAAAATTATATGAATTGTGGTACTTTTCAATTCCATTGTCCTATTTCATTCTGCCTTTGCAGTTTGTGTGTGCATGCATACATGTATATATGCATGCATGCATATTTCTGGCTAGAGACACAGTGCTGAAATAAACCCTGCAAACATCAGTTCTTTTCTCTTAATTCCCATTCAATTTTCAACTCCTTTTGATTCCCTAACCTTGATATACATAATAAAAATCTGCTTTCATTCTGAAAGGATTTCAGCTTTAGTGCACCTCCTCCCCTTTGATTAAGTTGCAGAAAAGCGGGGGGAGGGGGGGGAGCAGAGGCGGGAGGCTTGCAAACTTTCTCCCTAGTAAGCTAGTACAAAGAGAGAACTTTCTGTAGAAAAAAAGAAAGATGGATGATGGCACTATAGCATTTTCCAAATAGATCTTAACCCCCACCCACCGACCCAGGAGTGGTAGGAGGTTACAAGAAGGATCTGGATGGAGGATCTAGAGACTCCTAGTAAAAGCTAAGGGGCCCAGTCTACCATAGCTCTGTGTTCATGGGTACACAGGTGCAGTTAAACTCCATTAGATGTGTTAATTTTTCTGGAATAGTTTGCAAGGTGTAGAATAGTAATTCAACTTGGCACCCTCCAGATGTGTTGCAAATTCTAGGAAATGTAGTCTCCCAACACATGAAAGTGAGTGGAAGGGACATGGGGGCATGACATGATGAAACTTTGGATTTCTGCTTTGAGAGCTCAACGGGGTGCATGGACTATTCTGACAGCTTCCCACCAACCTGCAATCTTTAGTCCTCACTTCAAGTACCTCACCCTTCCTCTTTTACACTTGAAACTGAACCTTTCCTCAAAACAACTTCATTTCTCTTCTGACTAAAAGGAAGGTAGGCTTTTGTACTATATTAAGCTGAATTTGCATAACTTCACAATTTATAACATCTGATGGGGAACTAATTATCTGTTTTGGGTAGAGAACATCTGCTCCATTGATTCTATGACAGCAAATTTGCTTGGAGGCTGAAAAACAATAAATCCTGTAATGGCTCACAACTGACCAGGGAAGAAAAAAAAAAACATTCTAGCTTTCTGCCTATGGTAACTTCATTCTGGATCTGCCATATGCAACTTCTGTCTGCAGAGCTGCCATAAGGACATGATTAAGCCCACCTGAATCTGGCTTTTGCAGTGCCCAGGACTGTCTCCTTATTTATCTAAAAGGAAAATTATTCTGAATTTAAGTCAGTCCTGCTAGGGTTGGTTAGAATGATTAGACAGGGGAAAAAATGTCATTTGTTGTGTTTCCCAGACAGCTAAAGTTGAGGTTCCAATTTTTAAAGTTTAAAAAAAATTGTAGAGAATGAAGAAGTTTGGCTTCTTCAGAAGAACACGACCAGTGCCCTGCAGGATCAGACCCGTGATCCCTGTAGTCAGGCAGCCTGTTCTCGCAGTGGCCTACCAACTGCACAAGGAAGCCCACTGGTCTCTTGGCAGATGGCCTTCAGAAGGGATCACGCTGCGAGAAAGGCTAACGATCATTGATCCCCATGGCTTCCCCAGATTGGTCCCACTCTTTTTGAAGCCAGTCAAGCTGGCAGCCAGCACCAGCCCTCATTATATCAAACTCCTATGTTGAATTATGCATTTTGTTAAATATATATTTTTGTCTGTCCTGATTCTTTTTCCTTCTTTTCAAGGAGACTCAGTAAATTCTACTGTGCAAAACCTACATGAATGAATGAATGTGGCACCATTAATTTAGGGCTTCTGAATTGGTAGAACCCAAACTCCCAGGAGATGACGAGCATTTTTAGGGTGTCACAAATAAGACCGACTCCTAGACCATGAAGAGAAGGTAGGAAGAATAACTGGCTTGGATAGACTGCTCTTTAAAGGAGGAGAAGTCCAAAGGTAGAGCTGCTGGCTTGTCCAAGCAGTGCAGGACTTGCAACCCCCTTCAGATATTCAACTCTTCACGCAAAGCTGTCTGAACTCTGTCCAGTTCTGCCTGACAAACCAGTAACTATACCATTGTGCTTCCACTTCTTTTGATGGCCGGTTCTCTTAGAGTTCACAAAGGGCAGAAGAGAGCAGCACTCAGGGAGGCATCAGCAGCTGTCTTCCTAAAGCCTAAACACCAGAAGTTTTTCTGTCCTGCCACTCTGCACCATCCCCAGAGACATACACACACACATACCTCCCCGTATACCACCCCTCCACCTTGGATCTGGTTCTGTGGTGTGCCTGCCTACCTACATATTATGCAAATCTAGGAAATGAGTTTTCAGTGATTGGATTACGAGTGTTATGTAAGTACAGTAATTGTGGCCGTACCCAGTCTACTTTGCCAGAGATGAGTTCTCGCTTCATGGAACCCATAAATTGCAGGAACTTAGTTTGCCAGCAGCTCTGAGATGGGAATGGGAGCTTCCCAACTCTTTGGCCTTAGATCCTTTAGCTGCAGGTGTTGCAAATGAGCACAGGCAAGAGCTGTGAAGAAGCCAGAGAGAATAGGAAGGTGAGAGATGATCTTAGAGTAGACCAAGGGCTGGCTGTGTGAGAGAGCAGAAATCCTCTGTACAGCTTCCTTACCTCTGTCGGGCTCCTCTTAGGACAGAAAAGCTGTGGGGGAGAGGAAGGAAATGTTTCCTTGACAACAGAATCTTGTTTTATTGGTAGAGCAGCTTGATGGCTTCCAGCTTTCTGCACCAACTTTTCCTGGGCTCCATATGGGCTGCCAGAAATTGGTTTCTCCCTCCAATCTGTTCTTTCCCAAATTCAGCCTCCTCCCCTCACCTACACATCCAGACCATTCTCTTTTATCAGCCAGGTGTTGCGTACTGGACCTGTGCCTCAAGAATTCAAACACCATGCAGCTCCTGGAACCTTGCCTGAGGCCAGTCCCTCTGCCTGGACAAGCCAGAAGCAGAACCGAGCTCTGACAGGGCTCCAGTTTTACATTGCAAAGGAGATTTCAAAAAAATATAGTAAGGAACCATTCAGACCTTAACTATAAATTGCCTTATTACTACTGGAGCTTCTTCCTTCTATTTACTGGGGAGGGGGTCACAGATGGATCATTTTAGGAACCTGGCACTACAAAGTGGAGAATCCCCTGCATTAGTCAAAGAGAATCCTCTGGTGCAGGGTGTCAAACTCACGTCATCACGGTAGTTCCACGTGACATATTGAGACTTTTTCCCCCTTCACTAAACCAGGCGTGGGCATGGTCAGCACGTGACACATCCGGCCCAGGGACCAGGAGTTTGAAAGCCCTGCTCTGGTGTGTTTAGCATTGGAGCCGAAGGAAAGCAATGATTTAAGCCCGAGACTGATGGAAAGAAGAGCAGCCAGACTAACTACAGAAAAGGGTTGAATCTTGGTAAGAGCAAAGTCCAACCAGGGAGAGAGGATGCTCAGCAGTCATCCCTGGGGATATATTCAAAGGGTATCATGTCTTCCTTTCTGTTTCTTTTTACACAAGGGACGGCTTTATTCTGGTGCTCTAAGTTTCTAAAACAGTTGACACCCTGTGGCAAAGTGGCTCAACCATCCCATGGGCTGGATGCTACCTTTCCTGTGGTTAAAGATTTCCAGGGTCTCTGCCCCCCCCCAGCCATGAACTGTGTTCCTAATTAAGTCACCAGAAAGACTGAATAAAGAGAAACAAAGGAGACACCTGTTTGTCCTAAGCATCTGTGGAAATGGTAATTGGAGGGAACCAAGAGTGTTAATTGTAGAGTACAAAGCATTGTCAGCTTGGCACAAATGCTTGCTTTGTTGCAACACCCAAAATCAAATTTCTTTGCTGGATTTTTTGGTTTCTGATTGAAAACATTTTTAGGCACTGCTGAAAGAACCAAGAATTTGAGCAGTCACCATTTCCAGTGAATACTTGTGTGGAAGGAATGAGAGTTGTGTCCTTGAAGAGTCTTTTACCTGTGCAATCCAGGAACTGGTTCAGGTGCCTTAGTGAAAAAAGAGTGAATGCAGGGTGGTCAGGATGGACATAAGCACACAGAGAAGAGCCTGTATAAGACTAAAGCAGTAGAGAAGTTGTTATAATGGATAGTTTCTTTCAGTTTCAATTACAATTAGTTATTTAATATAAGGAGAAATGTCTCAGAAGAGCAAGTAGCCACTGGCCACAGTTTCCTCTGCCAGCTATGTTCACCATGCTTCAAAGTTGTGTAAATTTGGAATAAAATGTTTTTCTTCCTTAGAGGTCAAAGCAGTATAAATCAGGATCAATTTTATCCCTATATAAGTACAATCCTACAAAGTTGTCTAATTTGAGTGAGGCTGACTAAAATTATCTGATGAATTTCACGGTGATTGAATAGGGACTTGACTGGATTTCTGATGTGATGTGCATAATACTGTTTATCTTGTCCTCTTACGACCAATGTGCCTGTTGTAGCATTTGGTTGGTTTTCTTCTTTCTCTTGTTCAATGTTAAACGATGTCCCAACTTCTATCAGAAGCTTAACTTAGTCCTCCAAGTCAAAACCTACTTGCTTGATCAAATACAAATCAAGTAGCTCGAAGACGTGGAAACCTTGGAAAGAGTTGGTGGGATCAATTTAGTTCTTAGATTCAGATGAAACAGATTCAAGGAATCAGCATATATTTTTCCTAAGATTCTCTTAAACATTAGAATGCTTGGCTGATAACTAGCCTTACGCATTTCCTTTGTCATCAACTTAGCCTGGCTACTGCCATGAGGGTAATACAGAGAGACAATCATAATGAGAAAAATTAGTCAAGGGTGATTTAACTATACCCAAGGCTCTTGGGTCATTGGTTTCTTTGCTGCTTCAAAAGATGCTTCCTTAACAAATGAATTACTTCTGGCTCTCCTGGGAATATGTTCTAATGTGCAATACATTAATGTCTTTATTTGGCTTCCTATAATTTGTTATCACTTGAGAAATCCAGTTCTGTTAAGTGCTCATTAAGAAATGTAGCATAGACTTCAGGTTTTCCCAGGGTATCTTTGTTAACTGTTAGAAAGGTGCTCCAGGGGTCTATACAAATGTGAACTAGAGGGTGTCAGTTGATCAGATAAAAAACAAAACAAAATGGTGTACTTCCATAACCATAAGCCAATAATGACATGCAAAATCCGCCAGCTGACTTCATTTTTTAAAGAGAATGAAAATAAATATGCTCATCCCTTAATGCATCAGCTTCAGTATTTGACAAAGGAAAATAGGGATGATGTTATTACAATTATCATCTATCTAAATAGCTCGGTCTCTTACCATGACCACAATTTTCTTAATGAAAATCAGTTCACAGTCTGAATTAATCCATAATGCATGGTAGATACCTATGTGAAAGCTTTATTATGTGTCATAACAAAGATGCTACAAGACCTTATATTTTTGTTGCAACAGCCTAACACCATTTTCTTTCTGTGTGATGTAAATGAGATTATTGTTGTTCTTGTCCTTCAACAGAAAGACAATAAGCTAATAGTACTTGATTATCCTATTTACCATATTTCTTAGGACATGGGCTGGCAGCTCTGAAGAACAACATGCATGTAATTCAGTGGTGGGATTCAAATTTTTTTACTACCGGTTCTGAGGGCGTGGTTTGGTAGGCGTGGCAGGGGAAGGATATTGTAAAATCTCCAGTCAGAGGTGGTATTTGCTGGTTCTCTGAACTACTCAAAATTTCTGCTATTGGTTCTCCAGAATTGGTCAGAGCCTGCTGAATACCAACTCTGATGTAATTGCTCATCCTCAGTAGATACACTACTGTGTATCTTGACATTAAGTTCCAAAATAAGAACTCTTTAATGCTCTTGAGTGTTTCTTAATCTCCACTACTTTAAGACGTTGGGAATTCTGGGAATTGATATCCACTCTTTAAAGTTGAGATTAAGAAATAGTGCTTTAGCCTATAAACTAATGGCTGGTAAATTGATAAGACAGTAGGCAAATGAAACCCTGAACGTTCCTCTGGAGGGACAAATTTTTCTTCCTTATTTTTCCATTAGCTCCTGTCTCCTTGATGCTAATATAGTTTTCAAATTATACCTGATGATGCCAGAAATATCCCTTCCTGGTTTTAACCATGTTGAGGGAGAGTTAGGCATGAAAAGAGAGAGGGAGAGAAGAAATGCAGCTTTTTTTAATGGGTGGTTTATCCAAAGGATTTGTTTACATAGATAAGAACCTTCTTACTGATCTTTTTTTCAAAATGAAGCCATTATCTTCTTGACCTGCTTGTTTTCTTTCTTCACACATTTAATTGGCAACTTTTGCTCAAGAGTGGCAGACTAGATGAGTTTTGTGCCGGATCCAGCACAAATCTTCTTCACAGTATATGCTTAGGCAATTAGGTGAAGCAGAGAATATGAGCTTTCTTCAAAGTAGAAAAGCCCTCAAATAAGGGAAACATTGGGTTGATATCTGGCTCTAATCCCTAAAATGGTTTGTTTGTTTTTCACATAGCAATAATGATAGCATTTAAACTAACATACGTATGTGGAGATGCTCAGTCATCCAGGTCATATTTGTCCCAAAGGTGCTTTCTGGGCGTTTTACTTCTCACCCAAGAAGCTTCTTCAGTTCTGACTGAATGGTGGCAAATGGAAGGATTTATATTCCTTGCAGCCATATGGTCATTGGCCCTCTTTCGGAGAATCGTTGAGGCCACTTGGAGATTTATTTGTGCCCTCAGGGTCACCTGAATCCTGTAGTCTGCAATTTTTTTCCTGGAAATCCTTTCATATTCCTGCACGATTCAAAGGGCAGTCATCCCAAAGTGCATAACTAAATGTCTTCTAGCAAAAAAAGGAAATCCAGTTGCCTTTTGAAAAAAAAGCACCTTTGGATTAAACTTACAGTGCCTTATTTACAGCACTCTCTGAGTAGTTTACAATGTCAGGATATTGCCTCCAACAATCTGAGTCCTCATTTTACTGACCTTGGAGGGATGGGTCAATCTTGAACCTATTGGGATCGAACTGAGCAGAGTTAGCCTGCAATACTGCATTCCAACCACTGCACCACAACAGCTTCAACCTAGCTCAGGGTGGGTAACTTTCTGTTGATTTTTAAGAGACTTTGGACACCATGTAAATGTAGATTTCCTAAGGGGTGATGGATTCTTTTTTTTTTGTATGTATTAATAATTAATACTGCATTTTTAGCTGCAATATAACCTGAAACATTATTTCAATAACAAATAAAAATATCAATTTCATGAGCTTTTTTCAATATCCCTTTTAAAAAATGTGGCTGACTTAGAAGACAAATAATTTTTTCTAAACTTCAAACTGTTCTTAAATTTCAGGAGCAGGATTCCCACACAATCAGAAAAATCAGCTAACAAACGTTTTAACAACAAATTGTTTTAAGAACATATTTTATTATAAGCAAATGACCAGAAAAACCAACAAATGTCAAGCATTCTGGGATAAATTCAACTAATTCTAAATATTTTGCTGATTTTTTTAAAAAAATAGTTATTCTATTGATCTAAAATTATATTACAAGAGGCCCAGAAAATGCCAATGCTTAAATTGAAAATGTGAAAAACTAAAAAGTCTTAATTAACATAACAAAAATTGTGCAGATGTTGGTTTATTTCTTCACTAAAGAGATTGATATGATCATCCATCTTAAAATGGGCTAACAATACAATACAAAAAACCTACAGCAGTCACCAAGAGCAAATCCAATAAACAACAATAATAATCTCCCAACCCTCATATGCGGAGAACCTTCAGGGGTTTACAAAAGGCCAGCAGGGCTGGGACCAATTAATCTTACACATGTAAATGTGTTGAAAAAGATATGATGGGATACATATGGGAAGACCTTTGAAAATCAGCCAATTATATTAAGGCTTTATTTTACCTACTTACACATAGGAATACTAAATCATTTATCTTCTTTTGTCTGCATCAAAATTGGTTGTGCTGAGAAGGGCTTCTGAAAATTTATTTGCCAAGATAAAGAGAGAAGGGAGAACATAACCTAAAATCCCAGTACTGTACCTTTGTCACTAGGACTCGGTACCATCAACTCAAGTTTTTCATATTCATAAGGTAAACCAGACAAGATTCCAAATTCATGTATCAAGTAAGATTAAGGATAAAGTGTTCTTTGGCTCTGAGTTCATTTCCAACTCGATTGGCATTGTAATCAGAACAGAAGGATAAGGTTACTATCAGCTTCAACAGTGATTTTCCCTTTGAAACAATGGAACGTATTACTGATACCGTACAGCGTGGGGAAGGCAGAATTAAATTATGTATTTTTGTTGAAGATGCCAATACAAATAGGATCCCCAAATTATAAATGAAGTAAATAAAGATGCTGCTTGCTATATATTTAGCTAACAAACTGTCCGTCAGACAATCTGATAATCCAGGTATGGACAGTGCAGATAAGGCAATGATGAACTCACAGCTACTTCTTGTTTCAAGTTACAGATAATGATGATAATAAAGTGCCATGAAGCCAGTGTACTCTCTCCTCAACCTAGTTCTTCAGGTCTTCAAGTCGTACACCCATATTATGGTTGTAATTGAGTCCATTTCTGGCTAATCAGTCTCTTTCTTTCTCCTTTCACCTTTCTCTGCATTGATTTCTCAGAAAAGCTGGATCTTCACATAATGTTTCTAAATCATGATAATCGTGGTTGTTTGTGCAAGTAATACCTCTGAACTGATTTGTTCTATGATCCCTTTGTTTTCATAACTATCCATGGTATTCTTAGGAGTCATTTTCATTTCCAGAGTTCAAAAGCATCAATATACATTTTATCCTACTGCTACAAATCCAAGCTTTTGCTTCCGTAGATATCACAGAGGAAATCTTTGCCTGTATAAATTTAATTATAGATACAAACACACTTCGGTATCTGAATATCTTTTCCCCTCTTTGTTTTTTTTAAATCAGCTACTATCTGTCCACTGGTGTCTCTTTCTGTAAAATTCAAGTTAGAACTCCTTCTGAATGTAGGGATATTTTGAAAGACTTTGTTTATTTATTCGTATCTCTGTTCATCCTTGATGACTTTACAGATGTCATCATAATACTGCTTCTTGTCTAAAATCATTCTGAAATTCTTTATTAAGTTTTTTCCTAAGATTATTTTGTCTGGCTTGTCTTTTTTTTTCACGGTTTCCACTGTTTGTTCTGACCAGTTCCTTTTCTTCTGCTTCATAGAAAGGCCTTCACTTCGCATATATTGCCCCCAACAATCTGGGTCATAATTTTACCGACCTCGGAAGGATGGAAGGCTGAGTCCACCATGAACCAATCAAGATCGAACTCCTGGCAGTCAGCAGAGTCACCCTGCAATACTGCACTTTAACCACTGTACTGTCATGGAATGCCATTCCCTCTTTTTCATGTCATAAATAATAAACAGTATAACATTCTGATTGAAAGTGTTCAGTCCATTTTACTTTATTGGCACCTAAAATGTCAATATGTAATCATTTCAGAATAGAATATAGAATAACAGAGTTATTGGATCTTGGAGATCTTCTAATCCAACTCCCTGCTCACGTCGTAGACACTATACTATTCTGGACAAATGAGTGCCCAATCTCTTCATTTCATCTTTCACTGTGTTGAGTTTTCTTATGTTTCTGAAGTGTCACATTCCCACTTCAGATTTTCTTTTCTTGCATGGCAATATCAGCAAGTAGACAGCTCGAAGGCTTTAATTTATAGCCATGTCATAAACACCATTAGTACTGCTGAGAGATCCTCAGCTTTTTCTCAGTAGCTGTCAGCACTTCTAGAAAGAACAGGCCAAGAAATCAACTCCACAGGAAGGCTATAATATAACTCCATAGGAGATTGGCTATAATAAGAAAACCTTGCAAATGTGACTGAGTTGTACCTCCCGTCCTCCTTATGCTCCAGCGAATCAGGGAGGCATTTGCCTGAACCACTTCCGAATATTATCTTGTTTCCCAGGGTTTCAAAGACTCTTTTAACCTCCTTTGCTTAAGTAATTGTTCTTGCATATTTATACCAAGTCAACTCCCTTATGCTCTAGAGTAGCATGTTGAAGGCCATCAGACCTGAGGACCCCATCAGCCAGCAACATATTGTCAACCATTATATATTGTCTATCTGTGTGGGAGTTTGTTTGCTTGTCTCTTTTTAGTGAAGCACAGGAGTTGTTCGCTGTTGCCTTCTTCCATGCAGTATGAATTGATGCCTTCTCCATTGTCACTGCTACCCAATATAGGTGCCTGCTTGCTTCAGCTGGTCAGTGAGGATGACCTTCATGCCTTGGGTGACCCTGCTGGAAGTACTGTATACACCCCCTTGGTGTATACTTCCAATGTTCTTTGCCCATCCTCTCAAGAACAGCTGCTTTACACTACAATGGGACAGCACAGCAGGACTTAGAGGGGAAGGGAGTTGTAAACACAAATGTCTAACTGCCTAGCATCATTAAATCACTGTCACTGTGTTCTTGTGGATCTGCTGCTGATCTCTCAGAAATCCATAAGCAGATCCCTTTCTTCTTTTTGCCTAATCCTAATAAAAAATAAAAGTTCATCAGTTATATTCTATGAGATTAGTTGTTCCTGCAAACAAGCAAAGATTCCCAAACTACAAATCATCATCTCCTTGTCTCCTTCTGATATTTCCACTGATGTACTTCAGATTAGAGGCTCTCATATCGATTCAGCTGACAGACTCTGTAGCTATAAAGTGCTTGTAAATTTAAGAATTCTTCATTTATCAAATTTACAGCCATCACAATAAGCCAGGCTCTCTTTAGTTTACAGTAATGAAAAACATAAAACAAAAACAATTGCTAATAAAATGTGTATGATGAGAACTAAAGCCATTAAAAATAACAGTAGCTCAACATTGGTCAATTGTTAAGTCTCCCATCAGTTACCAAAAGTCCTCCAAAAGAACAGTGATTTTTAGAAGAACAACAATTTTGGGTTTCAAGAAGAAGTTATTTGATAATGTAGAAGCTGCCCTTGAAAAACAGTGGGTAATACAGTCTCTCTTCCATCTACATTAGAGTGATTAAAACTTGATAAACTGATTTCCCTTGCTCACTGACTGAATTCATATAACTTGCATTAGGGTGGTAAAGTCATTTTTGTAATCAAATATGTAAATTTGATCTGTTCAATTTAGGCTTAGCATATGATGTAAACTAATTACAGTTTATTTCATATACCATAATTAAATAAACTATGATTTATCTTATGTAAACCCCAGTCTTTCTTTCTCCTTCTCTGAGCCAGTACCATAACATTACTTCTTGCGCATAAACATGTGACAACACAGTTGAGGTTCTGAATTATAGCTAATTTCAGCATAAAATCCATGATCCACTGCTGCACACATGTTGGCTTGGGTTTAATTACCAACTCTCAACCAAACTATTCCACAAGAAGGTAGGATTATATATGTAGTGTAAACATAGACAGTAATGGACATTAGCAAAAATATATATATATATAAGTATTTTCTCTAGAATTCTTTAAATGGAAGCGAATTACAGAAACATTACTATAGCAAAAGTTCCTCTGAATTGGATTTAGACAATGAACTAAGCCATGATTTGTTTATTTTTTGAACAATCTTGCTCATACATAACACAATGCCTAAAGCAAACCAATCACATTATACCTTAGCATGTATATAAATATGTCACAGAAATTTTTGATAATCAAAATTCAGCGAGTTCTTATGCCTGAATTATTGGCATTCACACTTATGGTTGAATTACAATCAACCCTTTTGCTTTCACCACTTCACAATAGCAAAATAAAAGTTATCTATCCCATCTAAAACTCCCTTAGTGCCTGCCAAGTCTTTGCTCCTTTACAATTTCTAAAAATTATTTTAATTAAAAATATATTAAAGCTGCCAGGCTACAAAAAGGAAAGGATAATTAATATTATATTTATTTGCAGCAATGCCTTTCAGTCCCAGAACATCCTGAGATCATTGCTTAATTTCTGGTAAAGATCTGCTTTGTGAAGGATGATGCCCACCATGGCAACCATTTTGTGAACTGTCCACTCTCCAAGGTAGGTTGTTTTGTGAACAGGCCCCCAACTTGCTCTGAAGGTTTCCCCAAGTATCTTCTCAAAGCTTTTGCATACTCCTCTGGTTGGAAAGATTGCTTACCCTACAATTTGAAGCCATTGCTGTGCTTTTCTCAGAGATCAAGAATTAACAAATAGGTTTTTGGATAACAGGATGACTCACATGAAAGAAGAATATATAGCCTTTAGAATTGCACAAAAGCTTTCTTCAAGATCTAATTAAGATTTCTGGGTGTCTTAAAGGATGATGTTCTATTCTCTCATGGTAAAGCTGGAACAGATAGAAACTGAGCCAGACTAGTTATCTTACCTGGTTCTATCACTAGCCTAACCAAATTGTGGTTTTTTCATAATTATACACAATTTGTGTGCATAAAAAGATTTTAAGAGCATGAGACAGTTTTATTCTTATACGAGTACAGCATATCTCCAATCGAGCCCACTCCAGCAATTTCCTTCAGTGACTTTCCCTGAACATTTCTGGTATCACACCTGTTGCTTCAACAGTTGTCTGAAAGTTAGTGACAGCACCATGGACTCACAATAGCAACATGTGATGTCATAAAGTGGAAATGGTCCAATATCCTAGCATTAATAATATACATTCCATGCTGGAAGGGATTCTGGACTCAAGCAATCAGGTAAAAACAAAAACAGGGCAATGAAATGGTTTTAAAATCTGCCTGAGAGGAGGGTGGGGCTCAAGTGAGTGGAAAGGGAATGGAGCTGCTCTTTGCTGTCCTATTTAAGTTTGCAAGATTAATCACCCTGAAAGCACCCACTTCACTGCAGATTTGTCTTTTCCAGAATTGCATCCATAAGCTTGATTGGCAGAATGCGTTAAGCCAAAATGGTTTATTTGCTTAAGGCTGAGTATGTAGTGTGAATCCAGCCATTGTAGTTTATAAATTATAAATTTATACAAATCATTGTCCAATTCTTTGTGACCTCATAAACCATAGCACATTAGGCCCTTCCTGTCCTCCACTGTCTCCCGGAGTTTGCTTCAATTCATGTTCCTTGCATGGATGACACTATCTAACCATCTCATCCTCTGCAATTCCATTCTCCTTTTGCTTTCAATCTTATCAACATCATGGTCTTTTACAGTGAGTCCTGTCTTCTTGTTTGGTGGCCAAAGTACCTGAGCTTCAGCTTCAATACCTGACCTCCCAAGGAACAGGCAGGGTTGCTTTCCTTTAGGATTGATCTCCTTGCTGTCCAAGTGATTCTCACGAGTCTTCTCCAGCACCACGATTCGAAGCCTCAATTCTTCGATGCTTAGCATTCCTTACAGAGAGCAGAGGCTCTTTTGTGCAGAATTGATGGATCTCTCTATTTTTGGGAAGTCTCCTTTCATTTGCTCAGGAAGTCAAAAGATAAGGCAGCCCTGTGTTATCGAACAAAGCAAATCTTCCCTTTGAGAAGCTGGAAGAGGAAGGAGCACGTGAGACAAGCTGGATTCAGAAGACAATAAAGAGGAAAACTCTGCAATCTGAGGCTCAAAAGCCTATAGCTACAATTGTGCCTTCTTGTTCCTTTCCCCCAGATATGAATTGAAGCCAAAAAAAAAAAAAAGATAATGTCTGCAATGTTCCCTCTTGCTATTGCTGCTCCAACATGACTGTGGCTCTCAGTCCATTAAGATGCATAGGAAAAACAATGGGGCTGATCTACACAGATGTTCCAGCTGGTCTCTTTCTGATCGAGCTACACAATGACCCAAAGTTGGGAACCCTCCTGTGACTGGCCTGTCTGCGAACTCTGGGACTTACAGGAACTTTGGCACAAAGACTGAGCTGGGCTTTGGAGAAAAGGAAGAATTGGCTTAGTTTTTCTGAGATAGACATTACAGAGGATGACAAGACTTTTCTGCCCAGCAGTTCCAGCGATTTCAATGGAGCCCAACTGGCCCCTGGCAAACCAGATCTCTCCCACAGGTCACCCCAAAATTCCTTAAAGTCCATTCTCCTTCAACCTTGTGAAATTCAAGCTGAGCAGAGGCATCCGGGAGTTTTATTGGAGGCTGAAAGGTGTAACACGGGAAGGACTGTGTAGATTCTCAGTCATCCAGGCCGTGGTTGTCCCAAAGGTACTTTTTCAGGAGGCAACCGGACTTTCTTGTTTTTTCTTTTGAAGATGTTTTGCTTCTCATCCAAGAAGCTTCTTCAGCTCTTGTCAGGATAGTGGGGAATGGGAAGATTTATATTCCTTGCAGACAGCTGGTCATTTGCATCCTTTTAGAGGGTCGTTGAAGCACTTGGATCTCTGTCAAGCATCTTTGTCCTCAGGGTCACCTGAGCAGTGCTCCTAGTTCCTGTGGTCTGCAATTTTTTCCTCTGGAAATCCATTCCTACTCCCAAAGGGTGTTCATCCCAAATTGTACAGTTAAAAGCCTGCAGAAATTCTCAGTCATCTGTTGTCCAGAAAGTTAAGCAGAGGCTGCCCTCGCTAACAGTTGGAAGGAAGAACCAGCTGGGGTGGACTCCAGGGCCACTGATTAAGCTGAGAAGTAGAAAAAATTATTCTGGGAGTCCTGAAAATCATTTTTTATTGTTGCCAAGAAAAGTGCATGGATAAATGCCGGGCTCAGTCCAAAAGTGCTTTAATTTGTCCAAGTCCAAAGGTCTCTTGATATGTGTACAACAGCACACCCAAGGCTCCACCCCACCTCCTCTCCATAAAAGCCCTCCATGCTGTGTTTTTGGCTTCAAACTGAAATCCAGAAACTGGTATCAATATAATTAGCCTTGGCTCCATTAGGCCATCTTGTTTTTTTTGAAGGGGATGTAATTTTTATTGACATAAGTTAGATAGCCTGTAGTTTGACATGAACAGAGAAGTGTTTTCCAGCTTTTTTGTGACATTGCAAGTCGTAATAGTCTGTATCCTTGAAACTTGGAATGCACGTTCCTTTAATGCTACATCTATGGACCCTGCGTTAAATCGTGCAATTCAGGAAAGGCACTTGGAAAAAGAAGAAAAACAATTATAGTGTTACTGGAAGGACACTATATACTGCCTGTATATTTCAGATGGATGCTAACAAATGTTGGAGAGATCAGGATGGACAGATACGGATAGCCATGAAAGGACAGGGAGACTTGTAGATTTCAGTGACGTCCTTCCCTAAAGCCATTTCATAGAGGTCCCGATGGGTGCAGCCTAATACGTTGCTGGAGATATTTCCAGGGGAATGAATGCTGAGAGCCCGAAAACCATTTTTCTTTTTTACAAGATTATAGAAATAACCTTTGTAGAGAAATGTTGGGCCTGTGGCATGCATTTAGACATCAAAGATGCTAAATAGAGGGGAATTTCAACTGAGGGAGGAGAGGATACTGTAAAGAAGAGGTACTGTATTGCTAATCTAGTCCTGTGTGTGGCCATGAATGCACCCTGTCTTGCCTGCTTCTAACAGCCCAGTCTATCTGTAAGATATTCCTCCAATTATACATCAACACCTCCAGAAGGATTGAGA
The DNA here is from genome assembly GCA_023653725.1 of Bungarus multicinctus. NCBI lineage: Eukaryota > Metazoa > Chordata > Lepidosauria > Squamata > Elapidae > Bungarus > Bungarus multicinctus. The sequence continues at coordinate 161,412,205 of CM042834.1, forward strand.
AAAAACTCTTGATCATAAGAGTTCTCTTGAATAGACAGAAACTTTGGAGCTGAGATTCATGAGGACCTTTTTCCAAAGGAAAACCACAGGTCAGCCCAAAAATAGTCTGTAAGGGGCTAGAGTGACCTGCACAGCATCCTTGTACAATCATGTGGCAACACAGTGTTTCTTTGGAATGGGAATAGGAATGAAAAATGAAAAAAATGAGAGTTTTTTTCTTTTTCTTTTGCTATAATACCGACCTTTCTGAAAATGCTGTTAAAGTAGGCTTGTGTCAACACACAACTGGATTTCTGAGTGTCCAAAAAAAAAATGCTTGGTTGGATACACCAAAGCATTACAATGAAAGTGTTCCTTTACTTTCAGTTCACAGTAGTCTGAAATTCTGCTTGGTTGGTGCGTATTTTCTCTGTAATGTTTTCAGGGCCTGTGCTTATGCTTTTCTGACAAAATTCAGTATATTATCTTAATGGTGCCTCGTTACTACCCATCTGAAGCATACTGAAGAACTGGGGTGGGGATGAGGGTTCAGCACGAGACACTACACTAAATAGAATATTCTTAAAACTTAAAGAAGCCGAGGAAATCAGAATAATCATCTTTAGAAAGTCACCTTTTCCTTGTCTTTTTTGCATGAATATGCTTTTTGTCAGAACTGCTGTAGCTCTCTGCATCTGAGTTCTGCTGTTCTGTTACTAATAGGTCTCTGGGATTAGAAGTCTGCTTTCTGTTCTAGCATCACATCCTTTGATGGACAATAGACTTCATGGGAAGAGTCTGCCCAGTAGTAATCTTACCAAGGAGGAATGGATTCCTGTGTCAGTGGTACTTCTAAGAAAAGGTGTAAACTAGCACTTCAGGCACTGTATTGTGACAAGAATAACCAGAATTGTCAATGCTTGTTTCATATGTTCAAGTACATGGTATAATATTTAACTTATCCAGTTATTCTTCACTTAGCTTTCATCCCACTGTCTCATTGCTCTTCAGATCTTTTCCCAAGCTGTCCATAGCTTGTTCCAGCCTTCCTCCTTGCCCTTTTCCTGGGCTACTCTAACCACCCCCTCACTAGCTGCCTATATTGCTGAAGTGCTGCTCTTTAGAACACACCAGCAAAATTCCTCACAACTTTATTTATGCTATTTTCCATATTGCGTCCCTCCCCCATCTTGCAGTCAACAAACAGCATAGTTATACTAACCCAAGTTTTTGGAAGCAGCATCTCATTTGAAAGTTCTGGGTCAGCCTTTCCCAATCTGATATCCTTCAGAAATGTTGAGGTGGCAACTCCTAGAGTTTCCAACCATGGGGAAAAAATCTGAAGCTATGAACTCTAGAATTAATGGTGTTTCTCTGCTTCATTTGGCCAATTCTTTGCTGCCTTGAATGATTCGTGCTGCCTTCCAAAGTTGTTCATATGTTTAGCATTGCTGAGAGCAGCGATCTTAAAACCCAACAGCAGAATAAAGTTGAGCAACAGTGAGTAGGTTATTTTCCATCAGCTGTTTTTAAATCCTTCTGTATATATTGTGTCAGAATGTTGAGTGTTTCCAGGATGGAATATTGTGATCAAAGAAACTCTCAGATAGAGCATCCCTAATCCTGTATTTATTTTCTAGTTCCCAGTATGTGAAATAGCCACAAAAGTGCTCAATTCACAGTTACAATATATCACAAATAGTAGTACAGCTGCAGCTTCATGTAAGGATTCCTAGTGTGTAGGTTATAACATGTTCCTCAAGACTAGCAGTACATTGTCATTGTGTATGTGTGTGTGTGTGTTTTGCCCTTTACCAGAGATGCTGTGTAATGGCTTCACAAATGAAAAACCTGTGTAGAACTAGCTTTATTGACATTTAACAATGCTTGTGTTATCTGTTCTGTGAGACCTTTTCTGTGATTTCTTCTGTATTTCAGGGTTGAGGAAATCTAAAAATCTCAACTTCCTTTGTTTAGGACAGGGGTGTCAAACTCACATCATCACAGTGGCATCACGGGACTTTTTCCCACTTTGCTAATCTGTGTGTGGGCGTGGCCAGCTCATGAGGCATCCGGCCCAGGGGCCACAAGTTTCACGGCCCTAGTTTAGGATATGGAAAATGGTATATGAGGAACCATTGTTTCTCCTAGATAGTTATCTTCCTGTCAACTCTGATCAAGCATCCGTCTGAGTGCTTCTTATGGGGTCTGATTCCTAGTCCAGAGGAGTCTCAAATCTGGGTCTTTCTGATACAATCCAACATTTTTGACTGCTAGATTTTTTTTTCACCTATGCATTTGTTTGGTTTTCTCTACAGTTTCAGAATTTTAATTTTAATTTAAAGCAGGGTCATCCAACTTGGCAACTGTAAGACTTGTGGACTTCAACTCCCAGAATTCCCCAGCCAACCATGGGAGTTCTGGGAATTGAATCCACAAGTCTTAAAGTTGCCACATTGGTCTAAAGTTTGTTTGTTCGTTTAATTTCTATATTGCCCATTTCACTGTCCAATGACTCTGGGAAGCTTCTCTGGGTGTGAGGCCAGAATCCAAGAAGAGCCCTCATTCATTATTTGCTTGATGAATATGAACTTTTGTTCTAAACCCCATTCACATTATATATATATCAAGCTCCATCCCAAATTCACAGATAATGTCCTATTCCTGCTTCCAGAAGCCAGCTCTTCTTCACTTAGGACACATCAGCAGTTATTATAGCCTTATAAGAACCTACTTTAGTGGCAACCAAAGATTATAGGCATTAGAGCTTATGAATCACTTGGAGTTGATGGTGGAAAAGAGTGGAAATGATTGATTGAAGAAGTTGCTGTTTCTCTGTAATTTAACATATCTGAATACAATTCTCAGGGCATGTCTTGGTGTTTCATCCCAAAAGGGGGGAAACCGAGGCAATTGTGACCAAACTGGTGCTATTTAAAAAAAAAACTTCTTGCTCCTGTTGTGTCTTTTGCCCAGTCCAAGGTTCTAGCCATAACCTTTTGCTGTGAAATCTACAGTAGTAGATTAGTTTCATTTCCTCAAATTATGTGATAGAGTTTACCTCTTAAACTATGAATGAGTATAATTTATTTTAGTTTGGCTTGATGAGTTGCAATCACAATGACTTACTCAAACCATGCCAGGGATTTTTTTTAACCAGATTATTAGGCTGTGGCAAAGGGAGAGAATGATGTCACATGCATCACAACATTGTCATTTAAATGATGCAGGGAACGTATTTTGCACACCAATAGCACAATGCACATCGCTGTTTGTTCCACACCCCAGTATCTGTGTGCCCTGGATTTTGCTTCTGAAGTTAGTTCTCAGCTAAACAGCAATATCTGCTTGGAGAGAACTGGGACTTGAAGCCTAGTTGTGAAGCTGAAGTACTGTTTATGGCAGTTGTACAGTTGTACAGCTTGGATTAATATAGGTTGTGGTTGTAGAATAAAGAAACATTACCCGTAACTTCTTAAAAATAAGCATTATTCATACTGTCAATTGTTGAACAGATAAAATGCCAGCCATGAAGATCAGATCTTTATCTTGTGTACAGAGATAAGTATATAAGGCCCAAAATCTGCTGATACAATCTCATGAGTGCTTGTCCTAATTTGAAAGTTCAGATAAGCAGTGATAAGGTCACCTTACGTACTTTGTGGTTCAAAGAGGAAAATTAAACTTCTCTTGGGCATTTGTAGCAGCCCTGATCTCCTGCAAAATGTTAACACTCAAAGAGAATTTCACCTTGCAAATGAAGCAGAACAGTCATGCATTCTCCTCTCCTTGCAGGGAGATTTTAACTTGCAAAATAGAAGGCATGGGACTGAAATCTAGTGCACAACTATTAAATGAATGCTTATTTCAAAAACAAAATATTCCAGCAGGCCCCAGGCCTTCTTCTCTATGTTAATCCTCTTAGTAGGTAAACCAGACAGGAAACACGATCAGATTAATCAATTCCATTGTAAGGCTACATTAACAGAACCTTGCAAGACTGAAACTATAAATCTCCCACCATTATTTTTAACAGCCTGACCAATTAGAGGTTGTCCTATGGTTTTTTTCCTCTGATCTGTAAGCCATTGTAGGTTCCTCCTCCTCTTGCCTGACTATTTTACCAAGGCAGCTTCTCTTTTCCTTGCCCCTCAAGCTTATTCTGACATACCGTTATGCTGTGTGCCTGATTGGCAGCTACAACCATCAAAACTCTGCCTCTTCCCCGAGTAACCTCCTCCCACACAGACTCTCCTGTTCAGCAAGAATGAGGCAATGAAAGACTATAATATAACATTATTTAATAGAGAGATTGAAATATTCCCTGTCTCCTCACCCTGCGTAGGGCTTTAGGAAGACTTTCCTGCTAAATCTCTCTCACAGGGAACTAAACTATGGTTGCCAATTATGACTCATGCAGAAAAATTGTGGTGGAGATGAAGATATTCCTAAAACTGACCCTACACAGAAAACCACCTTTACCATTGTGATTAGTCTGTGCCAAAATGTAGCTTGGCAATGGACTTAGCTTGACTAAAATCCTACTTTCTGCATTTATCTATTCCATTCCCCTTTCAGCCTATCTCCTAGCTAAACATTAACTGTGAGGTTTGGAGAAAACTAGGAGGAAACTCTCTCATGAAAACACACCCATATATTTAAGAAACACATACTGAGAAGGGCATTTCCCCCTAAAAGTGGAAGCAGACAAAGATGATGATCAGAAGATAGTTGACTATCAGTGGGTTCCTCACAATGGTAAGGCTCTGCTTTCCTCCAGTCTATGAATGGTATCAGAATGCTTTTCACTGCCCATATTGCACCATTGTATTCTGCTTCACAAGAAAATATGGACACTGCTGGCTTCAGAGATTTAATGTGGCTGTGCTGAGCTTTATCCCTCCATTTCCCCACCCCCACAAAAAAAATTAGGCACTGCTTTATCCGAAAGAACCACCTCCCATTGCAGTCATTGATCTATTTGTTGGTGGAGAGGTCTGCCCATTAAAGCAGGCGATGTTCTCCTGCTTTACCAAACTGTCTCTCCACCACCCTCCAACAGATTATACTGTATCCACAGCATTTATCTGCTGCATTAATTTAGTCATTTTGTCAAAGAATGAAATTTGTTTGGCATTATTGTTTTTGACAAGCCCGTATTGGTTTCTGGCTGGATTTCAGTAAGGCATTTGACAAAGTAAACCTCAACCTACTGCTTAGTAAGTTAGAAAAATGTGGGATAGATAGCATCACCACCAGATGGATTTGTAACTGGCTGACAAACTGTACTCAACATATAGTCCTCAATGGAACTACATCTCTTTGGAGGGAAGTAAGCAATGAAGTACTGCAAAGTTCCATCTTAGGCCCAGTTCTCTTCAACATCTTCATAAACAATTTAGATGAGGGAATATAAGGGGAATTGGTGCTGGGGGCCTTAAAAGGAAAGACAATGGCAAAATAATACTTTTATATCAGTTTCTACTGTAGAACAGCTGGATGTTGTTTGATATGTATTTGTGATGTGAACTTTAGATGCCATTGATGTGCCTAATGCTATTAAGGGCAGTGTTTTTCATTACAGTTTTAAAGTAAGGGTGTCAAACTCAAGGCCCAGGGCCCAGATCTGGCCCGCAGAGTGCTTAGATTTGGCCTGCAGGCTGCCCTGGAAATGGTTAAGGATTGGCTTGCAGTGCCTCTGCCAGTGAAAATGGAGCTCAGGTTAGGGTTAGGGTTAGGGTGAGCTCCGTTTTTGCTGGCAGAGGGTTGCAGGAGGCCGTTTCAGCCAAAAATGGAGCTTGGGAGCCCATTTTCGCTGGCAGAGCACTCAGGCTACCACAGGTGCCCCCAACAAGAGTGATGTTGAGCTAGCCACACTTACCCTGGCCGCACCCAGCCCAGCCCCCCAAGGTCAAACACAACTCTGATACTGCCCTCAATGAAATAGAATTTGACACCCCTGTTTTAATGCATGCCCTTCCTATTAGGTTATGTGGTAATTAGGTTATGTGGCGCGGGTGATTTTGGGGGCTTCTCGGAGCTCCCACGTTACCCCGCTCCTGCGCGAGCTGCATTAGCTTCCAGTGGCCTTCCAGGTGCGATTCAAGGTGTTAGTGGTCACCTTTAAAGCGCTCCATGGCTTGGGACCTGGGTACTTACGGGACCGCCTGCTGCCACCATCGGCCTCCCGATGGCCAGTGCGCTCCCACAGGGTGGGCCTCCTCAGGGTGCCGCCAGCTGGGCAATGCCGGCTGGTGGCCCTGAGGGTGTGGGCCTTCTCTGTGAGAGCACCCTCCCTCTGGAATGAATTACCCCCGGAGATGCGAGCTATCCCTGACTTACAGACCTTCCGGCACGCACAGAAGACCCATCTTTTCCAACAAGCCAGTCTGGCCTAGTTTTACTGGTAGGGTTTTTAAATTTTTTAAAAATTTTTTAATTTTTACTTTGTTAGTTTTATCATCATTGTACCTCGGCCACTAATTTAATCTATTTTTAATTCTATTTTAAATTTGAATTTGTAAATGTGTGTTTTTATTTGGCTGTACACCGCCCCGAGTCCCGATGGGAGAGGGGGCGGTATATAAAATCAAATAAATAAATAAATAAATTGAGAACAAGGAGAATGTTCCTGTGTTGTTTGCTTAGTATATATGTAGTGTTGTTCTCAAGGCAGTAAATAAAGTGTCTGTGTTACATTTTAAAAGCCAACTTTTTTGAAAAAGATTATAGTTTTGAAAAGGATGTGAAAAATTGGTTGCAAATGTATGCAGGAAACCCAGTGGCATTTCTCTGTTGAAAAATAGCATCTTCACCATTCTATAAAGAAACAATTGAACTGAAATATTCTGGAGCCTTATAAGGTGCCTCCAGGGAATGATTGATGTCCTTACCTGCTTGAGATCCGTATGTGGCTCTTCCATCTTTCTCTCCATAATGGCTTTGGACAGAGAGAGAGAAAGCATGCTGGTTACACCCATGTTGTTCCATACTGATGCTTCCCACTGCCTCCCGCAATTATTCATTAGAAAAGGCTGAGAAATGATCTGAATATTGAGCCGGTGGAGTTTGGGGAAAACTCCATTGGACCCCCTTCCCTACTTTTTTATACCAAGGACATTATAAGGGCCAATTAGATGCAGTGGTTAAAGGCACCAGGCTAGGAACGGTGAGCTCTAATCGTGCCTTAGATACGAAGTCAGTTGGGTGACCTTGGCCAGTCATTCTCTCTTAGCCCTGGGAAGGAGGCAATGGCAAATACTTCTGAAAAACCTTGCCAAGAAATTTGCAGGATCAAAACTGATTCAAAGGTGTGCATGCATGGGCACGCACACACAAAAAGAATTATAATTTGCAATATAATCGCCTTTGAGTTAAGTTTAGCTGATCACTTTATGGACACAGAAATCATTTATAATTGTTGAGTGACGTTCTGGTAGTCTTCTATCTTGATACTTTATTTTTTATTGTAACAGTTATCTAATGCCAATTACCCATAGATTAACAAGGTCCAATAATGTTTACCTTTCTGAGATTAGCCAAGGTCAATTTTGTGCTACTCCAGCTGTAAATAGCACCTTCTCACCTTCTCATCATAAAGCCTTCATGTGGTTTGGTTTTGACTTACAGTATTAAGTGAATCCCGTTATTATGGTTTGTAAATATAGAAAGCCACAAAGATGATTTTGGGGAAATAATGCAGTGACATTTATGAAAACATATTTTAAGCCCGGGAATTCTTTATTAGAATTTTTCAAACAATAAAAGCACCCAAAACAAAAAGATTAAGAAAGAAAAGAATGTAGAAAAAAGGAAAACTGGAAGAGAAGAAAAAATAAAATTATTCCCCCTCACCCTTCCTTCTACTGAATAATTTCTATCGTATTCTTTCCTCTTCCTCTATGGCTCTTTTTAATCCCCAAACTCAGAAATCGTCGATTCAATCTTTTCTCCTTTCAACAAAAAGTCCATATGAAGTTCCCAGTCTTTCAAAAAAAAAAAAGTGTTTTATATTTTTTTTTCTCTGACTAAAATGCTCACCTTTCCAATTTCTGCAATTTCAGCCAAACTCTAATCTACTGTGGGACTGCCTCAGTTAAGTACTGTAGAATTCCAGCCGTTCTTGGAGACTCTCTTTCCTACCTTGAATGCCTGATAGGAGGCAGTGATTATGGTTCACTATGTTGTATGAAACCAGCCCATGACATTTCTTTAATAAATCACAGTTAGATAAGCTATAGCCCAGGACAAAATGTGAACTGAGTGATAAACACAGCTCTTGATTGAAAAAACCTTTTGGTCTCACAACAGGCTGAAAGAAGCAATTTAACTATTTAAAAGGCCCAATAGAAATTTTCCTCTCAAAGCAAGTAATAGCTATTCTGGGATCAGGGAGAAATTTGGGGGTTTAAAGACAAGAGATGTCCACCTGGAATCTCCTGTGGCATATCAGCAGTATTCATGCATTGTTTACTTGGATCTAAGTACATTCTTGTCAACTAAGATCTCCTGAATGGCCCTAAAATGTTCAGCAGATACAATAGTAAATTCTACTCTAAAATAATGAAATACAAAAATTAGGGGTGTTTCCTAAGGGTCCAATCTGCCGGATCTTTGCTGTATGACTCGCTCCAATCAATTTCTTGGCAATCACTTACTCCTTGTGGCCACTAGGTGGCAGTGGTACCCTTTCTCTAGGATATTTGCTGCTTTTCTTAACAATTTTTTTAACTACTTACTGCTCTTAAAAGCATCAGAAACAAGCAAGGGAAAGAACCATTTGACCAATAAAGTGTCAAGAATGAATGGAAAGAATATACAGAAAAGCTGTATGCCGGCAACCAAGGGGAACCGGAAGCAGTAATAGAACAGGCCATTTTTCTCAGGAAGAAGTCAATTGCCAAGCATGGCCCCAACTGTTGATAGTATCCCTACCAAATTGGAGGCCTGCACTACCCTTGCACCAGAAAATTGGAGAAGCAAACACATGGCCACGGGATTAGAAATAATCAATATTAATTCCATTGCCAGAGTGAGTAACTTCAAGGATTGTCCTTCACACTAGCAAGATTCTCATTAAGGTCATACAACAACATCTGGCTCAACCATCAAAAAGGAATTACCAGATGTTCAGGCTGGTTTCAGAAGGGGTCGTGGCACTTGTGACCATATTACAAATCAATGCTGGATCATGGAAAAATCTCAAGAATATCAAAATAACATCTCTATCTGCTTTATTGTCTATAGGAAAGCCTTTGGTGATGTCAATCATGACAAACTGTGGATACTCCTAGAAGACATGAGGGTGACAACACATCTGGTCAAGTTGGTGCAGTCACTGTATACAAATCAGGGCTCACACCATATGGTAGTAATGATTGGTTCAAGATAAAGGAGTGAAGCGAAGTTGCATTGTTTCATCTTTTTTATTGAACCTGTATGCCAAAGTGGTCGAGAGGAAGCTGAAACTTGAAGAATAAAAAAATAAGAGTAAAGATTGGAGGAAGGAAGATAAATATCTCTCATATGCTGACAAGACAATTCTCAGAAACCAACAAAGCCCCGGAACATCTGATCAAAAGATTTAAAGAAGAAAATGATAAAATTGGACAGTTTCTGAACGTCAAAAAACAAGAACAAAAAATCCCAAGCTCATGACCACTGCAAGGAAGGAAAATGATATCTAACAATTGACAATAAAGAGGTTGAATGCAAGCAAGAATCACAGATTGATTAAAGCAGTGAATGCAATCCAGAAAAAAATGCATCAAGTTGCAATGGGTCATAGAGCAATGATGAGCATGAATCAAATATGGAAAAGCTTGGCAACTTAAATGCAGATTTGTTTGCACTGTTGTCTCTCATAGGTACCTTCAGTTGTGAAAGTTGAACCATAAAAAAAAGTAAGCAGGAAGAAAATCAACTCATTCAAGTTGTGGTGTTGGAGAAAGCTCCTGCACCTTCCTTGGACAGCAAAAGGTGACAAACAAGCAAGCACTGAAGCGTATAAAACCAGACCTATAGCTGGAAGGCAAAATCTCAACGTTCTGCCTTACTTATTTTGGCCACGTCATGCGATTAAATTCATTGAAAAAGACAGTCTTGCTTGGAATGGTCAGCAGGAAAAGGAAATGAGGCTGCCAAAAATTACAGTGGCTAGATGCCATCAAAGCTGATACCAGTCAGAGCCTAAAACAACTGGCGGGGGGGAACCATAGGAGATCAGAAAATTTGGAGAGAACTGGCCCATAGACTCCTGAGAGCTGGACATGGTTGAATGGATACCATCATCATCATCATCATTTCTTAACAAAGCAGGCCTTGGAGAGGATTTAAAGGGAAAGGGGCACATGAATTCCTTCTCTTCACTTTCCCCCATAGGTCTGACACCTCTTGAAATTAAACAAAACAAATAAAAAGGTGTTTTGCAGCAGTCTGGAAGAAATGTCCGAGCAATGGCAGACAATTTTAATCAAGCCCAGAAGTGGGCTGTGAAGCTGAAAATCCATTTCATAAACAGCCTTGATAAGACTGATTAGTTTGTAATGAGCTCTGTGATTGAATGGGAACTTGAACCCAGGTCTGCCTAGTCCAAATCCAGCACCTTAGGATCCTAGTCAGCATATGACTCTCTTTACTTGCATTGTTCTCTCTCTCTCTCTCCCTCCCTCCCTCCCCCTCTCACATACACACATTGTTATTTAAGTTGGCAGCTCTATCACTGATAGACTAGAAGCATAAAAGGGCTTATTTTTTTCTCAAAGTCCTCCTCCAACAGGACTCATTGTTGTGCAACATGGATATGACGGGAGTTGTCATGCAGCTGGATGACATTTGAGTGTGGAAGGGGATGTACTTTAAGAAACTTATCTTGATTGCACACTCAGCCTTTTGCATCAGAAGGCGAAGCAGCAATGCATAAGCCTCACTCGTCTGCCTTTTATCAACTCTTCTACAATGGGAGATGTCTGGGACCTTGGATGAATCAGGCAGGGTGTCAAGGGGCGCAGGGTGCCAACTTCCCCTGTATTTTGCTGGTTGCTTAAGTTGCAGTTAAAGCTCTGCACAGGTTTTTTTCAGTCCGTATTTCAGCCCCATTGTCCACTTTTGAGAGGTGGCTTTCTCTTGGGCAATTCAGTAGAGTGGATGGTCCTTGTATTCATTAGATGGCTTTGAGATCCTTCTCTCTGCTTCCCAAAGAGTAGTTATTTTGGTAGACAAGAATCCCAGTTGGTGTGAGTTATACCTTGAGGGTGCCTGATATAATCCAATAAAGAAACTTTGTATGGAAGCCTCTGTAGTGTTTAACTCCTTATCTCTTGCCTGAGACAAGAACACCCAGGATATAATTGTTAATTATGTTTTGTTTTGTTTTTTATTTGGAGGGCTTTGGCATGACCTGTCAGAGCTCATAATTAAGACTATCACTAATTTTGTGCATTTTTACTCAGAGGTAAGCCCCACTTGTAGCATAACATTTATAAGTGTGAAAATCTGCTGAGGTGAAATAATATTTAGTGCTGAAATTGACTTTTGTTCAAACGTGGGAATGAAATCTGTGCATATATGTAGCTTTCAACATTTACCAACCTAATGGAATCTTTTCCTGTAGAGGCTTGCCTGTTTATAACAAAAGCCTTAGGAATGTTGTAGGCATCATATAGATCCCCAGGTGGTCGGCTCCTGCATGTAGTGAGCTGTTTATTGCTGGGGGGGGGAGGGAATTGTCATTGCAAACCTCTTTTCTTCCTAGAAAACTTGCTTTTGAACAAACTTTCTGCAAAGAATGCAGGCTTGCAACGACTAATTTTTATTTTTTGAATAGTAATTAAACTTTATTTTTAGTCTTAGCCAGTGTGTAGTAGCAGACTACGTCCATTAGAGGGCAGTACAATCTCATTTGTGTAATCAGAGCTCTTGTGCTTTCCTCTTCTTTCATTCTGTTCAAAATCTGAAATATCTGTGTTGTGAGATATGGGTCTTTGGAAGGGTTTTCCTTCAGGTGTCATTTCAAAGCAAACCCTAATGCTTCTCTGCCACAAGTTCAGTTTTTTTTCTGTCTCCCATTCCCAGACATTAGGGGTGTGTGTGTGTGTGAGAGAGAGAGAGAGAGAGAGAGAATGAATGCCCTTCTAAGTACCCCATCCCTGAGAACTAAAGGTTACTACTAAATTATCAGGAAGAAAGGAAATGCTCCAAAGCAAATTTATTGCAGCTCTGTAGAATTTGTGGAATGGTAAACTCATCCCAGGCTTCTGTGGCCATGTAAATATATGTGTTATATTTATAACCCGCTTTTCTCTAGGAGGAGCAGAGCAGTTTCAGTGGTATTTTGTTTTATCCTCACAACAACTTCATGGCAAAGTAGCACTGCAAGGGCCAGACTCATCCAGTGACTGTCCATGGCTGGAGTAGAACATGGCTCACTCCTGTCCAGTATCTTAATTGCTATACCACATTGGCATTTTCTTCAACTACCCATAAAGTAAGGTCGGTTTACAAGTCCTGGTTATTAAAAACTTGAACCTTGCTCAGCTTTAACCATGAAAAGAACTAAATTCCGTCATAAAGCTTAAGGGTTCCCAGATCTCGGCTGCAAAATGTAGAGAGGAGCAATAGGTGGCAGCAAAGAACATCGTATTTTGCTTGTTAATAATATTTTATTGAATGAATATTGTTGTTCTGTTTTCCGGATTTCAGAGGAGTTTTCCCGATTTCTGCATGATAAAATCGCTCAGATTCGAGGCGAGCTGGACTCCAGTTGGGTGGTCCCGGGAGAGGTGGCCGGGGCAAGTCTTGAGATGGTTATCTGGGAGGAGTTCGATCCTGTGACCGCCAAGGGCGTGGACAGGTTGCTGGGGTGGCTGAACGATACCACATGTTTGTTGGACCCGTGTCCCTCCTGGTTGGTTTCTACCTCCAGTGAGGTGACACGAGGCTGGCTCCAGGGGATTGTCAACGCTTCGTTGAAGGAGGAGTCGCTCCCTACCGCCCTGAAAATGGCAGTGGTGCGGCCCCTCCTCAAGAAGCCTGCCCTGGACCTAGTGCTTTTGAATAACTATCGTCCAGTCTCCAACCTCCACTTTGTGGCAAAGGTTGTGGAGAGTGTGGTGGCGTTTCAGCTCCCTCAATAGCTGGAGGAAGCAACGTATTTAGTTCCCTTCCAATCGGGCTTCAGGCACAGTACTGAAACAGCATTGGTCGCGTTGGTTGATGATCTCTGGAGGGCCCGTGACAGGGGGTATTCCTCTGTCCTGGTCCTGTTAGACCTCTCGGAAGCTTTTGATACTATCGACCATAGTATCTTATTGCGGCGGTTGGAGGGGTTGGGGGTTGGAGGAACTGTCCTGCGATGGTTCTCCTTGCTCTCCAACCGCTCGCAATTTGTGTTGACGGGGGGGGGAAGAGGTCCACCCCTAGGCCCCTCATTTGTGGAGTGCCTCAGGGGTCGGTCCTCTCCCCTCTCTTGTTCAACATTTATGTGAAGCCGCTGGGGGAGATCATCCGTGGTTTTGGAGTAAAGTGTCATCTTTATGCGGATGACACTCAGCTTTACATCTCTACTCCAAACCACCCCAACGATGCTGTGGAGGTTATGTCCTGGTGCCTGGAGGCCGTGTGGAATTGGATGGGTGAGAACAGGCTTTGACTCAACCCTTCCAAGACTGAGTGGCTGTGGTTTCTGGCATCCCGATATAGTCAGCTGACTCCATCGCTGGCTATTGGGGGTGAGATCTTAGCCCCCATAGAGAGGGCTTGCAATCTAGGCATCCTCCTGGATGTACGGCTGTCATTAGAAGATCATATCACGGCCATCTCCAGGGGGGCTTTTCATCAGGTTCGCCTGATGCGCCAGTTGCGGCCCTTTCTCGATTGGGATGCCTTATGCACGGTTACTCATGCCCTGGTCACCTCCCGCCTGGATTACTGTAATGCCCTCTACATGGGGCTCCCTGTAGGGAGCACCCGGAGGCTGCAACTGGTACAAAATGCGGCCGCACGGGTGGTTATGGGGGCGTCTAGAAGTTCTCATGTGACACCTCTCCTGCGCGAGCTGCATTGGTTGCCGGTGGCCTTCCAGGTGCGCTTTAAGGTTCTGGTTTTGACCTTTAAAGCGCTCCATGGCATCGGACCAGGCTATTTGCAAGACCGCGTTCTGCCGGTAGTCTCCCACCAACCTGTGCGCTCCCACAGGGAGGGCCTCCTCCGGGTCCCAACGGCCTCTATGTGCCGCCTGGTGACCCCGAGGAATAGGGCCTTCTCTGTGGGTGCACTCGCTCTCTGGAATGGTCTCCCCGCCTGAGTTGAAAACGACCACCTACCTGAGGGTATTCAGGCGTGATTTAAAGACCTGGCTCTTTGAGCAGGCCGGCCTGGGCTGATCTTAAATTGATTTTTAATGGGGTTTTAATTATGGTTTTAATGTTGGGATTTTAGATTTGGTAGCAGCCCATATTTAATTTTATTTTAACTTTTGTATATGTGTTGTTTTAGTAGACTGTGCACTGCCCTGATTCCTTCGGGAGAAGGGCGGTATAGAAATTGAATTAAATAAATAAATAAATAAATAAATTTTTAACATTGTAAGCTGCTCAAAGTCACCTCATAACAAGATGGGTGGTAAAAGAGAAAGGGGGGGAATGTGGGAGAGAGATGATGGATGGATGGATGGATGGATGGATGGATGGATGGATGGATGAATAGAAGGAAGAAATAAATTTACCCTATTAGACATTTTTGCTGCCATCTGGTGGTCCCTCAAATTCCTACACCCCATATCTGGCAGCCCTAATAAATGTATATTTATTGCTTTATTGATCATTATTTATGAAGTAGCCCAATTAAAACAACCAGAGTCTGTAGACTATGACTGTACGCAGGCTGGTTATTTATAGTACTATAGGGGCCTGTTGACTAAGGTGTCATGTAAGCAAAGGTGCCAGTGTACAAGATGTAGAATTGTGTTTGAAACTCCTTTAGTTGTTAAAAACAGTTAAAAACAGTGGGGTTGTGGAGCTCGGGGAGGAATACTCTTTTGAAATAATTTCTACCATTGATACAACAAAAAAAAGAAAATGGTGGAGAAAGGGCTTTGGTCAAGAAAGAAAAAATGAAGTGTCCTTCAGTCTCATAGCCATGCTTCAATTCAGGCCATTTAGTCCAGGGCTCCCTGCCAATTTCCTACAAAGAAACTGGAGAAGCTGGTAAGAAATCAGAACTTGCTCCTGCTCCCAATGCCTTTTTGCCCACCTGTGGTTATTGTTTCTTTGTTTGTATAAAGAAATATCTCTGAAACAGTGACCCAATGGTCATAGGTTGTCTAGTACAGGGTCGCCAACCTTTTGGACCTCAGGGACCACCAAACGCATAATTTTAAATCCCAGGGACCACTAACTGGTTCTGTGGGTGTGGCCTAATTTGTGGGTGTGGCTTGGTGATCATGTGACTGGCTGGGCATGGCTTATATGTAAATATTATAAATATATATATAAATATTGAGTTTTTCATAAAAAAGAACAACTTTTACTCAAAATCAGGCAAAGCAGGCAGGCAGATTGAGTGCTCATAGAATCACAGATTCATTCAGAAATCTATCTATCTTCCATCGGCTAGCTCAGTCTGTCACATAAAATTTGCTAGCAAGCAAACTCACAAAATTAACTCACAACACACCATGTATGTAAATATTTTAATTTTTTTATTAAAAAGAGCAACTTTTACCCAAAATCAGGCAAAGCAGGCAGGCAGGTTGAATTGCTCACAGAATCATTCAGTGATCTATCTATCTGCCATCGGCTAGCTCAATCTCTCAAATTTGCTTGCCATGAGTCTGCACTGAATAATAGAACCTTCAGTCCTAAGGGAGGTTTGGCTGTGCTTAAAAGCAGAGCCGAAGTTCTAAAGACTAGCTAGAAAGCAAGAAATCCAACCATTTCCTGCTTCCTAGCTAATCTAAATCTCCCGGCACAGCAGAACAGATGATGGTTGAGAAAAGGAAAAATAGCAATTTAGCAGGCAAGTTTGCCAGGTAAGGAGTGAGTGGGCGGGGAGGGTTCCCGCGGGCCATGTGGACAGTGCAGCCTTGTGTTTCTGCACAGCCTGGATTAATTGCTTTGGGGGGCGTGCTCTGGGGTGAGATTTCTCTGTGGCCCACCAAAATTTTCTCATGGCCCACCAGTTGGCAACCGCTGGTCTAGTACCCTCTAACCCTATTGATGGCTTTAGTCAATTTCATGCACACTGTGGTGAATACGCATTCCAGCATGGATTGGATAATCTTTGTGATACTTCTTGACTTGATTTGACTTGACTGGTGGTGATACAGGGGAATCGGATTTGGCCTAATGAACAAAGACCACAGAAATGTTCTCCCAGTCCAGTGTTCCTAAAACAAGTGGAAGCAAATTTAGTCCAAGACATGTTTTTGTCAAATAGTAATTATTAGCAATGAGGGACACCATATTTTCTACTTTAACTGTTCCTGTTCTTCCCTGCTTTTACTTTTATGACTTTTAACAGAAAACACCCTCTCTCTTGGCTATGAGATTTAAGAAAGTAAAATCATGTTATGTTCATTCTTCCATCTCCCATGACCTATGAGGTCTCAGCCAAACAGATGCTGCTGTGGTTTGCTTTTTCCCACCCACTGCAGCTGGCTATCTTTGGGGACCACACCAGAAATCTCTTCAGGAAGGCCAGCCAAATTGGAGGTTTTTAGAAGTTGCCTTCTGCAGTCTAATGGAAACAGAAGGGAGGGGTCTGTGCTGAGTCTTTATATTAGATACATCACACAGTTCATTCTTCCAAGCAAAGAATCTTGTATTTTTCTTTAAAAAAAACCTCTGCTTTTCTTGGAACATTAGTTTTTATTTTGAAACACAGAACATTATTTCTATTGATTATTATTATTATTATTATTATTTATTATATTTATATACCGCCCTTCTCCCAAAGGACTCAGGGCGGTGTACAGCCAACCATAAAACTTTATTACAATTATAAAAGTTAAAAAGAATTAAATATCTTAGGCTGTCTAAAATTATACCCTCCCCCAATAAATTATTAAAACCCAAATTTTAAAATCCCAATTTAAAACACAAATACTAAATTACATTAAAAATCCCATTTTAGCCTAGGCCGGCCTGCTCGAAGAGCCAGGTTTTTAATGCACGTCTGAAAGCTCTCAGGTCCATGTTATTGCATAATTCCAGAGGCAGACCATTCCAGAGGGCGGGGGCCCCCACAGAGAAGGCCTTCCTCTAGGAATCGCCAGGCGGCACATAGAAGCCGTCGGCACCCGAAGAACGTCCTCTCTGTGGGAACGCACAGGTCGGTGGGAGACTACCGGCAGAACGCGTCCTGCAGATAACCTGGTCCAATGCCATGGATCGCTTTAAAGGTCAGAACCAGAACCTTAAAGCGAACCCGGAAAACCACCGGCAACCAATGCAGCTCGCGCAGGAGAGGCTTTCACATGGGAGCTTCGTGACGCCCCCATAACCACCCGCGCGGCCGCATTTTGTACCAGTTGGAGTCTCCGGGTGCTCCCCGCAGGGAGCCCCATGTAGAGAGTGTTACAGTAGTCCAGGCGAGGTGGCAAGGGCATGAGTGACCGTGCGTAAGGCGTCCCGATCCAGAAAGGGCTGCAACTGGTGAATCAGGCGAACCTGATAAAAAGCCCCCCTGGAGACGGCCATAATATGTTCTTCTAAAGACAGCCGTGCATCCAGGAGGACACCCAAATTGCGAGCCCTCTCTGTGAGGGGTAAGATCTCTCCCCCAATAGCCAGCAACGGAGTCAGCTGACTATATCGGGGCGCCGGAAACCACAGCCACTCAGTCTTGGAAGGGTTGAGCCGGAGCCTGTTCCCGCCCATCCAAATCCACACGGCCTCCAGGCACTGGGACATAATCTCCACAGCATCATTGGGTGGCTTGGGGTGGAGATGTAAAGCTGAGTGTCATCCGCATAAAGATGACACTTTACCCCAAAACCATGGATGATCTCCCCCAGCGGCTTCACATAAATGTTGAACAAGAGAGGGGAGAGAACCGACTTCTGAGGCACCCCACAAATGAGGGGCCTAGAGGTGGACCTCCCCCCCCCGTCAACACAAATTGCGAGCGGTTGGAGAGGAAGGAGAACCATCGCAGGACAGTTCCTCCAACCCCCAACCCTTCCAACCGCCCCAATAAGATACTATGGTCGATAGTATCAAAAGCCGCCGAGAGATCTAACAGGACCAGGACAGAGGAATACCCCCTGTCACGGGCCCTCCAGAGATCATCAACCAACGCGACCAATGCTGTTTCAGTACTGTGCCTGGGCCTGAAGCCCGATTGGAAGGGATCTAAATACGTTGCTTCCCCCAGGTATTGAGGGAGCTGAAACACACCACACTCTCCACAATCTTTGCCACAAAGGGGTGGTTGGAGACTGGACGATAGTTATTCAAAAGCACTGGGTCCAGGGCAGGCTTCTTGAGGAGGGGCCGCACCACCGCCATTTTCAGGGCAGTAGGGAGCGACCCCTCTCTCAACGAAGCGTTAATAATCTCCTGGAGCCAGCCTCGTGTCACCTCCCTGGCGGTCGAAACCAACCAGGAGGGACACGGGTCCAACAAATACGTGGTGGTATTCAGCCCCCCCAGCAACCTGTCCACACCCTTAGCGGTCACAGGGTCAAACCCCTCCCAGATAATAGTCTCAAGACTTGCCCTGGACACCTCCCCCGGGACCACCCAATTGGAGTCCAGCCCGCCCCGAATCTGAGCGATTTTGTCGTGCAGAAATCGGGAAAACTCCTTTGCCCTGCCCTGCAAGAGGTCCTCCCGCGCTCTCGGCTCAAGCAGGGAGCGGGTCACTCTAAACAGAGTGGCAGGCCGAACACTCTCCAGACGTCTTTTCTGGCACTTCATCTCCCTCAGCTCCTCCGTAAACCACGGAGCTGGATGGAATCTGTGCCAGGTCAGAGGTCGCAAAGGCACAACTCAGTCCAGAGCCTCGGCAGCCAACCTATCCCAGGTGGCCACCAAGTCTCCAGGCGAGTTATGAGCCAGAGTCTCGGGAAATGGCCCAAGCTCCCTCTGGAACCGCTCAGGGTCCATCAGGCGCCTGGGGCGGAACCATCTACACGGCTCCACCTCCCTGCAGTGGGGGGTGGCAGTACAGAAGTCAAGTCTAAGAAGAGAATGATCTGTCCATGACAAGGGTTTGATAACTAAGTCCCCGAAGCTACAGTCATTCAACCACTGACCAGAGACAAAAATCAGGTCCAGCGTGTGTCCCCCGATATGAGTGGGGCCAGAAACTAATTGGGTCAGGTCCATGGCCGTCATAGAAGCCATGAACTCCCGAGCTACCCCAGAGGTTTCCCCGAGCGAAGGCAGATTGAAATCCCCCTATTTCAACCTAGGGGTCCCAACTGCCAGCTTGGCTATCACCTCGAGGAGTCCGGGCAGGGCCAGTGACACGTGGCAGGGAGTCAGGTACGCTATCAAAAGGCCCATCTGAACCCCCTGCCCCCACTTCACAAAGAGAGAATCACAACCAGCCGTCTGAGGAACAGTGACAAAAGACCTCTCTAATAAGCACCGCCACCCCACCACCCCTTCCCTGAGACCTAGGCTGATGAAATGCTAAGAAACCTGGTGGGCACATCTCCTTCAGAGGAATACCACCCTCTGGGCCCAACCAGGTTTCAGTAATATCTACCAGGTCCATGCCCTCTTTCTGAATAAGATTGTAAATCAGGGGGGCTTTATTCACAACGGACCTGGCATTGCACAGCATCAGCCGGGTACTCAGGGCCTGAGGCTCTGCACAACTAGGCCTGCAGGATGGTTGAAGAGGGTCGGAGCGCACTACCACTTGAAGACAGCGACTGCGCAATCCCAGAACCTGATAAGGCCCTCTACCCCCGCCATATCTGCCCCTCCCACTTACTGTGCCAATAGGACCGGCCGCCGGTAACCCACCCCCTGTCCGCCCCCTCAACGCATGACCCTCTGAGCCCTCCCAGACGTGCATGCCAGCCTGGCTACCCCCAGATCCCTGCGGGTTGTCCCCCAAACCCGGTTTGGATTTCCCTAACCCCACTAAAAACCTCATTAAAAATTTACAAACCCCAGAATTCACCCCAACACGTTTCCTGCAGCCGCACCATCTCTCGGGATCCCAGGATCCATCATTAAGATAGGTTTTAGAAAGTTTTGAGGGCCACTTGAGGGAAAGGGGGACATCCCTCAAGGCCCAGAGATCTTTCATAGAGTACTTTAAAGGCTCCGATAAAAATGTCCTAGCCGTCTGTCGATGCCCTCCGGTGACTTTGATGTTATTCACAGTTCCTCTGCCACCTCTGCTACTCCGCTGTTGATCTGGGGCCCCCACCCTCCCCGGTTCTTCAACCACCTCTGCCACTGGTGGGGGCCTAGGGGGGAAGGAGACCCCAACTGCAGTTTCAACCGGGTAACTCCAAGGCTTCCGGCGACTCCAGCACCTTCCAGGCCCTTCGGGGCCACCGACCCACCCCCCCGGTCCAACCACCTCTGCCACCGGTGGGGACCCAAGGGGAAGGAAGCATCGTCCGCGGTCCCATCAGTCCCCCGGAGCTGTTGCCACTGAACGCCAGGCACAAAACCTGGTCGCGGCAGGGCCTCTGCCACCCAAGGGCTACCCAGGCGACCCCAAAACCTCCAGCGACTTTGACACGTTCCAGCTGCTTCGGGGCCCGTGACACCCCCCCCCCCGGTCTAACCACCTCTGCCACCGGTGGGGACCTCGGGGGGAAGAAAGTCACAGACGAGGCCTCACTCTTCATCCGGCCTCGCCGCCACCGAACACAGGATCACACCCTGTTCTCGCAGCCGTCCGAAGGCCCTCTGAGCGGCCATGGACCCTGCGGCAGCAATATCTCCCAGTCCCTTTGGAGCCGCTAACCCTCGCCCCCAGGCCCGACCACCTCTGCCACCGGTGGGGACCTAAGGGGAAAGGAGGCATCGTCCGCAGCTCCGCCAGCCATCCGGAAATGCCGACTCCAACGCGCAACACTATAGCGGCTGCCCAACGCTGACGCCAGCCGCAGCCAAACCTCCGCCACCTGCGAAGCACCTGGGCGACTCCAGCTCTGTTGTCAGCTCCGCCAGCCATCTGGGAACGCCGCCACCGCCCAACGCTGAACACGGCCACTTAATGCCAGACACGGCCTCGGCCGAACCTCTGCCGCCTGCAAAGCAATCGGGTGGTTCCAGCTCTGCCGACCGCTCCGTGGCTTCACCAACCCCCCCTGGTCCTTCCCCCACCTCTGCCACCGGTGGGGGATCCAGGGGGAGAGGCTCACCCCAAAAGCTAGTCATCCCGATGGAGCGCCTGTTGGGGACGCCCTCCGGCTGCCATCTTGGAAACGTTCAAGATTATAGATGATCATTTAAGAAATATGTCTGAATTCTGCAGCAAGATCTTTGAAATGCCTATGGAGATTATCCGTCATCCAAGTCATAGTTTGTCCGAAAGGTGCTTTTCCAAGAGGCAACTAGACGTTCTTTGTTTTTCCTTAAAGACGTTTTACTTCTCATCCAAGAAAGCTTCTTAGTTATCCTGGCCATAAGGACAATCACGTCACATAGCAAATCCTTTTGGCTCACCAGAGTTTTTTTGTGTAAGGCCCTTTATGGTGAAAAATATGTGCAAATCAGTCGCACAAGCAAAATCAGTGCCCGTGGCCATGTAATAATTGATTTCAAACATGCAATGCAATCTTGAAACAGATGTTTCAGTTCTTAGTTTTTCTATTCATTCTTTTAGAAAGAGAATTTGATAAAATTTTTGGAGAGAAATCTGATGCACCCATGTGTATTAGTTTACTATTTTCTACCTGGGAATCCTGAGGACAAATCTGAGACGTTGCAAGCAAAAACGTTGTTGTTGTGAGTGGAAATTCCCCTAAGTTTATTCCTGCAACAATCAAGTGGATTCAGAAGAGTGGCTTGCCTAGTCCTCCAATTAAATCTGTGGTCAAGAGAGGATTTCCCCAGTTCAGTTTTGATGCATTTGTAGCAAACATGGAGAAGGACCCACCAAGCATGACGTCTTCATGATGCTCTAACATCTGAACATTCTAAGCCTGTACCAGCTTTAATGGCCCTTATTCCAAGCATGTGTGTGTGTATCCTAACACTAGAATCCAAAGGGTTGCCTCTTACAGGGCTGCTGTTGTTGCCTTTGGGGTTTGAGCATTTCTCTGGCAACTTGCTAAGAAGGCTCTTTCAACTAGAAACGAGTCAGAGAGACGGTTTTACCTTCCTGCTTATTCCCTAACATAATGCAGAGATCTATTGGCAAGTCCTAAATCAATCCAGTACTGGTATTACGGCTGAAATGTTTTAAATGGAAATTAAGGGTTCGTTTGTTTGTTTTCTACGCTGCCCATCTCACCAAAATGAGTTTTAACTTATACTTGGGCTGGCCTTTGACCTTTTACAGGGAGTGGGGGAATGAGGCATGGCTTTAAACTTGGTTCATCCAAGGTCAAGGGACAGCAGCCACTATACCTCATTGTAACCAAGAAAGGATTTCTTCCTTCTGCCGTCATTAAGATGATGGGGAATTCCAGAAAGGTTGGGCAATTTAAGAGAACTTACAGTTCCCCTCTACCTGATGTTATCAGGACCATTAAGCACCCTGGCAAGGGAAGAGACTGGCTGCTTTAGACCAGCCGGGAGCTGATCTCTACCCTCCTACTCACTCATTCCAAGACCCATGTAACCTGCTGTGGGCCAAGCCTCAGTGGGCGTGGATTAAGGAGCCAGAAGTTTTGTATGTTTTTAAGGGAGAGAACTATGATGCACAATGAAAGGAAGTGACTCGCTAAGGTTCACAAAGTGACTCAGGGGCAAAGCCAGGAAGTGGAGATAATGCTGATGAGCATTTATTTGGGGGGGGGGGAGTTGCTTTCACTTTTAATTCTTAGAATCAGGAAACAGTCTCACTCTCGGTGACATTTGACCCTGAGTTTAAGGTTAGATAAACCCTAACATAGATCATGTTAGATAAGGGATGTCTGATCGGCAGACAGGCATCCCTTCTCTCCCATTTCCTTCTGCCACCCCTTCCCATCAGCCTCAGGAAGCTTCACAAATTAATGCCTGGAACCCGCATTCTCCCACCTTGCCCCGCCTTCTCCCTTTATGAGGCTTGAGAAATCCCGGTTGAGGAGGAATCTCAACCTGCAACTCTTCCGCTGGAAGGAATGGGGCTTCTTCCAGGCTTTTCCCACAGAGGGTGCAAATTAAGCCGTTAGCATACAGTCACCCACGCACTCCAGCTAAGCCAAACCAAGGGCGCTTCCTGTGCTTCAGAGGCCAAGTCAGCTCCAAGCATAGAGATATACCAACCCCCCCCCCCCAAGCCAGCCCACCCAGGTTGCCTCTCTCTGGCAGGAGTTGCAGGAGGGACTACGGGGCCTATCCCAGCAATGGGAGCCTTGGGTTGTGTTGCTGCATCCTTTGTTTGCCTCTTTTGTTAGCAAGCCTGCAATCTGGACGCACAAAGTAGTAAGAAATAGAAGCCAGGAAAACTGATGCCTGCAGGGCAGCCGAGTAAAACGGTGCTAAGGGAAAAGTGCTATCCTTAGCACTTCTTAACTGTCTAGGAAAAGAAGAGGAGTTCAGAGGAGGCGGCAGCGGCAGCAGCAGCAGCAACAGCATTAAGTGAGAGCAGCCAGTATCCTGCTGACAAATAATTCTGTGTAGGGAGAAGCAGAGACGTCGATGGAACAGGTTTCCCCCATGCATCAAAAATGAGTTTCATTGAAAGTCAGCACAAGGTAACAGTGTAACGCAGTGGTCACCGAGGAGTGGGCCGGGGACCGCTGGTGGTCCGTGAGAAAATTTTGGTGGTCTGCAGAGAAATGGCACCCCCAAATCATCCCCCAAAGCAATCAATCCAGGCTGCATGGGAACACAAGGCTGTGCCACCCACATGGCCCAGGAACACAAGGCTTGCATCGCTTGCATTGTGAACAACACAAGGTAGTGAGGGGAGGGGGGGAAAGGGTGGAGGGGGCAACTTGCCCTACGTGCCTCACCTGGCCACCGGGCTGCTTCTTTCCGCTTCTTTCTTCTTCTGCTTTTGGCTGCACGCAAGGAAAGCAGCAAAAGTCTTTCTTTCTCTCCCCCAAACTCTGCCAGAAATGAGTCTTTGGGACCCTGCAAGGCATCCTGCTCCAAGAGGCTGCGCCGGCATGACAAGTCTCACAAAGACTCATTTCTGGCAACGTTTGGGGGAGAGAAAGAAAGACTTCTGCTGCTTCTGCTGCTTTCCTTGCATGAAGCCAAAAGTCTCTCTCTCTCCCCCCCACCTGGAGACAGTATCTTGCGATCCCAAATAAAGAATGATTGATCGGGGTGGAGAATTTTCCTGCAGACTTTTTTGGGGGGGATTTTCCCCAGGATCTCTGATCCATGGGATTTAAAATTATGAGTTTGGTGGTCCCTGAGGTCCAAAAGGTTGGCGACCCCTGGTGTAACAGACTTGGAAACCACCTTACAGGTCTTCCACTCCAATGCCCTGCTCAAATTGGAGACCCTCTACCAGTGATGGCTAACCTTTTCATCCCTGTGTGCCAAAAGTGCGCGCATGCGCATGCATGTGTGCCAGCACCCATAATGTACTGTGTGTGCAACCCCCGCCCCGTGCAAGCATGCGCAACCTCCGCATGGGCACCGCACACCACTGCGCATGTGTGTGTGCGAACCCCACGCACTGCACGCCTCTGCGCATGTGCACATATCTCTTGCGTGTGCCCTGCCCCCACGCAGCAGCTACCCAACAATCCGCTGGCTGGTGAGAGGCGCAAGTGCAGTGCACTTGATCTGGGGTGACTGCTCCCATGCCGGCAGAAATCGCTCTGCGTACCACTTCCGGCATGTGGGCCATAGGTTCACCATCACAGCCTATACCCATTGCAGACGAAGGGTTATCTCTTCTTGAAAACCTTCTAGTGTTGGAGCACTCACAATGTCTGGCGGTAAGCCTTTCCACTGGGTTAATTGTTCCCATCGACAGGAAATTTCTCTCTGATTGTGGGTGGGATCTCCCTTTAATGATCTTCCACCTGTTACTTCTCGTTCTGCCTTCTGGTGCTTTGGAAAATAGGTTGACCTCCCCACCCTTCTTTGTGGCAGCCTCTCAAATATTGGGAGGCTGCTCTCCTCTCACCCCTCGTCCTTCTCTTTGTTAGACTACTAGACGTACCCGGTTCCCGCCACGTTCATCATACCATTTGGTCTCCAGTCCCCTGATCTAGAATACAGATAGTCCTCGACTTACAGATAGTTCATTTAGTGACTGTTTGAATCGTTCATTTAGTAACCGTTCAAAACTGGGAAAAAAAAGTGGCTTGTGACCGCTTTTCACACCTATGACCACTGCAGCATGATCAAATTTCAGATGCTTGGCAACTCAGGACGGTTGCAGTGCCCCAGGGCGCCTTTTCTGACAAGACAAATCAGTGGGGATGCCACTTTCACTTAACAACTCTGTAACTAATTTAACAACTGCAGTGATTCCCGTAACAGCCGTGGCAAGAAAGGTCATAAAATGGGGCAAAACTCACTGAACAACTATCTCGCTTAGCAATAGAAAGTTTGGGCTCAACTGTGGTTGTAAGTTAAGGACAACCTGTGTATAGTGTTAGCGCTTCTGATCCTGAAAATATTCAGAGGACTACCTGTAGAACCAGGGTCCCCTGTCTTTTTAGAATGAGGGTGGAATATTTGAACGTCCACACAGGAGCTGAAATATATGTGGCCGGCCAAATATACGTTCACAAAACTTAAGAGAAGATGGAGATCTCCAGCTTCTGTTCCGGAACAGAATTAAACTTAATAGTTAGGCCATGAGGGTCTGCAGCGTCTCTTACTTGGAGCCAAGCTTCCTGAATAGACAGGTTCCATTTATTTGTCACTGTAGGATGACTGATGTCTGAGACACCCTCCACCTTCCCTCCGACTACACAGAGTGTGGTGTTTTGGGGTTTTTTTTTTGCTGGTTAGAACAAAGTGTCACTAGGATTGCGAATTGGCAATGTGGAAGCAAAAGAATCTAGTGTTTTTGTCCCCATGTGACAGAGAGGTGCACCTTGTCCTAAGAGAGTGGGTAAAACTAACCCTGTAAGGGCCAGTCTCAACCATTTACTTGCCTCCACAACTGGAGGCACACAGAGGGAACCTTGTGCCAGATGGATTCCTCTTGAGGAAGAACTTCGTGGTCACCCTTCAGTAAACAAATGGGTGGGTCATTAGGGAAGTATGTTTCAAAACATGAACTGGAGCATTTTGATCCTGACCCCAGGAAAATAGGAGGCATTCCTTCCTTGTCTTTTTCTCTTGATGCCTTTTCTTGATTTGCTGTTTTTCCCATGTGCTTTTCTGGGGTTTTTTTTACTTCATAAAGTACATGCGTAAAGCATTGTGGCAAGGAGGATTTTTCCTTTGCATCAGGATATTCTGGATTACATGTGCAGTTTCATCTCTCTGCCAACAGTTGGGTGCTTATTTATAACTATTGTTTTCATTTACTGATTATGACGTTTGTGATTCCATGCATAGAAAGCAGCACATCCAACTCTCAGCTACAAGACTGTCCATGGGCTTAAGTGGTTTTTATAAAAGATAAATCCCTGGAGGACAAGGACCTAACAATGCAGGGATTCTCCTTTTTGGAGATGGTAGAATTCAGAATGCCAAGCCTTAAGGGCACTGCTTTCCCTTTCAACTAGAGACACTGCCCATAGCAGTATGGCTAGTTAATGCTTGAAACAGATTGTGGCCTAAGTTCTCACCCCTCTTTGTTTTTAATATTTGTAGGCTATACTTTAAAATAAAGTCTTTTCCTCTTTGTCTTTGAGATAAAGCATTAAACAGCAATAAAAATTGCATCATTATTGCTCTTTCAGTATTCTGACTGTGCATATATATCCAAATGCAGCTATTGTGCTAACTAATGGCAATTAAATGGGTAACTAATAAAGCTTTGAAGCTTTGTGCAGAGGCAGGGATATAACATCTGTCTGCAACTTTTTAAAGCAGCCAAGTCCTGGGAAAAGATGTGGTTGCTTTAAAGTACTGCAGATGTATGTGTCCATTCTTCTCGTTTCCTCTAATTTACAAAACTGAATGTTTTCGTTTTGACAGTATGTGCTCTGTTTGCATTCTGAAATGCTGCACAGCCCTAGAGATGGCCAGAATTCTCACCCATCATTTGTGGAATGCTTTGATATTTGCAGTATATGAATTTTCAACATTGGTTCTCAACTACAATAGATACTCTAGACAGCTTCTAGTCACACATTGCTAAACTATTGTTAGTTAAGTTCCATATATCACATCTAGGTCAATGTGGTTGCTAACACCATGGGTAGTCCCCATCTTAGTTTCAAAGCTAGACAGTTTTAAAATATTGAGAGACCCTCCTTAATTTGGAGAAGAGCAGATGGGAGGTCTCTCAGGTAGAAATAACATGGGACCACTGAAGGGTTAATTTACGGTAGTGCAAACTATTAAGAATGTTTATATTCTTAGAAATATGTGTATTTTCATGATTGTCAAGTTGGATACTGCAAAAAAAAAAAAGGAAAGAACGACTTTATGATCCTCTTTTCCAAACCCAAATATAGAGAATTGGAGTTACTACCGGTAAGTAGAGAGCAGTGAAATCTGGTATTTTAAGCCTGGTATCAAAGACTAAGTAAAGAAAAGGAACTGATACGTTTCATATTCAGTTTTGGCTGTAACAGTTGGCTGTGGAATCTGGGTCGAAGGAAAAGAGCTGCACGACGGGATTTCTTTCCAAGTAGAAACAAGGAAATCTGTCTTTTCTCACCAATGGTCTGTTTATGGGGTTATCGACCGCGTTTTTCCGGTATGCCAGGCTTAAGGCTTGGAGGGGGTGGGCCTCTGTAGGCAAAACACCGCCGCCTTCCGAGTTTACCAACTTTCTCTCCGTAGCACCCCCTCGGAGGACAGCACGGGGACGTTTTTCCCGCGGGAGGCAAAAAGCCCCGCGCCCTCTCTTGCGCTTCTGGCCACTTTTCCCGTATTCCTCAGCAGGACCTTGCGCTCCGGCGCCGGGCTTTCTAGATCACAGGTCCGCCCCCTCCGCCCCAAACACAGTCACCGCCACTGCCAGCGCCTCCTCCTCCTCCTCCTCCAGCCTGAAGTCCCAGCCGCTGGCGAGCGCGTTGGGGATTTTCAGGAACCGCGGCAGGCGCTCCGAGATCCCGGGCGACTTCTGGGGGCTCCGGCACCGACTCTCTAGGGACGCCTTTCTTCCTCCATGAGTGGCTGCTCCCTCGTGCTTTTTCATGCCAGCCAAGGCCTTCGCGCCGCCTCGGTTCCTCGGGCTCCCGCCGGGTCACCAACGTGCCGCCGAGGTGGACATGCATTTCTCCTTCAGCGAGGAAGACATTAAGCGGCACCGGCTGTTGGCGAAGTCGGTGAGGTGGGTCAATTCAGCCTGGGGAGTTTCCGGGAGGCGGTCGTGCGGCTTGCGAGGGTCGTGGGGTTGTGGCAGATATTTGTGCAGACGGGATCTGCGGACAGCTGGCTTCCTGGGCATGGGATGAGGGAGCAGAATTCCCGTTGCCCACCTCCCTCAAGCTTTATTTATTTATCCTGCTTCCAAAAAGGGTAAGGTTCTGGATATGGTGGATAGGGCCACCTCGCCTGAAGGATACAAGAAGTGGACTGAGACCTATTTGGTCTCTTTCTTGGGGATCGTGGTCAGAGTGTCTGGTAGTCGTTGTGAATTTAAATACTGTTTCTGACACCAACAGAGTTTTCTAACTCAGTCTCAAGCAGTGTTGTGTACAACCACAACTGTCCAGAGTCCTTCAGGATTGCAACAGTTTATAAATGTAATTAATAAACTATCCAGCCCCATTTAGCTTACCGTGTTGTGCTTACTTTTTATTAAGTGTTTGCTACAAAAGGACACTGGGAATAAATCCTGATTCAGTTATGGTCTTGTAAAGCAAGCTATTATTGTCTCTATTGGGGCTCAGTGAACTCTGAAAAGTTGAGTTGTGAAGCACAATCATTTTCATTGGTATTTTGGAAACTGTATCTTTCAAAATGAGTTTGTGTTGCACATCTGGGCAAGGCAATCAGCTCTTGAACTACAGAAAGAACCGAGTCCTTGTCTGAATGTCTTCCCTGTGTATTGCTGTACTGATTTTTTGTTTTTTGTTTGTATGTCGTGATTGGTATGTTGTTACCTGAAACATATGTTGAGAACAAGAGACACAGTAAATTCTTTTTATTCTGGTTAGAGAGTTGCAGGCTCTCTGGTGTCCTCCATGCCACTAAATGCCCATTCAGACTTGGCTGCTATCAAGATTCATTGGAAATAAACCCATTGAGGTCCTGGAGCTCCTTCCTTGTGCTCTGGCTGGAAGAAACAGCATTTGGGAGGAGAGGAACATATCTGTTTCACGAGGACAGGAACATATCTGTCGGTGTTTTGTGACTGATGTAAAGCCCTTCTCAGTGAAGCACTACCATTTTTTGCGTGCACATTGAGCAGGAAAATCTCTGGGCCATGTGCCAAAAGGTCTGCCTGTCACCATCTGCCATAAGATCTGACTGGCTCTGTCCCTCTTGAGAAAGTCGTATCTGCCTTGAGCACAAGTGGTCAATCATAGCTTGCCATCGGGATCACTTTTGATCCTTCCTTCCTGATTCCCTCCATTTTCTTACTATGCCTTTGAAAATATGTGCAATTTCCCATCAACTTTCTTTTTTGTCTATTGCCTTGCATAAGATGTAGTTAGGATGTTTAATTAGTACCCTGCATTATGTTACAGTATTAAGTCTCTGTAACATATATATGTGAGATTTGCTACGTGATAAGAAAGAGGTTTAGTGGGTTATATTCGGGGGTCACAAAAAAGATAAGCTCAGAATTCCTGCAGTCTTGTACCAACGCGGCCTGGACCCACAGCTTTATGGAAGAAAATATTTGTAGCTTAGGGTTGACCTCTGGAGTCCTTGGGGCTCTCTGAACTTGATGGTTTGCATGCAATATTTCATTACCCAGCTAGGTTAACAACTTCAGTGCTAATGAGTGGAGGGTTTGCTTCCTGATAACAATATCCTCGTCAAGTTATTACCAAAGAGAAAAAGGCACACTCCCACCCAGACTGGCAGGGCAAACGAATATATATAAATAGGGAACAAGCCCCATACTCACCACATCAATGATGTTACCTATTTGGGAATGAAACTTCTCCAAGCAAACAATCAAGCTCACACTCTGACCAGACAGATGGACAGTTTTAATTGTGATTTAGACCAGGAGTCCCCAGTTTCCAGGCCATGGACCGATAAGGGTCATTAGAAATCAAGCCACACAAACAAAGCTTCATCTGCACCTGGCAGGATCTAGGTATACCATGTGAAACCATGCCACCACCGCCTCAATCTGTGGAAAATTATTTTTCCATGGTACCAGTCCCTGATGCCCAAAAGGTGGGGGGGGGGGGGGGCACTGATCTAGACAACAGAACAGAATACAAGATTTAGGTGGTCTCGTTGATTTGGTATCTGTCTCTTAAGTTTGGTTCTCTAGAGAAAATAATAAAGCTCTTTCAGCATCGGATTTGAACAGGATCCAAAAAGCATTTTGTCTCCTATCTGTGAACATGAATATACCATATCTCTATCTTGTGATACGTTTATGTGCTGTAATTGGAGACCTATAGAAACCAGGTATGGTAAACATTTAGTTCAGGCTTCCTCAACTGTGTATCTCCATGTTACATGCACTACAACACCCGTCATAATTAATCAATTAATCATAATTATTTATTTATTAAATCTCTTTATATGGGCGCTCAACTCACATACAGTTACTCTGGGAAGTTTTTAACATTAAAAATCCATTACATAAAACCCATAAAACCCCATCTCGCGCACACACTCACATATTGTGGCAGCAGCAGATATAACCACTATTGATTTATTAAACAAATTTATATAACCGCCCAACTCACCAACAGTGACTGTTGTCGTGGCTGTTATAGTTCCCATAGACATCAAGAGTACAGGAAGCACTAGAAGTGTGTGGATGTACAGAAAAACCCTACCCCAAAATAAAATATTAAAAAGACCAAAGAGCAAAGTTTCAGTCCTCTACCTTGGCAGCTATTATCCCTGTTTTCCTAGCACATTAGTGATGCTTTTGCCAAGACGTTAGGCAAATGTAATCATAGCAGATGACAGCACCTAGTCACTTTGGCTGATCTGGAAAACTCTAGTATGGAATGTTGTTGAAGTCACCAGAAGTGAAGTCAATGAGACCTCTTGACTCTCTGATCTCAGCATACGCAGAGCGGTACTATTCATGATGAGAGCCAACTTGCCATAGTGGTGGGAAACCAGGAAGCAATGTGTTCCATTTCTACCTTAGGCACAAAGCCATTTGGGCCAGTCGCTGTCTCTCCACTCTAAGAGGGAGGCAAACCTTTTCTAAAGATCTTGCCAAGAAAACTGCAGCACTAGTCCATGCAGGTGCCAGGAGTCAACACTGACTTGAAGACACACAATTAACCACAGTATTCATCAAGGAGTCTACTTCAGTGGGGAGCCTCTGTTTTCAAATTATTCCTGGAATAGTTACCTCTGTCATAAAGGCCTCCACTGGCTCCTGAAAATTATTGTAGCT
Organism: Bungarus multicinctus; assembly: GCA_023653725.1. Taxonomy (NCBI): domain Eukaryota; kingdom Metazoa; phylum Chordata; class Lepidosauria; order Squamata; family Elapidae; genus Bungarus; species Bungarus multicinctus. The sequence continues at coordinate 161,443,903 of CM042834.1, forward strand.
GATCACATAATCAGCCAGATGTTTGGACTGAATTTGGCATTTTTATCCACCTGTCCTATCGAGTCCTTCTCTAGGACCAGAATAGACAAGCATTAAAGGTATGAGGGCAGGATGTTCTCTGCTCCAAGTAAAGCTACCTTTTGCAATTTAATGGTGGTGATTTTGTCAGTACTGATGATGTTCAAGTAGTGTTCCAGATGTTTTGGGATTGTACCCAAGATGTCTATTACTATGGGAACTCTCTTTGCTTTCTTTTGCTATGATCATTTTGGAATTCTGTGATTCTCTGCAGTTCTTTTTCTTCCATTCTCCTATCTCTGGATACTGCAATATCCACTTTCCAGACTTTTTTGTCTTTCTTATCTCAGTTGTTAAGTGTGCGGTATTTATGTGTCAAGCGCTATTTTGTTTGGATTCTAAATTCCCAAAGCACTTTAGCTTCTTCATTTTTTATTACTTTGCTTATTTTGTGGTCCCAACAGTTCTGCTTGAAGATAAATGGAATTTTTTTGCAGATATTCCAATGTACCATTGTTGTTATTTTGTCATGCCATTTTACCTATACCAAATCAGTTGTCACTGGACAAGAAGAACAATGCTAGGCATTGATATTCTTGGACATTTGGTGACAAGTGGACTACACAACTCAGGAATGTTGGCTGAGCAACCAGTCCAACAACTGTTTATTTGAAATTACTAGAAGAAAAGTTTACAAATGCATGAAGATTGAAAGCAAAGAAATTATGTTTTTATTTATTTATTATATCATACCCATGCAACCATGAAATCACAGCTGCCAATTCAGCTGGTACTGCTGGACCAAATAGCTTTAGCTGGTACTGGACCAAGTTCGTATGCACCAAGTTCTTCTAAAAAATCTAGGATATTGTAACGTATTGGTGTGATATATGTGTGAACCCAAGCAGTGTGGTTTTTTGTAATTGATATTTTCAATGCACAATTTTTTAAACTGCTGCTCAGGATTTTTGGGTATTGGCACCCTAGGTGCTAGTAACCTCAGCTGGTTTATGACATAACCTTTCAGTTTCAGTTTTCAGACCAAATCATGATAATTCATGATTTTCTCCATTTATTTTATATTCTCCTTTCTCCTTATATTTTTTATTTTCAACCAGAGTTGTATTTGATGTGTTATGAGCCAAGACTTTATCACTGTGTATTTGGAAATCCTACATATTTTAACTTGATCATTTTTGACTATTTTTTCAACTATATGTTGTCACCAATTTTTCATTAGTGGTACATGCTAATTTTTACAGATGTTCTGGTGAATCGTTTTGGCGACTGTATTATATCATCATTTCTATTCAGCTTGTGCAATCTTCTTTCACAAGCTGAGTACGTGATTTACTGTTTCTTCTGTCTCTTTGCACAATCTTCAGTTTGAATCGTATGATGATTTTTCAATTTTGGCCTTGATTGCATTAGTTCGAATTTTTGATCTTGAATAGCCAAGATCAAGTTTTCAAAAAAAATTATTGTTCCAGTTGTAAGCTATGGTCAGGTTTTATCTTTATCCACTTTCCCCTCAATCTTTTGTAGAAATTGATTATGTAATGCTTTTCCTTGTTAGCATTCTGTGAAAGTTTTTAATTACATTATTTTGATATTCACTATACATATAATAAATTCCAATTTTAATTTGCATTAATTGTTGTTCTTGGCTACATTTTACATAATCACTCAATGCATGCTTTTCTTCTTTGACATTTAACTTGAAGTTGTGTGTGTGTACACATGTATATGTATTCATAGATAGATAGATAGATAGATAGATAGATAGATAGATAGATAGATAGATAGATAGATAGATAGATAGATAGACAGACAGACACTGATTGCCATACCAAAAAATCTTGAATGTCACTTAGCAAATCTGCGCATTGACAAAATTTCCATCTGTCAATTGTAAAAGGCCACACTGCTTCAATCCACAAAGATACTATACCAATACAACATCCTAGATTTTGGGGAAGAACTTGATACATTTAAAAGCCAACACCAGCTAAAGAACTGGTAGCTATAACTTTACATTGTTGTGAACAGAGAATAATTATTATTATTATATCCTGACTTTTTAATATATATCTCAGGAAGCAAACATAACTAAAACTCCTTCTTCCTCTTATTTTTGCCACATAAACATGCTGTGAGCTGAGCTGAGCTGAAAGAGAATTACTGGCCCAAATTCACCCAACTGGCTTTCTTGCCTAAGACAGGATTTGAACTCATTGTCTCCTGTTTTTTATTTATTTACATAAAACATGTATACAACCACCCATGTTATACCATGGTGCCTTAATCAGGAGATAAAACCACATCTATGTACAATAAAAATATTAAAACCAAAAAACCTGCCACCATTACTAAACACCATCATCTTATCCTTATATGGTTTCTGACTCAGCACTTTAACTAAATCTGCCATCTATGTTGGCCTCTTCCCTAATTAGATTTATAGGACCAGTCATTGTGACCCTCCTACTGTGAGACTCACTGCACTCCTTATGCTTTTCAGATTCCTGCATTAATCTGCAGCGCTATTCATTCTTCAGACCCTGAAAGTGAAGAGTTAAGGCGGATGGGAGTTAACTGGATGGGCTGTGAGAATTCAATCCTCCCACACCATGCTGGGCCCCATTGTCTGTGGTTTTTCTTAAAGAAATGCTTGATACTGATTTCAACTTTTTGAACAGCACAAGCAAGCCCCCATTCGTGTATGCAGTTAATTTACTATAGGAAACCGGTGTAGTGCTTAACAAATAAATTGATATGTCAAAAACCCACTTCTGTAGGTACGATTTTGTAAACTGGGAAAAATGCTGAGCACAAATAGCATATATACCCAGGTGCAAAATAGGTTTCCATTTTCTAAGTAGGAGAACAGAAGAACACAGTAGATGCCTGAAACCTAAGCTAGCAAAAAAAAAAAAACACCCTATCATATATCTTGAACTTGGAGATTTTGTTCCATCAGCTGTGAATCATGGAAGGATCTGTGGAATTTTTATTCCTTGCATAGTCTTCTCATGATTAAAACTCAATTAAATTCAGTAACCTTGCAGATCTCTGGAGTACCCATTGTTGAGAAGTCTGGGAATTGAAGTTTACATATTGGGATATTTAAGAAGGAAGGGTGGGGTGACGATTGGAGATTAAACTTGCTTTGGGGCTGTTTTTCTGATCTTGTTTTCCTTCCACATCTTGAAGGTGTTCTAGTTAAATATATATAATATGCTCTGCAATCAGTGCTAAACTTCTCATGCACAAACCTAAAGAAATGAAGGAAGTTGCGGAAATGCGAGTAATACATGTCAGTAAACCTATTTATGAGTTTGGTGCATTAAAAAACCTCTTGGTGGATTTTACTCATTGCTTTGCTCATTGTCCAGTTTCCCTAGTTTCCATTTGTGATGATGTAGACCAGTTCCTGCCTGAGACTCCCTCAATACTCTTATTAACAAGAGCTAATTTTCCTTCTTACGTAGATTTGTGCCCGTGTGGCTTATGCCATTACGGTTGCATTTCCATTGCATGATTCTTAACTCCTTTCAGCTGAAAAATTCCATAAAGCCACTGCATGCTTACTACCGGATGAGCCCAGCTGAGCTCCGCATATCTAATTTCTGAATAAATACACTATCTCTATGTTAATAAGAGAATGGATATTTCTTTCCATAGTTTCCTGAATCCAATTGCTACAGTTTCTCTTCCCTTTTTCTTTTCCATCCATTTTCTTTGGCAAGCCCCTCTGACAAGTTTAGAGAGAGCTGTCATTAGAGTGTTGCCTGCTTAGCTGGGCTGGACAGAGAAATGTCAGGGAGGAAACCAGAGAAGAGAAGCTATATTTAAGTTCTGGGGAGGTAGCCTGCTGAGTGACACTGCATCCCATCTTGGAGACTTTTCCTCTCTTCAGAAGCTCAGTTCTGAATTCTTTATTTTTCATTCTCCTACTCTGAGCAACTTGAGGGAATCTTTTCTGAATGCTTTCAGCTAGACCCAAGCATCTATGAAAGGCTTGTGCCGATGTGGGAAATGGATCCAAGCTGGAGTAAGCACAAGCATGGGGCTGGACATCTCAGCCACATGAGAATGGAGCTCTGATTCCACTTGGATGATGCCCAGGAGAATTGATGACGCACTCAGATGGGGCCGTTGTCTCAATTCTCTGTGGTCTCCCATTAATGAGTTGGCCTCTCACCAACAAGGAACAGAAGTCAGAGAACACAGTCCTGCAAAGGCAGCGCAAAACCTAAAAACAAACCAAGTCAGAAAGAGAGATGGCTAAAGGTTTTAAGGTATTGAAAGTGGCAGGAGAAGGGCATTACCTCCCTGTGGTGGTTTTTAGCTCCTTTGGTCCGACAGGCTTTGGGAATGGTACAGATGTTTGCCAAACCTGCTTAAAAGGGATGAAAGTGGGATAAGCATAGAAGCCAGCTGCAAAATCCCTTTTAAAACACACTCAGTGGTTGGGGGAAGGGAGAAACTTACTGTCTCTAGAACTTTGTTTCAGTAACATATTATTCCATAGATTGAGCAACAAATGTTCCCATTCAGACTAGAGTCTCTATTTGCTAAGTGGCTGGAGACGGAAATATTTTTCTCTCCATAAATTAAAAAAACTAGAACCTTCTCCTCTCTCCCGAATTAAATGGCTAGAGTAAGTGGATAGTCTGACCCTTCTCCCTATAACTGCAGCCTTGAAAAAGGGACTTAAATAGTTTTAAAAGTCATTTTAAACTTTTTATGGGCCATCTCATCAGCCTTAAGTCAGTGGCAAACTTTGGCTATACAGAATGGCCCAGTTCAATGATTGAAAAAAACATTACCCTAAAACTCTTTAACGGTGCCATTTGGGTTTAACAGTGGTGATCTGTTGATCTGTTTGGGTATTTAATTTTATTTTTTACATTCAACATTGAGCCCTGGCCTGGCATTTAATGTAGAATACATTACTTCACATGCTGAAGATTCGTGGTTTTGTCACCTGCTATCAACCAAGGTTTTTCTTATTAGAAATTTTAAACATTTTTAGTTTTGAAGCTCATTGGGGTTTTTTATATACATTTTATTAAGATTACTTGTAAGATAAAAATACAGGGAAAATAGTTAGAAAACTAAGAGAGAAGTGCAAAGAGAGAAGGGGGAAATGATTTCCAATTTTTTTGAGTGTAGTAAAAATACAAAAAAATTAGCAATCTCAACCTTTTGCCTTACATTTCACAACATTTCAATATAATAACAAAATCATTGTAATCATCAAAATCTAAAATCAAGATTTCATTCTTTTCAGCTTCAGGCAAAAAGTCCAGAAACACTTTCCAAGTAGAAAGAAAACTAGATAAATTTGTCTCTTTCAATAAAGCAGTCTGTTTCACCATCTCTGTTGATACTTTCACCTTTACATCCCCCTGCCTTTCATTGGTTGTCTTTCCATTTTTGTGCATATAAGATTCTCACCACTGTCAACACGTATAATAACAAAGTTCCAAATTTTCCTTAAAAGTTCTTTATCCATCAAACCTAAAAGGAAACCTTGAAGCTGATATTTAAAACAAACATGAATTTCTTTAATGTTTTGTCAAGGATTTCTACGTAGCAATGCCACCAATATTATGACTTTCTGAACGTTTTTCCTAACCTACCAGTTGTGGACAAATGTTTGTGCTTAGAGTAAATCATCTGAAATCCCCACATGGATGATTGACTGGATGGAAGGGCATTGCTTGCCTATTGCTGAGCTGGCTTGTACATTAAAGGGAATTGATGACGCTGAGTGAGGTTTCAGATTTTTTTCCCCCAACGTGTTATTTGCTCAGTAAACATCTGTCAGCCCTATTTACCATCGAAAGAGAAATAAGCGTAACTGAAAGCAGAAGGAAATAAGATATCCTCAATTCTTCCTTCTTTGAGTCATGCATTGAAATTTGTATGGTTGTCGCCTTCCTAGTCTGATTCTGCCAAACTGCATAGTTTGGCTGTGGCATTGGCAGCTAGAAAGCACAACTCAGACCTTTCCGTGCTGGATTCAGGCTGTGTTGCTCATCATTGTTGATCCTTCTTGCTTTTTGAATGTTGGACTCAGAGGGCTCCAGCAGATTGTGGACTGATCTGCTTGCCATACATTTGCAGTGGAGATTTGCCATGGTGTAACACTTATTTTGAAGAACATCTCCTGTTCTGTAACATAACTCCCCGGGCAGAGAATATATGTTTTTTTAATTAACCACTAGGGTATTATTCTGCCAAGCAGGTGGCAGGATCAAAAGCTGCCCAGAAGGATATGGTGTCTTGCAATCTATTGGGACAACTTTCCACTTGTCCTTTGGTGAAGATTTATTTGTCATTTTAAAGAATGTCCAGTGTACTCATTAGGCAGTGTTCATTAACTGGCGCTCTTAACTCCCAGTTGCATTGTTGATACTCATACGTACAATTATTCAGGATTAATAACTTTCTGTTCGGACAATTTTGTCTTATTCCAGCACCGACATATGCAGTAAACACTGACCCTGTGATGCTCCTGTCTCTCTCTTCCTTTCACATGTATAGCCTTGCTTCTGGTTACTGGCACACTGGCTGGGCTGATACATCATGTTACAGAGCAAGTCTAATGCTTATTTCTGATTCAGTGTGATAGGTAAAGCCAGCTATTAAGGCTTGCAAATAATTAATTGTGACAGCGTTATACATGACTCCCTCCAGCCTAGCTTTAGTGAAGGAACATGGTCAAACCATGGACTGGCAATATATGAATACAATCACTGAGTGCTTATCCCTATGCCAGTGCTGGGCATAGATTCACTCTCCATCTAGACATTTAAGAACCAAAGCATCATTCTTCCTCTCTCAGTATAATTTTTCCCTAATTGGTTAATTTGTTTTCACTGACAAATTTCCTTGAAAATGTATTTGCTTTGGATTAAATGCTGGGAACATAATAATGGGAACAGATGTTTATTTGCAGAAACTGGCTAGTTTGTTTCAGCAGTTTCCGAATATGATAGGTACTGTAGAGATTCATTTCCCATTACAGTGACCTTCCTGTCTGGTGGTAATGGGACAGCAATTCCTGGACTTTCAAAAGGCACTAGCTTGGGGCCTTTTTGATAGGAGAGCTATCTGATAAATGTTCAGTTCTCAGTAATGGATTGAAGATTTCTTGGTTGAATGCGAAAGCTATGTGTGTTTGCACACTAAGCCTATTTGGAAGCTAATCATGATGCTGGTGTATCAACCAAGGGACCCACTAACTAATTGCTCTCTGAGGGGAGGCCTTGAGCATCAGAGGGTCAATTACTCATGCATTACTCTTTGAACAACTTCTCTTCCCAAGTCTTTAAAATAATGTAAGAATTGAGATTCACTATGGGCACTTCTAGTTGGAGAAAGTAGAGATTGGAAACTCAAGAGCCATTGCCCACGTTCTACGAAAGGGCAGTGCAGGGAAGTTTATCACTTCTTTTGTATTGCATCTAAGCAGTTCTTCTTTCTTTAATCCAGGGTGAGCACTCTTTGGTAGCCAAGTGGTGTATTTAATATATTGGGGGAGTTGCAAATCAGATAGATCTACATCACTTATGGTGGTTGGGGGAGGTCTTTGTTTGTTTTTTATGACACATGCCTTCTGTTGGGTTTACATTATAAAGTGTAGTATTTCCCAACTCAAATAGGTCAGGAAAGGAACACGTTTGGATTTCATTGGTCTTTTCAGAGCCAGATCTACTGATTGCATGAAAGGGATCTTAAACCGTAAGGCAAACTCAAGGTCCAGGAACCCAATCCAGCCCTTGGGGTGCTCAGATCTGACCCATGGGGCCAACCTGGAAACAGCAAAGGACTGGCCCTCGGTACAGTGAAAATGGAATTTGGGAGGGCCGCAGGCATCTCTCCTGAAAATGGAGCTCAAGAGCACATTTTCGCTAGCAAAGTGCTCAGCCCCCCACAGGTATATATACAAATACATATACAAATACAACTCTGATGCGGCCCTCAATGAAATCGAGTTTGACATCTCTGCTATAAGGAATCTTGCTGATTTCTATTTGAATCTTTATAGTAACCTTCAGGCCTGAGTAATTCTCAGATCTGAAGTGCACCTGAAGTTTATGGATTGTGGGGAGTGGGGGGGGTTGTGACTTAGAGGAAGCTCATATGGAGAATATTCATAGCTCAGAACTTGGTTGCCTATATCAGGGGCCCCTCATCCCTGGTCTTCGGACCAGTACTGGTCTGTGATCCATTGGATACTGGGTTGCACAAGCAGTGGGAAAACACACAAAGCTCCCATTTGCATGTGTGATACCATCCCCTTCCTCCCTCACCCCCCCCCTGCCAGCGCCCACTGCCGGAGCTGCTGATCTGGAGAGCCAGAAAGGTTTATTTATTTATTTAGGAGATTTATATTGGTGCCTACTTGCACATGGCAACTCAAAACGGCTTACAAGAATATAAAAACATTGTATAAAAACAATAAAACTAACAAAAGAGAGAATCATAAAATAAATTAATAAAATAATATAATAAAATAACCCTCTTCTCTGGCGACAACACATCTTATGAGCCATTTAAGGTTTCCCAAGCCTGCTGGCAGAACCAGTTCTTCAGCACTTTCAGCAGATTGGGGACTGCTGGCCTTTACTATTCCAATAAAAATGGTTAGGCGTTGTTTCCCACCAAAGCAGGGTTTTAAACTCAGGAATTCTGGCCTTTTATTCCTATTGATTTCAATTGTTCTCCTAACCATTGTGTAAAATGGTTACAGTCTTCAGTTGCAGCATTCATTTTCAAGATTTCGGTCATAACACCTCCAGAGAATGCCAGATGGGGAAACACTGCCCTAACCCTGTCCTGATCTTTTCTTCTTGGCTAAGATCCCAAGTCTTCTTTCTGTCTTTTTCGCCCTTTCTCTTATTTTTATTTTTTGCAAATGCCTGTGTTGGGAAGTGTCCACCGTTCTGATTTCCTTGCCCTGCAACAAGGACTTTATTTTACTTTTATTTATTTTTTTGTTATTTCTAAGCATATCTTTAAAAAATGTGAATTTATCAAATTTGTTTTGCAGAAATACGAATCTCATTCAGACACTTATTGGATCACTTATTTAGACTAATTGCTTCTTGAATTTAGTTCTAGCTGAGTTTCCAACTTGGCGATAGTGTACCAAACCTCAATGTAGTATAGTTTAAGGATGAAGAAGCTGTTTTTGTAAATGAAGGACAGCAAACTAATGAAAAACACAATAGCTTTATTATCTTTCCTTGCACTAAAAACCTCTGAATGGCATGTTAAAAAAATGCTTCCCTTGGATTAGTTTTCAAATATGTATTTCTGGCTGTTGATTTAAAGAGCTTTGTAAAGTTTTAGCACTGATGATGTCTCTGCACCAGCCTTTTTCTCCTTTGCCCGGCCATTTTGGATTGGAGCTCCTCTGGGCCCATCTCTCTGTGCAGCCCAGCTGCAAAAGTGACAATCGACTTTGATGCCTAACCTTACGTGAACTCTATGAGCGAAGAACTTCTCCATATCACAAAGTTGCCAAAGAAATAACCGCACCCATTTAGATTGGAAACAGAGAGGTTGCTGTGGATTTGTAGTCAACATCTTGGCTTTATTCATTTCCCGTTTTCGGAGGATACCACCATAGAATCAGTGATCTTACATTTTTAAAAATGTTTTATGCATATAAGTAAACCAGGGCAGAAATTACTTTCTGTGAATTCTAAAAATGAGAATAAAAACCACATTCAGTGTTTATTAGCCCAGGATGACTGTGACTAGCCAATCAGCTTCCAGTAGAGATGTTCTTACTCACAGTAATTCCACATAGGGGGAATCTCCCATCTATGTGCTCTTTCCCGGTTTAACAAGTTTTGTTTCTCTCACCGTCAATGCCGCATGCTCAGTAAGTGCTGTGACTAATGTAGAAATCCAACATATCCGGGGGCTGCACATCTGGTAAGGAGCTTTAGAAAGCTACATGTGGCGTTTCATGGCAAATGTTTCCATAACTAGCATGTATTTTCAGTCAGTCCTAGTCAGTCCTGGAGAATCTGAGGCCTCCAAGATAGAGCTGAATTGTAGCATAGCTCATCGGTGCCCAATTTGCCTGAGGTTGAAATGTTGTACTTCAGGAACATTTAAATGTCCACACATTTCCTATGCCTGGCTTAAGGAATATTTAAAATTGAATCTAACATCTGGTTCACTTTATTCAAATTTTCTTGGACTGTGTGTCTTTAGATGTGATTACTTTAATCATGGGAGGCATATTATTAGTATTGTGGCTAGCACACTTTCAGATCACCAGAAGCTTGCTGGACATTCAACCAGAGGTGAAATGCGACCGGTTCTGCCCGGTTCTGGAGAGCCGGTAGCGGTGATGAGCAGCAGAGAGAGAACCGGTTCTCTCCGCCACCCGCCCGGTCTCCTATACTCATTTTTATGGCCAGAATTCGAAGCGCAGCTGCTTTGCGTGGCGCACAATAGCGCCGCACAGCAGCTGCTGCAGCAACTGGCATTGTGCAAGCTTGCAGGAGGAACTCTCTGCGCCTGCATAAATGCCTCTGTGCCTGCGCAAAGTGCATGTTTGGTGCACGTGTGCATGCAAAGTTTGTGCATGCGCGCAAAGCGCGTCCACCAAGCCACGCCCACCGAACCGGTGGCAACTTTATTTGTATTCCATCCCTGCATTCAACCAATAGTGATTCAGTAACAATATTGGATATAAAGTATTGGAAAACTGCTGTCTTGTCACTCCTGGTCCTTCTTTTCACTAGACTAGATATACCCAATTCCTGCAATCATTCTTTGTATATTTTAGCTTTGTATATGTTAGATTCTTTCTTTCTTTCTTTCTTTCTTTCTTTCTTTCTTTCTTTCTTTCTTTCTTTCTTTCTTTCTTTCTTTCTTTCTTTCTTTCTTTCTTCCTTCCTTCCTTCCTTCCTCCCTCCCTCCCTCCCTCCCTCCCTCCCTCCCTCCCTCCTTCCTTCCTTCCTTTCCCTCCCATCTCCCTCAAAGAGGACTCCTTGTTCTTGCTTTGTTGGAATTTCTTATAAAGAGACGCTGGATTTTAATATTCCAAATCCTATTGAGGTATGGACTATCCATGTAGCTAAGGGGAGAGTGAGGGGGAGGACTCACATTAACATACCAATAGTTCTTGACCTACAACCATTGGTTTAGCCAATTACAGCAGTTACAACAGCAATGAAAAAAGTGACTTATGACTGGTCCTCACATTTATGACCATCACAGCATCTCCATGGTCACGTGTTCAAAATTCAGGGGCTTGGCAGCTTGCCATATATCTACAATTGTTGCAACATCCCAGAATCATGTGATCATCATTTGTGACCTTCCCAACTGGCTTTCCAGCAGCAAAGTCAATGGGGGAAACGGGATTAATTTAACAACTGCAGTGAATTATTGCTTAACAACTGCGGCCAAAAAGGTTATAAAATTGGGCATCACTCACTTAACAACTGCCTTGCTTAGCAACAGAAATTCTGCTCCCAATTGTGGTCATAAGTCAAAGACTACCTGTACGAAAACTACCTTATATTCTGCCCATAGAGCACAGTGCTTGCCATATACTGCTGTGAATCATAATTATCAGCCTTCCCCTTTTGATTTTGCCAGTTTGATCTGCTGGGAGATGTAGTTCAGTAACATCAAAACTGAATGCAATAAGGGATTTTCTTTCTCAGTCCTAAAATATTTACTTGGGAGAAATTGTTTTCATCTTTTTTATTGGGTTCTAGATTTAGGCTACAATCTAAGCACCAATGTCTGAAAAAGGTTTGAAATTGGGCACATAATATACTGCTCTCTTTATCTCTTTTATGCCACACTTGCTTCCATCCTGGAATGACAAGTCAGCAAGCAAATGAATACAATCTCACTTAATACTTACATAACGTAGTTTACAGTTCATGTGTTCTTCGATTACATTTTGTTGTTCGTTATCAGCAATATTGGAAAAGCAGAGGAGAGCAAAGTGCTGTAAACAAATGTATTGAAGAGAAGCTAGTGGAATGTTAAGGCAAAATACAAACTGATCCAGTTTCAGCTTTTGGGCTGTTTTTTAAAAAAATAATAAATTAAAATAAAAATTCACCCCACTAGATATAGTAAAAGAATCCAACACCTAATTCTCCACCCTAAGATAATTTCCCTAAAGCACCACCCTTATTTTCACACCCCTAAAGGCCCTTTTCTGCCTGCCAAATTCTTGGTTATTTTTGTATGTAAATGTCTTGGGTCCTCTGCTGATTTCAGAAGTGGATTATACCAGTAACTTGAAGCTTCCATTATTCAAATGTATGGTCCGCCTCTGTCATCTAGACACAAAGAGGGAACTTGGATGATGAAGCTGTCTAGACAAGAGTCTCATACCAATTATCTAGTCTTGAAACTCGTAGTAAAACATAGCTGTAAGATAGAACAGAAGTGGCCTCGTATCTCTCTTGTCTAGTACAGATTGGTGGACAGAAATTCTGTGTTCATGAATGGGTAGAATCCCAAATGCAATGGAAAGGTTCTCTGTCTTTATATTAGGCCACTAGATGTCAATCCTACCAAGGAAAGAAGAAAAACCCTGACTACATGTCGAGCCTAGAAACCTTGCAAAATGTTGGAGTTTGGATGAGTCGCCGTGGTATGCCAGCATTTACTTTGGAGCAAATTCATTGCTTATATTTTTATTCATCCATCCATTCATTCAATTTATTGACCCCTTCCCCCCATCTTGCCACAAGGTGACTCTGGATAACTTACATTAAAAGCAATAAAACCATAACAATAAGAATACAAAATTATAATTAAAGGGGTAAGAAGCAAAATGCTCAGGAGAGAGGTAGGATCTGCTATTAGTCCATCAACCATCTCCAGCCTCCAGGTACTTCCTCTTGGAGCCCCAGGCCAATTGGCATAGCCAGGTCTTCAGGTTCTTACAGAAAGACAGGAGGATGGCAGCCAATCTGATCTTAGGGGCAAGATGTTACAAAGCACCATAGCCACAGCAGAGAAGGCTGTTTTCCTGGACACCATCAGCCAACATTCCTTGACTGGTGGGATCTACAGCAGGCCTCCTCTGCCAGCATGGATGGGGCAGGCTTGCCTCATAGAGGCGAGATGGTTATTCAGAAACAAAGGTCCATAAGATTGGAACCATAGTTTCTAATCCTGGGAAAGTTTACTTAGATGTAGTAATATTGAGCTCGGTAAATTTTAGTCTTGACTATGTATCGTTGTGCAATATACTAATTATGCATGTACGTATATATTCAAAAGTAGCACCACCAGTATTTAATGGGCCTTACTCTCTCCAAAGTATTTGCACCATTTCCTATTTGCTTCATCTTTGAAGCATTAAATAATATGGGGAGAAGTCATTTGAAGGAACACTCACATCTCTATCTATGCGCTTCAGAGATTCTGCCTCTAAGCTATGGAAGCTGACCTTATGGTCATGAGAAATGGCTAAAATCCCCATACCTGTGGAATTCCAGTCCAATTGAATGTACATCTATTTATTATAGCAGATCTTTTAAGAGTCACTAAAGCCTACAATTTTATATGTGCCTTCTCTTAGGAATGAGAAAAGTGCTCTAGGCTTGAGGGCTGGGACAGAGCTAGAAGTTTTGACCAAACTACAGAGGTTTAAAGCAGGGGTCCCCAAACTTGGCAACTTTAAGACTTGTAGACTTCAATTCCCAGAATTCTCCAGCCAGTTGGCTGGAGAATTCTGGGAGTTGAAATCCACAGGTCTTAAAGTTGCCAAGTTTGGAGGCCTCTGGTTTAAAGCATCTATTCTACCTCTGAACACAGCCCCCCCCCCCCCCCCCCCGCCCATCCAGAAAAAAACCCATTCTAGGCCAACAGAATTTGCATCCTGCTAGTTTAAAATGAGATATTTCTAGGGGTTTGTATATTAACTGTTGCATTTGGCTGATAATTGAATTTCTTTTTCTTGACTGGATAATGCTTATAGTTATTTTGTATTTGCCTGATACTTGTTATTTGTGCATTTATGGCATTCTGTAAGTAAAATTGTTTAGTTTGTTTATTGATGCTGTTGCAAGTTGCATTGAGGGGATATCATTTCAAAAATAACAAAATATTTTCAACAAATAGACTGAGGATAGGTTCTACACCTAGGAATGACGTTATATAATTATGGGAACTGTTTTAACAGCAATGTCCTGTTAAAAATAAGACACCCATAATTGGTATTTTTTCTGCTCCAAGGGAATGAGGTCAAGAGAAATAAGAAAGAAAAGAAAAGCAGGAAAGAAAGTCCACATTTTTTTCCTCCCTAAGTGATTGACACAGTTGAGGGTATGGAAAACTGAGAAGTGCTCAGTCCCTGGGAGAAAAAACTATTCCATACCCCAAATTGTGGACAGGACTGGCTTTTGTCGTGTAAATTCTTATTCTTATTACTCCTGTGTCCTGACACTGATAAGGCCACCATTCCTTTCTTTGCCCCTCCCTTGATATCCTTAATCTTATCTGTTGCCCTGGAGTAGAATGTCGTCAGCAGCTCTCTCAACATCTGTGCACAGTGATCCTTCAGAAGGAGTTGCTAAATTGACTACAAAAACAGCTGTGTGCATGTGCGTGTTTGTGCACTCTCCCACACACACATGCCAGATAAAGTGCCATGATATATGCAGAGGTACAGCCAAGATGAATTGGATGTATAAAAACAATGCTTAAGACGCTCTAAATTATTGACGCAAACAGCTTAAGAAGGAAATTAAACTGGTATTTGGTCTGATGTAAGGTTTACTGCAAAATAAAATAAAATAAAATAAAATCCAGGAATTGCATTCAGCAAGTGAGTCAGGGCTGACACTTTGAAGGTGAAATCTAGGGCTTTGTTCAAGGGGCTCAAGTACACTGGGTCCCTTTACCATATTTTGAAATTCAGTGAAAGAATGCCTGATGCAATCTGAACATGAATTGTAAAACTATTTGGTCCAAGGGTAATTTGTCCATTTTCCAAGCGGGTTGTGCAAAAGGCTTGCGAGAACAATGAACCTCTGGCAGTGTCCTTTCTAATTTGGTCTTAAATCTCTCTTTTTCTCTCACACTAAAAATCCACATTGAAACAAGATAGTAAAAAAAAAAGAATAGGTATTTAAGCTTGCTGCTGCTTCAAGGTATCACTTTCTCTAGCTTTTGCCTTCATGTGGCAATTGTAATGTTCTCGTCTCTAGCTGTTGACCGGAAGATGCCCACAGTGCTGCCTGTTGAGCTTCCTCTGCTGTAACAGAATGAGAGGCTTCCTAAGGCTTTTTCTGTTGTTGACAACTGGTCTACTCCCAAACACCACAGAGCTCAGCTGGAAAAACCCATGTGTTGATCCAACCTGGCTTGATAATGTGATGCAGCATGGTGGGGTGGGGATGGGGGGGGCATGTTTGCAGTTATACTGATTTAGATTTGTGGTGGTGCTGATTGTGCTAGAATAATGCATATAAGGTATACCAGAGAAGGAAACTAACACAAATATTTAAATTGAATTGTTAAAACCAGGGCTGTATGGTTTTTACACTAATAACCATGCACACACACACAACATGCAGGTATATTTCCAGCACTTTTCTCACTGCTTTTTGCTTTGCCGTTTTGTATTGATGCATAAAGCTATCACCTATTCTCAGTGCCTGGAAGAAACTATAGTACCAGGCAGAGAGGCTTAGAAGGCCCTGGAGAATTAGGGTGGGAGTGGGAGGAGAGATAAGCCAAACCTATATTAGAGAGACTAGCCTCCCTTGAACCAAAACGATGCCTCATAACTTTAAAAAGGTAGAAAAGAAACATTTAAGCCGACTTCTGACAGCATCGAGTTTGGAATGGTATAAATGTTTTGAAAATATTGTAAAGACAGAACCAATGTGGAAAGTATGAATGGTCATAGCAGTCAGGAGTTAAAAGGAGACAAAACTGCTCCAAAAAAGATTCACACCAAGATTGAAAAAATAACGTAAGCATTTTATAGTTATTTCTGTGCCACTATTACACATCTCTCACCCAAGATGGGGAATTAAGAATATTTGGCTGTAAAGAGAATGTAAATATGTTAGATATGGTGATTATAATAGAAACCGGGTAGAACAGAATCAATAGATTCTCTTGATATTTGGGGTATTTGCTGATTATAAATTTTACAGAAAGAACAAAGAAGGGCATCCTGGAGGCGGTGAGAATGTGCCAAGGAATAAAAAGCTTAATATGCTAGAGAATATTGGAAGATCAAGCATCTCTCTGGGTAGCAATTTCTGGCCAAAAATACATATTAGACCTAAGGGCATGCTACCACCACCTGATCAAAATGCCAAGGGTCATCCTGCAATGGCGAAATATATCAGGGCAGTATACAAAGAAGAAATCATTGTAAAATTCATGGTTGTTTAGTCACTCAATAACTTCTGACTCTTTGTGCCTTGAAAAACATTACTTTGCTAGGATGGTCAGCAACTGCTTTGACTTCTTACCAAAATGGAAAACTTTGGATACCCTTAGATCAGGGGTGTCAAACTCAAGGCCTGCGGGCCAGATCCAGCCCACAGGATACTTATATCTGGCCCACGGGGCCATCCTGGAAAGACCGGCCAGCAGTGTCTCTGCCAGTGAACCCAAGCTCCTTTTTCGCTGGCAAAGGGTTCATTTTCACTGGCAGAGGGTTGCGGGAGGCCATCACAGCTGAAAACGGAGGTCACAAAGGCTGTGCGCAGCCCTCCCGAGCTCTGTTTTCACTGGCAGAGGTTTGCTGGAAGCTGTTGCCAGAAACGGAGCTCAGGAGTTCATTTTCGGTGGCAGAGAGCTCGAGAACACCACAGGCGCCCACGACACAAGTGTCATTGAGTTGACCACACCCATCCCAGCCACGCTGACCCCGGCCCCCCAAGGTCAAACACAACCCTGATGCGGCCCTCAGTGAAATTGAGTTTGACACCTCTGCCTTAGATAGACTGGCTAATTTCATGCTTAGTCTGCAACAAAGGTGCTTTATTTCTGAAAGACATATATGAAGCGGTGCCTTAGAACTGACAAAAAAGGAAGAACTGTAGATTTAATCATAAATAGTAACAGTGACCTGGTGAAAGATGCAATTGTTGTAGAACAGACTGGAAAACAGCAAGCATTTTGCTCTTATGTTTAGCATACATGCAAATGAAAAAAGTCAAGAAATGTTTTTGTATTCCCTTGTGGTTATTTAAAAATACAATAATTGTAGCTCAATCGGAATGTAAGAGTCAGCCAAGTTCAGAAAGAGGCCAGCACTGCTTTCTAGTAGTATCCAGGAAACTGTAAAAGTTAAGAAGACTTCCTTCAGGAAATGGAAAGTCTGTCCTAATACAAAGAATTCAAGTAGGACAGCCTATATTGACTTTCACATGGAAGGAAGAAATCACAAAAATTAGAAGTAACAAGAGAAAAACTAAACATTTTGAGGGATTTCATAGTATAGTATTAAAACACTCGGGTCTGATGACATCAATCCAAGATTATCTATCCATCTGTGTCTGTCTGTCTGTTTATCTATTTATCTGTCTATCTATCTACCTATCTATCTATCTATCATCTATCAATCATGGATGGATGTCATCAGAACCCAGAGTTTTAATACTATGCTGTATTTGTATGTACATTTTGATCCTCAGATCCAGTACCAGAAGACTAAAAAGTAGCAGATGTGAATGCTGATTTTTAAAAAAAGGCCCAGAAGACACCTGGGAAATTATTGACCAATCTGCTTAATGCCTGTTCCTGAAAAATAGGTAGAAACAGTAATCAAAGGAAAAAACAGTTATGTGCATGGAAGAACGAACCTTACTTATCAAAGGATGGATTTGTAAAAATATCCTGCTTCAAATGTCTTTGGCAGAGTTCCTTGTCCAAGACTTTTGAGTAAACTTAATGGAAAATGCAGATTCCACATTAAGAGTCATTAAAAGTGATTGAAAATAAAATTGGCCACTTTGTAATGCCTTCAGTATGTGCTCATCTGGAATATTTTCTATAGTTCTGATCACTACATTTTGAAAAAGATAAAAATGATCAGAAATCCTAAATACTTTCCCCATGAAAAAAGACTAAAGGGTTGTGACTCCTGAGTTTGTGGGAGGAAAGGCAGCTGAGAGAGCATATGACCAAAAAGTATAAAATCATGGCTGGCAGGGAAAATGGATTGAGAGAAATTTCTCTCTTTCTTTCTCTTTAAATAATAGAACCTCAAGTCATCCAGTGAAGTTGATTGGAAGCTTAGAACAGATCAAGTAAAGCACATCTTCACCTACCACTATAATTCATCAGTGGAATTCATTACCACAGGTTGGGGTAATGGTTCCTATCTTGAATGGCTTTCAAAGGGAAATGGGTTTTTTGTTTGTTTGTTCATTCATTTATAAAATTTATAGGTTACCCATCTTACCTCAAGGTTACCTATGGTTACCCATCTAACCCTGGGTGGCTTAAATATTATGGAGGAAATGTCTGTCGGGGCTATTGGTCTTGAGGACTAAGCGTTCCCTCAAGGTTGGAATCAACATGTCTTTGTATACTAGTTGCATAAGAATAAAGATGGCCGATGGTTCCCTTTCTAGCTTATAAGCATCCCACAAGCTTTGAGTCGGTCATTGTGAGAAACAAAATGATGGACCCCTCTGGCTGATTCAGTAGGGTTATTTTTAGCTTTTTATGTTATCCTTTCAGTAGATTGTATCTCACAATGTTTTTGTACTGTTGGAATACCTGATTGGACACCCTCCAGATTAATCAAGTGCAGAGAGTTCTAGAAGGTGGGAGGAGAACATTTTCCTTTATACAGCCAGAAATCCCAGAGATCATCAATTGTTCCTTGGGAACCACCCAGAGCTTGGTATAAGATGGGTGGCTCTATAAATATTTTAAATAAATAAATAAGATGCTTAAGTACACATGTACCAAAAAATAGACCATAGCATTACTTGTAATACTGGCTGCAGTTTTTGGATTGGCAATATGTTCCTGACCTCATGTTTTATCTTCAATGAGGAAGCTTAATTCCATAAGTAGGATCAGAGAATTCAGCTTGTTGAAAATTTTTCCATGGTAAAAAAGGAAAAATATAATTGGAGTGAAATAGAACAGAAAGGTGAATGAACAGCCGGAAAATATAAGGGGCTGGATGTCCTGTTCAAATATTTCTTTATAATGGGGAAGTAGTGCTTCCTGGAAAGAAGTAAATCCTTTGAAATATTGACTAAAATTAAATTTAAAAAACAAAATTAACCTTTCTTAAATTATCAAAAAGGGATTCTTCAGAAGTTTGAGATTAATAAGGTATCTTTCTAAAGGAAGGTTAGTAAATTATTTGCATTGGAACAAAAGGCAGAAGTTGGTAGACACCTCCAACTTAATGCCACCCATATGCACTTTCTCAACAATTCACACTCACCAAATCTGTGGTGTAAGAGGTTGTGTGAATCGTAGTCCAACATATATGACAAGTTGAGAAAGGCAAAGATTAAAAATAGAATAATATTAATACTATAATATAATCAGAAAAATACTTTAAAAATAGATAATGGGCCAGGGAGAATAAACTGAAGCAAATTATATTATAAATAGAACAGCCCCACACAAATTGATCAAATATTCTTCCTTGTTCTAATGCAAAATTTAGCAAAGAATTCTTATCAACAGTCCATTGATACAGATCAGACCCTTGTACAACAGTCACTTAGTGACCATTTGAAGTTTCAACAGCACTGAAAAAAATGACATGACCATTTTTCACACTTATGACCTTTGCAGCATCCCCATGGTCCTGTGATATATATTTGGATGCTTGATAACTGACTCATATTTATGACAGTTGCAGCGTCCTGGGGTCATGGGATCACTTTTTGTGACCTTCTGACAAGAAAAGTCAATGGGAAAACCAGATTCACTTAACAACTGTGTTACTAACTTAACAACTGCAGTGATTCACTTAACAAATGTGGTAAGAAAAGTCATAAACTGGGGCAAAACTCACTTAACAAATTTCTCATTTAGCAAAAAAAAAAAAGAGATCAATTGTGGTTGTAAGTTGAGGACTACCTATACAAGCTTCATAGAATTAAATAGGACTTTACTTGATGGCATCTTCCTTCCTTCCAGGGGCGGTGCTGCTAATTCCAAATAGGTTTTATATACCTGGACAATTCTCAAGTGGATGATGTCTTCTTGTTTTTTCCTGCATTTGGAGTTGGGCTGTTATCTTATGGAGTTACACCAGATAAAAGTGATTTACAGAGCAGGTGTTTATAGCAGGGAAAGGATCTTTGAATGTTTGCCAATGGATTGAATGAAGCAACCTTTTGTTGTTGTTGTCACTAAGCTTTTAATTTTTAGTTTTCTTTTTGATTTCATTTCTACTGCTCCCTAGACAGTTAGGCTTGGATATATTAAAATAGACAGCTATGGCCAAGCAAGCACAGAGTTTTATCTTTGCCCCCTCTATCTTAGACAGAAAGATGAAAGCCTCAAAAACTGAAACCACAGTAAAGAGGAAGTCCAGCCTTCCGAGGAGGGTGAGCACATTCCCTGGAACCCTTGGTGGGGCATCCTCTTGTTAGATTGGCTGGGAGAGATCACTTCCACCCAGCCACAACTAAGTCTTAGTTGTCAAGTGATGAGTCAGCCTGTCGCTCTAGCTGCATTTCTCAACTCGATTGATTGCACCAACATCTCCCAGCACAACATAGGGTGTGACAAGAGAGAATAGCGGCTTGATTCCTGCAGATATCTGTATTAGACACCTTGTAACCCAGACTTCTTACTCTACGGCAACCAGGAGGATGGCTAATATTCACATGCCAAGCGGTATTGATTACAACCGGGTCATGTCTCTGCCCAGCCTCCATTTATCTATCCGAAGGTTAGTTGGGCAATGTGTTGTCTGCCATAGCTAGCACTGAGTGTTGTATCTGGGGCATGGGTGCTGCTCATCTCTGCATGTTTCCAGTCATGCTAGAGAAAACTTTTTAGTTGCCTGAGTCCAGTGGTGAGAGGTAGGCTGCAAGAACTGGGGGCCATGGAAATCTGGAGTTTGTGATTCTTGGGTTGATGAGAAGCTAGCATTTGCTAGTATTTGAGGAACCGCACATTGTAATGAAGGGCACTAGTGGTGTGTGGTTGAGTTTACTTGCACTGAATCTTGCAGAAGAGTGCCGTGTGGGCTGTTTTTTCACCATATTTCCAAAGAACTTTTAACTCACTGAAGGATGGGAATTCTGTTAATATTTTTGCAGTTTGCTAATGCCATTAGCAAACTGCAAAAATATTAACAGAATTCCCATCCTTATGCCATTGTTTTATTGAGACTTATTTAGGAGGAAGCACCCAAAAGACAGAATGAGGCTTACTTCCTATATATATTGTGCTGTCAATTTCTTACAGTCCAGGAATGCAATTGAAACAATTAACCATTATATAGAAATGTGTGTATGTTATACAAGAACAGTTTATTGGCCAGCAGAGGGAGTAAAAGGAGAAAAAAATGAGGAAGGAAGAGAGCAATTCTCTAAGGCGTCATTTATGCCGGTTACTAAAAAGTTCCAGTTTTGCATAAAGGAAATCTTATGTGCTCTGTTGTGAAGTCTAGTATCTATGTAAAATAAACAAACCAATATGGCTGATAACAAATTGGGTAGTTTTATTTACACGTGCTCCATTTACAACTTCAGTGGAACTCTTTGCTTGAATTTTAACCGGCTTTGTAGATTGGTGGAAAGATATATTGTGGGCGATGAACAGAGTGCATTAGAGTGGTAGTGAAACCCAGATTCTTTCAAAATTTAATTCTGAAGTTCCAGTTCACATTATTTCCAAAATATTGCTCCAATGTAAGATCAATAGTTTTTTGTTTAAGTAGAAAGTGAGAATCTAGATTTTGAAAAATAAATTGTGTTATGATTTAACCTTTATGTGCCTACATTAGATGTGCAGAGTGAGGAATAACATAGCTTTTTTAATCCAATTGTAAATTTGGTGTAGGTTTAGCTTACAGAGGATTCTAGAAAATAACTGTATTAAACTGTTTATGTTTATGTGCTGCTTTTTTTTAAAAATGGACTTGACTCAAGTAATGTACAAGATTTCCTATGTAACTATTTAACACATAATGTGATTTTTGTGCATAGCATGTTGCTTTTTATAGTTTATTAAACATGCTTATATCTTAATATAATTTTTGAATCCTGCCAATAGTGGTTTAATCAATAAACCATATTTAAGAAATCCATTATTTAGCCCAGTATGCAAAGCAGGTCTGTGAATAAGAGTGGATGCTGAACAGAGCTGCTGAACACTCTTTGAATAGGTTATTCTTCCCACATTAATATAGTGGAGGTTCTGTATATTTAATATTAGGTGAGCAACATTCTTCAATTCCTTGACATGTTTCTTTTTTCCTCTGGCAGCTTTGAAGTGGAAAATGGCCCATCTCCAGGTCGCAGTCCCCTGGATTCCCAGGCCAGTCCTGGATTGGTGCTTCACCCCAGCTTTCCGCAGAGCCAAAGGCGTGAGTCCTTCCTATATCGTTCGGACAGTGACTATGACATGTCACCAAAGACAATGTCACGCAACTCCTCCATTGCCAGTGAAGCGTAAGTCCCTCTTCTTTCTTCAGTGGGATCATAGAGCAATCAGATAAAGCCTCAGATCTCTTAAATGCTCAGGCAGGTAGACCTTGGGCTGAAAAACACACAGGTCCTATGGATGACAGGTGGGTTGAAAGCCTGGCATCTTATTGCATCCCCTTTCTCAGTGACAAGCTCCCTGAACCAAAGGAAGACCAGGAATCAGCCTGTTGACCACAACACTGGATCAGGCATAGACTGGGGGGCTTATAGGTTCTCTTGTGAACCTTCCAGCAGTACCAGTTAAGCCCTTCCCTATGTTAGCTGGCAGTCCTGAGTGAGTGCAGAACTGTGGCTTCTTAAGACATAGAGCTCCTCATTTGAGCTTCACTGCGTCTGAACAAGTAAATTACGGAGGGCCCTAATGAATGGTCAGGTGTGCTCAGGGCTGGGTTGAAGATGATGCAGTATTGAGATAGGCAGTTATTGATAGTCGCGAAGGAAATTTCTCTTCTGAGCAGAGCCAACACTCTTGGCATGAAAATCTGTTCTCAATATTGCAGC
Source organism: Bungarus multicinctus (assembly GCA_023653725.1). NCBI lineage: Eukaryota > Metazoa > Chordata > Lepidosauria > Squamata > Elapidae > Bungarus > Bungarus multicinctus. Next base: position 161,467,107 of record CM042834.1, read on the forward strand.
CTAATTTTCTTGCAATCATAAACAAAGTTCACCAAATTCTGAAATATAAAGTAAAACAGCTGTTATCTGCAGCACAATTGAGAAGGGGAGCAAAGCTCACTTTTTGCATGAGTTTTCTTAGCCCCTTCTGTCAGGAATCTTCTACATCCCTTAGATCAGGATGCTGGAATTTGGAAGCAAAAAGGGAGGAAATGGTGGCTTTCTTTTCGTTTTCCTTTCCTTCTTTTTTATTTATTTGTTATTTATTTATTGTTACACAATTCCATTTGGGTAACAAAAATACCATGAAAAATAGCTGTGTTATATCACCACTTGATTTAGCAATACTGTTTTGCATAATGCACACACTATCCAAATGCCAAAAAAGAGAGAGGTCCAGATATTTTATTAACCTCGTGTAACTTTATATTGCTGCTATGTCCCCTGTAACATTTAAGCTCATGATATGGTAAAAGTAGTATGGGATGTTTCCATAACAAACTTAACCACCCTTTCTCTGGATCAGTGTTTCTCAATCTCAGCAACTTTAAGATAATATGGACCACAATTCCCAGAATTTCTCTATCCAGCGTATTAACTGAGGAAGTTCTAGGAATTATACGTTGTATAATGTATACATTATACATCTTAATGTTGCTGAGGCTCAGAAATAGTCATCTAGATGCAGTGGGTAGGAAGGGACCTGTTTCTAGAATGCAAATTCTGGTTTGGGCAGGGTGGAGCCATTTCTTACTGCCTGAGAAATTGCTTTTGGGACAGCAGAAGGTAGGGCCAAATATTGGAAAAACAGGGGTGGCTTCATCCCCTTCTCTATTAGATGTTAAATGAAAGAGTTGGGAAGATACTTGCAGAGTTAAAGGAGAAGGACTGGAATTTTTCTGTCCCTGCCAAATGTAATGAATCTTTAGCTGGGGGTAGATGGGAACCATTTATATAATAAATGAAGAGAAAAGAAAAGAGGGAAAATGAGGGAAAATAAAACATCTAACTTGCCCATATGCAAGGGGCTATAGATATAATGCTAAATTACCTTTGCACTCTTATGGTCTGAAAGTTCAGGAAAGGAAAACCCAAAGTTGCCTTCAGTGGCAGAAAAACTGTTCTGATATTATAGGGATAAGCAAAGTGCAACTCATGAGTCTCCCTTTTGCAAGCTTCAGAGCCTCCTTGACCCAACCTTGCATGTCATCTGGTCCAGATAATGCTAATTTAATTTATTGCTCTCAGCACCAGCTCCCCACCCTCACCCCATATTAGTATAGACTTTGACCCACCCACCCCAGGAATATCTTCACCAGTCCAGCCAAGTCCTCTCTCCTGAAGGCTTTGGAGAGAGAGAATAATATAGGACAATTGGTGGGAGGGAGAAATCTGGTTAGCTCTGACAAGTTCTTACAAGGTGCTTTCCTGTAAAGCAGTCTATTTCAAGATCCTTGATGTGATTCCTCTGGACTCTATTATCAAATAATCTTTTCCACTGTGTTGTGAAAAATATAGATAGTTTAAAGGAACACAGCAACCAAGGTTTAAATAATGCACTTCAAGGAAAAAAAAGTTAAGTTAGTAGTAGTATTCAGTATGTAGGCTGGGATTGCCTTAAGGACAATTGACTTTTCTTAATAGTAAATGGTTTCAAGGCTCAAAAGTGAACTTGTCTGCTTAAGAAAATGGCCTATAGCAGGGGTGTCAAACTTGCAGCCCGCAGGCTGGATGCGTCATGTGCTGGCCCCGCCCCCACGCTGTTTAGCGAATGGGCTGAAAGTCCTGATACGTCATGTGACACCACCGTGACAATGCGAGTTTGACACCCCTGACCTATAAGTATTTTCTCTCAGCATTATCCAAGTCTCCTGCCAGGAAAGGTGTGTAGCTCAGATTATGGGAGGCTGTGGGTTTAGTTATTATTTCTTTATTTCTTCCCACCTGTATCCTATTTTTTCCTATAGAGGTTGATGGCAGTGTGGTTATACATTCCCCTCCCCCCTTCCCATTTTGTTTTCAAAACAATTCTGTGATAAAATAATTGTTTGGTTAAATGAGGACCTGAGTTTCCTTTGCTCTCATTTAACCCTCAGGTTCTGTTCCTTCCCTCCAAAGTAATACAGATCTGTCATTTTTCTCCTTGACAGGCATGCTGAAGACTTAATAGTGACACCATTTGCCCAGGTATGCTCAAGAAAAATCCGTTGGTCACACATGGGAAGATCCTACTAAAAATCCCACAAAACACTTTTCAGTTTTCTTCAGATGTGATATTTAGCAACCAAATAGGGAGAAGTCAATGGCCAAGAATATGTTCTTTTTTATACACCAGCTCTCTCTCCTTCTCTTCAAAAGAACCTTCCTTCCTTCCTAAAAGGAATCAGTCATTAATCAAATTTTGAAGCAGCCTTAATTTGTAGTTTGCAAACTCTTGTACACTACAGGTAGGTTTTGATCGATTGTTTTCTTAATTTCAGAATTGTTCATAAAGTCTACTATGGTGCAGTAGATCTTTCATTTCATATTGGACTTTGACTGAGTAAGCCACTTTTATTAGAGGTTAACCACATTCCTTAAAACAAACTTCTCAGTAGCAGTATATGTGTAGATGAAAAGAGTTGCAGACAATTAGGTTGTTAGCATCCTTTGTATTTCTACTAGGCACCAATCAGCATAGCCAAGTTTTCTTTTTTCCTTGTTTCTATTGATGAAAAATATACTGAACCTCTGATCATTTAGATAACCTCTGATTATCTAGAGCTTTTCTCTATTGGGACAATGGAAAAGGAAATTAATTCTTTTGGTGTATATTAGCAACAATATACACTTTTCCATTTGGGCCTGGAAATAACTTTCTTGACTCAAGTCTCCGTCTTCCCTTTACAGCCTCTAATTCCTTAAGTGGAGGAAAAATCCTTCAATTTGATACTTTTTAATTGTAATTATTCTATTGCAAGCTTTAGCTCTAACATTCTTCCATATGTACTTTCTACAGGTCTTGGCAAGCTTGAGGAGCGTACGTAATAATTTCTCCATCCTGGCAAATGTTCCTACACCAACATCCAATAAGTAAGTGTTCATCAAAGCTGGAGAATTAAACTATTGATGTCTCCTTGATCTTTTATGAAGCCAAGGTATAGATACCAGGTCTTCATGTGTATTGGATAAGCAGCTATTTGAGGACTTAGTAGACACACGTGCAAAATTTCAGATTCCTCCAGATTCTCGAGAAACTGCTGCATTCAATTTGAGCCGATAATACTAAGTTTTCGCAGTCCACATAGCTGATAAAGAGCTACTGGAATGAGAGATTGTATGCATTGTATGAGTCTTTCACTGCGGTAGCTAAATAAACTCCTCAGGTACAAGGATTGTGTTCCTCTGAATACCAGTTCCTGGAGGGCAAATAGCCAGCGAGAGTTGGCCGTTGCTTGTCAGTTTTCTCTAATCAGCTCCAGTCTAGAACTGGAAAAATATTATTGGACTATCTAGATCCTTGAATAATGCCAACACGCCCTTTTGGTTTAATATTCATATGTGACCTTATTGGAAAGGGACAGAAGTTGTTTCTCACCATATCCACTATAGTGCTAAAGTGACTTCCTGCCATTGCTGGACATGTTTACTTTAATGCTTTAACAGTCAAGTATTCAGAAATTTATTTCACATGTCTTCTTTTAAACACGGGCAACATATGGACTCTAGAAAGCTTTGGAGTCTTTGTTATTCCGAGACAGAATGGATGGTGTTCAAGGATAGTTGGATTTGCATTCCGACAACATCTGCTAGTGGACCAGAAGTTTCCAGCCACTTAGTTATTCATGAAAAATAATAATAGTTTATTAAATCTTTTTTGTGAAATCAGCACTTTGCTAGCTAGACCAGAAATTCCAACACATTTATGAAATAGGGGGAAAATCCTGTAATATTGAGCATGATGGCATTTGGCTTGTTCCTTTCTTTTCAGTTCACTCTCATTTGTTAAACTCCTGTCACTGACTAATCAATGCCAGAGACAGAATTCAGAACTTTAGAACACTACAAGAATGGAATGCAACTCCATTTGAACATTCACAATACTATGATATTAGAAGTCCAAGGAGATACTACAGGTTTCCAGGCACTGTTGGCCTGTAATACCCATCAGCCACATCCAGTATGGCCATTATTGGGGATTTTATGAGTTAGAATTCAATAATATCTGATGGGCTCCATTTCTTCTTGACCCTACATTCTGTCAATTGCGTAGCTTGAAATTTCCTATATTAAAAACTTGAATACAATTGCTGCTCCTTAGAGGTAAGAGAAACAAGGGAAGAACCTTAATTTCTCAATGGTTCATAGAGAATGGTTGCCCCAGTTCCATGTTTTAAGACTCCTATATTTCCACCTTATAACAATAATTTCTAGAACACAAACTTGGTGCTGTGGTATGTAATATACTGCCCAGAGTAGCCCCATGGGGAGATCGGTGGCTAATAAATGTAACAGATAAAAATAAATAATAGATAACCAAGAAAGCAGTTGTTACCTGCAAGCATGTTAAAATGTTATCTTGTTGAATAGGGTGAGCAAAAGATGCTTAACCAGGGGTGGGATCTGACAGGGTTAACTACCAGTTCGGTCATTTACGAGGTTCAGTGATTTACGATGTGTTTCCCTGCACACTGCTGGTCGTGCTGTAAATCGTCATCAGTATGCTGCGTGCAGAGAAGCAGCCTTTCAAAAAGCCCTCTTTTCCTGCTTTTTTAACTGCAGCTGTGCCTCGCACGGCAGCTGAAGTTGAAAAAATCAGGAATAAAGGTCAGGTAAGAGCCCAGGTGGGCGGGTGGGCAAAAACATCAGCAGGCATAGAACTGGTTCTATGTCTGCTGCTCTTCAGAGCTACCAGTTCTACAAAGGTGGACAGAACCGGTAGAAACCCACCCCTGTGCATAACTCCTTTTATATTTTGTGTAGCAAGGAAGATGCTGACCTTTTTCCTATTTTTTGCTACCTTAGGAGATCTCCCTTGGGCAGTCAGCCAGCTGTTTGCAAAGCCACCCTCTCAGGTAATGCCATTTTGTTTTCTACAACCAAGCAAATTCTGGTTTGGACAAGAGAATGCACATAATCAATCTTGTAGACTGGCATTGGATCTCAGCATTAAAAACCTTAAAAACATACAAAGTGCACCTATTGAAATGTATTGAAACTGTCCCAGAAAATTCCACTCTCTGTGAAAGATTATTGCTTTGGATGGGTCTACATCATCTTCCTCTGGGGAAAAGCAAATATGATTGAATGCCAATTGGGTACCAATGTGGATCTTATTTTGAGGCAAGTTAAGACAGCTCACTGTGACATCAGGTTTGGAGAAAATAAGAATGTGAGGGCTGTAAGCAAGGGTTGTGCAAAAGTGGTGGTAAAAGACACAGGTTCTTCATAGGAACACCAAGCTTGTGTTTAATTCATTGATGCTTGTCTTAGGAGAGTCTACAGATAGGCTGTGTCCGTATTAATTAGGGAACTCTTCAGAATGTCTTCTTGGCTAGGCCAAGCACACACTCTTAAGTACAGCATGCTTATAGAAAAAGCTATGCATCAGTATTTAGCCCCCCCCAGTTTTACACTTTAGATAGCATTCATTTTTAAATGTGACATTCACTTTTCTTCTGGAGATGTGTCAGAAGGGGAAAAATCAACCCAATTTATCTTTCTTTGAGGAAGATTGAAACACTTTGATAGCTCTTCAAGTTCTTGCCTCAAGAGGAATCTGTCCTTAGGACTTCTCTGTTGTTTAAATGAAAGAATTTAAATGAAAGGGAACCTTCCCAGTAAAGTAGTATTATCTAGTTATGACATTTGAGGAGTGACCCACATCCAAAAATTGACCCAAACTCCTACAACTATAGAATCCTATAATCAGTGACACCTTTGAAGATCTGCTGTGGGAAAGAGTTACTTCAAAAGTTGGGGATTTATGGGGAGAACCCCTCTAGCTGATCATAGTCCATAGTGATTGGAATGATGAGAGGTGAAATTAAACATCAGTAGAGCCACAGCTTGCTCAGCCCCAGTCTGGTGAGTGATAATGTGAATGGTGAATTGGAAAAAAGTCAACTTCAGAAAACTGCAGCACCAGCTGCCTGATATCAATGCCAGTAGATAACATTGACTACAAATGTCTAGGGTGCAGAAAATGCAGGTTTAGAGGGACAACAAGAAATACAGATGTAAATGCAGCAAATACCGATATACAGTATATAATATATGCTATGTTAAGAAACCTTCAGTTAATTCCTCAGCTGTGGGAATTGTGGCAAGTTTATGTACATCTGCTTATATCTATGTACAACCATATGAATTGTTCATAGATGCAAATAAGTTGTGATCTGAGCTCTGATGCCTATATGATAGTTGAAAGGAGCTACTTTGAATGGATGCAGAAATTGATAGGTTGATAATACTGTGCTGTGCTAGAATAAGCCAATTTATTGATTGTGGCAACTAATGTGCTTTCGAGGTTCATTTTGTTTTTAATTTGTATGTAAATGGAAACTTTCATCAGGATTATTGAATAGGCTATAGAGAATACTTGTAGTTGACAATTAAAACTGTAGGGAGCTTATGTGTGGATGTTCAGTGGTCTAGAGATATAAGAGGCCAGAATCATCATCTCCTTCACCTTCTCCTCGCCCCCCAGATAATATAAAAAATTATCTGTCCCAAAACAATCCACTCTACTTACAGTAAGTGAGCCATGTGAATTGGAAGAAATAGTTGTAGAGGCAAATAAGGGGAAAGTTGTTTATGTCACATCTCTGTTATTGTCTACTGGTACAACAGAATTCAGTTCTGTTTCCCAATTTCCTGGGATCCTTTTCTTCTTGCTGCCAATGAAACAGGTCATATATGTAGATTTCAGTATATTTCTCCCGTAAGCACATTTCAACTGCTATAAGGAGGTAGCAGAATGTAACAAACCTATCCCCAGGATCAAACATTGCCTGATTGAAACACAGCTTTGTTAGATTCTCTGTTGGAGCTGTGATGAGAAAATGTTGCTTTAAAAAGTTGGCAAAGCGCAAATAATAGTTTTAAACAGATTGATAATCATCCTTGCAACTAAATCTTAACCAGATTTGTACATTTTACTAAATAAGGAAGATACTATGGGAAAGCATATGAGCCTTGCAGGATTGGTTTTACTATTTTAAAGAAGTGGCTGTCTTAAATTAGCTGATACTCATGCCATGACTCTAGTTTATGGCTGGGAAGAGGTGCTTGTAGAACCCTATATCGGAAGTGCCAAAATAACTTGCATCTTGATTAAACAGAGCATGCTGTGCCATTTGCTGCTCTGTCTCAGGAAGCAAATTGTTTTGGGCCAGTCTTGAGTGCAGAAGTTCAATCCTAGTTCTAGATGAATTATTCTTGAACTAGACATGCACCACGTGAGACTGATAGCAGTATTTGTATCCTGACATGTATTTCAATTGTCACTCACCTTTCCCTGTGTGTATTTTGCAACCTAAAGAAAGTTGCAAAAATAGAAAACATATTGGGCCCTGGTGAGTTACCTTAGATAATTGGTTGGGTTGCTGGATGGTTTTGAGATCATTGTCTTCCTTCCTTCCATTCTAAAGATGATCTTCTGGGCATGATTGTCTAGATTAGCTTGCATCATCTCAGTGAGTCTGATCTTCACATGCTTTTAGTAAGGAGACTTGAGTAGAAGATTATAGAGGGGGACAGTCAGTTCTTTTGGGAATGCTTGAAAGATTACTTGAACCTAAATTACTTTTCCTACTTCTTCTGCAGAAGAGACATACCAACAACTAGCCAGAGAGACCTTGGAGGAGCTAGACTGGTGTCTTGACCAATTAGAGACCATTCAGACCTATCGCTCTGTCAGTGAGATGGCATCTAACAAGGTAAGGAAGAGTATTCAGCAATTGCAGCAGATGCACTATGATATCCAGGACGATGTCAATATTTTGTCTGTTATTAGTTCCACCGAAACATCTGTCAACTTTGAAATGTATACAGCCCATATTTGTCTTCTTTATGATAGTTTTATTCTATATATTACAACATATATTATATAGCATGCATTGTATCTGTGTTACAAAGCCAAAATATTGCAACATGGAATGCCTGCTGACCATATCGTCCTCTGAAATATTTCAGCCCCTTTGACTTTTTATGATGCTCTGTTCTCCGGTAATCAGTCAGCATCCATGGCAGCTAAGTTTATATAGTCACAGCATGGAGGGTCCTTTTTTTCAGGTTTCCATTCCAAACATTTGCTTGCACGCTCAAAATTTCCTTAAACTTGTTGACGTTGTGTTTGTATGATTTATTTTAGCTATGTAAACTGTGACATGCTCACAGACTGAACCTCAGGAAGGCAGGGAAATTCAAAAGATATTTGTCTGAAAGTAAGTGCTTTTGACCCTTCCCTGTTTTTCCAAAAGCATTGATAGGATCTGATTGTCTTGAAATCAGGAGTTATAGAAGTATGGTGATTTGTTCTTTATCATCTGAAAATGGAATTTAGGCAGCAGTGGTATTCAAAAAAATTTACTACCAGTTTTATGGGCATGGCTTGGTGGACGTGGCGTGTCTTGGTGGGCATGGCAGGGGAAGGATACTGCAAAATCTCCATTTCCACCCCACTCCAGAAAAGGATACTGTAAAATCCCCATTCCATCCCCACTCCACTAACCTGCTTTCCAGCTCTGTTCTCCTGTGCAGGGCAACAAAAGAAGACCCAGCCGATCAGCTGGGACTCAGGAGGAAAAGAATAGATGGGGATGGGGCCAGTCAGAGGTGGTATTTGCCGGTTCTCCAAATTACTCAAAATTTCCGCTACCAGTTCTTCAGAACCTGTCAGAACTGGCTGAATACCACTTCTAAATTTAGGGATAAAAAAATCATACCCTTAAGTGAAGTTAATAGTCATTGTTGGTTCATCTGCTAGAAATTACCACTATTTTTCAAGAAAATCTCTCTAGATGTCTCTCTGAGGACTTGTAAGATGGTTTAAAAGTGGATGAACAGTGGCCACAGAACTGTAAATTTTTAATTCATTTTTATTTTAATGAAACTGAATTAAATAAAGTTATCTTTTGTCCTATCAGCATTCTCTTTTTGGTCATTAGTAAATTGTTCAAAGTCTAAGGATGGCAAACTTTAGCTGGAGAAGATTCATAGTCCTAATGTACAAACCTAATGTGGAGTATGATGTCACTTATTCTGAAGCAACTTGTATTTCTTCTAGGGAAAAAAAAGAATTAGAAGGCTATGTTTATTTTGGATTTAGTTTAATCTTGAAGTTAAATAAGTTTCTCCAGAATGTGTTTGCTGCCTTCAAGTCTTTAAACTTGTTACTAGCGTAGTTTGAACAGATCTACGTGAACTCTTACTGTACTGGCACTTCATTCAGGATGCCTGCCAGCAAGTCTCAGACAGACCTAACTAATGTGGTATGATATTAGCTTTTCTCTACAAATGATAAATTAATATAACTTGGCACTCAATATCCGACTCTGCTGCCAGCCCTTCAGGGTAGGTCAGGAAACAGACACCACAAGAAATAGTAGAACATTATTATATCAAGCTATAATAATATACTCTTAAAAATCTGACAAAGTTTGTCTTTTCCTTCCTCTTATACTAAACAGAATCAAGACAGGCCATTCTTGTACTTCTTCCTCACCTGCTCCTGTCTTTCCGAGCTAAGCTGATATTTTTGTAATGATTGCCACAAAGTTTCTTTGAGATTGTGTCCTCTACATCTGCCATTAAATGTTTTCTTTGCTGGGGCATTAATTTTTAAAAATACCTACTTCTTTCTTTTCCAACTGGGATCTTTCCCAGTATATTGAGATTGAAACTCCAGAATTCCTGTTCATGCTTTTTTTTTGGAATCTGGGGATTTGCAATTCCCAATACACCTGAAGGATCTCATGTTGGAATATTTTCTAAATAAGGCTCATGAATCTTTGGAAATTTTATGCGCAGCTTTCATGCAGTTGTTTAAAAAATCTTCCCAAAATGCTATTCCTGTTTCCAACACTGCCTCTAATTGATGACCAATATCCAATATCAAAAAGATATCAAAAAAGTAGTAGAAAACAAAAGGTTTGCTTTTCCGTTATCACCCAGATTATTAATACATGGATCTCCAATCAGAACATTATTTCTGGTATCTTTTTTGTAAATTTGCAGTGACTGTAAGTAAGGAGTTAGATAAAAATAACAATATCAATATCAACTTAGACTTATATACCACTGCACAGTGTTTTACAGCATTCTCTGAGTGATTTACAGAGTCAGAATATTGCCCCCAACAATCTGGACCCTCATTTTATCGACTTCAGAAGGATGGAAGACTAAGTCAACCTTGAGCTGGTCAGTATCAAACTCCAGGCAGTGGGCAAAGTTAGCCTGCAATACTGCATTTAACCACTGCAGCACATGGCTCTTATAAAAACCTATAAGATAAAATATGTTTAGTTTCCTGCCTCCCTACACAGATTCATGCTGATGTTTGAGAGAACCAGCATTTTATTCCTCTTTGCATAGTTATGTTGAAATAAAATAAGCAGGTTAAATAAGTAATTAAGCAAATTAAACAAATGAGAAAAGACAGGTGGCCTAGGCCAGCCAAAGCAATAGGAGAAGCAAGTTGAGATGCAAGAAGAATCTGAATAAAAATTTAAGGCAGGGTATCTGGATTTTGTTCTCTTGTGATGTTCCTGGTGTAAAGAATGCCCTTTGCCCACTTTTGCTCAGTGGGAGCATGCGATCAAGTCACAGATTTGTTGTGCAAAATCCAAATAAGATAGGCGTTGGGAAGACAGAAGGAGGTGCTCCGCAATCTGATTCTGCAGAATGAGAGATCAGCATATCCTGTTGAAGGGTATCATGCCCTACCTTTATGGCCTTTGATGTTCAGGTTGCCATATTGCAATCATTGAACTGATGTTGGGATACAATAAGGCAGTTGATGGCAGGTGGTTCCTTTGCTGTCAGCATTTTTTAAACATAAAGGTTACTTCCTATTAGCATGGCCATGTGGTTCTTGGATGGACTACAGGGGTCATTGTGGTACACGTGTGAATAGGCCAGTGAGTATTTATATGTAAAATATTGAAATGCATCTACTGCACTCCAGATGTAACTATCTAGATCAGTCATCGGCCTCATTGGGTGCAAAATTCTTTAGACCCTTTCTTTTATTGAGTAGCACCAGTTGTTTTCAAAGAAAGGGCAGTGTATAATACTCTTTGCATGCTGCGGCAGTTTCTTCTTGATTAAAAAAAAATTAGCATTGGATACTTCTGAGAAACAAATTCCAAATCAGTAGCTGGTCAAATCAGCTAATATTTATGGCATAGATACATAGGAAGAATATAGCTAAATGCTGACAGCACAGTGCTTAGGTAAATGTAATGTGAGCGTATCTATTAGATTACAATTCTCACTTCTGTGATTTCCTATTTTTAGTCTGGACAGATACTCTTAGCTCCTTCCTATGATCTTGTCTTCATCGCTCCAAGACATTGAGATCATTAGAGCCATGTTTTACCATGTCAGACTTGGAAATAATACCGCTAATGGTTTGTCTAGTGGCTCTTGGTCAAAATCGGTAAGCAGAGGCATCCATGCCTGGCAATAAACCCTTGCCTTTTGCTCAGATCCATGCCATCCCCACTTTGGTTGTAGAATTGGGGAGGGAGAGACATGGCCTCTTGTCTTCCGGTCTGTTCACCTTGCTTCCATTCCCAGTCCTGGTAATAAGGAATGCCTGGCTGAGAGGCAGCTACCCAGAACATTAAATCTGTCCCTGTATGTCTGGTGTCCATCCATTTCCTCCTTGGGAAAGGAAATACGGTGGGGTGTTGTAGGGAGGAGGCTAGAGTCCACAACAGTTCTGACCTCTGGAGGTCCTGAGTTTTAAAATCCATCTAATTTAGATTCTTGCAGAGTGACCCTCCCTCTGCCTCTTCTTGCTTCCCCTTGCTATGCCTTTCATTTGTTTGCCTCCTCCTTCTTGGCCAGCTCTTGCTTCTGTGCGCCTCTAACCACCTCCTCTCTCCTGCCCCTCCTCTTCCCTCCCTCATTTCCACTCCCTTTCTTCTCTCTCTATCCCTCTCTCCCTCATCGCCACCTGACATCATATCCCATCCACCCATTGCTGCAGTGAGAGAAGTGTGCATTCACAGAGAGAGAGAGAGACAGAGAGACAGAGAGACAGGGGAGAGAGGGAAGGAGAGATAGAGAGACAGAAGCACACATACATACACACATGCATGCCAAGCCGGGGAACAAAGCTGCAGCTGAGGCCATCCTAGGAGTTGCTGTCTCCGTGGTGACCGCTGCCCTCAGACGCACACCAAAGAGATGATGGGGACGTGCCTTTTAGCAATGCAGCGTCTGTCTTGCTAGCTGGATGCATGCCATGTGGTACCCAGAAATGGCTGGGAATTTCCCTCCTGCTCCACCTGGGTGAAAGTGTTCTTCCATGCAGTGACTGCCAGCTGCCGTCTTTGCTTCTTCCTTCTGTCTTTCTGAACCGCTGCTGGATTATTTCTTCTGAAGATGTGACCGGAGGAGAAGGAGAGGGAGGCACATTGTCCAGACAGTTGAGGAGGATTGTGCTTGCTGATAGCCAGAGCAGCTTTGGACTGTGGATATTTGCCTCCTTATCAGCAACCTAGCCTGAGACTTGCAGCTTTCAGGTGTGGGCCTATCTGGCATATCTTCTTCAGCCACGGCCCCCTGGTGGGAGGACCAGAGGAGGCGCATCAGAGATGTGAGAGTTCCCGTGCAAGGCAGGTTGGCTGGCAAGAGCCATGCAAGGCCCAAACCTGTATGTGGAAAGAACAGATTTGAGGAATTAACCCCTGCCTTTCTTGCCAATCCCAAGGAAAGGGGACACCACTAATCAGCCGCTCGTCTAGAGAAGGGGAACACCACCTTGGTGGGCAACCCAGAGAGCCCTAGCTGCTCACTGGCCAAGAACAGAAGATGCCCTTAGTGGATTTTTTCTGTGAGACCTGTGCAAAACCATGGCTGGTCGGCTGGTGGGACCAGGTAATCTGCATATATCTGGGTTTTGTCTGCTTTGTTGCTGTGGACAGATACAGTTGGGAAGGGGAGTGTGCATGAGCTTTTGGATAGCCAGCATCTGATCTGATTTCACTGGCTCCGGGGAGATTAAGGGGAACCAAGAGGGAGCCTTACATCAACTGCATAGTTAATGTTACTGAGAGGACACGGGGCATGAGCTGCAAGCATTTCTCTCTCTCTAAGCATGCATGCTAACAAGATCAGACATGGGCACAATCCGCTCAGGGTCCTGTTTGCAACAGCGTGTGGAGTGCTGTTTTGGTCAGGGAGATGAGACGAGGCGAGACCTATGCCCTTCCTGGCAGTCTACAATGTCACACTGGAATTGCTGCTGTGTGCCCTGTCCTGTGGTTAAACAGACAGGCAGCCCTCTGTCTCCAGCACTCCCTGATTTGCAAGCAACAGCGATGGACCCTCATATAGAGTGTCAAATACGATTTGAGTGCTGCTTGGACTAGCATAGGTTAGCTCCGAAACATGGGTTGTTATGTTGTTTTTCTTGAGCTTGTGGGATCAGCCAAATAGTACACCTTTGCAATCTGTTGTTGTCTTTGTGGGTGTACTTGACTTGAAGCTGCCTCTCAATGACTTTGGTGATAGTTTTGCTTATTGTGATTGATGCAGACTTCACCTAGCCTGAAATAGTGAAGATTTTCGTGGTTGACTGTCAGATGGGATTGCAAAGGTCAGCAAGAATGTAGGAGTTTGCCCTCTATTTCCTGAGCTTGATTAATTTGCTCCCTGTATGCATTTAAAAAAGAGAATGGGATCTGATACTTTAGAATGGATGCTACACTTTCTATTGGTTTGGGGATCATATGCTTACCTGAATAAGCTAGAGAGCTTTAGGAATGTGATCTTGTAGAGGTCAGTCTCAGTGTGGTGTTTTTGTCTAGGATGATGGGTGCATGGCTGCCAGTGCCCACACGTGTCTGTGCTTCAGCAGGGCTGTGTGATGTTAAGGGTTATCTGTGGAATTGTATATATTCAGGGGCTATGTTGTCTTTGTAAAGAGCTCAGCTAGAACAGTGTGTCTGCAGGAGAAGGCAGTATGCCAGAAATTGGTGGGTGTGTAATATTGGGCGTGGTGGGGTAGAAATATTTATTGAGCTCCATTTCTTTATACTGAGGGTAGGTAGGTGTCTATTCACAGGCATTGTTTTTCTATGTTAATAGCAGAAAAATACTCTTTGCAATTAATCCCTGAACTGACCATTGGAGACCGGAAGTTGAGGTTTGTCTAGTCCATAGAATTGGATAAGCTGGGTTTTAAAGGCCGTCCTTTACTCTAGGCTTTGAGCTGGCCTTATATATTCCTGTTTTCTGATTTTTCCTATTTTCCTCTATTCTGTCACTCTGTCTCAACATGGAAGAAGTTGAAGACACAGCATAAAAAAGCTTTGGTGAAACTGTTGCTTGTGTTACCAGTGCTGAGCAACTGGGCATCAAAATTTTTATTCCTTAGGCACCTTGTCAATGACTGCCTCTCCCAGGGTTCCAATCCCTAGGGATTCAAGGCCTCCCTTTGCCACAATACACCCCATAATAACCCAAATTTTCTCAGATTGAGTGCCAGGTCGTATATCAAAATACTGTGAATAAATATATTGTCTTTTCATTCTGTGACTTGTACCCTGACTGAAGGACTTCGTTTTCCCTTCATTTCTTAGGTTTTAAAAAAATATTTTAAAGTACCATATATTATAGAGTAATCAGACCTTGAACAAATGTCACCACGGTAGCGTTTTCCCAGGCTATCAAGCAGACCTGTTTTGGAGGTGGTAGCAGCTGTAGTAGAGCTCAAAATCTTAGAAGTTTTCTGGTGTTCTGGTATTTCTGCTTTCCCCATTCAAATTCCAATGCAGAGATAAAAGGTTTCAAAGGGCTTTCCTTTTAACTGCAAAACATTAATGAAAAAGACACATGCATGATTCAGAGCAGGATCTGTGCATTCAGTGACTCATGGGGTAGGTGCAGCCTGTGATAGCAACATACACTTTAGTCATTAGCCCATTTCCTTCCTCTTTACCCAGCATCACTCATTATCTCTGCAAGCCTTTGTCCCTTTGCTGTTGAACTTACAGTCGGCTTTTGCCTTCCGAGGTCCTTCACCTGTGTTGGAATTGCAACATACATAATTGTCAGCCAGCAATTATTATTAAAATTATTAATCTTTGCAGGGCATTATTCCTCTGAATAGCTATTAAGATATTGATCATTACAGATCATTGGGAAGTTCCTATATTTTATTCTCTTCCAGGCTAGCATTCTTGCGTTCAAGCTGCAGAGAATTTTCGATAGGACTTGACAGAAAAATCTTCCCTTGGATTCTGCCTGCAAGCCCATTTGTGGCACCTCCTACTAGTTACAAATTGTGAAGTCCAAACACCTGAAACAAATCTCATTGTCATATGGAAGGGCTGTAGCTGCTGTGTTCAGCTGAACTAAAATTGCTACTCAAGTTGTTTTAAATTTAGAGTTTAAAAGATATATCTTTATAAATTTTCTAACAACTGAGAGAGCAGGGCCAGATGCAGCTTCTGAGAGAATGTGTTGAAGAACCTGGGAACAGTACAGGAGAAAGCCCTCCCTTGTGTACCAGAGAGAGATGGTATGCCTTTGACAACAGGCATACCTTCCAAAGATTCTCCTGCAGATATTAAGAATTGTGGATTATAATGAGAAGGTGATGTTTGTACTTTAAAGATCAATTCCAACATCTTAAATTGCATCCAGTAAACAATTGACAATGGTGTAGATCTATCAGCATACGATAATAATAATATAATAATAATAATAATATTTATTTATATACCACTCCTCTCCCAAAGGACTCGGAACGGTGCACAGCCATACAATTAAACAATAAATATATAAAAGTTAAAACTAAATTAAACTAAAGGCCCTGGCTGAAAACAATTAAAACTCCTCCCTAAAACCCTAAAATTGAATATATGTCCTTTATTCCAATGGATAGTTTAATTGCCATAGTTTGTACTAGTTCAGTTTCTGGACATTATATTAGTCAAGGATTGAGGTTGTAACTGAAGTGCAAATACGTATTGCTAATTGGACTAGACTTAAATATAGAGAACCTCTATCACTCCCACTTCCTGTGAATCCAATGAGAAATGAGGATCTACTGTTTTAGAGAAAATTCAAGCTCTGGTTCAACCTTAGTCACCAAGGTTAGTTTTTAGTTCACTAACTGCATCTTGACTGAATTTCAGCATATTCTCCCTTAGCCAGCCTTCAATTTTTGAATTGAGAGTTGTGACATAATGGAAAATTTAGCCAGTGGAATATTTTTTGCCACTATATAAACATCTAACTGTATAAAATATGATAGGTGATATTATTAGGTCTCTTTTTCAGTATCATATGTTCTTTTTTCAAGTGGCTCAAGACAACATGCACAACAGTTACCTTCCAAAATTAGGAAGATTAGTACAGTAGGTTGTTTAGAATGGGAGAAATTGATTCTATCGGTGAAACTCGAAAAATTAGAATATCGAGCAAAAGTTCATTTATTTCAATAATACAACTTAAAAGGTGAAACTAATATATGAGATAGACTCATTACATGCAAAGCAAAATAGTTCAAGCCGTGATTTGTCATAACTGAGATGATTATGGCTTACAGCTCATGAAAACCCCAAATCCACAATCTCAGAAAATTAGAATTAGAATATTACATGCAATCAATAAAACAAGGATTGTACATAGAACAATATCGGACCTCTGAAAAGTATAAGCATACATATGTACTCAGTACTTGGTTTGGGCCCCTTTTGCAGCAATTACTGCCTCAATGCGACGGGGCATGGAAGCTATCAGCCTGTGGCACTGCTGAGGTGTTAGAAAGACCAGGATGCTTCAATAGCGGCCTTCAGCTCTTCTGCATTGTTCGGTCTCATGTCTCTCATCTTTCTCTTGGCAATGCCTCATAGATTCTCTATGGGGTTCAGGTCAGGTGAGTTTGCTGGCCAATCAAGCACAGTAATCCCACAGTCATTGAACCAGGTTTTGGTGCTTTTGGCAGTGTGGGCAGGTGCCAAGTCCTGCTGGAAAATGAAGTCAGCATACCCATAAAGCTCGTCTGCGGAAGGAAGCATGAAGTGCTCCAAAATCTCCTGGTAGACGGTTGCGTTGACTCTAGACTTAATGAAGCACAGTGGACCAACACCAGCAGATGACATGGCTCCTCAAATCAACACAGACTGTGGAAACTTCAAACTGGACTTCAAGCATCTTGCAGTGTGTGCCTCTCCATTCTTCCTCCAGACTCTGGTTCCTTGGTTTCCAAATAAGATGCAAAAGTTGCTCTCATCAGAAAAGAGGACTTTGGACCACTGAGCAACAGACCAGGTCTGTTTTTCTTTAGCTCAGGTAAGACGCTTCTAACATTGTTTGTTGTTCAGGAGCGGCTTGACAAGAGGAATACGACATTTGAAGCCCACATTCAAGATCTGTCTGTGTGTAGTGGCTCTTGATGCACTGACTCCAGCCTCAGTTCACTCCTTGTGAAAGTCCCCAACTTTTGAATGGCCTTTTCCTGACAATCCTCTCCAGGCTGCAGTCATCCCTGCTGCTTGTGCACCTTTTTCTTCCACACTTTTCTCTTCCACATAACTTTCTATTAATGTGCTTTGATACAGCACTTTGGGAACATCCAACTTTTGCAATTACCTTTTGAGGCTTTCCCTCCTTATGGAGGGTGTCAATGATGATTTTCTGCACAACTGTCAGGTTAGCAGTCTTTCCCATGATTGTGATTCCTACTGAACCAGACTGAGAGACCATTTAAAGGCCCAGGAACCCTTTGCAGGTGTTATGGCTTAATTAGCTGATTAGAGTGGGACACTTTGAGCCTAGAATATTGAACCTTTTCACAATATTCTAATTTTCTGAGATTGTGGATTTGGGATTTTCATGAACTGTAAGCCATAATCATCCCAATTATGACATATCACAGCTTGACCTATCTTGCTTTGCATGTAATGAGTCTATCTCATATATTAGGTTCACCTTTTTAGTTGCATTACTGAAATAAATGAACTTTTGCACAATATTCTAATTTTTTGAGTTTCACCTGTAATTCACTCTGAGTATTTCAAGACTGTTCAGAGATTCAACCTATTCCTTCTCAGCTAAGATACAACATCTCAGTAATAAGAGTTTCAACAATCCATACAGTTAAATAATAATTCAGGCTCAACAGTAATTTGAAACTCATGTTTTTTTTGTAATCCAGCTTTTTCCTATCTACTAAATCTTTTCTTTTTCTTTGTTTTGTTATTTTTTGATAATGAAATGAAATCCCTTGACAACAATTGATACCATTTGAGTGACTTTTCTGAAGGAAGAGACTAGCGCACTATCCCATGCTATTATTTACAGTAAAAGTTTCTCACTTTCTTTTGTCTAGCCAAATAGTGGATGAACATTTGGAAAAATATATTCAGATGTTCATATCTATGAAAACCAGAATCATGCAGGCAGGGAGTAGTATTTCCTATGACACTCCATGGAAGTTAAAGTTGGATTTTGTAAAAGCAGGATAAAGTGAGTATTGGTGCTTTCTGAGGATACTACAGATAGCCAAGAAATTAAAAATTGGATTATAGCACAATCAATTAGTCCATTCTCCCTTGAGGAGTTGGTTCAAATTATCACATTTAGGATACAGTATACGCCGGATACAGCTTATGCACCAGAGACAAATTCCTTGTGTGTCCGATCACACTTAGCCAATAAAGAATAAAGAACATTGTATTATAATATGCGAAGCCTAGCTCCTTGAGAAGTCCATAATACTTGGAACAAGGGAAAAAGAAGGATGCCCAGCAGCATAGTTAGTAGATTTGATTATAGCAGAGATGAGTGGCTGCTAAGAGTTGACACTGAATTGATGACACATTGTCAGTCCTTCAAAGTAGGTTAGGTCAAGAAACATGCCGTAAAAATTCCAGGAATGCTACTTTATTACAATAAGATATAGTAACAGAATCTTGAAACTCTGGCCCATCCATGCCAAGCAAAATCATGGCAGATTTTTAAGTGTCCTTTTCATGCTTCTTTTTATCTCTGGACTGTATAATTTCTTGTCTACGGCCTTCCTTGATGGCTTCCTCATACCTTCCTCAAAGTGAGCACCAAGTTTCTTTACTCACTTAATCCATCAAATCTCCTTCTGTCCCTAAAGGTTGTGGGATGGGAAAAGATATAGACTAAGCTGCTTTTATTATCTAGCTTGCCCATAGTTTCCTGGGACCATTCGACTTTACCCTCCAAATTCTTTGCACAGGGTTCAAAGAGAATACTCAGTGACAGAATAACTTCTGTATTCAAATTCCTTTTTATAGACCTGCTTTCCAGGTTTGATCCCATTCCTCTATAATATCTCTAGGTCATGATTTAGTTGATAGTTCTTAGAATCTCCCTTTTCCCTGTGTGGACTCAGTGCAATGGGCTTTTCTCCTAAATTGGGTATTCCAGGGAAAACGTTGGCACAATTTGGTTGTTCAGCATTCAGCAAAGCTTTGTGTCTCAGATTGCACTGTCCTCCACTTTCCATTTAACCATATGTCCAGATCCACAAGTCAGGAGGTCTGTGTGTGTTTCAGTTACTAAACTCATATTTTGGAGGGAGGTAAAGTATTATCTTTTCCAAAATTAAAAAGGTTACATTGCAATTTTTGAACAGATGTTATCCCTGATGAATTTTGGCCCTTCATAATTAGGCTACTCCTGATTCTAGATCCTTGACTTTGGCAATTATTCTAGTAAAGGAGATGTATCTCCATGCGCCCGCATACACATAATGGCTGTCTCTTATACCATTCTCTTTTTGACTCTGCTGATACTGGCTTGCTTTTTTAGGTTGTAATAAATCAGCTTTTCAAACTAGCAACCCTCTAGTTTAGTGGGCTGCAGTTAACACAATCCCAATCCACATAAATATTTCATTTGCCTGGAGTTAGAGCCCAGGCCGTCTGAAGGGCATACATTGGGGACAGCTGTGATAGAGGTTTGCAGGTGTGAGCATTGGTTTTCACAGATGCATGGAGGCTGGTATGTCTTTGTCTTGTATTCACATCATTGCCTCTATGGGAATCGTAACTCGTTAAAAAAACTCTTCTGCAGCACATACTGTGTTAAGCATTTGTGGGAACTGAAAGAACTTCCGTCTCCTAAAATAGGATGCTGAACTCTGAGGAAAGATAACACTTGAAAATCACATCCTTAGCATAGCTGGCTGGGGGGGGTGTCAAATAATACCTGGGCATATAAAGATAGTCCTCGACTTGCAACAGTTCATTTAGTGACCGTTTGAAATCACAACGGCCCTGAAAAAAGTGACTTGATAGTTTTTCACACAACCGCTGCATCCTCCCCATGGTCATGTGATCAAAATTTCAGGTGCTTGTCAACTGACTCATATTTATGGTGGTTGCAGTTTCCCAGAGTCATGTGATCACCTTTTGTGACCTTCTGATGAGCAAAGTCAATGGGGGAAGCCGGATTCATTTAACAACCATGTTAACAACTTAAAAACTACAGTTATTTACTTAATAACTGCGGCAAGAAAGGTCATAAAATGGAGCAAAATTAACTTAGCAACTTAACAACTTATATCGCTTAGCAATATAAGTTTTGGGCTCAATTGTGGTTGTAAGTCAAGGATGATCTGTATGTAGTTTTAGCACTTCTGTTCCTGAAAATATTCAGATTGCCCTGATTCATGTTGGTCTCTATTCTTTGGGGACTGGTCTTGAGTTAACAGAGCAGATGCATTTCTCTCTAGAAAGCTTTCTGCAATGATGTGGTAATGCCCATGAGAACAATACCCTTTTGGTTGTCCCTGCCTGCTGGTTGGGACTAGAAGCAGATTTGCAGAAGCTAACTAGATACAACAGCATTTGGGGAGCACGCTGGAGAGTCACAAGCTACTTAGAATGTTTTTAAACTTACGCAGGTTGGTGTAGACTAAGTAGAGGTGGCAGTTCCACAAAATGTGAGAAATCCTCTGATATACATTGAAGTGTGATTATTAAAACTAAATGGTATATTTCTTTCTTTTCAAGCCTTCACTCCAGTAGAATCATTAGTCACAAATTTAATTTACCTTATAGGGTGTTAATACTGCAAAGAACCCACAAAACTCACAAGATATTGTTATGTATCCATTAAAAAAATAAATAGTATTTGTATCTAAAGAGATTACAATATAAACAGTTATCCATTGTACTTGCTGGAAGGCAGACCTTCCTTCCTTCCTTCCTTCCTTCCTTCCATCCATCCATCCATCCATCCATCCATCCATCAGTGTTGACTCTTATGGCTGCCAGGAGTAATCCCTACAGGTTGTTGTTTTAGTTTTTTTTTTTGCAAGATTTCAGAAGGGGCTTATTATTGTCTCCTTCCTGGGACGAAGAGAAAGGGACTGACCCAAAGTCACCCAGCTAGCTTTGTGTCTAAGGCTGGACTAGAACTCACAGTCTTCTGGTTTCTAGTTTAGTGTCTTAAGCACAACACAAACTCTTTCTATATAGTCACTTTATAAAGCAGTAAAGATATATATATATATTTATTGATCACATATTCTTTCTAGGAAGCATTTCTGTTTCAGGGTTCTTTCATTTTCCATACCTCCTATTATAGTAATGTATTGATGAATTCTCATTCATTCTCTAGTGTCATAATATTTTGTCCAGTATATGCTCTATGAAGGTCAGAGGCACTTGTTGCATTATTGCTAATAAGAAAACTGCCCCATTGAAAATACTGGGCATTTTATACAGTTCTTCACATGCAATAAAGAATCTAAGCAAACAAACAAACAAATAAAAGAATTTACTAAAAGTAAAGCTATTTTTAAAGTGTTTATTTTTCATAGATAGTCATCATTTTAAATGGAACTTCCATAAAGTGAATAGAAAAGGGATTTCTTGCAGATTTATATATCAAATTTATTAACTGCCCATGTCTCTCATAGAGGGGCTCATTGTTGAAATCTGCTTGTTTAGGTATTCTTTTATCCTAGTCCTGTGTGAGTGGAGTCCCTAAAAAGACAGCAAAATGTTTATAATATTAGCAGTAAAACATCAAATTGAAAATATGCATCAGTTGAAGATTCATTTCTCTAATAAAGCTTTTCCCAGTTTATTTTTGGCCATGCCCAATTATAAGCCTCATAATTCACAACCAATATTGCTTATCTTTTTTTACTGACATTGAGAAACAATTACCTGAAGTTTTGCAATTCCCTTTTTCATCTTTCCTAAATGTTTCTAGCTTCTTTGTTCCTATAGCCCTTTATTTTCATTTTTTCAGTGGTGATAGTGAGGATGTGGGATAGGGGGTAGAGTAGGATTTGCCTTTGACTCCTTTCCAGCTTGTTAATAGCTGTAGTTTGTTGAGCTTATGTACATTGGCCTTCAGATAAAACCTATCCATTTTGAAAATAGCAGTTTTAATGCATCCCAAATCCTTAAAGCAATGTTTTTATTAATGGGATTTAAAATGGCATTGACAATCTCTCTTTTGGCTCAGTTCATTCTTTTAGCAGAGATAGATCATAACGCTTATCCCAGGCTATATCACTTCAGGCTAAAGTTGTAGGAATATTCAGTTCTCAAATAAAAGAAACATTCTTCCTGTGTGGGAGAAAATGTGGATGATTCTTATAGCAATCCACTATTTTACCACTTGCTCTGATTAATAAATAATTTTGCCCTCACTGCTTCACATTCCATTTCTTACCTACTTTGCTCTTAAAATGTTATCAGAAGCATTGCCCTGTAGCCAGACAGATCCCCTTTTTCCCGCATGCAAATGTCTGTGATCATCCTAAAATTATCTGAATTTGCTGCTTTGTGTCTAACTTTCTGGGTTCTGAGATCATTTTCAGTTGTTAACCTATTTCCAAGACTATTTGATGGCATCCACAAATTCAAGAAATACGTCCAGCAATCTTATGCTTCTTGCCTAAAAAAAAATCAGTTTTTCCAAAGAAGAAAGACTAGGTCAATTTGGGATTTGTTGCTTTAAAAATTCTAGCGCCTGCTAAGACTGTTTTTTTCCTAAATGTTTTTGAACATACTGTTTTTCCATTCAGCATTGACGTTTGCAGGACTGTGATTCTTTTTGTTGTCCTCTTTTCTTTTTAAAAAAAACCCTGAATTTTACATTTGCTTTTCATCCCAATTTGCCCACAAAGATTTCCATGGATTTTAAAATATGTAGCTTATTATTTGTAAGATTTCTCCATTAAATTCCAGGATTTGTGTAGTAACTCCTAACTCGTTACAAGGGTTACTTTTCTCAGACCATTAGGGAGTAATGATCCTTAATGGAGTAAATACTGCAACAATGTTTTATCTCTTCAAACTTCATTGACATAAAAAAAGAAACTTTTAAAAACACTATTGTGTTTTCCCTACTCATTTTATTTATATTTATGCAGTAAAATGTGTGTTGTCTCTTGGTCTTTCTGTCACAAACTTACTTCTGGAAATCTTTGGATCAAATGCTTCATGGCTTTACTAATTTCAGTTGACTCTTCCAGTTATTTTGTGACCTTTTCCTATATATGTATGTGTGTGTGTTCTTTCTTTTAGTTTTTTTTTTAATGAAATTGCCGTTTTTCTTTTTCTGCCAAGATTGAAGCCAGGTTGGCATTGATTGCTTCAGTTTTTTTTTTTTTCAGTAGTTCTGTGAGTTTAAATGGTTTGCATAAGCCAAGTTGTTATTTATGAATGGACCATTCAGAACACTATATCCTGTTATGTATATCTAGATAGCTCCATTCTCAAGAGCAGAAGTTTCTCTGTTATCTTGAAACTACAAGTCTCAGAATTTCCCAGCCAGGGTAGCTATTGACAGCAACTTGGAAATGTTGTACTATTCTTGGTCAATTATCTGGTCAAAATATTCAAAGGAGACTAATCTGGACAGCTTGGAACAACTATCTGGCCAGTTAGCTAGAAATATTTGCTTCTGTTGAGTGGGAAATTTTAAACCATAATCTTTAGCTTCCTTAGGAAACTGAAGACAAAGCTTATACAGTGTCTGTATTTATGTGTGTGCGTGCATATCAGCTCCATCTGCCTGCTTTAGACTGAGCTGTACCAAGGTGCTTTGTGCTTAGAAAGAGGGATGATGGAAATGAGGAGGAGGAAGGAAAAAGTGAGGTCATTTAGTCTTCTTTCCTTAACAATGCTCTGCATTAAAAAATATGAAAGGGGCAGATGATAGACATAGGAGAGCACCCGAGTTGATCCACCCTAATAGAAATCGCTAACTATAGTGAAGGCAAAAGAAGAACATGCACACTTATCTTAGGTCCAGATTGTGATTACATTTGGCATTGTCAGTCTCTAGATGCAATGTGTTATATTCAAGAGACATGGTCCTCTCGTGGAGGGTTTCCCAGACCCTATCCTTTGCTTTGAAGATTGAGGCTGTTGCTAAGGAGATTCTTGTTGCTATGGAGATAGCTATGAGGCACAGCTGATTGGCTGCCGGAGGTGATGAGGTTGCCACTTCGATTATATTCCCCCTTTCCTGGCTGCTGTCTCCCCCCATTACAGTTTCATTTCATTCATCTTTTGAGGAAGTGGACTATGGAAAGCAAATATGGAAGAAGAGGTAGCTGACTTGTGGGGCGGTGGGGGGGCGGGGTAGCTGAAATTTTAAAAATCAAGGATGAAAAGAAATTGAACTTGTAGGCACAGTGTGGAATTGGACCCCAGCTGAGACGATATAAATCATGAACTAGTCACTGGTGGTAGTAACAAGTCTCAAGTAGGTGCTGACTCCAAGAAAATAACAATTGGAGCAAGAGAACTTAATGTGACCCTAGAATAAGTTTTCCTATTGCCCAATGTTAATTCCACCAAAAAGATATATTGTAATGGAAATCCACTCACACAATTCCCATGATGTCTGTTGCAGTCACTCTTTCCTGAACACAAACCTGATAATAGGCTAAAGTGTTTCCTACAGTACAGGAGTGATGCTAATGTACTTAATGGGGTATATATAATGGAATGGACCCGTGCAAAACCATTTCTACACATTGAAAAATAGTATATCATGGAAAAGGCTTAAGTAGGAATTCTCATAGTATTCACATTTTCTTTGTATATGCAATTCTGTTTATTTGCTAGAGGAAAGAATTCCAACAGCTTTGTTTCATATTTGAAAGCATTAGGAAATACTAGAATTTATTTATTTTGTGATCAGTCAAACTATGCATTCAATAAAACAGTAAAATGCTTCCTGTAATGTCCTCCCATTACCCTTTCATAAAAACAACCACTACAACTCTTCTCTTTTCCTGCAATTTTCTGAGTAGGTGTTACTTTACTTTTTTTTCTTGGGGATTACACAGTACTTACAATCGTGCCATTTAAAGAAATGTACAATACAGGCATCCGTGGTAATTGCTTCAGAAGATCAGGAAACAAGAATTCTTATTTTGGAATGCTTTTTGAAATCACCAAAGATTGGTAGTCAGGGTATATGCCCAGTTTTAACACAAATCTGCGACAGATATTATCAATTTTATCCTCTGACTGCCTAGCCCACAGAGTGAATGGCTGAGGCTTCTCTGTGGTTGCACATCACCACCAGGCCAAGATTTTAGAAGGCCTTGAGCCACTTGCTGAGCAGTAGAGAAAAGCCACAACCAGGAAGAAGAAACTTTGCTGCTTCTTACAGTCATAAGTCTTCTTGATAATGAGCTTTTAGTCATATTTAGTTAGGAATAATTATATCGCCTGCCCAGATTCCACAAGGTGACTGAACTTCAACAAGAGCACTCACCACCAGGAAAGCATCCTTGTGGATTATGTTTTGGAATTCTGGGGGCAGATCATGCTAACAGTTCCCACATTCCTCAGAGGATAATAGTTGTTATAAGTCTAAACCACAACAGGAAATGGTCTGACCATGACAAGGGAATATATTTAAAACTTCTCGGCTTCGGCTCATCCTTCCCCTTCCCAGTAGAAAAAATGTAGATCAGTGGTGTAACCTGCCACATGTCAGGGCTGCCATGGAATAGGGTAGCCCCACAGCAATATTGAAATTCCTTGGGACCCTGTTTCTGGGAATTCTTAACCCCATGTGAGATGCCTTCTTAGCTGGATGGTTACACTAACAGAATCTTGGTCTGTCTTGAATACCCAACACACATCTAAATCTTTGAGATTGGCACTAGAATGGACAGGGAGCCTAGCCCAGAAAAATGATCATACTTCTCCTTTTTTGGGAGACTCTCTGATGCTACAACAAATGGGAGGGGTGGCATTTAAAGCCATTTTTGTGTTGATTTTAAATATACATGCTGCTTCTTTTGTATGTTGCATAATTAATTGTTGCATTTTATGTATAATTTCATTGTTCATATTTATTTGCTAATTTTCACACAAAAAACCGACAAATAAATATGAACAATAAAATTGTACGCCACCTCGACCTGGGAAACTTGGTTTTGAAAGGTATTCTACAGATCCCACAAAAAAGTGGCAATTTGTGTCAGAATTAGACAATCTTGTTCTGATTTTGCATAAATTGAGCTCTCATATTGGAGAATCAAAATCATCTGAGATTGGATATGGTCCTTGCTGCACTGAACTTTCCTTTGCCCCCTCACCAAATGACAATTGAGTCAGGAGAGAGCAATATGTGGTAAATATATGACAGTCTAATTTCAAAAGCTATCTGGAATCAAATGAAACCTTGGGCATCCTGTTGAGTTGATTAGGTGGCTCAGTCCTCCTTTGGGTGAGCTCACTGCGACATATTGTTCCTGAGGAAATCTGACCTGTGAACTGAACATTTCCCACCACCTCCAAGACAGTATGGTAGCATTAGAATATTATTTATTGAATTTATTTGCTTCCCATCTTGTAGCAAACAATTTTGGGCAGCTTCCAGTATTAAAACATTAAAAATCCAACAAATCAATGTCTTTAATAGAGTAAAAATAAAAATCCCAATTAAGTTATTGTTAAAACATGGGGAGGGAGGGAACAGGGATGGGAGGTGGAGGTGGGATTGCCTCTTAATTCAACACCCACTTCCAATGTGATGTTCCACCATTAGTTAATGGTGATGTAAAGTTGGCCTTTAATTGCAATATACCGAACAATTATATGTTACAAGAAAAAGGCAGAATCACACAATTATTTTAAACTGCATTGATTATCACTTGGAAATCTTTTCTCACTTTAATTATTACACATTTGCCAGTATTCACAGTTTATAATTTTGCTGGATTTAATAACAATACATAAAACACTTCTTGACACAGAGACGGTAGAGGCTGAAATGTAACCTTGTAAATGTATACTTTTGCATACTGGCAGTAGATTAAAAAAAGACTAATACAATTAAAAATTTCAGTCTTTAACACTGACACATCAACAAAAAAAGGATGTCCATAAGAACTTGAAGAAGCATAATCAGCTTAATTGTATTAACTATGTTAGATATGGGAAGAGTAAGAAAGCTGTACAGATGTTTTATAATTCAGTTCCTTATGTAGTCTTTGATCTGCCTGAATGGTTAGATCAAGTCCTTTTCTCGTAGCTTCTCTTTCTACTCTAAAACATGGAAATTGTATTAAATTGCAGAACAATTAGAAGAGATAAATGTCATAAATGATGTTTCACATGTGTGCCTGCTCATCCTTGCTCCCTAGCAAATTTTTGGCTTTAGATTTGAAGCCCTCCACATTCCTATCACAGACGAAGAAAAATCTTTGCAATACAAAAGACTTCTCTTTGCTTACAGAGGGATGGATAGCAAATAATAGAAAGGAATTGGAAATGGCAAACCACAGATGGAGTAACTGTTGATGTAGCAATTTCTCTTATCTGAAACTCTTAAATATGTATGCATGAAGTCAAAAGATTGTTTACAAAAAGTCTCCTAAGTGAAGGCTTCTTCATTGATGAATCTTTTGTTTGCCTAATGAAAAGCAAGATTTTTATCTAACTCTTTTCTAAATTTCATGGATTGCTGTTAGCCAGATTCCCTTAACCTGAAAATATGTTCCTATATACTCTAGATCAGGGGTGTCAAACTCAATTTCATTGAGGGTTGCATCAAGATTGTGTTTGAACTCGGGGGGGGGGGGGGGTGTCGCCAGCTTGACATCACTCATGTCGGACGCACCTATAGCCCAAGCACTCTGCCAGCGAAAATGAGCTCTCGAGCTCCATTTTCGGCTGTAATGGTCTCCTGCAACCCACTGCCAGGGAGAGACACTGCGGTCCTTCAGTATTTCCAGGGGGACCCCTGTGAGCCAGATCTAAGCACACCATGGGCTGGAAGCGGCCCGTGGGCCTTGAGTTCGACACCTCTGCTCTAGATATATGACATTTCATTATTCTAGTTCTGTTTTACCCAACCTGGGGCACTCTGTTTCTGTTACAATTCCTGTCTTCCCCAGCCAATGGGCATGTTGTTTCAGGATGATGGTTATAGTAGCCCAGCATATCCAAAGTATAAGGTCAGAGAGGGCTACTAGCTAGATTCTGACCAGAGAATGGTACATTAAAGACAGCTGTGGTCTCCAGGCAAACTGCATCATCATACTAATCATGTACAAAAGACCAGTCTGTCTCAACACCCCCATAGAATCAGATTCACTCAAACAGTATGTCTGTTCTTTATGACCAAATGCACTGTTTTGTTTTGTTTTTCTGTGCCGGTTTCTTTTCTTTATAAAAATATTTTCTTATCCCACAAATAAGTAAAAGTGTTCATCATTCATGTGTCAGTTCGTCTTTATAGATTGCCATTATGTTTTTCCTGGTGAAGCTCAGGGTAACATTTTGATCTCACAAATGCTCCTTAAGGACAGACAGAACATGTTTAAATTGGGAAATTGAGCAGGATTGTCCCATGGAGAGTCCTAGCAGGGGAAGAAATTGGTTGCCCTAGAATGAAAAGCACCTGGATTTTGAATTAAGATTCTCCATCAAGCCATCTTGCCCTTAATCGAGGGCAATTGGAGCGTTACTGAAAGCCTTCCCGTGTCTTAGAAGGTAACTTTTCTTTTTCATTCTTCTTGAGGCTGGCTGCTATGATGGACAGGCATGCTTCAGCTAACAAGCCTAGTTGATGACTCACCTCAGCTCTTCTGCCAGGGAACAGCATCCGGGAGTTTTCTCAAGGACAAAAGGGTTTAAAAAAGAAAACAGTATCAAGCATCAAATTGTAAAAGCAAATTTGTTCATTTATCCCATATACTTTCTCTTTTGATATAACTTTGGAAAGCAGAATTTGTTTTGCTTAGAACCAAATAACACCAAACTCCTGAATAACATTGGGTAAAAAATTGTTTTGATGCAGTGTTACCAGATATTGTTTCCCAAAAACAAATATACACACAAATCTTTGGCTATTTCCACACTTAGAACTCACATTGCTGAGGGTGAAGATCTGTCACTGTACTCGACTCCAAAACTGCTCAGTGTTGATTATTATTTCCACCCCCAACAAGCAAGTTCACATTCCTTCTTCTTCTCTGACTTCTTCTTCTTCTCACATCAAAAATCCTCAGCTGTTTAGACTTCAGGTTAGCTCTGACTTGGGAATGGTCTTCCGTTTTAAGTTTGCACTAGATTTCTATAAGAAAAGCTGTGGAGAAGAGTACTAAAAAAAAAAATCACAGTTTTTCCAGGAGAGAATGGGATGAGATGGAATAATTCATCACCTTTGGGTCATGGTTCTTCATAAGAAATATCATTATAGAATATCCATAGTGCATCTTTGTGGTCTGCTTATTGTATTATTATGCTTTACAAAGCACTGTGGGCCAATGGATGGAAACTGAACAAGGAGAGATTTAATCTGGAAATAAGGACAAATTTTCTGACAGTGAGAACAATCAACCAATGGAACAGCTTGCCCTCAGAAGTTGTGGGAGCACCATCACTTGAGACTTTTTTTTTTTTTGAGTTTTAAAACGAACTTTATTTGCAATGGATTAAAAAGATATAAACCTACGAGTATACAGAAATAAAAAATAGTAAACATACTAATAGGACAGTAAACATATTTCTTTCTATTACATTTGATAATAGGTTTGATGGTTCATAATAAATAATAATAACTAATAATTGGCAAGTATTCCTTGTCTCTTACAGAGAACATATTAATAAATAAGTAAGACATGTTACTCTACTATTGCTATTGGATTATAACTGTATTATTTAATCATTAGAACCTTCATAATGTTTATGTATTAGAGGAGAAGCTTGAAACCATTATTTTACATATTCAGTATATACAACTATATATAATATGTTTCCTGGGTTCATTTGTTCTGTACATTCTTTTTCTTGCGTTCTACCCAATTGTACCATTTATCCCAGACCAGGTAATACTCCGAATTATCCTTGCCATTTAATTTGAGCATGAGCCTCTCCATTTCGGCACATTCATAAATTTTTGAATAATAATGTGTATCGGTGGTACGTTGGGCCTTTTCTAATATTGCGCCAAAGAAATTCGCGCCGCTGTTAGTAAGTGGATGATCAGGTATCTCACTTTGAGAGAATAGTCCCCTTTAATCATCCCCAGGAGAAACAGTTCCGGTTTCCACTCCAGTTTCACTTGAGACTTTCAAGAAGAGATTCGATTTGTTAGAAATGGTGTAGGGTCTCCTGCTTGGGGGGTGGGGGTGGGGCTGGACTAAATGACTTTCAAGGTCCCTTCCAAATCTGTTAATCTGTAATTATATCATGTGAACCCAGAAAATTGGGCCAAGAAACCCATGATTTAATTGAACGGTGTCCAGATACTGCCAGAATATTAGAATTTAGTTGAACCAATAATATTTGCCCTCATTTTGCCTACCTTTTGGCAGGAAAAAGAGAAAACACAGGAGAGGCTATGGGCTTGGAAAACTCAAGGATTCAGACAACAAAGGCAATGAACAAAAAGTACCTTCAAAAGATAGAGAATGACGGCAATTTCTTGCAAAAACCACAGAGAGAAGCAAAATGTTGTATCAGTGAGGAGGAGGAGGAAGAGGAGGAATACTAAATAGATCCAACCCAAGTTTTTCTAAATTCTGTTTCATGTGTAAGAATCAGAGAAATGACACAGTGAGAAAGTGTAGAAGGAAAGAGCTACCTGAAAGCCATAAATAATAGAGTTATGAACAAAGGCTAATTTTGAGAGCAGCAGAAGCTTGTAAGTCAATTACAGCTTTTGGTCTGGTTGGAGCAAAAATTACTTAATACCTTAACGAATGAGCAGAAATTCCACAGGTAGAATATGTTGAAGATTAATGAAGAGTTGAAAAAGACATTTTAAGAAATCCAACTTTTTGCTACCAGCTTCTCCCACTCTTAACTTTTATCAAATATTTATCTCAATACTATTAATTCACAATAAGCCATGTCCTAGTGTGTTATTGGAGTAATGAGGATGAAACAGCCTTTTGAGCTGTTTGCCTTCACCTCTCTCTGTAGGAAGAAGTCAGATATTATTTCACCCAGGATGAAAAACAGATAGCTTGCAGTTACAATAGTTACTTCATAATATACAAAGAAAGGAAAGCAAATCCTGTCTTATTCATTGAAAGTTATTTCTCAATTCAATAATTGCATTTTATAAATCACTGAGTCTTCAGTGTTTTTGAACAAATTTGTCATAAAAGCATTGATTGGGGAATTAGGAAGAAGAACTGAATACAGGAGTGGGATTCTACCGGTACGGACTGGTTCTATAGAACCAGTTGTTACAATTCTGCGCAGTTCAGAGAACTGGCAAATCGCACCACTGGCTGGCCCCTCCCCTCCCCACCCAGTCACTTCTTACCTGGCATGCATGCCATCCAACTTGCCTGCGTTGTGCCTTTGCCTAATTTTTGGTAAGTTGCTATTTTTCCTTTTTTTCCCCCCGACAATCAACTGTTCCGACTATCAGCTATGCGGGGGATTTAGATTAACTAGAAAGCAGGAAATTGTTGGATTTCTTGCTTTCTAGCTAATCTAAATCACTGTTGTACTGCTTTGCCTTCACCCAGTCAGGGGTGGTATTCAGGGGGTGGGGTGAGGGAGAAGTGGCCTGAGAGCAGAGTTGAATCTTCCTTAGGACTGAAGCTTTTATTTTTCAGTGTAAACTTAGGCAGCAGATTGCAGAAAGGTAGATCTGTGAATGAATCTGTGATTCTATGAGCAACTCAATCTGCCTGCCTGCTTTGCCTGATTTTGGATAAAAGTTGCTCTTTTTTATAAAAAAAAAATCAATATTTACATAAATATTTACAATATTTAAATACAAGCCAGTCATGTGATCACCAAGCCATGCCCAGTCAGCAAGCCATGATCATGACCATCAGGCCACATCCACAAATTAGGCCACACCCACAGAACTGGTTGTTAAGAAGTTTGAATCCCACTCCTGGCTGAATACCTTTTGGCTCATTCTGATCGATACATGTGAAAGATTACCTCTGCTGGTCCTGCTGGTTTCTTACCTTACCCTCTTGATCCAACATTGATGGTGCTTGCGTATAATCAGAAATGTTTTTGTCCTTTAGTTTGTCAAGAGCTACTACAAATTCAGCTCCTCTTTGTCTAATTTAGAGATAGGTTGCAAATATCAAGAGGACCACAAGAGGTTAGGAAATATTTTGTGTTTTCTGTTCTCGTTGCTGCTTTTTATTGGTCCCCTGAATCCTGGCAACCAAGATGATGTTTGAGCCTCAAGATTGTATGTGCTGATTAACAAATGCATATAGTAGGGGTGAAGTGCTCATAGGTAAATAATGTAGTTACATTCATAATAAGATTGGTTTTAATGGGAATGAGTTGTAGTGAAATTGACACCCGTGGAGACCTGTTTAACACTGAGACATACATATGTTCAACTTCTTTTAAATATCTATGGTATCATTTCACTTGGATAAATCTCAAGATTTAAACAATAATAAAGGCATGTTTTGGGATATGTATTTAAGATCAAATTGGAAAATGGTGTATTTTAGGAACATTACGTGTTTTTCCTAGTTGTTTATAATAATGTACAGTTTTCTTAATATGTTGCCTTCAAATGTTTGAGATTAACCAATTGCATTATGAAGTCAGTTTAGCCATATGTATTGTATATAAAGATGATGGGTTATGAAAATCTATTGTATAGCAACATATCCAAAATCCTCATTAGGATATTAACCAAAGTCATAAAATACTAGGAGACCTCAAAATACCCCTGAGATTTTCCACCTTTAGTTCTATTACACCAGTCATATCTACACACCAGGCATCCTACATTCATTACTCCTTGAAAACCAGATGTACCCATGGGTCTGTGGGCTACTGTCCAAATTCATCTTGGGTGGCAGTTGTATCCATTCCTTGGTCAGGAATCCCTACTCCTGGTCACTCAAATCTGGATTATCTCATATCTGGATTACTACAAAGTACTCTACATGGGGTTCCCCGTGAAAACCACTCGGAATCTACAGCTGGTCAGGAATGCAGCAGTAAGTTTAGTGATGTATAGCCCTCAGTACAGCCATGTAGCACTTCTCTGTGAACTGTGTGGTGCAATATGATACTATATGATACACAATACTATATATTGTACTGTACTACAGTACACTATACTAGTGAGTTTCCAGATGCAATTGAAGATTCTGGTTATTAACTTCAATGTCCTTCATAGCATAAGGCCTACTTATTTGGTCCTGCCTTTAGCATGAAAGCCAGCTGGGTGACCTTGGGTCAGTCACTCTTTCTCAGCCCGACTCACCACACAGGGTTGCTATTGTGAGGAAAATAAGAGGAAAGTGTGTTAGATACGTTTGTCACCTTGAGTTATTTGTAAAACTAATAAAGGTGGGATAGAAATAAAATAAATATTGTGGGATTGTCGATAGCCAATTATTTCTGTCCATCTGAAGGAAATCTGACAGGAGGGCCTTCTTTGTCATTGCATATGCCCTATGGAGTGCTATTTCCTCCAAAATTTGGATGTCCCCAATTGGCCATGTATATCGTCTTTTGTAAGATCTCGAAGACCTGGTTTTTCACCAGATTTTGGGTTAGGAGGCTTTGGGAGGGCATCTGGATGGATTGTCTCAATTACTGCATTGCCTCAGGTGTACTTTGTTATATTTTGTTATTGTTTTTGGTGTTGTTATTGTTTTGATATTATTCTGCCCCGAATCATTTGGGATTATTGTTCTGTGCCTTGAGTCACAATGGGAGTTGTAGAATGCTTATTTGTTAGGCATGAAGTTGGGAAAATTCATCTTCGGATGAGTTGAGAATTGCATAAATCATCAGAAGACAGCTCATCTCTATATTCACAGATATGGCGGAATAGATACATTCATAAAAATGTGAGCATTCTCATGATTGATTAAATAAAGAATTATATGTCTAGAGAAATACATTTTTACATCTGAGGCAGTTTGCAACTGCAGGCACACATGGCACTTCTCGATGCAGAAAAATCTGATTCTGAATGTTTAAGACGTGCAGGCATAAATTTAGTAACCATAAATTATAATAGAAATGATTTGAGAATTTCATACTATTAAAGAAAACCTTTTTAAGTAGCATTCTGTTGAGGAACCCTTGCATGTTAGGGTTCCAGGTTACAGAGTGTTCCAGCGTGCACTGAACTCTCACAGATTCAAAATAGCATGTATGTTTTATTAATATACTTTGACTCACCAATACCAGCTTGTAGCCATTCTTCTTCCCTTAAGTC
Source organism: Bungarus multicinctus (assembly GCA_023653725.1). NCBI lineage: Eukaryota > Metazoa > Chordata > Lepidosauria > Squamata > Elapidae > Bungarus > Bungarus multicinctus. Next base: position 161,501,964 of record CM042834.1, read on the forward strand.
TGTCTCCATGCCCATGTGCATTGAAGCTAAGTGTCAATTTATCCCCATTTCGTGAGATTGTTCTTGTACATGATTGCTTATTCAAGAAGATGTATACAGTCATGCACTTCCATTCTTACCAGGGCATGGACAGAAAATATATATTTCATTCTCTCTTTGTCTGTCTCTAATAGTTCAAAAGAATGCTGAACCGTGAATTAACCCACCTCTCTGAAATGAGCCGTTCTGGAAACCAGGTGTCTGAGTACATTTCCAACACCTTTTTAGGTGAGTATATGGAAGTGCCACAACCCTACTGCACCTATAATCCAGTATCAGTGTCTATTCTACATTATTTTCAATCAAATACAATCAGGCAATTTGCTAAAAAGAAAACATTCTTTTTAGGGCTCACAAGTAAGGCAGAACAAAATATAAAGAATGTAATTGGCATTAACCTTTCTTCCCATTGCTCAAAATGATAATAGTTTGACTCTCACAGTTTCATAAACTGTACCCCAAGAAAAAATTCATATGAATAAATAACTTAAATGAGAAATCACATCAATACCTGGTTTTATAGTAACATAAATTTATATTTTGAGTAAAAGTCCTGGTAATAGTTTTATGAAGATTCAACTTTTTGTTGGATAGATGCAAATGTTTTTTTAATCCACTGCAGTTTAAAAATTGTAGTCCAGTTTTTATCATTAAAGCAAGTCCACTCTTCGAAAGCAGGAATGCAATTATATTCCATTGTTATAAACACTGATGGCAATGCCTATAGTTCTTTAACACTGATAATTTACCTTGAGTATAATAAGAAAAACTTAATTACTAAATCTTATGTTAGAGTGTTTGCAGCGTAACTACTATTAACATCTTACATGTTCTTCTACATCTAACAATGAATGGTTCTCTGAAACCCATCTGCCTTTCATTCTGGGCTGTTATTATATTATTTCCTTAGAGTTAAGCCAAAATAGGGGCTTGGTTGCATATACTGTTTCTTTGTGCATATCCCAAAAGTCCTCCATCTCAGAGGTTTGGACAAGGACAAAAATATTCACCGTGGGAGGAATAAGTGATGGTCCCTAGCCCCAATGCAGTTTGTTTCTTCGTGACTCATCCTATGCAAATGTGCCTGAGGTTGCGTGTTCCAATGCACGTCCCATCGAAAGAAATATCATGAGAACAGAGAACATCTACAGGCAGGTGTGCTTCTATGACGCTTTCCGCAGTATGTGAAGTGCTGTAGACGAGGAGCATCCCAAGTGCTGAGGCAGCACAGTTGCCTTGGCAACAGGAGATTCCCACTCCTCCCTTCACCAGCTTAAACCAAGGGCAAAGAGTTGGCTTTGTTTGCCCTTATTGACGTCATCTTACAGCCAAATCTGATTGGCTGAAGTCATTTAAAAAAAAAGGAAAGCACGCTGAGGGAAAAACCGAGTGGAGACTAACTGCAAATTGTTACTACAGTAGAGTCCTTCTTCCACTGTTAAAGCATTGTTGGTAAGGGATAGATAGCACCGAGCATATTTACGTGATGAAGCCCAAACAGTCAGAGCTCTTCCCCAGCCTCTTCATATACTGATGAACACAGAGATTTTCCTCCAATTTCCAGGAGGAATTAAATTAAAATTCTGCTGCTCAGCATAGGTTCATTTGCTGTCTCAGAATGCCAATCAAGGGGTATTAGGCAAGAAGAAAGATTGTGCTCACAGGTTTCTCCCTCCCCTTTCAACCTGCTCTCCTAACAAACTGCTAAGTAAATGTTTGATAAGATAGCAGAAATACACAGATGTTTGGGCACTTAACTCTTATACAGTGCTCCCTCCCAAGCACTCTTGTGGCAATCATATTAGCACTAGTAGAAAATTGAGGGTGGGGCTGAAACTGACTGTGAATTCTGGAGAAAGGTGTAAGCATAATGTAAATGTTAGAATCAAAAAGTGATGATGGTTCCTTTGTGGTCTCTGAAATGTTCAGTTTCCAACTCTTATTTGGTACATAATTATGTCCAGGAATTCAGGTTCCTGGATTTCATAGTTAAATCATGCCATGATTTTTCCATTCAGAGACAAACAAGCAATCTGGAAGAGGTTTTCTCCGAAGTAAATTCCATTCAGATTAGTGGGACTTACTGTCATATAAATGAGCATAAGGATGCTGCCTGTAGCTTCATTCTTGAACGTGTTTACTTGAGAGCAAATCCGTACATGATTTATTCTGCAAATAAACCCAACAAGGAATAGAATTAGCTTGTCAGGCAGTTTTATCTTCTTATGCATAGATCACAGTATGCACAAATCTAAGCAGGTTGTTCTCTTCCAGTCTCTGTAAATGTGTGTAAACATTTTGTTTACATAAAAATGAAATAAGTACCTCATTTGTGTGCTGAACCATACATGATAATCTTAGCATTTGCAGAATCGGAGGCCTTGTCATGTATGTCTCCCCTAAAAGCTGCAGACTTCCTGAATTAGGCAGAATAGCTAAGAACTTCAGTCATCTGAAACAAACTCCTGGGTTCTTCCTGTCCACTGCATTCTCCAGAAAGCAGGCCGCCCATTGACGTCAGCGGATGCAAATACCCAGCCCTAAGCAAATGTTGATGCAAACTACCATTTCAATGGAGGCCTTGTGTGAGAGCTGGAACATGGGCTGAAAACGGAGGCCAAGTATCGGTTGAGCAGGGGCCAGAATTCACCCTCCCTCCCTCCCTCCCTCCTCCTGAGCAGCTGTGGCATGGTCTGCCAATGTCATGTGATGAGGCAGTGCCAGGCCACAGTGGTGCAAAAGAGGTGGAAAAGAGATAGTGAAATCCCATTATTGAGCTTAGCTGATTGACCACACACAAACATACCCCTCGCCCCATGAGAGATCTTCCCAATACAGAATTGCTGTGGAGAGAGGAGTTTACAGTTAATGAGCAGATGGGGAGGACCCATACCAATTTAGCTAGCTTGGTCCCTTGCAATGGGGCTTTGGAACTGTTCCTATGTTGGCAGAAGAAATTGTGTTTAGTAGGCCAGCCTGGGAACTTCCTGAGTACTTGGATTTCATTCTTGGCTATGACACCAAAGCAGAACCGAGTGATTGGTAGGAAATGGCCAGAGTGACTGGTTGTTTGTGGCTGAGGGCTAGAAGGAGAGCTTGTTGGTTGAGGTGAGGAAAGGAAAGGAGTCAGAACTCCTAAATTTATTCCCAATTTTTTATTCCGAATTTGCCTCAGCCACAAAGATACACATGCACAGATGCTCATTTGCCTCAGACTCATGAGGTGTCCTGAGATAATAGAATTCCACATTACTGAGGCAGTCTATTCTTCCAGATTCTCAAGCTCCCAGGCAAACCCTTGAATCTGCTTGATCATTTATGAAACAGTTGAGATTGCAGATGTACTTGAGCTGTGTTGTTGCCACAAGGAAAGCTAGTTCTTCCTATAAGTCACCTTCCAGAGTCTGATCACCATCTTAGTCCATGCAAAAGATGTCCCCCTGCATTTACTAAACATGGTAGAACTCTGGCTCCGAGTTATCCAAAGACTTTTCAGGTGAACTTGAGGCAGGATGGGAATATTAAGGACTCTGTTAGGGGCAGAATTTGAAAGAGTTCGGCTTCATGGCAGTTGACTTGAATATTCTCTGTTGTCACAATCCTTCTTCCTAGTAACTCAGAACCCAGCACTCTAGAATGGTACCACAGCTTATGCCCTGCTTCCTCCCGGGGCCTGTTGCCCGCCCCTTCCACTCTGCCATGAGGCCCCCCTGCCGCTGCTTCTCCCGCAGGTACCATTGGGGCATAGCTCTGCCATGTCATGATGCGACTCCCTCCCAGTTCCCTGTCACACTGCGCCCTCCCCATTTTCTGCCTCCCCTAGGCTCCCCCAGTGTGCGCCACCTCCCCCTTGGCAGGCTATCTCCTCCCCCTGCTCCATACTCCCAGTGGGTACCACCCACACGTGACTTCTTGCCCTTGGAGACAGTCCTAGAAGAAGGTGGGGGAACAAGGCCTTCCACTCCTGAGGGTGAGTCTTGCCCCAAACTGCTCTACATTGTACTTTGAGTCTTCCATTCTAGAAACCTAAACTGAACAGTTTTCCTTCCATCTTCATGAACCTTTATTATCTACAAGGGACGGAAAGTAGACTTAAAAAGAAATAATTTTCCCATCTATCTTCAGGGAAAATGAGCAGGATTGTTTTCACCACTACTTTGGCCTAATGTCCAGCATTATATTTCTCCCTTTCTTTCTCTGAAGGAGTAATAGCAGCTATTCATTTGTCTGGGAAAAGTAAAAGACTACAGTCAGAGACAGAATTAAGATGACGAATAAATCCTGTTTGACTGGTTTGTTTATTAGATAGGGCGTTGTGCTGTGTCATTCCAATTCTGAGCACTTTTTTGTTACATCTTTAATTATATGTGTATAAACAGAAGTCTTCTAGAAGATGGAATGCATGTTGATATAAGAAAAAATGGCATTGTTGTTGAGATCACGTTAAAAAAACATAAGAAAAATATCACTGCTCCTTTTATGCTATTGCTAATAATAACCGTTTTATTAAAGTGGTTAAAGATAAATAAAAATAGTTGTTTAACTGCCCAGTTTATTGGTATTGTCCAGGAGGCACACAAAAACATTTGTATGGTTTTCTTGTCCTTTTTTGGGTACTGCAAAATTGGACCAGACAGAGCCCATGATGAGGCTGAACTAAATATCTGAATTATAGAAAACTGGAATCTGCATATACCTTGAAGCACAATCATATCCTCAGGCTATTCTACTTTTAAAATAAGTGGGAGGGGGAAATGTATGAGGGCAACAAAGGGGGGAGGAATCTAAAAAGACAAAGTAGGACAATTACACCTCCCAAGCCAAACAGTATTAAACTGTTTTTAGGATGGTATCCAACCCTATTCCCAATATTCCTGTAGTATCCTGATTTACTTATGGGAAGTTTAAGCTACCAGGAATTAGGTTAAAATTCCTTTTGCTCCATAAATTCTGAGCTTTCATTTTTGGCATCTTTGAGATAGTGATGAAATTCCATCAGGGAAGCAATGTCATTTGGACCAGCGGTCACCAACCGGTGGGCTGCAGCCCACAGGTGGGCCGTGAGAAAATTTTGGTGGGCCGCAGAGAAATCTCACCCCCAGAGCACCTCCCCAAAGCTATTAATCCAGGCTACTCAGAAACACAAGGCTGCACCACCCACATGGCCCGCAGGAACCCTCCCTGCCCACTCACTCCTTACCTGGTAAACATGCCTGCTAAATTTCTATTTTTCCTCTTTCTGACTATCATCTGTTTTGCTGTGCCGGGAGATTTAGATTAGCTAGGAAGCAGGAAATGGTTGGGTTTCTTGCTTTCTAGCTAGTCTTTAGATCTTTGGCTCTGCTTCCCTTAGGACTGAAGGTTTGCTTGCAAGCAAATTCAGTGCAGACTCATGGCAAGCAAATTTGAGAGACTGAGCTAGTTGATGGCAGATAGATAGATCACTGAATGATTCTGTGAGCAACTCAATCTGCCTGCTTTGCCTGATTTTGGGTGAAAGTTGCTCTTTTTTAATATAAAAAATTCAATATTTACATGCATTGTGTGTTGTGAGTTAATTTTGTGAGTTTGCTTGCAAGCAAATTTTAAGTGACAGACTGAGCTAGTCAATGGCAGATAGATAGATTTCTGAATGAATCTGTGATTCTGTGAGCAACTCAATCTGTCTGCCTGCTTTGCCTGATTTTAGGTAAAAGTTGCTCTTTTTTATAAAAAAAGTAATATTTATATAAATATTTATAATATTTACATACAAGCCATACCCAGCCAGTCACATGACCACCAAGCCACACCCACAAATTAGGCCACACCCACAGAACCAGTTAGTGGTCCCTGGGATCTAAAATTATGGATTTGGTGGTCCCTGAGTTCCAAAGGGTTGGTGACCCCTGATTTGGACAATGGATGGATGGAGATAAAATATCTGTGTCACAAATCCTGATACTTGGTCCAGACGCTACTTCTTAGATGAGGTAGTGCTTTTCCCATTTTTTGCTGTTGTCATTTCTCTCTCCGATGCAGTCTCTTTTCATCCACAGACAAGCAGAACGATGTGGAGATCCCATCCCCAACACAGAAAGACCGGGAGAAGAAGAAGCGGCAACAACCCATGTGCCAGATCAGTGGGGTCAAGAAACTCATGCACAGTTCCAGCCTGACCAATTCCAGCATTCCCCGCTTTGGGGTGAAAACAGACCAAGAAGAGCTGCTCAGTAAGGTGAGCATTTAGCAAGATGAAAAAAAGGTAGGGAAGGGAGTGAAGGAAGACTGTGCCCATTTTTGCAGAGGATGATTTGGAAATTGTGGCTCACACTTTTAATAGTCTCTAGACTCTGAAAAAAGTGTCAGCCTTAATACATTTTATTTAGGTTGATTTCCAGAGGCAACTTCTGCCTGTGATGGGATACAAAAGTATTTTCATCTCAGATTGTTTTTGTCTTTGAGGCAGCATTTCCACCCAAACAGGATATTGAACTGGTAATACAGAGTTACTTCCTCATAATTTTAGCACATTTGACAAAAAGATTTAACTATCACCGAGTTAGTATATTCCTATTCCATTTGGACTGAAACTTCTTGCATATTTCGCCAACACAAGAAGATATTTGTTTTTATTTATTTATTTATTTTGTGGACTATCCTAACAAATTACCTGAGCTAGTTTACAACGAAGGAACAAAAAGAAAGAACCATGACTGCAGAAAAATAAATAATACAAACACTTGTGTGCAGAAAAACAAAAACAGAATTAAGTACTCATAGCCAGTAAAGTTGATATTTGATAACATGTGAACAGTTTACGTTTTTGCCAAAGAAAGTGCCATTTATTTATTTAAAACATTTATATAGTTGAATGTTATGGAGATTCTCAGTCATCCATGCCATGGTTGTTCCAAAAGTTTTTTTTCAAGAGGCAACTGGACTTTCTTGTTTTTCTTCGAAGACATTTAGCTTCCAAGAAGCAACTTTAGTTCTGACTGGATGGTGGGGATTTATATTCCTTTCAGACAGCTGGTCATTTGCATTTTACTACAGGAACCAGGCACTTCAGTCTGAGATGCAGACAACACTGACTCAACCCCAACAGCCTGCACCTGCATTCAACAGTGAAGGGACACAGGGCAGAAAATATCCTGCAGAAAGCACAGCTCCACAACAGCATACCTGGAGCTACTGTTGGCACAAAACTTTGGTTCTAGCAGTATGAGGTTATATTCCTTGTTTCAGTCTTATCTTAGCCATGAAAGAGAGCTCCATGAACTGAGCCATGAACTGGAGATAGATGATGATATAACTCTCTCTCTCTTTTGAGAACTGACAGCTCTCTCTCAACAGAGATGGGGAGGGGGGATACTCATCAACCATCTCAAGTCTACAACACAGTCCTTTTAGCAATTCCAAGAAAGCTCCACACCCATTTGCGCTACTTAGGTAACTCTGAGGACACAGATAAACCTCCAAGTAGCCTCAACTACTCTCTGAAAGAATGCAAATGACCAGCTGTCTGCAAGAAATCCTTCCATTCCCCACCATCCAGTCAGAGCCGAAGAAGCTTCTTGGATAAGAAGTGAAACATCTTCAAATAAAAACAAGAAAGTCCATTTGTCTTTTGAAAAAACGCCTTTGGGACATTTATATAGTTGCATATCTTCTAACCTACTCTGGGCAGTTCCAATCCAAGAGACTCTTTGGGAAACATATCCCGTAACAGAGGAGCTTTCAAGAGAATGCCAACCATTTCATCCAATTTCCATGACTCTCACAGACAAGGGACTGCCTGGTGACTTCCTTGAGATATTTGGGCCAGACAGGTACAGTTGACTTTAGTAAGGTGGTGCCTGATAAATCCCAGGGCTTGATCGGGATCCATCAACATAATATTCACTTGTTATCCTGAAATGATTGTAAAAGACCAGTTCAGAAATAACTTGGCTTAATAAATCATAATTCATTAAACAAGTAACAATCCCTTCCATTCTTGTCTTTGTTCTTTCAGTCCCAGTCAGTTCGCTGTAACTGCTAGTGACATCCAAAACTGCGAATATTATCAGAATTCTAAACCAAGTGCAGGGTGAGCAAAAGAGTATAGGCTTGAAACTTGCAATCCAGAAATATTATGCATGAACAAGAGAAACACTTCTTTCCAGAAATTTGGAGTCTTTATAAATTGTTTCACCGATTTCCACTAAATGTCCTCTAAAAAAAACTGATCAATACTGTCACGTGGCAAGTCAATAGGGTTATTAGGCTGCTAGCTTCTAGTCTTAGATAAACTAATTTGGAATGGTGTAGAATCTCCTGCCGTGGGCAGCAAGTTGGACTAGAAGACCTCCAAGGTCTTTCCATCCCTATTATTCTATGTTCTAATTATATTTTCATATTCCTATAGATATTGTTGATATCTAATTGGTTATATAATTAGATAATACCTATTTAGATTCACACCAATTATTTTTGCAATGTTAAATACAAAAATAAAGATAGACTGCCACATAGCAATCAGTTTTATTCAAAGAAATTGCATTTTATGAATTGAACCAACCATTTTGAATTAATCTTGGCCTTTTCTCTGTATTTCCATGATGTATTAGTCTTCATTTTCTTATTTTACTCTGTTGTACTACGAAATTATATCTTGTTTCTTTTGGCTACATATTGATATCCAGTGACCCCACCCAGATAACCAAATCTTGTATTATTGAGAAAAAAAATGTGAAAAATAGCATTATAATTTGAATGAAATTACTTTGTTCCTTTTTCTATACAAATGAGTAATTAAACCAGGAAATGTTTGTTTTGGTTCCTCATGTTCTTCAAACCAAGAAACTGGTTGATATTCTCTAAGCAAACCAAAATATGAAGCTATAATTTATTTTTAGCTTAATGTCTTGACTTGTTCAGAAAAAATCTGTATTTTTGAATGTATGCATTATTTGTATTCTGGAATATATCTGAAATGTTTTTAAACTGCAGATTTAGCTTTCCATCTTTCACAAAAAAGGAGATGAAACAATTGTTCATTCATATCTCATTTTATTAAGCTGAGAACTGATTGCTCAAATGTAATCCAGGAATAAGCAAGACAGAATTGTTAACTCTTTGAATAATGTCCATCTGGTGCAGAACAGATGTGTGCTACAATTATAAAGAATAAATATTTCTTTAGAAAGTATTTGCTGTTACGTGGTAATGCGCTACTACATAATCAAAGGTTATCGGGAAATTGTGATAGCTGACAGTATTATGTAATCTAGGTGTTTTTGCTTCAAAAAAGATTCTTGTTTTGGTTTTGAGCCAAGGGAATATTTTAGAAAATTGTGGTGGAACTGGATTATTTATTATTATTTTATCTCAGCATTCGAGATGAATGAAAATAAATAACATTGCCTAGTTTTATGTCCAGACATTTAGGCTGAACTTAATGGTCTCACAGAGTATTCACAGTAGATGACATTCTTAAATGCTGTGGACTTTCCCAGTGGGTTTTCTTGATCCTGTGCTTGAAAAATGGGTTTTGAGTTTCAAATCTGAAATGACATTTCAGATTCTAGTGGCATAGCAAAAAAATATAGTAGGTTTGATTTCTTCGACTGCCATTCTCTCTGTCCTCTTGGATCTTTATCTTGATATCCATTGTGCCAAAAATTCACTGACTTCTTCCCCTGTGGCTCCCTCTAGGAACTGGAATATCTAAACAAGTGGGGCCTTAACATTTTTCGGGTTGCTGACTATTCCAACAATCGGTCGCTCAGCTGCATCATGTATACAATATTCCAGGTGAGGTTTGCAGAGGCCGCTACTCTCTCCCCTGCTAGCCATGGATATGAGCCACACCGCTCAGTCACATGTCTGGTTTGGTCCAGTGGTACTATTCAGAATAGACATGAAAATGCTATACAGTCTATCAGTTTGAAGCCTGACCTTTTTAAAAGAAATTCACTCCTAAATTATTTCAACAAAATATTGAGCTGGATACAAAAATAAGTCAAAAAGCAACAGGTGCAACAATATAAATAAGACTGATCTATTATATGGGCAATTTTAATAGAAGAAAGAAAGAATTTTCTGCCTTGATATGAGGTTCAGCTGTAGTTTCTGAAATCTATCATCTTGTATTCTGAGGTGTGGGGCTTCCAGGTTCTTTCCCTACAGTCTATAGGAAAAATGTAATCAGAAGTGTAACCGGTACTGCTTCTCCTCTCTGTAGAAAGAAAGTGCCTTCAAAAATAATCAATTTATGATTAATTGTTCAACCGGATGCTACCAAAACTACCATCATTCCAGCCAGCATAACCAAAGTACTGAAAAATTGGTGGCCACATATTTGGGGAGTTTTATCTAAAGAAATTTTTTTTCATGAATCTGCAAAAGTGCTAACTTTGCACTAATCTCCCAAAGCACTAGGTGGCTGGAGGTTAGGATTAGAGTTAGGAGAGATGGCAGGACTATTTTTGCTTTTATTCATGTACAGCACCTTATAGAATGGGAGGGACCTGAATACACACAAAGTAATAATGATGCTTGGGAAGCAAGTCTGCTGAATCCCATGTTGTTTCAAAGCATAGAAAGGGTGGATCTACATTCATGGTGGTGGTAGAGGTAGTTCTTGTTCATTGCTTCCGGGTATAATTATAATTATTGCTTAGGAGCTAGAGTACATCGTACATTTCTCCTTTTCAAGTGAGGCTGTCATTTGTCTGCCAGCCATAATTGGGGAGGGCAAAGATTCTGGTGTTCATTTTTCAGGAGCCAGTGTCCACAGAAGCAGCTGTGAACTGTCTCTTTACTATTTCAACCACTGATTTCCCTTTTTTCCCCTTTCCCCATAGGAAAGAGACTTGCTGAAAACTTTTAAGATCCCTGTGGACACATTAGTCACTTATATCATGACATTAGAAGACCACTACCATGCTGACGTGGCCTACCACAACAGTCTCCATGCTGCTGATGTCACTCAATCCACGCATGTCCTCCTCTCTACACCTGCCTTGGATGTAAGTCATGATCGGTTGCAGTTTATGAGTAGGAAATGTGGGGATCCAGCACCTCCTTTGCTTCAGCCTCTCTGAGGGGCTGATTCCCAGAGTCCCAAAAGATGGGGAGTTTCTGTACTTTTCTCTGTTTCATTTGGAAAAGCAGTGGGAGGCAGATGAACTTACAATTGACTGATTGTGATGACTTGTATTGTATCAATAGCACTCAAGACTTATATACCGCTTCACAGTGCTTTACAGCCCTCTCTAAGCAGTTTATGTGTTATAATATCAATAATTCTGGGTGTTATGCTTCCATTATAAATTTTATTATGCCTGTCAAAGACTGAATCTTGCTGTACTTTTATAAATGCTTACTATTGCTTTTAGCAATAGTGGATCACCATCAAGGGTGGCAACACACATACTTTGGGGATCCAAATTCTAACCCAAGTTAATTCCTTTTTATTTGCTGGCAGCAGTTCTTCTATGAAATAGGGCAGAGGCACCAGGCGTTCATTCCCTTTCTTCTTTACAGGCTGTCTTCACTGACCTGGAGATCTTGGCTGCAATCTTTGCTGCTGCCATTCATGATGTGGACCATCCTGGTGTCTCCAACCAATTTCTGATCAACACCAGTGAGTGAAGGCCACACTGAACATAAGTGCAGGGGGGGAGTGTGGCCAGGAGAGGTGGGTGCATGTAGGCACATGGCCAGGATATATGTGCCTTGAATACAGGTTAATCTAGATAGAAAGGGAATTGCAACATGTCTTCCTTTCCTCCACATAGTTGAATATTGTCTTCTTAAAATTAATACTCTCTGGATAGGCTGGACAACATGTACACAAGGAGCAATCACAGAGAAAATTCTGCCCTATTTTGGTGAAGATCTTTTGGGCTCTTTCTGTCAATTAACTGACTGGTCTTAATGCTGTCTTGTGTTCATGTTAAACTGTTGACCTGAGAGAATAGCCTCTCCCAGGGATCTTGAAAAGATTCAGTGTGAAGCAGTGTGGTCTTTCAAAAGGCGTGGTCTCAAGCCTTACAGCTATTTATATTGTCAACAGGGACTCTCAATTGTGCTCAGAAACATAAGCCAATGGCCAGACGACATAAGGCAACAAGAGAGTTGCATGCATATTGTAACAGGCCTTGTGTCCAAGTAATGCAATCATCATAAAATGAAGTCAGAGGCTAGTTTTTCTAGCCATAATATTATGAACAGTGTTCTGGACTATATATCTGAATATTTATCACAAATAGCCTACAGTATATTAGCACAGTTATAAACAGGATATAACTAAGGCATCTGGTACTGTAACCAAATATGACATTTCCAATAATTGCTGAAAATAGCATATTAGCTTTTGCAACGCACTTCTGATCATCACTGAAAAACTAGGCATCCAAATTCAACATTGAGTCCAATTTTAAATTTCTATTTCTCTTGGTTTCTCTTCTGTACCTTTGTCTTAACCTGGATTGAGCTTCTGTTGGCCCTCATCCAGCTAAAATCGAATGTCTTTGCACTTCTAGCCTGTAGATAATTGTCCTGTGGAATTTCCCTCTTTTAGCTTCAGATTCAAAGAAACATCAGATACAAAAAATGTCAAGTGGGTTCTGTGCCCTGGGAAAGTCAGTCAAGAAAACAGACAAGTTAACTCTTAAGAGGAATTAGTCCATGTATTAATTCTCATATTACTTTTCTAGCTTAAATGCTTAAGTTCTATGTAGATGGAGGTCTATGTTAATGAGAAATATCAAATGGAAGGAATCCATTTGAGAATATAATAGAATCCATTTTTCTTTATCACCAGGTCTTCTTGTCCTATTACCCAAGTTCAGGCTTGTTTTTCCTCAGTACTTTCACAAAGTGCCAATGAACGAGTGTTGTAGACAGTTTAATGTCAAATAAACTCAGTTTAGAACTTTAACAGATAACAAATTAACAGAGTTGGAAGGGACTTTGTAGGTCATCTAGTTCCACCACCCGCCCAAGCGGGAGACCCTACACCATTTCTGACAGATGGCAGGCCAGTCTTTTCTTAAAGCTTCCAGTGATGAAGCTCCCTTTGGGGTACTCTAAAGCACAGGACTGTGTATAAATAGAAGAAAATACCAAATGGTAAAACTGGTAAAAAACTCTTTTGTCAAATTAGAATATAAATACCTAAATCATCTGTATACCTAACTGCAGAAGGACTTTTTCATTGTGTTACAGATGAAAGAAGTACTAATATTTGGGAGTGAGGAAGAGCACACAGTGCCAGCAGTGAGGATGGGAAGGAAAAGAAAAGTCTATGATTTTCCTAGTCTGTTGAACTGAAAAAAAGAAACTACCCTAAAATGACAGAAAAACAGAAATTGCTTAAGCTTTATGAAGAACATCTGAAATCAAAGATGCTGCTGTTTTTCCATCCAACAATTTCCCAGCTAGAATAACTGGACAAAATTGTTTTGTTCTGCACTCTTCGGTAGAGGTAGTGCTTAATTAGGATTTGTCTGATCTTTGAGTTGTTCAGATGTGTTTCATCAAGCCATAACAGAGTGAAAAGGATAGACAGAAGACATGAAAGGGCCTGGAGACTAATGAGGTAGAAGTGTATAAATATATGTATGTAAGAGAGAGGGGAGAGAAAGATCAGCTACTGAATGTAAGAATTCTATGAGTTAAAGTTGTAGCAAATGTGGAATGCACTAGAATGGGGGGAAATTGTTCTGCAAAGGGTGTTCCATTTTGTCAGGCCTCTGGATTCAAAAGAGGTAGTGATTTTTCATGGAATGTTCTTTTTTTTGCTTGCTTTTTATTTATTTTTCCTTCCATTCAATTATATCCATTTTCAAAGACTTCCCTGCAGTTTTCTTGGTAATGTATTTTAGAAATAGTTTGTCACTGTTTCCCACCTACAGCTGAAAGTGACTGGCTCAAGATTACCCAGCTGACTTTGTGCTTAAGGTGGGAGGAGAACTCATGGTCTCCTGGTTTTTAGCCTCATGCCTTAACCACTATACTAAACAGGCTCTCAGGTACTTTTTTGATTAGATAGACAGATTATTGGATGTGTTCCATCTGCTGCTTGAAACACCTTTGGCCATACTTCCATGAGCAAATAAAACCCTCCTATTCTCCATAACCCTCTCGCTATCTGTGTCCCTTGCAGATTCAGAGCTAGCATTGATGTATAACGATGAGTCTGTTCTGGAGAACCATCACCTAGCTGTGGGTTTCAAGCTGCTGCAGGAAGAGAACTGTGACATCTTCCAGAACCTGAGCAAACGACAGCGGCAGACCTTGCGCAAGATGGTCATTGACATGGTAAGCTTGGGATGAAGGTGGGATTGGTTCTTGTGGAAAAACTTGCTTCTTATCTCCTGCAGCGTTTCCAATTAGAAGTCCCATCCTCCTTTACTGGGAGAAACCTAATGCTTCTTGGAAGAATATCTGATGATACCTTATATGGAAGAAACATTTCTGGCAGACCATACGTAACATGGGAAACGGATGGTTTTGTCTTGGAGGAAAATAATTGTGTTCCCCTGCACACATTGCTGCTGCTTCAGAGGTCCAAAAATTAACACAGGAAAGATTAAGAAAGTATACACAGCCAAATCTCAGTCGGAAGAAAGGAGGCTACCCTGGAAAAGGCCAAGTTAAACTAATTGTTTTCTTACCAGCTTCCTCATGGGGAACTCCTTGACCAGAAGCTTCTGGTCCTTTTTTACTGATATTTGGCTAGCTTCTTAGCAGGATAGATATCTGAAAGAGACCTCAACCCATTTTACTACATAATAATTACACTATAATAGCAGAAACAATCTCAGATGCCCTAAATGGAACTGGGCACCTTTCTGAAGGCCAACTCCATGAGTTGGTGTGAAAGTTACAGGATAGGTAGCAGCTCTACATCTCAGGCAAAAAGGGCCAGCTAATCCAGCAGGGGGGAGGATATTTAAGGAAAGCAGCTACTTCTGAACACTGCCTGCTCCTTTGGCTGTGCATCATTTAATGCTCTCAGTATTCTTTTTGTTATTACCTTGGTGAAAACCTTGTAGATGACTGAAAGAAGTCTTATTTTAGAATTTATTTGATTTGTCAATCGCTTACAAGATAATAGGTATAAGTATATACATAGTTGAATACATGAAATGGGTACATATAAGAAAAATAAAAGAAACAATAGGACAGGGACAGTAGGCACGTTGGTGCGCTTATGCACGCCCTCTACAGACCTCTTAGGAAAGGGGTGAGGTCAATAGTAGACAGTCTAAGGTTAAAGTTTTTGGGGTTTGGGGAAGAAACCACAGAGTCAGGTGGAGTATTCCAGACATTGACCACTCTGTTGCTGAAGTCGTATTTCCTGCAATCAAGTTTGGTACAGTTAACCTTGAGTTTGTATCTATTGTGTGCTCTTGTGTTGTTATGGTTGAAGCTGAAGTATTCATTGACAGATAAGTCATTGCAATGTATGATTTTATATATCATACTTAGATCAGACCGAAGATGGCGTAATTCAAGGTTTTCTAGGTCTAGAATTTCAAGTCTGGCGGCATAAGGTATTCTGCAATGAGTAGAGGAGCGGAGAACTCTTCTTGTGAAATATTTCTGGACTTTCTCAACTGTGTTAATATCAGATACGTAATGTGGGTTCCAGACTGATGAGCTGTATTCGAGTATTGGTCTAGCAAATGTTTTGTATGCTCTAGTTAGTAGTGTAATACTACCAGAGAAAAAGCTACATAGGATTAGGTTAACAACTCTTAATGCCTTTTTGGCTATGTAGTTACAGTGGGCTCTAGCACTTAGATCATTAGAGATGAGTATTCCAAGGTCCTTTATAGAGCTTGGATCATCAACAAGGTCTTGACTATTCAGCTTGTATTTTATTTTCTGATTTTTTTTGCCAATATGTAAGACAGAGCATTTATTTGTTGAGATTTGAAGTTATCATTTGTTTGACCATTCTGATACATAATCAAGGTCTTTTTGAAGGGTAGCAGTATTGTCTGTGGTATTGAACAGCTTTACATCATCAGCGAAGAGAACTCAGTTGCTCTTAATATGATTACAGAGGTCATTTATGTAGAGTATGAAGAGGGTTGGTCCTAGAACACTGCCTTGGGAGACACCACTATTGACAGGTACAGAATTTGATAGGACACTCCCAATTTTGACCATTTGTTGTCTGTTTGACAGGAATGCTTCTATCCAGTTATGCAGTTGTCCAGAGATACCATAAGATTTAAGTTTTAGGAGTAGTTTGTCATGTATCACTGAATCAAAGGCTTTACAGAAGTCTATTGTTTTGTCCTGATCGAGTTGTGTAGTCCATATGTTTTTGCAGTGTAAGAGTTACAGATTACAGGATATTGGATGATAGTTCTTTAAATCATTTTGGCCCCGCTATTGCACAAAAGAACTTCAGCATTTTTCCATATATCAGGTATTTTTTCTTCTCTGAGGCATTTGAAGTATAGTTTTGCTAGAATCTTGTGTAAACTGTGACCACCAAGTTTCAGCATTTCAACCATAACATGGTCATATCCTGAAGTTTTGCCATTTTTCATTGATTTTATGGCACTTGATACTTCTTCCAGTAGGATATCTGACATTTCCTCTTTTGTGGATGTTATTATTTTTGAGTGATTTTAATCTTTGTATAGCCCTGAATAGAATTTTCCCAGTATTGCTAACATTTCCTGTCTTGTCCTACATACAGAGCCATCTTCACTTTTTAAGGCAAAAACCTTCTCTCTTATAAGTTTGCATTTTGTTGTTAATCCATTTGTTTACTTCAATTGCCTTTTTTCACAAGCTTCATGTTAAACTGACATGTTTCTTCTTGGATATGGTCTTGCAAAGTTCAACATACTCCAGTTTATTGGTGAAACTTCCAGTATTTTTCATTGTCTATTTTTTCATTAAATCCATAGTTTTAAGACATATATGAGGATTTAAGAATAATAATTTCTTTCTAAATTACATTTTGAAGAGATATGGGGAGGAGGGAGAGGTAGAAAATCCCCTGTTTTTTAAGTACAGAAATTCATTTAACCAAGAATAGGCCAGGTGAAACTATGAAGATTTTCCCCTTGTTTACTTTTATCCTGGCAATCAACTGTTCATAGCAATTTCTAATTAATTTACAGAATCTCCAAATTGTTTGGTTAGTACCAGTGGTGGGATTCAAATTTTTTTACTACCAGTTCTGTGGGCATGGCTTGATGGTCATGCCAGGGGAAAGATACTGTAAAATCTTCAGTCAGAGGTGGTATTTACCGGTTCTCTGAACTACACAAAATTTCCGCTACCGGTTCTCCAGAACTGGTCAGAACCTGCTGAATACCACCACTGGTTAGTACCTTTTCCTAGTCTCCAATAGGAACAGGTGTTCCCCCCTCCAAAAAAAAATATTGGAAAGGGGATTCCGAATTATGTCCTCTAGGGCTTTCTCTAGAAACCATGGAATGACTTAAAAGAATCAATATATAATATATTGAATCTGGTTATTTTTAAGATCTTGAAGTTTTCTCATGAAATGGATATGATAGATAAGAACTTCCCTTGGATCAAGAGCTAGGCTGTGTCCTGAGTTGGCATGTGATCTTGGTAGACTGGTCTTTGAAGTATTGAGAATTTCAAAGTTAACTCAATCTACCACAACCTCTGGCTTATGGACTCACCAAAGCTGTCTCAGGATCATATCCATAAAAGTGTCTTTATCAAGTTGGAAGATGGGCAGGTATGAATGTGTGGTGTGAAAGGAGTGAGGAGCAACATCTTTGTTTATTTCAGTAATTATTTTTCAGGTCTTGGCCACTGACATGTCCAAACACATGAGTCTCTTGGCTGATCTGAAGACAATGGTGGAGACCAAAAAAGTGACCAGTTCAGGGGTGCTTTTGCTGGATAATTACACTGACAGAATACAGGTGAGTGAGGTCACACACTTTGAATTAAGAGAAAGGAAAAAAATCAGATATGGACAAGATAGACAGCTGGAAACTAAACTTTTCCCAGACAATCTAAGTAAGGATGATGCAAAACTAGCATTGAGCTTGTCTGAGCTAGTTCAACCTCCTGGCTAAGCAGGGGGGGTGGACTAGAAGACCTCTAAGGTCCCTTCCAACTTTGTTATTCTATTCTATTCTAAGAAGCTGGCCTAGGCAATCTCTGAAGAGTTCCGTTTCTTCAAAAGAAGTGTAGTTTGGGTTGAGATCCCAGTCCACCACTTAACGTTTTATATTGTCAAGGTTAATATTTTTAACTTTGTTCCTTTGTTTGAAATGCTTCTGTTCCACCTGACAACATGCCTCTGAGCATCACAAAAATTTACCAGGGGTTACACTGTAACCTCCTGGCCAGCTGTATTCACACCATACACTACAGCATTTTTCCTAGCTGTTGATATGAAACAGGAAATGAATCATTATAACTTTATAAGTTAATGTTTTTTAAGGTGGTATGCGCATGCCATTCCTTTCCTGGATTTTTAATTTGTCATTCTCCTATTGTAAGGGTCTCCAGGCTGCAGCCCATTACTGGACCATAGCCTATTTGGAACCGTGCCATGCAAATGGTGGGCCAAGTTGTGCCAGTGGTGGGCCAGCATACATGCACATGCACACACTGTTCCACAAGTCAAACTGCGCACATACGCATGCGTGCTGACCCACCACTCACACAAATTGAGCTATGTGTGCACGGCAGCCCGGCATTTGTGCATGGTTCCCTTCCCCCTACCAGCCTGCCAACCACAAAGGCTGGGGACTACGGTCCTATTGGGTTCTGTGCCACAGAAATGTTCCATTGAAGCTCTCCAGTCTTATTCACACATATGCCACAGCATTCCGTTTTTAGAGCCTTGATACTCTGAACAGTATTGATGGGGGTGCAGGCACAGGTATCCCACACTGAAGACTCTGACTGGCCCTTCATTTCTGCCAATTTCCTCAGGTCCTACGGAACATGGTTCACTGTGCAGATTTGAGCAACCCCACAAAGCCTTTGGAGTTGTATCGGCAGTGGACAGACCGGATCATGGAGGAGTTCTTCAGGCAGGGTGACAAAGAACGGGAGCGAGGCATGGAGATCAGCCCTATGTGTGACAAGCACACAGCCTCTGTGGAGAAATCACAGGTATATGTGATAGCTGTACGGGGCCATAGCTCAGTTAAGGAGAAAGAAAGATTCTGTTCCTATTCCCCCTACGTCTCCATTTCTGCTAGCATTCAGAGCAGAAAAAACCTTGTCTGGGATTGGGTATTTGTTGCTATAGAAACCTTAGCTCCATTACAAGGCAGCTCCATCCCAAAGTTGCAGTAGAGGAACATGAGTGTTTCATTATAAAAGACACTTGCAACAAAGAATTTATTGGAGATTATAGTATATGGGTCCTTTGCGCATCCCCCTCTACCAAAAAATTCTACCTAAAGAAAGTAGCAGAGCTTGATCATTGAACCAGAAGTGGCCGGTATTGATGCTCACCACCATGACAGCATCTTAAATGGCCTTTTGGACCGAACCTTTTTTTAATTAGGAAGGTTCATCCTGAACTCTTCACTTAACCAGTGAATTGAGCTCCTTGTTTACTAGGAATACGTTTTCAGCCACCCCACCCCCTTATTGTTTAGGCTGTTAAAAGTTATACATTGTGCAGTTTAACTGGGCAAAAGTGAGGAGCAACTCCAATATTTCATTTAAAAATGCTCTATACTGTTTTAAAATACTTTTTAAACTCCCTACTATTCAGAAGTCCATTCTGGTATGAATGGGGATTGCAGCATTTTAAAATGCATGTGATTGTGTTTCTTGAGGGGGTGGAGAATTTGCCCCAGATTGCAAGATAGCCTTTTCTCTTGTGGGACTGCATCTTCTATATCCTGTTGCTTTTGAAATTTTAAAACAATTATTACATACTTCTGGATAGCAAAAGTATTTTTCTTCGTATGTACAATATGGTTATTTCACATATAATATTAGTGCTAATTTTACCATTTAAAGATATATTTGTGTACAGGTGCAGAATTTGCTCTAAAGCTTTACTCAACTCAACATTTCTCCCCCTCCCCCAAGTTTTATATATATTCAGATCATAAAATTGATGATGTGGAATCCACCCGCTTTGAATGACAAGTATCAAACCAATAAAAATGCTCCATTTGAGATGTTTGCTTTAGATCCTCGAGTGCTAAATGTGGAAGTATCAGAGCAGACAATGAATTCCATTTTATACTAAGTCATGACACAAGTTTACCTCTTGAGTAGGAAGTCTTAAGGGAAAAACAGCTTCTGCGTCCACCTGTTCTAAAATTCTATTTGGCAAACTCTTGAATGGTATTTGAGAAACTCGGATGGAGGCTCCAGTAATGGACCGATGGGACACACCCACCTTTTTCTTCCATTGCTGGCATTATTTAGGGACTCTCTCCTCTCTCTTCTCTCTCTCATTTTGTGAGTGAACCTTTGCTGGGTGTTCTTCAGTAGTTGGGTGGGAATGGGCCACTCCCATATGTTTGTCAGTCTAACCTCCTCTCCTCCTTCTCCGTCAGGTGGGATTCATTGACTATATTGTGCACCCATTGTGGGAGACATGGGCCGACCTTGTCCATCCTGACGCACAGGACATTTTGGACACTCTTGAGGACAACAGGGACTGGTACCACAGCATGATTCCCCAAAGTCCCTCCCCACCTCCAGACGATGCCGAGAAGGATGAGGAGTCCTGTCTAGAGAAATTCCAGTTTGAATTGACCCTGGAGGAGGAAGGGGAGGACTCAGAACCATCCGAGAAGGACCGCAGCAGTCCTGGAGACGAGGACAACAGCTACTACACAGCCACAGAAGAACAACACGAGTCCCAGGACGGGCAGGATAGACGAACGGACAGTACAGCAGTTGGCACGTCCCTTGGCGCCTCATGACTGTGGGAAGGGGCGACTGAAGCAAGCAAGCTCACCTGCAGACACACACACCGAAATTTTCATGAGGGAGGGGTGGGGATAAAAAAAATGGAAAAAAACTCATTTTTTATTTTTATTGTATTTTTTATAAAATGAAAACTAAGAAAAAAAGTGGGGGGATGGGGAATGCACACAACAACTGTAGAACCAGGTTGGCCCCAGCAGAGGGTGGTAGCCTGCTGCTGTAGTGACTGGCCCAAGCACTCCAGAAATAATTTTTCATTTTTTACCCCCTTCCCTTCATTATTTCTGACTGGTTGTTTTTAATTACTTCATTTTGCTAACTTTTTTAGGGCACTGATGACGTGAGGCATGTATGTAGCAGCTGAGAGGCAAAAGCCAATAGAATTATTTTTAAAATAGTGATTTTGCCTATTTGTAGTAAAAATAGATGGAAGTGCAGGAGCTGGACAGCAAAAACTGGTAACCATTTGACATAGATACACACAGAGAGAGGTTCCCATAGGTCAGTGTTTTCCAACCGCAGCAACTTTTACGATGTTTGGATTTCAACTCCTAAAGTTCCCTACCCAGCTCTCCTGGCTGGGAGGATTCTGGGAATTAAAATCCACACAAATGTGCTGAGGTTGAGAAACCCTGCTGCAATTCCTTTATTCCAGATACGTTCTCCCCATTTAGCTCATGTATTTGTGCCTTTATTTCATTGGAGGGAAAACCTCTGAAGCTCTTCAGATGGTGTCAGAATCTTAACTCTTCTCCAGTGTCCCTTTAGAATAGCTGGAGGTTTAGAGTCCAGCGCCACCTGGAGGTCTAGATATTTTTTTCAGTTCCCAGGCGGACCTTCAAACATTGGAGAAGGATGAGAGGAAAAGTATTGTTTTTATTTTTGTAAGTTATTTTTTAAGCTAGTGGTTATTTATTTTTGTGAATTTACATAGATTTGATTTTTATTATGAACTGATGAGAAAGTTTGCCTTTGAGGATTTTGTTGCTGTTGCTGTTGTTCAAGTTTTTTTTCTCCCTTCTTGGAGCACTTCTTTCTGTTTACTATTTAATGTATAGTTTGCAGGTGTGGATTTCAAATTTTTTGCCTACAATGCCATAGATTTCTCCCAGAGCAAATGGGAGAAGATACTATTTTACAGAAAATGAAACTAAAAAGGGAACAAGAATCAAAAACTTTCTATCCAAGTTTTTGAATAGCTGAGTCTTCCTCCGTTCCTCATTTTGCACAAAAATAAAAAGGCAATACGGCCAGGATCAAATATTTATGCTGGCCAACTTGCTTAGACAGCTCTCAGCTGGGGATCTCAGGTGTGAGTATTCCTTCCTCCAGGTTGGGGACGGAATCAGCAGATATGAGGAGTGGAGAGGGGGTGGTGTACGCTGAGTGATGTTTGTTTTATCAATGATTTGCAATTTTATCTTCTGTATCTGAATGCTGGTTGATAGATCCCTGACATACAGTTCTCACAGGTTTCTCAGCTATGAAAAGTAGGTGTATAGAAAGGATCTTCCCATTTCCCCCAAAAGATTAGAAAATTAGCAACCTTTCCTAATGATCTTTATTTTTGTGTGATGTGGTGTGGTGTATCAACAAGGCTGGAACACAAACATTGATTTAGAGAGTTGAAACTGGAATAGGAGAGATTAGCTTGGTTTTAATCCATAATTTCAGAAGAGCGAGCCTGTAACATCCTTGGTTCCAGAGATGGGGCTCTGTCTCAGACACCCTCAGCTACATAGTAATGGATGGAGTGAGATGGAGCCCATCTGTTTTATTGGCTCAGAAAGCCACATCACTTAGCTATAAAGTAGGGAGCAAATTGCTTGGATCAGATTTGAGACCCCATTCTAGGAGTTCAGGATGATCAAATGAAAAAGTCTCCTGCCTTGAAATCAGGCTTAGAGACAATTCTGCCAACAGTGGTTACAGATTTCCTTGTTCCTGTAGAGGCTGTGAAAGACTCAGATGAGTCTTGCTCCACATGTCCACATGTCAGATCCCTCTTTGCTCCATCCTGGAAGCATCCGTAATGGCGGTTCTTCCCAGAAGAACAGAGCCTGTATTGGCATGGCAAAAAATAAAACTAGGCCCCTCTAGGAACCTGCTCTCAATTATCCTCTCCCAGGAGAAATCTGTTTGGCTGCTTATTTTCTTTGCCTTAACTAGCAAAACTGATTTGCTAAATGCAGCACCCTTGCATCTTGGCATTGAAGGGAGAGCATTTTCCCATTCCCAAAATGCTTACATCACATCCAATATTTGTTGGTACGCCACTGGACAAGGAATGCTACAGGGTCCAACCTCCAAAGTTGCAGGACCACGATCCTCTTAGCATTGTTTCTCTGCCTCTGTGGACTAGTCTTGGGCTGGTTGATGCGTGGGCATCTTCCCCACCCCTTTGCTAAACAGCCTTGCCTCCTGCTGTTTACTAGTAGGAAGACAGCTGTAGTTTTGGATTTGTTGAGTTTCTTGATGGCAGAGCCATTGAGTGTGTAGCCTAGTTCAGCTTCTCTTCCAGATTCCTGGGGGAGAAGATATACTGCCCCTCCCCCTTTGTCCCTCTTATACGGCTACCCAGCATCAGTGCACAACTCCCATAATCCCCCCCCTAGACACCTTGCAAGAGGTGAGGGTGAAGCAATAACAACTAAGCCCTTTTCCTGCCCCCATTGCTACAACTGAGCTGTTGAACCAAAGCCAAATCTCCTCTTTTGCAAAGGTCTCATTCCACACATGGACGCCACCCACTTTGCATTGGCTGCTCCTTGGCCAGCTCTCTTAGCATGCAAGCTTAGCAAAGTAAATGTTTCAGGCCTAGGTCAGCCCTAAGCTTGGAAGAGGAAGTTGTGGGATAGGTGCTGGGGCTGTTGCTTGGGTAGACCAGAGCATTCCCAAGGGCTGGCAGCTTTCTCATGGCAGCTTTGTTAGCTACATCATACCCTTGGAGAAGACCAGCTGCACAGAGAGCCTGGGCAAGGTTGCTGTCCCTTGGTGGCCCGCCTGCTAAGAGCTGCCATTCCTGCATTGCCAGTCTTTGCAAGGAGGCCAGTGTAGGGCATCTCTTTTCCAACCCAAGGGAAAAAACATGGCCATTTCTGAACACAGTACTGTAGCTATTTTCTTTGTATTTTTACTTTTCTTTCTTGAAGCCTCAATTGTAAGGGATAAATAAGAAAGAGAATCTCTTTCTAATTTTCTGTATAGCTTTTATTTTTGTATGCAGTTCTGTTCCACAAGTTTGTTGGGTCAGGTTTGGACTGTACATAATTGTGAATAAGCAGATTGTAAATTATTCTAAAAAGTAAAAAGAATCTTGCAAACAAGATCCCCTTTCCCCTGCTGGCCCTTCCTCTCCCACCCTCCACTCTTGCCAGGGGTCACGCTGTGTGCTTGAGAGCATCCAGGGAGAAGAACGAGAGCTCTGGGAGACTCTCCAGCTGCATTCTCTCAAGGGTTCCTCTAGGGCACAGACCTCATTGCAACCCCTCCTCCTCCTCCTCCTCCTCTACCACCACTCCTTTCTCCTGTCTGTGTATTTAATGGTGTAATATAGACACACTGGACATTGTAGACTTGTCATTTTTCCTTGCAGTGTCGTTAATCAGCTGTTGCAATGTTCTCTCTCAGATGTTACCAAACCGTTTCAACAGCCAAGCTCACAAATAAATCAGGAGGAAGGGATTCTCTGTGCCTCCAAATATGACCTGGCTTCTCTGCAAGGCTGGGTGAATTGGGGAGGGGAGGGGAGGGGAGAGTTGGGAAAGATGCAGCTGCAGCCTTCTCTAAACGGGCAATTTCTCAAGGTGTTTGACTACAGTTCCCATCATTTTCACCCAGGGTGACAACCCCATGGATGACAAAGGCTTTTGGTTGGATGCATAGGGAGAACACTAGGTTGAGCGAGCTATGGTGGTAATTTTCAGCTGCCCAAATTAAGAGGAGGAGAAATAATATTTCAGCTAAAGGAATGTTCTCCTCCTCCAGTGGATTATTCAAAGACTTTTGAGCCTTAATGCTAGATGGCAATTAAGGACTTAATTCATGAATGGAATGTAAAATAAATGAAATAATTTATTTCAAAGGGTTAGGCTAGATAAAAGGGGAGGAAAAATGGCCCTACATGTGAAGGATGTGCCTTCATATATTGAGACTCTGGATGAGGATCCAACTGAGACCTTGTAGATAAGAATAAAATGAAGGTGAAACAATACAGTTATTACTGGGGAGTGTGGTATAGGCACATCTGGAATATATCTCCCTGAGTTGAATTGTGGAATCCTTGGGGAGGATAATTTTATGGGAGACTTTAAGAGTTCCCAAATTTCTCAAATGTTCTTGTTTCATGTTCCAGAAGCCTGAAGAAGGCAAGGGGATTGACTCTTAGATCTGGTCCTGAATCCTATTATATAATACAGTATATTTACACACTGTACAAATGAGAGGGGGGGAAAGGGGTGGGAGGAGCAGTTTTGGAAATTGTGGGTGCACAAGGAGTTTTCATTTCAGTGAAAAGTGAAATAGGATATATGTAGGAAAAGAAGGATGGCTATAATAACTGAAAATATTGAAGTTAAAAAGGCTGCAGCACAAAAGGAACTTAGCCTTAGCAACATAACAGGCTTTTTGGCAAAGGAACTATGCCTATAGTCTCTATGCAAAGAGACTGCACAAATCCAGATGAGCCCTAACAGGCAACATACTTTTTAGAAATCCTCTTAAACCTTTTGCTGTCTTGAAATGGTCAGTAAATCAAATTCTAAGGTTAATAATACATATAGTACATACTAAATTGGGGAAAAAATACATGGATATATTTGAGCACTCCCCCCACAGCTAAACCTGGCCAACTTAAGCCAAAAACACTTATGCAGCAATGTCTATGGAGATTCTCAATCATCCAGGTCACAGTTAACCCAAAGGTGTTTTTTTTCAGACTTTTTCAAAGAAAAAGTCCAGTTGTCTCCCGAAAAAGAACCTTTGGGACATTTACACAGCAACTGCCGCCTGGTAGGACAACTTTGGGTGGCTACTAGCAATAGCACTTAAGACTTACATACCGCTTTACAGTGCTTTACAGCCCTCTCTAAGCGGTTTACACATTGCCCCCAACAATTCTGGATCCTCATTTTACCCACCTTGGAAGGAGGTGAGTCAATCTTGAGCTTGATGAGATTTGAGCTGCCAAATTGCAGGCAGCCAGCAATCAGCAGAAGTAGCCTGCAGTACTCCACTCTAATCACTGCACCACCATGGCTACTACATTGCAGGCAAGAGAAATGAACCTGCTATCAGCTACTGGCTATTTGGTCAACAGGTCAAGGTTTCTTTTAAATTAAAGCCTATACTCACTTGCAGTACATTCCTTGATATTCTTTACCATATGTCCTGTTGCCACTTTTCTTTATGGGTTTCAAATGCAAGGTCATAATCCATTTAGCATAGTACATGCCGATTCATACAAAGTACCATCACTCAAGGCCATTTCATTGCTGTCTGTTTCTCAAATTTCTAGTAGTCATGCTGCATTATAAGAGCCATGGTGGCAGAGGCTAGAATGCAGTACTGTTTGATTCTTACCAGTTCAACAGTTGACTCAGCCTTCCATCTTTCCGAGATGGGTGAAATGACAGATTGTTGGGGGCAATGTGCTGACTCTGTAAACCGCTTAGAGAGGGGTGTAAAGCACTGAAGCATTATATAAGTCTAAGTGCTATTATTATTACTTCTATAATTCAGTGAACCAATTTTCACCCAATTTCTCGAACCATTAACTTCCCAGTAAGACAATTGATGGTTAAAAAAAGTGTAAACTCTGCTAGTCTAAACTGGAGATTGTACAAATGAATGACTGGCCTACTATTTTGTAAATAGCACTTAGGCTTTGAATGGGGGAGGTATTGCCAACTCCTACATTTCCCCTGTTGATAAGTATGATCTCCAGAAAGCAGCAAGCAAAGTTTCCAATTAAGTATCACCAATTTGCAAACTCTAGAACAAAACCTCCATTACGGGAGAGGGGGCGGTATAAAATTTTAATAAATAAATAAATAAAATCAGAGGTTTCTCCCCCAACTAACACTGAATGGAAAATGCTACAAAGAATGGAGAGAATTACATACAGTAGTGGTGTGCTACTGGTTTGCTAGGCTTCTACTACGCTACTCGGCTATTTGGCAAGTATCTTCAACACTGTAACTATATTTATCCGTTGATGCATGGATGTGTTGAAGATGATGTATTGCTGTTATATCTACTGGTGAAAATGAAAATCCTGCACTGTCACCCTGAAAAAGCCATTCAACATCCTAGGAGGTTAGAGGTTACTGGCAGTAAATGGGAGGGAGGGGGTGATACTAAGTGAGAGAGCAGCAGGCTGATGGGTCTCCATGGAGCACTGGCAATCTACAAATCGGTCTGAAAATCACCATACAGCCTAATGTATGCTGGTGGGATACTAGTGGCTACTAGTACCCAAGTGAGTCTAGCTTGTCACAAAGAACACCTGTATTCCTCTTGAAGTACACATACAACCTTGCCCGTGATTAGGAAAGAAATAACTGTTGCATATGGTGAGAAAGCCTGCCTTTACTTAACCCGAAAGTCCATCTACTCCATTCTTCCTATGTTCAACCTGCTTTATTCTTACTCATCATGCATTGGGGAAAAATGGAAAGGATCTTTCAAAGGTTATTTTGCAATTATTAGCTGTTTAGTTAGAAAAAAAATACATATGTTCTGTCCGTGTACATTACCAGAAATAAGGGATCACCAGCAGTTTCTCTGGGATGCATGGATTGATTCTGGCTAAAGGAAGCAGTCCTGAAAATACCTTACTGGCAAGTCAGGCAATGCTTTATAGAATTTTGAATTACACTCAAAAAGCTGGTAGGAATCCGCCAGTGTAGATCTGTAATACCAGCATAATACGATCATTGCAATAGATGCCATGTAATACCTGGGCCCCCGCATGATGAATTTAGGCTAAGTGGAGCTTTTGAGTGATCTTCAGAATGGTCTTCCACATGTAGAGTGCAGTGCAGGACTAAAGGCATGTAATGATGATAGCCTTAGTTACAGCTGTGAGGTCCTCCTGCTCCTGATAGGACTGTAACTGGTGTGGCAAAACTTAGGGAAAGGCCTCCTGGCCATGCCTTCACCTGCCAATCTATCAATAACCAGGAGGACCTCCAATAAAAGGTTTTATTGCATTAACTCTGTAGCAGATGGAAGGAGATATTGCTGTTAAACGAGTTGCTCCATTTTCATAGATGACCAAATAAGACTCAGACCTCCAGATCTGGGATGATGCCCCTATGAGCTCCTCTATGAGGGAGATGAGTGATTAAGAAGTTTGATAAATAAATACTACAGATCTCCTCCTCCTGTGCCTCTCCATCCAGAGACAACACTAGGGCAGTCACAAGACCTCAAAGTACAAATGGCAACTCCATCTTGCTTGAACTCAAGATGCCAAAGATAAGCTTGGTGTAGCCAAAGACCTATGGTTGGCAATGGCAATTGCTTCTGATAAAAAAGTTGACAGAAAGAATCTGGGAATAGAAGCATCAACGTAAGAAGGAAACTTCATCTTGAGACAACTTAAATTGCACTGGGAGGGAAAGGCATCAGTACCCAAAGCACCATTCTCAGGTGGATGAATAGAGATTCCTCAACATCATCCCAGATTTGGAGATCTCAGAATAACCTTTATTTGGTCAGCTGTAAAAATGGAACGGTTCCTTTAACAGCAGTGCCTCCTGTCATCTGCTAGAGTTAATGCAATAGAACAGGGGTGTCAAACTCAAGGCCCACAGGTTGCTTAGCTGTGGCCCATGGGGTCGCCCTGGAAACAGAAGGTCTGGCCCGCAGTGCCTCTGCCAGCAAGAATGGAGCTGGGGGGGCAACTGCAGCCCTCACAAGTTCCATTTCAGCTGTGAAGGCCTCCTGCAGCCCTCTGCCAGTGAAAATGGAGGCCCCCTGACCTCCGTTTTCGCTGGCAGAGGGCTACAGAAAGCCATCACAACTGAAAATGCAGCTCATGAAGGCCGTGTGCGCCCCCCGCCCCCCGAACTCTGTTTTCACTGGCAGAGGCCATGGCAGTCAAAAACAGAGCTCACGAGGGCCACGCACAGCCCTCCCAAGCTCCATTTTTGCTGGCAGAGGGTTGCAGGAGGCCACCACAGCCGAAAACAGAGTTCGGGAGCCCATTTTTGCTGGTGGAGCGCTCGGGCCACAGGTGCCCCCAACACAAGTGATGTCAAGCTGGCCATGCCCCCCCCAGGTCAAACACAACCCTTATGTGGCCCACAATGAAGTCGAGTGACATCCCTGCAATAGAAGAATCCTTAATCATCTCAATTCCTCCTTTCTACAATGAGACCACTAGAATTGCATTTAAATGCTTAGCCTCTGCTGTCATCTCCTGGACACATTGTGCAACCACAAGTCCCAGGAAGAAGGGCTATTCTTGCAGCTGCAAGCTTTCAAACTCTTCAGCAGAGATCGGTTTTGCTGCTTGCTGAGGCTGAAATCAATTGCAGAAACACAATTCTGATTATTGTACTATAGCAGCTTTCCTTAAGGTACTGCCCCCCAAACCCAACCTTGGATTGGGATTATGGGAGAATTGACTGGGAAATTCTGAGTTATAGACCCAAAGATCTCAAGGATATCAAGTTGGGCAAGATTCTGATAACTCTGTGAAAATAATTTGAGCCCTGTGTAGATGAAGGAAGTAGGTAGAGATTGCTAATAAACTTTGCAGTGGAAACAGCAATTGTTGCTGGTGCTATTCATCTGTGTGGCAAGGACTGCAGTGTTCCATCAGTCACATACATGAGTCATGCTTACAGGCCCTTTGATAATTAGAAAAAGAACAGATGGAAAATGGAAAAGGATCTAGACTCCCAGCCAAATATTCTATTATCAATGTTCCAGGAGAACAGTCACATTTATGAACTAGAATAGTGAATGCAAAATGGAAGTACAAAGGACTGCAGAAGAATCTGACCATAAAATTTTAATTAAGCGAATTAAATTCAACAGCCAATGGATGGGATATGGCTGTCAGAAGCTTTGAGAACCCATGTGTACATTAAAAAAGACATATAAGATTTCCCACTGGAAATGCTTTGGCAATGTCCTTGTAGCCACTTGAGTTCCACCATTTAGCACTGCATGAAGATTATATGTGATTTCAGATATTTGGCAGGACGTCTGTAAAGGATATGCAAAGTTTTATCTACTATTTGATTCATTCACTCTTGTTGATGGGAGGTTTTAAATATCTCAAACGACTATATACACACACACCTGCTGAATTTTGGAAATATCTGTGGATAACCACAGCTGTTTAAAACAGGGTTTCTCAATATTGACATTATTTTATTTATTTTTACATTTTTGAACCACTGGTCACCTTCAAAGAGGGCCTATAAAATGTGAGCTTCAATTCCCAGAATTCCCCAGCCAACATTAATTCTGGGAGTTGAAGTCCACCCATCTTAATGTTGCCAAGACTGATAAACACTGCTTTAAACAATTGGGAATCATAACTGACAAATCCCTACACCCAAATCTCCGAAACTGAGCAGGCTTCCATCCCCCACAAATGTGCAATGACTAATACTCTTTCCATTTCTTCTTCCAGAGAAACCCAGATTGAGCTCGACTCTCAGCAATGGAAGCTCACCGGGTGATTTAGGCCAATCTGGGGGGGGAAGTGGAGCGCCAAGGGCTCCTGGAAGAACAGTGGAGTAGCTAAATCTCGCCAACTCAAAAACAGCTGCAATTAAATGAACCGCCACAATCTCGTCAAGTTCCTGTCGTCAGCTCAAAATGTTGATGGGAAACCCGGGAGCCGTCCGGTTGGGATTGGATTTTCTTTATCCCCACCGCCACCCACCCACTATTGGAGCGCTGCAAGTTCCCCTCCTCAAATTAAAACCCCTTTGAGTGCCTTAAGGGTTGCCTCCTCCACACCGGCATTGAAATTAATTCCTGCAACCCGAAATTTTGCAAACGTCTTTGAAAGCCTTCGCCGTTGCCGCCCGCTTTCCATCTCGGGCCAGATCGGGAAAGTGAGCCACAACCCGTTCGAGGCTCCCAACGCCGCGCGAGAGGAGTTGGAAGCGCTTCCGCGCATTTGCAATGGGCGTACCTCCCTCTTGTCTTAGCTTTCGCCTTTCCCCAGCGTGGAACTTCCCTTCCCCGGGTTGGCCTCGCCTTTGGATCCGCCTCCGAGCCCGCCCGGCCCCGCGCCTTCCTTTAGCGATCCGCCTCCCCTGAGAACCGAGTCGGCCTGTGCTTGGCAAGCGGAGGGACTCTTATTCTGAAAGCGGGGCGGCTAGTGCTCTCACTTGCTTAGTCATGGTGACTTACACCCCATCTTCTTCTCCTCCTCCTCCCGCCCTCCCCACCCGCAGCGGCGGCTGTCTGCACTATGGAGGAACAGAGGAGGTGGGGCGCACAGCTGGACGGAGGTGGGGAAGGAGGCGGCAGCGGCCGAAGCGGGCATCGGGGGCAACCATGGAGGGGTGAGTAGACCCTCGCGCCAGCGCTTCTGGACCCGTGCACGGGCGGGAGCTTGCCGCGCGCGCTGTGCTGCGCCTCCCTCTCTCCATCCCTTCCGAGCAACGGAGCGCGTAGTTAGGACAAAGAGGCTCGGATCCACCTTTCTGGCGGAGTTGGAAGGCTGCGCCGGGGCTGCAAGGCTTCCTTGCTCTCTTCTTCCCGTAGCTCCGAGGGGCGACCGATGGCGGGGAGGGAGAATGGCTGGGATTCTTGTCACCCGCCACGAGCGGGGCAAGGTAGCTCGTTCTGGGCTTCGGAGCCGCAGGAGCCCGAGCGCCTTCTCCGCCTTTGTTGTGGAGGTGGGCACGGCGGCTGTTGTGATTGCGAGAGGGAGAGGTGCGAGGGGGTGCAGATTTCCGGGCTTTGCAGTTGGAGCGGGAGAGAGGGCGAGCTTGAGGCCTGGAGGTCTCGGCATCTCTGGCTCGAAGTTGGAAGAGCGCAAACCGTGTCGGTGGGATCCCGGGTGATGTCGGTGCGCGTCTGATCCAAGCGCGGACAAGGGATCTCGGGCTGATGTCTTACATTCTGTGAAAAAAATGAACGGCCCGCAGTCTGGACAGGGAACATAGTGAGGAAATCAGAGCATGCTAGGCCAAGTTGTCCTAGTGGAAGAACACGTGTGAGCCGTAAACGAAATGGCCGAGTTTGTATGTGGCTGCCGGAGAACTGTACTTAGATATCGGGCAACAGTTCCGTGAAGGAAGGCTTGTCGTCCAGCCCTCTGGGCCTACCACAGTGACAGCAACCAAGCTCCCTTCAGCGTCTCCTTTAGGTGACCTCATCCTTAATTGTCAGCTAAAGCTTGGGGTGTGGAGAAGCAGGGAGTACAGAGTTGTGAGGAGAGGAATAGTGTGTTGATGGATTCTTAATTGATTATCTGTAAAAAAACATAATTCAAAATATATTGCAAACTCTGATTTTTGGAAATTCAAGATTTACAAAAGTGCCCCCCCCCCCCATTTCTTAGGGCCCTTCCATATCTGTTGCATTTCAGAAATGCTACATAGGAGTTTCATTCTCCTTCAAGCCCAGGTGCCTGAGCTAGTGCTGACTTGGAGCTGCAACTCATATTGAAGGCCTTGAGTGATGCTATCTGAAAAGCAACCAGAGAGATGCAACTTTCTATCATGAAGAAAAATTGTTCATTTCACAATGGGCTTGCATATACTGTAGTCCAAGCTTCTGTGTTACTATGATTTTTATGTTCTGTCAACTGTTATGGAAGGGAGTGCTTCTTGATTAAACAAGGCAAAATTGGGAGTAAAGATTACCTGTCATACTTTGGTTTTCATTCACAACTAAAAGAGCAAGCTGGAGTTTTGTGGTGTTCAAATTGTTGCTGTTTGCTGATCCAGTAATACTGTACTTGATTAATCTAGCAACTAATAATCTAGCAACTAAAGCAGGAGGATTGTGCTGACTACAACTTTTAGTGGTCTTCGTCTGTATGGATAACAAGGGTGTTGGGCATTGTAGTTCAGCAACAGGACCACAGGTATTCCACAGGAAATAAAGTTAGGTCTCCTTTAAATTGAACTCAATTCCTGGTGACTACCTAGCATTTCCATGTAGTTTTCTTGACAACAATGTACCAGGGCTGGGATTCTACCGGTTCTATCCACCTCTGTAGAACCGGTAGTTCTGAAGAGCAGCAGACATAGAACCGGTTCTATGTCTGCTGATGTTTTGGCCTACACGCCTGCCCAGGTTCTTACCTAACCTTTATTTCCTGCTTTTTCAACCGCAGCTGCTTTGTGCGACACAGCTGCGGTTGAAAAAGCAGGAAAAAAGGGCTTTTCCAACCGCTGCACACTTGCACGCAATGCTGCTCAGCTGTCTGGGCAGCTCAGCAAGTCGTAAAGTGCACTTGCGCGACTTGCATGCGCAACACAGAGCGACAGAACCGGTAGTTATACCAGTCGGATCCCTGCAACGTACAAATAGCTTACTACTGCTGTTTTCCTAAGGTGGTTTTTTTTCCAATTGTTTTCCAGTCTGGAATTTTTCTGTATTAAGTAGTAATCAGGTCCAATGCTTCTTAGAGTCTTGAGCATAATTATAAAGTTTGCTTTATTTAAAAGAAAAAATATGTTGGTACAATTTAATATTCCTAAACTATAGAATAGAGTAGTCAGAAAGAAATTATTTGCTCTAATAAAGGTTGCACCAAAGATTGATCATTTAATTTCTATTACCAATGTGAGCAAGCCTAGAGAAGCTAAATTGAGAAAATGAATCCTAACAAGGAATTAGATCAAACTGTTGTAAGTAGGAAGCAGGCAAATACTCATTTGGCTAAATTATCTTAAAAGTGTTTTTAACATCTTCCAAAAACCAATGGATAAATATATTGATTAGCTACAGAATAACCCTAGGAATAAGGTATGAAAGACTTTAGATTCATACATTTCTTTCTTGGGAATCTCTGCAAGCACAACAGTTTTATGTTATTCTCATGGGAAATCCTTGGAAGAGGCTTTCCTGCTTCAGGTGGGAATTCAGTGTGTAGACGAAGTAACTTATAGAGTAGAGGTAGTAATTGGCAAGGTTTCTTGGCATGGTTTTCAACAACTCTCAGCCTATTTTTGCTCAACTTGCACACTTGCGCTCTCCTTAAAGAAACTGCTCCTCAGCAGAGCCAGAAGTAGTACAAGAATGGGGCGGGTTTTTTGCATCATTGTTTACAGTTGAGCTAGGCACTTGTATCAAGTTCTAAAGTTGATCTCCTAAAAGCACATGACTTTGGAAGGAGGAAGGCTTTGTTTACCTGTAGCAGTAGATAGGCATCTGGCCTTCTAGATTATCCTCCTGGGCTTCATAACATGGTCAAAGTGTGCTTACTTAGAATGATTACTGCTTTAATTGGAAGTAGTTGCAAGATTTAAAGGAATATGCACATATGTCCATTTTATCATTTCACATATATTCATTTATTTGTAGTTTACAGAGTTGTTGTTTTTATTCCAAACTCAGATCTAAGAAAAGAATTAGAAAATGGCCAAAACTTTGATGGCCTGGCCAAACCTAATACTGATATGATTTTTGTGATATTTCTTTATTATTAATTTATATCCCACCTTTATTATTTTTACAAATAAGTCAAGATGGCAAACGTATCCAGTACTCCTTTCTCCTACCATTTTCTCCACAACAACAAACCCCATGAGATAAGCTGGACTGAGAGAGTGGCCCAGAGTTACTCAGCTGGCTTTTATGGTTAAGACAGGATTAGAACTCATGGTCTCTGTTTCTAGTCTGATGCCTTAACTAAGAGGTGTCAGATTTGCAGTGTCACGTTGTTGTCACGTGACATATTGCAACTTTTTCCCCCTTTGCTAAACCAGGGATGGGCGTGGCCAGCACATGACGCATCCAGCCCACAGGCTGCGAGTTTGACACCCCGCCTTAACTGCTAGATTGACAGTAGGGTAAGTTCTGACAACTCTGTATTTGTATGTTATAGCCAGGATTTCAAACATGCATGGCAGTCAGTTCTTGACTATTCTTGCTTGCTACAATTGTTGGGGGGGAAACATGGATGCTTCTTCTAAGGTTATATATCATATTTACAAGCAGCCTTGGCTGGCTTCTAACAAGTCAGAATCAGAAGCTGTGATTTCTTTTTGGCATCTATTTCCTGAATTGTTTGGGAAGGAGAAGCCAGGTTTATAATCCATTTATTAGAAAAAATATACATGTTTAGATTTTAGAGAGAGGAACCAAACCAAAGCAATTGAGCAGCATGTACTAGAATGATGGTGTTAGGTTTCTTTAAGAACCTGAACTATATTGGTTTACCATATATGGTTGCAAGTCATAATGACTCAGCGCTTTACTGAAGCCAGGATACTGATTGGCTACAAGAAGCAGGATTGCTATATAGCAAGAAGCCAGAGAGCACGTATCTCTGCTATTTCTACTCGGCAAGTATCTTCATCACTCTACAATATATCTCTCCATTGCTGCATTGATTTATTGAAGCTGCTGTATTTCTGTTTTACCTGCTGACTATTATGGTTAGTTATATACTCTATTGAATGATGAACTGTGTATGAATATTGGACTGAATCTTGGACTGTGCTTATACTCCTGTATAAAACCTTTACCCTTCAACTTCTGTGCTTATGTGACTCTATACACACTGCTACAACTTTGCACACTACTTTCGTTTGCTGCATACTCCTTGTAACCAAGGAAACTCTGCTAATACTTATCAGATGGTCCAGTCATGATATGTCACATTTTGTGACAATTCCAATTAACTCCAACATGTAAATATTCCCATTTCATTTAATACATGACTTTCTGCTCTGATGCTAACATTTTGGAAGCAAATCTTGTATTAGATTAGTTTTAGCAGCAACTGACGTAATTATGGAGATGCACAGATATGATTGTTTTGATTCCCTTTCTAGGACATGTGCAATGTTTGTCCACTGTTCTTGCAACATCTCTTAAAACATTTGAAGATAACTACAGCTCATCTACTGAATTAGAAAAAATACACAGAAATACAATTTTATAATCAAATCTTGTTAGTACCTCACTTATATTATTAGGCAATAAGCCCTTCAACACTGGAATTATTTTGGTAGACTATTGGATTTATTACTTTCAGGAAAGTGTATCCTTCCCTTTCTAACCCATCATAGAATATGAATACTGGAACTATGATAAACAAGAGTTCTTTAGAACCCTTCTAGCACACTAGACTGGACAAAAGATGTAACCATATAGGCCTTGTTGTTCCAGATGCCTTTAATGTGCTCATCAAGTTGAGTTTATCAGTGTTAAGATGGGCAAGATTTACCCTCTAACAAATTCCATATGCTGATATTAAAGCCTGCTAACTACTATGTTTGGTCTGTATTGATGATGTAATTGATAATATTCTACAGAGAAGATTCTGCCAAGAAAAAAATAATTTTATATTAAGGCAACAGCTGTATTTTTTTTTAAATAACAAAGCTGGGATACTTGCACATCTAAATTAGGGTATATGTGGGCAAACTAATGTTCGCAAGTACAATAGTGAGAACCCCTGGTACAAAACTTAAATTCCCATCTCTTCATATTTTCCAACTTTACTATATTTTTGTTATCTTATTAAAATAAAATTTTAGAATGCTGTCTTTCCCAAACCTCTTTCAATTTTTACCCCTATCCTAAGTATTTTGTAACCCAGAGGAAACAAGATACTTCCTTGTGCCCTATTAGATGACTCAATTAAGACCACGTTTCTGGCTTCATAATTCATTTTATAGGTGTGTGCTTCAGAAGAAAAATGCATCCTCTCTGACACAGTTAACATTTCTAGTTAGAAAGGAGAAGCCTGTATTTGTTTATGTTGGACTGAGTGTGCCCCTGGTCCTCTCATTCTGGTCTGATGGTGTCTCCATTGCTTCTCTTCTGGCATGAGAGGTCTATCATGAGAGCAGAGCTTTGAATCAGAGCAATATCTGTGGGAAAAGTGAGGTGGTTTGTGAATTTTGCTCTGGCTATTCAGGAAGGACATCAGGAACTGGTAAGACAAACCATCCATAATGGGGCATATCCATTCTAAGGACCCTATCTAAAATTACTACATGGAGAGCAGGAAATGGGTATTATGAAGAAATTCAGTCTTAAATAGTTATCTCCTTGGCAACTTGTAGCTTGTTTTCTTAGGTCATAGCAGGTGAGTCAAGCTTGAGGAAACAGGGCAAAATGTCAAAATCCTCAATTCACATTCTGCACAAAGGTAAAGAGATTTCAGGCTGCTTGAATTTAATTGCTACTGTTGCTGAAATTGCTGGATCCACCAATCAAATTAGAAGCACGTTTAGGAGCAGCCTGTCCTTTAAACCTGGAGCCCACTTTGAACCTAGGGGTTTATATTCAGTAGCGATTAGAATCTTGTGTATGCTGATTTGCCACCTGAAAATTCCTGCTATATGCTGTCATCTTGTCCTCTTGGTGGAATAAACCAGGGTAATTTTCACTGTATGCACCAGCTGAACTGGATCCCCCAGGCATTTGTGTTTGGCAAGTTTTAATCCCTGAACATATCGCAATGGTGTGTGTAGTTGTGTATGAAAGCACCTTTCTTGTTGCGTGTGACCATGTGAACTGAGTGTGTACAACTGCGACAGTAATCTAATCAAAACCACATGCCCCCCCCCCCAGGCTCAATGCAATGCCATCGTAAATAATATTCACTGGAGAGGCACAATAAATAATTGCCACCTATCTGAGTGCAATCACTACTCCCTTCTGTTAAGTTTCAAGGGCCTTTTGCTTTTCTTCACTTCATCGGATTTAGACTTTTGGTCTAAGTGCCTTTCACCAATAAGCCATGCCGTTGAGTTAAAAGAAATGGACAGGGAGCAGTGAGGGGGTTTACAGGGATGTCTTATTCTTCAGAGCCTCATCCATTAGGACCCACCTTGCTCATGTAGTCAGTTTCTCTTGGCTTCCAGTTTAGCCTGAATACAGGGGCAAACCACTTACAAAATCTTGCCATGAAAACTTCAGGGACTTGTCCAGGCAGTTGCTAAGAGCCACTACTACTTGTAGGAACCCCGAAAAGCCACAAACTATTGTGAAGGAGGAATATGAATTAATCTTACAATCTTAGTATATTGATTGCAGTGCAAACAGTGGAGGAAATACCTACAAACCTCAGTAGCCCTGGAATGACTAAGCAGTCCTAGGGTATTGCCTGCTGACTCATAGTGACTGGGTTAAGTAGCACAGAGTGGCATTGTATGGTGCTCTCGGCAGAAAGTTATCTGTGCTTCTGGTTGACATGAAAAGGACATCTTTGTCCCCCTTCTAATTGAAAAAAGGGGGTGGATAGCTTAATCTGAGCAATATTCCCTCATAAGTATTTTGATTTTTAAACTCTTTTTAATTCTCTCTATTTCAAGTGTACCTAATATTCTTTGAAGCTAAGATTGCAAGTTCTGTGTCTAGCAATCCTCACCTATATGCGTGCCTGTTTCACAGATGTGGAAAGGTTAAGGATGATCTTCTGGAGGGAGCTGCCTCCTGAGTGAGGCAGCAGTGCAAAGCCAGAAGTGAGATGTTGCCTTGGGTCATACACTACCTAACCAGACCTCTTGCTTCTCTGTCCCCTGTGCAGGTATCAAGACTTTGCTGCATGACAGGCCTCTGTAGGAAGGCCCCCAGCTTAGCTGCCTCTGCTGGTGCCCCTGCTCTTTTCCTGCATTCCTTCGTGCAATGACCACGCGACTGCTTCTGTGATGTATGCCCCAGAGTGCAAGGCGGAGGTGACTCCTTCACACAATGGCAGTCGCACCTTCAGCTACACCCTTGAGGATCACACCAAACAAGCTTTCAACATTATGAATCAGTTGCGCCTAAGTCAGCAACTTTGTGACGTCACCTTGCGGGTCAAATATAAGGACATTCCCCCGGCCGACTTTCAGGCCCACAAGGTGGTGCTGGCCTCCTCCAGCCCAGTCTTCAAGGCCATGTTCACGATGGGCCTTCGGGAGCAGGGTATGGAGATAATCCCCATTGAGGGCATCCACCCGAAAGTAATGGAGCGCCTCATTGAATTTGCCTACACCGCCTCCATTTCCGTGGGCGAGCAGTGTGTGCTGCATGTTATGAATGGGGCCGTCATGTACCAGATAGACAGTGTGGTGAAGGCCTGCTGTGACTTTTTGGTCCAGCAGCTGGACCCCAGCAATGCCATTGGCATCGCCAACTTCGCTGAACAGATTGGCTGTACCGAACTGCACCAGCGGGCACGGGAATATATCTACATGCATTTTGGAGAGGTAAGACCCTGTGCAAGGAAAGGGCACCAAGGGGAACAGGAGGAGCCAGGATATACTGGTGTCCAAAGGAGGTCTGAATTAGAATATGGCCTTGCTTTTTGTTATGATATGTACAGAATAACCCTTGAGTAACAAGGATATGCACATGGAAACATGATAGTAGTTATGAATAATTATTCAGCCACACACAGATATACTAAATTGAGTTCAAGTTTACTTTAAGAAATAGCACAGTCCAATAAACAGTCCAGGTCATATACGTTTTACAGTCCAAAGAATACCCAATTACAAAGTCTTCTTACAGGTTGCCTTTGTCATTTACAGTAAACATAAATATCAAAGTATAAGCACAGCATAAATACAACAGAGAACCTTAAATAGCAACAGAATGTCAAAGAGACATAATGTCAGAGAGAGCAAGCCATGATCTCTAGCTCCCTCTTATGGCAATTTGCAGTATACTCAACCAATTGGAATATAGTGTAAATCAATACAGTGATTTTGTCCTGAAACTACAAACATAACATTGTTGGTTTATATATTGCCAACCCAACTAATTGGTGGACAGACTCCTAACACTTTTGACTGCCTTTCACAATTTATTTTCTGTTCTTGGTTATGAAAGAACAGCTTTTCTGTCTCTTCCAAAGAAGGAAGATACTATTTCTCCCCCGCCCCCTTTTTCTCTGTGCTGCAAATCTTTCCTAGTCATCACCTGGATGTCTGGTATACACTCATTGTGTTTCTGCAAACATAAGGGGCTGGAAACATATTATTTTATGGTAATTGCTTAATAAACACTGAAAAGTTGGGAAAAAATAATTTTGTAGCCATCAGTGGCTTCTGCTTCTTTTCTAAATTTGCAAATAGAATGAAGCTAATGGGTTGGTTCATATGTTTATTAAATTTATATCTTGCCTTTCATTCAGGAGTCCTAAATGGAATTCCTTTTTTTCTCCTCACAACATCTTCCCTATCGGAGATTGGGCATAAGTATAATAGACCCAAAGTCATCAAGTGAGCTTCCATGACTGAGGGTGGTTAAGAAACTGGACCTCTCTGTTCCTAGCAGAGCCCTTAGCCATTAAATTTGCCCACCCCAGTATTTCTGCTGGGAGACCCAATTATCTGGCTAAACAGTGCAAAATAAAATAGGGAGACTGTATGTCACGTGAGACTCTGCAGGGAAGTGGGTATTTTCCTGTCCGTATGCAAAATCTGTCCATAGGCTTTGTGTCAATGAATGTAGCGCTGCTCCATGTTTGTTCATAATACTCAAAAACACCCTCCCTCTTTTTTTATTTCATCATCTTCAGAAGAGAAGTTGGCAGTCTTGTTGCTAAGGTCCCAACAATAACTATAGCCTGTAAGAATTTTGCTTACTTTCTTATTAAATTATAAGAGTAAATGCCAGTCTCTATTTTAGGCGGAAGAATTGAGAATACTGTAGACTGTCAGGAGAGGTATGGCTTCCTCTTTTTCCATTGCAGGGTTCATTTTCCAGCCATTTCAGAAGCCTAGAGGAAGCAGGGCGTAAGCTATTTCTGTGCTAGATCTGCCACTCCCTGCTGATCCAGCACAAACTAACATGGATTGGCAAAGGACCCTGGCATTGCTTTTTTCCTGCTCCAGTAGCCCCTT
Organism: Bungarus multicinctus; assembly: GCA_023653725.1. Taxonomy (NCBI): domain Eukaryota; kingdom Metazoa; phylum Chordata; class Lepidosauria; order Squamata; family Elapidae; genus Bungarus; species Bungarus multicinctus. Next base: position 161,542,907 of record CM042834.1, read on the forward strand.
TGATTTCTATGCTGAATGCACCAGAAAGAGTTTTGTCATCGGAGACCAATAAAGCTTTGCTTTGTGTGATTAGTGGAAGCCCATCCAAAAAGGCTGACCAAGTAGAACAGTATCCCTAATTTTGTAGCCCATCTGCCTTCCTTGGGTTTCCTTCGTTGTCAATCCCAAACATGAGTGATTGGATAAAGGAAAGCCAGGTTTTGGTTACTCCCCTTCATCTCTCTGCACATCCTTTGTTTTTGCACATTAACTTGGTTAGAATACCTGGTTGCTGTTGGCAAAAGATTTAAAAGCAAAACTGCAGCAGAGGCATGGGAAGAAATCATCAGATAGAATACCCAGGTACACTACATATTTTTTTATATGTGCAAAGCATTAGAAATGGGACACAATATGATGATTGGTTTGGCAATATTTTGTGTTGTACAGTTGTGCAGTTTACAATGTTTTGGATGCAGTGAACAAGCCACATTTGGGTTTGGGTTAATATAAACATTCAGCTTTTGTGACAAAGATGGGGCATTTGCTGCTTAGAGTCAGTCTAATAAATTGACCAGGTGTTCAAATGTAATGAACACAGGGAAACCTTTTGTTAGAAACAAAGTTAATTCAATATCTGGATTTTATAAGGGGACAATTGTTTTCCTGTTTCTTCATCCTAACAGACCATAAAAGAACTTGTTATGTAATCTGACATCCCTTTTGTATCTGATGAAGCCTAAACTGTAACTTCCAGCCTTAGAATTTAAGATTGGGTTTCATCAGATACAAAACTTTCAAAGGTGGTTTGAATTCCTCATTTGAATCCCCTGCCAATCTGATTGTGATGTTTCCTAAGGAAGAATTTTTCTAAAAATTGGAAACGTGCATGCTTTATTAAAATTATTTTCATCTAATAATATCGCCTCAAGTGTATTTTGCGATAGGCATAAACATTGCACATTGTTTCCATTCATCAGTGGACAATCTCTTCAGTCCTGATAGCAAAATGAGAATGAAGAGTCCAGCTTCCTGATGGCTGAATTGTAATCCTTGCATCAGTACCAAGAACCACGTTCCAAGCTGTCTGAATTTTTATTGTCTTCCTGCTGCTGGTTAAAACCAGGGGTGTCAAACTCTTGTCATCACGTCTTTGTCACATGATGTATCGGGACTTTTTCCCCCTTCGCTAAACCAGGCAGGGCAAGCACATGATGCATTCAGCCCATGGGCCGTGAGTTTGACACTCCTAGTTTTAAATTCTCATCCAGGAAAGTCATTTCTTTGATTTGCCTGTCATGTAATCCCAAGCGACACATACACTGAATACATATAGGCACAAGTACATCACACAATAGCCACATATGGGGAGAATAGTAGAAAGACAGAAAGAAATGAGATGTAATATCAAAATACAAAGAAATGAAAAGAACTATTAGAAAGTACCTGTTGTGTCTATCATACATAGCTTTTTTCAAACCTAATATTTTTTCTGTGTTTATTTCTACTATATTTTCATTTATCTTACAAGATGTCCATAAGTCTTATTCATGTTTTACAGATATCCAGAGTCTTGCCCATGGATTGTCATTTACCCTACCAAGTTACAGTTTAATATTCCTGACAGGTTGAGCTAAATTTTTAAAACCTGTTTTGCTCCTCAGAGAAGATCTGCTTTCTTTGGGGATCACATCTGATAAATTGAATTTAGAAGGTGATAACGTGGGAGGAAAATATGCAGGGTAGTAATTTCAGCCATTTGTGAACAATAGTATTGACTCTATAAGAATCCACTTATTCTCCTTTTAGGATTTTTGTTATTGTAGAAATTATCAGTCCAAAACCTTTGCTCTAGGCACCCTTTATGACTGACAAAATAAAAATCTGCTTATGGATTCTAGAATTCTGCTAGATCATCATTTCATACTGATAATTTCAGAGGCTATAAATTCTATTTATTTCAAAACTTTATTTATATTCTTTAAACTTAGGGCAGTTCTTCATAGCAGCCTCCAACTACTGGTTGATTCTAGCTGAAGATGAACCTGGTTTTAAGAAATCTCTGTTTGGATTTCAAGTTTTGACCACGATGCTGGTCAGATGTTCTGTTTGGACCTTATTTTTTACGGGCCCTGAATGGTGGATTCCTCTGCTTCTTTATTCTACCTGCAAGTGCTAGAAAAGCAGTTGCCAGTTGCTTTCTTTTCTGCAGATCTCTGCAGGCATGTGGTTTTCCTCTGTGTGACATTCAGCAACCATCCAATGATCTGTGCAGAGAGAGTCCTAGAGCTCATCTGGAGCAGAGTTTGCTTGCTTCTGAAAAGCATATCGTCTGTCTGTTGTTGACATCATTAAAAGGGGAAGCCACCCTTCCAAACTTGTGTGGTTTTGCTCACGGTCTCTCTTCTCTTCCGGTAGGTGTCAAAGCAGGAGGAGTTCTTCAACCTTTCACATTGCCAACTGGTGACCCTGATCAGCCGGGATGAGCTGAACGTGCGCTGTGAGTCAGAAGTCTTCCATGCTTGCATTAACTGGGTGAAATATGACTGTGAGAACCGGCGACTCTATGTCCAGGCCTTGCTGAAAGCTGTGCGCTGCCATTCCCTCACGCCACACTTTCTCCAAATGCAGCTGCAGAAGTGTGAAATCCTCAAGTCGGACTCCCGTTGCAAGGACTACTTGGCCAAGATCTTCCAGGATCTCACCCTGCACAAACCCACTAATGACATGCCCTGCCGTGCACCCAAGGTCGGTCAGCTGATCTACACGGCAGGGGGCTACTTTCGCCACTCCCTGAGCTACCTGGAGGCTTACAATCCTTCCGATGGCTCCTGGATCCGACTGGCTGACCTGCAGGTGCCTCGCAGCGGCTTGGCTGGCTGCGTAGTGAGCGGACTGTTCTACGCGGTGGGGGGGAGGAACAACTCTCCCGATGGGAACATGGACTCGGATGCCATTGACTGCTATAACCCCATGACCAATCGATGGTCTCCCTGCGCCCCTATGAGTGTGGCCCGTAACCGAATTGGTGTGGGAGTAATTGATGGTATGATCTACGCGGTGGGTGGTTCATTTGGAAGCACTCATCACAACAGCGTGGAGAGGTAAGGGAAAAAGAAGCATTGAAATAATCCAGTCTTCCCAAATCTGGCTTGTATATTCTGCTCCCTTGCAAGGCAGCTTTCACAAATGCAAAATGGACGTGTAAGGCTCTAAAGACTTGGGCAGTGTATTTTGCTCTGGTTGTATCCTTTTGAAGATTTCTCCTGTTTTTCAAAAGTGATGGTTTTATTCAGACCTGGCACGAAGAGACTTAAGCAGGGGTGTCTCGAGTGTCTGCACAATGTGATTGGATAGCTTGGGCTGTTCCCATGTGAAGGGAAAGAGATTGATGCTGGCTTTCCCATCAACCTGTCCGTAGTAATATCAGAATGAGGCCTTATTGTCAAAGGTAACAGGGACACCTGGATTTTTTTCTCATGTACTTAGAAGTATTGATAAAGGAAGAAAACACATAGAAGAGTTAATGGTACAGATGGGAAGAAGATAGAGTGTTTTTGGAGAGCCTCTAAAATGGTAGTAGAGAGGCCTAAAGAAAATCCATCATGCTTCATCTCCTTCCTGTTTCATCTTTCATCCAGCTTTCTCCCTTCTTCAGTGGCTACAGAGAACTGGCACAGTAAATCAGCAACTGTCAATTAGCATCCTTGTTCAAACAACCTAGACAGCAGAAACAAGTATCTTGATCTCTGATGTAGCTTCTCTTTTTCCTCCAGGTACGAGCCGGAGCGTGATGAATGGCAGTCAGTGGCTCCTATGCTGACGCGGCGGATTGGGGTCGGCGTGGCGGTGCTGAACCGTCTCCTGTATGCTGTGGGGGGCTATGATGGCACTAACCGCCACAACACTGCCGAATGCTACTACCCAGAGCGTGATGAATGGGAGGCGATTGTGTCAATGAAAACTATTCGGAGTGGAGCAGGTATGTGCAGCAGCAGGAACTCCATACTTGGGGCTACAGATGTAAAATTTCTGCCAACTACAGGGTGGGAAAAATTGGTCTTTCCTTTGTATTTTAATGGAAATTTAAAATTTGGGGAAATGGTAATTTGTGTACTTTTATACGAGTCACTTTCACATTGCGATTCTAAGAATGTGCAATATGTATAACTCGGTTTATTCGTGCCCCACTTGTCCCCTCTTTGCAGGATCTTTGCTCTTCCAATGGTCTAGAAAGTATTCCTGTAACAAGTCATAGGGCACCATTTGGGGGAAATAATTGACAGCAACATAGGAATCCTTTATCATACTCCTTTCATAAATATAAGAAAACAGTTCTTTGTTGTTTTGCTTCACTTTTTTATTCTTTCCAAAAAATTTCATTTTTTTCTCAAAAACATAAGGCAGGGGCAATTGTCCTCCAAGCTTCCTTATGTCTAACTTCAACAGAGATTCTTCATAGTTGCACATGGTAACTAGCTGCTGTCTTTTTTGTTGTTCCACTTCAATTTAAGTCTGTTATCTTGGTAGAGGAGTAAATTTGGGCTCTATGACTTAGTTCTTTGTTGCCAGGGATGGTAGCGGTATCCAGAAATGAGTAGGAATACCTAATAGGCGGTTGTTGTGATATGTTAGCTAAGCACTTGGTATATAAAATCCAAGCAAAATTAGATGCTGGCAGCACAGAGTTCAAAGATGTAACGGTTTGCCATATCATCTGGGAAGGTTGAATCTTGAAGAAATGGGCAGAATTCCTGGTGCAATGAGCTGTACTGGCTATGGGCTTGATTCCTACCAGTTGCTAGAGATTGGCAGCAAGCAACCTTTGGTGAGGTGAGAAGAAATCACAAGCTGCCAACCTGAGTGCCTGGATCAGTCATGTGACCGCAAGAGTGGCACAGTGGACAGAATCTTCACACCTCCATTATTTTCAGTGCCATTATAACTTTGAATGGGCTCTGGACAACTACCTGTAATACAATAAACTGGACTATGGTTGGGTGGTGCTTCAGACCCAACTGGTGATAGTTGTCCAATTTAGTTTTACACTGTAATTCTGGATCTAAATTGAAATGGATTAAATCGAAGTTGATTTTGGTTGCAGCAAGAGTAGATTAGCAAGCTCATGCCTGCTAATTCCATGGTATTCATATGCTTGGGGAGATTTCCCTACATTCAAAGACCAGTGTAGATGTTTCCTGGCTTCTTCTGTTTGATGCCAAAAAATAGACATTCTAGGTCCAAAAATAACACTGCCTCCTACCTGAGAAATATTGTCCAGGATAGATAGAAAAGATTTCCAGGCATTGCTAAAAGGCCCTCCAGGCATTGTTAAACTCTAACCTAGCCCTAAATAGGCTTTCTGCTGCAGATTAAGGTTGCAAGAGATCCTGATAATATGTTATTCCCCGAGTGTTTGAATAATTCATGCCTGTCTTAATGCTGTTCTTTCCTAATGCAGGAGTTTGTGCTCTGAATAACTGCATATATGCCATGGGGGGCTATGATGGAACAAATCAATTGAACAGTGTGGAGCGCTATGATGTGGAGGTGGGCACCTGGTCCTTTGTGGCACCCATGAAGCACCGTCGGAGTGCCCTCGGCGTCACTGTATATCAAGGCAAGATCTATGTGTTAGGTACGTTGGCCAAGGATTATAGCAAGTACTTTTTGGCTGGTTGTGGGAAAGTACAGACAGCAGTCACACAAGCTATGGGCATTGGGCCCAGGGAGAGCTTAATTCACTTGGTTAATGGGGTGGAAACAAAAGCCATATTTTATTTGCTACAGCTAATAATCTATTCTTGCACATATTTACTTGGATAGCTTAGTGAGCTCTTGAGTACATTATATTGAGACACACTGGGTTGAAATCAGTGATACAGATGTGTGTAGAACTGCTCTTATTAATGTGCACACTCTATCTCCAAATAGCAATTTTGGTAAGATTCCCCATGTAAGTGTTGAAGCGTTTCCATCTGCTGAAACATTGGGCTCTTGGAAAACTTGATAAAAAAAACTAAGGACAAACATAACATTCCATAATAACTATAATTCAGGGTCATTTATATTTATATATTTGTATGATGCCATCAAAATTTTGCCCCATTCAGCATGGGAAATACATGTTGCCACCTTACAGAACACACACTGGATAGAGCAAAGCAACAGGATTTATGCCAGCAAGAGGCAGAAGTTTCCTAGCTAGAAATCTTACATGTTAATTATGGCTAAGACTCTTCCACCCTCTTTTTCTGGTTGCTGAGATTTCACATGGCTTTTGCCAAATAGAGCTACTTTCTACCCAGAGAATTAGAGTTGTCCTGTGAGTACAAAGCTGTCCTACACAGTTGGAAGACAAGGCTTTGGGGTGCTGTTTCTGATTCAGCTCAATTCAGTCAAGGGCCTTCAAGGTAGCCTCTGGCCTCTCTTGGTTCTAATTGCTAATTGTTTTCCTACAGGTGGCTATGATGGACAAACATTTCTGGACAGCGTTGAATGTTACGATTCTACCACAGATACTTGGACTGAAGTAACTTGTATGACATCAGGCCGCAGTGGGGTAGGCGTTGCCATTACCATGGAGCCATGCTGCAAGCAAACTGAGCAGCAAAAATGCCATTGTTAATGGTAACATGGAATGTGCTCCACTTCCCTTCAAATGGAAGGCGGGAAAACAAATTGGAGAAGATTCAGTATTATAAAATACCTGCTGCCAAGTTGTGTTCTGCTAGAATAAAGGAAAAGTGCCAAAAAGATGAGAAACGCTTTAAATCCCATTTGAACTGAGGCAACAATGAAGAACAGCTTTTGCTCTATGCTTTACAAGGGTAGCTACAGTAAATTGTTGCCTCTCCATGCTGCTCCTGCCTCAGTTTGGGATGGATGCGTCAGCGAAGAAGGAAACCTCCCTCGAATAACTACAGGAGAGCTCGATTCACACTGGCTGTCTCTTTTCTGGCCCCTGGCAGTGAATGGACCTTCAGGAAATGACCTCCAAATCAGGATGGGTGGAAGTATTTTGTACATAATGCAGCCCTGAGCCCTCCTTAGAAATGTGGATTATTCATACAGTTTGGTGACCAGTTCAAGGTTAATTTTTTTGCTTGTCAAGTTTGTACAGGTGCAGGTGAGGAAACGGGAAAAGTTGTGGGACACTCTTCTGTGGTTGCTGATTTGCAGGTAGAAAGCATTCAGAAAGTATTCAGAGGCAGACCTCCTTCACTTTTGTCAATTTTGTTATGCTGCAGCCCGATTCTACAATGGTTGAAATTCATTTTTTTTCCTGATTAATCTACACTCAGTACTCCATAATGACAAAGTGAAAAAAAAATTTTTAGATGTTTGTAAATTTATTAAGAATAAACTGAAATATCACATTGGCCTAAGTATTCAGACACTTTACTCAGTACTTTATTGAAGCACCTTTGGCAGCAATTACAGCCTCGTCTTTTGGGGTATGATACAAGCAGCTTTGCACACCTGGTTTGGGGGATTTTCTGCCATTCTTCCTTGCATTTTTCCTTCCTTCAAGTTCAGTCAGGTTGGATGGCAACCATTAGTAGACAGCCATTTTCAGGTCCCTTCAGAGATGTTTAATAGGGTTAAAGACTGGGCTCTGGCCGGGTCACTCTAGGACATTCACAGTTATCCCTAAACCACTCCTGTGTTGTCTTGGCTGTGTGTTTAGGATCATTATCATGTTGGAAAGTGAACCTTTGGCCCAGCCTAAGGTCCTGAGCGCTGTAGAACAGGTTTTCATTGAGGGTATTCCTGTACTTTGCTCCATCCAGCTTTCCCTCAACTCTGATCAATCCCTCAGTCCCTACTGCTGAAAAACACCATAGCATAATGCTGCCATCACTATGCTTCACTGTTGGGATGAGGCACATGATGAGTGTTGCTTGGTTTTCTCCAGATATAACATTTAGAATTGAGGCTAAGCAATTCAATTTTGATTTCATCAGACCAGAAAATCTTGTTCCTCAGTCTGAGAGTCCTTTAGATACTTTTGTGCAAGCTCCAAGTAGGTTTTCCTGTGTTTTGCACTGAGGAGAGGCTAGCCACTCTGCCATAAAGCCCATATCGGTGGAGTTTCTGGAACTCTGTCCCATCTACACAAAGAATCTCTGGACTCAGTCAGAGTGACCATTGGATTTTTGATCACCTCTCTTACTAATGCTCCCCCAATTGCTCAGTTTGACCTGGTGACCAGCTCTTGGAAGAGTTCTGGTTGTGCCAGATTTCTTCAATTTGAGAATGATGGAGACCACTGTGATCTTAGGAACCTTTAGTGCAGCAGAAATTTTATTATAGTCTTCTCCAGATCTGTGCCTTGCTATAATCCTATCTCTGAGCTCTGTAGACAGTTCCTTTGACCTCAGGGCTTTTGCTGTGCTACAGTATGCATTGTCAGCTGTGAGGCCTTCTAGGGAGAGGGGTGTGGCTTTCCAAATCATGTTCAATTTAATTTACCACAGGTGGACTCGAGTCAAGCACGTCAGCAACCATCAAGAGAAATAGGAGCTAAATTTCAAATGTTGCTAAAGGTCTGAATATGATATGAATATATGTGCCAATGTGATATTTCAGGGTTTTTTTTCTTTTTAATACATTTCAGACATTTCTAAAATTCTGTTTTCACTGTTGTTATGGAGTACTGAGTATAGATTAATGAAAAAAATAAATTTCAACTATATAATCGGGCTGCATCCTAACAAAATTGACAAAGTGAAAGGGGTGAAAACAGAATACTGTCTGAATGCACTGTAAGTGAACACTGATCACTACAACTTGAAAACCTCAGGTGGACTTTTGCCTATGCTATTATCCCACAAGGAAGGGCTTACCCAGATGGTTACCTGCGTTTTTTCCCCTGACCTGTGGATGGTGCATCCTCTTAGGAAACTGGTTTTGAAGTTCTACTCACATGAATAAAACACTTTTTGTGATTAGTATTAATGTTTATTTTGTTTCAGTCTGTATTATTCCATTAATACTCTTCAGAATACTGCTCTGCCAAAAAGTATAACACAGAATGAGCCACTGAAATATATTTTGCTCCTAGGAATATCTACTATATTATGTACTGTTTGCCAAAAGCTTCTTTATTCACCATGATGTATTCACCAGGTTCCAGAGGTAATCACTGATAAAGCAGGGAGAATGTTGGCTACTGTCAAGGTTGATCGATTGAGCAATATCTGGTCCATAATGGGCTGAGAACAAAGGAAAAGGTTAAGGAAAAAGTTACCCAAGTTTCTTCCCTGATCCAATCCCCCAGTTCCATTGAATGGAACATATCAGGCTCCACAACCAAGAAAGGCACATTGAGATTCTTCTAAGCGTTTCCTTTATGTTCCTCACCTATAGAAGAAATTTTTCCAAACTAAACCAAACTACTTTCACCATAAAACAAACTGGGAGCTATTAGGGAGGAGCTGTATTCACTGTCCTTCACCCTCAACTGTAACAGTGGGGTGTTCTGCTTCTCTGGAATTCACTCCCTTTCTCCCTCCTGGGAATCCAGACATTAAAAAGGATACTTCCTTTGATCAGGGGTGGTTCACAAGAATAGTCCCAGTCAATCTGGCAGATCTGATAATAAAGATGTACAAGATACCTGGCAGACATAACAAAACATGAGTTGCTTATGCTGGTGCAGATCCTATCAATATCTACAACTGCTGAAATCTGTTCATAGACTATGTTGGCTAATGATTCACAGACCTCATGTCAAATTAATCTGGAAAATGCAAAGCAAGAGAAAGCTGGCTGTGTGTTGATTTCCTGGAGTGCTGCTTTTCTTCTTGTTCAAAGCAGGATGTCTCAAAATAGTCAATATCTATTCCCAAAGGGAGTAGTAGTGGTCTATTAAAGTAGTTTTTATTAAATTATCTTCGTAAAATAAATATTTGAAGACTGATGAATAATCTGAGGTTTCATGAAGGGTTGTTCAACTGACCCTGATTAAAAACCTGCTTTTTCCCATTGTCCCATTTTTTGAAAAAAGCAAGTGTGTTGTATGCATTAACTAATTACAAATGTCCACAAATATATATTTTTACTTAAATCTGTAACTTCAAAGCAAGATTGTCAATCTACATGTATCCCCTTGGCAAATCAAAAGGAAATTTGGGAGGGGAAAATAGTATACATTAACGTAGCTTTTTTATGGTTTGATCACAGTTTTAATCATTTAGAATGGTTACATGGCTGTCCAACTCAAATTACTTCCATAAAGGAAATGGATAACCAAGATAGAAGCTGAGTAGCCTGAGTAGTCCTGTAATTCAGCTTTTGCAAATGAGAGAGATTAGATTTTGTACTCACGTAGCTGACATAGATCTATCAGCTTCTTCGGTTGCATTCTGCTGCTGCTGCTTGCTTTCTTCTCTCAAAGTCTCCAGCTCTTTTCTTAATTCAGTATATTGTGTGAGTGAAGGAATCCAAGTAATTCTCCAAACTAACAGAGCTCTTAATAATACTCCATCAATAATAGTTTCCATATTGTGGAAAATGGTACTGTGTTACCTGAACCACATTTCAAAATAAATGCCTGGAAAACTTTCTATCCTTGGTATTTAGGCACTAAAGTACACTTCTACACCAACTAATCCATTGGTTGTCCTGTTTTCTTTTGCAACAGAATCAAAATCTGAGTAAAAGAGTTAAGTGAACTGCTCTCAATGAAAAAAAATACAAACTGTCTCAGCCTTTTTGAAAAAGCCATAAATGGAATTGTTTATTGGTTCACTTTGATTTTCAAAATCCAAATTAATTAAAACAAAATCTAATTAGTTTATAGAACAACATGTCATTGTTTTCTTGCCCTAAGTAAACTTTATAGATGGCGGGTGTGATTGGAATCCTGCTCAGAACACCAATTTTAACAAGCCAAAGAAGATTCTTAGACAACATAGTACTCAATGGATAAAAAAATATTGTTAACAAATACAGAATGTGCCCTAAAGGATAGTTACCTGCAATAAACAGGAAAGACCTTAAAATGTTACAAAAGATTTTACTATCCATTTTTTTTTCTTTTTCTTTCACATTCTAAAACCACTTGCTTTTTAATATTTCCCAATATACCAACTTACTTTTGCTAAAATGTCCTTGTGACAGAAGCCTGAATTCCGCAAATTGTCCAGCTCTGATTAATGGAGAGGCACTTATTTATATATATATATATATATATATATATATATATATATATATATATATATATATATATATATATATATATATATATATATATATATATATGGATCTTTGGTTCTTCAGGTTTTCTCCCACGTAGAATTGGAAGTATCTAGGCGACGTTTCGATGAAGCCTCATTCATCATCTTCAGGCTTGCGTCTTCGGCCTTGTGCTTCTCAGAGTAATGTGAGCTTGCAGCTGCTTCTTCCTTTTAACTACTAGTGGGGGTGTGACTTGATTGGGTGGGGGCTTGACTGTGTTCTGATAGGGTGGGGGTGTGTTCTGATTGGTTGGGGGTTTGGCTGTGTTCTGATTGGCTGGGGGTGTGTTCTGTTCCGGTAGAAATTTGGTTGTACTCAGGTTAGTCTCAGTTGCTGGGGGATTTGAGCTGGTGAGCTGTGATCCTGTTGTTTGGCTTCGCGTTCGTGGTCGTGCCACATCTTCATGGTGGACGTCAGTTCCCTTCATGTATGGGTTGGGGGGGTTTGATACAGGTAGTGATACACCCCCCCCACTAGTAGTTAAAAGGAAGAAGCAGCTGCAAGCCCACATTACTCTGAGAAGCACAAGGCCGAAGACGCAAGCCTGAAGATGATGAATGAGACTTCATCGAAACGTCGCCTAGATACTTCCAATTCTACGCGGGAGAAAATCCGAAGAACCAGATCCACATACAAATACCCACGAAAACCTCCGAAAACAAATATATATATATATATATATATGTATATACACATACACACACACACACACACACACCAGATTACCTTATAGCAACAACAGTTAAGGTAGGTGGCTAAAGCGCCAAAAGCAACTAGACCAGGGCTCCCAGCATGCGGGCTGGATGCATCATGCACTGGCCATGCCCAGGTTAGCAAAGGGGAAAAAAGTGATATGCCACGTGATGATGCCAGGACGGTGTGAGTTGACACCCCTGAACTAGACCAACAACAGGTAATTCTTGCTTAATGATGGTAATGGAACCAGCAACTCCCATCACTAAGCAGTTGACATCATGAGACACTGGCTGATGATGACTCTCTCCCAACACTTTTAGCTGCTAAGTGAATCCCACACAATTGTTAAGCATGACATCCTATGGTTGCCATTTGTGATTTCCTGCCTGACTCCCCATTTAACTTTATAGGAAGTGACAGGGAAGGTTATGTTTATGTTATAAAGATTATAAAGTGTTGGTTATGACCGTTAAAGCCCTGCATTGCATAGATCCAGACTACTTGAACCGTCTTGTCCTCGCTCTACTCATGCCAGCAGAGGAGGTCTGCTGAGGACCCTGTCAATCAAAGAGTACATCACTGGAGATGGTTGATGGACTAACTTTGCTGACCCCACCTCCCTCCTGCACTTCCTGCTTCCACTCTGCTCAACTTTTTAACTTCATATTACTGTATTACCACTGTTGATTTTTGATCCATTCCACTACTATTGTTTTTACAATTTTATCTTTTTTTTTCTGTTTTATTGTTGTACGCCATCCAGACTAACCCCACAGCAAAATGGGCACCAAATTTAACAAATAAAAAATAAATAAATGGCAGTCACCTGACTGTAGGATGCTGAGACAATTGTAAATACAGGCTAGTAACCAAATGCCAAATTGTAATCAGGTCACCTGCACTTACACTATGATCATCAGAATTTTGAGGATTAGTTGTAAACTCCAGTCATTCACCTCCACTGTAACTTTAAATGGTCACTGAGAGACTGCTGGTAGGAAAGAACTATCTGTACTTTTGGTTTCAACATTTTTAAGAGCTATGCCAACTACCATGGAGCATAATAGGACACAATTTCTGTCAAGCCAACAAGACCTTTTCAGGTGGCTCAGATGCTGGGCTTCCTGTTCATGACACCAGAAATACTGGGAGTGGGAGAATTATCTTTTATCCTAAGATAGGACCCATACAACAGATAAAAGTTTATAGCTAAGAAACTCATCATGTTGTTTTACATATATTACATCGCCTTTGCCTGCATAGAGTACTTTATTAGGATAAATAATGGTTGATTTAACTTGCTGCTTTCTCACCAGAAGCCAACATGAAAGGATATTCAGTATTGATCCTCAATTTTTCATCCTTTTTATTTGTCTGAAGCAATTTTTGTTCAATTTTCTGGAGCTTTTGGATACTCGCCTTCAACTCCACTTCCCTGTCAGAAAGTCTCTGTGCCACTTTCTCCTCAGTAATCATGAGCTCTATAGTGAAAGCAGAATACAATATATATCCAGTTAAAATATAAATTGTTGGCAAAACTGAATTTCAGCATTTTCTTTCTCACCTATTAAAATATTCAACAAATTTCTACAAATTCTTTCTTCAGACTGGGCCTTATTTTAACTGCAGCCAATGATTTTTGAAATACTTTATCAGTTTTCTTCAATTTGATGATCTCCAAACATACAAAGATTTATCATAATTCTTGCTAGTATAGCAACAATTCATTAATTTGACAACTCTAAAATATACAACATGGGTGTGCAGTATGCACCATACACAAATCATTCTCTTTAAAGAATAGTTGATTTAAAACGACCCATATCCAAGCTAAAATATGTCAGTTTATGTGACAAAATGGATCTTACTTGTTTACAATGTAAATTAAAATGCATATTTCTGAGATGAGGAAATAGTAAAAAAAAAAACCAAAGTGGAAAATTTCTTTGATGGCAATGTTTGCAGTGATGATAATGGAAATGGGGAAAGAAATGAAAAAGGAAAAGGACATGAGAAATGAATCTACTCATTGGTTATTCAGTTGCGTAATCATTGTTGTATTCGGAAGCTCCCTGGTGCTTACTATAGACATCGATGGCTGTTTTCTCTGCTCTTTTATCACATGGTGATCAGTAGCAGTTCAGAATGTGAAGGAAAGGCATGAGAAAACCAGTCAGATAATAGATGCTGAGAGCTGCAAAATTGGTAATGGTGGAATCATGAAGATGTATTTTTAATAAACCAGGGCAACATATGCCAATCTTGCACTACTTGCCCCATAATATCTGTCAGGGATTTTCCTACAGGTTTTAATAAATTGAAAGAGGGAACACCCAAAACTTTCCAACTTTTTCCCTGCCAAATCTTGACCATTTCAAAACAGTAGAATTTCCAAAACTATAATTTGATTCATGTTTAAAACAATGTATTTTCTCCACTGGGTACATAGCCATAATCCAAATTCAGTGGGTTATAGTAAACAATTGGAATACTAAAGAAAGGTCAAATGAGCACCTCTAGATCAATTTAGATTTTGAGTTTAGCAATGTGAGAATGGGTAAGCTGTGGCCCTTTGGTGGCCCATGCTCACTTTCAAGTCTTTGACTTGAATTCTTTACAGTAAACTTAAAAAAAAAACAGGTAAATATTTTTAACCTAGAAATGTATAATTCAAATATATTTTAATTATATATGTGACTGATTATATATATCAAAGTAAGACTGTTCTATTTTCAGCATACAATACTTCATGAAGCACTGTTTTCCAAAGTAGTATAAAATGTAATTTTATCTCTGGTTATCACTGGAAGTTTTTAAGAAGAGACTGGACAGTCTCTTGTCTGAAATGGTATAGGGTCTCCTGCTTCAGCAGGGAGGCTGGACTAGAAGACCTCCAAGTTCCCATCCAGCTCTACTCTGATTAATTTGATCTTTATTATAACAAATATTGCAAATCACAATATATTTCAAAAGAATTTTTTTTAAATCTCTCTCTTTGTGTGTGTTGTATATTTGTATAAAACCAGTAGCTTGTCGTCATTGGTTGCACTGATTATTACTGTTAGAATTATTTAAAATGAACATAGAACCAGAAAATTGAGCTCTGATTCTAATTACATTCATATATTTTATTTAAATGCCACCAAATATTACACAGCTTTACAGTGACATTGGACTTAAATCTTTACTATTTTGTCAGTCTATTCCAATGATTCTAACTTAACTTCCATTTTTTTTGAAAATAACTGCTTCATACTAAACTATTTCCTACTTTTTTAAAATGCCACGCAATTTACATGGTTAAGCAAGCCCTGATCAGATTAGTGGCTAAGTTTAAATTTTCCTCTTTAAGTGACAAAAGTACCAACAAAGTCTTGACTGCAGCATTAAGGTCAAAAAGTACCTTTGATCAGCTGTTTTGCGGTCTTCTGGGTATTCAAGAGTTTGTCAATCATTTGATCCTGTTGGGATAGATTCTGCTTCAGCATGTCCGCTGTCTTGCCTTCTGTCAGTAGTTTGAGCACCTCCCTTCTCACTTTTTCCATATATTCAATTCGTTCACTGACAGCAGCCATTGCAAGTGCCAAGCTAAGAGAAAAATCCTGATGTTTGAGGTAATCTCAGTAAGGCAAAGTTCCTTAGGAAGGAAAAGTGAATACCTACCAAGTTTATACCTGAAGCCCAGTATAAACCCCTTATTACAAAAGGCAATCCTTTATTTCAGAAAGTTGTCCATTAGAGTTACTTAAGTTTATTATTTGTTTTCTTGGTTTTGCTCTTGATTTTTCATTTGTAGAACAAAGTTATATAATCCTCTCTCCTGTTTGTCCCTTTTCCAGGTCTGTATTTTATGTTTTCCAAGAAAATATGCTCACTGTAATTTTAGGATAGTATAATGGCTAAAATGCTAAATAGCTTTTCCATGTCCTCCATCTTCACTGATGGAAACTCACTGGGTGACTTTGGCCTACCATTCTCTCTACCTACCTACCTTAAAAGATTGCTGTGGTCAATAAATGGAGAATAGGATGCTATGTACACCACCTTTTCCTCTTTGGAACAAAAGATGGGATTTACAGGTAGCCCTTGACTCACAACCATTCGTTTAGTGACTGTTTGAAATTACAACAGCACATGAAAAAGTGGCATGCCCATTTTTTTTTACTTATCGACCATTACAGCATCCCTTTAGTCAGGTGATCAAAATTTGGACGCTTGGCATCTGAAGTATGCATTTATGACAGTTGCAGTGTTCCAGGTCACGTGATCACCTTTTGTAACCTTTTGACAAGCAGTCAATGTAGCCACCATGTTACTAACTGAACAATTGCAGCGATTAGTTTAATGCTTAGGAACAGAAATTCTGGGCTCAATTGTGGTTGTAAGTAGAGGACTACCTCTGCTAAAGGGCAGGACTGCTACTTCTGAAGAAAAGTGGGATATATGAACCAAACAAACAAACCAAATTAAAAAGGGGCTTCTTGTATACAAAGCAAAGCCTGATGTAACTACAATAGCACAGGAAATGGTGGGAGTGGTCCAGCAGGCAAACCAGCTCCTTATTGACATGCACTTCCAATACAGCGCTAAAACTGAATTTTGGGCAATTAATACAAGCTCCGAGAGACGGTTTCCCGGACTTCCAACACGTGTCCGTATCGCTAACTGCCCACCCACGCCACTCGAGCGCAAGCCCTTCACTCCTTACCCAACGCCGCCGACCCAGGCGAATCCAATCCTGGCGCCCTTAAACCTATTAGGAATACGCCACTCCTATTGGTCGCCGCCAAGATCCGCAGAGGCCTGATTGGTCGCCTGAATCATGTGCCCCCCCCCCCCAAAAAAATGGACGCGTTCAAAAGTTCTCCACATGCGCAATCCGCCACTGTTTTGCAGGTTTTCCCGAGTTTCCAAGAAGTAGGAAAGTTAAGAGGTGCGCACTGCTGCAATTTTTTTCGACGCTCCATTTAAACCAGAGTGGATTTTCTCACGGTAGTTTTTGATATGAGGGTGCAGGTGATCTTCGGTAGATATTATAACTGTCTTAATCTTGAAAAGGGGCAAAATCTAGAGCGATTTTCAGTTTTTCGCCGAATTATGTCTGTAGAACATTTTCATACTTCTGCCACCTTCTGCTCACGCATGTGCTTAACGACTTTCCCCCTCCCACTTTATGCACATGCGCCTACTACTCTCATCTTCCCCACTCAGCAAATGGGTCATTTTGAAAGGAAGAGGAAAGGTGTGCTCTGACTTTTAACAGACGACAGAGGGAGCCACTTCGCCTCACGGATCTATTGTCTAAAAGCTTAAAACAGCACATAAAAGGAGAGATAATTTTTCATAAATTTTGCATATTTCCAGCTATGTGTATAGATGCCAAATTAGAAAGAATCCTGGTAATCCAGTATGCCTTTATCGTATGAAGAAAAGGATTAGATGATCTATCACGAATGCTAAAAATTGCTGGGTAATTCTAGCTGTTGAAATGGGCAGTTCTTCAGCAAGAGGGCACCTTTAAATTGAAATGTATTTTCATGTGTACTTTATTTATATAGTGCTTTTATCTTTACCGTAGCAATAATTAATAGCAAGTATATTTATTTAGTAATTATTTGCTGAACAATTTTGAGGGCCTAAGTATAAAACTGTAATATAGTTTCCTCTCATACACATATGAGACTTTAATCCCATTAACTATCTTATGAATTATTAAATAAAAATATCTTTTTTAATTATCTATGAAGATTCTCAGTCTTACAGGTCATGGTTGGTCTAAAAAGCAACTAGGTTTTTTTGTTTTTTTCTTTGAAAACGTTTTGTTTCTCATCCAAGAAGCTTCAGAAGTGAAAACAAAATGTTTTCAAAAGGAAAATCAAGGAAGTGCACTTGCCTTTTGGAAAAAGCACCTTTACATTTAATTTTAATTACAATTGTCTGAGCCAAGATGTAAAAACTCTGTCTGAAGAAGTGTCCATTAGCTTCATGTAGTTCCCATTATTTGAATCCTATATGTTTTTTGTTTGACCATCTAATTCTGTATAGTTAACCAGACCTGGCAATATAAATGGGGTTATATGTACCATGCAATGTTTGAAATCATCTCATACAGACTGGTGTTGCATAGTGCTCCTAAACTGCTCAATTGAAGATTTAGCAGCTGCATTTGAACATCAGCACATGTAGTTGGTGCTAATGTTGAATTGCCTTTTCAGGGGCATGTTGTTTGAATCCAACCACCTCAATTAATTAATGATTCAATGCAGATACACTGAAAAATGGATAGTTAGATTAAGCACATTTGGGCAAAAGTAGCCACAGTGAAGCCCAGATTTCTCTCCTTAAAAAAGTAGCTATTGCTTTTTCTATTTCAACAATCATGTTGAGCAATTGGATCTCTGAACACTGCTCCCCCTCCTCTCATGCTCTCAGGTTAACCTTGATAATGGTTATTCACAAACAGATCCTGCTCTAACCCAATGATATCTATTTATATTCTGAAAAAAACTATGGACAAGTAACATCATTCACACATAGGAGTTATTCTTCCATGTATTTTCCAAAGTAATGTGCCATTTTATGCTACAAGACCCTTCTACAATCCATACAAGCCATATATGACAACTCTAAGCAAAATACATTTGCTGATAACCAAAAAAAGATAATAATGTAAAAACAGAGAAGAGGATTTCAGCCCCCCCTCCCCCCCCTCCCCATATTTTCCCAGTCACATTAAAGAATTTGAGCTTTAGCAAAGAAGCTTCAGAGGCAGACTAAACTAAAAAAGCTATCAAGGCTTTTTAAAGTTCAGCTCCATCTTTGGAGGCTTGAAGTGAAGAAAGGGTTCTTTTCACTCTATGTGATTTCCTTAGCTTATTGAATGCTTAGATGTTCTGGGTTATCGGCAGCAACTCTTTTCTAAAGGGCAACTGTCAAGAATGGGACAATCACTATCCTGTCCTTTGAATGTCATTACCTTCTGATTTCATGGATATTTGCCAAAGCGACAAAGTAAGGCAAGAGCAAGGGTCAGTGAAATCAACAATAGTAAAGCAAAGTCATTTAAAATCCAAAAGAAAAAGGAGAAGTATATGTCAGAGGGGGAGAAACAGAAAAGGAAGAAAAATAGGAGGCCAAAGAGTAGGAAGAGGCCAGCAATATTTTTGTCAGAGGAGGAAGAAGTAAAGCAGACAAATTCTGGCTGGAGGGCAGACCCAAATAAAAGAGCTTATTACAATCTACTCTAAAATGAATAAAGTAGCAAAGAAGCACTCGTTTTATTTATTTATTTATTTTATTAGTTAAATTTATATACCGCCCCCTCTCCCAGAGGGACTCGGGGCGGTGAACAGCCAAAGTAAAAATAGACATATGAAACATATATACAGTATTGCAATATTAAAAATTAAAAGAATTAAATACAATTGGCTCTACTAGAATTTAAAATAGAGAAATTAAGAAAAAATAAAAACCGGATTAAAATTTTAAAACCCCTAGGCCAGTCCGGCTTGCCGAAATAAATAAGTTTTTAATAGACGATGGAAGGTCATGAGATCAGGGACGGCCCTCATCTCCGGGGGTAATTCATTCCAGAGAGGGGGTGCTCCCAATGAGAAGGCCCGCATCCTCGGGGTCGCCAGCCATCTAGCCGGCGGCACCCCGAGGAAGCCGACTTTATGGGAGTGTACCGGTCGGCGGGAGGCCGTTAATGGCAGGAGGCGGTCTCGCAAATATCCCGGTCCCGAGTTTTGCACTCCATTTGTGTCTCTGTGCTGCACAATGCAATTTCTTGTATGATTTGTGTTTGTTATTTTTTTCCAGAATGGTTGCTTTTTTTAAATCTGTGTTCTCTATGAGGCCCAATCTGACTTGCTTGTGAAGCAAATCACCTTCAGCTGCATAGTCTTTAAAACTAAAACTGTTACCTGTCTGCTTAAGATTTCTTCTCTGACGTCATAATATCTAGCAGGAAGGAACATAGGAAATCATCTGTGTTCTTGAGCAAGAGGGAAGCATCTTAATTCTCTGGAAAGAAATGGATTTAAGTCTACCTTCCTTAAACCAAAAGGCTAAAGTACAAAATGCTATATTTATAGGTTGTCCCATAAATTTTTTGTTTTTTGATGGTGAGTTTTATTTTGTTTGTTCGTTTTGCAGTAAGTAGTCATAGGGCCATAAAATTTTAGTGAGGAAATGTCAAAAAAGGGATGATGAGTTTCCCAATAATTTTTAGATAGATAATTTGATTGCCTAAGCCCTAAAATAGACTAACACCTCTTTTTTAAAAAAGGTAATATCCCCCAAATTCGATCTCCCCTCCTCCCAAATAAAGAAAAATCTTCCCCTGTGATTTTGCATCAATTCTGCATCATGGCCTCCTGTTATTCATATAATTGGCCCAGATAATATGGCCACTTGCCTTCCCTGTCAAAATTAAATATTAACTCCAGCCTTAAAAAAAATCGCCTCTTCGTGATTTAGCAGATCTTCCTCTCTGCTCTTGGAGGCTATTACTCAGGAAATATCATTTTAAAAGGACATGGAGAGAAATAATAACTCTCCTAGGGTCATTTCCAGATCTGGACCTGTTACAGTTCTAGATGGAGTATGAGAGTAGATTGCAAACATCCAATGTAATCCATACTAAAAGTCTTAAGGCTGTATTAAAAATTTGTCCCTGATTTCCTTAGAATGAGAATTAACCAAAAGAAGTTGGATAATATGGGACTCTCTTCTAGGCCAACCTCTTCGCCATTATAATGTAAACCTATCCCGCATGTCCAGATGATAGTTCAGTGCATCTTGCAAACCAGAAAATATAATTAATTTGGTGAACCCTTGCTACTACTTAACTAAGGGCAGGTAAAATGTCAAGTAAACATCACATATGAAATGCAAAATGAAGAAAGAAGAAAATACAGCTATGTGAGCAATAATAGCATGCTTCAGTATGCCCTTGTAATTAACATTCATCTTTCATAAGCTGCATTGGTTACCAATTTGCTTCCAGATGCAATTAAAAGGTGCTGGTTGTTACTTCCAGCATAAAGCCCCACATGGCATAGGGCCTTTTTATTTGAGGGACTGCCTTTGTCCCATAACATCTGCCCAGCTGATTCAATCCTGCAAGGTACAAAAAGCAATGCTATCTATTCAGAACCTGGGATGAGGTTCCACTTCCGCAAGATCTGGATGCTCTTTATAATAGCCATGAACACTTGCTTCTTCACCCAGGCCTTTGAAGTGAGAGTGGAAGATCCCTCACTTCATGGCACTTTCTGTCTTTTATCTTTATTATTATATTGATTTTATTGCAATTCTTTTGTTTGTTGTGAGCTGCCCAGAGTTGTTGAGAGTGCAATACATGATGATGACAATATGCTGAGTAAATGACAAGGTCAAGCAGATCAAGAGCTTCCCTAGGAAAGTATTGTGGAGGAAAAAATTATTCCTACTTTAAGAACCTGGAGAAGCAGCTCAAAAAAGGATGAATCAAGGATCCCATCTGAATGCTGAAACTGACAGAGAAGTGTGAAGAAAGAAATGGTCAGAAATCAGATTCCAAGAAATCTCTTGAAACTTATCAAGGGGGGCAATGACAAATAATTGCCCTTTGTGCAAAGAGAGGCAGGAAGAGGCAAATGGGGTTCAGAGGAAAGGGGACATGGGAGACCCCCGAAGGGAGAAAATCAGTTTTCTCCTCTGCATATCCAGTCTAGAAGGGAGGGAGGGAGTAAATGAGTAGGGCAGATTTGTGTGTGACATTTGCATAATATATTTTAGATACTGCTATTTCAAGTACAATGACAGGCCGCTTACCAACCCTTCTAAGCCTCTATCCTTTTCCAAGATAGAGAAACACCCCCCCCACCCCGCGCGCGCGCGCCTTTCCCTTTTCCTTTGCCCGCCCCAGACAGCTTCCCTGAATGTGGTAACGAGCACTAGATCTCATGCGGATTCCCAGCACGCGTCCTTTCCTACCCTCTGGTGTTTCTTCTTGTAGAGACAAGAGGCGCCTGGTTACGATCCCAGACGCGCCGCTTCTGCTGCGAGAGGCAGGCGCAAGCGGCACGAGCCAATCGCCGCATCTCGCTGGAGACCCTCCGGGGGCGGGGGGGGGGGGAGGTGGACGAGGAGACGTCAGTCACCATGGACAGCGCCTACAGTAGCTCGGCCTCGCTTCTCTCCCCAGCTCTCAGACCTCTTCTGCACTCCCACCTCCCCCCGATTTTCCCTTTCTCTGCCTGTCCTTCTGGAATTATAAACCGGTAATATGCTTGCTTTTGCAAGGAAGGGTTACTTCGAAAGAAATCGGACACCACATTATCCAAACAGTGCCGAGTCTGGGACTGGGATAAAAATCTTTAAAGCTAGACTTGTGATTATATTACTCGTAAGGGACAATGTGGGGAAGCGTACAGGGATGACGCTTTGGCCGAGATTTCCCTTTTAGAATATTTTTATGTGGGGCTCTCTTTTTATTCCCCCCTTCCTTGAAACTTAAACCACATTTTACAAGTTTCCTGTCTCAAAATACTCTTCATCAAGCTTGTCTCATCTAAAAAAAGAAAAGAAAAAGCTACATATAGTCAGATCTGGTTGGTTTTTGCCATACATTTAAGCAATCTATTTTTGGCAATAGGATCAAAAAGGATTCCGGGGATTCCACAAAGGCTTGGATTGCAGTACTGGGGCCACAGGCAGCTCTCCTGTCAAGGAAAAGAAAAAGATCAATCTGGACTAAACATATGAATAAGCAATATCTTATGAAAGAAAATAAATCAACTGAAGAATGAAGGTACATTACATTTGGGGGGGAAAGGTTGCTGGGGATAAGTTTAAATATCAGTTTTGAAAGTGCCTGCCAAGTTTGGATTTCTCCATACAATGAAATAAATAATTCTAATAAGCTAGGAGTGTAAATTCTTTTAGTTAGTCCACATGAATATTACTTGCACTAATGCTGAAAAATACTTTTCCTCAACAACATCCAATTTACTTGAAGAAAACCAGAGCTCAGCCTCTTCCCTTTCTCCTCTAGTCATCTTCAAGCAGGTACATACTGAATGAGAGCCTACCCTTGAACATAGCTTGGCAGTGTCAGATGATCAAACATAAAAAGGCAACTGCATAAATATTTACATCCTGATGCATTGTAATAAATCAATCACATTCTCAGGAGAGTTTTGGATGACAAGATGCTTCAAACCGTCTGCCACAAAGCACTGGAGGAAATCTCTTTGACAATAAGACATATTTCTCCAAACATGTCAAGATATAACTTCTTTTGCAGCTCTGCATATGTTTGTCTGTATTGACGCATGCATATATGCAGTGGCATTTTCCTATGTGTGTTTTTGATCTTCATGACTCTGCAATCTTCAGTTCAAAATGCAACCAGCAGAAGAAGATTTCCTAAAATCAGGCAATCAAAATTGCATCATTCTCATCTAAGCTGGTTGCCAATTTACTTTGGAATGTTGGTTTTGATGTTCTGGATTCTAAAGAGCACAGAGACATAATATCCTCTCCTTTCACAAGAACTTTCTGGAGAACTCCATTCCATCAAGAGCATCTATTATGAATACACTCCTTTGCATTCTCCTAATATTTGAGGTTCAACAAATGGACATGAAAAAAGCACTTTCCCAGTTGTACCAACATTTTATTTTTCTGTTGCAATTATGGACCCCTGAACAAATCAGTGAGTCTCAGAGTGTAGTCCACTAGCCTGCTGCCCCATGTTTCCAGGCCAGAGCCCACTTATCTCTTCAGAAGTTGCAGAGCAATGGAAAGACATTGAAATAAACTATGTCTTTCCCTGGTTAAACAAAAAACTCATCCCAGCATTTTTAATAGCACAAGAGTTGTGCTTTGGATTGAATAATTTGAAGATTGTTTGCATTGCTTAAACTTTTAAAATCTAAACACTGACTCCAAAACTGAATCCAAAATTATTTACCATATTTTGTACTTCCATGACACATAACAATAACCCCTTAATACAAGCTTGATCTTCAAGCATATTCTTTGGTAGAAACCACTGAGTTCTAAGGGGCTGGGGTGGCTGGATCTTTGGCCCAATGAAAGTCCTTGTTTAGATACTGTATTTTTCATCACTTTCCCTATTTTCACTTTTGTTTGGGAACATGTCTAATCCAGCTTTCCCTAATACAAATCTAGAACTTTAATCATTGCTCTGCTTATACTGTTGCTGCAATAATATTATGTGTATAATCATCCAAATGGCTGGCACCCCAAACAGCTGCCTTTCCAAAAGAAACCATTGTCCTGTGGCTTAGTTAGGGGTTATGCTCCGATTGCACCAGTCCAGGATATGCACAAAGTGCCACCTTGGAAATCTGGATTACTGCCTGTATATCTGCTAAAATGGGACCGCTAGAGAATTGTTCTAAGCGGCTAAACTAGGGTTGGCTGTGCTTTTTGGATTCATCAATGCCAACTGATGTACTTAAATGCTCTGCATTAGACTTGCTCTTCTCACCCCTGTAATCCCCATTCAATATATTGATCTTGGCCATCTCCTGGCCTTGTGTCAAGACTGAAAAAATGGGCTGGATGCTGCTAGCCCGCACAGTGCACTTTAGCAGAGATAACTTCTGCAGATCTCGTGTCCCTGACCACAAGAGCCATACAGGATTTTTTTTTTTTTTAATTGAGAAACCTCCAGGATAAAAGTGAAATTGGAAAGTAAATGAACATGGCTGTCAAAGCAATTCATGCTCTAAATTTCCCTGGAAAAACACTCTTATTTTTGCAGACCTCCAGTTAAGGAAATCTTAATCATTTAGGAGTTACCTCCTGCTCTAATTAACCACAATGTGTGGTGACATCATGGTTTATTGAATTAAATCTAGTGGGCTTCGTGTTTCTCTCATGGGAGCTGCAGTCAATACACATCACTTATAATTTTCCTTGCCCCCCCACCCAGAATGACTTGGAAAAGGAACGTATGATATATTTTTTCAGGAAAAACAAAGAAGCAGGCTCCAGCTTTGTTAGTGATTGCAGCTTAAGACCAGGGAAATCCTGCATCCAGACATAATTAAAATGGAAAGCTGAATCTTCTGCTGATTTAAAGGCACAACTCAAAACACTGGCGTCCTTTTATTACGCAAGCTGCATTTTCTAGTTAAATAAATCTCTGTTTTAAATTATTAACATGCAACACTCGGGCACAGAAAGTTACTGTAATAGAATCTGTTCCTGGGTTAGATTTCCTGATTTCTAATGATCCTGCTGCCTTTAATGCTAGTCATTTTCCTTTTATTTATTTTATGGATGGTTCTGTTAATAGATTGATATACTTTTCTTGGAATCCATTGATTTTCTTGTTCAAATTATAGCAATGGGCAATGTCTGAGCTGGCATGGCTCTCTTAGTTTGTATCACTCTCATATCCAAGATAGGCAGATGAAGCATTTAGGGGACCTTTGCCTAGGACATACCAGCCATGATTTTTGAACCCCAGTCTCCCAGACTCTCACAGTAGTTAGATGTCACTGTGACTACTAGGCTATCCAGCCCCAATACATACTTTGTTGATTAGTTTTTTAATGGTCCTCTATTTCACATGCATTGCATTTTCGGTAGTGTTTTTATACACTATCAATTTGAAATACTTAAAAACTAACATATTCATATGCAAATACTTCCAATGTAACATCCTTTGTTGGTTTTTCTGTGGCAGGCAACTTCAACTACCCCCTTCTGCATTCTTTTAACTAACATAAAAAACAGGATTCTGCCTAACACCAAACCAGTCCAAATGGTGACCAACAGGAGGGGTAAACAGGCACTGCCCTTAAGGGCATCCAACTAACCAATGTGTGACCATACAAGATATCATTGCTCTGAGTCTGATGTCTGAAGGAGCTGCCTTGCTTTAGATAGAGGTAAGGTTATCACAGTCTGTGACCCTGGATCTTAATAGTCTATCAGTGTATCAGAAATAGGATGACCTGTTCCTAAGAACATTAAAGAACAGCATTAAGCTGTTCTGAAACTGATTCTACAGTGACACAGCTGCCTTCCCTCAGGGTAAATGGATTGACGATGTACCTTGTAAAAGACTAGAAGCATAAAGCTCTACATAACAACAGAGATGTGGTCTCAGATGTCCCTGGCAAACCTATTACTGTAGTTATTTTCCCTTGGGACAAGAGCCTGCCTGCAAGCAGATACACGTCTAACTTTTGTCTCCTTGGCAATGGAAGACCCATATTTGCAAATCTACTCTCCCCAGCTGGAGATCATGGTTTTGAATTTCCATGACAACTACACCTCATGTGTTGGAATATCTTGCAAAAATGTGTGGGGAAAATTTGACCATGGTCACATCAAGCTAAGGCTTTAGTTTTCAGTTCCTGCCTCCATAGCAACGTGCTGGTGTTCCAGCATTTCCAGCCTTAATTATGCCTTGTGGCATGGAAGAGACAGTTCAGCTCGGCCTAGGCATTGGGAGGCCTAAATAAACTTCAAGGAACCATTTCCCTGTTTCTGCCTCCTTGTTCTCGCTACAAATTTTCACCTTATCTTCAACCCAGTGGTTGGATTCAAAATTTTTTTACTACCGGTTCTGTGGGCGTGGCTTGTTTGGTAGGCATGGCTTGGCAGTCATGTGACTGGGTGGGCATGGCTTGGTGGTTATGTGATTGGGTGGAATGACTTGGTGGTCATGTGACTGGGTGGGCATGGCCAAGTCAACAGCACTGACTTCTTTGCCCTAATGAATGACCTACAAAAAGAAGATATACAAAAAGATAGTTTATTATTTTGTGCACTTACTACTTAAATAAGAATAAAGTAAGTATAAAAAACAATAAAAGAGGTTCACAAGTACTTACATAAGAACAATAAAAGTTCTGTGTGTCTTCAACATAAATGACTTTTTTGCCCTAATGAATAACCTGCAAAAAGAAGATATACAAAAAGATGTTTATTATTTCGTACACTTACTACTTAAACAATAATACAATAAGTATAAAAAGCAATAAAAGAGGTTGACAAGTACTTATATAAGAACAATACAAGTTCTGTGTGTCTTCAACATAGCTGACTTTTTCGCCCTAATGAATAACCTGCAAAAAGAAGATATACAAAAAGATATACAAAAAGGAAGTTTTTTATTTCATGCACTTACTACTTAAATAAGAATAAAATAAGTGCACAAAACAATACATTACAATACAATAAAGCACAAACTGGCTGAATACCACCACTGGTAACACA
Source organism: Bungarus multicinctus (assembly GCA_023653725.1). NCBI lineage: Eukaryota > Metazoa > Chordata > Lepidosauria > Squamata > Elapidae > Bungarus > Bungarus multicinctus. The sequence continues at coordinate 161,570,078 of CM042834.1, forward strand.
GATGTTAAGTGAATCTGAATTCCCCTTGATTTTGCTTGTCTGGAGATCGCAAAGGCATGACCCCGGGACACTGCAACAGTTAGAAGTACAAGTCAGTCGCCAAGAAACCAAGTTCTTTGTATCTTTTCTTTAGCCATCCTCACCTTGTAATTCTCTTTTCCCTCTCCAATATAGGCACCTCCCATTTCCAATTCTCCAGAGGCACCCTTCCATTTCCAATGCAATAATTCGGATTCAAAAATAACTTTCTAGCCCTGAACCAACTTAAAGCTATTTAATGCTTTGATAGAAAGGGGCAGGACAAGATCAGTTTTCAATAGGTAATTTAGTAGGTGTAATTTCAATAGGTAATTTGTTTTCAATAGGTAATTTGGTAGGTTTAATAGGTAGATGATTTGACTGATTTCTGAAAAGGCCTGTTGTATCCTGTCATGCATAGTCATGATCTGATTGAATACACAGGTAGACCTCGATTTACAACAGTTCATTTAGTGACTGTCCAAAGTTACAATGGCACTGGAAAAAGTGACATATGATCATTTTTCACACTTATGACCATTGCATGTAAATCATGGTCAGGTGATTTACATTTGGATGCTTGACAATTGGTTCATATTCATGATGCTTGCAGTGTCTTAGGGTCACGTGATCACCTTTTGCAACCTTCTGACAAGCAAAAACAATGGGGACTCCAGATTCACTTAACAACCATGTTACTCATTTAACAACTTCAGTGATTCACTTAACAAATGTGACAAGAAAAGTTGTAAAATGGGGCAAAACTCACTTAACAAATTTCTCACTTAAAAGCATAAACTTTGGGCTCAGTTTTGGTCATATGTTGAGGACTACCTGTACTTAATTCTTTCATTTATCCATCCCTATCCTGCCTCTTGTATTTATTTTCTCAACTGCATTACATGAATCCGAAAATCTGAAGCATACAAATATATTTCTAGTAAATGTTCAAAATTTGCAAATTCTGACCTGCGGAATTCCATCCTTCCATTCATTATATATTGGCTGTAAGTGTACTTCATTTTTTAGAAACTTATGACTTCCCAAACTGGCTAAGCCAAGCCCTGCCCTATGCTTATGCAGTAATCTAGGAAAACTGTTTCCATGTAAATTAACAACTCCTGTACATTTATGCCCCCACCAAAAAAATAAACCCTCCAAACCTTGTTCTTTTCACTCTAGGAAAAGATGAGACACTTTAACATGATCAAGCATTCCCCTCTCAACCATTCTCAAGACAATTAATCCTGACTATTTTGAATATTTTCATAACTATTCAGATATCACCGTACTATTCACATAGATATGTTTAAAAATCTGTAAATTTATACAAAAAAACCTCCTACCAATTAGTTTTAGTATTTCTGGCCAATAACTATGTACAGAAAACTTACCAGCCAATCAGTGGTTTTGTGACTGATCATTAACAAGATATCTCAGTTCACCTGTCAGTTTCACACATAAACATGCCAAATTCTACAAACATAATCATTTTGATTTTGTCGTGTGCAAAATGTTCCAGAAGAACTTTGGGGGAAATATTCCATTTTAATTCCAGTTCTCATTGATTTGACCATTCCAAAGTTAGTCCTGGGTGTTTTATTTTTAATATAAATAGGAAGTGATTTGATAAATTGGACATATTCCAGCCTCCAAATACCATTTTGCATGGTGGCAAAGCTTTTTCTCCCCCCCCCTTTTTTTTTTTTTCTTTTTCTTTTTGTATATGTTTTTTGGGCAGTTTTTCCTTTAACAACCAGCATTTCCCTACACACATACAATCATGGCAGCACCCAGGCAATTCCTAGGAAAGGGAAAATGACCCGAATGAGGAATTTCTTCTAATAAGAACACAGAATCCCACTTCAAACTCACTGTCATTTTCAAAACATTTTTAAATAAGCAGGCTCAAATTATCCTATTTCATATCCTGTTATGCCCTGTGATGGAAGACTGGATGAATCATCTTGTCTGAGTATACCTTCATCCGGAATTACACAAAAGAGATAGAAGCATATAATGAAGAACCGACCATTTTTTAACATGTAGTAATTTCAACATTTCAGGAGGTATTTCTTTTTTAAAAAATGTGAGTTTGTGTTTGCGCATATGCATATAGACATGCAGTGAATGTACACAGATTTCACCCACTACTCTAAGAGGTCATGTTTTCATATTGTAGTATAATCAGATAATTAAATGAAGTGCTAATGGTTATAGCTCTTTCCCACCTTCACTAAGCTATTGTTTTAGTAGAGTGCACTGAGAGGAAACTAAGAACCTAGCAAAATTATATTGTGTGTTATCCAGCTTCAATACAATTGGTAGACCACCAATGCGCTCTTGTTCTTGCTCTCTCCCTTTCCCTCTCCCTCTATAGATGTAGGTATATATAGATAAATATATAGACGAATTTCTGTATTAGAATTGCCAGCTCTCAAGTATCCTCAGGCTTCTATACCAAGATGGTTTGCAAAATATAGAATGGGATGGAGGGAAAGAAACTCTGGACAGCACCCTGCTATTTCCTCTTTTCATCAAAATATGCCTTCTTTATCACTTGACAGAAGAAACTGTGCTAAGAAGTGATACCAACAACACCAAAAGGATCAATACAGACTGCCACCAAAATAACAGTGTCTTAAAAGCATCTTTCCATGTCTACCAGGGATAAAGAAACTCTCCTGTTCCAGAGTTCTTGCCTAATAACGTATGTAATACTTAAACATTTAAATACAAGGAAGTTGGAGGGTATCGGGGCATGCATTTCAAAACAGGAGCAGATGGGAAAAAGAAGCCCTATTGTCTAGGTGGGCTGGAAATACACAGATTCCGTCTCCTGTCATTGGAGAGTGTTGCTTGACACACACGACATGGATTGCATACCTGCATACCCATCCTGTCAGTGTGATACAGTACATTGGCCTGCTTAATACGGTAGAATAATTATGAGGTATTTCTTGAAAGTGATCTTTGCAGCTGCCCTTCTTTAGTGATGACCTTTGCATCCATGCTATATAGATTCACAAATTGTCATTCTTAACTGCTTCTTAACTTTTTCATCCACTGACAGAAAAAACACTCTCATTGGCTGGTTTCTGTATGGACTGCTCTACCTGTGCGTGCCCTTCCCTTCGCTTCCCCACAGCCTTTTCTTTGCTTGTGCACATGTATGTTTTCACACCCGCTTTTCCACATATCTGCTTTGATGTTCCAGTATATTCCTCTCTAAATTAATGAAAGCAATGTGGAACAAGTTTATTTATTTATTTATTTATTATTAAAACTTTTATACCGCCCCCTCTCCCAAATAGGGACTCGGGGCGGTGAACAGCCATAATAAAAATACAATCAATATAAATTTTAAGATGAATTAAAAGAGAATTAAATGAACGGCTGAATTAAAGGTAAAACCAATAAAACCCCGTTAAAAATGAAGATTTAAAAATTGAACCCTACTAATGGGACTAGGCCAGACCGGCCTGCTGAAAAAGGTGGGTCTTCAGTGTGCGCCGGAAGGCCCATAGGTCAGTGATGGCCTGTATCTCCGTAGGAAGCTCATTCCAGAGGGAGGGTGCCCCCGCAGAGAAGGCCCGCACCCTCGGAGCCGCCAGCCGGCATCGCCCAGCCAGTGGCACCCCGAGGAGGGGTGTAGGTCATTTGTAGGTCCATGGAATCTTTTAGTCATGAAGAATTGATAGTATAGCTTCATAGAAACAAAATAGTCATATTACTAGCCATGTGATCATGATTTTTTTTTTTTTTGTCAATTTCCAATCTTTCCATCTGTTTTCTGGCGAGAAATGGCCATTGGATATAATGAATTTGTTTAATGAAAGCACTATTCATTTAACTGCAGGGTTTACTTTACTGGAAAAAATGAGTTGGTGTTACATTAACTATCACGGTGACTGTCAGCTGGTGCTCCATTCAAAATCCAAGAAAGCAATACTTAGACTCCATTAGTTAGAGAAAAGATATCTTTTACTGGAAATCAAGTGGTAGCAACAAAAGAATTCTGAATCTGAGAAAATGAGCGCATAAATCACATATACAAAGTGATGGCAACGTTCCCACCCCCAATAGTTCAATTAGCTCATCCAATTAAAAGTTGTATATAGCATCATGTGGGCATCTCCAGGTGATGATGAGGCCTCTGTCCATTGACCTTGGCATATTTTGATAAACCTCCAGCTTGCTTCCCATAATCATGTCCCCCCTCCCCCCCCCACATTACTTATGACAGCCGAAAGATGCAAAGCAAAGGAAGAAAATCTTGAAGGCTGACAGTGACTTACAACTATATTATGGTCATAAGTCAAGTACAACCTGCAGCTAAGAATAGGAGAATTGCAATGTTATCATACCGAGAGAGAGGGAAGGAGGGAGCGGGGGGGAAGCTTGAAGTCTTCGCCCTAGGAAAACTAAATGTTATACTGGTAGTTCTCGACTTACAATCACAACTGAGCACAAAATTGTCTGTTGCTAAGCAAGTTTTGCTCCATTTTATGACCTTTCTCACAAAAGCAGTTTAGTGAATCACTGAGGTTATGTGAAATTAGTAATACAGTTGTGAAGTGAATCTGATTTCCCATTGACTTGGCTTGTCAGAAGATTGTAAAAGGTGATCCCATGATCCCCAGACTCAGCAACCGTCATAAATACGGACCATTTGCCAAGTGCCTGAATTGGGATCATTTGACTTAGATGCCGCAACAGTTGTAAGTGTAAAAAAAGTCATAGGTCTGTTTTTTCAGTGCCGTTGTAACTTTGAACACTCACTAAACAAACTGTTATAAGTCAAGGACTACCTGTATAAATACTTCTTGACAGACAAGGAAGGCAGGATTAGGTAGAAATTGAGAGGATCCTGTTTATATTCTACTTTCAGGGTTTTTTTAAGGTGAATTTTACAATATTGACAACTTTGTTCCTATTCAAAACTTCTTGGGACAGTCATAGTAAATATCAGCTTGTTATGGACTCAAGTCTCAGCTTAATTTTCCTGTACGGGGAGTCCTCGACTTATGACCACAATTGACCTGAAACTTGCTGTTGTTAAGTGAGACATTTTAAAGTGAGTTTTGCCCCATTTTAAGACTTTTCTTGCCACGTTTGTTAAGTGAATCACTGAAGTTGATAAGTTAGTAACATGGAAGTAAATCTGTCTTCTGCATTGATTTTGATTTACAACAGACTGCAAAAGGTGATCACATGACCTTGGGATACAGCAATGGTCATAAGTATGAACCAGTTACCGAACATCTGAATTTTGATCACATGACCATGGGACTGCTACAAAGGTCGTAAGTTTGAGAAATGGTCATAAGTTGCTTTTTTCAGTGCCATTGTAACTCTCAATGGTCACTAAATGAACTGTTGTCAGTGTACTTAATTTTCCTCCCCAATATTTTGCCTCTGCTTGTCTTTGAAATTTATGTAATCCCTTCACACTTCTGAAGCCTATCCTTGAGGAATGGAGTCATAATGATAACTCAGTTTGTTCCCATTTTTGGCATTATATCAAAGTTAGAAATATTTATCAATTCAGAGAGAATACAAGGACACATTTAAAATGTGGACATAACTGAGAATTCTCCCATTGGAGGAAGGAAGATGGTTTCCTGTCCTTAAGAGGCTTGTAGGGGCAAAAGATGGGCAGGCCAACTGGCCGGTCATAGAAAGGGGAGGCTGAGTTAGATTCATGTTATTTGACATGTCGCCTTCTTCTTTTGCTCAGGGCTGGCAAGGTAGAGGATTATGGTGAAACATCTCCATCCACAGGGGTAAGGATGAATTTGCACAGGGCCAATGGGGGTTCTTGCCTCAAAACCAGGTAGGGGAAGGGAGGAATTCTCACTTGGGAAACCTGCCCACCCTAGCAAACTCAAGGAGAGCCCCTTCGATTTGTGGAGGGATCTGGCAGAGAACTTTGATTTTTACATTCAAATGAACAATGATTACTTTCAGGTTTTAATGGGTGTTACCACCAGGAACCCAAGATTGGAAGATGTGACATGCATCCAAAATTTGTGGAGGTGCGTATTCTCAGCTGGGGGATTCTGAAGCCCCCATGAAGGCGGCTGCACTAAAGCCCTAAAGAGAAAGGCTAGAAGAAAACTTTGCAGAGGGGTGGCATCTCTAGCCTCTACTTTTGCTTCTATGAAAGGAAAAATTACTCAGGGCATTCCTATTGGCAGGCCAGCTGGCAGGCCCCTCAGAGCCTCCATGTGTTCACTCTTAAAAGGGGCTCCTGGCTAGTTTTAATTGGCCCTTCATTCTCTCCCCAGGTATTGAGAAGTGGACACCAAGCCTCTCCACAATTATGGAGAGCTCTGCTGAGTTGGTGAGGCCTGACCTCCCCTCCTCATGCTAATGGCAGAAGCCCTGCCTCTGCGAATTTGTTGATATGCCAACATACACTTTACACTGTTATTTCAGGATCCATTGGAAGAATCCATCCCTTTGGACAGCTGGACAGATGCAGAGAGGCCATCTCCATCAAGATAGGTAGCACCTCGGAGGGAGAAGACTCTGCTGGTTCACATAAGGGGCTTGCAGGGGAAATAAAGATACACAGGCCGAGTGGCTCATCTTGGAAAGGGGAAGCTGAGCTACCTTCATTCCTAAACATTTCACCTTCTTCTTCTGGACAGGACTTACATGTCGGAAGCCGTGGAATGGGAGCCCTCCCCCTCTCTCAATGGGGACAAAGCATCCTCAGAGGTAAGAAGGTTTTGGCAATTGGGCCAATGGAGGCTCTGGCACAAGTCCTGATGGGGGAGGGGGAAATTGTGTGATACATTCTCCTAGGCGTAAGGCTTCCAAAGGCCCTCTTTCTCTTGGCACATAGGGGTTGAATGCAGCCTATGCTTTAGCCATCCTGTTGAGATGCAGAGAGCTTTGGATTTAGCCTTGATGCTCTCATTTGCAGGCTTCGATGAAAGTGCTACAGGAGCAGCCTAGAGCAGGGGTCGCCAACCTTTTGGACCTCAGGGATCACCAAACTCATAATTTTAGATCCCAGGGACCACTAATTGGTTCTGTGGGTGTGGTCTAATTTGTGGGTGTGCTTGGTGGTCATGTGACTGGCTGGGCATGGCTTGTATGTAAATATTATAAATATTTATATAAATATTGAATTTTTTATAAAAAAAACCAACTTTTACCCAAAATTAGGCAAAGCAGGCAGATTGAGTTGCTCTTCTATAAGAAAGCATGTGGTACTAATAATAGCCTTTGATTCCTCCCTCAGATGCTTCCTCTGACACTTCTCCAGATGCCAGCTTGGAGGAGGGTGAAAAAAAACCCAGGCACCTCAGGAGGAGAGTTGGTCAATGTCTCCAGGCAGACAACTAAGAGTCATTTGGCTGGAGCACAGCTGCAGCAGGGCAGCCCTGAGGCTTCAGGTGGGCAAAGAACTCAGCTGAGGAGGAACTGCCTTCTGCACCTCATCTGAGAACAGATAGGGCAGAGAAAAGGTAGGAGCAGTGAAGGTCATCCCGATTACTTGCAAGGAGGCAGCCTCACCCTTGTTGATGGGCTGCACCAAAAGCTGGTTATTTAACACGGCAGGCAGGCTGTTGTGCAAATGAGAATGGCAAAGTAGAATGATTTCCCTGCCTTTATTGCATTTGTGAGGTGTTGGCCTACTGCACTATTCAAAATAACCCGATGACCCTTTTAGGGAGGGAGTAGCCAGAAGAACCAATTAATGTAAACTGTGATAATCTGGCAGAGCATTTTGTGGATTATGGTTAGGATGAGTATTTTATGGATAAAAGCACTCACATTCACTGAGAGGCAGAAATCGATAGACAGGACTCGCTGAAATGACAGAGCCAACATTTGCAATGTTACCAGAGAGGTTTTTGAGCCTGTGGACTTTGAAGAAGTCAATGGGTTTTTTTCTGTGATCTAAAAATCCTGCCCTACTGACATTGGTAACAATGACAAGGAATCAGATCCAGGAGATGGTCAATTGAGAGTGGAAGAGGATTCAATAGCTTTGAAGCAAGTGCTCTTCATCTACCTTCAAGAATCTCCTCTTTGAGGGGAAAGTTATTGAGAAAGTGATGGGATGACAGTTACAAAGAGTTTTGAAAGATATAGGTTACCAGGATCCATGGCAATCTTTCCTCAAGCCTGGATAGGGGATATAAACCACCCTGGTTATTCTCACTAATGATTTTTGACAGGATTTGGGTTGCAGGAGCAGGATAATTCCAGTCCTGTTGAATTTGCCTATGGCTTTTCATAATAACCATAGTTATCGTATCTCTCTGGATCACCTAGGACAGGGGTAGGGAACCTTGGCTCTTTTATCACTTATGGACTTCAACTCCCAGAATCCCTGAGTGAGCCATAAAAGGTTCCCCATCCCTGGCCTACTGGTTTTTCAGTTGTGGGGGAAATCAATTTTTGACTGGAATGGGACTGTTTAATATACAAATGTAGGACATATTCTTTGTATATTCTTTATATGTCCTACATTTGTATATCAAACAATCCCATTCCAGTCAAAAATTGATTTCCCCCACAACTGAAAAACCAGTAGGCCAGGGATGGGGAACCTTTTATGGCTCACTCAGGAATTCTGGGAGTTGAAGTCCATAAGTGATAAAAGAGCCAAGGTTCCCTACCCCTGACCTAGGAGGACTGGGAATTGAACGTTCTATATATAGCAATTCACTCAATTCCATTAGTTTGGGTTAAGCTTGGGTCATCAATGTGCAGAATATAACCAGTTGACCCTGAGCTAAGTAGGCAATGCAATAGGCATTCTAACCTGGTGCATGAAGCTGCCAGGGTTTGGATGGGTAGAAATAGCTTCAGACTCAACCCAACCCTAACTTAGGATTCAGAAGACTTTTGCTCTCTGAATATTACCCACTGGATTGTGCTTTTCGAGTAAGTAAAGGCCTATGACCTGGGGCTCATGTTCTTCCTGTAACCAGTTTTACACAGGTAAAACTGTTTTTCACCAGCTCTAGACTCCCCCACCCCACTCGAAAGCACCCCAGAATATTTTAAATATAAAGAACATCTGATGAATTATTTTGAGACAGAATTCGTTTAGGGGTAGGTTTTACATGATCTTGTTATGTTTTGTTCTGTCTTTTGTCAACAGCATGCTTAAACTGTCGGGTGTGGGGGGAGAGGGGGACAGCTGTTATTGTGGCCTTAGACTGAGATCCTTGAAAGACAGTAAAGCAAGAAAGGGGGAAATTTCCACTGTGAAATACTTATTGGATCCTGATCTGGGAAGAGAATGGGGAAAGTTGGATTCTATTCTTTCCTAGACAAGGAAGCCAATTGGATGACTTCATATCAGTTACTTTTCTCTCATCTCTAGGTAGAAGGTAATGGTAAACAGCTTCTGAAAATGTGCCAAGAAAACTGTGGGGACTTGTCTATGTCACCATAAGACAAAATTGATTTTTTTTAAAAATCTACAAAACACTGTTTTATAACAAATTGGTAGGTTTTTAAAAGAACATACACATAAGTCTCGTGTAATTCTTCTCCTCTTCCTATGCTATGCTATGCTATGAGTGTAATGGCAGCTATTGTAAATTCTGATTCACTCAAAGGGATCACCAGCTTGCTACAGGAAATACAGATATGCTAGCATGTTCTTTATGGTCCTTTGTTGCATGTAAATGTCCCTTCCTTTTTAAACCAAAATCCTCCTGACCAAATCAAAGGGTACTTCTTTTGTCAAGTAACGTTCAACTATTTTCCTGAAGTTTTAAATTGTTCTCTGTTAGATATGAAATCCTGTTGTATGGGTGAATTTCTATAAAAATCGTTATAGTTTTGTAGGAAGTTAGCACCCATCCCTCTCCTAGAAAATTGAAATAGCCTAGGAAATATTAAAAAGGCAGAATATTTCCCCTAAAAAGAGTAGAAACTTAAGAAGCAGAAACTCACTCAAGAAGCAGAAACTCACCTCAGAAGGAGAAACTTGTTCTGGATTGGTTATATTTGAAATACTTACTGTTCATTGGTCTACATTCCGGCGGGAGATCCTCGCCCCGTCATTGGCTGACTTAGGCGCGGGAGCCCTTTAAAAGAAGGGCTGCCGCGCCGCCGAGTCAGTCGGTGTTCCTGTAAATAAACAAAAAGACTGAATCACTATCCGTGTGTGCCTCTTCATTGCCGCTACAAAACACTGGCGACGAAGGTGGGATCGAGGCAACACGTTTAGAGAGTGAATAGCGGCGGAGAGCGAGCGGCATCATGTCCGGAAGCAACGCCCCGCCAGAGAAATTCAATCCGGCAAAGGAGGAATGGCAGACGTATGTGGACCGATTCCTCATGTTTTTGGAGAGTAGCGATCTGAGCGGAGTGTCGGATCATCGGAAGAGAGCGGTGTTCTTGACCCATTGCGGCCAAGCCGTCTTCCGGATGGCAAAGGCGCTAGCGTCTCCAATCGATGTCAAAACGCTAACTTGGCCCGAGCTAGAAAAGATCCTGAGGAAACACTATGCTCCCACAGTCTCCTGCCTGATCAAGCGCCATGAGTTTTACCTCCGGAATCAAAAAGAAGGTGAACCTATCGCCGATTTCGTGGCAGATTTAAGAGAAATAGGTGGAGAGTGCGAATTCTCGGATTTCAACGAGGCTCTGAGAGACCGGATCGTATTAGGCTTAAAAGATCCAATATTGCAGAGTAAGTTACTAAACCGACCCAAGATAACAGCTACAGAGGCCATCGAAGAAGCCACCGCAGCCGAAGCTGCTCACAAATCGGCGGCAAGAATGAAACAGATTAATCAAGCTGCACACCACAAATCCAAAGAAGCCACCAAAACTGAAGATGAACAAGGAAAAACCTCAACACACTATGAGGATCTTGAAACTGAGGTCAGTAGTGAAGAAGACGAGGTTTGCCACCTAAAAGCCGCGAGAGGGAAAAAAGAGCGGGCAACCAGGCGGTTTGATTTTGAATGCAACCGTTGTGGTGGAAACCACCCCAGATCAGAGTGCCGTTTCATAGACGCAATATGCCGAAAGTGTGAAAAGAAAGGGCACATCGCAATGGTATGCAGAGCCAGATCAAGCTACAGCCCCAGGCGGAGAGAAAGCCCTTCTCCAAGAGAGAGAGAAAAGAAAACAAACAACCGTTGGAGCCAGGAAGGAAGGAACAGAAAATTTAAAGAGTCATCTTACAAGAAAGAAGAAACGCACCAAACAGTAATAATTGGTCACTCTAATACAAAAAACGTTAAAAAAGTCCACGTGCAAGTAAGAATTGAAGGAAAAAATTGTGAAATGGAAGTGGATTCGGGATCATTCCTTTCCATGGTCTCGTGGGACACTATTAAGAAATTGATCCCAGACATACGGCGAAGCGAACTAGACAAACAGAAATTAACACTTAAAGACTACCAGGGAAACAAAATTCTGGTAGTAGGGATTGGACATTTCCAGGTAACCTTCAACAACCACACTGAGATTCTTCCCCTAACAATCGTGGACCGGAACAGACCAAGCCTTTTAGGACTGGAATGGTTCGAACCACTTGGAATAGGGATGACCGGTATCAACCATATTACAGACGCTGACTGGGAGGCAGATCTCATTCAAGAATTCCAGGACCTGTTCAGCGAAGAATTAGGCAAGTACCGGGGTAACCCGATTTCTTTTAACATAGACCCTAAGGTAGCCCCAATTAGACTAAAGGCAAGACGGGTACCTTTTGCCTTAAAGCCAAAAATAGAAGAACAACTGGATAAACTAGTCAAGCAAGGGGTCCTCGAACCAGTTGACCACGCTAAATGGGAGACCCCTATAGTGACCCCTATAAAAGCAGACGGGTCGGTTCGTATTTGTGGGGACTATAAGGCGACCCTCAACCATGCCCTACAACAGAGCGCATACCCCGTGCCTGTCGTACAACACTTGCTACATTCTATCAAAGGCGGAAAGATTTTCGCTAAACTCGATTTGGCTCAGGCTTACCAGCAACTGCCCGTTGACGAAAAAACAGCTGAAGCCCAAACTATTGTAACACACCGGGGTGCCTTTAAGTGTAATCGCCTCCAATTTGGCGTTAGCGTGGCACCTGGCATTTTTCAATCTCTTATGGAACGCCTCCTTCAAGGAATCCCAGGGGTCATTCCGTATTTCGATGACGTCCTGATTGCAGCTAATCACAAATTGCAACTGCGAGACCGCCTAAGAAAAGTGCTTACCAAATTTACTGAGGCTGGGTTAAAAGTCAAAAAAGACAAATGCACCCTTATCACGGACAAAATAGAGTTTTTGGGATACCAAATCGATGGAAATGGCATCCACCCAACAGCAGAAAAAACCCGTGCTATCAAAAATGCCCCCACCCCAACTAACAAGGCTGACCTACAAGCTTTCCTAGGGTTAATAAACTTTTATCATGTCTTTTTGCCCCAGAAAGCCACGGTGGCGGAACCCTTGCATAGACTTTTGGACAAAGACACGTCGTGGAAGTGGGGACATCGGGAAGAAACAGCATTTACCAAAATTAAAGACATGATCACTTCAGCAAAAGTACTAATTCAATATAACGAGACTTTGCCATTGTTACTAACTTGTGATGCCTCGCCTTTTGGGATCGGAGCTGTCCTGAGCCACCTTCTACCTAACGGCAGAGAGGCTCCGATTGCTTTCTATTCAAAAACTTTGTCCAAAAGCCAAAGAAATTACAGTCAACTGGACAAGGAGGCACTAGCCATAATTTCTGGTATTAAACGTTTCCATGAATACCTGTATGGCCGATCATTTTCTATCTTCACCGACCACAAACCCCTACTAGGTATCCTGGCGGGAGACAAACCTACTCCTCATATTTTATCACCCAGAATGACAAGATGGTCAGAATTCCTTGCCGCTTACAATTACACCCTGTCTTACCGTCCGGGTCCGACCATCACGCACGCCGATGCTTTAAGTCGTTGCCCGTTACCAGACTCTGATCCTGAACCAAACCCCAGCACTTCAACCTTTTTGATTGAAACCCTGCCCGACCTCCCGATGACAGCAGCAGACATTGCGCACGAAACCTCTAACGACCACCTACTGCGTACCGTGAGTAGGTGGATCATAAAGGGATGGCCAGACTCTGATTTACAAGAACAGTACAGACCATTTAAACAGAGACAAATGGAACTTTCCGTACTAAAAGGTTGTGTACTATGGGGGGATCGAGTGGTCATTCCACTAAAACTTCGAAATCCCATATTGAAACTATTGCATAAGGGACACCCCGGGGTGGTAAAGATGAAAAGTTTAGCCAGAAGTTATGTATGGTGGCCTGGGTTAGACAAGGATGTTACCGACTGGGTCGCGGGTTGCCAGCCCTGCCAGACATCCCGGCCCTCACCCCCAAAGGCGCCAGCCACTGAGTGGGATCTACCTAGGGGCCCTTGGTCTAGAATCCACATAGATTTTGCGGGTCCGACTAAGGGGCATACCTTCTTGATTCTGGTAGACGCTTATTCCAACTGGTTAGAAGTGAGCCTAATGAAATCAACCTCTTGTGAGGCTGTCATACGACAGCTCAGTCACTGGTTTGCCACCCACGGATTACCAGACGTCCTGGTATCTGACAACGGCCCTCAATTCACGGCTACAGAATTTGAGGGTTATTTAGCAAGTTTGGGCATACGCCATGCCCTAACCGCGCCGGCACATCCGGCAGCGAATGGACGGGCCGAACGCATGGTCCGGTTTACGAAGGAGACCCTTCTTAAGTTAGACCAGGGCCCTATACAAGCACGCATCGACAAATTATTATTCCTCCAACACACTACACCTAGTAGCACTACTAACAAAACTCCTGCTGAATTACTTATGGGGAGAAAACTACGTTCCCCTCTCGATAGACTACACCCTACATACTCTACAGACAAACCCCTAGATTCTTCAACCAGAGTCCGAACATTCCGAATTGGGGATTTAGTTTACGCTAAAAACCTGGTAGGGCACCCCTTATGGGTGCCAGCCACCATCACACATCTAACCGGACCCCGTTCTTACCGGCTTACCACTGCTGATGGCAAAAGCTGGAAGCGACACATAGACCAACTTCGAACTCGCACCCTTCCCAGACCTGGCGATTTTCCTGGGGGGGAAGGGGAGCAACCACCAAGCAGTCAGGATAAGGAAAGCCCACTAACAAACAATGACGCCCTAACTCACACACACACACCCTCAACTCTAGCTCCGGTCGGGTCGCGCTGCTATGCACCTGATCCTGGAGAACGTCCCGCTGAAACATCTGACAGGACCGTCGATAATCCAGGCCGGGCAGGGAGCGGCATGGCCACGTCAACTAGCCCAGCTAGGCCCGTTGGTAGTGACGCAGCCGGCTCGACCTGCTCGAAGTTTCCAGGGCCGGAGGCGAGAGGAGCAACAGGTCCTTCCGCACCAGCCGATAGCAACGACGCAACTGAGCCGCGCAGGTCCAGTCGGACCCACAGGAGCCCCGCCTATCTACGTGATTACGTAACATAGGCGCGGCTCCTGATTGGTCAGACTGGACCAAGGAGGGAGGGGTGTTCTGGATTGGTTATATTTGAAATACTTACTGTTCATTGGTCTACATTCCGGCGGGAGATCCTCGCCCCGTCATTGGCTGACTTAGGCGCGGGAGCCCTTTAAAAGAAGGGCTGCCGCGCCGCCGAGCCAGTCGGTGTTCCTGTAAATAAACAAAAAGACTGAATCACTATCCGTGTGTGCCTCTTCATTGCTGCTACAAAACAAAACTCACCCCCATCTTTGTTAATGGGTGGGCCATTAAGGCCTGGGCCAGAATACTTTACATAAGAAGGAACTCCAGGTAAAGCTATAGCAATTACCAAAAGCCCTTTTAAGGGCATAATCACCCAGCAAGTCTAGACCAAGCCTGGAACTCAGGACAGCCTATAGAGTTGCCCCTGGGAGTCTGACAACCAATTAGAATACAAGCTCCAATTCAAATCCCAACAGAGGGTATAAAACCCAGCACTCTCAGTGCCTCAGCCCTTTTTTCTTGATTTTCTCACTTTGAGTATGTGATCAGACTTCTCTGGAGCTCCAGGCCATGTGGTCCTGTACACCATTAAACTTTCCAAGCAACCTCCATGTTTCCAGTGTCTTTTTCCCCATGTGGAACTGAACCCAGAAGGATATTTCTTTCAACAGTTTGGAAAAGCAGTACTCAAGATCCTTGAAACAAAGACCATGCATTGGCTAGAAATGATGTCACCAAGGTTTTTTTTTTAATTACTGGTTCTCCATTTCCCTGAAAGAAACATTGGGTTTATGTCTCTGAGTGAGACCTGCTCTTTGGCTTGTTTTGAAGGGAAAGGAATGTCACTAACTGACATTATTATTTTAATAAAAGCTGCCTGCTTTTATTAAAATATATCGGAGCTCCTCTGGACCAGCCATGTCAATCTTCATGCTAATTTAAGAAAAATGCTGAGATGCCAGAAATCTGATTGATCCTGACACATATGATGCTTGAAAATAACACAGCGTTCTTACTTCTATATTTTCCCTGGAGGGTCAATCCATAGGATGATTTTCTGATGGATCTGTATTAGCTCAGCCTGGTGTCTGCTACACAGAGGGGTCTTATTCTTTGAGCAACTGCTCTAGCCACATTAAATACATATGTGTATCACAAGAATGGAACAACATTCCACAATAAATGCTGGGACACAGCAATATAACATAAAAAGAATGCCTTGGACTCGGAGCATGTGACAAGTTTATTTCATTTCACCTAAACTTTCCCCGTGACAGACACATTTTAGATTCAGAATATTTGGACCTTACCACTGAAAGTGGACCAAGTATAATTCTATGTTGTATCAACTTTGCTAAAGAAGGTTGGGGTGAGGAAGTCAGCAAACACTGTGAAAATGGACTTGGCTATAGAAAATGAACAAGTGTTTTTTTTTCCAGAATTGCTTATCTCATTCCATAGTTTTGGAAATAGGGAGTAAACAGTGTTGGCTATAGGGATCTGTTCCAATCAAATCTATACTTTTCAGAATCAAATGTGTCAGGGTTCCAGCAGCCTTATTCAAAATGAACCTGTATAAAAATATAGCTTAAACGTAATGCACCTTGGCTCCAATGAGGTATGCTGTACTTCAGTGGCCCGCAAACTTTTGAGCACCAGGGACCAATTCTGTGGAGAAAGAAATCAGGGGGCACAGTTTTGCCTGCTGCCTGCACCCCACAGATGGGGCTTTGCTTGTTTGTGTGGCTTGGTTTCTGGCATGCCACAGGGGGCCCAGTGCCAAGCCTCAGACCGGGGGTTGGGGACCTCTGCTGCACTTAATATCCTCTCAAACCTGCAAATCTTTGCTGTCTAGGGTACATGAGTCCTAGGTTCTTATCTATTCAGTCCAGCATGAAAACACAAACAGATTATACACATTTTATCCTTTCTTCCAAAAAATATCCTGTCTAGTCTACATGCTTGCAGCATTTCAGGAGTAAGCTTGGAAGGCAAACAGCGTCTGCCATGATTTTTGGGTCTCTAGCAATCGAGGACAAACTGCCTCCACCAGCAGGCCTAGATATCTCTTTGTCTGCTTTCTTTCTCTTTTCCTCTAATGGTGGGTCAGAGGCCAAATTCCCTTTCTTTCATTACGGAGCCTGCCTTGCCTGCACTTCTAACTTTAATAATAAATCACCTGCATGAATATTTTATCAAAGCTAATTTTGATGCTAGGGACGGGACCCAGGCCATCTCCATTTGCCTTCAGGCTTAATTTTTCTGGGCATAGAAAAATCATTAGGCAAAGAAGAAACAGGAGATGGTTATATTTCTGCCCCAACACTGCTCTAGTCTCACTCTCAAGATATAAGAAAACTGCATTATTTTGTCTGTTCACCTAATATACTGGGTTGGAGCAATATAGCAGGCAAGAGATGTTACAGATTCAAATTTCTCCCCTAACTCACTTTTCAGACAGAGCCAGTCAATTAGGTTGTACTTCTCACTTGTCTGAGACATTGGATGTGTGTTGAGGCAATATTGATTGGCCTTGAAGAGTTTTCTCTGAGAGGTAGCTTGAAGTATTTTGATTATTGAAATGTACTCTTTTGGATCTTAAGTATATCGGCCTATGCGATGTGCCAAAGGTCATTGTGGTTTTGTTTATAAGTATGTTGAGCCTTTGGAACAGTATAGGATAAAACCATATTGCATTCTGTGGCAATCTGATAAGATGAGGGAAGAATTCCATCACTATCAATACCATTCTGACCTTACCAGGGTTTCTATTTTTTAATCTGAGCAAATGGAACAATGTGACAAAATAACTCTGATTACAAGTAGTCCTCACTTACTGACCACAGTAGGGAACAGCAACTCCATTGCTAAAGGGATCAGTTGTTAAGAGTGACGTCACATAACCACACTGACTTGCAACATCAATTCCAACTGCAAATGTTAAGAGAATTGCCACAGATAGAGTAACATCATGTGACTGTGACTTGCAACTTCCTGCCAGCTTCCTCACTGAGTTTGCTTGTCAGAAGCTAGCTGTGACTATTTGTCTATGGAGATTTTCTGTGGAGATTCTTAGCTATCCAGGTCATATGTGTCTCAAAGGTGCTTTTTTTTCTGGGCTGATTTTTTTCTTCGAGGAAGAAGAAGAAAACATTTCGCTTCTCATCCAAGAAATTTCATCAGTTGTGATGGTGGGCGATGGAAGGATAGGTACTGACAGGATGGAGGGGAATGGAAAGACTGCAGAGAAATACAATCCATTTCCTAGTTTCACATGCCTACAACTGTCATACTGGGGGGGGATGACTAGATAGCAGCAAATACTCAGAGAAACAGAATATTAATGGGAGACTTAACCAATGGTAAAAAGGCTAGTCAATTAATCCTAAACTGAGGCAATTACTGGCTTGATTAAAACTATGCTTCATAAAGGCTTGTTTCTTGAGGGGGGGCAATTGGAGCTGTCCCTCATCCCATTGCAGGGGGATCATGCATAATTAATGGTTGCATGAGTCCCTTCCAAAGGGAAAAGCAGAGGCTGCATTAGAACCCATTTTCTTGCTATGCTACTTTTCTATATGAAGGGTTTAAAACAATTATATTCACAGGTAGTCCTCAACTTACAAACACAATTAGGACCACAATTTTCATTGCCAAGAAGTCAATTGTTAAGTGAGTCATGCCCAATTTTATGACCTTTTTAGCCACAGTTGTTAAGCAAACCACTGCAGTTAAATGAATCATGCAGTCATTAAGTGAATCCATTTTTCTGCATTGACTTTATTTGTTTGTTTCTTGGAAGCTGGCTGGGAAGGTCTCAAATGGCAATCACATGACCTCAGGTCACTGCAATCATTGTGAATGCACGCTGGTTGCAAAGGACCTGAATTTTGATCATGTGACCATGGGGCTGCTGTAACAGTTTGTTAAGTGTGAGGTGTTGCACATTAGTTTCATCCCTTATTTTCTCTAAAACAATATATAACGAGCTTTCTTTACCACATTAGTATCTTTCTCAATTACAGAATCACAGATTAACAGAGTTGGAAGGGACCTTGTAGGTCATCTAGTCCAACCCTCACCCCCACCCCATGATCTGGTGAAGAGCAAAAATGTAGTCTGCATGGCCCTGCTCAACTTATAGCTCATTGAATTGTTGTCCCTTTCAGTCAGGATTTGGCCAAACACCTTCCAAGCCATAGTTATCACACTAATCTCCCTATAGTTTTACACTGTATACAAGGGGGAAATAATGGGATCTCCCAATCATCAGGCACAGTTGTAGTCTTCACACACACACTGACCAGTTGCACATCATTCCAATAATGCTACCCACACTTTCCATTTTTTATAATTTTCATAGCATTTATTCTTTCTTTTTCATTCACTCCTTTGGGCATTAGCAGTTACAGTATTTATTTCAATTCCATTCTTCAATATACCTCTAAAATTTCAATTCCAGTCCCTAAAATATTCCTTCAGTTTCACTCTAAGCAAAATCACTGTTTTTACTTTACTGAATTCACTCTGCTGGGATTCCTTGTTTAGCCTTTTTCATCCACTTCAGAAACAATCCTGCATTTCCATCAAACTCATTCTATATTTTCTCTCCCAGCAATTCAGTATAGATATTAAATAGCAGGGAGACAACTGGACTCCCAAGAGGATACACATCTGTCCTTCCCCACTGCTGAATGGAACTCCCACTTTCTGTACTTATCCATCAACTCCATTTTATTCAGAACTATTACAATTTTCCTGCTCTCTTAGCTGTACACACAAGAACTACGTTTATTTTTCTTTCTTTTGCCTCGTTTAATCGGTCATGTTCTTTAATTTATTTTCCTTATATTGCAAGTCATAATCCTCCATATTCATCATCAGATAGTAATATAGATATTGCCTTCTACTACCCGTCTTGGCTTTGGTTAATCAAGGCCTTTGCATCACTTTTTCAGCAAGTAAAAGAAAGTGTAGGATGGGTTATTAGCCTGAGTTATACCCATCCTGCACTAAGTAATAACCCATCAATATTTTGACTAATTTGCCATAAGCCCAACCAAAGTCCAACCACCCCTGCACTATCCTGGGAAGACTAGGCACTCTAAGAGTTCTTAGAAGTCAATATGCTGTTGTCCATGTTCCAGCTGCTAGCAGATATATGCAATGTACTGACACATTCAGGATGTGTAAAACAAAATGAATAATTAAAACAGTAGGGGTTGGGGGGAAACTGAAAACTATATAAACATCATTTACTCTTCCAACCTACCAGGGAAAAAACACAAATAAAAATGTTTAAAATGCTTATTTTTTAAATTCAGATAGGTTTTAAAGATGAAATACTTAACTTTTTGAAGACCTCCCAGTGTCATTCCCATCTTGCACACCCACAAAATGAGCTAAAAAGAAAATTAGGCTTATGCCTTTTGATAAAGTCACAAACTTACCTGAAGGTCTTTTGCACTCTTCCACATAAACAAAAACTGTGTTGCGAATCCTATCTCTCAAAAATTGCCCGATCCATTTGTCAAGGTCCAAACTCAAAGATGACAAAGCAAAGTCCAAACGAGTCCTATTCTTTACTTGCTTTCACCTAATGGATAGAATCTTGCCAAATTTAAGCTACCTACTAGAGATTGTAGAGTATAGCTACCCTGAATGCTTGGAACCTTTCAGTTATTAATCTGGGACTGTCTCTGGTGAGATTTACTACCTCCTCCCTAGGAAAGCTGTGTGTTGCCAAAACTTTGATCCACTGATCAAAGTGCACATTGCATTACACTTATTTTACCTGAATGCTCTTTAAAAAACAAAACAAAATAAGATAATCTATTGTATTCATGGAGTTTAAGGAGGTAAATATATTTATTTAATTTACATGACTGCCCATCTCAAATCTATGACTTTAGATAATTAATAATTAAAAACCACATAAAACAATACATACCAACAGAAATAAGGCTTACATAATTGGTAGCCAATGTAACAATGAAAATTGACCAGGAACAAATCAACACAACCATTTCACATGCTCTAGCACACATCCAGATCCCCAAGCTCAGTGACACAACTATCTTTTGAAGGCCTTATGAAAGGCCAGCTGAGTTGGGGCCAATCTAATCAGAGGGAAGGGTGATTTTACA
This sequence comes from Bungarus multicinctus, assembly GCA_023653725.1. Lineage (NCBI taxonomy): Eukaryota > Metazoa > Chordata > Lepidosauria > Squamata > Elapidae > Bungarus > Bungarus multicinctus. The sequence goes on from CM042834.1 coordinate 161,590,736, forward strand.
AATGTGGGTGCCAGAGTATCAAAAGCTCTCTTCCTGGGTCCCTCCCTGGACAGGACCCCCCAAGGCATGCTTTTCCTGGCAGATGTGATAGAATGAGCAGACATAATTGGGGAGAGGAGGTTCCATAAATAAATCCCACATTTCCTCCAAGAGCTCAAAATAGAAGCCTATTATAAGAAAAATAAGAGATAAACTGATAAATGGTTCGTGGGAAGATCTTATGCAGCTTTAAACAATTTAAAATCAAGGATAGTGTCAGGTTTCATAGCAAAGGACACTTGATTGGTATTGAAAAATGAAATCCAAGATCGAAAAGGAAGGTATTTTTAGCACCGGAAATATGAAAGTCATTAATTCAGAATTCAAACTACAGTAATGGAACTTCTTACAACCAACTTTGAAAAAAATGAATAAAAAAGGGGATATGGTTTTCCAGAGAAGTTTTTGATTTAATAGCAGACAGTAAGATCAATTAAAAAATATGATACTCCTTTAAAAATGTATTGACAAGTCATGAATTCATTGATGTTTGGATCTTTTGTAGAGAATCAATAGATACACAAATTGATTATGCTTCTATTTTGACACAATGGCTATTTGCAACTCACCTGAGACTCCATGAAAACACACATTAGTGAAATAAATATATAAACAATGAATAGAACATTAAGATAAAAATAACAGAACAAGAAATAATGGCACTAAAAGAGAGATACAAATGAACAGAAGCAAAAGAAATATGGGTAGAATTAGAGGACAAGATAAACAAGAATTCTTAAAAGTGGGAAAGCAGATTCATTTAAGTGTACATGTTACTTTAATTTGTTTAGATGTCAGAAAATTACTGATGCATCAAAAATTGTTAAATTACAGAGGTTGGGACATTTAATAGCCATTCATGCAATCATAACTACCAGTATGCAAATAAAAATTAATGGTTGGAGTTTCAAATTTAAAATATGCAGAGGGATACTAACCATTAATGCTCCAATCATTTTTGTTATTGCTCTGCTAGTCAAATCTCTATCAAATGCAATTAGGAAAAAAAATTTAACTAACAGCATAACAATAATGTCCACTATAATAAATAAATAATATTTATGTTACAAAATACCTTTTCAGTATATAACTGTTAAAAGTATAGATACAACTGAAAATTACATTGTGGGGCCCCCCTCTGTTCCCAATGGAAAACAATAACACCTTCAGTGACCCAGATAAGCATTTCCTTGTAAGAGAGGCAGAGAAATAATGATAATAATCTGAATGCCAATTGACTGAGAAGAGTCATTTGAGGGCCATTTAACCAATTTTAAGGACTTGATATTCTTTTCTAAAGGGGAAACAAAGGGAATATGATTAAATATATGTAAATGATTAACCAGATACTCGAGGGGAAACTACATGACTTGAGTAAAACTTGGATAAAAGAAGTAGCAGAAAATAGAAATAATTATAAATACAGAGAAAATATCTTATATATATATAGGTTGGGATATGTGTAAGAGAAAATCTCCTGAAAATTATTGAAGAATGGTTTCTTCATTATTTCAACAAAGTTTCAAAATTTCAACAAAGTTGAAATAATGGAAGATTCAATATTAGTTACTCTCTGAAGAACCATATAAGTATAAAGGTATACTGCAAATATATAGATTCCCCACATTCTTTATTTTTTTACTGGTGATAGCCAAGCAATTTATAGATAAGGCCCAAAAATCAAGTATGGAATCATGTTTCCCCCCAAAAATAAGTAAACAATTACGATAAAGCAGAGGAAAAGGATGGGAAAGTTTTGGTTCTGTTTCACTAAAGATGGAAATGAATTCACAAAATAATACTTTGAAACTGCCCAGAGTTCTGTGTCCCAAAATTATTTTGACTGGGATCATCCTGCTCTAAGGTCCATTCATGACAGCAGTGCCATCCAAGGCATGAGTATGTTCCCCAGCTAACATCACTTGGGGACCCTTTAGTGGCTGGTAAGATCCAAATGTTTCTAAATCAAATAAACTATTGATAATCTATTAATGGATTTTTACCTATTTATGCTTTTCATTAATCCATTGCTTTATTCAAATGTTAAATATATATGATAAGAATCAAGTGTTTGGGAAATTTCTTTAGGAAGCCCTTTAACAATAAAATAGATTCTTTCTCTAGGAAAGTTGAATTGTTGTTAGGGTTAGGGTGGGAAGTGGGATAACATACTTTTCAAAAATATATATTTGGGTTTTTACATATTACCTTTATTCTTACTTTCTCTTGAGATATCAAGTAGATATTTTTCTCCCACCCCCCAAATAAACCGATTATACACACATACACACATATATATGTATATACACACAGAGAGAATATATTCTATGACCATTATTTTCATGACGGTCATAGAGCAGCATAAATATATGCCTTTCATAAAATGGTGATACTCTGCTTATCACCTTCTCCAAATATTAACTTTTTCAGCCCTTCACCCCAATTCCTCCCTTCAGAAAAATCAGAAAAGCAATCACTGATAAAATTATGTTTCCCTTGGCAGGAACACAAATGTGGGAAAACTTATATTTTTCCAATACAAATTCATAACATACTACTATTACATCCACATTCTGTGCAGTAAATGAATATCCTCATATTGAGGTTAAAATGTACAGAATCTTCATTTTCTTTTGGACAAAATTAAGTGCATTTTGCTGTGTTTTTCGTGTAAACCAAGCAAATTTTCTGTTTAGAAGATAAGTCCACAGGAAACTTATCTCTACATATACATATACATATCTACATGTATGTCATGCCCCTGGTGGAGACTGAGGGAGAGGAGGAACAGCCAACAGGGAGTGGAAGTGTGGCTCCGGAGGTTGTGGAGGAGGCTGGGGAAGGGCAGAGGCTGGCTGAGCAGTCAGAGGAGGACCCAGGTCCATCCCCTACCCATCTTAGGGCACGCAGGGAGGAGAGGATAAGGAAGAGATGTGGACTACTCGGGAGGAGAGGGCCTTGATCCTCTTCATGGGCTGCAGCTGTGACAACTGGATAAGAGCACGGACCTGCGTACAGGCAAATGCTGGAAACAAAGCATGGAAATATCTCTAGTTGATGGTTCCTCTCTGAGTTTGGCATCCTTCCCAGTGTGTGTTATCTGTGGATGTCCTCCAGCCCTTATCTTGTCTGGTTTGTGTTGCTTTTTCCCTTCTTCTTCTGTTTGTGTGGGAGTTTTTTGGCTTCCGTCAAGGACCTTCGGAGCTTGGAAGCAAAGTGAAGGAATAAAAGGGGTTTCACCTGTTTTCTGTGACTGTGTTTGTTTTGTATTCCACCCTGGGTCATCACAATATATATATATATACATATTCTTTCATATCATGTAAGATTATGAAATGGCATCCAAGGTTACCATATGATGCTTGGATTACAAAGAATATTCATATATCTGGGTTTGGTGCTCAGGATCTCTTCCAGAGCTATGATTCTAGGTCAGCTTTAGTTAATAGTGTTTTTGATCAGATTAGACCAGAACCGTACCAATTCCTAACATAGTTGTATCTCATCATGGTTTACTGACCTGCAAAGATTGTAAATGCAAAAATTGCAAAGTTACATTTTAATCACTGTTAAAATTGCAAATGGTGACTAAACAAGACAATTGCTAAACAAGGGCTATTTGTAGCTTCATGGCAGAACCCTATTCTCATGCTGTCAGTCCTAATTTCTACTTCAATCTCTAATGAATCTCTCTCAGACAGTTAAAAGAACTGGAGTAATAAAAGCAACATATAAAGTTGCTTTGAACAGAGGAATGATAAACTACTGTGTGATGTTACATAACACAATCAAATAATATTTTTTCCTTTGCCTCAAAACACTTGCATATACTTTGCCTTATACCAAAACAAAGGTCTTGGCACTTTTAGGAGCTATGGCCACTTTTGCAACAGCATGACACCAGTCCTCTGATTCCTGTCAAGTAATAGGAAACTGACTGAATATAAAGTGCCAGCCCAAGCAGAGGTTACTTCTTCGTGAGGATTTGTTGCATCCTTTTTCCTCCCAAGGTCCAGCTCAATATTCTTTTTTTTTTAATCAAGTTTTATTGGGTTTTAACAAACAGATAAAACATCTTATTTGAGTACAGCATGATTCCAGGTTATCACATTTCCATACAGATACCATTTCATATATATATTCATCTTATATATTCAACTTCATATCTTATCATTTTATACCAACTTCTCACTATTTCCCCTCTGACTTCTCTTCATTTTCTTTTATAGTAAGATCATTTCAGTCTAAATTTCTATATCTTTTTATTCATTATCCTTATACTTTCGTCTGTCATTGTTTACAATTTTATATATTCTCTTCTGACATTCTTAAAAAAAAAAAAAGGTTCCCCCTATAATTGCCAATCGGAGTACAACACCTTTAAATCTTATATTTATAATCATATACATTCTCATCAAACATTAAATTTTATACATTTCAATTTCTAATATCTATTTTATATCATATAAATCTCATCCTTTAAACTCTGGTTGGTACTTCTCCATACAAACACAAAAGAAAAAAAATTCTACACAACTAACAAAATCATTGTATATATATAAACATTAGTAAGCAAAATAGTTATTCAAATTCATTCTAATGCTGGTATGAACCTTATAATCCTTCGCGTTAACGATCTCTGGAAACAGCTAAAATATTTCTCTCCTTTTTTTATTCTTACATTAATTATTGATAAATATACCATTAAATAATTACACAGCTTTATCTAATAGACAAGATAATTATTCAAATTCATTCTATTAACTAGTGTATAAATCTTTTACCCTTTCTTTTGAATATTTTATCAATCTTTAAAAATGATTCTTCAAATTCATTCTAAATAGCTGGTATATATCTTTCATCTTTCTTTTCCATATCTTACCAATTTATAAAAATAATTACCCTGTTTCCCTCTCTTCTTTAAATGAACATATCAAACATGGTAATATAATTTTATCTCCTAAGTTACTTACATATTTCATTTTTAACACATTATAATATTCTACTATCACAACCCTATTTTTAGTACCTTTACAGAGTTCTCAATTTTATTTTGATTTAGCCATTGTCTCTGTGCATCCTAACTGAGCAAATACCTTTAATCCTAGTATGTTTCCCTTTTTTCTTTATTTCCTGCTTTTGTTCCTCATAATTTCTTTCCCTTTCTATCTTCCCCCCGTCTTTCTCATCCCCCCCTTTTTTTGTAACCTTCTCTCTCTCTTTTCACCTTCTGTAATTTACTTTTCTGCTTCTCCTTGCTGTTATGTTTCTTTTTCAAGTATTTCTGTTTGGCTGTTCCCTTTAATCTGAAACTTTTACCTCCTTTCCCCCTTTTCCCCCTTTTCCCCACACTTTGCATTGTTTCAGTAAAGATGGCTTCTTCTTTGTCCCGCCCTTCTTCTTCCTCTTGTAGCTTTTTTTCATAGTCCAAAATCTCCATTTCAAGAAATTCAAATATGAAGCCAAAAGGTCTTTCTTCTTTTTCTGCCTCTTCTTTCTCGTTTTTAAGATACACTTTCACTTGCTCCAGGAGTGATGCCATTTTAAACAACCACCCTAGTGATTTTAAATAACAAAAGAAAAAAGAAACCAATTTCTTCTTCCCCAGGCTATTCCTTCTTATTTTGTCTTTCCTTTCCGTTGGTTACTGTGTCTTTTAATAAGATTTCAATTATAATGTATCCTTGGGAATCTTTTCAAAGTTCACAGTTGGTTCCTTCTTTTATTTTTTCCAAGTGGAACTCTGTTTTTTATTCCGAATTTCACCCTTTTATCTCCTCTTCTCCTTTTCAAAACTTTCAGATGACCAAAAAGACCAAATTAAAAAAAATCTTTTTTTCCCTCCTTTTGACACTTAAATTTCAGCTTAAAATAGCCTATTAGTGTCAAAGTATTTTAGCATAAATTTCTTCTCATATCATTTATAATTAACAGAATAAAAACCTTAACCTCCTTTTCTATCTTCTTCACTGCCAATTACAGTTCTTTCAAAGGTATCCCACTAAGTACTTTTGGCTTCAGGGTACCTTGCTTAGATGTTTTCCGTGTTTAGCCCGATCTGTCCTGCTTTCCTCTTTGTCTTCCTCCTGCACATTCTTATCCTGTCTGGTTCTTCTTTGTGGCGGCCATTTCTGACCACTGCTGGCCGCCTTCAGGAAAGGGAGTTTGACCGGTCAAGGAAGAGATATGTGACTCCCCTCAACTTGTCTGGCAGTCTCCCCCGTCTTCACCACCTCTATGGGGTGGCTTCAGCCCCAAATCCAAAGGGTCGGGGCGCATCAGCAGCTAGCACGGACTGAAACCACGCACAGTCGCAGATTTTGGTCCATCGCCGAAGAAACCAGCTCAATATTCTTGATAGCAGAGATGTTGAGCAACAGCCCTGGGAGATGGCAGACTAGGCTGTCTTCCTGCTCCTTTCACCTCTCCTGCTCTGGGTCATTGGAAGAATAGGTGTGCCTGTGGAACAGATATACTCTAAATATACTGTACAGAAAGACAGTGGTATGTGTGTGAGAAGCATTCACAAAAGAAAAGAATATTTTCATATAATTGTATGCGTTGTCCATCAAGGGCTGGGTATTAGGTAGGAACCACTCAGCCTTTTGGGGTAGCTTTGTGAACAGGCTGTCCTTGGGAGAAATGGCCTAACAATATGAAAGTAACCTCAGGATGCGTGCTTAGAGCAAGTCCAGACATTCCTTAGTATTTCTCCCTTTTTGACTCAAGTTTGACATTGCAACCTTACCAGAGGTGGCATTCAGCAGGTTCTGACCAGTTCTGGAGAACCAGTAGTGGAAATTTTGAGTAGTTCAGAGAACCGGCAAATCCTATCTCGGACTGGAGATTTTACAGTATCCTTCCAATGCCACGCCCACCAAGCCCATGCTCACCGAACCGGTAGTAAAAAAAATTGAATTCCACCACTGAACCTTACACACGAAATAATGGACTCTCTTTCCACGTTAGATGATTTTCTAAGCCCTGTTTGCTTGACACCAGGATGTCTGCAGCATGTAACAAAAAAATAAAAAGATCAGCCACTATAGTGCAATCTAAGAAGAGACCCTTTTCTGCTGTGGTGCTCACCATCTGGAATATCCTCCTCCTGAGATTACACTTGCTCCAAATCTGCTAGCCTTTTGCAAAGCATTAAAAAACTGGCTTTGCCATTTTGCCTGGGGCTTTGGCAGCATGGTGAACCTGTTTCATGGCTGATCTGAATGTTTGTCATCTTGAATGTTCTTGGCAACTATTGTATGTTATTGATTCTTTTTATGGCTTCCTGTGGAGTGGCCAAAAGGGTCCGAGATGCAATCCAAGGAAGCAAACTTTTCCTGGCACAACGGCTGTTAAAGCTGCTATTTTGTGGCAGAGATTTGCAGAATAACAAAACCAATCAGACCACCTCATTTCACCAGGAAAAAGGGTCTGGCCACAAGTATGTTTGCCACCTGAATACAACAGGGAGCTACAACTGAGGCTCTTCCCCCTGAATCAGTGTCCCTGAAACCTAACAGGTTTCCCAAAAATAGGGTCTGACTCAATTGGGTCTTGTGGATCTGATGGAGGCAGAGTGCTGCTTACAAGTCTCTCTGCAATAATCAAGTTGTATGCAATTATTTCTATGGAAATAAACTCCACTCTGAATTAATGTCCCGTAATGTTAAGGACAGGCAAGGGTCGGGTCTAACGTCTTCTCTCCTGTCACCAAAGGAAAGGAAGTTTCTGGTTCTCATTGAGGATCTTTAGTTCAAATAATTGGGAAGAGGGAACGCGCCGGATTCCATTCCAGCGCTACTCTCCGCGAAGACATAGTACTGTATATTGCGTGGAAAGGGTACTAGGATCGGAACTAGAGCGGGATAGGGGGCGCCGCATCTTTCGTCGCTTGCTTGGCCACCAAGGTCGGATTGGCGGTTAGCCTGCGAGTGCGCCAACCCCGCCCGCGGCGCAAAGAACCGAGAGCCGAGGAGGGGCAAGGGCCGCCCTCTCCTCTCTTTCTCCACCTCCTCGTGGGCCGCTTTGCAGCTCCTGCAGCCTCCACGCCGCGCTCGTTGGCGGAGAGCCAGAGGGGCGCAGCGTGGCCCCAACTCGGGGCCCCGGACCCGTTCGCAAAATCCGAGAAAGGCGAGCGTGCCTAAGGCGAAAGAGGCGAGGTGCCCCGGAAGGCGGCTGGCGGCCGGGTCTTCCCGCGAACGCCGTTGGGAGGCAAGGCGACCGATCCGCGCAGCCCACCTGGGCAGCCCCGCCCTGCGCTCCAGCCTCTGCGGCCGGCCCACTCCTGCCAGGGCCTTGCAGAGTGCGGGCGGCGCGGGAGCTACACTTGGCTGTCGGAGGCGCGGCGAATCGATGGGGCGAGCTCTTCGCGCCGCCGGGAAACGATGGACGATTCCGGGATCATCCGCCGGCGGAGGCTCCAGGTAAAGAGCGTACGGCGGATCTGTCCCCACACCCGCCCCGCTAGCTTGCCAAGCTTTCCCGCTATCACGGCCCCCACCCCAAGAAATCATCGCCCCGCCGGCCGAGGTCGAATTAATGCCGGCGCCGCCACTGCGACCTGGCCAGCGAGGATTAGAGGAGGCAGAGCGGCGGCGACATCTCTCCTTCGCCTCAGCCTTCCTCCGCCATCCCTGAGGGAACCTCCGGGCAGGGAGGCGATCATGACTTCATCTTTCTGCAGGTGTGCGGGGCCAGCCGGTCGGCAATCGGCTTTCCTGCCGGGACGGGAAGGCTGGAGTCGAGGGGGGGTCGGCTGCTGCGCGCCAGACCCAAACAAACGAAATTTTGTGCTGACGCAGGAAGGGAGAGAAAATCGGGGGGTAGAAGGCGGGGGGCTACCTGCAGCGGTGGCGGTATGAAAGCCAAGTAAGAACAGCCAAGTTGGGGGCGGTGGGGGGGGGGAGAAAGAGAATCAGGTCAGCTTCTCCCAGTCCTTAAGTGCCGCCAAATAAATCAGGCTGTGACGCCCTAAAGGCTACCGTCCCGAGGATGATGGGAATTGTGGTTCGGTTCTTCCGAAAAGCCCAAGTTATCGTGGGGATCTGAGATGGTGGCTTCCCATTTTGCAATAGATTGCTGAGATGGTTGCCTGAGAAGAGGTTGATTCTGCCTTCCTTCTCCATCCCATCTGCTGGGGCAGAAGGGAAAGGTTGAACCCCGATCTTCCACCAGGCTTCCACCAGGCAAGCAGGAGAATAATTGGGGTGCCAAACAAATGAGGGACAATCATCCCCGAAATACAGAAAATGTTTTATAGCATTAAAATGGCAGGTCCCTGCCCCAAGGAACTTAATGTTCTAAGTCCAATGTGGCTGGAATGGTTGTGGGAAAGGAGGAACGGGAGAAGGGATGGGTAATGAAGGATTGTTTAATTATATGTAATTTATATTTTTTTTGGATGCACTGCCCTTGCAATAAAATATTTTAAACATTAGAAAATAATATTTCCAATTAACTTTTTAAAAAAGCGGTTTGAAAAAAAAGCAGATTAACAACAACAACCAAATCAAATGACCCAAGAAACTAAAGGGATGCTAAGAGATGCCATTGGGGTAGATGGTTTCAAAGCCAAGATGTCACCATAAAAAAGGCCTTCTCTCCAGTAGCCACTATGGATGGGAAGGGTCTTTGATGAGGATCTCATACCATGGACAGCCAGTATGGAGATGGATGAACTAGATTTGGCTAAGAGAGAATAAACCTGAGCCAAAGACACCAAGTCAACTAAAAACATCCATGGCAGAAGAGGGAGTTTGGTCTTCCCATTTCTCATCCAGCATCTTAACCCACACTTCCTGCCCCTCTGAGATTTCCCATTCTGGGATTCACATCATCATCATCATCATCATCATCACATCATCACCACCCTATTTTAGGCTTCTTGCTGGGCGCTTTCCAGTGTTTGGTAGAATGTTCTTGTTTCTCTCTCTTAATTTAAAACACTTTCCCTGGTTTTTCCTTCTGCTATTTCTGTCTTGTTGCTTTTCTGAGCTGCAAAATGTGTCTTTCTTCTCAGTGTCCACTGGTGAGATGTAAAATTATTGAATTTTTAGACAGGGGATTATGAGATCTTTCTCCCCTACACATCCTTCTGATTTTTTTGTCTTGCTTTGGAAAGCAGCCTTTCCTAAATAGGTACTTTCCAGATGTGGGGGGATAAGATTGGTAGCTCAACACAAATGGGTTGCCGTATCAGGGAAGGCTGATTCCTAATGTTGCATGATACCCCCCCCCCTCCTTGCTTCATTGTTAGGAAATGTAGAGCAGCAAAAACCTGCAATGGAAACCTCCTGTGCCAAAGCTCTTCGAAGAAGCCCTTGGAGGCCAATCTGACAACATTGTAAACATGTTTTCTTTCTTTCTTCCTCTCTTTCTTTCCTTGGTCCTTAGGTTGCTTTGGATATTATCTTGAAAATTTCATAATGTGACTAAAATGTAATTGCCTATGGATTCTTCCTCTTTAGATTTTGCAAAACCAGAAATATAAATTCTTTCACTTGGAGTCAGGATTTCTCTTACTGCTTGTCCTATACTCATTATGCAATACTTATATCTCTCAAGTGAAAAATACAGATTGATGTGTTTCTTGCTTTTCTTTCAATGGTTATTTCAGAGGTTGGCTTTTTATGGGGTGTTGTTTATTTTTTTTAACTCCTTTTATTGATCTCACAGAATTGTTGAGAGAAGGAGGGCTGTCTCAAATGTATTTTAACCGCTGGTGATTTCAAAACCCCACCACTACATTAGCTGTCTCCCTTCATTCAGTGCTTTGAAAAGAGCTATTTTTGAAGGAAAAACAAAAATGAATTTACTTATGATTATTATATGATACTCAGTTATGCAAACAGCAGTATGTTGAAATTTAAGGGTAGCAGTGAAATCATCAGCAATTTGACCATTATGTTCCACAATGAAGTAGAATTGCTTCAGGAAGAGGAACTACAAAAAGTATTAGAAGGCCAATTAATTTCCCATCCAGATGAATGGGAAGTAGCTCTTAATTTTTTTAAAAAAAATCACTTCCAATATTCTATTAGGATGTAACCTGGAATTTCTTTCAGTGTATAGGTATACTGAACCAACCAACCAACTTACAACCATTCATTTAATTACTGTTTGAAATTGCAACAGCATTGAAAAAAATGATTGATGACCATTTCCACACCAATGACCATTGCAGCATCCCATAACCACATGATCAAAATCCAGGTGTTTGGCAACTGGCTCATATTTATGATGTGCCCTGAGGTCATGTGATCACCATTTGTAATCTTCTGACAAATAACTTAATAATTGTGGCAAGAAAGTTTGTAAAATGGGACTAAACTCATTTAACAACTGTCTCACTTAACAGGGAATGTTGGGCTCAATTGTGGTTGTAAGTCAAAGAAATGGAAGACAAGTGTCTCACCCTGTCTTGGAGGACTAGTTTAGGTACAAAATATATGTGTGTACATTTTATCCTCGCAAGAGACTGTGTGCATACTGGTGGCCTGTCTAGATGAGGTTTGTTTAGATAGAAGGCGGGGAGAAGGCTACCTGAAGCCTTGAACTACAGTTGCCGAGGAATCAATCAACTGCAACCTCAATTTCTATTGTTTATGGCAGGCCAGACTGATCAGTACGTTAGTATCTGCTCCAAAATGTGACAGTAAACTTTCAAAATGGAATGGAAATTTGAACCCAAAACTTTCACTTAAAGCCCATGTTTTTATTCACTAGACTAGAAGAAGTCCTTGTTTAGCAACTGCCATTGGGAAGAGCAACTTTGGTTGTTAAGGGGAGTGGTTGCTAAGTACAAATCACACAGCCATGGCTGTGTTTACAATTTTGCTCCAGTTTTCCTTTGCTTCATGCATTATTTCTCTTTCTTTTTGAGGACATCTTGGGATGCTATAGATCAGTGAGTGAAAATAAAAGTAGAGAAATGTTCTGAAGGCTGTAAATGTGAGAACTGCTTAGCACTATTGAACAGTTACTAAATGAGGCAGTCACTAAGCAAGGGCTACCTGCATAGCATACTGTTCTTTCCAGTCTTTCTAACTGACAAACCGCAAGCCCCCTGGTTACAATAAGGACCTGCTGACTATTGAGATGGATCTATCTCAGCTCTGTGTATTGAGCTGCTGAATATGCGTACTGAGATGCTCCACGGATTTCTTAAAAAGCTCTTTATGATGTCAACTGATACCCAGAATATTGCAGCTAAAATGGGTTTTGAGAAGGCAGGCAGCCTTTATACTGGGTTTCTTCTTCTTCCATTGTTCACCACTGAGCTTTTCGTATGTCCTGTACTCTTAACATTTTTAATTAATGAGTTGGAGGAGGCAGGGTGGGAGCAGCGCTTATCAAATCTGCAGAAAGCACAAAGGTGAGTGGAATACTTAGCACCTTAAACTATGGCAGCAAAATTCTGAATGACCTTGATAGATTAGAAAAATAGAGGAGAAAACAATTGCATTAATAGAGATTTTGCAAAGTTTTTCCCCAGAGGAAAAAGAAATCAGATGCACTGATGGGTGATACCTAGAGCCCTGCCTTGAAAAAGAAATTTGGAATTAACAGTTGATCCTAAATTGAAATTAAGCTTGAATATAAGCAGCTGAAAAAAATGGAGCTGTAATTTTAGGTTGCATCAGGAGAAACATGGTATCCAAATCACTGGAAATACTAATTCTACTCTTGTTCTTATCCAGGGTTGGGCAATTAATTTTCCCAAGGGGCCACATGAGAAACTGGAACGGTTGTATAGGGCCGCTGCTGCCCCACTCCACCCCTGTCACAGCTGCAGGGGGCAGTTAAAGGGCTGGATGTGGCCGACAGCAGGGGTGGGATGCTGCTGGTATAACAACCAGTTCGGTGAGTGTGCTGACACACTCTGCACGCGCATGAACAGCAATGCAAAAATCCTTACCTGCTCTGTTACTTCAGGGGAATAACACACTGATCAGCTGGGACGATAAAGGTCAGTACAGCACAGGAGTGGGCGGGCAGACCCACATGGTTATCGGAGTGAACTGGTTCTCTCCTACCTAATCTTTGGAGCTAGGGCTTTACCTGAACTGGTCCGAACTGGCAGAATTTCACCACTGGCCCACGGGCCCTAAAATGCCCAGCCTGTTCTTATCAGTCTGACCTGCCTTGGCTGTTATGCCTCACTCTAATCACCATACCCCAAAGCAGGGGTGGGATTCTACCAGTTTGCATCTATTTGCTAGAACTGGTTGTTAACATTCTAAGCAGTTCGGAGAACCGGTTGTTAGAGGAAATTACTGGCCTAATCCTGTAAGGAAGGCAGGAAGGAAACATTCTGGTGTTGTTTACAGAAACTGCCTCTCCGTTAACCCTTATTACATTCTTGGAAGGACTAGACTTCCTGTCTCTGGAACTTCTCTGGAGTTTTTTTCCCTTCCTTTGCTAGTACTTTGCTTGTGTGGAGTGACCATTCAAAGTTACAGTGGCACTGAAAAAAGTGACTTATGACCATTTTTCACACTTATGGCTGTTGCAGCATCCCCACAGTCATGAGAGGCTAGGGGAGGAGATGCGTGCCTCGATGTGAGTGATATTGAGTTGGCCACACCCAGCTAACAACATGACCACCAAGCCATGTCCACCCAGTCACATGACCACCAAGCCACACCCACCAACTAATCCATGCCCACAGAACCGGTTGTTAAAAATTTTGAATCTCATCCCTGTCCCAAAGGTTCAGATAAACTGGAACAAATTCAGGAAAGGGTAGCAGAATTTATCTGGAATTGGGAATTAAGTCTGATAAAGAGAGAGTGACAGAACACATGCAGATGTGAAGAAAGGAAAGCAAGGGGAACATGACAGCTTTCTGAAACAGTATCCAACAGCAAAAGGTGGCCAAAGTGTGTCCTCTGTTCTCTTAGAGCAGGGGTGTCAAACTTGATTTCATTGAGGGCCTCATCAGGGTTGTATTTGACCTCGGGAGGCCAGGTTGGCGTGGCTGGGTTGGGTGTGGCCAGTTCGACGTTATTTGTGTCGGGGGCACCCCTCCCAGGCTCCATTTTCAGCTCTGCAGTGCTCTGCCACACGGCCCTCCCGAGCTCCGTTTTCTCCGGCAGAGGCACCGTGGGCCAGTCCTTAGCTGTTTCCAGGGTGGCCCCCATGGGCCGCATCTGGCCCTTAGGCCTTAAGTTTGATACCCCTATCTTAGAGTTTAGGACACAATGTAATGGCTTTAAGTTACAGGAAGGTAGATTTCTGTTAAACATCAGGAAAAACTTGCTTGTTGTAAGAACACAATAGGTTATAACGTGAGTCTTCAAACATCAAATGTATTTTTAACAGAAGCTGGATGCAACAATAAGGGAAAGATATTTTCAAGTTGGCCTCAATACATACATGATGATTATTAGGGTATGTCCATGCAGCTTTGATAACATACAGTAAATATGTTCATGCAGCTAATAGCTACAATATGGAAGTGGTTTGCCATTGTCTTTTCCAGAATGTTTTTTTTTCAACTTCCAAGCCGAGCCTATAGTCCTTGAATTCCTAGGGTTTGGGGTATGGGTCTTCCATCCAAACATCTATTCAGTATCCAAACTCAGGTAAGACCAGTTAGGTGTAATCACTTACTAAAAGCAGGCATAGCTTCTAAATCTGTGTCATCCACACTATTCTTTGCATTAAGCTTTGCTACAGGAAAAAGACGGTAACAGCAAGCAAATGTATTAAAATGATATCCTATCAGGTAGCTTTCTTGCCTTCTCAGGGTCTTTATTTCTTTTTGTCAGTGCCTCAAATTGATTCTGTAAATGTTATCACTGCATCCAATACTGAAAATTTCAGCTCCTTGTATGAGTTGATAACCCACTGGGAATTCTGGTACTTTTACTCTCAATCCACCTGGAAGGCACCAAGTTCAGAATGTGCCAAGGAGCAAATCCTTGAGAGTCAATGTTGTTTTGCAAGTTTGCTCTCAATTCTTGGATAATTCTCCCCCCTCCCCCATTTCTACGGTATGCAGTTGCAGTCTAAAAACATATGTGGGAGACTGCAGAGTACACATAGTCCTCAACTTAAATGACCACAGTTGAATCCAAAATTTCTGTTGCTAAGTGAAACAGTTAAGTGACCTTTCTTGCCACCATTATTAAGTGAATCACTGCAGTTGTTGAACTAGTAACACAGTTGTTAAGAAAATCCAGCCTCCCTATTGACTTTGTTTGTGAGAAAGGTCGCAAAAAAGGGATCGCCTGATCCCAGGACACTGCAACCATCTTAAATATGAGCTAGTTACCATGCATCTGAATTATGACCACGTGACTATGGGGATCCTGCAATGGTTGTAAAAGTGCCATAAGTCACTTTCTTCAGAGCTGTTATAACTTTGAATGGCCACTAAATGAATGGTTGAAAGTTGGGCTTTATATGCCCCAAAGCAATAGCACTTAGACTTATATACTGCTTAACAGTGCTTTTACAGCCCTCTCTAAGCGGTTTACAGAGTCAGCATATTTATTGCTCCCAAAAACCTGGGTCCTCATTTTACCAACTTCGGAAGATGGAAGGCTGAGTTAACCTTGAGCCTGGTGTGATTTGAACTGCCAAATTAAAGGCAACCAGCAGTCAGCAGAAGTAGCCTGCAGCACTGCATTCTGACCACTGTGCCATCTCAGCTCAATTATTACATTATTATTTCAGTACTAGGGTTCATTGTGATTTCACAATGTTGCCTTCATCTAGCTCAGAGATTGTCATGTAGGAAGTCCATAGCAATTATCAAAAGTATTTATGAATTTTGTGAATAAATAATAATACCAACCTTAAGTCTCAAGCTAACTGTTGGCTCCAGCTAACTGTTGGGACAACTCAAGGTCTTTTTGGTAGTAAAAAGTACCCTAGAAATTGAGAGATTTTGTTGCCACCAGATACTGTGTATGTTATGCATATATATGTGTATCTAGGGCAGACTTTGGTGTCATCCCTAGGCTAAATCAATTTTTCTTCCCTTTTCCTGAATAAGTTCTAACACCAAACGAGCAGTGTCAATATATACAAGAATGTAATCTCTCTATAGTCATCCTCCTCTGCCTCCTGACAAAAATACACACATTTCCAGTAGACACAAGGTTCATTTACAATGCACGGATAGCAAGATTCAAGGCTCCCCCCCAAATGCAGCACAAGTGATATCACCTGCATATTTTTGTATAAAAAAAAGGAGAGGGAGAAAAGAATTATACATGCATATGAAAAGGAAAAGAAAGAAAAGAATTTTGCCGGTTCAGCAACGTGTTTAGAAAAGGCATTTTAAATGAATCTAAAAACATTGTTGAATGTTGATAACCAAGTACTCCTTTTAATCAGACCATACATTAAAAGCCAGGTTTACTATTTCTAGCTTTCGGGGAATCTTTGGGAGATGTTGCAATGCTTTGAATGTCGGATGAGGAAAACCAAGATCAAAGTGTTTGCTTAATGGGTGACTGCAGTAAATCCTGTTGCTGCTTAATCTAATTTTCAGGATAGATTTGAGGATAAAATGAAGAAACTTGTACACCTCCTGAGTTCCTGAAAAAAATGCTGAGAGTTCTTCTATAAAGTCTAAGCCAAGGAAAGCATCTGTTTAATAAACATCTATCACAAGTTCATTAGAAATAATAATTCTAATTAGTTTCTTCTCAGTTCTAACGTTATACCAAACTAGAGTTGGTATTGTTTAAAGCAGGGATCGCCAACCTTTTGGACCTCAGGGACCACCAAACTCATAATTTTAAATCCCGGGGACCACTAACTGGTTCTGTGGGCATGGCCTAACTTGTGGGTGTGGCATGGTGGTCATGTGACCAGCTGGACATGGCTTGTATGTACATATTGTAAATGTTTATTTAAATATTGATTTTTTTTATTAAAAAAAGAACAACTTTTACCCAAAAGCAGGCAAAACAGGCAGGCAGATTGAGTTGCTCACAGAAACACAGATTCACTTAGAGATCTGTGTTTCTGTCATCGGCTAGCTGAGTCTGCTTCAGTCCTAAGGAAGGTTTCGGCTCTGCTTTTAACCATTTCCTGCTTTCTAGCTAATCTAAATCTCCTGGCACAGCAGAACAGCTGATGGTCAGGAAAAAAAAGAAGGAAAAATAGCAATTTAGCTGGCAAGTTTCCCAGGTAAGGAGTGAGTAGGCGGGAAGGGTTCCCGTGGGCCATGTGGGCGGCACAGCCTTGAGTTCCTGCACAGCCTGGATTAATTGCTTTGGGGGGGTGCTCTGGGGGTGACATTTCTCTGTGGACCACCAGTGGGCCGTGGCCTACCGGTTGGCAACCGCTGGTTTAAAGGTTGCGAGCAACTTGTTTGTTGTTGTTTGTTGACCAACTGTAAACCATGTTGTGTCCCCTTAGTTTAGCTAGATGGCTGAGCTGAGAGTTCGTTTGATGACAAAAATAATAGTCTGGCCTGGGCTAGTTACATTTTATTTAAAAATAGTTTAGGAGTTTTCTTTTTTTGAAAAGCAGGACAAATTATTCACATGATATTGATATGTAATGTAATTCATGTCTTAAAAGGCTTGCAGTGCTGATAATGACACCAAATTAACATGCAGGAAAGGAAACTCCTAGATGCAAGCAGCTTCCCAATTGCCTATTTAGATACTATGTTCAATGCTCACAATTGGGGATCGATCCACATGGGAGTCATGGGAGTGGGGGCACTGTAGTTCATACTCGTGTTTCTTACATTAAGTTGTCCAGGGCAGAAGATACCATTTCAAGAAGCCTTTCTCCAACCCATGGAAGAGTCTTGCTTGCTGTCTGTTTGATAATTTGCTTTGATTTCAGCAAAATTATTATTTTCCTTTATTATTGTCCTTTTGCTCACCCTCTATCTGGCTCCAACAGCCAAGAAAGACACATTATGATTCTTCTAAACAGATTTTTAAAAATTGTTCCTCACTTACAGACAGAATCTTGCCAGACTAAATTAGGCTATTATCCCTGTAAAACATATAGTTTGGGAACTATTAAGGAGGAGAAATCACCGTTTTTCTTCTACCAAACTATCTAAACTGCATTGTCTCTTGTTCCTCTGGAATGCACGTCCTCCCTCCTGGGAATTGGGACTACATTTTGTCACACCTTCTTTCTCCTAGAAGCAGCATCTATGGTGGGGATGTCACAATTAGCAAAATGGCGGGTGGATTACCAAGATGCAAACTCTGTGCTTCTTGATTTATGTTTGACTCTCATAGAAAAGCACCTTTGTTTCCATTGTGACATTCCTCACACTGTCCTGCCAATTATAATCCCCCCTGTTGTGAAGAACCACAGAGCAGACCTTGGAGAAGGAATGCAGAGGCTGTTAGCAAAACATGGATTAAACTGTGAAAAGAAGAAAAAGGCATTTAAAGCTGCCTCTTAACATTAGGGAAATGCTGTCAAGCTTTCTGTTACTACGGTAGCACCTGAAACCAAGACAATGTTGGTATTCCTTATGGAGTCCAACCTATCTCAAAGGGCTAATATCAGTCTTGAAAGCCTGACAGCATGGTCTCTTCACTTCCTGTTACTCAAAAGAGAGTCAACCCATGGCAACTAAGTTGTCTTCTTAGGCTAAATTCAAGAGTCTACTTTGCATTCTCCAAGGTCTGCTTTGTGGTTCTTTAGACCCATTAATGCTGTTGAATGTTGGGACTCTTGCTCCTTGAGGACTACAAACCAGAGGTGGTATTTAGCAGGTTCTGACCAGTTCTGGAGAACCGGTAGTGGAAGCTTTGAGTAGTTCGGAGAATTGGCAAATAGCACCTCTGACTGGAGATTTTACAGTATCCTTCCCCTGCCATGCCCATTAAGCCACGTCCACAGAACCGGTAGTAAAAAAATTGAATCCCACCACTGCTACAAACTATATTTTTCCTTAACTTTGTATGCATATACTCCCCCAATTCTAGAAAAAACTGATCCAGCAATTTACTTTTCAGTATGTTACTTATTGTGCTCAAATATTGCTTCTGTTCCATTTTATTTATTAAGTAATGAATGTACTTGAAACTAAGAAGCAGGAGAAACGAGGCTGAATATGTAGGAGTAGGTCCTTAAATAAACATTGGTAGAATTGTGTGTTAACTTGTTGAAAAGCTCCTTATGCTGGTTTTTTTCCCTTTGTGATTTCATGTCTTTATGGCAGTGTATTGTGATAATTTACAAATGTTTTAAATTGGCCAAGGACAGGTCTAATCTCTCATTAGAATTTCTTTCTATGATCATTAAAAAGGGCCACAATTTTCAAGATGAGACATGTTTGATGGTACATAGGCATATTTTTAGTCTGAATCTTCAAATTGCAACTGAGGAAGTTCTGATAATCAATGACTGATTTGGATGTGTTTGAAGACTGAAGGAAATTGGCATGCAATATGGTTGCAGTGTTCCATTATCTGTTGATACTGGAGTTTTCAGTATATCAGAAGATGATTGAAGGAGGAGGTTGTTATGTAATAATAGGCAAAATGCAAGTCTAATTCAGACATTCTACCAGCTTAACTCCTTAACCTATCACATATTAAACATTAGAGTAATTATCCAGTACATTGTGTTTTGCACATAGTAAACTAACTTTCTGTCTGTCTGTCTGTCTGTCTGTCTGTCTGTCTGTCTGTCTGTCTGTCTGTCTATCTATCTATCTATCTATCTATCTATCTATCTATCTATCTATCTATCTATCTATCTATCTATCTATCTGTCTGTCTGTCTGTCTAGTGCTGGCTTACTAAAACACTTCTGGCATATTCCTTTGTAAACCTCTTACCGTAAGACTTCTACTAAGACTTCTATTCTTGAAACCTGCTTGCTAGATCACTTTACAATATTTCTCCAAGGAAACATTTATTTGGCCTGATTCACCCTATAGAAAGCCTAATGTGTCAGTGAATGAGAAATGTGAACCAATACATTAATAACCTCATAACACAGTCTGATTGTGAATATCAGATAATAATGAACAATAACTTTAAAAAAAACTTTTCCCAATCTATATTTTGTTAAATTGATCATATTATGAGTTAACAATGTTTAATATGACAAACTTAATCATGATAGTCAAGTTGTATTATTATTCATAATATTATGTCCACTTATCAAGTCCTTCCAAAGGACATGGGATAGGTAGATGTGGAAGTGTGATGATATTACATATATCATCACAGATTGTAAGCTGTTCAAGTAAAGCTGCCTTTTGCAATTGACTGATGGTGATTTTATCAATGCCGATGATATTCAAGCAGTGCTCCAATTGTTGTGGAATTGCACTCAGGGTGCCTATTGGTACTACCTTTACTGTTTTCTGCTATAGTCCTTCTATTTCTTTTGACAGGACTTCATATTTTGTTATCTTCTTCAGTTCTTTGTCTTTTATTCTGCAATCTCCAGGTACTGCCACATCCATTATACAGATTTTTTAAAATCTTTATTACCGACAATTATTAAGTCTGGGGTTTTATGAGGCAGGTATCTGTCTGTTTGAATTCTAAAGTCCCAGAGTACTTTAGCTTCTTCATTTTCTGTTATTTTCCCTAACAACAATCACCTTCTGAGGTGGGTTGGACAAAGAGAAAATAACTGGCCCAAAGACACCCAGCCAGCTTTCATGTCTTAGACAGCACTAAGACTCACATTTAAGTCTCCTGGTGTCTACACTGAGTGTCTTAACCACCACACCAAACTGGTCTATACTGTGGTGAATCCATTCTGACTGAATGAGGATGCTAGCCTTGATCACATGCTTGCATGGGGCTACAGTTTTATACTCTCCTGGGTATAAATCATGTTAAGCTTAACGGGATATGTTTTCAAATAGTTAGTTATACAATAATAAGAAAGGTAAATGGTATTTTGAAAGAATGTGCCAATTATTGGCATCTGTTCCCTTACTGAAACTTAAAATCTTTCATATTTATATGTGCAGTGGGCATGTAATAATGCATTGAGATCTTCACAGTTACAAGGATTTAAAAAAAACATATCCTCATTAAATAAATAGAAGCTTTACTTCTAAATATGTAAAGTTCTGCAAAAGAGAAAAAATAATTTCCAATCTGATACCACTGGGAATGTGTTCTGCAAAAACCTTTAATGACCAATTGTAAATCTACTTCCCTTATTTGCCACAACTGACCAGTATAACATTAGCCTATTTAAAGCATCACATGTTGTTGTTTTACTTATTATTTAACCTGGGGATGGTATGTTAAAAAGAGGTTTGGTTGTGATTTAACTTCCCACTTCCTAATGTAGCTTTCTGCATGTACATGTTCTACATATGTACTCTAATTGGTTGTTTAGAAAACACAAAAGGATTAGAAAGGAAACTTACTTCAGAAATGTGAAATTAGCTGGTTCTACCATTTCCAAAAGGACAGCTGCTGTGAAAATATAACGTGGGTTGCTTATTTTGGCTTAAAGATATTAGTGAAAAAACACTTTGTTTAAAGTAGTAGATCACCATTTCAAAGTTTGATTTATTGTTAACCTACTAATTGATTGTTTATTCATTTTTATCTGAGGTAACTTAAGGCAGTAAGTATCTAATACTGTTTCCTCTTAATTTCCCCCATAACAATAACCTTGTGAGGTGGACTGAGAAAGAGTTACTGATCCAAAATCACCCAGCTGGCATTCATGCCTAAGGTGGGACTTCTTGGCTTCTAGATTGGTACCTTAATCACTAGACCTAAATACTTAAGCAGTCTGTGCTAATGGATAAGGGGTTATATGAGCTGTATACACTGTATCCTACATCTTCATTTGTTCTGAAAATAATCCCAAAGCTGCATTGCAACTGCGATTTAACATGATGTCTAAATAGTAATTGTTTGTGGCTTAGTCCTGATTTGCTATTGCCATGCCCAAGCAACAGTGAATCAAGTCACCAGAAAACAAAACTCTGTGTGCCACTGGTCTACATCTGTGCATGGTCCAGATAATTAAAATTTGGCAAGCATAGAAGACTGCTGTGAGGACTGAACTACATTTGTCTGAGATTATGTGTTGATAGTCTAGCTCTTGAATGTGACATGGAGAGAAATCTCTTTAATGTAATTGGAATGAAACATAATCAATGCAGGATTATGAGGAACTTCAGTTTTCCTGCGCAGGATAGTGCAAAAAAAAACCCCGCAGCATACAGCCTATTTAATTCACAGATGAAATTCTACCAGTTTTGTATAGATCTTTGACAATTTCCAAATCAAAGAAAGGCTTTAAAAACTTGCTGAAAAATCAGTTTTACAAAGAGAGATGCTTTCTTACATGAGGTGTCAAAATGTGCTGTGATAATCCTCCCCCTCATAGCAAGTTGTCAGTGATGATCATCTTGCCATGTAGTTTCTAGGTCTGACTCTGCTGGATTTACAAGAAGTGGTGATGTATTTATCCTATGAAATGAGTAGTCATCAAGCTATTTCTCTAGAGACTGTGGCATATATTAAGTAGAATTGGATGCTGGAACAGGGGGACAAATTCAGGTCACCAACTCAATTATCAGTCATAGTGGTTAGATTCACACATTCATTACTTCATAATATGATTTGTTTTTGATGTAGCACACTTACAAACACATTTGTATGGCTTAGAATTATGTGCAACCCAGATCAATTATAACTTGTTCAATAAATCATGGTTTTAAAATCTTGACTTAGCATTATGTGCTTATATCTTAACTAATTCATTGTTCCTTTACTTTACATAAGATAATTTTCAAATAAAAAGCTGTCCAATCCAAGTGCAAGGATTATAAGAAAGGTGAGCAAGAAAAATCTTTGGAATTGCATACTAACAAAGAACAGTTGGGCAATAAGCTAAGCAAAATTTGGCATGATAAGATTCATTGTAATTATATGTGAAATTGCAATTTTATTTAATTGCATTTCTTTCTCCCATGCCCTTATTTCCAAGTGTAGTTACTTTAATGTTTTTCAGATATTCTGTAAATATTTTTAAACTAGAAATAAAAATCTATAGGCAGACCAGCTAAATAATTAATCTTGTTATTTGGATAATTATTTATCTTTCATTAACAATTGTATGAAGCCTACTCAAGGAACTTTAGGCATTAGTATTTTTGGAGTGCCTTTGAAACATCCAGTGCGAAAAGCATCTCCTGTAAATGCCGTTACAGGGCATGTTGGGACATGATGGTCAAATAACCTTTGTGTATCATTCTCAACATCATCTACATTACCAATCCTTGAGAGTTGGACTTTGCAACTCATGGGGTTGTTGTTGTTTTTTTCTTGGTTTACTGTATGTAATAATGGTAAGAAGACTGAACTAAGGCTTTGTCACAGAAATAAAGCAGAATCAGCAGGCTTTCATCAAAAGAAACAGCCTTTGCTGCATATTTATCTCATGTTTATAATCCACGAAGATGAGATAAACAGGAAAAAGGAGGACCATTATATCTGGGCTGCAGAGTTCCCAATGTCCATTAGATGGCAATATATAGTAGGCTTATCAACCACCTATAAATACAGTAGGAGAAGTCTGGGGAAGTCTTAGCTTGCTTGACAAAATATAGCAACCTAAAACAACTTTTCTGATTTTGTATTCTGCAGATGCTTGGGATTACAACTCCCATCTTCCCAAGAAACAGAGGGCATTATTATAGTTGTAGTCCAATAGATCTGGAGGGAGTAGTTGGGGCAGAAATAAAAAGTTCCTATTCTCTTTTGAAAATGAAATGATAACTGTGATGTGTCTGCATTCAAGAAGGTGGATATTTATCATGCAGCTAAATATTGAATGTGGTCTAAAAGAGGATATGAAAGAAGAACTTGAAAATTCATGCCACTTTGTTTCCTAAAGAGTCCTAAAGACACCTGAGCAAGATAGTCCATTAGCCACTGCTTTAAACTTCCAAACACCCTGGCAGAACGATTACATTATAATTTGCAGAGGCACAGAGAGACATTTTTTAAAATCACCTTTTTACTGAGGATTTTAATTACAATAATAAAAACAAATACAAACTAAACTCAGAGAGAGAAAAAGAAATAAAAAGAATAAAATGCAAAGAAAAAAGCAAAAAAGAGGTAGATTTTTAAAGATAAATAAAGAAGTGACCTGCAATCTTCCATTGCAACAAGTATAAACAACTGTAATTCTTCCTCCTTTATAATATTACAAATATTTCTTCCTGTAACATATTCCCTATCTATATGCAAATCCATAAATCATCAGCCCTAACCCTTTTCAGTCCTAGTGTCAGCAAAAAATATATAAAGAGTTAACAGAAATTTATAGAAACATCTTACTTTAATCTTGGTCAATTTTATATTTTTTTCCTTTTACTTCTGACAATCTTAACATTTAATTCAATCAAATATTGTAAGATTTTATCGGTTCGATTTTTCTTTTTCCCATTGCAAAGGTTTCTTTAATGCTTTAGCAAATCTCTTTTGTAAAGGCTGTAAAAAGTCATTGTCTAGGCCATTGTCAAGATTTGTCATTTGTCTTTCCACTTTGCTTTTCAAAACTTTTGAAGAAGAACCAATTTTTTTGTATGTCCACTGGAAAGTCTACCCAAGTCATGTTCTTCACTTGTCATTTGTGTTTCAACTTCAGATACCTTCTCTGTCATATAATTCAATAATTTTGTTATTACCCAGTATTTCTGGTTCTAATATGTTTGCATCAGGCAAAATCATTTCATATCTTTTATTCCTTCGTTAGCATCCTTTGGAAATAATCTCTCTATAGTAATAAACATCATCGTTGATATTGTAGGTACTGGTATTTCAAATATTATTGTTTATTATTTATCACTTTTAAAATAGTAATGGTAATGGAAAAGGAATTAAACATTAACATTCTCAAGAAAATAAACCCACACAAAAAAAGTGTAAAAAAAATACAACATAAAAAGGAACAATGAATACTTGTATATTGTTATAATTATAACTATTGTTGGTAATTACAATTCTATATACACAGTACTTACCTAATATAAATATTGTGGAACTGCATATATATTTCTAATACAGTTAAATAACTATCATTTTTAATTTACTGTATTTTTATCAGTTCCATATTTCATTATGCTTGTCCATACAAAGTTTACATCTGTAGGCAGTTCACTCATAGGTGGCAAATATAAGCAGCCATTGAATGAATGGGGCCATATATTTACCTTTTCAATGCTGCAGTATGAGCATTTGGCAATAGTGAGGGCACAGAGAATCCATTTATATTGTCCAGTTTGTCAGATTCCATATAGCATGCATGTGATTCAAGAAAATGTTAGACCTTTTCAATTAAATTTACTGGAGTCCAGTAAATTCTAAATATTTTTTGCTGCATACTTCATAGTTTATAGTCTATTGTCACTCTTGCTATAGTCTATTGTCACTCTTGCTATAAATTTCCTGTTATCTAGGCCTATATGGTCTAGATAGCTATTAGGCCATTAATTTACTTTTTAGTATCTGCATATCAAGTGGTTTTGACAATAAATATCTACAAAAACTCATAATATAGTAGTTGTTTTTTTAAAAAAATTGAAAGATTTAACAAGTTGTTTTTGTCAGATTCTGGCAGTTACTCCAATTAAATCATGAGCCTCAAGCCACACTCCCAAAACTAAAAAGGGTTTATTTGAAGTTAGCATTCTACTTCCGGCATTAACCTGGGCATAGCCACCTCTGAGATACGTAATTCACTGTCACCCTTGATCCTGCTTTCCTCCCCACCCCTCTGGGTATATCATCCAATGAAAAACATCCATAACCAAGAGTCATCAATCATGCTCTTCAATTAGATTTCTGTTTGGCAGAAGCTTCAGTCGTCTAATCAATCTTTGAAGAAAATATGAATGGAATGTACTTTCGATTCCACACTGCTGCCTGCTCTTTGAAACTTCCTCCCCCTTTCCGTTGTCAACTATAAAACGTGTATACAAAATGTTTTATGAGTTGACATTCGGCTCCCCTCACTTCTTGAAGGTGACCTGTACAACACACACAAAATCAAATTGATTGCAGATATGGAAGCTTATGCTCATGAAACACCCCCCAGGCTTGGTTGGATTTTCTGCATGGAACCTTGCTATAAGGCGATAGGCTTAGACATTCCTACTCTTTACCCATGATGCCTCTGATAAGGGGTCTGTCAGGATTCTGGCAGTTACTCCAATTAAATCATGACCCTCGAGCCACACTTCCAAATCCTAAAAAAGATTTATTTGAAGTTAACATTCTACGTCCTGCATTAACCTGGGCATAGCCAACTCTGAGATACGTAATTCACTGTCACCCTTGATCCTGCTTTTCCCCCCACCCCTCTATTCCATTGGGGGTGTTCTCCAATGGAAAACATCTGTAGCCAAGAGTCATCAATCATGCTCTCCGATTAGATTTTTGTGTGCAGAAGCTTCAGTCATCTAATCAGTCTTTGAAGAAAATATGAATGGAATGTACATTTGATTCCACACTGCTGCCTGCTCTTTGAAACTCCCCCCCTTCTTTCTGTTGTCAGTTATAAAACAGTGTATACAAAATGTTTTGTGAGTTGACAGTTTTAGTATATCAGATGTCTCAGAAGCTGAAAATCCTGCTGGTCCAAATAAACTTGGCAATACATTTTATCATTGGGTTACATCTAAAAAATGATATTTATTTTTTCATAGCATATGTTTAAAATCACCTCTATTGTCTCTCATTTGGTCCAAAGTTTGATGTAGCGATATAGGTACCAGGCTAGAAACCAGGAGACTCTGAATTCTAGTTCTGCCTTAGACCATGAAAGCTAGATGAGTGATTTTGGGTCTATCACCCTCTCCCAGACCAACCCACCTCACACAGGGTTATTATTGTATGGAAAATAGGAGGAGGAAGATATGTTGGATATTTTCACTGTTTGAGTTATTTATAAATAAAGGCAGGATTAAAAAAAATCCAAATAAATAAGTAAAATAATTTTCTGACATTCTTTCCAGAAATACTAGAGTTCTGGTATATTTTGTTTCTAATTCTGTCCATATAACCAAAGGTACTATATATTCCAAAGTTTTTCAAATCAGAAAATTAACACCAATTCTTGGCTCCCAATATTTAATGTTTGATGATAGCTAAGCATGACATATAGTTTCTGATTCAAAAATTGAATCCCTCATTCACTGTAGTTGTATTTTCTGTAAAGTATTGTCAAAATCAAAGAACCCCATGATAAATTTCTGCACAAAGAATGTATTTTCTGAAAATATTTTCCATACATATGAATTAAGATTTCTGTCAGTATACATATAAATCTGGGAATAATATTAATTTTCAGAATTTTCACTTTTTCCCAAAGGATGAGATGTAATGACTCTCATTATCAATATTTGAACCACTGTCTCTCTATATTTTATTTATATTACATGTTTATTCATTTAATTATTAAATTTTTATACTGCCCTTCTCATCTAAGTGACTCTGGGGAGTTTACAGTAACATAATAAAATAATAAACACATAACTAAAAGCACAGTAAAAGAGACAAGTTAGTAAACATTACTAACCGTTACTAACTGTTGTTATCGCACTACTAACTAGAGCATACAAAACATTTTCTAGACCAATACTCGAATACAGCTCATCAGTCTGGAACCCACATTATGTATCTGATATTAGCACAGCTGAGAAAGTCCAGAAATATTTCACAAGAAGAGTTCTCCACTCCTCTACTCATTGTAGAATACCTTATGCCACCAGATTTGAATTTCTAGACCTAGAAAACCTTGAATTATGCCGTCTTTGCTCTGATCTAAGTATGGTATATAAAATCATACATTGCAATGACTTACCTGTCAATGAATACTTCAGCTTCAACCATAACAACACAAGAGCACACAATAGATACAACTCAAGGTTAACCGCACCAAACTTGATTGCAGGAAATACGACTTCAGCAACAGAGTGGTCAATGTCTGGAATACTCTACCTGACTCTGTGGTTTCTTCCCCAAACCCCAAAAACTTTAACCTTAGACTGTCTACTATTGACCTCACCCCTTTCCTAAGAGGTCTGTAGGGGGCGTGCATAAACACACCAACGTGCCTACCTCCCTATCCTATTGTTTCTTTTATTCTTCTCATATGTACCCATTTCATGTATTCATAACTATGCATATACTTATACCTATTATCTTGTGAGTGATTGACAAATCAAATAAATAAATAAATATTGTAAGAGCCGTGGTGGTGCAGTGGTTAGAATGCAGCATTGCAGACTAACTTACTGCTTGCTCACTAGAATTTGATTCTGAGTGGCTCAAGGTTGACTCAGCCTTCCATCCTTCTGAGGTGGGTAAAATGAGGACCCAGATTGTTGGGGGCAATATGCTGACTTTGTAAACCGCTCAGAGAGGGCTGTAAAGCACTGTGAAGTGGTATGTAAGTTTAAGTGCTATTGCTAACCAAATTATATATTTTGGAATGTACATACAAATGCAGCATTGATATTCTTTAAATGAAATTTCACTTACTGACATCAATTTCAATTTGGACCAGTTAATACAGCATCCTGCTCTTTACTAAAAACATCTGTCATTTATATTAACACTGCAATAATAGTATTAGGATTAGAAATAAAATAACATCATCCGGAAATAAAACCAATTTATATTCAACTGAGTACAAGGACTCCACCTCAGACCTGTCTTGGCTATAATAAATTCTGATTCCTGAAAATTGCTTATATAGGGCAGAGTTACACAATATTTTCTGGGATGAACATTTTTAGAAAGTTGGGCGGGGGAATCAGATCCAGATAAACATTAATTTTGATTTTATTTCATTTGGAATTCAGCTGAATTAAAATTATAGTTAATAGGATTGCACTCACAACCATGTATTTATAGGTTGTTTTTGTTATTGTTTTTTTGCAATCTTATAATGCTTTGGCCAGTTTTCATCTGGGGCCATATGAAGCTTAGGGACATTGGATATCAGGCAGAAGCCATTCTTTCTCTCTCTCTCCCGCTCCTTCTTCCTTCTGTTTGTTTACAAAAATTGACTTTTGAATCCTGCTGTCCTTGTAATTATTGATATCACATTTTTTTATCCTCTCAGAAAAAATAAACAAGGGAGATTTCAGTCCAAAATGAGTGACTGCCATTGGAATCCAAGCTACAAAACAGTAATATTAAATAAGGTTTTGGCAATTGCACTGCGTTTTATAAATATATGTTCTGGCCTGTGATCAATATGGAAAATCCAATATTTCTGTCAAAATAAATTTGTGTGTATGAATGTGTCCCAATCTCTCTCCACCCCTCCCACTCCCTCTCTCCCCCGCCTCTCTCACACACACACCCCTAGTCTATGGAACCCACAGATTGTTCCTTTCTCATTTCTATTTATGTGCCTCAGAAGCATTTTCTCTCTTGTCTACCATCCTATAAACAGAATTTGTCTATTCTATGATAACATTTTAATTAAAATTCTGCAACCCCCCCCCATGAAACTTCCAAAGAAAAAGGTTTTCAATGTATTCACACAGCATAAAGTCAGTTAATTTGCTTAATGTTTATTGTTTGTCTAATTTACTCTGCCTTTTTATTTGTATTATATTACATAATTTATTCAAGGCAAGGAGGCAAATGTATAGAGGACTTGAATGCCTCACCCTTGGAACCCAGGAACTGTATTTAGTCACTGCATGTCTGCAGAAATCTCAGAAGGTAAAGTAATTGCTAATAATCACTTCAGCTTCTGAGATTTCAGCAGACTTGCAGTGACTAAATACTTCCCAACCATGAGAGGTAGAATTGTGTCTACTCCACAAGAGTCATAATTGAGGAAGCTGAATTATGTGTAAATCATCATTATCCTCTTTTCCTTTTGTTTTCCTCTACTCTCCTGCAATCATAACAAATACATATCCTTGCCTCAATCTTGTGAAAACCATTCTTGCATCATCACAGATTCAGCTACTTTGTGTTAGCTGCTGCTCTAACCCTACTGGATTTCCTCCTACTCCTTTTGTCTAGTGGAATCTAGTCTGTCTCAACCTTTCTGACTGGCTTTTATTGGTATAATTTTCTCAGTTGGAGCTGTTGAAGAAAATAATTGTTGACTAACTTCAGTGACTATCTGCCTGTAGATCATCTGGTTTCCATATAAACAATCTCTTTGTCTTATATTGGTATGAATCAAACTACTGTCTTGATTGAGTCTGTCTTCTGCACCTCTATAACTATCTGGTTTGGTTCTGCAACCCAACAAGACAGACACAGACTTCAGAGAGTAATTAGAACTGCAGAAAAAAACAATCACTACCAACCTGCCTTCCATTGAGGATCTGTATACTGCACAAGTCAAAAAGTGGGCTGTGAAAATATTTACAGACCCCTCACATCCTGGACACAAACTGTTTCAACCTCTACCCTCAAAATGACGCTATAGAGCAATGCACTATACACAAGGACAGTTTTTTTTCCAAATGCCATCACTCTCCTAAACAAATAATTTCCTCAACACTGTCAAACTATTTACTAAGTCTACATTACTATTACTATTAATCCTCCCATCCTTCCTTTCACCCATCTCCTCCCACTTTTGATTGTATGACTGTAACCTTGTTGTTTGTATCGTAACGATTTATATTAACTATTTCTTAGTATGATTTGATTGCTTATTGTACCCTATGACTATTATTAAGTATTGTACCTGATGATTCTTGACTCTTGATGAATGTATCTTTTCTTTTATGTACATTGAGAGCATTTGCACCAAGACAAATTCCTTGTGTGTCCAATCACACTTGACCAATAAAGAATTCTCTCTATCTATCTATCTATCTATGAATGACAAGGCTATTCAAGAAATGGGAAAGACTGATGTTGTTTACTGTTTATTTCCCACAAAGAATAGGATGTGAAAATGAACAGTCAGTTTTTCCTTCTCTTGGCTCTCAGTTTGGAGCTGTAACTAATGGAAAGTTTTTTTTTTCCCTTTCCAGAAGGATCTCCCTTTGCCCAGAAAAAGCAGCAGGTAAGTAAAATATTTTTCACTGATAAGAACATGTTACAGGGAGAATGATTGTGGCCTTGTTGTTTCTCCTATCCTGGTAATGATCCATGCTGTCTCCCTAGCAGAAGAATTTATATAAATGAATGAAACCTGCGGTGACCAAACCTTCCCATAATGTTTTATGTGCACATGGTGTTTAAATGTGCCTTGCTGTGTGCATAATCCTCTTTTCAGGCTTCACAACCTCGACAAAAGCTGTATCTCACCTTTCCCTAATCTGATATCCTCCCAGCTGAGGATTGTGAGAGTGGCAGTCCCAGTACATCTGGAAAGCACAAGTTGAGCACAATTATCTACAGTTGGCTTGGTAAAGAACACAATATGGAACTTTTAAGCACTGAGAATAACTAAAGGAGGAGAATTTTGCAGATGCAACAGAGGAGCCATTCTAATGTTATCCTTAAAAGCCCCTACAACCAACATTCAGTATTTCTGCTGTGATTATTGGTTATTCTTTAATTTTCCTTGCAGCCTGTCCCTGCCCTACTATATCAAGTTCAGGTTGAATACTTACTCCACACTGGGGGCAAGGGGTCTTTTTACTGAATTATTCACCTACTTTTGAAGGTATAGAGCATTACATTGAAATGTTACCCTGCCTCTTTGGTGCCTGTTGTGAATCATTGCTTGAATGCTGCTATTCCATGGATGTATGTGCAACATATAATAGCCAAAGGCATTGGTTGAGTCTTCTGGCTTTGCTGCTCTTTCTTTTACAAGCTATTACTTGCTGGCAGGAGCAGCACCCACCAGTAAGGACACTATGGCAGGAAGGGGTAAGTCTGAAAGCAGAATTCTGTCTGCCATTGCTCTTAAAGTTGGTTGGCACAGCCAGGCATGGCCACTAATTGCTTCTTGGGATCAGGAAGGCATGATGTTGCCCTCTGTGTGTCCTCAGGCTAATGGGACGACCACCTCCATCTGTCTTTTCCTTCTGTGCAATAAAAATGTTTTCCTCCTTGTCCAAGTATAAGTAGTGCTGAGTGGTTTTCCTCCTGTGCTTTAAGAAAATCACGTGTGTGAGATGGGGAGCTGTACCCATCCAATAAATAAATAAAAAGGCTGAGTGCGTTGTGACAGGAATGCTTCTGCCTCTCCGGTTACCCATCACAGTAATTTTGTCCTAGGTTGCTGGGCTGCCTGCCCCCTTCTGAAGGGATCTGGACTGATGAATCTCTGATTTGGCTTGGTTTTGTTAATTTCACCCGTGGACTAGTGAACCTCTGTTGCCATTTTTTTACAAGTTTATTGCAAGGCTCATACAAAAAGTCTAACAGTGGAGACCACGTGTCCATAAAGACCCACTCACAGAAAGGAAAGCAGCTCCTGTGGCATTGGGAGGATAAAGAATTCTCCTACCAGAGGCCACAGTCAGCACGTCTGTGCTGTGTCAGTTGAGGAAATCTGAAAAGAAATGTCTTAAGGCAGCTTTCTTGCCATCCACCGGTGCATGAATGTCAAGCAATTTAAGGCTGCAGTGCAGAAGAGCCTAAGACTAGCTAGCACTGATTATGTTACCTAGTTGAGTAGTGAAACATCTGCAAAAAACCCCACAAAACTCAGAGAGCACCAAGGGTCCTACTGTCCAACCCTGAGTTACAAATATCCTCTTCTATTGGAACCTTAGACTTCATGCTGGCACACACAAGCATCGTGAACATAATAGTTTCTGATACAAGTCTTGGAAGACAGTACTTTGATTTAGGATTTCTCCCTTTTTCTTTGTATTCACCAATTGTTGACATGCAGACTTCTAAATGTTCGATTGTAGAGACAAAGGGAAATGTGTATTGGTCCTGGCGTTTCATTATTACACTATTTAACACTGTTATGCTATTTTTCTCTCAGGCTAGTTCAGGCTCTACAACTTTACAGACCAACTAGCATTCTTAAAGGTTCGCATTATAGACCAAATAACTTTCTTAAAATTTCATATCCTGCTAAGTCCGGCGCTTTAGGAAGCAAATAGCAAAACAGCAGCAGAAGAGTCCAACACTAGTAGAGAACAACCCTCCCTCCCTTAAAGGCTACTTTAACCCCAGTATGGCTGAGTTAAATCTGTGTCACTCATGGACTGGAATGAGGCAATGTAGTGGAAACATTTGTAATTGTCGAGAAATGATAGTACCTTGGGTTAATTGCAACTGAGGACATATCCAGAGTCTAGTATATTTTTTCCTGCATA
Source organism: Bungarus multicinctus (assembly GCA_023653725.1). Lineage (NCBI taxonomy): Eukaryota > Metazoa > Chordata > Lepidosauria > Squamata > Elapidae > Bungarus > Bungarus multicinctus. Next base: position 161,623,998 of record CM042834.1, read on the forward strand.
GCAGTTATCTTTCTTGGAAATTCATCCATGGAATGATATTGTGTCTAAGGTTAAGATTTCTGTCTTCACTCTTCAAAGTAGCCTGTAGACAGGTACTACAGACGTAGTACTACTTCACAGGTATTTTTTTTACCATTTTATCAGCAACTGTGTTTATATTCCTTAAGAGCAAAGTTTTCGCAGCAGTTGCTGAGTCTGCACTTAAATGGTAAACAGTATACAGCCATCTCTGAAGGAATAATCTAATGGCTGATGATTATACCACTGTTAAGAAAATAAGTCTGTTTCACTTCTTTACTGAATATTGTACTTTGGGAATTGTAGAATATATATCCTTTTTACTTCTGTGGTCAAATATTCTGAAGTATAACTGAATAAACTGTTTAAATTAAAACTACTATGTCATATCTAATGTTGGAATTAATGCATAATAAGCTTTCAAAAGAATTTGTATGATCCCTTAATACTTGTTTACACTTTGTTTTTAGATTATTACTGTTGCATTTCCTCTATGTGTGGAGAAATAAATGGAGATGCATATATAAAACAATGCTACTCTGAAATTCCTGGTCCATATAGATCAGGGGTGTCGAACTCAAGGCCTGCAGCCTGGGATCCGGCCTGCAGGGTGCTTAGATCTGCCCCATGGGGCTACCCTGGAAACAGCGAAGGACTGGCCCGTGGTTACTCAGCCAGTGAAAACGGAGCTTGGGAGGGTGGCCATTTTTGCTGGCAGAATGCTCGGGCCACCACAGGCGCCAATCCGAGTGATGTCGAGCTGGCCATGTCTACCCTGGCCATGCCCACCTGGCCGCCCGAGGTGAAACACAACCCTGATGTGGCCCTCAATGAAATCGGGTTGGACACCCCTGATATTATTTAGCAAAGATTCATCAGAATCTGGAAGCTCACAGATGTGTTTGAACTGTAGCTTTCAAAACTGAAGAAGGCCATGCTTGCTGGGAATTTTGGAGGTGATAATTCTAAATATATATATATAGGATACTAGTTGAGAACAGTCTTCATAAGAGGGAAACTTCTTTTTGCATGCTCACATCTATTCTTTACCTGATGCTTCCAGATCTGTTAAGGACAGGGTTTTTTCGTATTGTATAGGTTGCTATGCATGCAAGTAAATCTGAAATTATTTACCTTTATTGTACACTGATTGTACAATTGATAGGAATTGGCTATGGATATCACAAGAACATTTATGGATTCCCCAAAAGGTGAGGGACTATATTTCTTAATAAGTCACCATTTTCTCTGCTCCAGCTTTTTGTAGCATCTTTTTTTACACAGACTGGTAAAACAGTTCAAGAGAAAGTGGGCAGACCAACTGATCTTATATGTAGAGGATTATTGTATAGAATTCCAGAGTACAGCTTTTCACTTTCATTCATACATATGTATGGAAACATCAATTTGTCAGTCAAGACAAAACATTCAGATGGAGCCACCCTAGTATTGTTGTTGGATTTATTCAAGGAGAGATACTATACATCACATTGAAGCTACTCATTATGGCTATTATTAGGCAGTACTTCTATTACGCTGAGCAATTTACTCTTATTAGTAAGTAAATAAAACTGTTCTCCAACTTTTGATTGCAATCCTTTGCTGGTCCATAACTGAGCTAACAGAAGCTAGAAAATGACTTACCTCCCCTTCCAACTCCCCAACACTGTTTGCATTTCACTTGCAATATGACGTCAACATACCGTTTGCACAAAACTAGATATCACTGCTATGTTTAATGCATGTTTTGCTGCATTTCCCAACGCTTGTTCTGGTTTAAAATGACACCGAGGTGAAGTCAAGGGCATTGAATAGAGCAGAGATGAAGAGCAGAGATGTTGGGGACAAATGATCATAGGCAGGGGAAGTCAAAGACAAGGTTTTAATTTTTCCGAGATTTTGATTCAAACTTTCAACTTCTTTCCAAGTACTTCTAACCTTTAGGGCAAGACAGCAGCTTTTCAAAAATGGGAAAAGTTCTCCAACATGCCTTAAGATGCAGTGGCATCTTTTGTGGTCCATATATTTGAAATGGCAAAACAGGCTAAGCCAACCTTAAAAGGCATCATACCTTCAAAAAAGCCTGTTTCATTCATGTAGAAATAATAATGTATTAAAATAGAATATAGACGTGGACATCCATACACTTGTTCCTTAATAGTGTAGCATATAGCTACAAATACTCTAGCATTTATTACATTCAGGGGTATTTTTACATTTATCGCTTAAGAAGATTTTCTACACATTTATGTATGTTTCCCTTTCTGTCAACCTCCAAAAATGATACGAGAATGTTATTGGAACCTGATATATATCACTGTGTATGGATTTTATTCATTGCTTTCTTAATACAGAGATGAATGGTTCACAGATAATTTACAGATTTTGTTTTTAGTTTTCATGCATCGCTTTGTACAACAGTTAGAATTCAAAATGTATATTTGTTATGGTAGTGCTTATAGTTATGGGAATGGACCAGGAGGAATTATAGGCTTAATGCACTCTGTTCCCCATCCTCACTATGATGAGGAAGTACAAAATAGAAGGTGTCTATTCTAGTTGTTTTCATTATACATAAACTTTCCACCTGTGTAGAAATTTTGTTTAGGGTTCCTTCATGCAAGTCCCTCTAGGTCAAGACTGTCAAACTCGCAGCCCATGGGCTGGATGCGTTACACGCTGGCCACGCCCATGCCCGGTTTAACGAAGGGGAAAAATGTCCCGATATATCACATGATGACACCATGACAACATGAGTTTGACACCCCTGCTCTAGATGTTTATTGAAGAGCCCTGTTGTTTGATGGCTTATGCCACAAGTTCCCACCTCAGCTGAATATCTAAATCATATGGTTTATTTATTATTGGAGTTATTGTTAGATAAATCTGCATATTTTCTCCAAGAGCTCAAGGTAACATCCATCACATCCTATGAACGTGACTTTTATGAAGTAGGTTGAAATGTATGACAGTGATATTATCCCAAGGAATCCAGTGAACTTACAGGAATGAGGTGAAATTGACCCCAAATCTTCCCAATCCTAATTCAATATTTTAACCATTAGACTACATTCCACTACTCTCTTAGATAAAAGATAACATTTGTTTTTTCTCTCAAACTATCGGAGGGGGGACCTGGAGGCAAAGAAATATGTCTTTTTTCATAGCAGTATTAGGAATAAGAACATGCCATGAAAGAAATGCGAGCAGGTAGGGCAAAGAACTGGAAAGATGGAAAAAAGAATTTGCTCAGTCCAGGCACTGCAATTATCATAATTGAAACATAATTGTGATAATTCTTTGCTCAGGTAGACTGACCCTTAGATTAATTTGCTACATGCAGGGATCTGTTTTTGCATTTCTGTTCCCAATCTATAAATTATTTGCAGTGAGATAGAAAATCACTGATGTTGCAATACAGGATAAAATAATAATTTAAGTTACAGGGTAAATGTATTTTTGAAGTGCTAGTCAAACTCTACTCTCACCTAGCCTTCCTCCATCTAATGTCCTTCAGAAGTGATGGGGCTTCAACTTGCAAAACATCCAGCCTATATGACTCTGAAGAGTTGTCTCAATGTAATAAAGACCAAAAGCCAGCAAAATTTTTAATGGGATTTTTTAAGGGGTTGGAAGGATCCAGGGCGGGCGGGGGAGACAGCCCGCATGGATTTGGGGGCAGCCAGGCCGGCACGCGCGCCTGGGGGGCCTCGGGGGTTCCTGTGTCGGGGTGGCAGACAGGGGGTGGGCAGCGGGGGGCCAATTTTATTAGCACGGTGACTGGGAGAGGTAGATATGCTGGGGGTAGAGGGCCATATCCGGTAAGGGGATCGCGCTCCCGATGTCTGCAAGCGGTAGCGCGCTCCGACCCTCATTACCCATCCTGCAGCCCTGGTTGTCCGGAATCTCAGGCCCTGAATACCCGGCTGTTGTTGTGCAATGCCAGGTCCGTGGTTAATAAGGCTCCCCTGATCCATGATCTGGTTCAGGAGGAGGCCGCGGACCTGGTAGGTGTCACCGAAACCTGGTTGGGCCCAGAGGGCGGTGTCCCTCTGGTTGAAATGTGCCCACCAGGTTTCCTTGCATTTCACCAGCCTAGGGCTCAGGGAAGGGGTGGTGGGGTAGCGGTGCTTATAAAGGAAGTCCTTTGTCCTAGGGAGGCCACTGTCCCTCAGACGGCTGGCTGTGAATCTCTGTTTGTGAAGTGGGGGCAAGGGGTACAGATGGGTCTTTTGATGGCGTACCTGGCTCCCTGCCACGACTCATCGGCCCTACCCGGACTCCTAGAGGTAATAGCCGGGCTGGCGGTTGAGACCCCTAGGCTTTTGGTCATGGGGGATTTCAACCTGCCATCGCTCGGTGAAACCTCGGGGTTGGTCCGGGAGTTCTTGGCTTCCATGACGGCCATGGACCTGACCCAGTTAGTCTCTGCCCCCACTCACATAGGAGGACACATGCTGGACCTGATTTTTGTCTCTGGGCAGTGGTCGAATGACTGTAATTGGGGGGATTTAGTTATTACACCCTTGTCATGGACAGATCATTCCCTCCTTAGGCTGGATTTCTGTTCCGCTACCCCCCACCGCAGGGAGGCGGAGCCACTTAGATGGTTCCGCCCCAGGCGCCTAATGGACCCGGATCGGTTCCAGAGGGAGCTTGGGCCATTTCCTGAATCTCTGGCTCTCAGCTCGCCTGGAGACCTGGTGGCCACCTGGGATGGGTTGGCCGCCGGGGCCCTAGAGCGAATTGTGCCTCTGCGACCTCTGACCCGGCACAGATCCCATTTGGCTCCGTGGTATACGGAGGAGCTACGGGAGATGAAGTGCCGGAAAAGACGTCTAGAGGGCATTTGGAGGGCGAGCCGTTCTGAGTCTGACCGAACACAGGTGAGATCTCATATTAAGACTTACCTTGTGGCGATAGGGGCGGCGAAATCTTCGTATTTCTCCGCCCTTATTGCATCAGCAGAAAATCGGCCTGCCGCCCTGTTTAGAGTGACCCGCTCTCTACTTGAACCGAGAGCGCGGGATGACCTCTTGCAGGGTAGGGCAGAGGAGTTTTCCCAATTTCTGCATGATAAAATCGCTCAGATTCGGGAGGGGCTCGACTCCAATTGGGTGGTCCCGGGGGAGGTGTCCGGGGCAGGTCTTGAGAGTGTTATCTGGGGAGAGTTCGATCCTGTGACCGCCGAGGGTGTGGACAGGTTGCTAGGGGGTCTGAATGCCACCACCTGTTTATTGGACCCGTGTCCTTCCTGGCTGGTTTCGGCCGCCAGGGAGACGACACGAGGCTGGCTCCAGGGGATTGTCAACGCTTCCTTGAGAGAGGGGGTGCTCCCTACCGCCTTGAAGGCGGCGGTGGTGCGCCCCCTCCTCAAGAAGCCTTCCCTGGACCCAGCTATTTTAAACAACTATCGTCCAGTCTCCAACCTTCCCTTCGTGGCGAAGGTTGTTGAGAGTGTGGTGGCACGTCAGCTCCCCCGGTACCTGGAGGAAGCTACTTACCTCGATCCGTTCCAATCGGGCTTCAGGCCTGGACATAGCACTGAGACGGCATTGGTCGCGTTGGTCGATGATCTCTGGAGGGCTCGTGACAGAGGGTTCTCCTCTGTCCTGGTCCTATTAGATCTCTCGGCGGCTTTTGATACTATCGACCATAGTATCTTATTGCGACGGTTGGGGGGGTTGGGGATTGGTGGAACCGTCCTTCGATGGTTCTCCTCCTTCCTCTCTGACCGTTCGCAATTTGTGTTGGCGGGGGGGGAGAGGTCCACCTCTAGGCCCCTGGTTTGTGGGGTGCCTCAGGGGTCGGTCCTTTCTCCCCTCCTGTTCAACATTTACATGAAGCCGCTGGGCGAGATCATCCGTGGTCTTGGAGTGAGGTGTCATCTGTATGCAGATGACACCCAGCTGTACATCTCCACTCCGGACCACCCCAACGATGCTGTGGGGGCTATGTCTAGGTGCCTGGAGGCCGTGCGGGACTGGATGGGCGGGAACAGGCTTCGGCTCAACCCATCCAAGACCGAGTGGCTGTGGTTTCCGGCGCCCCGATATAGCCAGCTGACACCTTTGCTGGCTATTGGGGGGGAAGCTTTGCCCCCCACAGAGAGGGCTCGCAACCTGGGAGTCCTCCTGGATGTACGGCTGTCGCTTGAACATCACATCGCGGCCGTCTCCAGGGGGGCGTTTCATCAGATCCGTCGGATCTACCGGTTGCGGCCCTTCCTGGATCGGGACGCCTTGCGCACGGTCACTCAGGCCCTTGTCACCTCTCGCCTGGACTATTGTAATGCCCTCTACATGGGGCTCCCTGCGGGGAGCATCCGGAGACTCCAGTTGGTACAAAATGCAGCCGCGCGGGTGATTATGGGGGCGTCGCGTAGCGCCCATGTGACGCCTCTCCTGCGCGAGCTGCATTGGTTGCCGGTGGCTCTCCGGGTTCGCTTTAAGGTTCTAGTTTTGACCTTTAGGGCGACCCATGGCATGGGACCAGGTTACCTTCAGGACCGCATTCTGCCAACGTTCTCCAACAGGCCGGTGCGTTCCCACGGGGAGGGTCTGCTCCGGGTGCCGTCGGCCGCTATGTGTCGTCTGGCGGCGCCAAGGGGTAGGGCCTTCTCTGTGGGTGCCCCCGCCCTCTGGAATACTCTGCCACCGGAACTTCGTACCGGCACGGACCTGAGGGCCTTCAGGCGCGCGTTAAAGACCTGGCTCTTTGAGCAGGCCGGCCTGGGCTGAGATGATGATTTTAAATTTGATCTCCATTTTTAATTTTAAATTGGGTTTTAAGGGTGGGGGGGGGGTTTCCTAATTTTAGTATGCAGCCGATTTAAATTTAAATTTAATTACTTTTTAACTTTTGTATTTTCTGTGGGGTTTTTTAGATGAGCTGTTCACCGCCCTGAGTCCCTTGGGAGAAGGGCGGTATATAAATGCAATTAATAAATAATAAATAAATAAATAAAAGAAATCTGTTTTATTTATTAAGTGCAAAATGCAAAACATCTAAGTTAGTAACATCTCTATGTAGAATCAGAATCTGAACCTGGGACTTCTTCCACAGCTCATTTTTTTAAGTCACTGTATGACTTCACACAGTATTGGAAAGGGTACATGGGGAAAAGTAGCTGTGAACAATGTTGTTGTTGTTATTATAAACTTTTATTCATTAAACATGAAACTCAGTCAACTGAACATTTAAAAATGTATCACAAATATCATTGATATGATATTGGCTCTAGCTCTGATGGCTGTTACGGATTGCTGCCAGCATCTTAGGTATCAACCAAGTATCTTCTTAAAATGTATGTTGTTCTGAGTAACGCAATCTTTTGCAGCTCCACTGGCGCTACAGCAGGAAGCTGCAACTTCTTGATGTATTTTGCAAAATTCTTGGACATGGTACCAAGTGCAAAATTTGGATACCCCATGACAATGGGTACCACTGTTACATGTTTCATCCATAATTATGTAGTTTCTATGGCCAGGTCGTGATATTTCATGATTTTTCCAGTTCTTTTTCTTTGACTCTGACGTCTCCTGGTACAGTGATATCAATAAATTGTAAGTGTCAGTTTTTGACAACTGTTTTGGTTTTTGACAACTGTTTTTGATTTTTTTCGGTTATCCAAGCTTTGTGCTTTGGTTCCAGTCACTTTGCAGTTGCATACCCTGGTTCCCTAGCGGTAGCAACTGAGCCCTGTAGCCCATTTTTCAACAGATGTCTAGGAGTCATAGCATCTGATGTGGCTCTTGTTGACCTGGACGATGAGGAATTTTGTTGATTTCTTCTCATCACTAGTAATGGTAGGTGCCTGGATTGGTTCACAGTGGCTAAACCACTACTGATTTGTAGATCGGTAATCCCATAAGCATAGGGACTGCTCTCGATAGTCTTCCAGGCCCAGCCACTGTATGACTTCACACAATATTGGAAAGGTATATGGGGAAAAGAGCCTGTGAACAATGTTGTTGTTGTTGTTGGCTTGATCTCAAGCACCAGATTAACATCCATCTCTAAATGATTTTGTTGAGTCCCACTGACTCAAAAAATAATGAATCCTTGTGGAAATACTGTAAGCAGCTTGCATTGACCAAAAAAATCCCCGTCTAGTGACAGGTGTCCCATTTCCCAGATTTAGCATTAAATTGGAGATCAGCTACTATTGGTTAGATGAATCAGCTTCAACCCAGATTGAGCAGTTTAAAATTAAGCAGGCAATTGTGTTCCAACTTTGGGTAGCGTTCCTTGTTGGTTTGTTTTGGAACACCTACAGCATCACATACAGTCAGGCATTTTGTGCGTGTCTAGAGATGTCTATAAGCAACCTTTGGATTTTTATAGCTCAGGATCACTTTGCAATCCAGGTAGCGATCTATTCAGATGTAGCTAAGAAATAGTGTATTATTTGTGGGAAAAGAGCAGGTTATTTGCATGCAGTGGGTCTTTATTCGGGTCCAGTCCTTGACTGGAAGGAATACTGCATGAACCAAACCTTTGTCTTTGTACCGAACAAATGTGTATGTACACAATCCACACCCATTTGCAGAGCACAGGCACTTTCAGTGTGTGTTCTAGCACACATTACCACTCATACAGCACCGCCCCCTCACGCCTCCCCCTCCTTGCCCTCTCTCTGTGCCCCTCCCTTCACTCCCTCTATTTCTCTGCTGCTCTCTTCCCCCCTCCATTGCAGTTCTCCTTTCTTCTTCCAAAGGAAAGGTTCCCCCACCCACCCCCACTTCTCCACTCCTGCTCCAGTGGGGCTGAGAAGTAGCTTCAGCGCTAGGCAGCCCTCCCAGACTCACCACTATGGCCCCCCTGGGGGGTGATGTCTGAGCCCTTGTGGACAGCGCTCTCCAATTTCTCTATGCCCGATTTCCTTGACAGCAACATGTTTCGCCGTACGAAAAGGTAAAACGGGTACCGAGGGGGAAAGGGAGCGCTGGCCTCCATCTCCATCCATCGCTAGCCCCTCCCCATTCTCCCCTCGGTTTCTGCTCCTCCATCCTTGCTGCTCCTGTCGCTTTCTTCCCCACCCCTTCTCCTGCTCTCCATCTCTTTTTCATTATTTTCCTCTCCTTACTCCTGCGGCATCCTCCTTGATTTTCTGCCTGGAAATTCACAGACTCTAAAGCTATTTGTGTCTGTGTGAGGATGGTGGGGTGTGATTTTCCCCCTCCCTGCAAATCCTGGCCAGGCAGCTCAGGATCCCTGGGGAGGAGGCTGTTGGGGGGGGGGCTGCAGTGGCTGGTGGGGATGTGGCGCAGTTCATGGAGCAGGGGTTGGGGGAAGGGCTTGTGAAGAATAGGATGCCATGGCAACAGCCAGGCAATGTATATGAATGGCTACCCAGCCTAAGGAGAAGTGGTCTCCTCGTGGTCTGTCCTTCTCTGCACCTTTCTCTCAGATCCCAGCCCAGGAGTGCCCCGTCATCTGAATCCTTTGCTCTGTGACCTGTGTAGGGGTGCTGAACAGCCAAGAGGGGGACCTGAGAATGGTGGGGAAACTAGCGAAAGGACTGGAGGAAGATTGAGAGTACCTGGGATATTACAAGGTGAGGGAGGGGCTGAATTGTAGTAGATGGAGAGATGCGGAGCCATTGCTATTGATTTAGAAAGATGGGTGCTTAGAGATTGAAAGGATGGGAGTCAGGTGGGGCAGAGATCTGGGCTTCTGCTCTTCCTCATGTTCATGCTACCACAGCTGGCATAGGTTCTGTAGCATTTGGAATGATGGTATGGAAAACAATTGAAAGCAACGTAGACTCTTCCCTCTCCCATTCACCACAACTGATAACTGCTGTACAGCAATAATGCGGTTCCTATTGGGATGGGAGGGCAGTGGTGGGTAAAGCCTGGGAATAGATGCAGATGCCATGCTTCTAATATGCACTATGCACCTAATGCAACCCAACTGCAGGATTGCTAGGCTGCAGAACTGCATTCTTATCTCTGCAGGTCTCTAAGGATTGTGGCACAGCTAATGTTTGCATTTAGGTCTCCCTGCTGTGCTAACACCCTAGAAATTTACATATTTCCACAGGAGAGGTTCAGTTAACTGTGAATAGGCCCTTTGTTTAAACACATTATCAAATTAGGATGGATTTTGGCTTAATAACTCAATAAAAAGATAAGATGGGAAAGTGGGCATATGAAGGAGATACAAATATCCTAGGGAATGCAAGGGTATAATTGATATAGATGTATATGGTATAGCTCAGCCTAATGTCCAGATGTTTTACAGTAACCCTTTCCATGAAACTACAAAAGTAAAAGACATTTAACAAAGCAAGTTTAGGTTTTTTTTAAGCACAGAATTTCTGGGAGACTTAAACAGCAAAATATTTGTAGCAAAAGAAAGGAGCTGAACTGGAGAAGACACTGAAAAATATCTTCTGCCCCATTGCTCCATCTATAGGAAAGCTGTGTTCTAAGTTATTCAAGAATTACTTTGTTTGAAGAATATTCCTAATTTGTTAATTGGCTGAATGGGTTATTTTTTTTTCCTCACATTTTTATCCCTTTCTTCCTTTGAGGAATTCTGAGCAATATATGTAAGGATTATTTCTCAATAGGTTGAACAAGTAGGATAGGCTGAGAATTGAAAGGCTTAATAATTAAGCAGGAATCCAACTGTACTTTGGGCACTGGAGTTGGAAAAATCATTTCAGAAAACAGTTCCTGTTATTTTCTAAATCTTGGCTATGATTTCTTTAAATGTTTGGAGAAATAACTGCAAAATAAGGCTAGCCCGAATTTACTAGTCACAACCACATCCCTTGTTCATTTTTCTAGTCTTCTTTAACTTGGCGTCCTCCGGATATATTGAATGTAGTGACATAAATCCAGGACAAATGCTTTCTACCTTGTACAACAACAGCATCTCTTGTATTTGCTAAGGCAGCCTGATTTTTTCAGCTTTCCATGCAAGCCTGAAAAGAAATGCAGCTCCTTTAATAACCATTCTTATCATGTCTTTTCCCCCAAAAAAGAATTGTGCTTGTTCTTGAGAGAATCTGATCTACTTCTTCCTAATCATTTTCAAAATTATCACAGTCATGTTTGGATCACAACCATCCCTAGCCAAAATCTGTATTGGGTATCAGGGCTAGAAAAATTGAAGATACAATAGCAATCAGGTTTACTCCCAGATGAAAGGGTTGGCATACCATAGTTAGGCTGTAAAGGTCCAAAGTATAAATGGAAGCAGACTGACAAATATAGAAAGCCACCTCCACTTCTAGAGGTCATCTGGAATTTTACAGTCCAGATAGGGAATGTGTATAAAGTATTTCCCAGTACTTCATCAACTATATACAGTATAGAAAAGTGAAATACCACTCACGTCTTATTACAAAATCCCCAGAACCGTAAAGTCTACAAACTTGAAATTTGGTATGTATGTTCCTCTTGGCTTCTAGGTGCTCACTAAGAAAGGATTTTTCGAAATGACCATCAGGGCATTAGAATTTTGTATATTATTATTAACATGCTCTGATGCTAAGGAGTTCTACTCTCCCTCCCCACCTGAAAAGAAATCTGTTCTAAATGCAAAACACAAGCAGGGAAGAGTTTCAGTTTCGTTTCACAGCACCAAGCAGCTTTAGTACAGAACAGTTGAGCTAAGCCACGCCCAGGCCCTTGCTGTCTCCTTTTTGCTCACACAGCAAATACTGTTTCAGTTTCCAAATAGCCTTCAACTCTCTTGCACACTGACAGGACACTAGCCAGATGAATACCGATGGATGCTGGTAGGCAGAAGCAGAATCCCCCCCCCTTTATTTTCCTCCCCAAAAACTAAACCCAATCACAAAATTTCGTAGCAAAGTACGGGTATCCAGCTAGTTACCTATATATTCTAGTCCTATAAATGAACATGAAACATACATTGGGAATTAAATTCAATTTCAGAATAAAACTTCTGGAAGCAGCAGTATGAAGAAAGAGAAGGGACATGTCCAATTTCACATGTCCTGTTTATTAAAAAACTAACCCCACTGCTTTTTTGCATATGTATGGCCTGAACAAACCAGCTGCACCCTTTTTAAAGCACTATGGAAATGCTGAATATGAATTGTAAACATGTAATCATATTTACTTCCAGATATGTAAACGAAAGAGTCAAAGAAGGGTTCACTGTTTTGTCTCAAGTGCTCATTTTAATCTTTTATACATAAATATGCCATATTTTTACAATAATTTCTTTCAGGGCCCCTTAGAAAGTTCAACAAAAATAAAATCAATAAAAACCAACCATTATGATGGTTTGTAATCAGTAAAAGTAATTTATGACATTTTGACATGGGACTTCTGGGACCGAGGCCTTTTTTCCCTTCCATTGCCCTGAAGATGAACTTTCCAAATGATTCCAAATTTTAATTCATCTTTCTCAGTGGAGACAGCTATGAATCATGATGTGAAATCACATCATGATTCATTATATGGTATATAAGTAACATCTGAAGAAATTATGTAAGGAACCAGTTTATTTTACCCAGCCTGACTTAACGATTCTACCATGAAGTGTCCGGTAGCATCTTTTCAGACTAAGAAATGTATTAAAATGCATACGTTCACTTCATAAGATGCATGGCTTGGCTCTTCCTACCTTTTATGAAGCATATAAATTTGTACGAGAGTTTCTATAAGTTGAATATCTTAAATAATCCAAGGTTATGTGAATCTCCTGTTTTTGAAAGCTCAATTGAAAACGGAAATTTGAGGGACTGCCTCTCCCCAGTTCCATCTGTTCTTCCCATCAGATAGGGCAAGAGAGGCATGCTTCAGGTCCTGCCTTTCAGGGAATCACATTTGATAGGCCTGAGGAGGCTGTTGTACCCACCTTATGGAACATTCTCCTCCCACTCCCACACACCTTGAAATGAGGCCAGCACCATCCATCCTTAGTTTCCTGAAGTCCCTCAAAATCTGGCTTTGTCATCGGTCCTGTGGGTCTCAGCAGACAGCGAGATCTTGAGGTGGTTCTTTTGCTGATCAGATCTCTTGTTTACTTTTTTATGATGATTGTGCTTGACATGTTTATTGTTTTTATTCTCTTTTTTTTTTTAGCTCAGAGTCTCTTCTTATGAGATGGACAGTCATATAAATTTGATTAAAGATAGATAAAAAGCAACAATAAAGTTATATTTTCCCCCATCCAAGTTCATAATCCCACTGAAATCTATCCATGCAGCCTCAGAGGATCTGTGGATCCCAGACTTGCATTGACTGTCAGTAAGCAACTATGTCAAATTCACGTTGTTATTAAAGTATAAATTCCTGAAGAATTTATAAATTCCAATTAGTATCAAAGGGGGGTATGTTTATTGATCCTTACCATTATCAAGGATCCCTGGTTTCAGTTGTACCTGTTGGAATAACCACAATATGGCTGTGCAGAATAGGGCCTTCTCTGTGCTCATGTCTTATTTATGGTTGTAGAATTACCACCTAGGAAAAGTCCGTCTGTCTCATCATATTATCAAGTTGTAGATGATACTCATTCACCAGGGTAATTTTACTGAATTTTATCCCAAACCGAATTCTTTTTGAATTGGCATCCAATTGCTTTATAGCTGATGCATGACAGGGCCAGCATAACATCTCCATTATCCCCAAACATTTTGTCTAATGTGGAAGGCAAAAGCACACTGAGAAACCTTAAAGAAAAAGAGAAAGAAATCCATAGACAGTTTTAGATAAATAACAGTCAATGGGCAAGAAGGTCTTTGCAGACAGACAACGCATCTCCCCTTCAACTGATCTATAGATATGTCATCAAATTGAAGAGAAATTTTCAGATGTAGAGATGCATAATCATGGATGATCTAGGGCAAGGGTGTCAAACTCGATTTCATTGAGGGCCACATCAGGGTTGTGTTTGACCTCAGGGGAGGCATGACCAGGGGGGCGTGGCCAGCTTGATGTCACTTATATCCGGGGGGGGGGGAGGCACCTGTGGCCCAAGCACTCTGCCAGTGAAAACATGCTCTCGGGCTCCGTTTTCAGCTGGGATGGCCTCCTGCAACCCTTTGCTAATGAAAACGGAGCTCAGGACGGCCACACTGACACTCCTGATCTAGGGTGTTTTGTTCCTTGTGGTAGAATCAAGTTCAATCCACAGGAAAAATCTTCCACAGTGCCTTCACTGAGATGAATATTTCAATCAAAAAGCAAGAGCAGTCGAGGAGGTGTGCTCTGGCACCAAGCATGTTTGTTCAAGGGACCTTTCTATCGTTTTCTCTCCACTACTTCTGATGGTTGGGGAAATCTATGAAAAATGGAGTGAATGTGTGTGTATGTGTGTGTGTGTATGTGTACATAATTTATCTGTTCTTTAACAATTTTCCTTGGTCCCCCCCCCCATCCTTCTACTGTCCAGATGTTTGATTAATCATTATAATCAGAATCAAGTGTACTATTTGGAAATCATAAGGGTATACCATTAAGTAATTTAGAATGAAACATTTGTATAGATCAGTCACACATCAGGATTTTTATAGCTTCCAGTAATAGTAATTGCTGTTGAGTAGAATTCCATAAGTCTCCCCTTGATCATAACCATTCTTACAGATATTCATAACCGGTCACCTTCATTTTATCACCGCAGAAAAGTCCTTCCTTCCCTCTTGCCTCTCAATTAATTGAAGAGGATGAAAGGTTGGTTGAGTGTTTGCTCATTTGTAACAAAGTTTGGAAAAACTTGGGGGTGGGGGGAAGACCTGTCTTTTTTTCCTACCTCAGTGCAAAAATATATATATTTCCCCCTCCCCTAAATATTTCATGCTTGTCCAAGGCTTCAAATAAGGTAAAGAAAGTTGCTGGAAATTATGTTTGGCTAACAAGTGGTGACTTGTTTTTTTAATGGTATTATTTGATATAAATGATTCTTCTTATGGCTATACTTTTATAGCTATGCTATAAAATATAAATCCTTTTTTATGTATAACACAGGTACTTCTCGATTTATAACCATGTGTTTAGTGACTGTTTGAAGTTCCAACAACATGGGAAAAAATGTCAATTTTTCACCCTTACAACCATTTCAGCATCTTCCTGGTCATGTGATCAAAATTCAAATGCTTGGCAACTGGCACGCATTTTTATGGTTGCAGTGCCCAGTGTTATGTGATCACCTTTTGCAACCCTCTGACAAGCAAAGTCATTGAGGAAGCCAAATTCACTTAACAGCTATGTTAGTAACATAACTACTGCAGTGATTCATTTGACAATTGTTCAAGAAAGAAAGATCGTAAAATGGGATAAAAACTCAGCAATTGTCTTGCTTAGCAATGGAAATTTTGGACTCAATTGTGGTCATAAGTCTAGGACTACCTGTACACAATGAAAAATATTTTTAAGAAAACTGCTCCTCACAATTCAATGTGAGAGTTTATTTTTGCAAAGGATTCTTCATTTATTTACAAATGTTAATAGGTCTCAGGCAATAGAAAATACCATGTTCGAGTCCTTGGAAAGTACTGCCAGTTCGACTTCGAGAGGACTTTAAGGTGCTAAATAATTCCTTCTAACGCAGAGGCCTTCAACCTTGGCAACTTTAAGCCTGGTGGACTTCAACTGGATGGGGAATTCTGGGAGTTGAAGTCCACCAGGCTTAAAGTTGCCAAGGTTAGAGACCCCTGTTCTAATGCTTTAGGACAGTGTCCCCAACCTTTCCAGCTCTGTGGACCAGCAATGGTGGCGGGGGGAGGGATGGATTTGTGTGCATGCCCGCCGCTTGCACTAGTAAAGCTTCACACACATGCCCGCCCTTGAGCAGGGCTGGGGACTTGTGCCTTATCATGTAATGGAGCAGCTATCGCGATCCTACCTATGCTTGCTGAGAAGCCATGGGTACTGGACCAAATATCTCAAGGGCATCAAGTTGGAAAATTGTGCTATACCCACCTGGAAAATATTTCTTAATGGCCTCTCAAGATATCCAAAAACAGAAATATTGCAAACCATTCAACATTACCATGTTTGTGATGCCACAGATTTTCTTGGACATGTAAGCTGTCAGATATGATACATCTTAAATGTATGGAAAATATATTTAAATTACAGTTGTTCACAAAGCATTATTGCCCGGAATATCACATTCTGATATTGTTTAAGGAAGAAGAAGTACATAGAAGACTGATGAAGAGAACATGAAAAATTAAATGTGTTGGGTTTTATTTCCTTGTGTCTGATCAGAATATAGGTTTACGACATGTACCTTCCCTCTCTTCACAGGTCTGTTTTTCAGTAAAAGGTCTGTTTTTCAGTAAAGTAGTATAGAAGAGCAAACCGCATTGACATTTTTTTCTTATTGAATATACTTCCTGCCATTTTCCCATTCAGATTGTTCATATTTTTTGTCAGCTTGGAATTGCAACATATAGTGGATACCAGTAACAGTACACATCAGCAAATAATAGCTCACAATAAATTATCAGACAGTCTCTGAGCTGCCATGCAACCTGAGGATCTGACAGCAGTAGGCTTGGGCAGACATCCAGCCTTGTCTACAGCTAGTAACCTATACCATAGTGCTTTTTCAATACTGAATAAGAGCTGGCAGAATAATGCCAAAATCCAACCACTTGCACCTGAGGAACTGCAAAGTAATCCTAGCTGGTTCTTGTGCACATCTAAATGGTACCAGCCCAAATTACATACAATATATATTCTGGCAGAGGATCTTTCTTTTGAGTGCTTTGTTTATTATATATTTTGCATTATATAATATGACAATTACTCAGTCTCATCATGGGAAGTTGTGACGTGTGGAATTGAGTCTTCTGTGTCAGTAGTGGCTAACATTTTTGGGCTCCTATGCCAAAAATTGTGTGCGCGGCTGCACTCTCGCACTCGAGTGCCAGCACCCAGAAAGCAATGCGCCCTCCCCCACACCCGCTATGCATGCGCGCGCCATCACTCACCCACCTCGTCGCTCCTTTACCTGCTTTGTACCTCACAGCTGATTTTTGGCCGGTTTGAGGCCTTTTTGGGCTTCCCAAAGGCTTGAGGAAGGCTTCTGCAGGCTTCTGCAAACTAGCAGATGAAAACTAGCCCCATTTTGTCACTTCCTGTTTTTCTGAAAATACCAGAAGTGATGAAATGGGGCTAGTTTTCGGCTTGCAAAGGTTGCAGAAACCTGCAGAAGCCTTCCGCAAGCCTTTGGGAGGCCGAAAAAGACCTCAAACCGGCTGAAAACCAGCTGTGAGGTGCGCACATGCACAGTGAGGTAAGTTGGCACAAATGGCTCTGCATGCCACCTGTGGCATGCATGCCATAGGTTCGCCATTACAGTTCTATGCCATGGGTGGAAGGCACTATTAAGTAACTTTAGGGAGAGAAAGTAAGGCTGCTAATCATGCTTACAAATGTTATTTATTGATTATTTAAAATACTTGTTCTGCCTTGCTCTGCTGTTGTGAACGGAGCTTCTTAAACAGCCAGTGCCCTCCTGTTTGTCTTTCAGGGGAGAAAAAAGCTGAAAATCTGGTGGTTCTAGTTGTCTAGAATGGATCCAAAATTTATAAATTTAAAATAATATATGTGAGAGAGTGCAAGAAAGAGAGAGTCTAGTACTTAGAGCTCCAGTTGGAAGACAGGTTGAAGGAATGAGGGAACTTGATAAATCGTTCCACTTCTGCACCATCTATTGATAAGTCCTTTCCATTTGTAATGCCTTCCTAGTGCTGTAGGTTTGCATCATACGTCATGTTGGGTCCCTGGAAGTAACCTTTCTTCTTGTAGCTTCTCTTGAGAAGTAAAACTTGATGAACAAAACTGGCCTGATCTCAGAAGGAGGTCATACTTCACTTATACAAAAGAGAGGTCTCTGGTTCTAGCTTCTACAGTTAACAGAGTTCGAGCATCAGGGCTGGGAAAATTGTCAGCTTCAGACCTAGTAATCAAAACAAGCAACATTGTGTAAGGCAGATCAATGGTCTGATTCAGTGGAACAATCCAACTTCATATTTCATTGCTGAGCTAATAATCAAGTGGGAGATTGCAAAAGGTAACCATCTGTTAGAGTTTGCTAGTCTGTCAAATTGAGCTGGAATTAATTAATTAGGCCAGATTTTCCATCCGTGGTCTTCTAAGGAGTCTGCTTCCTGGTTGGCATTCTTTATCCATGCACACCCTGATTTAGGCCTTTCTTCTTTTCTGCTCTTTGTACAGCTGCCGAACCAGTAACAGAAAAAGCCTGATTCTGACAAGTACATCACCAACGCTGCCACGACCTCACTCTCCACTCCCAGGTCATATTGGTGAGTTAGGCCCTTGGCCCTCCTTCTTCCAAGAATCCCAACCTTGAAGTGCCTGCTGCAAAATTGTGTATGAGCCACAAGAAAATTCCAGGCATTTTAAGTCCAGCTTTTCTGTTCTTGCTTAGACAGGAACAGGAAGCCATTCTTTAAATAAGCTGCCTGTTTAGACTGAATAAGTTACTGAGAAAGAACATCTTGTATCCCAATTGTTAATGCCCCTATCCAGGAATCATTCAATGTCCTTTTAAAAAAGTCAAGGGCGTATCTCTTTGTCTTTTAATCTTTGCTCTGTCCCTTGTTTTTAAAGTGTGAGATTCCTTCTCATTGTCAGAACTGACCAAAATGTGATGTGTGTGTGTGTGTGTTGGGGGAGGGGAGTGTTCCATAATTTTATGTTGTACCTATTTGCCATAGTGAGGCAAAATGTCCACAGAAACCTGAATTTATGCTCACTCACACTTTATTCATCCTTATGATTTTATCTGTGTGTTTAGCAGCAAGCATAATATTGACTCCAAAGCAGTCCTTGATCTTAAGTGATGCATCCATCTTCCTGTAATTCTCTACACCCTATTCCTCCTTTGTTTTTTCATTATGTTATGTATCCAGGGCATCTGCCTTTTTATTCCACATATTTATTTACATAATGGACTATACTGTATAACCATCTTATCTATCTTCTAACTCTCTGAAGTCTGTCCACTGGCCTGATTTTCTGTCTTTCCTCTAATTAGTTTCTAATCCACCATTTAACATTCATTCAACAATCCATTGTTGTGTTTGGGCCATTGATCCGTCAATCCATCCATCCATCCGTCCATGCATCCATCCATCCATCCGTTTCTTGGCTTTCTTCTGTTTTCATATTTAACAAGTTTCTCTATGCCTTTTTCAATCTTGCTAGCTAATTGTTGTAGTACCATCTTGATTGATTTTTCAAACTCTAGAATTTGCTGGCTCCTGGAAATAGATTTGATTTGGTCATAATCAATAAGCAGCCTCGTAGAGCAACATGTTGATTTTATTTTGTATGTTCCTGCTCTGTCCTGTCTGCAGGTAGCAGCCCCCTTGACAGTCCTCGGAATTTCTCCCCCAACACGCCAGCCCACTTTTCCTTCGCTTCTTCCCGCAGGTAAGAGGAGCCCTCCAACTCTGGGACTCGAGAGAAACATGAATTGCATAGAAGATCCACTGGGCATTCATCCTTTATAGTCCTTTACCTATCAGTTGTCAGCAGTCCACAAGAACCTACCGTAACTGTAATATTTTCTCCCTAGGAAAGTGGCACGCCAGAATTAGAGTGAGATAGCTACTGGCCTACCTCTGGGAAACAACAAAAAAAGCCAATCTTTTTATATTAAAAAAAGACCAAACTTCTATGCACTTTTTATTTACAGCCTTGGGTATTTGCCTCTTTCCTTCTAATGCCCACCACTTGCTTTGGTGATGCCTGGTCTTTAGAATTCAAGCCTGGCATTATAATACAGGAATTAGACCATTCTCAACCACAACCTTTCTATATTTGGTTGTCATGTTATTGGTTCACTCAGCTTCCTGGCTCTTGTAAGCTTTGAAGGAGAATGCAGAATTTTGGCTATTGTTCTAGTATATGATTTATTAAGCCATCCCATCAGGGACATTTAAGGTTATGGAAGAACTTCCCATCTGCTCCTTCCTTCCCATCTGCTCTCTGCTCTTTTTATAGACAGTCACATACAACTTCTCCTGCCCACCTCCACCCACAACACCAAAGGAACAGACTGTGAGGTTCCATCAGGTCCTTAGCAAAATATTGAGTAAATCCTTTCTATGTTGTTTACATATTTTTGTTCTGCAATTTTTTGCATTGCACCTAAAGGCATGAGTGCTTTTATAGCTTAAATTGATTTTTATTTGTAAAGCCTATGCTTAATAAAGTTTATGTAATCAAATTAGATGGAAGAGATTGGAATTATATAACTGCAATCTGGTACACTGTGAATTATTGATATGGTTAATTGATAGTAAAAAGGGGAAGTATAACCCAAATTACAGTCATTATTATATCACAAAGATTTTTTTCTGACAGAATGTTCTACATTTCAAAAGTTTGCGCAAAAACGTTCAGTACTAAAATAGTTTTACCAACATATTGACAGATTTGGGCTGGTGTTACAGTATAACCCTGGCGGGTCAGGATGAACAGATGTATGTGGGAAGAGAGGTATAAATTCATGCTGTAATGTAAGAATATTGACCCTTTGGTTTAATATTTCCAATCTAGTGCTTTCCATGTGGGTGGAATTGCTAACCCATTCGATCAATATGACCAATGCCAATTCATCTGGAAGTATCAGTTTAGGGAAGGCTGCTTTAAGTGTTACTATGCAATTTTGGAGACAAATAAGCAGATTTACATTTATTTGGTGAGGGTTTATTACACATTGGGACTCACTCGTCAATATTTTATGGTTAATAGATGAGTGACATGATAATTATCATCCATTCTTAACCATCTCATAGCTTCCCTGTGCTGCATTTGTCTTATTTGTTGCTGCATAAAATCTTTTTTGAACAGAATAAAAGCATGACTCTCCACAGCTGTTGATGGCCTTAGCGTTAATCTTATACATTTTAAATCAGCTCCTAGGTTTTGATATGACCAAGATTTAGAGAGCAAGTAAATCTTTATCATAGCTCAGCATTAACTCAGTTTATCACCTTGTGGTGGGTGCTGTTTCTTAACTGACTTTTTAGGATCTTTGATTTCCTAGATTAAAAACATTTAGGATTAAACTAGCTTTTGTAACATACATTTTCTTAAGAAATAGCCCAGAATCTTTGAAGAAGCTAAATTTGACTCCTCTTATAGGTATTACTGTAAGTTATTTTCAGTAAATGACACTTCAGCAAATAAGGCACAATTGACCGAACTTGTATTTATGATAAAATTGTTTTTTCTAATCAGGATTAATTCTGCCTTTTACTCTTAAGTATTAAAGTCACTTAAAGTTTAATGGCATCTGGAGCATTACAATGATATTAAGATAATGATACATGTGATAATGGAATGCGTGTGAAAAGCAGCAGTTATATACTTACATGATCCCAGTGATAATAGTACATATATCACAGCATTTGCCCAGTGATGTTGCCACACACATTATATGATTTGCTCCAACCTCATCCCATCTTGATTATTCCCATTTTTATATTCACCCTGTTACTTTCAGGGCAGATGGCCGGCGTTGGTCTTTGGCTTCCCTTCCATCATCTGGATATGGAACCAACACTCCAAGTTCTACAGTATCAGTAAGATAAACAAAAACTGTCTAGATAAAAGAGCTCTTTTATAGGCCAGTATTGCTTATGAAACAGTATGCCCAGAGAAGTAGAAATAATGTATGTGTTCAGAAGAAATTGTTAAAACCAGCTCGCTCATCACCAGAGGACAACTGCTCATACAAACAACACCATCAAGAAAGTTTTATATGCCATATACTCTGCATAATGCAAATCATCCAAGGGGCTAGGGAAAGAGAATGATTCGGTCTCTGCTGTTAAGGCACATTAGTGCACTTCTAGGGAAAATGTTTACACAATGTGAAGCTCTCTGATTTGATAGGTGAGATAATGGAACATAGGGAGCAGATTGGATCTGCCTGCTCCCTCTAATTCCATAGAGTTGGCTGCAGTCACATGTATACTCCATTACAAATGGTTCACTGTTTGTACTTAATTCTCATGTGCAAATCATGTCGGTAGCATGCAGGGGTGGGATTCTACCAGTTCGCACCTATTCGCTAGAACCGGTTGTTAACATTCTAAGCAGTTTGAAGAACCGGTTGTTAGAAGAAATTACTGGCCTAATCCTGCAAGGAAGGCAGGAAGGAAACATTCTGGTCTTGCTTACAGAAACTGCCTCTCCGTTAACCCTTATTACATTCTTGGCAGGACTAGACTTCCTGCCTCAGGAACTTCTTTGGAGTTTTTTCCCCTCCTTTGCTGGTACTTTGCTTGTGTGGAGTGACCATTCAAAGTTACAATGGCACTGAAAAAAGTGACTTATGACCATTTTTCACACTTACGATTATTGTAGCATCCCCACAATCATGAGAGGCCAGGCGAGGAGATGCATGCCTTGATGTGAGTGATATTGAGTTGGCCACGCCCAGCCAATAACATGCCCACCAAGTCACGCCCACCAATTTAGCCACGCCCACAGAACCAGTTGTTAAAAAATTTGAACCCCACCCCTGGTAGCATGCCAGTGGCCCTATTTCAATTTCTTTTGACTGCTAAGGAGAAGTAGGCTTACCACCAAAAATACGAAGGGTCCCGTTGGTACTGAACTGCATAAACCAGCGATCTGACTTGATGTAAAGACCTCTAGATTGATTGCAATATACACTATGTACAGGTAATTCTCACAATTGAGCCCAAAATTTCTACTGCTAAGTGAAATATTTGTTAATTTTGCCCCATTTTACGACTTTTCTTACCACGGGTGTTAAGTGAATCACTGCAGTTGATAAAGTTAGTAACATGGTTATTAAATGAATCTGACTTCTCCATTGACTTCGCTTGTCAGAAGGAGGTCCCAAAGGGTGATCATGTGGCCCTGGGACACTGCAACTGTCATAAATATGAGTCAGTTGCCAAGCATCTGAATTTTGATCACGTGACTAAGGGGATGCTGCAATGGTCGTATGTGTGAAAAATGGCCATAAGTCACTTTTTCAGTGAAGTTGTAACTTTGAACCGTCAACCAAATGATCTGCTGTAAGTCAAGGACTACCTATAATTAATAGTTGGATTATATTTTGCTTTTTGCCAAGTATTGTGAGAATACCTGAACATCCCATATAGAGGAATTAGAGATATCCCAGAAATAGCTGTACTTCAGTGTGAGGTTTGAAATCACACAGACACACAGATACACACACAAATGATAGAGCTGCTGCATCTCAGTATTGGTAAATGACCCCATAGCCAACTCTGCCCCTTCTGTTCCTCACAGTCATCCTGCTCCTCCCAAGAGCGCCTTCACCAGCTGCCTTATCAGCCAACTGTGGATGAGCTGCACTTCCTATCCAAACATTTTGGCAGCACTGAGAGTATAACCGATGATGACGGGGGGCGGCGGTCTCCCGCAGTGCGGCCCCGGTCCCGGAGCCTCAGGTAAGGATGGAGCAGCCAAGACAAAACAGCAATACTTTATATATTATGACATATAAAGAGAATCTGCTTTCTAATTTTTTTCCCTCTGCATGACCATTTCTGTATGATGTACTTTCTTTTTTCTGTCCATTATCAACCCTGAAGGGGCACTTTATGCCAAAGAGTTTTAAAAAAAACCCTTCTGGAATCTTACAACAACTATATATTTAAGCGAGTTAGTGATGTCTACCACAATTTTACAAATTGAAACAGTTAGAGATGCTTCTTTGCAACGAGACCTAAAATCTATAGGACTGTTATGAAGTATGGGTATATATCTCTTAAGTAATTTAGGGTACTCCTCATCCCTAAAATAGCATCATCCAAAGCAAGGATGATCTATTTTTGAAAGGGCAATATGATAGTTTTAAGGAATGAACTTAGTTTTGTAAAAGAGAAAATGGAATGGAAGAGAACATGCCATATCATTTATCACAAAATAATTACAAAATATCACTTATACTAGTAAATATGAAATATGTTGCAGTTTACGTTTTCAAAGAGACAGCGTTTTGTACACCTATCAAAGTCCCATTGACTCTTACTTCTGAGAAGATCAGTTTGCTATTCTGATATGAGCCAAACAGGAAGCATGAAAGAAAAGTTAAATTAACTGTATTGAAAGGTTCCTGCAATATAATTAGTGAAATACATCTATAATCAAAGGGCTCTATTGCAATTCCATTCAACTAACCTTCCCAATTTACTCTCTTCCAGATATGTGGTAGTACAGTTTCCAGAATTCCATGCTGGGAGTTGTAATTTCATACATCTGAGGGACAATAGGTTGGGGAAGGATAATATACTGTTTCCAAAGTGGTGGCAATATTTTTACAATACTGCCTATATTATTATGCACAATCGTAATCAAAGGGTAAACTTTCAGAATAGAAGAGGGATCTCATTTTGTAGGTTTCACCTTTTATTGCAGTCATACCTGCTGTAGATGGTAATCTGGACATAAGATGGGGATAATCATTGCATGCTTTTCCATCCCACCTGACATTCCCTTATCCCAGCTTGTTGCCTATTGTCGACCCTTGATTTTGTGCACTGTTTTGCTGGTGTGTAATGATTACTGACTGTGGAAGTGAGTGTACTAAGAGTAGGGTTATTTGATGTTGTGGGTCTACTTTGCTTTTTTCCTAGACTGAGCAGTTGACTCCACATGCAAAATACTGGCTCGTTAGGATGGATGTGCATTTGGGTTAAGCACACACTTAACCAGAAAATTGTTTTCAGTGCTTACAACAATGTTACACAAATGTATTCCTTGGATCATCCTTCCTTCCATGCACACAGTTTCTTTTTTTCCAATCATCTAATGTGAGAAGGCAGGGTTTTCTTTAAAATACTGCTATTGTTAAATAGTTTAGAGTGAGAAACCTGTGAAAATTTATATAGGTATCGTTTAGTTAGTACATACCTAGTTGCCATCTGCCAATCTTTGCAATACAGTATAAATCACCTCACTGAATAAAGCAAAATAAACACAGCATGAGATTTTCAGATGAAATTGAGGGAAATAGAAAGTGTAAAGAAATGAAAAAGACTATCACCAAGAACTGATTCATGATTTTTTTTTTTTTTTTGCAGCCCGGGCCGGTCTCCATCCTCCTATGACAATGAGATAGTAATGATGAATCATGTTTATAAGGAGCGATTCCCCAAGGTAAGGGTTGAGTAGGAAAGAGAGCCTAATCATTGAAGCTCAAACTGTTTTACATGGGGGGGAAAAGCAGCAGCCAAGCTGCAGGCAGAAAGATTGGGTCCATCCCAACTTCTTATTTTTGACATTTAAATTAATTTGAGAATGAACAGAATCTCTTTAGAGATAGTATTTTTCTCCTGAATATTTTAATATTCCAAGAAAAGAATTGAGAAAAGAGACAAAGTCAGAGGACAACAAGTTTATTGATACTAGAATAGAATGGACACTTTTTTATTTAAGAAAACAGCTTTAATATCCTGAATAATTCCCTTAAAGAAGACAGTAATAAAGGAATGGATTTATGATCCAGATCTCTCTCTCTCTCTCTCTCTCTCCCTCCCTCCCTCTCTCTCTCTCTCTCTCATAATCTGGACAGTGTGGTTAATACAGTGTAAAGTTTGAGGGTAAAGATTCTCAAATTCTTTTCTGGGCTTAAAAAAAGGGGGCTTAGTCTGAAATATTACTTTAGTCCTTTTGTACTTTAATGCAAGAATTGTTTCTTACTCCCAATAGGCCACAGCGCAAATGGAAGAGAAGCTACAAGATTTCATTAAATCCTATGAGCCAGACAGTGTGTTGCCTTTGGCTGATGGGGCACTCAGTTTCATCCACCACCAAGTCATTGAACTGGCACGAGACTGTTTGGCCAAGTCCCAGGAGGGTCTCATCACTACTGTCTATTTCTATGAGTTGCAAGAGAACATGGAGAAGCTGTTGAAAGATGTGAGTGTCAGTAGCCCAGGAAATAAAATATCAGAAATATTAATAAAACTTATAGGCAGCATGGTTCAAAAAGGGTCTGAAAAATCAAGTTGGCTTGCAGTAGCCTCTATGAGGAAAAAACAGATTTAAGTGATGGAAGTTGGAAAGACCGCTTACATGATATGCCTAGTCAGCCAATGGAATTAGAGGCTCTGATAATGAGGTCATGGAGAGGCAGCTTTGATAAGTGCTATGCTCTTTCATAATGGCAGGCTAATTCCTCCACTAATGAGCCATCTCTTCTGTTGCTTGCAGGCTTATGAACGCTCTGAGAGTGAAGAAGTGACCTTTGTCACTCAACTGGTGAAGAAGTTACTCATTATCATCTCCCGTCCAGCTCGCCTACTAGAATGCCTGGTGAGGCATAGAAGGGTGGAGTGCATGCATATGTGTGGGTATGCTTTGAATCGGCAGAAGGACCCAACGTGTGTGACCCTGTTGTTGATAGATTTTTATATACGAACATAACATAATCCTATCTTAGTGACTATATAACATCCCACACAGGGATAATTAACACATAATTAACAGATAAGGAAATGGCAATATTGGAGTTAGAAGAAGATTGTTATGATTTTGGTCTTCCTTTCTACTTGTTTATAAGTCATTAGGCCTTAAAAAATTGCTTGTGATATTCTGGAGTCACTGTGGGCTGCACAGTTACTCCACACACCCTATTCTTAAATGCACTGACACAAAGATAGATAAAGGGACAACTCTACACGAATCTTCCACTTTCTTGCAGCTCTCTTTGCTGCATTGAATTCAGAAGAAAGGGGTGAGTGAAGGTTCCCCTTGTCCTAGCAACTGAGATGGTAGGCGAGGTAGATTATAGCTCACCTGGTTCAGCTGTCTTCCATTCATGCATGCATATGAATTGTCATGGTCTTTATTTGGAGCAGATACAGATCAAAACCATGGTTATGGGCAGAAGTGGTTTATGGGATTTAAGAGCAAGAAAAAGCCAAAGCCTCAGCCCCAGCATTTATCCACATCAGCAGCAGCATTAGTAGCTTAGGGAAAGAACAGATGGAAGGGAAAAGAAGACACTAGAAGCATTGGGTGAGGCCAGTGAGCTATGACCAGGGGTGGGATCCAACAGGGTTAAATATCGGTTCAGTGATTTACGAGGTTTACGAGGTTCGATGATTTACGATGTGCTTCCCTGCACGCTGCGTGGGTGCCTGTAAATTGTCATCAGCACGCTGCATGCAGAGAAGCAGCCTTTGGAAAAGCACTTTTTTCCTGCTTTTTTAACTGCAGCTATGCCTCACACGGCAGCTGAAGTTGAAAAAAACAGGAAATAAAGGTCAGATAAGAGCCCGGGCGGGCATGTGGGCAAAAACATCAGCAGACATAGACATAGACATAGTTCTACGTCTGCTGCTCTTCAGAACTACCAGTTCTACAGAGGTGGACAGAACGAGTAGAAACCCACCCGTGGCTATGACATTTAGGAAGTCTTTACTACTGAGAACATTACAATGAAGAACAGGTACACCAGCTACTACTTCAGCACCAGCTATGGGGAAATAAGAGGAAGATGACAAATAGGTAACCTGGCAGGCAGGCCATGAGGAAAAAGAAGAAATGGGCAAAGTAATTAGCTAATGATGTCATTGAATCCATAAAACAATACACTTTCAAACATTGAGAACATATCTGAAATTTTTTAAAAAAAAAACCTGGGCTTCTGCAAAACTGAGCACATTTTTAATACTTGCTTATAGATGTTGTCAGAGAGAAAGGGATTCATTTCTTATTAAAATGAAGAAGAAAATGGAACGTGCAGAAAAGGATTTAAAATACAAGAACCAGGCAGGATGAACGTAATTCAGTTGATTGAGAAGGTTTCTAATTAAGAGTCATGTTTCATTCCAATAAATCCGAGGACTATTCCTCTTTGCTCCTAGTGTGTACAGATATAACCCATACTGGTAGGATTTAAACCTAGCAAATTAGAAGCGGGGGAAAACTGCTCTCAGAAATTATTTATGCAATAAAAAATGGAAGAGAGACCATTAAGAATGATGAAGTGTTTAAATCACTCAAAAAATTTGGAAATAAATCAGAGTTATAAGTGGAAGGATCACACTTAGATTGCAGCAACCTGTTTTCATACTTTGAAGAGCAGGTCTGGTCATTTCATTGCTGTAAAAGTTAAAAGATACTGATTGTTTTCCAACACTTAAAGCTTCGAACAAATTATGGATTACAGGTAGTCTTCAACTTATGTCTGGCTGCCTAGCAATTATTTAAAGTTAAGAGTGATACCTCCCCCACAAAAAAATACATTCTGATTTTGAGGTTAAAATAGCCATAAACCCCCTCCCCCACAATCACATGATTTCATTTTAGATGTTTGTCAAACAGCTCACCTTGATGGCCATGTACAGCATTGTACAGTCACGTGACTGATTTTTTACAGACTTTTTTTGCTGATTTTATGACATTTACTTCCAATTTCTATCACAGAATGCCCATTGGGTAATGACTGCCTCTTTTGTTTAACAATTGCCACCCAAAACGCCCCCAAAATTGGATCCGGTCATGTGATGCCTTGACGTATGACTGCAATGACTTATGACCATAATTCTGAACTCAATTATGGTCATAAGTTGAGGACTACTTGAAATTGTTTGAGGGGCCTGCCATGTCTGGTTATTTTTTCTAGAGGCTCATTTATCTGGTCTGCATGAAAGGATTCTTCCTATTTCCAAATATGGAATGTTTTTTTTAAGAAATGAAATTTCTTGGTTTCTTGGTTTATTAAAGACATATTTTTATCTGGCCTTTGAAATTACTATCAGCTGGTTTAATGTGGAAGATTTGGCAGATTGTTTTAAACTTTCAAGATATTCGTACATGTATTTATCAAAAATGACTGTCAATAGGTGTTGGTGATAGTTGTTGAAAGACAGTATTGCCATCAATAAAAAGACTGATGAATAAACAGCCTATTTTAAAGAATCGGTTTTGCTGTTTGCCTAAATAAGATTTTCACCAGAGCTCTCTGTGGATTTCTGCTATTCAATAATGGGTCTTTGGGATTTAATTTTTGGTGAAACTTTGGATTTTCACCTAAGCACCAAAATTATGATCACAAGCCCTCCTGGAGGACATGAGAGCGTTTCAGCTAGAATTAAGCTTCTTCTTGTTCAGTTGTTGCTTCACGTACTCCTTTAAGTCTGGTATTAAAAACCAGTTCTGAGCTGAGCATGAGAGAGCTTCAACCTGGCTCAAGAATTCCTTCCGTCTCCCCATCTAGGCCCTACCCTTTATCATCGGAGGGTTCAGATCATCAACCCGGCTTGTATCTACTTAGACTAGTTTTGAAGGTGCCTATGTGTTACCTTGACAACACAGCAGCCAATCACAGAACACTTTTTCTCAACCAGCCCGTTGCTGCACTGCATTGGCTAATCTGACGCTGTCTTTGTTGTCCTGATGGGAAACATGGGAGCATCAGAAGGAAGAGGATGGTGGACAGGGGCTCCTGTTTATGCCTCCCTTTTTCTCCAACCTGGAATTGAGAAAAACAAACCTTGTGTTTCAAGCACGGGTTTCCAAAAAATTGTGATAGGAAACAGGGTTTTCTTTCAAACAAAATTAAGATTCTTAGCTGTGTTTATTTAGCTTCTCTGCTTTTTTCCCCTTTTCATCCAGGTCAGATTATAAATGGAGCCATAGAGAGGCATCTTAATTCCTCATAGCAAATCTTCCCCAATGTAGTCCCTACTAGACCCATTAGTTAGACACAGCATGATGGCAGGATATGATGGAAGTTGTAGTCCAGTTCAGCTCCCAGGGCCAGGCTAAGCAAGACTAATATAAAGTGCCACATGATAGGATATTATAGACAGTCTTAACCATGTATTCAGTGTAAGAGGTTAACTGTCAACTGATTAGAGAAGGGAGTCAGTATCTTGTATCTATCAATGCAAATGTTTCCGAAAATCCCACAGGCAAGGACTTCTCCCATGGTTTCTTTTCTGCAACCAGCTTTTTGAGGAATATTCTGTCAAAAATTAGCAATTTTGCAGACTTTCTCCACTTCTATTGACTCAATGTTACAGTTTTGCTACAAATCCTTGTAATTTATCTACTGCAGTTCAACTACACAGATGTTTCAATGGTTGAAATCAAAATCTCAGTAACAGCAACTCTTTATTAACATTAAATTTCACTGATGGCCGCTAACATAATATTTTCCTAAAGATCAATAGTGATGTAAACACACTGGCATCTCAGCTGGAATATGCTTGGCGTCAAAGAATAGAGTCAGTGGATCCTTTAGCATTCAACTGCCATGTTCGCCATACATTATCTACAGTACTAAAGGCAGCAACTAGTCACTTGGTTGTGTGGTGTCTGGTTGTTTGGATTCTATACAAATGTTGCATTTTCTGAAAATGCATATTGCAACAACAGCCAATTTCTGTGGTCTGCAAAGCCCCATGTTTTTCTAGATCTCAGTTGCCAAACAGGTATCCTGCCAATTCCCTTGCTTCATAAAGGGGGAGTGCATAAGCGCACCAGCGTGCCTACCATCCCTGTGTTACTGTCCCCATTTATCTGTATTTACTTCCTTTGTTCTTGTTTATGTTCATGCTTGTACATACTTATCTTATACATGTTTGACAAACAAATAAAATAAACAAACAATTAAACAATAAATAAATAAATAATTAAATAAATATAGATAATATGAGGTTGAGAGGTAGGACAGTAGAAAATGCCGAGCCTATGAACAGACAAGATAGTTATGAAAAAACAATGCCACTGCCATCAATAGCCAAATGGACTACAAGTAACCTAATAAATCAAAAAAGCAGGGTGGGGAGAACCTTAAGTTTAAACTCATGCATATGTGAACACATATACGCAGACAGAACTGAATACTCTATTGATGCTGTTCTTTATCATAATTAGGGCTGCTTAATATTTGAATAAAGTTGCTTATCTATCCAAGCCTCCTCCTTGATTCATCTGTTAAGTATGTTAATGTGCATTTGCATTTCTGGAGTTGGATTTATAGTCAAAAAAAATTCTGAAGAGGAAAAAGAAAACTACCTGCAAAGTGCCTTCTTGTCTGGTAGAACTGAGACCCTCCACCTAAAAACACTGAGGGTAATGTTAGCCTGGGGAACAGTGGCTGTTTCAATTCATGGATCCTGTGAGTCGTATTGCCCAGGTCCACATCCAATTGCTTTTAGCATTATACCTCCCTAGCTGTCTCTTTTGTGGTTCACTGAAATCAGTTCTTCTTCACTAATCTCCATCCTAATTTAGGCATGCTCTGCGTCTTATCTCTAGGAATTTAATCCTGAGGAGTTTTACCACTTGCTGGAAGCAGCTGAGGACCATGCCAAAGAGGGACATCTGGTGAAGACAGATATTCCTCGTTACATCATAAGCCAGTTGGGACTGACTCGAGACCCATTTCCAGGTAATGCAATCAAAATTATCTGCTATCCAAGCTGCCTTGTCTCTGTATATGTACCCAAGTCTCAATATTTGTTATATGTCAAGTGCCCATACGTGTGTCATTTCTTGCATGTATTAGCATGGTCATCTCATAACTCCTTTGGATATGTGGCAATTTGTCATGCTGACTATTCAATTCAATATTACATGGATTCCATACACCACAAATTTGTTCATTTTCTTCTGTATGATTCTTTATTCTTGGGCCATTTTTGTTCCTTGTGTAACTTTGAGGGAAATCTGTCTCACCACTATTCTATTTAAGGGGTAGGATATAAATAAATTGACACAGAATTTAGTACTACAGAGTTGGAAAAAGAAGTTAGCCAGGATAGTGTATAGGCATATTTCTAAGTTCTGAACAAAGAAGTTAAATTTATTAAGGAGCTATTAAGAATTTGTTAACAATGTCCAGTAGAAAAGAGAAGAAGGTAAATTGTTGTCTACTAGTAAGTTTCTGGATTACCACCTTGTATTTAATGATTTCTGGAATTCTTTTGAAGAATGCTGGGCTAGATAGGAACTTTTTGGAGATAAACAAAAGAGAAGCTGATAGTGAAGCTTTAATTATTAAGAAATCCCAAGCATGTACACTTGTTTTTTACAATTTACAATTCATATGGGATAATGTAAAAGGAAAACCAGCCTAGTTATGATAGGGGATTGGAATCCTTCACATGGCAAAATGATGCTGGATGAACAGCAAGTCTTTTCTCATCTTGACTTCAAAACACAGTTTTCAGTATTATGGCTAACCTTATTTTACAGCATCAACTGTTCCTCCAGTGCTTCTGCAGGGTGATTTAATGAAATTCAGGACCCCATTGTCTTTCCCCGCCTCAATTGCAGCTAAATATATACAACATAGCCATTAAAAATTGTATGGAAAGACACTGACATAACATTTCTCAATTTCTCTCCATTCAAACTTTTACCAAGCTGAATAACTTTCTATTTGTTGTGTGTTGAATTGTGCTGAATTATCTAAATGTTGATACTCCAATCCATGACATCCAGGATTGTGAAATTACTACAGGTGGCAGATTCCAAAGGCTGAGTTATGCTGCTTGCTTCATCTGAGTAAAACTAAGAACAAACAGTGCACAATGTAAAGGATGTTTGCAATGGCTTCTGTTTTTATTTTTAGGACCTTTGCTGTAGGCATCTGGGCTCTGGATTTTATCAGACTGATGTGCAAATAAGGGTGTTATCCCCTTTCCTTCAACTTGGCTTCCCATTCAAAACTGACCCTCCATTTCAGTTTTTCCTCTCAACGGGGGAAGCGTTGTATAGATTAATCGTGTGCGGTTGATCCTGAAATGGGATTGATAATTGTTCAGAGTTGTCTAACTAGGAATCATGATCTGGATTTCCAGAGAAGTAGTAATGGAATTTGCATAGAAATTCTGGAAAGTGGTAGATCAAAGGCCCCAGGTGCTATTGCGTGTTTCTTCATTAGGACGATTTATTTTTTTAATGCTTCAGCTTGTCAATGCACATTTTCACACTGGCAAGGTAGCGTATGCTCATCTGCATCCAGTGTTAAATGTGTGCATATACACGTATGTATTTCTCTAAGCCGGATTTCATGAGTGCATCTATATTGCATTGTGAGTGTGAGTAAAATTGTCAATATATGCACATCAGCATAAAGAGGCTTTTGCATATCTGCTGTGTGTTGAGCTGCATGCAGATGAGCTTGCAAGTGCATGGTTGAATCTTCTGATTTGCCATTAGAACACATGGAGCTTTCATATATACCCATTTATACCACATGCATGTGCGTTTGTGTATATGCATGGCTCTGTGTGCGTGTCTAGATTTCACCCTTTCTGTGCTTTCATAAATGACAATGGGGTTGCTAAAGCCTTGTTCCCTTGGCTCTCCCTTTGGCTCTTCCCAAACCTTGTTGTCGTCAGATGTGCTGTATGTGGAGGAGCACGATAGTGGAGGATCCAACACACCTGAGACAGAGGAGGTCACTGAGGTCAGTATACAGGTCAGCTTGGCCAACCCCATCCTAGCCAGTTTTTTTCCACTCAGGGACTCACGCAGACACACCTTTATTGTAATTTGTTCACCGTGCTGTGCAAATGCCCCACTTGCAATCTGTCATTACTACTAAGCCTCACAGGAACATTCCATTTGTGTAAGAAGAAAGAAATTTTTTACAACAAGCTGAGATTAAGTAAAAATGTGTGATGATATAATACTCAAAAACTGTATCAATGCAAAAACATAAATTATGATATTTACCAGGCATATATCATTTGCCTTTCCTTCTTCCTCACAGATGCCCATGTTTAGAAGTACCAGTCTTTGAAATTCAGGATTATATCTAAAGTTTTATACTGTTTCTACTGGCAGCAACTGGAAATAAATTAGACATAAAGAATATGGATGCTTTGGGAGGAGGGGTGCTACTTAAATAGCAGCAGTACTTCTGTGATCTGCAGATTACTCTGTTGCTTCGGGTAGTGGAAGTGGTGTTGTTCAATTACTATGTACTGTATCATATTTTTCATATGTTCATTTTATACTTTATTTAGCTCTCCAAGGTAATTTCCCCCCAATATACTTACATCTGTCCTATGTAAATTAATATGTATTTATATGAGAGAATCAACATAGATTGCATTTTTTTGCAGAAGTAAACCCTCCTAGGTTTCATGCACACAGTCTTCTAGAAAGATTAATTAAGATACAATAAATATTATTTCTAAATCAGAAGCCTAATTTCAAAGAGCTGCCCAAGCTAGGTTTTGCTTGTGGAAGAGATTTGCACTAACCAATTACCTTTTTCTACTTTTTCCCCTTGGGCAACTAATAATGCTGTCTATCCAGTAAATTATAATATCGCAAGCCTCCCTCAGTTTCAACAATTACTTTCACATCAGTTGTTTGGAATGAGGGGCACATGTTAACTAAAATACATGCATTCAAACCTCTCATGGACTTGTTAAATTATATTTCAACCTCTTATGACTCCAGTTTGGGTGTGTGTGGTTTTGAGCTGTTGAAGAATATTTGAAATTATGTACAATGTAGTAAACAAATTCCAGCTTTGCTTCTTACAAGGAAAGACTATCTTTAATATTTTGTTCAATAAAAAATAAAATAAATGTGCCCTTAATTTGGATTCCTATTAGTTAACCAACTAAGAATTTTGATTGATCTACTGACTAAATATAGTAAAAGCTGTAGGCTGGTTAGGATTTTCATATCTCACGTTTTAAAGTTTAAAGCAGTTAAAGGTTTGGGGAAAGTGCTGAAATTTAATCACCTTTGTTCAGTCAACTCAATTAGCCATTTAAGATGGCCACAGTTTAAAAGAGAGAGCTGGGCTGACCACATGCAGTTGTTTAGCCCGATTGTTGTGACCTCTCCCCTAGATTATATTTATGCAATTTTATGGCTAAAATTCCTCCTTCTGGATGAATTACTATATCTTTTATTTTAATGAAAATCTGACCCCTATGTCTCAATCATGTTTCCTACAATATTTTGGGGAGAGTGGCTAAGCAATAAATAATCTAAAATAATGAACCTCTAACTCAAGAAAATTGCCTATTTCTGCTCTGAAGGATGTCAGTGAGGCTATATGCTATTGACAAGATGTACTTTTTGATTTTTATAGTGCAGCTGAAGATGTTGGAAAGCTACTATTAGTCCTTGCAACAAACTGATTTGAGAGACTATCTAAATTGCTCTCCCCAGTGGTGGCAGCAGCAACAATTGTTAGAAATGGGTGAGAAAAAGTGGGAAGAAAAATCTACTTATGGAAGAGAGGAGGGCTATGAAAGAGTCATGACACGGGTGGCTAAGGGACAAGAGGAGGAGGCCTAGGCAGGAATGATGGCTTTTGAGTGTGACTGATGGAAGAGAGAGGGAAGGTAAGAAGGAGAAATTATCATAAAAGGATTGGACAAGGATTGAAGTATAAATTAGGACCAAATAGACAAATAGAGGATAGATGGATTATGCATGGGACCTGCATGCGTGAGGGAAAAGGAATAGGCTGAAATTGGTGGGAGGTTCAGGATGTTAATCTTAGTTATCAGTTAGTGCAAAGGGTGCATAGTTCCTGAATCTTACTATTTCCCTGGCTGGAACTGCTTCCCTTGCTCAATTTCTCCTTTACCACATTTTGTTAATAATTTGGTGAGGGCATATTTGTTTTGGGCAGAAAAGGCTGAATAGAAAGACACCAAGGGAACCTCTTCCACCTCATCTTCCCGCCTTGGAAAATCATCAAATGCATGATTGTTTCAGAGGCATTAGAAAGCTAAGCAGCTGCTCTTTGGAAGTGGAGTTAAATTGGCAGATGGCGTGAGGTTTTCAGTGTCGTTTTCTGTTTATTAAATTTGAATGGTGTATTTACTTTTGATTTTTAAATCACTGTGAATCAATTAAGTCCTTAATATGCAAACATATTATAATGTAAATAAATGGTAGAAGAATCCTTAGGGGTTCATAATTTTTTCTGAAGATTTACAAAGATTAACTCTCAATAGAAGATTAAAGGTTTACATAGAATCAGTTATGATTTTGGTTTTTCTCCCTCATATTTTGTCTTAGCGCTACTTTTGTGGGGTGAGGTATCAGCTCATAATTAGGCCACTGCAAGATCTATTGTGGTTTGCAGCTTAGAAAAGATTCTGCATCTTTGTTCTAAGTTTCCTGTTCTTCATTGGTGAGAATGTGACGAACATACATGTGCTAGTAGCTCTTTATTGAAGAACAGAGATTCTACCTGGATTTTTAAAAATTGCATTATTAGGACTTGAATGCTCTTGCTTAACTATGCATTTCATTGTGCACTTGACTCTTCTTAAATTTGATATTTCTGCATTTATAAATGAATTGACTACAGTTTCTGAATGACAGAATTCAGATTCAAATGTTGTGTTAAGTGGCATCTAAAAAGGATCCTATAAAGTAAACTTCTATTAGACCTGAATTCTTGTCTCCTTATGGACCATTTATGGCCTCACACTCTGAATGCTTAATATTGCAGAGTCGTGGGACCACTCCAAAGCCAAAGAAGCCACCAGGAGAAGGAGACTTTGAAACTATTAAACTTATAAGCAATGGGGCCTATGGGTGAGTGCACTAACTTAGCATCAGGCTCCTTGGACTCACTGGCTGCAGGAAAGGATCTTTGCTTCTGTTCAACATTGTATCTCCAAACTGTGTGTGTTTCAAATGTTTATTTGAGTCAGTCGTCCTGTTTCTACAATGATGATGTAGCTCAGGGTGGCTTCTCTCTACAGTTATAGCAAATTGGAGTATAAATTAGGACAATGATTCAAAGAGGCCATAAAAATATATTTTGATTTTGGGGGGAAAAGTTTAATGTTTGGATTAGTTGATTAATGAATAAATAAAATAAATTTTAGCCTGATATTGAAGAGAAGTGTAGCTACCAAACAAGCCTGTCTGATGAAGACATTCCTCAAGAAGGCACTAGCATTTCTGGGGCTATATGGAGGAGAACCTCTGAAGACAATGTCAGTGAAATAGGTGGAAGGAGGTATTCTTTCCAAGACCAAGACCTCAAATCCAGGATAATTCTGTGTTCTGACTTCGCACTGAGTAGTAGCCCAAAATGATTTTTCTATCTTACAGTGTGCTATAGCAAAGTACACTAGACATATGTATGACCATGTTTAATTTTCTCCTGTAGAAAGCATTCTGTAAATGTTAATTTTTTTTTAACCAACTAGAAAAAGGAGGTGAACTCTAATAAATATGAAGGCTCCAGCAACCTTTCTTTAAAGAACGTGAAAATAGAGCTAGTTTACAGAAGGGTTGTGGCACATTGAATCTCAAGATTTTGCATTTCTTGTTTCTGGCAGGAGAATATAGACTTTTGGGGCAGAATCTAAACATGCCTTTGCTGACCTCTGCCTCCTTCTCTCTCAGAGCTGTGTATTTGGTGCGACATAAAGAGACCCGCCAGCGCTTTGCCATGAAGAAGATTAATAAGCAGAACCTCATCCTGCGCAATCAGATCCAACAAGCCTTTGTGGAGCGTGACATTCTGACTTTTGCAGAAAACCCCTTTGTGGTC
Source organism: Bungarus multicinctus (assembly GCA_023653725.1). NCBI lineage: Eukaryota > Metazoa > Chordata > Lepidosauria > Squamata > Elapidae > Bungarus > Bungarus multicinctus. The sequence goes on from CM042834.1 coordinate 161,661,516, forward strand.
AGCATGTTCTGCTCTTTTGAAACTAAGCGGTACCTCTGCATGGTCATGGAGTATGTTGAAGGTACGCAGTCTCAGAATTTGTGAGGGTTGGTTTCCTGTGAGATGCAAGGTATTTATCACAGTCTTCATCCAATATCATGTAAGAGTTATGTCAGGTTAGCAGCAATCAATGGGAATCGGTTGGATTGATATGATTGATACAGGTCCTTTACAACTTTATCCAAACTGGACTCCAAATATATTCGACCTCAACTTCTGTAATTCTCTGATTTGTACATAGGCAATACTGATTGCAGCATTGTATGTGAAGTTAGTCTATTTGGAAGCAGCTGATTTGAAAAGGTTGCATTAGGATGCTGAATTTTATAAAGAAAACACTAAGTTTAACAGCACATTATTTGTAAGAACTCCTAAAGAATAAAACAAATATCTTACTAAACATAATAATGAATGTGTCAGTAAATAGATTACCTGCAAGAATGATATTTAGGAGGTGGGTGTAACTTAGTGCTTAAGCACATGTCTTATATACAGAAGAACTTATGTTTTATTCCCTGAAATGCTGAGGTAAGGTGAAGGAAGATTCTGCCTGCAATTCTGAAAATCAGTTGCTCCATCTGAGCAGACACTCTTGAGCTGGCTTACCTAATGTATTGACATAATACAACTTTCCAGATTGGAAATTATGGCCATTGAGGTTGTCCACATCCAAGTTTGTACCTCTTTAAATTGTGCAGACCTATCTGAGGCTTATGAGTCTAATATCCTGTTGAAACTCTTTGATCATGTGATACAACCTCTTGAAGAAGTTGAAAAGACTCACTTCTGATTTTGCAGGGTCATACCAGAGAAAACGTGAAGACCTTTAAGAGCTAAGATGAAAAATATGAAGAGGAGAGGATTAGTATCCAATAAATTCCTATTGTCTACAATAAGCTTGGGACATTGACAAATTTGTTTTCATCCAACTAGCCTTTTTGGCTGGACTTGAAAATCAATTGACATGTATGCAGATACCACACTACAATTTTTTTTGAGAACTTGGCATGGGTTTTCCATACCTGATTGAACTGGGCAGCTACAGCGAGGAAGACAAGACTGATTCTGTACTGCAGCCAACCCTATAAGCTTGTCTTTCTAAGACATTAGGGATTCCCTCATTCTCAAGTGATCCATGTTCTGACTTGGTCAGTCTGGATCTCTTTTAACCCACTGCTTGCCTGGAAAGCATCTGAAAATGCATATTAATCTTAACCCACCAAGAGTTATATAATGGCAATGAATTCGGCATCGCCTTATAACTAATACGTTTCAGGCAATGAAATGAATTACAAGAATATGCAACTTCTACAAACAAAAATGTGTGCCAGGTTAGCTTGAGTCAACCATTTTCATCGACTCATACTCTGACCTCAAAAAATATATATATGCAAAAATAGTGTAATACTAGACAGGCTTTGACAATTGCAAAAGGGATGCTGTTGTGGCCATTAGACTGCATTTTGCCACGCTAATTTATTATTCATTTATTATTATTATTCATTTATTATTACAGTCAGAATTATTTTTAATTTTAAGAAATCACAACACATTATCCACCAATTGGTTTTCCCATATCCTTTCAACTAAGCAGGAAAAGAATTTTTAAAGCAAGAGGACTGATATAAATAGGCCAAGTATGAAAGAACAGAATTTTTCCTCCCTTTAGTGGAAGGAGGGGAACAGAATTTTTCCTCCCTATGAAAGGAGAAACACCTAAATAGGAATTCAAACAGAGTAGATGGTACATCTAATTTTCTCTTTATTCACAAATATATAGTTTTAAATTAAGATAGATTGCAGAAGACATTATGATTGTGAATTTCAGAAGACCTTTCAGCATCCTGTATTCTTTTTGCAATGAAGAAATTACAGTTTGAAATCTGGAGGTCATGCAGGCCATTAATACAGTCCATAAGATAATCATTATCTTTTATTTATTTTTTATTTATTTTTAATAAACATTTATATGACATACATTTAAAACAGACAAATCAACACGCACACACACACACACACACACATATATATATATATATATATAAATTTTACAGCATATGTTGAGCAATGGTTTCTCTTTTCTTTATCATTGACGTGGTCTACCTTGTTAAAGTAGTCCTTCGTTCTTTTGATATTACATTTTCTCTTCATCTTTTTAATTAAACACACGTCTACTATCATTTCAGTAGTTTATCCAAGTATCCAATATTACCTTTTTCTTAACCATTCATACCAAATATTCCATATTTCATTGTATACACTATTTTGTTTGTTTTTCAGCAATTTATTTAAGCTATCCATCTCAGCACATTCATATATTTTTTTAATTGCCATATCATCTGAGGGGGTGAGGGATGTCTTCCAATTTTGTGCATACGTTATTCTAGCTGCAGTTATAATATGTAAAATTAAATATTGATATTTTTTCTCCGTGTTTGTATCTATCATACTTAGTAGAAAGATTTTGGGTTCAAATTTTAATTTTTGTTTTGTTATATCTAAAATCCATTTTCTAATGTTCTTCCAAAATTTCTGAGCATATGAGCAGGTTCACCACATGTGGAAGTATGTCCTTGTACGTGATTGCATTTCCAACAATTGGGTGGTAGATTAGGAAACATCTTAGCCAGTCTTGCCGGAGGTAGATGCCAACGATAAACCATTTTATATAGATTTTCTTTATACCAGACTGACATAGTTAATTTATAATTTGTTTGCCAGATGTGTTCTCATTTATCTAAATCAATACTATAGCCTAAATTTTTGGACCAAATTGTCATAGATTCTGTAATTGTTTCTTCTTTAAGTTTATAATCCAAGAAGCATTTGTATAATTTGCTGATTGCTTTCTTTTCCTCTCCAAACCATATTTTATCTAATTCTTGTGGAATCATGGTAAAGCCAAATTGTTCTCTATCTCTTTTATAGTGGGTTTGTATTTGTACAAAAGGCCACCATGCTATTTCTTTTCCTTGAGTTTGTATTTGGTGTTTGTTTTTGAGGTCTCCAGTATCATACAGTAAATCTTTATACCTTATAATATTTTCATAGTCCAGTACATTTGGGTGAGTAACTGCTTCCAATGTGGATAACCACAGTGGAACCTTTGAGTAGTGATTCCTTTTAATCTTTTCACAAATCTTAAACAGTAAATTTCTTATATGGTGCCTTTGAAAGTATGAATGTTGCTTAGATTTTCCATCCCACATGAATGCGTGCCAGCCAATTGGGAGATCAAATCCTTCTAATACTAATAACCTTCTGTTTTCCAATTTAACCCAGTCCTTAAGCCAATTTGCTACAGCTGCATTATAATATAATTCAAAATCTGGAAGGCCAAATCCCCCTTTTTTTCTAGCATCCTGTAATGATTTATATTTCACTCTAGGTTTTTTCTTCTGCCATATGAATTTAGATATTGAACTATTTAATTCTGCAAAAAAATTCATTTCCAAATTGATTGGCACTATCTGAAATAGGTACAACAATTTTGGTAGAACATTCATTTTTACTATTGCACTGCGGCCCAATATCGATATCTGTAATTTAGCCCAGTTTTCTAAATCTTTAGCTATTTGTGCTGTTAATTTGTCGTAGTTGTCTTTTTTAATCAATGAGCATCAGTTAGCAATATTCCCAAATATTTTACTTTGTTTACCACCTGCATACCTAATTTGTTTGCTAATTCTTCTTTCTGAACTCTTGTACAGTTTTTTGCTAATACTTTTGTTTTTTCTTTGTTAATTTTTAACCCTGCTACCTTTCCGTAATCTTCTATTTCTTTTAATAGTATAGGACTTGTTTCTAGAGGTTCTTCTAATATAAATACCATGTCATCGGCAAATGCTTGCAATTTGTATTCCTCTTTTTTAATTGTTAATCCTCTAATCTCTTGATTTTTTCCAATTTGTGCTAGAAGAGTTTCTTCTGCCAATATATACATATATAGGGGAGCCAAAGGGCAGCCTTGTCTTACCCCCTTATCTATCTTTATGGTGTCTGTACTTTCCCCATTTATTATTACTTTTGCAGTCTGCATGTTGTAGATTGTCTTGATAAATCCTATAAATTTCTCACCAAATTTCATACCAACCAATTGTTTAATGAGGAATTTCCAATTCAGATTATCAAATGCTTTTTGGGCGTCTAGAAATATTAATGCCATTGTCTTAGTTGAATGCACTTCATAGTATTCTAGTCCAAAATAGTTCTTGTATTTGTTTTTATTTGTCTATGAGGGAGGAAGCCGTTCTGGTCGGTGTGAATTATTCTACTTAATGCTCCCTTTAATCTTTCCGCTAGTATTGTAGCCATTATTTTATAGTCTACATTTAATAGTGATATTGGCCTATAATTTTGGATTTTTTGTGGATCTGATTGTTCTTTATGGATAAGAGTGATATATGCTTCCTGCCATGTTTTAGGAACAAAGGCATTTTCTAAGGCTTCATTATACAAGATAATGTAAGATAATCATTATCTTACAAACTATGTGTAAATAAGATAAAAAAAGAGGTCAGGGGAGAAAATGAACAAATAATGAGAGTTATAGAAGAGAAAGTTGAGTTTAATTGTTAAAAGCAATAATTAACAATAATTACATCTAAAACAGGAAAACTGGGCTATTACATCACAAAGGAAGAAAAGAAATATAGAAGGAAGATAAGGACTGCAGAGAACTGAATGAATTAATTCCATCTGTCTTCCCTCTAGAATTATTTCCATCTGTCTTCCCTCTAGAAGATATAGGGCAAAAATCTACCTGAACTGATTGATACTTTCAGAAAGTAAGTTTGAGGCATGGACCTAAATAGGGTAGACAAAATAGGAAGTTCTTTATTTAAATCTCAAAAAACTCAAATGTGCAATTAATGATCTTGTGGTGAAAAAGATATAGTTCATAACATCTCACAGGCTTTTTTAGGAGAGGGCTGAAAAATAGCCAAAGGTAAAAAATCTAGGTAAATGAGAATCTGGAGAATTCAAGCCAGTTAAGGTTAATGTAAATGACAGATAAATGGCTGGAAAACATAGTTACCAACCGAATTGTCGAGTATATAGGATAGGTTTTCCTGAAGAAGAATTAGCATGGTTGGAGAATATTAGCAAACATATTGTAGAAGTTATCAATTGTATACCACTTATTTGGACTTTCAGATAACTTTTGACAAAGATTCCTGAGCAAATTGAACAATTATGGGGTAAAAGGTTAATCCACTTAAAGCTTAGTAAATGGCTCAAAGAACAAAACGTACAATGTGTGTAGCCAGTACATCTGCATTTGGGCTTGGTGCTTTTAACTTGTTCATAAATTAGCTGAGGAAACGGAAGTGGCAAGTTTGTGAACAATGTTATTATTTAGGTTGGCAAATTAGGAAAAGGAACAATGAAAAAATGCAGAATATAAGCAAATATAAAATGATGCCTGTTGGTTATAAAAACTCTCATTTCAGAAATGGGGACTGAGTTTGAGTCTGGTTTGTAGGTCTGTGATTAGGTTTGCATAACCAATCGGTAGTAACTGATAATATAGATCTCCAAATAGGTTGTTGATAAATTATGAGCTTTGTTCTACAAAATAAAGTTCTAGATGATAACATTGATAGCTTAAAAAGCCTATTCAGGTGTGCAAGGCCTCATGTGGCTTAGACCTGGAGTTCTAAGTTACCTGGAGGCCACTTACTCCCATGCAATTGGACATACGTTTTCGGTGGAACATTTTTTTTCAGGTCTTGCCTCCAAAATATTCACAACTGACAGCCAAGGCACCTTTTTCTATGGGAGGCAATTGTAGTTGTGGTTGTTTATTAAATTAGATTTTAATATGGTTCACAATTTCTATTTTGAGTTTTGATGCTCTTGACGGTGAAATTTTTGCTACCTGGAAACATACAGGAATGGATAACACATATATTTGTAAAATGTTACAATTTTTTTAGTAGGAAGGTAAATGTTGGTAGGTTGTAATTGGACACATTCATGGAGAGTAAGGCTATCAGCAACTACTTAACCATATCAATATGAGCTCTAAAATTTTGGCTTACCATAATAATAAAAAAACGATAATAAATTGATATGCACCAATAATTGAGAATCCCCAAAAATTATGATTTAGCATGTTTCTGACCAAGAACGTTATCTCTCATTTTTAGATAACATCTGATTACAATATGTTTGAATATCAGGTGCAGATAGAGATGCTTGAAGAATCTTTTATATATTCATTTTGTTTGTAGATTTCCCATAGGCATCTGATAAAGTGGATCAGCTAACAATAGTCTCCAGAATCACACTTCTTATATTCAGACAAAGAACTGGAGAAAGTAGTTGGCTAAATAGAACAACATCCTAGCCATCTTCCTAACCATCTCACCTTCCTCCTAGCAGGTGGGGATTGTGCAACATTGTTGAAGAACATTGGGGCTCTGCCTGTAGAAATGGCCCGCATGTACTTTGCTGAGACTGTCTTGGCCCTGGAATACCTGCATAACTACGGCATCGTCCATCGTGACCTCAAGCCTGACAAGTATGAAATGAAAAGGCCAGGCCTGTCTTTAGCTGTCTTTAGGAAGTGGCTATGATTGGTTCTCTCTAACTGATGTTTATCTCTCTGCTATCTCCACAGCCTACTTATCACTTCCATGGGGCATATCAAGTTGACAGACTTTGGTCTTTCCAAGATGGGTTTGATGAGCCTTACCACAAACCTGTATGAAGGTCATATTGAGAAGGATGCCAGAGAGTTTCTAGACAAACAGGTGGAACCCTGATTAAGTCTGCTTGTATTGGGGTGCTGCACATATATTAAATGTGGAAAAAAAGGCACATATTCAAAAAGCTAAACCTGTTGAGAAATTGCATGAAAGTAGTGATACATTATTTTATTATTGATGTATTTATTAGATTTTTATCCCATTTTTATTACTTTATTAGTAGCAATAGCAATAACTCTCAGTCTTACATACCACTTCATGGTGCTTTGCAGCCCTCCCTAAGCAGTTTACAGAGTCAGCATATTGCCCCCAACAATCTGGGTCCTCATTTTACCCACCTCAGAAGGATGGAAGGCTGAGTCAACCTTGAGCCTGGTGAGACTCGAACCTATCACCAGAAGTAGCTTGCATTCTAACCACTGCACCACTTAACTCATAGTGGCAAATATACCTAATATTCCTTCCTCCTCCTATTTTCTCCACATCAACAATCCTGCTTGGTAGATTGGTCTGAGAAAGAATGACAGGCCCAAAGTCACCCAGGTGGCTTTGATTTACCTAAAATGGGATTAGAACTCACAGTTTCCTGGTTTCTAGACCATTCTGAATCTATGAATATATCTATAAATAGTAGGTTTTCTATGCAGATTTCTTTTATTCCAGACCTGAGGTTATGTATTTTCATTTGAAATACAGTAATAGGGAAAAGTTATAAAGTATTGCCCAGTCCTTATGCCACTTGAATGAGGTCTAGGGAGACAAAATATAAGATAATACAAAATGATATTGCAACTGACAGCAGCCTTTTTCATTTTTTAATGTCTGTTATGGACTTTAAATCTAACCATTTGGCATATTGACTTCTTAATGATTAAAGAAAAGTTTTGTTTACTGCTTCATATTAACAGATCAGTACCGTCTATACTTAAAAAAAACCACAATGTCAAATTGTATTATACGTAAGAGAGAAAATTATAGTGCTTCCCATACTTAATTGAACCAATTAACACCATGCACTACAAATTTTGAGATAGCTGACACTCTGGACCAGCATTTTTGACATCTAAATAAAGACAAGTATCTCAACAGGTGTGTGGGACTCCCGAATACATTGCACCTGAGGTGATCCTTCGCCAAGGTTATGGGAAGCCAGTGGACTGGTGGGCCATGGGCATCATCCTCTATGAATTCCTGGTGGGCTGTGTACCATTCTTTGGAGACACTCCTGAAGAGCTGTTTGGCCAGGTCATCACTGGTACGTAGGGCAAGTGTTGCTTGTCTTAGGGGCTCATTGGTTACTTACTTTAGAACTTGTTCCAAGTTTGCAGGTGGATTTTAGACTAAACTGACAAGTCTAAAAAAGGAAAAGAAAAGGCAGAGGAAGAACAAACTACATCTTTATTTTTGTCAAGAAGACCACATGGGCATTTCCATGAAGTCATCCCACACGTTCATCTCAAAGGAGACTTTTCTTTTAGATCAGGGCTGTCAAACTCGCATCGTCACGGTGTCATCACGTGTTGTATTGGGACTTTCTTCCCCTTTGCTAAACTGGGCGGGGGCGGGGGCGTGGCCAGCGCGTGACGCATCTGACCCACGGGGCGTGAGTTTGACAGCCCTGCAATGAAATGGGGGGAGGGAAGAGCAACATGACATTGTGAGGGAAGCGTTGTGTAGAACCCATGTTTTGAGATCCTGCTCTTGCTATCCTATATACTTAAATTGGTGCATCATTTCAGTTTCAGCCTCAGTAGGAGGAACTATTTTTACAACTCCTCCTATTTTGGAGCCTCTTTGACCCGATCTGCTTTCCCAAGCGCCACTATCAGATTGCAACGGCCTGTCTTTATTCCCTTGCTTTCAGATGACATCTTGTGGCCAGAAGGAGAGGAGGCGCTCCCCTCAGATGCTCAGCATCTGATCTCTTGCCTCCTGCAAACCAATCCTCTTCTCCGCCTGGGAGCAGGTAAGGTCAGACGAGAGAACGAAGAAGCTATGGGTACAGCATTCCAGCTCATAAGGAGAGAGGTTGTTTTCTTTCCTCTTAGGCTTCCAAAGGTTGACCAACTATGGCCATAGCAAGCATCCCCAGTTCCCCATCTTTCTCTCCATAACTATCTCTGGCAACTGGATCCAGATTTCTTAGCTAAGCACTGCTTGGTAGTTGCTTGGCTTGTTCTTTCTTCTTAGGGTGATTTTTGATCTTGTCCAGTAGAGGACAGCAAAACCTTGTTTTCCTTCTTTCCCACAGGTGGAGCTTATGAAGTGAAACAGCATGCATTTTTCAAAGAACTAGATTGGAATGGGCTTCTGAGGCAGAAAGCAGAGTTCATCCCTCATCTGGAATCCGAAGAAGACACCAGCTATTTTGACAGCAAGTGTTAACCTTTCTTTCTCTCCCTGCCTCAACCTCAATATTTTGGTTGACAGTTTGAACACCGCTGAAGACCGTTATCCAGCTGTCCCTGGCCATACATCTTTAAATCAGCATCATTCTGTGATGCCTAAGGCCTGGCTTTTAAGAAAAGATCTCAAGTATTTTTGTGATTTTGTTTCCTGTCTTAATAAATTAGCAGCTATGAATGAACAGTATTCGTAAGGACCACAATAAGGGGGAGGGGGTGGAAGGCTATGTCGCTTAGTGGAAGCATTCTTGTTTGCCAAGCAGAATAGCTGCCTAATATTTCCAGGAAAGGCAGGAAAACATCCTAGAACAATGTTTTTCCATCTTGGCGTCATTAAGATGTCTGGACTTCAACTCTCAGAATCCCCAGCCAGTAGTCCTTGACTTACAACCACAGTTGAATCCAGAATTTTAATCATCAGTCATAGCAATCCTAAGGTGAGTCACTATGTCACTGGACTCCATTTTATGACCTTTTTTACAATGATCATTAGATGAATCGTGGTCACAAAGCCAAATTGGCTTATCCAATAGGCGGTTTGTGTGTCAGAAAACAGCCAAAAATTTTTTTTTTTTTTACAAAACATGATTATATGACTGATAGTAAATGTGAGCCAGTTGCCCAGGGCCTGAAATGTGATCACATGACCATTGGAGATAGTGTGGCAGTTGGAACTTTTTTGAGTCTGTTGTAACTTTGAATAGTTGTTAAGCAACTGGTTGTAAGCCAAGGACTACCTGTAAAAGTTGTTAATTTTGAAAAATGCATTCCTAGAGAGCAACTGGCAGTCAGTGAACTAAGAGCCAATGTTCTGGCACCGTGAAAAGACACTGCCTCTATTCCTGAAAAAGTTTTAAAGAATATCTATCTACTTCTTTATCAGGTATTTGATGCTGACTGTCTTGTGAAAACACGATCTGTGAGACAGGAGAAACGTTACTTTTATTGTTCAGTCAGCTATGAGACATTAAAAGAGAATTCTTTCCAGGCACATGGGAAAGAGCATCCTGGACTGAGATTTTGTTTACCTAAGGCCACTTAAGTAGTGGGCATAGGAAAGCAAAATTAACTAAGTCCCAGAAGTTAACACTACCTGGATTTCTGTGAGCCTCATGAGCTCTTCTTCCTCATTTTAGCCCGCTCTGATCGTTACCACCACATTAATTCCTATGATGATGAAGATACAACTGAAGATGAACCAGTGGAGATACGCCAGTTTTCATCTTGTTCTCCCAGATTCAGCAAGGTAAAGCCCTTACCTAGTGCAGTTCTTTCTGAGGGCCACTTTGGTGTTGAGAATAAAGGATCAGGACAAAACACCAGGAGACCCTGAGTCCTGGTCTCCCCTTAGGCATGAAAACTGGCTGGTTGAACTTTGGGCCACTCTGCCCCCATCCTCCAACCAGAGCTGACTATGGTGGAGAAAACAATAGGAGGGAGCACTATGTATTCCCCCTGTAGTTGTACAAAAGAAAAACGGCCTTAAAATCTAATCATAAATAAGTTTGATTTGTAACACTTTTGCGCCAACACTGTGGAGTACATATAAAGAGCAAGGAATGGGCGTCCTGTCACCCATCCAGTTCTTTAGGGCACAACTTGGAGAGCGCCAGATTCCTAATCATCCCTGGATTAGGAAAAGTGCAAAGTTTGCTATTTGCTTTTGTAAGAACCATGGGATGGCTGAGCAGGTTACAAACAATTCCCGGTAAATCCAAAGCAGAAACTACAGTTACTGGTTTCCAGTACAGTCAAGACAGGGAAGCCAACACTGAGCCACAATACTTTAAATTCAGATCCTGACTTATTCACTATGTATTTTAATTTTATTTATTTATTATTATATTTGCACAGCCACCCATCTCACAAGGCGGTCTTTTCTGTTTTTAAAGTGCATGTTTAAATCTTTTTTTAAGTTAACAAATAATGCCTCAAAATCTGAAGTCAAGATTGAAGATAAAATATGCAGGCACTTGAATAACTCTGTGAAATGGTCGATGCTTTTGCTGCTTTTATTATTAGTTTGTCCTGTCCAAAAGATTATACAAGGTTGAAGTGAAAACAGATTATGTCTGAAATTTACATGAATATGTACACATTTTATGTTGCAATGTTACAAAGAAGTATAAGGAAGCATGGATTGGGGATAGTCGTCCCACAATCCTATGAAATATTTTTTCACTCATATATAAGTTGCTGTATGTTTCCTACCTCCATGTTTGCTGAGATAATCTGCAGCTAAGGGGAGTCGTTTTAGGAGACGATTAGCAGGGGAAGGTAGGGGTGGGATTCAAAAACTGGTTCACTGCCCGGTTGCTGGGTGGGTGTGGCCATGGTGGGCGTGGCCTACCTGAACTTCCTGTTTCTGGCTACCAGAGCCCGGGAGAGGCCATTTTCACTCTCCCAAGGGTCCAGAGGCCTGCCCTGGGCATTTGGGAGGGTGAAAACAGCCTCCCCCGGGCTCTGGAGGCTCTCTGGAAGCCAGACACAGGCCGGTTTCCAGACTTCCAGAAGGCCCATTTTTCCCCCTCCCAGAGCCTCCGCACAGACCCTGCACTTATTACCTCCATCAAAAATGGGCCACATGGAGACTCCTGGGAGGGTCGGGGTGGGGTGGGTGGAATCAGCCGGTCGGTTGAAATACTGGTTCGGCAAACCAGATGTAACTTTAACATCCGGTTCTCCCGAACTGGTCCGAAACAGTAGAATCCCACCCCTGGGGGAAGGGAGCTTAACTTCTCTGGCCCTGGCCAATTCTCTGTCAGGGCTTCCCAACTCCTGGTCCGCAGACCCTACTGGTCTGCATCCTGTTGGGAATTGGGACACACAAGTGCTGGGTGAGCACGCAAAGCTTCATTGCGCATGCGCTGCATCTAGGTTACACACACGAAACCATCCCACCCCACCGCTGCCGCTGCTGCCTCCACAACCACCGCCAATCCACTGAGCCAGAAAGGTTGGGTGCTGCTGCTCTGCATGACCTCATACTGAGACTTTCCTTCCTCCTTCTTAGGTGGAAAAAGTGAGCTGGGCTAGACTGGAAAGTGGGAGAATTGGCCAAAAGGAGAGTGTGAAGGCCCATCATTCATTCTTGTATTGGGGACAGGGTTTTTATTCCTATCTTGGGAATGGAGCAGAATCTGAATACGATTGTGACAGGATTGTGTCGCATATTTTCCACTAATATTTCTCATTAGACTGGTGCAGCCCATCTCTTTCTTCTTCTTTATTTTTTTTATTTATTTTTTATTTGCATTTATATGCCGCCCTTCTCCAGAGACTCAGGGCGGCTTACAGTCTATGGAGCACCATGATAAGTGCTCGGCAATAGCCTTCATTCCATTGTATATGCCTGCTTATTACTACGGCTTTTGGCCTGCCCCCAAGCGGCATTTTTACAAAGTCAGCTTATTGCCCCCAACAATCTTGGGTCCTCAATTTACCTACCCCGAGAGGATGGAAGGCTGAGTCAACCTTGAACCTGGTGGGATTCAAGCCTTCACTAATTGCAGGCAGCTTGCACTAAGTGCTAGATGATTAACAGACTGCACCACCAAGGCCCTTCTTTACCCTTTCATTCCAGGTGTACAGCAGTATGGAGCACCTCTCCCAGCATGAGCAAAAGACTTCAGGTGTCACCAAGCGGGATCATAGCAACAAACACAAGGACGACAGGCTTAGCAAACGGGAAAGCCTCGGCAGCTTCACACTTCGGGACAAGAGCTGGCGCACCAGCTCTCCAGAAATGTGAGTCTCACCTGGCTGTTCTGCAGTTACTGCCCTGTTCACAGGCCAGGAGGATTATATTTAGAGTGGCTAAGGACAGAGAAGACCGGTGTGGATTTGAGGGGCTCCTTGGGAGACTTGGTGAGCTGGCTGTTGCTACTCAGCAACAAGGGATGGGAGGTCTCTTTCTGAACATTCAAATCCTTGGTGATGTGGCAGTGGAAACTAACACTTTTGGCACTGAGAAAATGGATCATATATCTAGCATAATCAGCAGCAGCTCAGTTTGTGTGTGCGTGACAGAGAGGAAGAGAAATGTGAGAGGTATGAAAAGTGCAGCTTTTCATTTGTACATTTTCTTATTTCAAAAAAATGGATTGAAAAGGAAAAAGAACTCAGTCAAAATGTCTTTGGATGAGTAAAAATAGACACTATCTGTCCCAATGAAACCTAGATGGCTTTTTAAAAAACAAACAAACCCTAATGATAAAATGTAATAAATATTACACTTGTTTATTAAGAGGGAAGATGATATTTTAAAAGGTCTTGTTTATTCACCCAGTATTAACTCTAAAGATGCAAAGCAGCCAAAAGGAGGAGGAGGAGGAGAGTTCATGGGTTCAGTTTCAGCCTCATTGATTACAATTTATTATCCTAGACCTGAGATTCTTGTGATGAAACTTGTGGACTTCGGTTTATCCTGGCAGAACTTTTCATAACAAGCTTTGGCCCAAGCATATCGAGGCTAAGCCAGTTTTCTGGCTTCTGTCCTACAGGAAGCAACTCTCCGCCTCGGAGTCATCATACACTGAGAGTGATTCAAGTCCCCCACTGGGAGCCCGACGGCGTTTCTCAGCCCTGATGGACACCAACCGTTTTGCTGTGCCGTTGGAAAGTGACAACGAGATTCCTGGCAAGGGACCATTGAAGGCTCCTGCAGAAAATGGGCCTGTAGGACCCACCCCTCAGTCTGAAGGCAAGGATAGCAAGGAGGGAGCAAGAGATGTTGCACAGGGTCCTGCTCCTGTGGAGACTGAGGCAGGTGAGTACAGACTATGGCAAGGTAGGTAGCCATTTGCAAAAAAAACCCAAACCCAACAATAACAACAACCTGTGGCTTTGATAGGTTAAGAAAAGAAGCCAAAGGTTTTCTATGTTTGTTGCAGAATCTCTGCACTATGGCTTAAACCAGTTTTTGGTCCATCATCACCATTCTTTTCACCTCTCTTTTCTAGGCCACAAATCCCACTCCCTTCCATTCTCTAGGGAGGAATAGCATTCCTGGTCAAAGTGATTTCATTTCACTGGAAGTACTGGATAGCACAGCACCTGGATAGTGTAGGTTGAGTCATCTTTGACTGTTTCCAAGCCCCCAGGCTTCATTTCAGTATTTACCTGAAATGTCTGGTTGTCTTTCCAGTTAGATACTACAACCTGAATGCCCAGATGCCAGCAGGTGTGGGGATTCAACGATTTGTTCTCCAGCATAGGCATCTGTTTGGAGGAAATAGTAATTTTCCAAAATGCCTGCCGCAGGGTTTGGCTTGAGAAAATGCATGTTTTTACCCTGCCTCCCACTCCCATGGTAGCACAGATGTTGCAAGAATTGCATGTTCAAGCAACTTATCAGAATAGTGGCAATGGATATTAAATTTGGGCTTTTACTGTGATGCCTAAGGCAGGAGTTGTACTCACATGCACTCATACACCCAGAGATGGAAGATTTTGAAGGCTCTTAAGACACTTTCTTAAGTGTCTTATCTTAACTTTCCTTCTGAGAGGGATGACTTCAAAGTTCGATGGCATTGAGTGACACAACTGTTCCTTTTACAGCCGTACACGTATTTTGGGTGCATGAAAACTTTCATGCTGCCTTACTTCTGGCAGAAGCGAGAGCACCCTCTTCATATTAGCAGCCCTAAAAAGACATTTTATTTTGTTTTTATCCCAGTCATGTTTATTTCCCTTTAGCAGATAACGTGTTTGTGATTTAGTTTTTAGGGACGTGTACCCTTCCCAAACCATTTTATTTACAATTACAATGGCATTTATTTTGCACAGTTTTATATCATAAACAAAAGGTTGGAACTACCTGTTATCATCATGTTGCTGCTAAGAAAGGTATGTCTTAATGTGGGAAACAGGAGACATGCTTAGTAAGAAACTCTGCACAGTACAAGCTTAACCTCCTGTCTGAGCAGGAAGTCTGCTCTCCATTGTGCTGGGCTTTTGATGCCTCACCTGGTTCCTCTCCATGTAGACGGCTGAGTTGTAAGTGTTCAGTGCTTCCAAACGTGATGTGATTTTTGGAAGCTGCCATCACTTAACTGTTCTGAATTTGGAGTCCCCTGAAGGGTAGGTTCCAACCCATTAAATTCCAGCTCTGCTTTACAAATTCCCTGAGAACCGATGTAGAGGTGGTTCTGCTCCTTTGTGGAACAGAGAGAGCTGTGAGGCACAAACCACAACATCCTTGCTGATGAGTCCCAAGGGGGATAAACATTCCATCCCTTTGCATGCTGTCTAAGAGGTCAGCAAAAAAAAAAGACAAGGTTTCTAAGAGTTTAGCAGCCCAAAAGTCTAACTGCACAACCGAGTTGGTGCAACAGCTCCTTCTTTCAGACTATGCGATTGTTCTGTTCATGAAGGGCACTCTTGCAAGTTTAGCAGTAGCAAGACCAAAGCAAGCGCATTTCAACATTTAAAGGGTCAGCTACTCATTTGTCATTCCTTTTCACAACGCTCCTGTTGGTATGTGGCTCAGAAACCTAAGCTTAAGCCTTTCGAGGTACATGATGATGCAGTTCTGACCTCGGTGTACATGCGCACCAACAGGCACGTGCACACTCATATCACAGTCTCCGCTTTCTATTGAATCCTGCTACCTGCTGCGTTATGTTTCCCAGAATGCTTTGATGATGCTGGCTGGGTATTCTGAAACAACACATGGACAGCACCAGATTGATGAAGTATGGGAAGGGTTTGATGAGCAGCGTTATGGTTTATTTGACAGCGGTCCTTCAAAGAACAGGGGTGGATCTGTAGTCCTTCAAATGCCCTCTGGGGGGAGATGGGGGGATGGGGGGCAGTTCACGTGGTGGTGCCCTGTGGCTCTTGTTTGGAGGTGGGGGTCCCTGAGTGTGGTCCTGTGATCTAGGGCTTGAGTCATCGTCCCTCTCTCTCCCCTCCCCAATAGGCGATAAATCAAAAGTGGGTGAGCTACAGCCCCCCAAAGAGCTGGACCCATCTGCCCCCAGAGCTACCAATGACTTGGTGCTGCGTCGGGCCCGGCACCAACAGCTCTCAGGGGACACCGCCACGGCTGAGAAGCGCAGCTCCCGCACAGGGGGCAAGGTCATCAAATCTGCCTCAGCTACTGCATTGTCGGTCATAATCCCCACAGGTACGCCCCCTCCTCCCTCCTCCTCCTCCCTCCCCCCCCCACACACACTCCCCAGACCCCTAGAAATGGCGTCCTCCTTTGAGCCTGACCCACCCACGCTCACTGAACACCCTCCAGTCACCTTCTGTCTTTGCCCCACCAGGCTGTTCACTACACAGACCACTGGCCTAAGATACCCCCACCCCACCCCGCCCTCTCTTGCACTGTGTCCTTCATGTTCCCTTCACCCTGCTGGGCACTGAGCTCCTCTTAAGATTCCCCATTTCCTTGGTACAGGGATTCTCTCTCCCCACTCTAATAGGAATCGATACTGAACTTGTCTTCAGTAGAGTCCCCATAGTGGTTGTCTTGTGGCTTTGCATGATCTCTTCCACCCACCCACCCACCCTGCCCTTTGGTTCTTCTAGTGTAGTTGCTGGGCTGTGTGCATTCTGCAAAAAGCCTGTCACAATAGAAGTGGGGTGCTGCAACTCTTTGTAGGGTTTGTGCAAATGAAGGAGATTTGCTTGATAGAATGTTCTGTGCATGGCTGACATTTCTGTTCAAATCCTCTGCTTCTGTTATTTATGAGAAAAGGTAAATAAGCTAGGGGGAGGCACCCAAAACCTCCTCACCTGACCAGTAGCAAGACTCCGATTCAGTCATACCCACTGAGATCTTGCTTGGCACATGTTCGGTTGTATCTCATGTAGTCATTGACGGCTAGAAACGGGAAGGCCGAATTTTGTGCCAGGGTAGCCTATGTGCAGCTTGAAAATGCACCATACCTGCAACCCTCATAGTTGCCTGTATGTGTCAATGGTTAAAAGAGTCACCCGAAACTTGGGGAAACATTTCCCTTTCCAGCTAGAAAAACACATACAAGTAGTCCTCGACTTATGATTGGCTGCTTAATGACCATTCAAAGTTACAACAGATTCCCCTTCCTTCCCCCCCAAAGATACTGGTTTCAAAGTTACTTCTCCTTCAAGTGCCCTCACCATTGCTTATCCTCACCACCAACCACAGGGATGCTCCCTTTGTCTCCCTCACCCATCCTACTGGGTCCCTGCAACGCTCGGCCTGCTCCCAAGCCAGCCAGTCAGTCAGCCACACAATGATCAGCACTCAGAGGAACCCAGCCGATGCAGGGCAATGCGATGAGAAGCTCAGCTTTCTCATGCTATTCACCCAAGATTGTTTCTTTAAGGAGGCTCCAGAAACTACATAAGTAAATAGAACCTTGTTGTAGGCCATTGCAACATGCAACCATAATGGGCAGGTTCCATCATGGTTATAAGTCGAGGACTATCTGTATGGGATATTTTTTTACCTCTGGAGCCTGCAAAAACACGTAGTCCTGTCTCACTAAGAAAAACCTCTATTGACCAGTTATTAAGGTGACCTGTCCTTCAGTAGCCCCCCGCCCCCGCCCCCGCCCCCCAGTGTTCTAAATTTTGTACCACTTCCCTTGCCAAAATGTCCTGGGGGCTGGCAGAAAATAATAAGAGGGTAAAGCTAGGCGGGTGCCAAGCCCCACAAGAAACTGGTCTCCAGTTACTACAGCAAGGAAGCGAAGAGCCCTGTAGTGCACTTGTCTTCTATGTCCCTGGAAAACGTTGCGCTTACCGCTTAATTTTCTTTCTCTCTCTCCTTTCAGTGGAGCAGCACAGCAGTTCACCACTGGCCAGCCCAATGTCTCCCCGGTCACTGTCCTCCAATCCTTCATCCCGAGATTCCTCCCCATCCCGAGACTACTCTCCTGCGGTCACCAGCTTGCGCTCACCAATCACTATCCAGCGGTCAGGCAAGAAGTATGGCTTCACACTGCGTGCCATCCGTGTGTATCTGGGAGACAGCGATGTCTATAGCGTGGATCACATTGTCTGGGTAAGAAGATATTCTGGATAAGAAAATAGTCAAGAAAGAGGCTTCCAGTTAATGAGATAGAAATTAGCAGCAAGGGCTCTGCTGTCACAACGATGAACCTATTGTCCTATAAATACATGGGAGGTAGCAGTCTTGAGAGACATTCTAGATGACAGATTAACAGAGTTGGAAGGGACCTTGTAGGTCATCTAGTCCAACCCCCTGCCTAAGTAGGAGACCCTACACCAGTTCTGACTGGTGACAGTCCAGTCTCTTCTTGAAAGCCTCCGGTGATGAAGGCTTCCCACAACTTCCGAGGGCAACTTCTGTTCCATGGGTTGATGGTTCTCACTGTCACAACTTCTCTTGGCTTTTTTCTTGGCAGCATGTGGAAGAAGGGGGTCCAGCCCATGAGGCAGGTCTGTGTGCAGGGGACCTCATTACTCATGTCAATGGAGAGCCAGTACATGGTCTGGTGCACACCGAGGTGGTGGAACTCATCCTAAAGGTAAGCAGAAGTAGGCAAGAAATGGAGTGGAGAATCTCTGATGGAGCTGAGACGCTGCGTTTTTGTTACTTGCCTACAGACAGCTTACCTTTCTTTCCCCCTAGAGTGGAAATAAGGTGATGGTGACTACTACGCCCTTTGAGAACACCTCCATCCGGATTGGACCAGCCCGCAAGAGCAGCTACAAGTCCAAAATGGCTAGAAGAAACAAGAGGAGCACCAGCAAAGAAGGGCAGGAGAGGTGAGCTGCAGAGGGAGAACAGGAAGAGAACTAAAGGAACAAGCAAGGTGTATCAAGGATAGCTTGATCCCCACTATGTCCATAGGGATTTGGGAGTTCATCTAGTGTAATTCCCTGCTCAATGCGATTTCTTCATTCTGGCAGTAAGAAGCGCAGCTCCTTGTTCCGCAAGATCACCAAACAGTCAAATTTGCTGCACACCAGCCGTAGCTTGTCATCCTTGAATCGCTCCTTATCCTCCAGTGATAGTTTGCCTGGCTCACCCACCCATGGTCTGGGTGCCCGTTCACCCACCCAGAGCCTGCGCTCCACTCCTGACTCTGCATACCTAGGTAAGAGGTTAGCACAGCTATGGTTGCTAATGGTGGGGTTGGGTGGGAAGGGAGGATAATGAGAACTGTTTATGACAGACTTATATGCTGGGAATATTTTTCTCAGCCTTTGAAGAAGACTGAAGACATGGCTGGGGCATCTGGTTCCTTTTTTTCCATCAAGCTTTATTTTCATTTTTTAAAAAGGTGATATTCTTTAGTTCAGATGGGGAAACCGTAATCCAAAGATTGCTGAATTAGAATTTCTAGAATTGTCCAATGGTTATATTAGCTAGCATTTCCAATCAGTGTAAAGAGCCAAAGATTCTCCACTTCTCATCCCCAAATGCCTGATTTCTGTAAAAGGCTCTTTTCCATTGCCAAGTAGGAATCCCCATGGCAGCAGTCCTTCCACATAATCCTATGCATCTCATAGTAGAGAGATTGTAAGAGTCTACTCTGCATTTTTCACTTAAAGAAAGAATGAAATATAGCAGTGGATCTTCAACTCCTGAACAAGCAATTACAAATTGCTCTCCAATATCCCAAAGATAAGGCCGTAGCACTCCCAGTTTAAGAACCACTGATCTAGATCAGTGTAAAAATGTAAGTGTGGATAATTGCATGGGGAACATGGCCTGCTCAATCTTCAGGTGGGTTTGTAAAATGGAAGCCCTGTGCCATTTCCTGGCAGGGGAACCCACAGCAGCGCCTCTTCTGATTCTCTAAATGGGGTATGTGAGGGAGAGGGCCATGGTACATCTTCTCTTTCTTCTCTTTCTCCCTTTGTAGGTGCCTCTTCTCAGAGCAGTTCCCCAGCCTCCAGTACACCCAATTCACCCGCCACCACGTCCCACCACATGCGGCCCAGCACTCTGCATGGCCTATCTCCCAAACTTCACCGCCAGTACCGTTCGGCCCGTTGCAAGTCGGCTGGAAACATTCCCCTCTCACCCCTGGCACATACGCCCTCACCTACCCAGTCCTCACCGCCACCACTTCCCGGCCATACCGTGGGAAGCTCCAACACCACCCAGAGCTTTCCTGCAAAGCTTCATTCCTCACCACCAGTGGTCCGGCCACGCCCCAAGAGCGCAGAGCCCCCTCGTTCGCCACTTTTGAAGCGGGTGCAATCAGCGGAAAAACTGGGCTCTCTCTTAAGCGCGGAGAAGAAGGTGGTGGTGAGGAAACATAGCCTGGAGGTGGTACACTCTGAATACCGCAAAGACTTCTATGGGGAGCCTGGCCTCCATAGCCTGGCGGAGTCAGATGGGGAGAGCCCCAGCGAATCTGGCACTCCAAAGCCCTTGGCCACCCGGCGCCTGGGCCGGCAGGAATCCCCCCTTAGTTTTGGAGTCGGAGATGGAGAGGCAGCTTTGGAGACCAGTGCCAAAGCACGGGGCCCAGATGCTGTCCCTGGGGATTGCAGGAGGAGCCAAGCTGTGCAGACCGAGGAGGCTTTTGCAGCGGCAAACCGAGCCCTGACTAAAGCCCTGAGCCCTGTTCAAGAGCACGAGCAAGGCAGGAAAGGCAGCCTGGAGGCAGATGTGATTCCACGGGGCCCTGTCCCGATTGTGTTGGAACCGAAAGAGACCCAAGACCCTCCAGGAAAGGCCCCTGCGCAGCCTGTCCAAGACAAGACTGCTTCGCCCAAGGAGAAGTGGATCCTGGAGGTCGTGGAAGAGCACACCACGCTGGGAACCTGTGTCAAAAACCCCAGTTGTCTCTGCCCAGAGGAAACCAAGAATGGATTGAAGCGAAGCTCAGCTGAAGCAAAGGGAAAGCGGGGGAAAGAAGAGCTGCCTGTCTTGGCATCAGGGAGCAAGTGTGCAGGAGATACACCCCGACCCCCAGCTCCTACCCTGGAGAAGAAAGGGGCTGCTCACTGAACCAGAGAAGAGCTGATTTCCTCACCCTCCTTCCCCCAGGACCATACTAATAGAACACCAATGTCGTATTTGCCTTCCAGCCTTCATGGGGATGACAGCGGTAAGGTAGCACAGCTGTATTCCCATCAGAGCTGGAAGGGGGTGCTCCTTAAGCTCTCTGTGAATACAAAGGGCAGAGGCAACAGTGCCTCCTCCTCCTCAGCCATCCCTTTGTGAATGGCATGTCTACTCTTAAGCCTTGTAAAGAATCTATACATATCTCTCACTATATATATATATATTATAATATTTATATAAATATAAATACAAATATATATATAAATATATATATATACAAGTAAAACTATACATGAGATGGTTAATACTGTGATCACTCCCTTCCCCAGCCTCACACCCATTGTACTGTGCTTCAGGCTATTTCTTGAAATCTGTATAATAAAAAATAATAATAAGAATTGATGTTTAGGGAAACAATTAGAATTGGAATAGAGACCACCAGGCAATGTTTGAATTGCATCAAGTTTTGCTCCTGCACAAAGTTTGAAAATCCAGTGAAAATTCTTGTGGCATCTGAATCTCTGCGGGCAAGGCTGCATGCAAAGGGCCTGAAGGTCCAGTGTCATGTACATTTGCCACGGAATGATTGGCACTTGGGGCATGGCAGGGAGTGGACAGGAGAGCTGCAAATAAGCAGCTCCGACCCGCATAACAAGTCTCTTTTCTGTCTGCTCTTGATTCTATTTTGCTTTCCTAATTTCAATGAGAAACGATTGGATTTGATATGCTCTTCACATGTGAGCAACTTGAATAACAAATGAGAAGTCAGTATATCAGAAGTAAGTGGATCAGCCTTTAGTTGTGGGGTTGTAAATCTGTTCCATCCCAAAGCAGAGCTGATTTTTTTTTAAAAAAAAAATTATACCTGAATGGGACAAAAAGCTTTACCTATCGTGAAGACGTGGTAAGTTAGTCTCCCGAAGCAGTGGATTTGTAGAATCAAAAATATTGATGGAGAATACTTCTGATCTAAGGGCATGATATTTGGGAAGTTTTACTATGCAAGTTCAATGGAAAATGGTATTTGCTCTGGATAATTCTTCAGCAGGGGCGTACTATGGAAGGGAGATGCCATTGGGGAGTTTTCATATCAGGCACCCAAAGTATCTTTGATTGTCTTTTTGCAGTGTGATAGATGAAACCTCAACCCGTCCCTAATGTTTTTTGGAAGAGAAAATTTCATATTAGTATTCTTGTCTCTGATGGCAAGCACAACATCCCAAGCCACTAATTCATTGAGGACAGGCTTTGCTCTTCTCTCCCACGGCCCCTAAGGAGTTCACTTAGTTTTGCTCTCAGCCTGATAGTCCTATTATGCAAGTGGATTCTCAGACTGATTTTGGAGTTCTGACAAAAGCCTTAACAGACAAATGACTGAGGAGAATGCTGCAATCTAAACTGGTAAATCTGGAATTGCCTATGAAGCTCAGTTCAAAGAAGTGCAGGAACAGGTCTCAAAGTTCTGTTTCAACTTCCCTCTCCCTGTTCTTCTGAAACAGCTGATACTGGAAACTTGGTTGGCTTCCTAGGACTATCAGGAATAGGAGGAAAGTGGGCATAGCCTGTGAATTGACAGATAGGACAAAAAAGTCTCTGTGTGTCCCTTTAGGGTACGGAACTACTGTGGCAATCCTAAGGGCACAGGAGCAAGCACTGGGAGCTTCATGTTAAACTGCTAAGATGCAATAAAGAGACCCTGTAAAATTAAGGTCGCTGCTTGACCACATTGATCAAAAAGCATGACGTTGCCATCCTGCCCACTCATGACTTTTATGTCGTTGGTAGTTGGGCAAAGATATCATCATGCATGATGGTGCTGTAAATTAACAATGTCATGTTTAAGTGTACAGCTGTGATCTCAAAGCAGGTTGCAGTTAATAGATTGTTTATCCAGAAGTGTTTTGCAGATACCAATTCTGATGGAATGGAATCCAGTGAATGAGAAAAAAAGAGACTGCTCCTCTTAGGCTTCTCTCTGTTCATCCCAAGACTTGGTTGCTTTGCCTTGAAAAAGAAGTTCGACACTCAAATTTAGCAACCCAGATTTGGCGCCATGTCATTAGGACTGTATGTATCGAAGTGGTCTTAATGGTAATAGCACTGCTGCTACTGCCTGGTGCAGCTGCTGGTCTCCCTTCTCCCCCCACCTCAATGCTTTCCCTCTCCACCTGGAAGGAGGGGTATTCTCTATGCAAATATCAGCTAAATGGTATAAGTCTGTTTTCTTCTCCCCTTTGGACTTTCCTCAGTTCCAATCCTATTAGCCTGCACCATCATCTCTTCGTTCATGCTCCTTCATTTACCCTGATAGCACAATCCTATAAGAGTCCTTGAGAGCCCTTGCCACCTCCATGCTCCACTTCAGTCACCTCACTAAGCCAAATGCAGCCCCCACGGAACTGGGGCAGATTTTATTTGGCCCTAAATAATACACCTGCCCATAAAACTCCTCCCCCAAATGCATGAGAGCTGGCCCCACTACTCACGCATCAGGTTTGCTCCGAGTAAGTCTGCAATGTAGAAGTGGTACAGAACTCCTAAATTTGGGGGAAGGGAATCGGGAGGCAAACAGGTGGGTGGGGAAAGCATTTTATTTGCAAAGTTCATTTCCCTTCCAAATCCAGAGCTAAGGAGCTCTTCCTTATAAGGGAGCAAAAGCAATTAGAAAGACAGGAGGAAACCTCCAGGGTTGGAGCTCCTACCTTGCAGGGAAGGTACTGTGTACGTGTATGAGTGTTCTCCTCCCTCTCCCACGTAATGCATGAGTGCTCGATGAAAGACTCTGGCTGTACTGTCTGTACTGTGAATAAAGGCATATATACCCTATCTTCCATCCCAAGGAGCTAGGAAGCTGACTGCCGCGTAATCTGCCTGCGAAGTATTTTTCTTGGATCATCAAAATTGTCTCTTGGCTTACGCAGGCAAAAGCATTGTCATGTTAATAAACCAACCTGTACAGCGTGTTTGGTTTTTACCTTCTCTGATCACTGATTATATTTGGGTTTGGAAGGGGAACATCTGATGGAAAAGCAAAATGTTCATCTCAAGATTGCCTGTCCCACCCCTTATTTCCTGAAATCCAGGGACTGGGCAAAAGTTTTTAGGGTGAGAAACCAGGGTGTGGAAGGAATTGGGCTTGAAGGTAGAGTTGCCCCAGCTAGCCTTAACCAAAGGGATATTCGCCCTTTCACGTGCTGCTTGAGTCACATGGCTCCTCCAAATCATTTCCCCATTCCACTCTCGGGTTTCCTCCCTCCAGCAGCCTGAGTTGGGTGTTACATAAGAACAAAGGCATTGTGCCAGAAGGTCACTGTTACAAACAGGGCTTCTGTTGTGCACGTGAGGCTCCTCTCACACGGCGTTCTGTGCCAAGACAAGGAAACTAGGACCGAATCAATCCATCCTGCTAGGCTATTCTGTCACTGGGTCTGAGAGACCGGTTGGGCTGCTCTTTTCAGTACAGCCAACAAACTTACTCAACAGTAAAGCAATTCTTGACTGATGCATCATCTCTGGTCCAGTATAATGGCTTCATTGGTCACTCTAGACCTTGTTGAGTGATAAGGTCATCTTATCCAAAATTTTAGATTTAATTAGAATGAACATTCAAATATTTGCCAGCCTGAACCATGTCATCACATGCTGTGGCTTCTAAATGACCATGTCTTCTCTCTCTTAAGTCTGACTCATCTGGAGCTCTCCCCTTTGTGTCCTTGGGATTGAGCACTGGAATAAGGGAAGTTATTAAGACCTATTCCCCAAACTCACAAAAGTCCTTGGAAACTAAAAAAAAAAACAATAACAGAGAACTGACCTGGTTCACGTACACATTTCTTAATAAACCCAAACACCCATTCAAGGAATGATGAATGCAGGCTACTATTTGAAAAGTTATTGAGACATGCGGCATGATACACAAAGAATTTAATTGGCATAAGTCTTGATTAAAATGTATGGGAATTGTGCAAAAGAAGGAAGTGACAGAATGGCTTGTGCAGAACTTCCCAGTAGATGATCCGTATCAGTGAATGAATAGGTGAAGATCAATCTGAAATGATAACAAGCATGTTTTTTGAGGAAAGTGACAAACTATTGCTGGAAGTGGTGGTACACATACTACATTCCAGCAAGATAAACTATTGACATAATTTTATATTTATAATATTGAAGTATAGTATTATGTTTATAATATTAAATTTCAGCTTGACCTACCAAGATGTCAGACGCTCATCAGAGAAATTTGGGGGGAGTATATGACATCCTAAAGTTGAGTAGAGCAAAAAAAAATTGTCACCTTTTCCCTCTCCCGTGTATTTGTCCTGCATCTTCTTTTTTTCCCCTGTCCTCACATAACAAGGGCCATCACTTTTGCTAGAAATCTGAATTTACTACAAAGGCATTTTGATATTAGGAAGAGGGACAGTTCTGACCCCTGGGGTTGTGAGTTGTCTGGCTTAGGCCCATTCTTAATTCCACAAATTCTTAAGTCGCAGCACTCAGTCTCTTGCAGAGCATGAATGCCTACTTAGAATGAGGTAATACCTAATAATTTCCAAAGAGGTGCTAGTTAAGCCCAAGTTCATCAGTGGTGAGGCGGTGCAGCTGCCTTTCTTGAGACACCCATTTACAAGCCTGTGGAGATTGTCCTGTCACCACCTACCTGACTTCTATAGTGATTCAGCAATGTCTGGAAGGCCATGACTTTGCAGGAGAAAAGGTGACCAGGCGGTCACCTGATCTCAAATGTCAATGAGGATGATCTCACCTAGTTACTGTGTTCCTTGTTTTCTCTTGGTTGAGGGAGATTCTGGCAGCTAATGCCTCCTAGCCCAGTTTATCAACATGCTTATCCCAAGGGCAAAGATCCACTGGAACAATTAAAACTATCTCAGTAATCACAAAGCCTTTACCTTCACACAGCACATCCCCATGAAATGGTAGAACTGTTTTGTCTCCACCTTCCTGAGTTTTCAAAGTTTCAGGACTAACAGAGCTGTGGATCCCTCCCCTGCTTTGTCTTCCAAGGCAAATACTGCCACTGAGATGAAGCAATAGTTTATCACACTCTTCTTTTTTTCCTGCGCCACAATCAGCTCATGGGCCTGTTCATGCTGCTAGATTGCCACTGCGAGAAAATGGGTTGCATGCAATTGAGGTGAGTGGAGCTTGCACATAAAGTTTCTTGACTGGGGTGCATGATGCCAAACTCCCTGCATTACAACAAGCTCCAGTGATATGCCCCAAGCGCTAACAGAGTGGATTCCTCTCCTCCAATTTAGCATTTCTGTGTGCCCTTTGGAGGTTCATAAACATGGCGCACTACAACAGCTCTACGCCATTCACAGCTGATATTAATACGCAGTTATTAAAAGCTACCACTAGTCCAAGTATGATATGCCATACACTAAATAAATAAAAAGAGCTACCACTACATAGATGAATTATTCCAACCAGAGTTAGGAGCATCTGATGGATCTACATGTACTGAACTATCTAAAGATAATCTTCAATGCCATCTAAGACAATCGTCATCAAGAAAACTTTGGGAACTATCTGAACTAAAGAGTGCGTTGTTACAAGTTGCACTGTCTCATTCTGAACTGCAGGCCTACCTTTAGAATTAGACTATCATCATAATTTTTTAATGAACGTATTAGAGAAGACCAAGATGGATCAGTCCATCAAGCCAATGAGAAAGAACAAAAAGAACAGTCCATCATTTCAAAGATAAGCGATGTAGCCATAATTATATTAAATGGAAATCTAACAGAATAATGCTTGATATATTTATTTAATCAAGAAAAGGAACCTTTAAGTAGCTTCTAAATTTAAACTGGTAGAACTACTAAGGGAAACTGTCTTCAGGTCTGATTACAGTATCTTCCAGCTTGTATTGTTTGTTAAGATTAGTTTGTTAGACTGTTCTATGACATTTATAACTTTTATATGGCATTATTTTATTGCAATCATTGGCAACCTAAACCAGCCTTATCCATCCTGTCTAGGAATTGTAGAAGTTGAAAAGGGCATCTTGTTAGATAATGCTATTTTAGGGCAATTCATTTCTATTTGGCTGTATGTTTGAACATGGTTATTACATCACTTTAATGCTTCCAAGATGGATGAAGATTACTGCCAATGGTACAGCTAACAATGGGTGTGTTCTATATACTGCCAGAGTTAATAAATTCAGGATTTCAGCTACAAAAGGTTGAGGAGGTTACATTTTTAAAAATCATATTAAATCCAACCTCTCAATTTATGCCCCATTTGTTGAAGGGTTGTCTGAATTTGATTGTTTTTTGCATTTCATTCCACTCTTGAACATTTTATAGCTTTAGAAGTTGAGTAGATGATTTTTTTAAATTAAAAGATATATATATTGGCTGTACACCGCCCTGAGTCCCTAGGGAGAAGGGCGGTATAAAAATTTTATAAATAAATAAATAAATAAATAAATAAATATATGATCTCAAGAAACACAACTCTTGGCATTTCACAACAACAATAAATACCATAAAACCAAAACTTGGTGCCTCAGCCATTGCTCTCTGATATATCCAGCAACCATTTCCAGGCTCCAATCTCATTCCGCCCCAGTGCTGGGGAAAGAGCCAAAATAAAAGTATGGAGCTTGCCAAATGCAGGGGATGAGTGCTCCATGGAGTTGGGACTGCTATAAAAAAAAAAGGCAGGAAAGGGCCTGGAGTGTGACCTTCCAATGCAAATAACCTTGCCTAGTGCATGTAGGGCTTCAAGGTGATAACCAGCACCTTGAAATGCATCTAGAAAATGGGAGCCAGTACAACTTGTACTGTCACAACATGATATGGGCAAACCGAAGGGCATCCAATACTGCATGCACCACAGCATTCAAGAGCGGTGTAACTTTTGCATGGTCTTCAAGAGCAGCCCCATGTACAGTGCACTTCTACAGTCCAACCATTAGTGGCTCTACTCTTTCATTCTCGCAAGAGAAACATAGCCATCTGCCAAAGGTCTGTGTAATAGGCTGATTTATTATTATTATTATTATTCTACACAAAAAATGACAGTGTACACAGCAAATGAGATAACTATGCTGGGTTTCGTATCACAAATCACTAGTCGAACACTTCCCAAGTGTTTAGGACTGCGTGATGTATCGGTGGATTATGTGAGCAGATCCCAGTAAGGTGGCCTTCTGCAGCTGATCAATGGTGATTTTGTCAGCGCCAATTGTTTTCAAGCGCATGCCTAGGTCTTTAGGCACAGCGGCCAGTGTGCCGTGTACCACTGGAACCACCGACACTGGTTTATACCAGAGCATCATTATTAGTATTATTATTATTAGTAGTATTATTATTAAAAAGACAAGTTGGCGCCTTTGCTTGACTTCCATTGCATCTTCCTCTTTTGAGGAGGATGCAATTCCTGCAGCGCCCTTGGATACGGTCAAAGAAGCAAGTTCCCTTATAGTGCAGAGCAATATAAAAAAAACCTGGGGCTGGCCACACTCCCTCTTGGTTCACCCATTCTCTGCTCTCTTTTCAGCTGCTATTGTTACTATGGTAACACAGGCTAGGCTTTGTGGAGGGGCTGGCTTCCTGATACAACACTGGCTCTCAGCCAGCCTCGAGCTGCACGCTTGTGTGCATGCGCAGGTGGTGGGTGGTGGTAGTGACCTACTTTTGATGACACAGTTTTTCTTCCCCCCCAGGTAATCATAGATAATCCTACCCTCACCCACAGATTCAGCCAAATGAGAAAGTCAGCTTTGGAAAAGAGGCTAATAGCACTAATCAGTGATTCAGAAAACCAGGGGATGAGCAAGGATTCAAAATAGAGCATAGCATCCCTCCATCTCCCTCAAACCTGCCATGACCAAAGCAACTAGCAGTACATAGGATGAAGAAATCGGGTATTTTAGTTCAGGGATAATCTTTGTCCTGTCTCATTAGAATAGAATTAATACAAAAATGGTTGGCTTCCCAGAACTAAATCACAATGCCTCAGACCCTTCACCTCTTGCAAATAATCACGATTACCACTTAATAAATCCTTAGCAAGATTAAAGGGTATCTGTTAAAGTTGAATGTTTGATAAATGCATCAGACATTAAAAAAAAAACTTTTAAATAAGTAAGGGGCTTTTTGGAACCCCCAAATACACTTTACTTGTGAAAGCCTCCTTTACTGACAACAATAATACCCATTTTGTGGCCAAATATTATCTGCCAATAACAGACCTCATCAGTATTTTAAGACATAGCTCAGTGCCTGGATCCAGCAGACTTTGCCAATTACGTTAAGTCCAACAGCCACTAAGCAAAGGTCCATTAAATCAAGGGTTTACTGTACTAAGTAGCAATCACACTTTCTAGTGTTCTATTACAAAAATCTTTTTTCTAAAATTAAGACATTTCCACTAAGAAAATAAATTATGAAGAGCTCTACCCTTCATCTAACCCCTCATCAACCTACAAAAATTGCTTGTAAACTTAAATATTTCACATCCACATGGGGAGAAAGATGTCCCCCCCCCCCAATAGTAACAAAATGATTAAAACTATAAGTCAACTGTGCTTGCAAATAGAAGGAAGGCTTGGAACTCAAATAAACAAATGCTATTGCTATTTACTGGCACAAGATGCAAGAAACACATTACCCTGGTATTGAAAGAACTACATTAGCTATCAATATGCTACTATGATACTTCTTAATTCTACATAACCTGAGAGCATAACTTCCTTGCAACCTGACCTCTTCAGACACCACTTTCTGGTTGAGGTGAAACCAATTTTTCCAGAAGCTCAGTGAAAACAGCACACTGCTAGATCCTTCTTTGCTGGTTTCAAATCCAAGTTAAGATTGTCATTCATTTATGAAGAATAATTTGTGGCCTGATCCTGATTTTACATGGAACATGAAACACCATTCCAAATAATTGTTATTTTATTAATTCATTGGCTATTTTTACGGTAGTGTACGTTATGTGGTTTTATTTCTTGTGAAGCTCTTGGATGGAAAGGAAAAGGGCAAAAGAGTGAAGTACCCACCTCTGTGTTCTATGTCAATCTTTCTCTGCTCCCAAGTCAGTCAACAACTCTTAAGCATTTCTTAACATTTTTCTGTAGGTTTATTTTAGTAATTAAAAACACACAACACTTGGTTTGGCCAAGCAATTTCTGACAGAGAAAATACAGTCACTCACAATCCATTTAGGCATCCTTATTGTGGGTATCCAAGAACCTTAACATCAGTGCTGAATGGATTAGATGCCAACTTTTGGGTACTCTCCTATCGATCACAATGCCAGAATTGTTATCAGGTTAGAATACCATTAGGCCTTCGCCCAGCAAAACACATCTCATCTACACACTGAATTCTGGAGCCTTAGAAAACAGGACTTCCAACACCCACTATACCTTAGTAATTCCAAAGTCTTTTTTCTGAGGCAGCCCCACCCTATCCCTCATGTTCAACCTATGTATCCTCTTTTGCCATCTCATGGTCCCTATTCCCCCCAGATTCTGAAGTCGGCAGGTCCAGGTCAGCCATGGCCCTCTTCTCCAATGCTCATTTGGCCATGTAAAATCCCTTTCTTGTACCAACACCCAGTTCAATTTCTTCTCCTTACTTCCCAAATCTTCACCCAGACCTAGGTCTCCTTCAAGTTGGCCTGGGGCCATCATCATGACAAGTATCCTCCCACCTGCTGACATGGTCCTTTGGGATGGAGTGATCCGAGGGAAGCCCTGAGCCAGGACACAAAAGTCTTTCCAAGTTGCCACTGGAAGCGGGGGGCTCATTCAGAAACAAGGCTTGCCGCACCAAGGCTGACATCTCCTCGTGTCGGTCACTGTCCCAATCTGAGGCCGCCGAGGCTCCCTGGCAGCAGCCAACTGGAGCAGCGCTAGATCCGGGGAATGGTTCATGAACCCCACTGCTGTGAGCTCTGCATTTGAGTCGAAGCTTGTGTGGGAGAGCAGCGGTCTTCACATCAGGGTGGGTGTCCAATGGCACGGGGAAGGGAGCAGAGGAATATCCCCAAGGAGGTTCTTCACTTTCCTCACTGGTGTAACCCTCAAAGGGGGATCTAGGCTCTTCAATTTTCTTGATGTGCTCCCCTTCCAAATAGCCGTCAGGAGCGCTACAGCCCTGGGGTTTTGAGCAATACCCTGAGTGCGTCTGGAGCTCCCCCTGTGGGCAGCAAGGATCAGGCCCCCCGCAGTGGCTTTTGGGACTCTGGCTCCCACAGCCTTCGGCCTGCTCCGCCTCTTCAGGAAGCAAGGGCTGTGGAGGGACCACTGCGGTAAAGCCATTGGCACTGAAAAGGATCACACTGCGGGGAACCGAGCCCTTGGGCTCTGGGTAAGGCTGCAAGGGGGCATCCCCATAGACACGGTGGATGGCCTGGGCTTCCTCCAGCGTCTGGGGGAGAGGGCTGTCCCGAGATGAGCCATCCGACAGGTCAGAGAGAGAGTCCCGGGGAGAATACTTGGCTACCGATACACTTACACTGTCCCGACTTGACTGCTCCGTTTCAGACGAATCCTCTGAGTGGGGGGCTCGGGACAGGGAACCGGGATACAAACTGCTGTTGCCGACACCGTATAAGTGTGCTTGGGTGTTGGCACTGGCAGCGCTCAGCTGCTGGCTCTTTTCCATGAAGGCTGTCGTGCTGATGAGGCCGAAACGCAGCTTCAGCTGCAGGAGCTCTGTTTTCAGCCGCACGTTCTCCTCGTTGAGTGCCAGCACCTTATTCTCCAGAACCAGATCATTGAAGCGCCGTTTCTCCCGGGAACGCTTAGCAGCCTCGTTGTTCTTCCGACGCTTCTCCCAGTAGCTGGCATCCTTCTTCTCGTCAGAGATGAACTCTCGCTTTCGCCTACAGTTGGCATTCGGCTTGCTCTTCAGGGTTCGTGCTCGCTGAATAATGCCGCTGGGATGGAACTCGGGAAAGTTCCCAGCCACACATAACGTGGGGGAGTCGAGACTCTCCATCACAGGGGTGGAGGGAGGGAGGGAAGTGGGGGGCAAAATGTTCAGATGCACTCGGTCTGTCGCTGGAGTATTTCCCTTCCTCAGAACCGTGGCGGTGGAGGCGGCTGCTGCTCCTGCTGTTCCACAGGATAATTCTTCCCAGCTGTGCACCCCAAACTGTTACCAAGCTGTATTGCCTGGGAAGCTGTATCCAATATGGCCTTGAGCTGTCCTCCAGTTGCTACAGTCAGATGGGATCTGGGCTCCCATCCATGGAAAATGAATTGTCCGATACAAGGAGACCATCTTCCGAATCCCTGCCGAAAAGGGACTGTCTCCAGATTCCTTGGGAGGGTTTTACTGTCCTCAAATCTTCAGCTCAGCAATGCTGCCGGGGCGACTTTGCTGCCCAAATGCTACAGACAACAGGAGCCAGGATGTGGCTGGACAACAGAGGCACAGTGGGAAGGTTAGAGAAGCAACAGCAACTGCTGGGTCAGGCCCAGAAGGCAGCAGAAACGCCTAGGGAGGAAGGATACAAAAAGAGGGTGTTACATTTCTGCCTAGTGCTGTCACACACCTAAGGCTGTGTTTACATAATCCAGCAGGTTCAGACAGCATCACCAAGGCCCTTGGTTTGCATGGGCCACACCCCACATTCCAGCTCCCCTCAGAAACAAATGTGAGGTTGCCTCTACTGGGGGGGACCTTGCCCCCCCGCCCAAGCAGAACTACATTCAGATATAATTTCTGCTTGGCAATCAAAATATATGCTCCACCTTGTCCCCGCCCCAGACCCAAAGCATGCCACTCCCCAGAGATGCTGCACCCACATTGCAATCTCTGCCAAATATACAAGAGAAAAACTACTTTTTTAATTGACATACCCTAAGAAGGACAAAGGAGGAGTCCCGTTTGACCTTTTCCAGATGATGGCCTCAATACATTAAGATCCTATTCTCCTCTTTTAAGCCCCTCTTTCCCTCGGAGGATGTCTGCATACAGACATGCCTGTAGGGACCATTGTCACTCTGATACACCCAAAATGTGCCACTTACTTCCATTTCATTCACAAATGTACTCTCCCCATCTCACACACACCAAGTCACACACACACAGGCACAACCAACACATAGACACAGACAACTCCCCCTCCCATTTCTCATAACATGGGGAGGGAGGGAGGGAAAGAGGGAGGGAGAGTAAAGGAGATTACTAGATCAGGACGGGGATTTTTAACCTTGAAGCGGAGAGATCCAAGGCAAGGAATCTTCCAGCCCCCTTTTGACTGCTGAGGGGTAGGCCAGCGAGCCAGACAGGTTGCACAAAGAGCGCCACCCCAACCTTCCTTCCACATCCACCATGACACATAGATAGGAATGCTGAAGCTGTCCTTCCCGAGAAGGCAAGGCCATGTGTACCAAGTGGCACGCACGCTCCCCCACGATGATGGCAACCCCCCCTTTCTTTTCCTCGCATGTGATCTACCCGCACCAGGCACAGGCAGCAGGAATATAGGTCAGTAAACACTGAATATTTATCAAGCTAAGCAGTCAAAACAGGTCTGATGATTATGGATTGCACAACAGTTCCAGAAAAGAGAGAGCGGCACAGCGCCAACAACCTACTGGCCTACAAACTGTTTCTTCATAAAAAAAATAATAGCAGCAGGAGGCAGAGAAGGCAATATTGGGGACCAATAGGAGAAAATACTGCTAACAATTGGGGCTGCAGTCACAGAACCATCTTAATAACTAGTCGGTTCCCCGGTCAGCCTTGCTCCAGTTTCCAACCAGATTCAGCAGTCTCAGTATCTTGGATGGTACCAGGATTGCCACTTTTAATAATGTGGGTGAAATTAAAATGGATCCACCAAACCACATTAACGTTCATATTGATATTCATGTTTCATTCAAGCATCTTCATAAACCACACATTTCTGTTTTCAAACCTGGACATTTATTTTACAAGGTATATTCTGTCCTTCCTCCCCTCCCCTACAAAATTTCTTCCACAAACAAAAGAAAGCATCACAAAGCCACAAGGCTCGTTGTATGTATTCCAAATAGGAATCTTACATTCATGCAGCAGGTCCTGCTACTGTCATACTAAGCAAAGTTGTCTGTTTAAAAATACTAAAGTAGACTAGCCTCCAACTAGACAGAGGGCATTTCAGTCTTAGAAAATGACCTTCAGAGAGCAAAGATCCAAGGGGAGGATAGACTGACAGAACCCCTCACTAAAAGGCAGCAAAGCTAACAAGAGTCTGTAGCTGTATCAGTTTTAATTTGTAATAATAGTAACTGCTACCTCAGTAGTGGACATAAAAACAAGATCGCTAAGCATTATAGTAGAAATTCATAGACCTCAGAAGATGTTTGTTAACTCTCCCAATGATTTCTTCCCAAAGTGGGAGTTAACACTGATTGTAAAACGTCACCATAAGAACTATTCTCACATCCATCCATCCATCCATCCATTCATCCATCCACACATACACATGAATGAACAAGGATGAAAAAGAGGATTCTGTTCTCGTCACAGTCATTCTATTCTTTACAAGAAAAAGGTAGTTGATCAGCATGGTGGAGGGAAGAGCCTGCATTTCCAGGCCTTCTTTTTTTAAAATTTTTACCTTTTATTTGGTCTCTCCTCCCAAATCCATCACCTGGTGCTGAATCAAAAGGGTGCGACTGCTATCATTTTGTGCTGGGGAGCACCAGATTCCTGGCCTGCCTGGGCTCTTGAGTTCAAAGAGATGACGTCCTCCCTCTAGGTCCACATATTATTTTCTTGCCTTGACCCAGAATGAGAAAGGGTTTTCCAGCTAAGCTCAAATCCCACACCCTGATCTGCCTACAGGGTCCGGCCTCGTGTCTTAGAGGGCACATGGAACTACTACTAAAGCTGGATTGGGTGTATACAACCAGGATCCTGCAAGCTCAGGCATGAAGAGGAAGCTGACCTACTTCTCAGTCTGCGTCACCCCCTTGGGGCAGTAGGTCTGATAGGATTCAAAGGAGGTCAGAAGAGAGAAGGACTGCCACTCACTTTGAGCTCTCAGCATAGGAGGAGCTGGATCTTACCAACTCGATGTAGCATCAGAATAAAAATACAGTTGTATGGTTACATAAGAGCAGTAATCAAAAGCAAAGCAAAGATAAGAGTGCATCTGAACTGATGCCAAGTGCTTTGCATTCACAAAAGTGTCACAGAGAGGCTTTCAAATTAAACAGAACAACATAACCTTTGAACATGTTCATTTTGAAAATCAAGTTCTGTTTAGGGCTTTCTTGTAATAAAAGCCGAATTGGCAGAAATTGTTCAGCACAAAGGAAAGTGATATGAGTGTGTGGCAAAATTAAGAGTGCAATGAAGTTCTGAAAATCAAACCCGACTGTAAGCAGAAAAGCACACAGAACAGAAGGACTGATTATGAAAGCAACAAGAGCTTACATCCAAAATGACATGCATGTTAGGTTTATACAATACATTAGACCAGTTAATATAGGATAAGGTTGTTTGAGATTCAATTTGCCGTAGGAATCTAATGTTTACTACTGACCCAGGCTGTCATGGTAAACTATAGCATGATTTATTTATCTGGCCACAGCAGGTATATGTGAACACAGCAACGAACAGATTTACTTTGAGCGTGTTATGAGAATGCAGCCATAATGGAACAAGTTTACATTCCTCTTGGAATACGTTCCTTGAATTCTGAATTACAAGATCCAATAATCCTGACAACATCTTAAAGAAAAAATGAGGTCATGTCAGCAAATTTATAGCAAGGGCTACGAAAGTTTCTGGGATTAATAAGTGCTGGGATATAGAGGAAGCCTCTAGACATCTTTCTTGAACAGAGCCTGAGACTATCACAGTGCTGAACTTTTAAACTTACCTCTATAATGCTATTCCTCTGGCAAACAGTAACAGCTAAGGTTGTGCTGGGAAGAGCTTCTTTTTTCAATTTCTGCCCATTAACTCTCTCTTTCAAGGCCCCGAAGCCAGGCAAACCAGAGGGCATTTTCTTTCCTGAACAACTAGTATAATGCTAATCAGTGCTTTGGATAATGGGCTACCCACACAGAGAACGGAGGATCTAATTTGGTCAAGTGATGCCATTCTCATTATGACAGGTAACTTCCAGAAGGAAGCTCTGCTTGTCTGCTGCAGGGGGAAAATGCCTTTGGTGCTTCAGAAATAAACAGATTTATTATGACACAATCCAAGTGCCATGTTATTAGCTTCCTGATCTGTGGATGTTATGCACGTGCACCACCACACCCTCCTAAGATTCTTCAAATCCATTGAAAGAAACTGCCCAGATACCCCTGGTCAACTTCACTGTCTCTTTATTGTCCCACTTACTTCCCAGCAACAACAGGCTATCCAGAACCAATTTTATGGCCGGTTTCTCTTCAAAATCCTGCGATGGCAGGACTAGTACCTCCATTGGTTTATTTGGAATGGATTTCAGTGTACTTAGTTAATCCAACATTCCCTGCAGAAGGCAAGCCAACACTTCCTCCTGGAGGATTGCTTTGCTCTGCAGATTCCTTCCCTTGACTTGCACCTTCCAAAATTTCACTCCCTCCTCTAGGTTCCCTCCCTGCAGGGCTTCCCACACAACTGCTTCATGATGTAATAACCGTTGCAGATCGTGTCTCCACTTTCCAGGCAAGAATGTTCTGTTCCTGTCAGGTCTGGAGCTGAGCCACCACCCTTCAGCTGCCTCCTCCCCTTTGCTTTCCACATCTACTCTATGTTCTGCATAACCAGTTCATCATAATCCGTACTGCCATTTTTCAGGGGGAGGGGGGAGAGGAGCCTTCTGACGGGTAACTCAAGAAGTAAATGCAGATTCTAATGCTGTGACAAGAGGGTGGCCCAGTTAGAATAATCTGTCCCACGTTTCAATCAAGACAAAAGGCAGAAACCTTCTGGGGAGCTGTAGGGAAACCTGTGCTGAGCAAAGGGTTTCCAATGGTCCTCTGGGCAATGGGAAGAAAACGCCACAGGTTGTTTCAGGATTAACCAAGATAAAATTAAGCAGAAATATCAAGATGCCAACTAGAAAGGAACAATCCAATCTGGCACGCAGAAGTAAAGCAAGTGTAATAAAGTCGCTGGTAAAGGTCAAGTTACTCAAATGATGGCAAATCTAGGCAAAGAGTGAATATGATTGATCTAAAGAGTCTGGGTGACAACTAAATAGCAGCAAGAACTGAAGTTTTCTCTGTTTCGTTTCTGCCACCTAGCAATTGTCTAGATTTTTGCAACTCAGATCTAATAGCCCCAAAGAAGTTGCTGTTACAACTCGAGCCTCTGTGTTTCAATTGACCACCACCACCATCATCGTCATCTTGTTCTGACCTAAAGTTGTGTTTTTCCCCTTACATTTAGGAACTGGGAATCATAACTGTAACGCCTGGTGTCAAACAAATGGGTGGGTATTCATTTATCTCTTTTAAATGGAAAGTGTCTCTGGAAGAGTTAAATTGATCAAATGCTTAATGCATCTCCTCTGGAAGTTGTGTCATGGCAACTGAACTTCTTTTCTTTTTTGGTTTGAAACATTTTGCTCCTTAATGCTACCCTAGGGAAACCTGGTCAGCATAGCAGAGCTTTGCGTGCAACAGGCATCCCACAGGTCAGGAAATCTCTCCCTCCCCTCCTGCCTGTAATACTCATGAAATACATTTCACATCCCAGGGTCAAATTCCGGCATTCTCTTTTTGGGCTGCCCGACTTTCCAGAAAAGCTTGAGCACATGAAGTATGACAACGAATGACCCAGAGTTGGGCGTTTCAAAATTTCGTAACACTTTTTTTTTTCATTCTGCATACAGTAGAAAGTAGCCACTCCCATTATGATTGTGACATTTTTTTTCATTCCCCGTTTAAGTACACCTTAGAGATAGTACTCCTAAGACCAGGCTCTACATAGCTTTGACAATGCTGATAATGCTCAAGTGAATTGAGCTGCAATGTTTTTTTAGACTTCAGTTTACAGGTAGTCCTCAACTTACAACCATTTGTTCAGCACCTGTTCCAAGTTATGACAGTGCAGAGAAAGGTGTCTTATGATTGGTTCTCTCACACTTATGACCATTGTCGTGTCCCTGCTATCATGTAATCGCAATTTGGATACTGGGCAACTGCAGCAGTCCAGGATTGTATAATCACCATTTGCAGCCTTCCAGTTGGCTTCTGACAAACAAAGTCAATGGGGGAAGCTGAATTCACTTAACAACCAGAGTAAAAATATTGTAAGATCAGGTGCAATCACACGATGTCTCACTTAATGACTGCGCTGCTTAGCCATGGAAGTTCTGGTCGCAAGTATGGTTGCAAGTTGAGGACTACATGTACACATTTCCAGCAGCATCTGGATACACAGCCATGAACAGGGAAAGCTTTCTGGAATGGAGACAAACCACTGCAGAAAACTTTCCTTGCTTATTTTCTACACGTTCAGCTGCTGTTTAAAAATAAAAGAGCAGACAAGCTTGCCAACTAATCAAGAGGAAAAATAGCTTGGCTCATTCTTTTGCTTTTTAAAAACAGTTTGCTCTGCACAAAATCATCAGGCAGAGTTTTGCATACATGGTGAATTGTTGCTGCTTGCTGTGGCTGGAAGTCAAGCTGCTGTTAAACACATAAGTAGGAGACTGATTTTTTTAAAAAAATGTATCATGTATATGAGTTACTTACTATATAATGTCAACCAAACTTCTAGAATTCAGATTTCACAACTGCCTTTGCAGCTACCACCTCCCACTGCATGTCTACAACTCAGACCCTTGTTTTTCTGCTTGCAAAAACATGGCCAGCTGAGCTAAGTGTCTTGGAGCAGGCAGAGAATTTCTAAAGCAAAAATTGCTCAATCATTCTGTACTAAGCATTAGTATGTAGCCTCACCCTTACACAGACCATGTTGAAATGTACACGAGGCAGTGGGATGTAGTGGTGAAAATACTGGTCTAGAAGCAAGGAGACCCAAGTTCTAGCCCATCTTCAACTTTGGAAACTTACTTAGTGATCTGGATTAGGATCACTCTCTCTCGGCCCAGCCTCTGATGTTTGCAGTGGAGTAAAATAAAATTAGGGAACTCTATACATATTATCTTGTATACTGAATAAAATGAGGAATAGAGCAAATACAAATGTTCCCCTGGATTCATTTACAGAACTTTTATGGGATCTCTTGAAAATGGTTACAAGTTCTGCACAGCTATTGAAATGCCTTGAAATGGCATTTCCTTGGCTCTATGGAACAACTGACACATCAGTGCTTAGTGCATGGGATGGGGTAAGGAACACCTACCCAAGGAACAAAGAGTCTTTTTTCTCCCGATTTTCATTTTGGAAGACAGCCAATGAAAGAGAAGGGAGGCTAAAGGTAGGCAGAAGAAGAAAGTTTCATCCAGAGGTTTGATAACCAAACCTTTGCCTGATTCTTGTGTCTACATGGAAAGCAGGTGAACAAAACAGGTATTCCCAATTAAATAATCACAGCCTCTTCTGCTCT
Organism: Bungarus multicinctus; assembly: GCA_023653725.1. Lineage (NCBI taxonomy): Eukaryota > Metazoa > Chordata > Lepidosauria > Squamata > Elapidae > Bungarus > Bungarus multicinctus. Next base: position 161,701,156 of record CM042834.1, read on the forward strand.
ATACTTAGCCTCCAACAGAAGTATCACAGGTTCCATTCAGCAACATGGATGCTTCTTACCAGCTCCACCTCTTCAGCAAGGTCTTCCGTTTCACTTTACCAAGGAACCATGATCAAAGAGACACGATTCGCTGACCAACTGTGGGCCTAGGCTGGGAAGTCTTGGATTCAAATCCTGATCATACATAAAGCATAAAGCCAGGCCCCCTCAAAATTACATTCCCGGACTCTGGCAAAGATAAAATTGGTGGTGGGATGGAGGAAGTGCTATAAAAATTGTCCTCAGTAGCTTGGGGAAAAAAAAAAAAAAAGATGAGTCTACAGATAGATGGTGATGGTGATCTACAGATAGATCACAGCGGATGGTGATGACACCCAGATGAGAAGGTACGTGCAATGATGTTATAATGCAAAGGCTTTTTCTTCCCTGGCCTGAAATGGCTATGTCAGTGCAGCATCCTCTCAGACATGCCATCATTCACGCTCACAATACACCGGGTTCTACCCTGTATAAATACATTTAATTAATTTGTTACTCGCTGTATTGAATGAATCCAGAGCATTGGTTAGTTAAGCCTTGTTCCAAGCCCAGCCATTGTGATTAAATTTGCAGGAGGGAGGGAAGATTCTCCCGTTTGATTTGCTTAGTGATTCTATTCATCCAAAATCAATGAGTTGCATACTACATATTAGACCTATCAGTGTTTCAAATATTTCTGAGTAACACGTCATGTTTCTTCAGGCTGCATGGTAAAGATATGTTTTAAAAGGGCATTTTAAGTTTGGAAACATGAAGTGTTATACAAAACATAAAACTACATGGAAATATTCTTGTGTCCCTTTAAAAAGGAAGAAATATGTCACGTTAGTAGTAGTCTTTAACTCTACTATTAATTAAGTAGAGAAACAATGTTATTTTTCTATATTTAAAACCACTCCAGTATGGCACCCTATCTCCAATTAAACTACAACTCTCTCAACTCTCCTGCCTGCAGACTAACTGAGAACAGGACAGCAGGAGAGGTTGGCTAAAGGTGGGTGGCTAAAGTGCTGGACTAGAACCAGGCCAAGGAAGTCCACTGGGTGATTTTGGGCTAATCACTGATTCTTAGCTGAACCTACCTCACAGGATTGTTGTTGTAAGAACAAAAATGGAGGAAAGAGGGGGCATAAATTTAATTAAAACAGTGGTGTTGCATTAGCATATTTGAAAAAGATCAGGAGGAATCAAGGTGGTTTACGTGAAATACCAAATGTGCTTTTCTTTTTTGCATTGATGGATTTTGAATTTTTTTTTAAAAAAAACTGAAAAATATAAGCAATGTACCCTGAGTGGAATAGTTGATACTCTTTCATTTTACTTGCTTTCATTTTTATCATCTGAAAAGCAGAATCAGGATTTCCTAACCACTCAAATAATAAGCAAGCCATATTAAGCAATCCTCCTCCCTGTACATTTTAAAATCATCACAAATTCCATTCGCTTCTCTGCAAGAATCCTCCTAATCAAGAAGTGGCCGGTTGCTTACAGAGGGGCCACTGGACCGCCTCTCTCTTGCCCAGCCCTGCAGAGGCTAAAATGTTTTGTTTACTTGCACAGCTACAAGCATTATGGAACTAGGGATGAAACCTTCCTGGGCCATCCAGTCACTGGATTACAAACTTCCTGTTCCTTATTTACTTTCCTGTGGTCAAGTGGAGAATTTCATTTAGAGAAAAAAGGGAAGAACGCTTTCTGGCCTCTTTCTGTACAGTGGCATCTCTTGCTAAGCTAAATTATGTGTGCTAAATTATGTGTGCCTCCTTAATAATTTGGCAGAGGGTCTCCGCACTTCCTCAGAGACAACCAATCCTAAGGCCAGCAGCAGATTTAAGGGTCTCTATCATTAAGGCCCTGAGTCTCAGGCTACTCGGATCGCTCTCCCAAGGCAAGGCAAGGCAAGCCTCATACATGGCACTGTTCCCATTCGCTCCTTACAACAAGTCAAGAGCTCCGACCAGAAGCCTCCCCAGTTCCTGAACCTCCTCAGCTTGGCTGCCTTGCCACATTATCACCACGCATACTCGCCCCATCCTAAAAAATGTAGGTCAGTCAGGAAGGGAGGGGAAGTGTTTATGTTGTTCTGTGCAACAAGAGACGACGGGGGGGGGGGGGGGAGAGATCCGCACCACCCATCCACCCAGCTACGTCTAAGCGCGGCCCCACCGCCGCGCAGCCCCGCCGTCCTTTTCCAAGCGCGGATTTGCTGCGCAGAACTTCCCGACTCGTCCGGACGCAATCAAAGAGCTTGCCTGAACGGGGCTGAAGGGAGGCGCCAGGAGCCCAGCGGAGCAAGAGCGCCGCATGCCCGATGCCCGCCGCCCGCCATGTACCTTGCCCGCAAACAAAGCACACTCGCGCCCGCCGACAACTCCAGCGCGCGAGAAACGAGCCGGCCTCTCCCGGGAGACCCACCCCTCAGGCCAGGGGGCTTGCAGGTGGGGGAAGGGCGGAGGGGAGAGGAGCCGCCGCAAGGCGTTCGCGTGAAATCACCTCTTCCAGGCGCCCCTCGGCCACCTCTCCAGCGGCGGGAAGGAGTCGCCGCGCGTCTTTCGCGAGCTCTGCTGCCGCCGCCGCCGCCGCCGCCCTACTTCTTTCCCCAGGCGAATGTGTGTTAGTAGGTCAGCCGGTTGCATAAGCGCTTCTAAGCGCCTCCGTCACGCTCCCGAAGTCTCCGCACAAAACAAATCGAGGGGAGGAGCGGCGGGGAGAGGCGAGGCGGACGAGCGGGCGAACGAGAGGGGCTGGGCCGGAGCCAGAGGAGCGAGCGAAGAGCCACGCGGGAGGCGCTGTCGCGGCTGCTGCTGCTGCTGCTGCTGGGGAAGAGACGGAGCCAGCCAGCCGCTCCCTCTTTTTCCTCGCCCGCTCGCGTTCAACACTGGAAGCGACTGAAGGTCGCTTTGCTCCCAAAGCCGCGCGGAAGAGAAGCGCGTCCGCGCCGAAACCACTGCTTGCGCTCCCGGGATGCTGCTGCAAGGAGTTTCCGAGTTACCCGTCTGGCTTCTGACCCAACTTGCTGACGTGTAGCGAGAGAACTGGCTTGTTTGTAGGAAAAGGCTCCCTGCCGGGCTGGGCCTTCGGGAGCTCCGTAGTGCCAAGGCTCGCCAGGGCAGCGTGTGCTGAAGCTGAAGGCCGGACGCGCCACTTGCGCCAGAACAATAGCTTAACGGGAGGTCTCCGGTTCAAAGAAAGGCGACGTTTCCTACCAGTTACAGTGAAGAAAAGAAGGAGCGGAGGACAGGCAGGGAGAGCGCTGAGCTGAACCTCAATCCCAATATCCCAATGGCTGGGAAGACACATAACACCCCGGGCTCTTTCGTCTACTTTTTACAACCGTAGCTTTCAGGGTTGAAAAACCAGAAGCGAGGCATTGAGTCTATTTACATCTGTTTTGGAAAAAGGCTGCGCTGGCCACAGTAAAAGAGATCCAAACTATTATGTAAGAACTTCTGGGAAGGGAAGAGAGACATTGCATTAATGCATTGCATTAAATAAGTTAAGAAAAGCACTTAACTTGAGCAACTTTCTCTCTTCCCTGCTTTAAACTCAGGAAAAGGGTTTTTGGATTTCCATGACCTTTGACCCTACTCAAAATGGGCACAGTACTGTACATGTGTGTCATGTACAATTTGACCTCCTCCTGGCATAACAGGAAAAAGAATAGAGCAATGTTTCTCAACCTTGGTAGCTGGAAGATGTGTGGACTTCAACTTCCAGAATTCTCTAGCCATGCTGGCTGAGGAATCCTGGGAATTGAAGTCTACACTCTTAAGCAGCCAAAGTTTAGAAATGCTGGAATAGAGGACTGTGTGCTTTGTTAGAGAGCTAGTGAAGCTAGAGGCGAAGGAGGTGATGTGATAGAAACACTCATATGTTCTCTTCCTTCATCTGCAGCATTGGAGGATTACATCGTGAGTTTTAATCTTAGCTGGTGGGTGGAAAATGCTTCCAAGTCTGTCTGCTACAGAAGACATATGCTTCCTCTAGGCGCCGTGGACAATTTCAGAACTCCTGTTCCCTCTATCCTGAAAAATAAATATTGAGTTAGACTTGCAGACATGCACAAACATGAAGAGACTGTGATAACTTGTGTGCTGGCAAAGGTACATTTAATAGTAGATGCAGACATGCACAGATATAAACTGGCTGTGAAAACTGTGGTGTGCCCACAATTTGATGTTACAAGGTATATGCACTGTGTAAAAATAGAGAAATTTGTGTGTGTGTGTGTAAATCGTGCAAAATCCCATGCAGGAAACATTAACTTAACATTAACTTAATAATCTGCTCTGAGGTTAAGGAAGGTAGACTCATTCTGATAGATTTGGATGGGCAGAAACAGGCTTCAGCTCAACCCTTCCAAGACTGAGTGGCTGTGGTTTCCGGCGGCCCGATATAGTCAGCTGACCCCATCGCTGGCTATTGGGGGAGAGATCTTAACCCCTACAGAGAGGGCTCGCAATCTAGGCGTCCTCCTGGATGCACGGCTGTCTTTAGAAGATCACATTACAGCCGTCTCAAGGGGGATTCTTATCAGGTTTGCCTGATTTTGCCAGTTGCGGCCCTTTCTGGATCGGGACGCTTTACGCACGGTCACTCATGCCCTCGTCACCTCCCGCTTGGACTATTGTAACGCCCCCTACATGGGGCTCTCTGCAGGGAGCACCCGGAGGCTTCAACTGGTGCAAAATGCGGCCGCGCGGATGGTTATGGGGGCGTCAAGAAATTCCCATGTGATGCCTCTCCTGCGCGAGCTGCATTGGTTGCCGGTGGCCTTCCGGGTTCGCTTTAAGGTTCTGGTTTTGACCTTTAAAGTGATCCATGGCATCGGACCAGGTTATTTGCAAGACCACGTTCTGCCGGTAGTCTCCCACTGACCTGTGCGCTCCCACAGGGAGGGCCTCCTTCAGGTCCCGATGGCATCTATGTGCTGCCTGGTGGCCCTGAGGAACAGGGCCTTCTCTGTGGGGGCACCCGCCCTCTGGAATGGGTTGCCTCCTGAGCTACGGATGACCGCTGACCTGAGAGCATTTAGATGTGCGTTGAAAACTTGGCTCTTTGAGCAGGCCGGCCTGGGCTGATTTTAGATGGGGGTTTTAAAGTGGGTTTTTAGAAACTGGGTTTTAGATATTGGGGTTTTAGAATTTGGGGTTTTATATTGTAATTTATTGGGGTTAGGTATAAATTTTAGTAGCAGCCTGAATATATTTAATTTTCTTTTAACTTTTGTAATTCGCATTGTGTTATAGTTGTACACCGCCCTGAGTCCTTCGGGAGAAGGGCGGTATATAAATTTGATATAAATAAATAAATAAAATACAGTTTAATGGAAACTGAGATTGCTCATTAATGGGAATTCTAGAAATTATTTTAACTGAGCAGAGTTTGTGGCTAATAGGACATGGTACTTTTAGCCATATCTAATTGACTTAATAGAGCATATTAAAAACATTTGTTGTTCTTATAAAGCTCTATATTTTTTTAGATCTAATAGTTAAGATACCAGTCTAGAAACCAGGAGATTGCGAGTTCTAGTGCCATCTTAATCATGAAAGCTGGCTGGGTGACTTTAGAACAGTCACTATGTCTAAGTTCAGCTCATCTCACACGGTTGTTGTGCAAAAAGTAGACAAAGAAAGAAGTAATATGTATGTTTGGTGCCTTGGGTGATTTATAAAAATAACAAAGGGTTAGAATTTTTAAAAATCTAAATAAATAAAACTCATCTTGTCTGATATTTTTTAAAATTACATTTCCATATAAATAATCCTTCCAAAACTGCTTAATTTATGTAAATCTGTAAGATAGCCTAAGAATAAACAGAATTATTAGAACTGTATTAAACAATTAAACAGCACACAGATCAATATTATAACTGGTAAGCTGCCCACGGTCACCTTATAGGTGAGATGGGCAGCATAAAATGTAATAAATATACAGACAAATTGGTTAGCAAACTTTGTGGTCAGTAAAAAACTGCTACTCATCGAAACCCAACTTGGGAAGCCTTTAAAGTGGTCATTAAGGAGGAGGAATAAAGGTTTCCCTTGACAACAAAGTTGTGGCTTTGGAGGATTGGCAGCTTCCTCTCTCCTATCCCCGAAGCTTCCTGTTTGTCAAGGGCATTATTTTACTCATGCTTTCCAGGCATGTAATTGGGAAAATGATGCAGCTGATGACCCTCATGGGAGAAAAGTAAAAAATGGCAATTAGGAGCAATCCTGTGAGTGGGTCAACTTCTCCCCCAAGGCTGTGAGTGAACAATAATATATTTCTGAGCCCCAAAAGTCCAGTTTTGCAGGAAAAGATTGAAGAACATTTTCTGTGCTTCTTTGGGCTGTATATTGAACCATACAGGGAAAGAGAAGAGGCTAAAGTCAGATACAGATCTGCTCACAAGCCAGGGCATCTCTACAAAACGGTAGGTGAGACAACACGAAGGCAAGATCTTGGTCCGCTTCGTGTGCCTTCATTTGCACCAAGAAATAAGCTCAGGCCACATGGTCACCCTTTAAAAAATCCTGAGGTGTAAATGAATACATTCTCACTCAGATCATGTAACACTTTATAAATTAGTGGCTGGCATTGTCACATTAGTGTTGGTGTATCCTTATAGGCTTTACTTTTATGAGGCGATTCTCGGGAACCGGCGGCAGCGGTGGCGACGGCGCAGCAGAGATTTCTGCCTTGTAAATACTGTTATTTGTATATACTGTGTATCCTTATAATTGAATATGATCTGAAATTGGGGGGGGGGGGCAATTACTGTCCCATTTTCTGCCACCATACACCATATCCTAATTGCAAAGGGTGGCCCAACGCTTCCCACAATTGTTAACTCATTTATTGTAGGAAACCCGAGACTTTCAGACAAGCACATCCGTGCTCCAATTCTCACTGTGCTCTGACTTCTCCACATTTTCACCAGCATTCCAGTTTCAATATAGTATTTGTACCATAGTATTGGTACTATGGGCCAGACAGTGAGGCCAGAGGTGTGTGGTATATGTTGTGTGCACATAATGGTCACGTTTTTCATAATGTGCGTGTTGCATCATGTGTGCATTTCATCTGCAGTGGTTGGAATTCAGGCTTCGACAGTCATGCTATTTAGAGGTGGGATAACGTGTTTATCAATGTGTACAGGTAGTCCTCAACTTACAACCATTCATTTAGTGACTGTTCAAACTTACAATGGCATTGAAAAAGTGACTTATGACAGATTTTCACCCGTACAACTATTGCAGCCTCATGGTTATATGATCAACATTTGGGTACTTGGCAACTGGCATGTATTTATGACAGTTGCAGCCGCCTAGGGTCCTGTGATCCCCATTTATATTTGTTTAACAACTGCATGAGTCACAGTGACAACTGCAGTGATTCACTTAACAACTGTAGCAAAAAGTTATAAAATGGGGCACAACTCACTTAACCACTTTCTAGCTTAGCAATGGAAAGTTTCTCTCAATTGTGGTTGTAAGTTGTGGATCACCTATATAACGTAAACATGCACATGGGAAACAAAAGTATTTAGAAATGTTGCAATGCAGAACTGCATTTCCAAAAGTTTTTGTGAATTGAAAACAAAAAATAAAAAATGCATTTTCAAGGCACCTCATGAGTCCTTTGCAGGAATGTTCTGGGCTACAGGCAAATATCATAATACAGAGCAGGGTGAATTAACAACAAAATCCTAAATAGCAAAATCCTATGCAATTTATTCCTAGTTATTTGGGTCACGGTTGTCCCAAAGATGCTTTTTCCAAAATGCAACTGGACTTTCTTGGATTTTTTTTTCTTTGAAACATTTTGCTTCTCATCCAACAAAGACCCCTGAAATTGTTGTTGGGCTAAACAAATACATCAAAACATATCCCAGGCCAGTGTGTCCACTAACTTGTCATCTGTCAATAAATCCTTAATCCACCATCCAAGAAAATATCTTGGATTCTGCAGAACAGAATGGTTGCTAAAATGGAGCATACCTTGGGGTTGGGGTTCAGAATATCCAAATAATTTTCTCCCACAGTAGTAAAATAACATAATGGAAATAATTGGCCATTTATAATCTTCAGAATTTGTTATTTCAGCCCAACTAACTATGGAGTTCAGGCCATGGAAGAAACTGAGGCTTCATGTTGGTGAATCATGGCAATCATTGGGTGGAAGAGCAAAAACAGCCACCAACTTTGTGCTTACTAATCACTTGGGTAAAATTATTTCTGTAAGATTCTTATTCCCATTTTAGTACTTTCCCAATGTCCCTCAGCTGACCCCCTCTCCCCCTCACAAACCTTCTCTGGAGACATGTTGGTCTTATCAAAGCCAACATCTAGAAATGAGTAAAGTAATAACTAGAAGTCAGCATGGATTTGTTAAAAACAGATCATGCCAAACCAACCTTAATTCATTCTTCAACATAGTGACTAAATTAGTAGACCAGTGAAATACTGTGGACATAATATATTTAGATTTCAGCAAGGCATTGGACAAAGTAGACTACATCCTACTTCTTGACAAGTTAGAAAAAAGTGGGATAGATAGCATCACCATCAGATGGATTTGCAACTGGCTGACAAACGGTACTCAACGAGTAGTCCTTAAGGGTATTACATCTATATGGAGGGAAATAAGCAAGTTTCCATCTTAGGTGCAGTACTCTTCAATATCTTCATAAATGACTTAGATGAGGGAATAGAAGGGGAACCCATTAAATTTGTGGATGGTACTAAACTGGCAGGAATAGCCAACACCCTAGATCAGAGCTGTCAAACTCCCAGCCCACAGGACAGATGCATCACATGCTGGCCACGCCCATTCCCAGTTTAGGGAAGGGGCGGAAAGTCTCAATATGTCATGTGATGCCATCATAACAATGTGAGTTTGACACCCCTGCCAATCCAGGTGGATCTTGACACACAACACTGGGCCCTATCTAACAACATGAAATTCAACATAGAGAAAGGTAAAGTTACATTTAGGCAAGAAAAAACAAAAGTACATATATAGACTGGGTGAAACCAGGCTTAATAGCAGTAACTGTGAGAAGAATCTTGGAGTCTTAGTGGACAACCAATTAAATATGAGTCAACAGTGTGCAGCGGCAGCCAGAAAAGCCAATGCAATCCTAAGTTGCATTAGTAGAGGGATACAATCAGGATCAAGTGAGGTACTAATATCACTCTATAAAGCCTTAGTAAGACTACACCTAGAGTACTGCATCCAGTTTTGGTCACCACATTATAAAGAAGATGTTGAGACTCTAGAGTGCAGAGAAGAGCAACCAAGATGATTAGGGGCCTGGAGGCTAAAACATACAACGAACAGTTGCAGGAACTGGGCATGGCTAATCTAGTTAAGAGAAGGACCAAGGGAGACATGTTAGCAATGATTCAATATTTGAGGGGCTCCACAGAGAGGAGGGGGTCAAGCTATTTTCCTGAAGGCCAGACATGGAACAATGGATGGAAACTGAACAACAAGAGATTCAATCTGGAAATAAGGAAAAAATTTCTTACAGTGAGAGCAATCAACCAATGGAATAGCTTCCCTTCAGAAGTTATGGGGGCTTCATCACTGAAAGCTTTCAAGGAGAGACTGGACTGCCATCTATCAGAAATGCCATAGGGTCTCCTGCTTGGGCAAGGGGTTGAACTAGATGACCTACCAATTCTGTTAATCTGTATCTGACAAATTAGACTGCTCCTCTCCATCTACTGTTCAGGAACAATCTATTTCCTTTCCGGTTTTTAGTAAAACTGAAGATAAAATAATCCTATCTCTTCAGTTATATTATAATGCTTTTCTTAGAATCATCTCTTAATGAGGTTATAACAGACTAGTAACTCACCCTCTCCAAAATATATGTAATACCTGAACTGGCAAACAAACCAGTTTCCCTTCCCTTTCTCCATTGTCTATTTTGTCCTGGGCAGATTATCCATCAACATTTCATATAATATTTTAATTGCTAAAAAAGTATGTCAAGTGTAAAGGGTTGACAAACATGACCATCATGAGAAAAAAGAGGATTAAGGGTGGGGACATATGGGAAAACACATACTATAGATTTACACCATGGATTTAACATGATGAAGCAGCAAGGATGGAGAATCTATGGACCTTTGACTAATGTCATGTGGGTCTTGTCTTAATTTTTGCCTTCCACCACTACCACCCTCAAGCAGGGGATCTGAATGGTCTCTTCTCTGCAGTCTCAGCTCTGCTAAACATAGGACCACCAGATCTGGGCTACAAAAACCTGGATAACCACAGAATGCCAGGAAAAGGTCAACAGTTTTCTATTTCTATTATGTAATGTCAATAAACAGAGATTTTGAAAGAGATTGGGCAGGTCTCTCCACCCACTTTTGCCTCTGGCTCTGGCTTCTTTCAGCCCCACCCACCCTGCCCTTCATGGAAAAAAACACTTGCTCACTCTCCTTTGATGAGAACCAAAGCGAAAGTCAACAGAGGAGAGACACCAACCTCAGCTAATTGCAGTCTCAGGATTAGGGCTGGTTGGAAGCTCCTGGAACTTTTGGATAAATTGGAGGCTTTGGATAACATAGGCTCCCTTGGAGGCTATGGGCAGCTGTATCCTCCATCACCTTTTTGCTGCTTCCTTCTCCTCTTTATCCATTACCTGGCCATTTTGTCCTGCCCAGTCCTAAGAGCAGCTCTGCTATGATTCCATGAGGCTGCCCTGACCTTGGCACAAGTCAAGCTGGTACAATACAGACTTTGGGAGGAAAGAATGGAAAAGGGAGCCTGAAAGGGTGCAGAGGCAGTAAGTGTAACTGAAGTGGGAGCAGCCAATAGTTAAGGCAACAGTGTCAAGTCAAATCGATCTGGTTCCTTTTAACTGATTCTGCAGTGAGTGTGTCAATGTTTCTCAATTTTGGCAACTTTAAGATGTGTGGGTTTCAATTCCCAGAATTCCCCAGCCAGCATGCTAAAACTTGAAAAACACTGGAGTAACTCATTTGCTAACAGAGCTTCCATCTCATTGTCATGGCTGTCTTCTTGACTGTTTTTTTACCCTGTTCTGCAGACATCCCTCTTTATTATGGCTGTGTAATATAGGCGGCCTGGTATTTCCCAGGATAGAATAGGACATTGCAAAATTAACTTCAATCAAGTGGACACAACTGAAAAAATGGAAGTATGCACAAAAATAAGTTGAATGCCATTCAGGCTTTGTGTCCCCCAAATTTCCAGATATTTCAGAGCACAATGCCCATCATGCTTGGACTTGCACATCTGGAGATTATCGCAACCTTGGAGGCATTTATGGTTGATTCTGTTCCCAATGGATGGGTGAGAAGTCAGTGAAAACAGCAGCTGAGTGGGCATATTCTGACGCCCCCTTCTGGAAAATGTCAGCATAGCAACGTTTTTCAAAACTATCAAAACTATCATGTCTATTATTGATAAGCAATAGATCTTAACTTTCCAAAGAAATATTTTACTCCAAACAGTGAAGGAGAATTTAAATTAAGAAGTTGCTTGTAGTTTTTATAGCTAGGACATAAACATTCAAACTTTGTTGCATAAGTTTGACTTTCTGTATGTAGTAACTTCCCACTTTCCTGGGAAAGCAAACATTTCTGGTTCTTTCACCTCTGCAAAAATTATGCAATAAGGGAGCTGGTTTCAGATTACAGTTCTGTACAAGATGACAGAAGGCTCATTTTAAGCAGTTAGAGCAGTCTTCAGTCCAGAAGACTTTGATTCCTACAATCCCTGGCTGAGTATGGGAACTAAATTCTAATACTTGCAGGAAAAAAAACCCAGTTGTAGAAGACTTGGTTGGATTTTTGGACTATGATGGGTGCCTCTTCATAGAACAGAGAGTAGGTTGTACAGGCTGATGATCTGTTAAATGCTGCATTACAGTGTTGCCAGTGGGCACATTTAATTGTTCTCCGTGTCTGTGTGTATAGAGCTATATACTTTCCAGATGAAACTGGGTGGGTGGGAGACTTGCCTCTTTCCATTATGGTCAAATCTAAAATAGGATTTTAAACAGAGGCATGAAAGCAATAAATTATATGAAGGCATATTTTTCATTCTATCAGATAAAAGATTCCTCGTATTACAGTCAGAAGCTATTAGGGTTTCATTCGTCTTTTCACTATTCAAGATTGTTCTGTAGGAGATAAATGATGGAGGAAGTGATGGGGAAGTTAGAAAAATGTTAGCACTGTGCTGATAACTGAAAATATTTACTAAAGTACAGTGTGGTACTCATTTCTCAAAAAGGAATACGTGTCGAGGAATACAGTAATCCAAGTGTTTATTAAATCACTGAAACAACAAACTTCAAAAACATGACTAACCAGCTAACAGTTCTTCAACTGAATACTCGCAGTGTCAAATTTTCACATGAATAAAGAAGAGGATGTTGGAGCATATGCAGAGTACTTTTAGCACATTCTTAAACCTCAGAGTCAGTTTCCAGGCACATCTGAAGTACTGGGGAAAGTATTGAGGAATCCGGAGACTTTGTTCTAAACCAGTTTGCTAATTTTCCTGGGTTCACCCATCTTGGCAGCTGATGTAGAGGTAGTTCTTGGCTTACAATCACAATTATAACTAGAATTTCCATTGCTAAGCAAGGCGGTTGTTAAGTCAGTTATGCACAATTTTACAACCGTTTTTGCCATGATTATTAAGTGAATCGAATTACTGCAGTTGTTTAAGTGAGTCACACATTTGTTATGCAAATCTGGCGTCCCCCATTGACTTTTCTTACCCAGATACCATTTGGGAATGTCGCAAATGGCGATCCCAGGATGTTGCACATACCAGTTGCTAAGTGCCTCAATTTTGATAACATGACTGGGAGATAGCAATAGCACTTAGACTTATATAGTGCTTTACAGCCCTCTCTAAGCGGTTTTACAGAGTCAGCCTATTGCTCCCAACAATCTGGATCCTCATTTTACCCACCTCGGAAGGATGGAAGGCTGAGTCAACCTTGAGCCTGGTGGGATTCGATCTGCCAAATTGCAGGCAGCCGGTAGTTAGCAGAGATGGCCTGCAGTACTGCAGTCTGACCACTGCGCCACCGAGGCTCCTGCAACTGTTGTAAGTGCAAGGACCAGTTTTACTGTTATAACTTCAAACAGTCGCTAAACAAATGGCTATAAACTGAGGACCATCTAATTGTTGATCATGATCTACTTCACGTGTCTACCTAGAAACAAACTAAATGAGGAGAAAGAAGCTGCAAAAAGCAGCCTGGAATCTACTTGGGCTCAAGAACAATTTTCTAATGATTGTTTCCCAGAAGTCCAGATCAGTTAGACACGATAGCCCCTGAGGTAACTCTCAAAGGAATGTAGTGCCGAGATTCACGGAAGATCATATTTAGTCTCACTACCCTTCAGATGCTTCTGGATCAAGAGGATTAGCCAGCTATAAGCTGTTGCCCAGGGGACATCCAAATGTGTTAACATCACACATTCTTCAGGGAGACTCCTTGGCAATTGTGATGACACACAGACAGCAACACATTTGTATACCTGTCCTTTGTATCCTGATCAACGCACAATTGAGGACCTCACGGCAGCACGACAGAATGCAACGAACGTTACTAGTTTCTGGGCAAGGTCTGTTTAAATTGTACACATTTTGATCTTGTATTTTATATTTTAAATGTTATGTTGTATAGTATGCCTTATTTTAATGGCAACGCTTCTGACACAAAGAAACCAGATGTAGGATACAAAATTCAAGGCCATCACTACATAGTTCCCTTCTGCCACCCAGTGGTCATTCAGAGTTTTGCCGTCCATTTAATGTAGCCCTGATCAAACTATTACTAGTCTAATATGGACCATGCAGAGGATATGTACCTTGTGTAATAGCTGCTGGAGATCAACGAGGAAGAGCTTTTGCCCTCAGAGCCACGTTTCTAGCATCCAAAATGCATCTGGGTAGCTGCTGAACCCTTGGCCTGATCCAGGAAATGCCTGCTTTTTAAGGACAGGTGTATTTACCTAACTGAAGCTCATCTGGGTTAGTATCATCTTTCTTAGGTATGGCAAGCAGGAGAGTTCCCAAAGACTGACAAGCTGCAGAGCCGCATCCATCTTTCTCTCCAGGATGCCAGCAGTAGCTGTGCCCCATTCACCCCACCAAAACTGAACTGAGCATTCCCACCTAGCATGTATGGGAAATCAGTGTAGAATGTGGGAAGAGCAAGGAAGAGCACAGAGTTAAAAGGAGGAGGGGCTTTCCTTAATACACATCTTTACAACAAAAGTAAACTCCCAGGGTTAAATGTATGCAAATGTAAACACGTGAAGCACTGGAAGATGGGATAAGGGGGAAAATAAGGATACAAGATTTGGGGTGCACAATCCTTGACTACTTCATAGGGCAGAAAAGAAGTGGATAAAAACTTAGCTCTTTCCTACCATCTAGTGGTAATTCAATTTTTGCAGCCAACATTTGGTAGCCCTAGAAAAGAAGGGAAGAAAAGGGACCGCCTTCTACCTTTGTCTCCCCCCTTCAATTCATCTTGATGAGGATTTGTTCAGAGAAGAGTTTTTTCAGCTGGGCCACTTCAGCTGAAAGGGAGGCCAGCTGACATTGCAGGGAGCGGTTCTCTGCCTGGTACTCAGGTTCTTGAGGGGCCCCGGGGCCCTCCGTTTCACAATTACTCTCAACTGCCAGGGTACCTGCAGGACATCCTGTGCTTGGCTGGTCTTTCCTTGTCACCAGCCCCCTCCATGTTCCTCCCGGTGGAGAAGGTGGGCAGTGTCCAGATTGCTCTCCAGCTATCTCCTCTGACCCTACCGCCATTTTGAAACGCAACTTGTGGGGAAGACCTTTGATGCTCTCCCCGGAGTCGTAACGGACAACACGGCCCAGATCAGCTCCATCAGCTGAAGCATCGGGTACTAGGCAATGCCTCTCATACATAATTCCTTCCTCTGACCTGTCACGTTCCTCAAAAAAGACAGGACTTCCCAGGTTGGAGCTTCCTGGGGTGGAAAAGCCAGAGTCCTCAGAGCTGGTAGCTGGCTCTGGGTGGAAGGTGCAAAGGTAGCGGGGTAGTTCAGGAGCCACTGGGAAGTGCTGGGATAGAGCGGCTGACCGATGTAGTTCACTGGCCAGTGGAAGTGCTGGTTGAGGAGCTTCTACTGGATCCCGGATCAAGCCAAAGCGAAACTTGAGGGCTAGGAGTTCGGCCTTCAGGCGGGCATTTTCCTCCAGCAGGGCCAAAACTCGTCCCTCCAGGGCTAAATCACTGACCCGCCGTTTCTCTCGAGAGCGTTTGGCTGCTTCGTTGTTCTTCTTCCTCTTGTCCCAGTAGCCATCATCCTTCTTATCATCTGGAGTGAATTCTCGCTTGCGCCGGGCCATGGCTGAGGGCATCCCTTGCTCTTTCTGCTGTGCCCCCAGGCTGCCAGCTGCCCTGAGCAGGGACTGGCTTACCAAGCTATTGACAGAGAGGAATGACACTGTCTCCTCTGCAAAACAAGACATGGCAGTCTGGAGCTCACACACCGGCGTAGAATTTGGAGGTGCCGATAATGGTTCTGATGGAGGCTGGGTTGGAGGTTCCTCCAAAGGCAGATCCATCTCCCCAAAGTCTGCAAGGTGAGAAGGAAAACAAATCAGAGAATATTACAGCTGGATTTCCTCAGTGTACCCATTTGGGGAGGGCCAGCAAAGTCAAAGAGAAGGACATGCATATACCTAGCCTGCTGTTTGATGGCCAAATGGTTAAGAGATCTCTACAGTTCTGAATCTTGGGTATACAGTCGCTCCCACAGCTTCCAGGCCTCAATCATAAGACCACTTAATAGAGGAGATTTAGAGAAGCTGAACTATTTGTGGCTCTCTGGTGGCTGCTTTGATAAGGTTTGATAGCGCTACTCACTACAGAAAGATGCAGCCCCATAACACACATTCCTATTAGCCACACTAAATTAACTGCACACAGAATCACAGCAAAATAGGAGGTTTCTAGAAGATTGCTATGTCTCCACGTATCTAGAAGACAGAGAGACAATCTTTAAAATGTTAACATTTATTAGTCATTCCTAAGATGCTTTTAACTGCCTATTCATTTATCTTCAGAACAGTCATCTAATGAGATAACTCACTATTTATGACTCATATGCAGATGGGCACCACCACCTCAATTCCTGCTGTGCTGTCTAATGGGAAGGTTCGGGAGGGGGGCGTCCTGGGAGGGATGAGAATGTCAATGTATGTCCCAGGGTATGTATGTATGTATGTATGTATGTATGTATGTATGTATGTATGTGTGTGTGTATATATATATATATATATATATATATATATATATATATATATATATACATACATACATACATACATATATATATATATATTCCGACTCAAGGCATGAAGGTCTCCCCAACTATACAGGTAAAGAAGACACCTGCACTGAGCAGCAGTGATACAGGAAAAGACTGGAGGTAAATGATCATTCAGTGGCCATAGAGAAGACATCAATTCATGCTGTGTTGTGGAACGCAATGGTAAGCCAGTCTTGCATTTTTACCAAGTAAACCATACGGACAGAAAATACTAAACATTTGATGGTATAGTGCTGAATAATGGATCCTTCAAGTCAGAGGTGGTATTCAGCAGGTTCTGACCAGTTCTGGAAAACCGGTAGCAGAAATTTTGAGTAGTTTGGAGAACCGGCAAATGCCACCTCTGACTGGAGATTTTACAGTATCCTTCCCCTGCCACGCCCACTGAGCCATGCCCACAGAACCAGTAGTAAAAAAAATTGAATCCCATCACTGCTTCAAGTCAGATGACACTTAACGTGCTAGTGAGGAACAGCTGAGGATTTTTTGGAGTACTGATGGTACAGTATTTATGAATTGACTAGATTAAAATCTTTGGGATATCTAATTGCTGATCTTGGCATTTAGGAAAAGAAAATCCAAAGCTGCAAAAAACAGAATTACTGTAGGAACATGGAATGTATGGAGCATGAATAGATGAAAACTGAAATATGAAATAAAATTACCATATACTAACATGTTAGGCATCAGAGACTTGAAATGGCCCAGGATTAGACATTTTAATCAGAAGATCACACTGCTTAATACTTAGGATGCGAAAAACTATGGAGTGGAATTGCTTTTATAGTTAGGAAGGGCACAGCAAGAACAATACTTGGCTACAAATATATTCAGTGATTGAATGATATTGATTAGTTTTTTGTGAACAACCTTTTAATGTGACGATCATCCAGATTTGTGCTCTTGATACAAATTTGTGATCACTGATACAAAAGAAGAGGAGGTTGATGAGTTTTAGGATCAAGTTAAAATTGATTATTGATAGATTGCTGGCAAGTTGTGCTGCTTGTGATTGGGGACTGGAATGGCAAGGATGGAAATATTAAGGAAAATGTAGTTGGACTATATGACTTGAGAAATCAAAATGAAGCAACCTATCCATTTCTACTAATCCAATTAGTTCTTCATAGCCAACACTGACTTCAAGCTGGATTGAAAGAAGATTGGTATAATTTTAAAATTGGAGCAAAACAGCCAAGAAATATATAACAAGTTGTATTTGGAAGAGCAGCCATGAAGGCCCTGGAAAAGATATTCTGTGATGTGTCTATACTATATCTACAAAGATCAAAATAGTGCAAGCAGTGGTATTCCTTTTGAACCTCTATGAAAGCAAAAGTTGAACTTTGAAGAAGTAGGATAACTCTTTAAAACCATTTCTCAGAGTAGTTGGCTAGCAATGCAATACACTTGCCTTAAATACTTACATTTTATTTTGCTATAAATTCAAATAATTTTCTCTTCTACCAGATACACTATGCAAAATACATTTGATTGAGTTAAGGCTACCTACTGACAGTGTGGGTTTTTTAAAGCTACCCATGGTGGGGATTTAAAAAAACAAAACCAAAAAGGATTCTTCAATAAGTAACAAAAACAAAATTCATACGGTAGCTGTAATACACCTATTGCACAACATCACATTAAAGCTGTAATCAGATACAGCACATTACATAAATAAAATTTAACTCATGAATAAAGGATGTGGTCTTCAGCACTGCATACCACAATAGCACTTGAGGCATATATAAAACACACTAGAAAAAAAAGTGACAAAAACAGGGAGCAATGTCACTAGGGATTTTACTGTTTCCAACTGTAAACAGAAATGTTTATCTTCAGCCCTACGTCAATTGAGGGCAATCTTCTCGCTTTTAAAAAAAGAGTCAAACAGTTTATTTCCCTATTCTGCATTCCAGACTATCACTAGGAAATGCTACCACCTCTCCTACCCACAGCTGACCCAGTTCATCCGGAACATCCTGGCCAAGAACAGGACTAGATATGCTATTCTATCAAAGGAGCCTGGACAAAAACTCAATTCAGTTAACAAAATCACCAGAAAAGCCACAACTTCACCCTCCTATTGCCATCCCTAATCTTATTTACTTCTCTTATGGGCTGTTTCATTTGGCAGAGTTGAAATACTTATCCACAAGGTCTTGAACTGGCAGATCTACAGAACATACCTTATAGCTATGATGGGCTACAAAATGTTCCACATATATAGCTACCCATGCAAGTGATTTATAGCTTCATTCAATGATTGCTATGGTGATTACATGCTAATGCAGACAAATCTGCAATGGCTAGATGATGCTATAAATTGTTAGCTAGGCGGTGTGTGTCTTCACAGCTGAATTATAGTAATATTTACCAGTTCTTTTCCCGAAAAAGTACTATCACAAACAGAAAAATCACTGCTAGCACTGACTACCTCTAGTCTGCTTCAGGAAGGTTTGAAACTCATGGATTCCCCAGCGTTGTTCTCATGCTGAGGGGGTCAATTTAGGAACTAGCTGAGTACTGGGAGAGAGCTGTATGTACAAGAATTGGACTCTCCTGTTGCCCAGAGCAGAATGGCCTTAGAAAACACCACCTGGGCCTCAAAGCAGAAGGGCCTGCATTAACTCAAAGAAGACAGTACAATAGCCTGATCCCATTTCCTCAAGACAAATTGATTGTGACTCCAAGGAAATATTTCAATAGTTTTCACCCATAGCCAGAATATATCTGGTGTGCTTAGAAAGGGAAATGGTACTTTAAAACCAGAGCAGCTAAAAACAAACTTGACCTGCCTTAAGTGTGGGTTTGGAATGAGATGAAGGTGACATTTCATGAGGAAATAGTAATTGGTGGGGCATGGTTGGGTGCAAGAAGGAAAAGGCCTAATAAGTACATGATAGAACGTCATATTCCTCCTGTGAAAATGCTGAACTGAACTGTTTTTTACTGACGCTTACCCTGTGCCAGTAGAATCTGGAGCATAAGCAGCCATTTCTGCAGGGTATGGCTGAGACCAGTAACCTGACTAGATGGAAATCTGTTAAGAGATACATTTTTGAGCCTTAAGGAGAGAGAGGGAAGGGGGGATTTTCAGGCTACCTGAGTTGCAACTCTTGAAGCAATATTTTAAGATAGCTCTGTCTTACTCTGAAAACATACATTACAGAGCCAACAATATGTTCAGCTCTAAAAGGATGATCTATCATTTGGGAAAAAAAGGAATATGAAATACTTTTTTTCTAACATCTGTTCTAACAACATCTTTAACCGTAGCAGCAGCATGGATTCTGCACATGCTCTGTACTTAGAATCGAGTTTTGTACTAGGTCCAATGTTTCAGAATAATTTCAGAGGAAATACAACATACTTCCATCTCCTCCAATGTAGATCTTCAAATGAGAACAAACAGAGTAGCTGCAGAACGCTGGCTTCTTAAAGAGGTTTGAGTATGTAGAACTGCATCTAGGTAAGTGAAGAGAATTCCACAAAATATAATTTTTTGATCCATATGCACAACACTTCAGCATTAAACCAAATGCTGTTTCTGTAGTATTTCTTAAAATTTATACACTTATCACCATTTGTGGATATTGTACGAGACGAACTGTATTAGTTCATGATGACAAAAAATCAGGAGCTTGGTAGTACGTTTTTTAACTTACAGTTCACTTCATCAGATACTTAGTGTGGTTAGACTGATGTAGGATTTAAAAGTGGATGTGAATTTAGGAACTTCTCACTTAATTCATCAAGAGATTTCAGGCAATCTCAGAAGGTTTCAACAAACACAATGGGTTGTTAACGTATTACAATTATTAACAGACAAGTTGCTTGTAACCTATGTGACATGTAATTTGCAGATTTTTGTGCAGATTTGCCTTCCTTCCCCCTCCCCGACTTTATATCACCACTTGGGCAATTTGTGGTTTCACAATATTCCACACACATATGCATATCACAATACTATATAAGCATACTATATAAGCACATCAACATTCA
Organism: Bungarus multicinctus; assembly: GCA_023653725.1. Lineage (NCBI taxonomy): Eukaryota > Metazoa > Chordata > Lepidosauria > Squamata > Elapidae > Bungarus > Bungarus multicinctus. Next base: position 161,721,567 of record CM042834.1, read on the forward strand.
TATTATTAAAATAATTTGACATTGTTTAAATCATATACTTCATCCCAAATTTTCCAAGTAAAGACAATTTAAAAATAAAATGGTATGGCATAAAACGAAGAGTGTACATTATTATACACCAGAATCATAAGTGTACATGTGCGCTGACCCAGGGCCTCCAAACCATCTTTAATTTTTTAAAAAGTAAATAACCCGGTAAGCTTAAACTTGTTCACAACCAATCTATCTTCCAATTCTGCAAAATCCTCTTATTCCAAGTGACAGATGGGAAAAAAAAAACTTTGCTCAGCCATTCAAAAGTCCAAGGGAAGCATGCTCTGCACATGCTCAGGAGCATGTCCCGTGCCTAATAAGATAGAGGGCTCCAAGCCTTGAATGGAAAGAGATCCAGAAATGCATTTCCAGGTCGGGAACTGGGGAGGGGGCAAGATGGTGCTTCTCTTTCTTTGTTCCCTCGGCAGATCGGTGAGGAGAAACGGAGCGGACAGGCCTTATGGTGAATTGGGGGGGGAGCGGGGAGTGTTTCCCTTGCGTTCTCCCTAGAGCTAGTAACGGGTTACTGGGCGCTTCCGTATAAGTCAGGGAGGCGGCGAAGGGAGACCGGGAGGAAATGAGGGCGGCGGGTGGACAGAATGAAGTAGGCCAAAGAGGAAGGAGACCACAAATATACGAACAAAGGAGCAGAGCAATGCCGCTCGCCCTTGGGAAAGTCTTCTCTGTAATTAAGCGCCGGGAGGGATTTACTGACCCAGTTCTCAACGGGAGCGACCCATATCCTGCACGATCTCCTTACACGGACGTGTAATTGTTCGTAACTACGGGTCCTCTGAGTAACCGAGAGACGGAGTATAACCCTCCCCTCCCAAACCCGAGATTCTCCGGGGCAGGAAGAGCTGGGATCAAACAGGAGTGCGACAGACAAGTCTAACGCATCACTTTGCCGTACCGTAATGGACGTGGTAGTTGAAACTAATACCACCCCCCCACCCCCCCATAAAAACTTGTAAGCGAATAGAAACCACGAGACTTTTGGCTCAATCAACCTACTTTGGCCCCTGAGCGAAGCCCACCCAAAGCCGTCTGCGGCCAGGCCCGCGTCTCCCTTCCGCCCCGGCGGCGTCACTCGCTTGGCTGGAGGACGTCCGCTCCGCAGTCTGGACAAGAGGGGCCGCAGCGACAATTCGCATCTGCCATAGGCGCCGCCCCAGCGCATCAGAGACGCCCTCGCCGAACGGAGTTCAGCCGAGGACGCCGCCTTACCCGACTTAACTCCGGCAGCCGGCCAGAGGGAAGAAAGCCCGCAAGTAGGAGCAGAGCCGCCGAGCCAGGCCAGCGGCGTAACTAATGTTTCATCCCGGGCTGTCTTACCGCCTCCGGCTGCTCCGAAAGAACCTTTTGCTCCGTCCAGTCGGTCGACTTCAACCTTGGCGGGATCCGCTTCGGTTTTTGCTAGAGGCCCCGGAGGACAACAGGCCCGCGCAGTCCAGAAACACAGCAAAGCAGCAAGAAGCAGCTGCCTCCTCCAGCTGGGGGGAATCTGTGAGGACTATCCTCTTTCAAGGCATCCAATTCGTGTTTTCCCTCTCCCCGTTCACAGGGGTCAAAGGATCTTTATTTAGAATGCTATTTGATTTTTAAACCACAATGGAGCAGAAACTTCGGGAATCTAGGAAACATCTGGTGATCCATGAACTACTTTGTACTGCAAGCCCCGCACACCTTCTGCCCACCCTCCTTGTTTCACAAGTCTGCCTGCATTTATACTGGAATTTTTGCTCCTCTAATGCCCAAAGTTCTATATGGCCTTAAACCCTATATTGCTGCAAAGAAGGATAACATATTTTAAAAATAAGTAAAAGTTTGTCAAAAATAAAAGAAAGATGATGCAGTCTGGAATGGCTGATTATGTGTCGCTGAGTCATTTTCAGTCTATGGAGATTCTCTCTCTGTCATCCAAGTTTGGTTATCTCAAAGGTGCTTTTTCAGGAGGCAACTGGACTTTCTTGTTTTATTTTTCCTTTGAAGACATTTTACTTTTCATCCAAGAAGCTTCTTTAGCTCTGACTGGATGAATGGAAGGATGTATATTCCTTACAGACAGCTGATCATTTGCATCCTTTTAGAGAGTAGTTGATGCACTTGGAGGTTTATGTGTCTTCAGGGTCACCTGAATAATGCAAACATATTCAACAAAGTATGTGTGGACATACCATTGATTGAAGATATGTCTTCCTCTATGCATAGTACAACCACAATTTTAACTTCCATCATTAAGTGATGTAATTAAAATAAAGTCACACAGGATTTTATGTCTTTTGCTGCAGTTGTTAAATGAATCACACAATTGCTGAGCACCTGAATTGTGATCACATGATCACTGATAATTGCATTAGTAAGTGCAAGGACCAGTCAAAAGTCACATTTTAACATTGTTGTAAACATTGTTCAAATGGTTGCTATATGAATGGTTATAAGTCAAGGTCTACCTATAGTTCCTATACGATTCATTGGATTTATCTCCAAATATACATGTACTCATTAATGTTTTACTGATACTGTTTCTGAAATGCAAACTAGTTTCTGAAATGCAATTAAGGGAGTTGAATAGCATAAACGCTAAGGCAGGCCTGTCAAACTGGTGGCCCATGGGCCGGATATGGCCAACACAGGACATGCCCACCCTAGCTCTGCAAAGGCAAAATATCATGATACGTCACGACCCAGCCTGCGACATGATTGAATTTGGCACCCCTGCTCTAAGGAATGTATCACTTTGCATCACTAAGCAACTTGCATTCACCTTTTGGAATAGGAATCCAAATGAAATAGCCCAAATGAAAGTGATGAAATACCAGCAGGTATCCAAAGCTGAACTTGGACTATAATTCTTGAGATACTTTCTGTGATTTTATTTTGAATTGAATTAGCCCTTGAGGGACGCACATGTAAGTTACAAATGCATTCCTGTGTGTATTTTAGTAATTCTAAGTAGAATTGCACAATTTCAGTTGCCTTCCCTAATGGTGAGCAAAGAGTGCATGCATAACGTTTGTGTTGTCAATTTAATTGAATATTGAGATTAATTTGGAATTACTAAAAAATCATTTAAGCATTTAAAAAACCCAACGTTATTGCTACTGTTACTATTATTATATCTTCTGAAAAATTAAGTGCATCAAGACTTGATTCTCTTCCGAGTACCTACTTTTCCACCATCAATCCTTTTGTATTCTTTCATCCCCTCTTCCACTCTGGTTTCTGGCAGTTTCCTACTAGGTAATAATTTACTCGCACTTTCTAGGAAACTAGTACTGATGGGAGCAAAGTGAAATGAAAGAAGCAAACAAAATTGAACAAGTATGGGGGGAGGAGTGTTAAAATGACATCTACGGTAGCTGGTCCATAATGCATTGCAGAAATCTTACACAACTTAATCTTTTTCTTTAATCTCTTTGTTGAACTATGCTGCAAATTTCAGTTACACCCTTGTTCAGTTGTTGCCCAGCAGGTTCCTTGTCTCACCTAATTTTATTTTATTTATTAAATTCTTTTCCTTTAAAATACGAGAAACCAGTCCACTGCAAAGCAAAGCATCAGCATAGATTATTTTCAATAATGCCACAAGGCTTACCTGGATCCCACACACATTATTAGCAATTAAACTTTATAAATGCCTTCAGTTCGAAAATGCATGTTTGGTCTGGAAACATGTCCACCTGAGAGGGTACCCTGTGTTAATAGATAGCACCATCAAAACATTAGAGGATGTGATGTAGTGTAGCATATTGGGGAATCCAGTTCTCCACATGCTTTTTATTAAATCAATATCTTAAAATATTTTACATACCAGCCTTATAGTGAATGCAACTCCATCTATGGCAGCCATTTTCAGAGAACAGCATAACCGGCTCTCCAGATTGTAAAGTTGCCAGTGACTCAGAAAACTTTCTTATCCTTGTTTTAGTTTACCTGCCCCTGGGGAGGAAAGCTATGGCAAATCTAGAGAGCATACTAAAAAGCAGAGCCATCATTCTGCCAACAAGTGTATTTATAGTCAAGGCTGTGGTTTTCCCAGTTGCAATGTATGGATGTGAAAGTTGGACAATAAGGAAGGCTGAGAGCCAAAGAATTGAGGCCTTTGAACTATGGTGCTGGAGAAGACTCCTGCAAGTCCCTTGGACTGCAAGGCGATCAATGTAGTCAGTCCTAGAGGAGATTAACCCTGACTGCTCTTTAGAAGGCCAGATCCTGAAGTTGAAACTCAAATACTTTGGCCACCTAATGAGAAGGAAGGGTTCATTGGAGAAGAGCCTAATGCTGGGAACGATTGAGGGCAAAAGAAGAAGGGGACGACAGAGAATGAGGTGGCTGGATTGGGTCACTGAAACAGTTGGCGTGAGCTTAAATGGACTCTGGGGGATAGTAGAGGACAGGAAGGCCTGGAGGAATGTTGTCCATGGGGTTGCGATAGGTCGGACATGACTTCGCAACTAACAACAACATCCTATCTGCTTGGGGAACTAACAACAACATCCTATCTGCTTGGAGAATGGTGGCAATCCATTAGCGAGGGCTAGGGGTTGGAGGAGCTTCTATTGTGAATTCATTCAACTCAGATGGGATATAGGATGGTACAGTCCCACTAACTTGCATATAACACATTCAGTCCAGGCAATGCCATCATCTGCTTGCAACACTCACTTCGTGTTTATTCCTGTTTTTATTGATTGTTCTGAGCCACCTAGGATCTTGTTTGAGATAGGCAACCATATGAAATAAATAAATAAAATGGAGTAGCTAGTTTTAGAATATCTTTTGATTTGTAGTGTTGGAAATTGTTTGAAAGCAGTATCTGAATGTAAAATGCACAGGAACCTTGAAAATATGTTTTATATTATGCAGTATTACAGCATGAATCCAACCTGTGAGTCCAATATAACCCAAAGGAGAACACAAAAAATGGAGTTGCAGATATGAGATGCACAGTAAATGCTTTATATCGTCAGTATCTACTTGCACACCCAACACCTACTTATGTTTGTTTTGGAAGTGCAGTTCCAGTGAAACCAAGATTTTTATTCTTTTTATTCTTAATCCTCTCCTAGTTACATAATCCAGGATGTGATAAACTTTTTTGCCAGGTGGAAGGTACTTCAAACAGATGGGCAAACTGCCATAGCATTGCGCAGGTGCACACGATGTAATCCACTTCTTTCCCAAGCCTCTTTCTTGCAAACACACTCCATAGATTATACAAGCACTCATTACAGTTATGTAAGGAACTGGCATCAAGCCAGCATACCTTATACTCAGATCATTTGATAACAGCTGGGAAACATCAACATAGAAAACACAGATGGTGATGTAGGGAGAAAACAGAAACAACTTATTATTACCCAGGAAGAACATATGCAAAGATGCCATGCTATCAGGCTGGATACATACAGTATGCTTAACAACTCTTGGTTCCTCTCACTCTCTTATCTGACTTGTGAATGGGTAGCTGAAATTCACTCTTAAAAAGTTTTGGTGCATTTCCAGATGTGACAACTCTATCCAAAGAAAGAATTATAAATATGAAACAGAACAATGAAATTCGGAAGAGTTCCTTTATATTAATTAGGGAGATACCTGCTTTTGAATTAAAGCATGGAGCCAAGCAGAATGCTGTGGATAGCTGGTTGAGACAAGGGCTGCTTGAAAGATAAGGAAAGACAACCTAATCCTTATGAGCAGATCCATCTGATTTACTTTTACTTTTTTGTGGTTGCTCCATACTCCATTGAAATGCACTAAAAGTGCCCTCCAAAATAATGAGAAAGCTAGGGTGTTTTTTTCTGATCAAAATGTCTTATGCCACTCTAGGAGAGAGAAAAAGTAGAAAGGCAGAAGGATGAAGAATGACAAATTTTTAAAATATAAGAAAGAAAAGACAAGCAAGGAGGATGAACGTGTGTATAGTGGGCTGGGAGGTCACAGCAGTGCATTCATTTTATAACATGCATCAGCACAGAACTTAATGTTCCCAGGTGGTTATTTATAGTGTTTGCTACTTCTTACTGCTTGTCCTCACTCTCTGCACTAGGATTAGCTGCTCATAGCCAAGCCAACTGGGGAGGGGTAGGGAGATTGCTGCATTATCCAGCAGACCTGGAAAGGGATAGAATATAGTGCTATGCAAAATACTGAAGATACATGTATCTCACTGTTTTATAGACCAGTGCTCTTCATGTAACAGGAAAGCAGCCCATACTAGATCTTTAGTGAGTGGGGCATGGCATAGTAGTGATTCTAATGGTTGAATTTCTTTTGTATAACTGTAGCTTTCCCCTTTGCTTATACACTGTAGAAAGAAACGAGCTCCATTTTAAGAAATGCAAAGCAGCAAAATATGCACATTATTTGTTTATCCATCCAAAATTCTCCCAATCCTAGATAAAATTAAATTTGAACACCACAGGAACCAAGCCCCAAATGAAATACTTTCTTTAATATTACAGAAGAAATAAAGCGAATGTACTCTATTTAAGGAGCCATAAAATACTGTACATTGAAAGACCCACTAAGAGAATTTGTGTGGCTGGATGGCATATATCAAGAGATTTCAATATCTTATTTATTATTATTATTACGTTTGACAATTACATTTATTTGCTGCCCATCTCTCCGTGGGGCAGCTTACACAAGTACAATGGGCAGCTTACACAAGTAGAATGTAAAATTATAAAAAATGTAAGTAGAACTACTGTAAAACAATGAAATAATAAAAAATAATGAAAGTACAGCAATATGAATTAAAAGATGGGCAAGGAGGCAGCAGGATGAGCAAGTGGGGAAGTGGGGTCTGCTTTTAATCTAATAGCCACCTCCAGTATGGTACTCCCCTATTGGGTCCCTAGACTAATGGGCAGGGCCAGCTCTTATGGAGGAACAAGAATATAGAGACAGACCTCACCCTGTGGGGCAGGATGTTCCAGAAGGCTGGTGCTAAGGCAGAGAAGACTTCTCCTTGATCCCGCTAGCCAGAATTCCTTGACAGACAGGATACACAGCAGGCCTCTTCTGCTAGCATTAGCAGGAAGGGCCCGTCCTAGTAGGATGAGATGATTCATCAAGTAATCTGGACCCATGCCATGGTGGGCTTTAAAGGTCATAGCCAACACTTGACCCTTGAACTGACCTGGAAGCAAACCAGCAGCCAGTGCAGCATTTGAAATAAATCTACTATATTAGTGTTCATAATTTTATTAAGGACCACATAATACTATTATGTCATACTTGAGAACTGATTAGAAGTCTGTTGCTAACTGTGAATTGTAAGTGTGGTCCATAATATAGAGAAAACCAGAGTTCTATGGTTGAAATTTGTTCATATGCTAAAGACGTGTTACAGAAAAAAATAAGTTAAAAAAATAACCTGGTATAACAGTATTAATCAATTAATACAACATTTGATTAGGAGATTGAAATACATGTGTTTGGTATTTCTAGGAATATTTCTGGCTTTCTCTAAAGCCAGAGAAAGAAACAATTACATATCCTGCTTTCTGTGATTTCCTAAATTGAAGCCTCTATACAACATCTCTCTTTGTGTTGCGGGTGTATATATAAATTTGTTTATTTCAACCATGCTTTAACATTTCCATCTTTGTGTATAGCAAAATGTTTTGCTACTTAACTAGAAATGTCAAATGTCAGCCACTTGTGAAAGACAATGCATTACAAATTACAGTATTTCAGTATACTTTTCATCTATCTGAAAATAAAATATGATACAAGTAATATAAAAGAACAGTTTGAGTTTTTCAAATAATCCTCTATTTGACAGTCTAATAATTTTCACCGATATTTATCCAGGGCATTTAGTTGGCCACTCAAATCAAATAGTGTGACTCCAGATGGCATACAAATATCTTACACAACACAAAACACAGTAGAGAACAATATACATTAGAAACTAATTAAAATAATAAAATAATGGCTAGGACTATACTATGCTGTAACTCATTCAATTGGAAGTCTATTCATTGTGACCAAAAGGCCAGGCCACAGCTGTTTTTCTAAAGGCAAGAAGGTTCAGGCCCAACCATTTATTGGGGGAAGATTGTTCCAAAAGGCAGGTCCCAGCACAGAGAAAACATATTGCCAAAGTTCCATAAGGTCCCATAACCCTCCCTTTTGGGAAGCCTTTGGGGCAGGCAGGTACCCTTGGATCAGGCAGTCTTACAAATAATCTAGTCCTATGTCATCTAGGGCTTTGCAGATGATAATAAAGACCTTAAATTGTACTTAGAATCTAAAACACAGAGACTGCATTCCATCAGACCATTACACTTTCACTCACCTACTTTACATCCTTCCCTTATTCTTAGTTTCTGAAGGCCAAATATGGCTTTTTCAGGCTCATGCCTTGGCGTGCATATTTTCCAATGTGACAAACAGAGACAGGGGGATCATTTTATTACAATTTATCAGAATATTCAGACAAAAAGGATTCCTCTCAAAGAGGGAACCCAAATTTTAGCTTACATCCTTTTTTATAGTTAACATACCAAAGAAATCTGTAAGAGAAAACTTGATTGGACAGGATAATAGCATACATGTTTATTAAAATGAGGTCTGAAGGGGCATAAATTGTAAGGAGAAAGATTGTAGAGTTCACAAAAGAAATAAGCCAGACCCCAATTTGTACTAATAAACTTTTCTTATCTGGAGCTAGTCTCCAGCTTGTTTATCAGTTTAGGAATGTTAAAAGCTAATACATTTGAACATCACTTTAAAAGAGAGAAAATCAGATTAAAATACAAAATAACTATGTTAATTAACAAATTACAAAACCCATGTCATTTGCCTCTCATTTCACAGACTCAAAGATCCCTTCCTCTTCCTTCCTTTCCTCTTCTGTCCTTTCCCATTTACTCATCTGGCATTCCAAATCATAATCTTCCACGCGCCTTAGTATAGTCATCAATTGATGGCCTCATAGATATTGACTTGCATCATCTAATATGATCGATCGAAGTTTTCACGTAGCATTTTTTAGTAAGATAGAGAAAATAGATTTGTTTCCATACCCTACACCATGGAGAAATGATCAGTTTGGGCACACTGGTGGCATTATGTCCCAGGTGCAATCAATGCCTAAGTGTACCTTAAGCGTCCTCATGCTATTCTGTGCAATTCAGAATCTGAAACTACTCTGCAGACAAATAGACTGCTTACTCCCACCAAGTGGGAGGCATGCACAGATTGTCGAGACACCCTTAGAATATGCTTTTAATATAGCATATGAATATGGTATATTGCCTAGGAAGTTTATTCCTGAGGAAAGGAAAAAAGAAGCCTTGCCCTTTAAGGAATAGGCAAAGTTCTTTCCTTTTGTAGATTCAAATTTCCCGGCTGAGAGTAATGCAAAATGATTTGGTCAGTTGAGTTGAAAGACAGAATCAGTTTATTAATAGGAAGGCAGGTAAAAAGAAATCTCACAGCGTTCCTGGGATTAATCTAATAAGTGGGTAAGAAAACCCCTTTCTTATACTTTTTCAGGTCCTTTGATTTGAAAGTGAAGTCTTTGATTTGTGTGTGTTGAATTCCTGTCTCTTTGAGATTGTGATCTTTTCCTGGGATCTTGGTTTTATGGTCCTTTTATGGTTGCTTCTTTGCTATCATTCCTTCCTGCCATGGCTTTTGGTTTGCTTTTCACAAGTTTTTTATAGTTTGCCATCTATTTGATTGCTATGGGAAAGGATCCTAGCTAGTCTGTAGGGTTTTTTCTCTGTATCTCATGCCTGTAATTTTCTCATTCCTTTGTTGTGAAAAGTAAACTGGCTCCAGTTATTTTAATAGCCCTACTTGACAAAGGGTGGGGGCTGTTTTCCTAGAAGAGAGGGGAATCCTAACTTCCAATATTCCTCCCTAAGGATACAGCATCAAAGGTATTAAGTGTATAGGTCACTAAACGTACTAACGTTTGCCCTGTCCTCCGCGATTTATGGTAGCTGTACACGTGGCACTACTCTACTCGTCCATTACTTTGGCTCTACTGGCTCTTATTGAGAAATACTCTTCTGAGAACAGGCCGAAGCACACCCATTTTGCAATGTTGCCATGGCAACGGGCACGGGGATCGATAAAAATGAGTTGAAGTGGCGCCATATCTGAGGAACGTTGCTCTACTACCATATCTGTGAGAAAAATGCTTTCGCACTTGCACTGATTTGAAAACGGATAGAGTTGAAGATGGGAATCCCGCTCAATTCTAGCTCGGGACTTCACGGACAGATTTGGTTTTCGGAAGTCTATGCGAGGCACTGTTACTTTGCACTTTTCCTACATCTACCTTGTAGGGCAACAACCAATCCAGTCTTGTATCGGAGGTAACGGAGGCTCAATTCACGTGGCCCGGAGGGGCGGGCAAAAACAGGTCCTGGATGTGATTGGTTGCGCGCTGTCCCCTCCCACTTTCTCGCAGAGCCCTTCAGCGAAGAGACCAAAAGTGATTGAGCCCGCGTGGGTACCCGGGTCGCGCCTTTCCCACAATGGCGCCTAACGGCGATTTAATGGGGGCCGCCGAAGATGTTGCCGATCAGGTGAGAACCTCCCCCTCCCGAGTTTGAATGGTCTGGCCTGATATCCTCCTTCCGCGAATGAGCCAGTGAAGGGAGCCGTACCATCTTTCCTCGGAGGGAGTGGTGGTGCATCACGCCCATTTCGCTGACCCTCCCCATCGCTTCTTGCCCGCTTCGAAAGTGACGGGCCGCGGTGCGCCCATGCTTGCCGGCAGCGGGATGGAAGCGGTGCCGACGCTTTCTGTGCGTAAGCATCAGTGGCTGCCTCTCGTATGAGACGAGGCGCGATCTTGGCCATTGAAGCGCCAATCCCTCATGGAGAGCTCCTTCCTTTTTTAAGCTTCCTGCCCTTCTTTCGGGAGGAGGAAGCGTGGACTCCCCCCCCCCCTCCCCCGTCACCTCTTATCCGCCTCCCCCTGCCTTCCTGGAGTCCACAGGTCGTAATGTCTCAGTGAGGCAAACGTAGGTGTGGAGCTTCTGGGTCACTTATCAGAAAGAAGTTCACCGGGTCAGGATCGAGTCCCACTCAATGCTGGTCCGCACGCGGGCTCCACCGAGCTTCCTCCCGGGTGTAATTTTGAGGAGCTGGTTCTCGCTTTTAAAGACCTACAGAGCACGCTCGGTTATTTACTCTCTTGAGGGCATATGCCCATGCGTTTCCTTTAATTATTTGTATCCCGCCTTTATTAATTTTTCAAGTAACCCAAATCGATAAACACACATTCCTCCTACTGTTTGGACCACAACAACTACTTGTGAGGTGGGTTGGGCTGCGACGGCTGACCCAGAGTCACCCAGCTGACTTTCATGGCTAAGGCAGGACTGGAACTCAGCTTCTCCAGGTCCCTTCCCTGAAACCTTGCCATATAGCAGGACCCCAGAAGCGTGCCTTTTCTGTCGTCCTTACCTTACACACATCAGCCTCCCTCCATGATCCAGCAGGTCCCACCATTTTAGCCTTCCCGGAAGCCATCAAGACCTGGCTTTTTACCCAGGCCCTGGGATAGAATGAGGGTCTCTTCAGCTGATTGTGGGGGCACCTCAAGGGGGTGACTGAAGCATTGGGGGTTTTGTTTGATTTTATGGTTTATGACTTTGTAGTTATTCGGTTTTATTGTGAGTTGTATTTAAGGTGAGTAGCCATACAAATCTTTTAAAGAAAAATAAAATTATTCCAAAATAAGTAGATTTCAAAGTGTGTTAGGCACATTATCTTGGTTCTCTTACAACTGCAATGTAAGTCAGAACATTGATACCATATGATGCAAAAGGGACTTAAAAAAATGCTACCTTCCTAAAGCTAAATGCACAACAGAGGTGAGACTTCCTGGCTTGCACTTCATCCAGCTCCGCTAGCCAGCTGTTATGGTGACTCCTTGTCAGGTCTTGTGGTCTATGCATTTTCTCTCTTTCGAGAGAGATGCTGAGATTTTGCAAGCCATGCACTCAATGCCTTATTTAGGCATTTTGTTTCAAATGATTATGAAATTCAGTGGTGAAACTAACCAATCAAAGAGTTGCAATCTTGTGCTCAGTAGTAGAAAACTGGTCCTGTGATATTTAAGAACTACAGAGCATCTTAAGTTAAAGCAGTATATCCTTATATTGTTCATTCAGACTTTTATCATTTTTTATCACCTTAATAATATAAGTGAGAGCCATTTTGTTGTAGTGGCTATGACATCGGGCTCGATATAGGAGACTGTGAATTCTAGTCCTGCCTTGGACACAAAGCCAGCTGGGTGACCTTAGGCCCGTCACATACTCTCAGCCCTGGGAAGAAGGCAATGGCAAACCACTTCCAAAAGCTTACCAACTGTAAGAAATAGTCTAAGCAATCACCAGGAATAACACTGACTTAAAAGTGCACAATATACATAGATGTATATGTTATGAGTGTATCAAAGGAGCTGCTGCCACCAGATTGAGTTCAAACTGCATCAGGATCATTTATCCATGCCTTCTGCATTTAGGCAACACTAAGCTCATCTATGCAGAAATAATTCTATATACCACAATTGCAGGTTATTTCATAAATCTAATTTACAGGCTCCTCAGTAGCAAGCACCCACTGTGCTTTTCCATGCTTTAATTACAGTGGGCATGGGAAAGTAAATTGCATATGTAAGCATAGACTGGGATGCTTATTTACATCAATGATTATAAATATGGAGCCATGTAAGGTGGTTTCCCTTCTTCCAGATGAATTTGCAATTAAAGAATGTGATATTAATGTTTATATAAATCTGCTTTAAATTAGATACGTCAATCTACTTTGTGTGTTTGTGTGTATTTCATTAAAGTATCTTTATAAAAATACACATAAGGTATTTCCACAGTGGAAGAGTTGTTCTCTTAATCTTTGGGGTGAATTTAGCTTGGAAGATAGATGCATTTACTCAGCGGCATGAACAAAGCATGCTGTGTCCTGCCTTGGAGTCCTCTGGCAATCAGCACATCTTGAATATGAACAATTACAAGTGTTCTGTTATTTTAAAACATATAATATAGGCCTTCCTTTAAAAAAATAAGCATACACAATATTAATGCAAGACTAGTATATAGGTACAGTACAAGTATTCCGCGAGATATGGCCAGTTGCTTAGTTAACCATCCAAAGTTGCAACAGACTCAAAAAAGTACCTACAATCCAGATTTGAAGACCCCCCTCCCATGGTCATCTGATTGCACTTTGGGTGCTTGGCAACTGGCCTGTATCTACCATAAAGTTGTTTGCTGCATCTCGTGATCACACAACCAAAATTTATGATTTTTTTTTTACTAGAAACTGATTTATTTCTGATTTCCCATTGCAGATAATGGGTTCTTAATGACCATGGTGTCACTTAACCATGATGATTTACTTAATGACCACCTAAAAAAATGAAATTGGGTTAGACACATGATGACCTGCTTAATGATTGGCCTGACTTATGACCGTAATTTTGGACTGAGTTATGATTGTAAATTGAAGACCACCTTTGATCTAAGTGCCCACGATCCATAATGATGCTCCATTCTGTCTGAATTGACTGATGCATAGATTCATATTTTTCCTAAATAATGGATGCTAATGAGTCTTAGCTCTATTATTATGACATATATTTTGGTCAATTCAAGATGGGGAACATACCTGCTTCTATTTTTCCCATAATAATCCTATGGCCTACAGTACTCAACAGACTCATGCCTAGAATTCACCGTCTCCTGGTTTCTAGGCCAGCACCTTAAGCATCACAATAAACTGGCTCTAAATATGATAATTTCATATCTTGAGAAGCCTAGTAATGTTGATTTACATATTTAATTTTATCTAACTGGAATGTTAGTTTAAATGTCATGTTAAAACAAGCCAAAACAGATACACATTAGTTTTCTCTAATAAGGTAAGTTACTCGGCAAGAACACGGCAACATGACTTACATTTCCTTCCATATTTAACGTAACTTCTGAAGTTACTTTAAGAGGACGACTTACAGCTACTATTAATCTTCACCTTTGAATTATGACTTTCAATTATTGATCAATTATATTTGTATTAGTTCTGCATAAATAATATTGAAGTCCAAAACATGAGAGAACAGCAGATTTAAGATTGTAATAAAGGCTATATAACAAAAAGCAGAAATGCTTTATTTTAAATTGCATTTACCACCCAAATTGGGTTAAAAATAATTTCAAATACAAGTCATTTAATCAAAATATATTTCAAATCAGTTCGTCCCAACTAAATGTCATTGTCATACTATTACTGATATATTGCTATCAAGTGCAAACATACAAGCAATCTGAATAAAAATGTAGGCTGGGAGAAGATAAGTAGGACTAGATTCCTAACAATTATTCTTAGAGAAAGCTTGTATAATTAGTCTTCCACTTACAACCACAATGGAGCCCAAAATTTTCATTGCTAACCAAGATAGTTGTTAAGTGAGTTGTGCCCATTTTATGATCTTTTTTTGCCACAGTTGTTAAGTGAATCATTGCAATTAAGTGAATCTGGCTTCCCCCACTGACTGCTTGTCAGAAGCCAGCTGAGAAGGTTACAACTGGTGATCACATGACCACCCCCTCAACAGTGCAACTGTCATAAATACATGCCAGTTATGAAGCACCTGAATTTTGATCGTATCACCATGAGGATGTTGCGATGGTCATAAGTATGAAAACTGGTCATAAGTCACTTTTTTCAGTGCTGTTTGAATGGTCACTAAACAAACAATTGTAAATTAAGGACTACCTGTACAGAATGAAGTAACAACATTTATTATTTTAGGAGTTTCATGGCTGCAACAAAGTGAAACCACATCACAATAGTGAGGGGGGAAATATATGTTTCTAACTAATACAATCTGCCTATAATAGATATTAGATTATAATTTTCCATTTCAAGAAGGTTTTGAACAGTCATGGTTTGTTCAAAAGTTAAGGACTTTATATGGCTCTGGAGCTGCAGATTTCCCATCTCTGCCTTAAAATAGCAAATGCAAGAAGTTGTATCTGTATGCCCACTCAGTGTTGGCCAGAGTGAGCCCGTTTCTCATTCCCTTGTAAAATTTCACAGATCATAATTTTGAAGATAATTCTTTTATAAAGAGTTCATTGCTTTCAAATATTATACAAGCCGTCAAGATAGGTATGTATGGAGACGTCCATATAAACCTGACACTGAATAAAAACATGGAGATAGATGTACATGTTAAAAAGAGCAATTCTCAGTCGTCCAAAAATAAAAACTCTACTTTTTCATCTTCTTCTAAAGTAATTATGGATGATCCAACTTTGAAACTTGGAATTTAAAAAAAAATCAAAGGTATCAGTACAGGTATTGTATGATTTCAAATGGAAACCAACATGCATTCTTGTATTTATTATGTGAATTCAGCTTTTATTATAGTGATAAATGTTGTCATTTCCTTTGCTTACTATAAAGATTAGTTTCTAACCAACTGAAAATCTTGGAAACTCAATAATAAGACATATCAATGAATAGGTATGTTACCAGCAATATAGTATTGCTGACTAAGAACTGAGCAAAAATAGTTGCTCTCTGGATTCTGGATAGGAGCCCACAAGTTTCATAACCGGTTTTAGATAAATCACAGATAAGTGAACATACTCAGTCCTTTGATCAGACTCTGCTGATCCCTGTTTAAAGTAGATAATTGATTTTTAGGGAAACAGATTTCTAAATAAAGCAATATCAAGTAGAGCAACCTCTTTGAAATCTGATTATTTCCTAGCTCAATGTTGTATATTCAGATATTTGTAAATGCTGGTTCTTTTGTCCACATAGTCTGATTTTGCTGGATAACAAATGTCAAAATAAGCAATTTATTTTGAGTCAGAAGTACAGCTAGATTAAAACAAAATTGTCTGATTTGAAGGCACAGCTAGATATATTATTTTTTGAGAAAAGAAAGACTTCCTAAAGTAGGACAAATGGTTCATTAATTAGAGTAAGGAATTAAAGTATAAATACCCTTCATAATTTCTGCTCACCAAAGCAGATGGCAAATACCACGCACAAAGATATTTATAGTACTATTAAAATTATATTCTGCACTGAGTTCATATTCCCTTTATGGATAATTATTGAAGAACATTTGGGATCCTTGATAGAACAAAGACAACCATGTAAATCAGTAATTGGAAGCAGCTAATCTGAAAACACTGGACTTAGAAAGCAATGAAAAGAAAATCAAGACTTAAGTAGTCGAATTGTTAATTAGAGAGCCATCAATTCCAAAGGTCAAGTTTCCAGGACCTACATGCTTTTTGTATTGGATATACATGTCTATCAACTGGATCTAAGAATAATATAATACTCAGTATTAGAGTAAATGTTGCATCTTGTGTCCTATAGACTGACCTAATCTGCATATATAATTACAAATCTCTCTCTGAGTTACTATACTTTGGGGATACTAATTCAATACTATAAACCAGCATGCAGAATTGCATTGAACTCCAAATATAGACAGTAGGTTAGTACTCATATTTTGTAGGAAGGAAATACTGAAACATGAAATGATGAAAAAGAAATAGCAAAAATCAGCGAGAGGGTATTGTTTGTTTAATTGGCAATTTTAGTTGTGATAATTAAACTCGATGGAGATTAAAATCCATAGAGATGAGAGATGGTTTTACTCCCACAGTATCTGCCTGGCTATCCAATCTGGCAAGGTTGGAATGCTCTGGGTTCCTTCAATTAAACAATGCCATCTATTGGCACTTTCTCTGTAGCAGCACCTGCATTCTATAATGAATTCACACACACCCTTTCTAGATTTGACTGATCAACCCACTGATATTTAAGATGTGGCTCCTAACTCAGGCTTCTGATGAATCTGCTTTTTTTTCATCCAAATTTGATATCTCTGTAATCTTTGCTCCATTTTGTTTTGTGTTGGTTTCTTATTCTAAATATTTATAACAATTTTTAACTATCCAATATCACTAGCAGTCAGGTAGATTATAAATTTAGTAAAGAAATATCATCATCTTGCTGGCTATGTGAAAATGAGGCAAAATGCCATCAGTAGATTTTGATCTTGCTTCTATTCACTTGTACTCTGTTACATCACATCATTTTAGGTACATATATTTGAAAGAACAAAAATTATTCAGGTGAAATAGTTTAGCTTTAGTTTGATTCATTCAGCAGTCTGAAAGTTCAGGTGTTTTCTAATCTTCCTTTTTCTAATCTTAATATTAAGTGACCTCGCATAAGAGTAAAACTGTATTTTCTGCATCTATAAATTAAGCAAGTGTAACTGCTTTTTAATGCTCAAATACCCAAAGATCCCATGACCAAGTTTATTGTTAAAATTGACTTCTCTTCTTATGGTTTTCTAATGCTATTCCCTCTTCCCTATTCTTCTAGTTCCTGCGCGTGACAAAGCATGTACTACCTCATCTGGCTCACCTCTGCCTAATCAGCACATTTTTGGAAGATGGCATCAGGATGTGGTTCCAATGGAATGAGCAGCAGGACTACATCAACATATCTTGGGGAAGTGGTGTACTTTTAGCCACACTTTTTGTATTAATCAATATGTGTGGACAGCTGGGTAAGACTTCCTCTTTGTGGGGGTTAGGAAGAACATTGACAGTGAGGTGGTAGCCTCCATAGATTTGATGCAGAAATTGTGGCCAGCTTTGAATTGTTTTTCTGATTTTTTTAGGATGCATTTTGCTTGTGTCCAAGAACACCTCTCTTCAATGTGAACTATAGAGTGTTCTCTCTTATTGCTAGTGAATTTTCATATCTGTATTTGTGAGACAACAGGATGAAACTAGAAGCCTTGGGAAAATAGTACTGGGAATAACAGTTAATTAGAGGAATAAATTTATCCTCCTCCTGCCTTCAGAAAAACCCAGTTTGCTAAAATGAATCAGTATTTTACTGTAATAGAATATTTACACAATTAATTTAAAATATTCAAAAACACTAAAGTGATGGATAAGAGTTTTGGACATGAGAAAAAAATGAGACACTGTAAATTACCTCTATTTTATTTTCTTAGTGCATTTCTTTTACTGTTAGCAAAGGTACTTTTTTCCATTTTAACTTAGTGTGCGCTTGTCCTAGCTAGAAAATTTATAACTATGCATGCAGATAGTCCTAGCTTAACCACCCTATTTGGATTGAATTGTCATTGCTAAGTGAAGTGGTACTTAGACTGAACATTGCATGGTGGCACTGTTTAGTGATGAAAATCCCAGTATTCTTGGTTGCAGTTACTAAACCATCTGCCGCCTCAATCTACCACACATTTCCATGTCTGCCTGCCAGGGCTCCACATGCCAGATGTGTCTCACTGCCTTCGTCCACCTGTAAAACCTCAGAAAGGAACAGCAGCTTTCAAAGATTGCTGGCTGATTCCCAAGGATCCCTTGAGAAGCAGGTTCTGCAGTTCACATTGAAAGTGTTTCTGGAGAACTGGCCTGTGGTGCTTTGATGAAGTATGGAGATGAGTCCAGTATTGACAAAGCATACCCACAGGCCCTTTGCTCACTCTGCACACAGCAGGAAAGCATGAACTGCCCCAGAAGAACAGAGCAGCGACCACAGCTCAATGCAGTGGTGAGAAACTACAGCCACTGCATCCCAGTGTACCATGAAGATGCAGCCACCCTTGCCCATCTTGTACTCAGGTCCCTGCCACCCTTTGCTCCGCCACCCCAGCTGACCATCATTCTTCTTGCTCCCAGCGCTGATGAGACACACACAACCTGGCTCTTCACAAGGCAGCTGCTAGCCATGCTTTCCTTCCAAGGTCTTGTGAGGCCAGCAGCTGCCTCATGAAGGGGCCAGGCCAGGTGTGGTTAGTCAGCAGAGGGAGCAAGATGATGAAGGTTAACTGGGGGCATGAGAATGGAGGGCAACCAAAAGGGCAGAAATGAGGGAGGAGATATACAGATGGAAACAACCCTGTCTGCTGCCAAATGCCTAGTTTTTGATCATGTGACTACAGGGGCACTGCAATGGCCATACCTTGAGGACTGGACGTAACTACCATTTGTTCAGAGCCACTGTAACTTTTAGTGGTCATTGAATGAATGTTAAGAACTATCTCTGTATTGTTCGCACGGAGTATCACTAAGTGAATTAAACCTTACTCCAAAATAACAGAATAAAACGGGGATCTTTAGTTGAACTCAGATTTGTGGTCCAGCATGAAGCTTATTGCAGAAAGGTGGATTAACTTACAGTAAGTTGCCCTGAGTTTCTTGGAAGAACAGTAGGTTAAAAAAATAATGCAGGTTTGTTTGAAGGTTAATAAACTAAGGACGACTCCACATTTATTCTTGAAATTTTAGCAAAAAAAATGATAGTAAAAAAGGCCAACATTTCCTTGAATCAAATATAGCTCTGGATCCATGCTCTTGTAGGAGCTGTTTGGCTTTGCCTTCTAAGATGCGTTTTCTAGAATAGCCAACTTCTCTAATGCACCCCTTTCAAATCCTAATCAGACTGATGAGTACTAAAGTACTGATTATATAGTTTTCTAGATCAAAAGGGCCCCTGATAAGCTTAAGTTTGTTTGTATATGGGTTGTACCTACTACATGCAATACAGTTCTTGTTTTACAACTGTTTAATGACCATTCAAAGTTATGATGGTGCTGAAAAAAGGGACTTACAACTGGTCCTCAGGCTTAAAACTGTTGTGGCATTCCTCTTGGTCATGTGATCAAAATTTGGTGCTTGGCAACCTTCATGTATTTATGATAGTTGCAATGTCCTGGCAACCATGTGATTCACTTAACAACCACAGTAAAAATGCTTGTAAAATCAGGTGCAAATCACTAAACCATGGCATCCCTAGCAATGCAAGTTGTCCCAATAGTGTTGTAAGTTGAGGACTACCTGTAGATGCTTCACAGTTAATATGAAACAAAATCAACGTAAGAAGATAAATTACTTGTAGATTTTTGAAAACAAAAATTATTAATAAAGCTATTCAAAGCTAAATATTGGAAAGAACCATGAGAGAGATAAGTTTCTATATTTTAATTTCATGGAACATGAGTTTCCTGTTACCAAAGTTACTCTTCTTTCTCTTTTAGCTGGGTGTGTGCTTGTCCTAGCAAGAAAGTTTGTCCCTTATGCATGCTTTGGCCTATTTGGAATTATTTTTATGCAGGTAAGTTGAAAATTACACAGAATAATATCCAAATCCCACAGCCAGAATGTATGCTGCAATTCATTATAGGATTTATTCTATATTCCATAATCACATTAGAGTTTAATATATACAGGAGTCATACAGACTTCTATAGGTATTGTGAAAATCTAGAATATTACAGCTATGTGTATAATTATTACTAGAAACTTAAAGAAAGTTACCAACTAACTTTGGCTAATACATATTAAACAATCGATTGACAATGTTTTTTTCTAGAACTTCTGCGTATTTTGTGGGGCAGAGTGTATATATGTTTTTTCATGATTCTTGTGATTGTTACCACATCATTCTGAGTTGTTCTACTTTCATCACAGATTTGTTATGTGAGAAGTAATAAAGTAGTGTCAGAAATATTGTGCAAAACGCTATGCTGCTAAGAACGGGAGATAACTTGGCTAGTCCTCTTCTCAGGAGTTTAACTGCTCAAAGAGAAGAAAAATATTTCTAAGCTGTGGAAAATAAGAGGCCACTGATTGCAAAGGAGAGCATGGGGTACGGTAGTGTTCTCTTGTACAATAGCAGCAGCTGGAAAAAGCAAGCTCTTGAAGATGGTACCACCTGTAGCTGCTTTTGTGAACAGAGCATTTTTTTTCTTACCTTGCACATATTTGAGCTGCACGTAACATTGGGATGATGCTTACTATCTCCTATACTTCGTTGTTCTTTGTCCCATGAAAATTTAACAATATTGAATAAATCCCATTATCTTTAGGACACCATCAAGCTCCTTATTATTAGCAGATTATTATCATAGCCTTTTTGAAGTTCTCATACTGAGATACTACTGTGGTTTTTTGCACTGTAGTCTCTGGTGTAGTTTTAAATTTCCCAGAAAAGCATTTCAAACATTTCAAATTCTGTTAACTGAAAACTGAATGTTTATATAAGACCAATATCATATACTTGGATGAATTGTTGCTGAAATATGACAGAATGAACAAATTAAAAACATAAAATGGATGCAAAATTTGAGAGAAATAATTACAATGGACCAATAGGAAGAGCTATGGAAAATTTATTAAAATTTATTCCAAGCTGCAATTTAAGGAAAAATTGGTATAAAATGATCTACAGGTGGTCTATAACACTGCCAGTGGCAGATAAAGCAAAAATCCAGAATTGTTGGAAATGCCATAATACAAGAGATCATTTTATAACGAGACGTCATGCAAAGAAATCTCACAAAGTATTGGAAAGAAATGCGTGAAAAAAATAGTAAAAACAGGTGTTTCTGCTAAGCATAATCCTAAAATACATAAATAAAAATTAGTTAGCAAGATACATTTTGATCACAGCAAGAATAAGCCTACCACAATATTGGAAAATAGGTATCTTGGCTATGGTGGGCTGCTGCAGTTCAGACTGGTTTGCCCGTATTGGTAGTTCTGACCATCGGCTGGGCCCAGGCACCCCAGTGCTGTCCCGTCTTATATATCTCACACTCTGGCTCGCTCGCCCCTCCCAGGCAGCCCAGCTGATTGTTGCACCTCATCTGCTCTACTCACCTTGGCTGCCACGTGCATGAAATCATTGTGTGTTTGCAGCTGCGCGCACTCACATTTTTGGTTCTGCACTAGGCAAACTGGTTGTTAAATTATGTACACCCCACCTCTAATTGGGATACTAATATTGGAGAATACGCTGCAATGGCAGAATTGCCATTATATATCCACAGTATATGTTTACAGATGCATTACAGAGCAAGGCAGACTTAAATGTCTGGGATACCTTTTTTAGGATTTAAACAGAAACTAAAAAAACTGACTAGTGCTTGATTTATACATAAAGTTCAAATATCTAAACAAAATCAGCGAAAAGGAAGGAGAAGGGAAAGATGCAATCCACTTTTTCTTTCTCACTATGATTTATTTTTTAACTTAAGCACTATTTTTCTGTCATCTTTTTCTTTTTTCTGCTTTCTTTGCATTTAATTTGATTTTTTAATACCCTTTGTATTTCAACACTTTAATCATTAATATATTTAAAAAATATTTTCTAAAAAAGAAAGAAATGTAGTATAATAGTGAAGGTGTTGCACCAGCAGTTTGGGAACCCAGGTTCTACTATTCAAACCTTGATGGAGGAATTAAGCCATGCTTAGCTATCACTTCTCTGCAAGATGGCTCAAATTGGAAGTCTCCCACTCAGTTGCCTCCCATTGCTGCAGGATTATTTGCAGAGTAGCTCTCCCAACTGCTTTTGATTAAGCTACTGTGCTTCTGATCATTTAGAAAAAATAGACGGATGCCAGCTTATTAGCCATTCCAAAGATGACTGAGACCCCAGCCAAAGATGAAAGAACCAAGCCTAAATCACAGATATGTTGTATGAATGTGTCCAGTTAACATGCAGAGTGGTACTTTGACAAGGAGAAAGGGTTCCTATTCCAAAAGCGAATGCATGAAATCCTGCAATAATTGTTCATGGCTATTCAGCCAAAATGGTAATTAGTGCCCACATAGTTACTATCTCTCAACATCTGTTTGTTTTTCAGACAATTGCCTACAGTATTTTATGGGACCTCAAGTTCCTAATGAGGTAAGTGAAGCCCTAAGGTATTGTATATTCTGTCTTCCCAAGGCTAGATATTTTAGCAAAGATTCCTCATCCATGTGTTCATATAAAGCAGTGGTGCTAATTTTAATTAATGTTAAAAAGTTTGTGTTTTTAAATTTATGCCTGAGAAGAGCTTTATTGCCAGGTTCATGATAGAAACAAATTACTTTGAAATGAATGGGAGAGCTGGATTGGTCTAGCCCCAAGATAGCAGTTTAGTGATACACAGTTCAGTAACCGAATGGAACTTGATCCAACTGCCTTGTGATTTTTGCTCTTCAAAAGATTTCCTCTAGAAGCTCCTAGCTAAATTCTGTTTCAGTATCCTTCATTTAGCACTCTTGAATTAAATTTGTTTCTAGGAGCCCTTGTCTATTGAAAGAATGTCAACACTGAGAAATAAAGTGCCCAAAGCATCTACAACTGAACTTTTTTATCTTTAACTCTTGAATACATGGATGAGATTATTGACCAAACCCATGAAAAGTTATGTTTCCCCGTTTTGCTTTCTATTATGGTGACTGGTCCAAGTAAATCAGTCTGAGTCAGTTGTAAACTAGGATGGCAGGAGAGTTGCTAACCAGAGTCCTTTGACACAATAGTCCTCAGGGCCATCATAATAAATGGCCAGGGCAATCCAGAAACATCAGGATCCCAATAAGCATCCTTCCAAGGATTTGTAGTGATTAATCAGAGGCATCCATTATAGAAGAGTTTCCCTGTTGCTGATTGCCAGAAGAGAACGTATTTCTTCCCTCCTTGGATTTCTGTAGTTAGAAAGTGGGAGATTCCCATAATGCTTCAGCAGAGTTCAAAGTGAATGGGCATCTAATACTAGGGAGAAAGAAAAAGAGAGCTCGATCTTCTTGTCCAGCTTTCAAGAAATATTTACATATTATATATGTGATAACTTTGCTCTTTCCATTCCCAGAATGGAATTCTTAGCAGTAATGCTATCTAGCATTGTATCACGTGACATCAGGCTGGCCAGAACCTCGGAAATGTTTTCGGACAGCACTGGCTCAGTGGATTTCAGACAGCTGTGAGCACTCCCCCTTATAGTCAGCAACAACTAGCGGAATAAAATCTGCAGGGGCTCCTTAACCTTTAAACCGTCTAGACCAGAACTATACATTTTACCTTGTGATATATGCTATATAGAAAAAAACCATCAAATTATTTACAGTAAACATTATAAGGTTAGAAAGTAATAAAAGGTTTCTAGGGAAAATCTAGGTGCCAGATATTACTTTGATACAAATTGTGACATTCTAGCCTGAAGAATGATACTGGGTGTGCGTGTGTCCCCCTTCTTGTTTGTAGGAATTTGGCTCTTGGGGGTGGATTGCTTTTGTTACTTGCAGAATCTCGCTCTGAGGGAAAATCTATGTTTGCTGGAGTTCCTACTGTGGAAGATATCTCACCCCGGCAGTACATGCAACTTGGCGGCCGGTTACTCCTTGTTCTCATGTTCATGACACTTCTGCATTTTGAACTCAGTCCTTTCACTGTGAGTGGCATGTCATTTTGTTTATTTTTTGTCTAAAGAATTGTCAGGTAATGACTCTACAATTATGTTGCTTACAATCATTTGTTCAGCAACTGGCCAAAGTTATGATGGTACTGAAGGGACTTACAACCAGTCCTCAAAATTGCAATGCTTCCCCCACCCCTGGTGATCATGTGAATGAAATTCAAACACTTGCAGCATCCATCCTTGCTTGGATAAAACTCCCCTCATCCGATTCCTTCCTCTTTCAGTGAGGTTGTGCTCTTCTTCGTATTTACTCACTCGCACTATCCTTTCCTAGTCTCCCCTGGACTTAAACATGCATATCTCAAGGTCTCTTTCCCTGCCCTCCCTGCACTCACCCCAATGCACCCAAGACCATCTATCCCTGGCTTCCCTGTATTTGCACTCACACATGCATGTCACACTTTCTTTCCCTGGCTTCCCTGTGCTCAGAGCCCACTGCAGCACCCTCCAGTTCGCGCACAATCTGCACCAAGCTTCACCCAACCCTCATATGGGACTCCTTTCACTTCCTGCTTAATGACCTATCTGTCATGGGATTACAACTTGGGATTTTCTAGGTTGCCATTGCTTAACAATGCACTCACGTGATGTCACACTTTATTACCACATCACTTAGTGAGGACAATCCTGGGCCCAACAGCCGTCATAACTTGAGGGCAATCTGTACTGGTAATAATCCAGAACTTAACAATCATTTATTTACTGACAGTTCAGTGTTAAAATAGCACTAAAAAGTGAGTAATGACCATTTTTCACAGAACGGTTCGTTGCAGCATCCACATGGTCACATGAACAAAATGTGGGCACTTGGCATGTACTTACGATGTTTACAGCATCCCAGGATCATGTGATCACCATTTGTTACCTTCATATATGGCTTCTGACAAGCAAAGTCAATGGGGAAAATCTAGATTTGCTTAATGATTTGCTTAATAGCTGCAGTGACTCATTTAACAACTGTGGCAAAAATGGGGCAAAACTCACTTAGCAACTGAAATTTTGGGCTCAATTATGGTCTTAGGTCAAGGACTACCTATAGTACTACTCATGACTCATTAACTTCCTCAAATTTAAATCAGATAATTGGGTATTTCAGTTTTAAGCAAGTCTTCTCAGCCAGTGAATTGCAACCGCTGACTGGTTTGTAAGTCCAGGCTGTTCCAATTCCAGTATGAAAGACAGGAAGAATCTTCTACAACAGGGGTCCCCAACCCCCCTGGGCTGCGGCCCATCCCTGGGTCGTGCCCCGTTTGTAAGTGAGCTGTGCAAGCAATGAGTGAGCGCGCACGCGCAGCTCCACTTATGAGAAACAGGCACTTGCATTTGCATGAGCTGCTCACACAGAACCATCCCCTCTCCCCCCCATCAATCCGCCAAGCTGGAAAGCAGTAGCCATAGCACCAGTAACCTTAGTCACTACCGGTTTGGTGGGTGATTGCACGTGCGCATGCTGAGAGGATGAAGAAACGAAAAGGTAGGAGCAACCCTCCCATCCTCCCATGCACTTTTCGATCTTTTATCCTCTCAGCTGATTGTCTAGGCTTTTTTGCCCCTCCTCTCAGCTTATTGGAGGCTTTTTTTTACTACCCTTAGGCTGAACCAGGTCGAACCGGTAGCATACCTCCACTGCATAGACTTTTATAGTGCTTTACAGTCCTTTCTAAGTCGTTTACAGAATCAGCATATTGCCCCCAACAATCTGGGTCCTCATTTTACCCAACTCGGATGGATGGAAGACTGTCAACTTGAGCTGGTCAGGGTCGAACTCCTGGCAGAATTAGCCTGCAATACTGCATTCTAACCACTGCACCACCACAGCTCACAGAAAGGTTGGGGACGGTTGCTTCAGAACTTAAACTCCATGTGAATTTTGGTACTATCCTGACTCTTGTTAAAACATCATTAGTATTTCCTTATTTCTTTCCAAGATCTACTTCTCTACAGTCATTGTCACACTTTGCTGCTGGTACACAATTTCAGAATTTCATGAAAAAAGTGAAAGAGATATTAATATTTATGGCTGTAAAATATTATTTTAAAGCATCTAAATTTCAAAATGGTTTAGAACCGTTGCATTACACTTTGCCATTCTTAACATTTACAGCAAAACTATAGTAAATCATGCGAAATATATATATGTGTGTGTATTTGTATAATATGGAACAATAAGGAGTGATAGAATTTATTTTATATTTTTATTTTTATCTTGTTTTAGTGCATTTCAGACAAATTGAAATCCTGAAATTGTATCTTTAGTATATTTTGGATCTGGAAAAAAATTGCCATTAAGCAAGAAGCTTTAAGAAGCTAATATACTGCATTTGTCCTTTCCTTTCCCAGATTTTCCAAGATATTTTTGGCATGGCTCTTATTATTTTGGTAGCGATTGGCTTCAAGACCAAGCTTGCTGCTCTTACTCTGGTCATCTGGCTTTTCATCATCAACTTGATTCAGAATGCCTTCTGGCACATCCCCAGCTACAGCCCCCTTCATGATTTCCTCAAATATGACTTTTTCCAGACCATGTCTGTCATAGGTGGCCTGTTGCTTGTTGTGGCATTAGGACCTGGGGGAGTGTCCATGGATGAGCATAAGAAGAAATGGTGAAGATGGACTGTATAGGGTTTAGTGGGACAGAGGGAGAGGGTTGGGAGGAAAAAGGGAGAGGAGATAAACTACTGCTTCTACAACCTGTGTAATCTTTGACTCTCTTTGAGATTTATCATAGTTCACAGTTGCCTTATCAGGATAGGAAAGCTTTTGTTTTCCACCCTGTTTGAGACATGTAAATTAAAGTCAAATTATATATGCGTATGTCTTGATCTTGTAGTTTTTAAAGTTTCCATCTTCAAAATCCAACAACTTCCTGAAGCATTTTTTTAAAAAAGAGGTTATACCATATTATTCAAATATATCTTCAGACAGGGAAAATTAAAAGCGGCACGAGTGATTTTTACTGTCCTTGGATTTGAGTTAAAAATTGAAGAAATAAAGGAATGATAAATTTTAAACTGTTGAAATAACTGCAGTGCCACTTTAAATTGTAGGAATACTAAAACATGAAAAAATTCAAAATAGAGGCACTTTTTACATCTGCTATACTGTCTGTTGTTCTAATTTCCTGTCTATTTTTAGAATACAAATAGAAGACTGTATGACCATGCCTGCATTTGTTGCATTAGGTTAATATGTGATCACCTATGGTTGAATAAATTACTATTGACTGATCAGGGTCAGAAATAAGCCCGATCCAGTTTGGAGTGCAGAGAAAAAATGCTCCCTCTCCCCGCAAACACTCATGGGAGGGACAATTAAACAGAGATTCAAAATGCTACTGGTTCCTCCATTCTAAGCCCCCTTTCACTTCTCTCCTGGTCACTTGACCCAGAGTGAACCAAGTGCCATCTGCCTTGTGCTTCCCAGTCCACACATACACATACAGTGGGGCAAAAAAGTATTTAGTCAGCCACCAATTGTGCAAGTTCTCCCACTTAAAATGATGAGAGAGGCCTGTAATTGTCATCATAGGTATACCTCACCTATGAGAGACAAAATGTGAAAAAAAATCCAATCACATTGTCTGATTTGGAAAGAATTTATTTGCAATATCTATCTATCTATCTATCTATCTATCTATCTATCTATCTATCTATCATCTATCTATCTATCTATCTATCTATCTATCTAATCTATCTATCTATCTATCTACACATACATATATATATATACATGCACCTGCCTCAATTAGGCCCTCCCATATACACACAGAGGCAAGATGTTTTTTCCTTCTACAGAATATAATACTCTCGTCTTGCAGCCATTAGTGGCAATGGGGTTGAAAAGAATTTCTGAAACCTTGCTCTGCAGGATTTCTCTGGCTTGTTAACTAACAGCACAACTTAGTTGCACTAAGGCACTGGACAAAATCTATAAGGGAGTCATTGTAAAATGTACACCTCAACTGCCAAAGAGATCTGCTAAAGTTTAATTAAACAGGGATTGGCCTACTAGCTAGCATATCTAAAAACAAATAGGTTGTTTGAAAAATATTATTGAAATAGTTTTTCACAAATGCACTTGGGAATCGTAACTGATAAGCAGTGAGCAATATTTGTTCTCCCTTCCAAAATTAGTTTTAAAAATACTATTTGTACAAAAGGAAAGAATCTTATGTGCATCATTTGTAAACTATTCAGTTCTATATGAATAAAAATGATCAAATATCAGTTACCTAAAGAATTCCTTGGAAACAAAATTAAGCTAGATGTCTGTAACTTTTATCTGGACAGTTTTTAAAAATGTTATGTTCAATAAACTTTTTTTTTTTAATGCTAAACCCAGTTGCCTGATGCAGCCTAGGAATTTATACAATCTGAGTTGGAATAAAGCACTCCCCCAACTCAATCAGAGAGCCAATTTGGTGTGATTAAGTTACCAGACCAGACAAATGGGAGACTACGGGTTCTAGGCACAAGGCCAGTTAAGTGACCTTAGGCCAGTCATTTTCTGGACAAGGCAATGACAAGCCTCTTCTGAACTCTTGCCGAGAAAACTAATTTTCTGTTAGTCCAAGCAGTCACCAGGACTCCAAAGCACTAACTCCCCGCAACCCTTCAATAGGGGCTTATTTCCTAACGAAATACACGCCGGAGGATAGCTGTCAACATAATGGGATATTAAAGCTACAGACATAGATATCTGTATAATAAGTGTTCCTTAACTAGAGGAACGGTTCGGATTCGAAGACAGTTACGTTCCGAATTGCTCTATGGCAGGAGTCTCCAATGTTGGCAACTTTAAAACCTGGCGGATTTCAACTCCAAAATTCCCCAGGGAATTCTGGGAGTTGAAGTCCGCCAGGCTTTAAAGTTGCCGCGGTTGGCGACCCCTATTCTATGGCACTTCCAACAGATACGCCTTCTCCAACTCCTCCGCCCCGCGGCTTATTTGACTACAAGTCCCATAATCCCAGGCAGGCTCTTCGAACCTGCCGCTGCCTTTTTGTTGCCCAAAGGATTCAAAGAACTACCTCCTCTCGGACCAAGCGCCTGCCCGCTTTGCCGGCAGAAGCGACCTAGGAGATACTCTCGCGAGGAGAAGCCACGCAGAAACGGGATCCGGCGCTTACAGCTGGATCGGGAGTCAAGCTGTTCTGGCGCGACTTGATGATGTAATTTCGAAAGAGGCGGAGTCAAAAAGAGCAAGCGAAGGGACGGGGAGGTTAGTGGAGCAGTGCGCCCCCCCACCGCCATTTCCCTTTAGGATTGGCCTCCTTATCGCGGTGGGGGCATATTCGGCTGGAAACCAGACAGGTTCCCCTCCATTCTTGACCAGGCCTTAGCACGCCTCCCCCATCGCCCCCTTTTTTTTGGGACGGGCAGAATGAGATTCCTCCCCTGGACAATAGGCACCTTATTGCTGGGTGCCCACATTTGGGGGCACAAGAAGGGTATGGTGTTGCTCATTGCCTATCCTTTTGATGACTGTGGAAAAGCGGGGGGGGGGTGCCTTGCTTGTGGGGACTGCATCGTGGGCGCGTACTGTAGATAGGAACTTTTGTCAAACTGATGTCCCTCGTCTTTGCATTACAGTACCCTGATTATCAGCCAACTGGAGATGTTGGAAGTTGTATTCCCACCTTTCTGAAGTGCCTGAAGTAAGTGGTGATGGATATACTGTACGGCAGGATTCAGAACAACACAATGTGTTTCAACCTGTCAGTTATAAAGGTGTTATAAAGTTATAAACCATCGTGCTTCCCGTCCCTATCCTATTGTCCCCATTTATTTGTACCTATTTCCTGTATTCTTACACATGTTTATATTTATACCTATTATCTTGTAAGCGATTGACAAATCAAATAAATAAAATAAAAATAAATAAATAAAAATAAATTTGAGTCACCAGCTAAACTTGCTGATTGTGAAATGGATTATAAACCCTTTCCTAATAAAATCCAAGTATTATGCTAATATGTAAATATAATGGGTGACCACATTTTGGAAATTGTGAAGGAGTTGGAAGAAACTTCATAGCCTATTGCTTCTAAATTATGTTGGACATTAACTTCCATTATTTGCACAACAATTGAGGATAATGGGATTGATGTCCAACAAGCTAGGAGCTTTATATTGGTGTCGGAAACATATACATTGAATTTATACGCTTAATTTTGTTGTAGGATGAGGCTTCGTAAAAGATGTAAGCTTTGAAAGGTAGTTCTGTTCAGGGTCATGGAGAATTGTTCTTGGAGATTTCAGGTTTTTTTAAAACCTATGATGATTGCTTAATTGATAGTTTAATGGAAAGTGTTATATTCAGAAACAGTGTACATTTAAATATTGGAAGCCAACAAGGGGGAAGAGTCAACTTCATTCCCTTGCTTTTAGTATTTTAGAGGCATCGTGGTAACAATCTTTGTGAGATGGGTGGCAAATAAATTTAATCAATAAAAACAAAATAAAACCATGGCTGTAAATTCAGATTTACTGTTAAGTTTTTGTGATACTTCTGCCAGAATTTTTTAAAACTTCATTATTACATATTTAGACTGTTGCTAAGCAATAACTAAAGGATGTTTCACAATGCTCAGAGGCATGGTATTGTGTATTCATTGCATGTTCCATATTGGAATTATGGCATCAAAAGCAGGTTGTTTTGCTGAGACTAACTGGCTATGGTTTGCGCACTCCCAAAAGTGATGTTTTTTCATTTCAAGGGAATCCTAGAAATAACATTCTCTGGTTTTTCTCCTAGACCCTCACTCTTGCCTGACTAAATCACTATCACCATGGTAAGTGAATGCAGGATTTTGTATCAAATCCAGAACTGCAATTTCTCTTCAGTCGTTCTTGAACCTCATGAGGATAGATGCAACTCCTTTTGCAACATATATATTTACGGTTTACACTTAATAGCATTTATCCAATACCACATGGAGATCTTATTTCACAATCAAGACTTCTGTGGAAATTTGACTTTGCTACAAAGGCATTGGTAGCTGTCATGGTGCTCTATACTGCCAAATATGAGCTAGTCCTTAATTTGCCTGAGTCCCTAGAAGATTGGCTTCTTCTGTCAAAGATTATGATGAATATTAATTAAATAATGAGAAATACTTCTTATTAAAGAGCTGCTTCCTATTTGGTGGTAGTTTGGGGATTGAATCTGTGGTGGTACCATTTGTATAAATTAACCTACCTCAATTCTGGAGGATGTTTGTGCCTTTCAAATTACTCAGTTTGCTATCGAATAACATGGCTTTGCCTTTGGTTTCTCACAGGGGGAAAGGAAAGGAGTCAACAAGTATTACCCACCTGATTTTGATCCGGCCAAGGTAAGTGGTCCATCTGGAATGTCTGAGTAGCTCAAGATTTGTGGGGAGGGGAGACAGTTTGGAATATTGGGTCATAACCAGGAATTTAAACAAATAGGGCCTGCACAGGATAAATTTACTAGTTAAAATACAAGGTCAGTACTTGAATGGTGTCAGAAGACTTCAATAAGATAAAATAGAATTAAATGTAAGGGTTAAACTTTCTGGATTCTGCTTTTATATATAGTTGTATGAATTGAAATACAATTGAAATAATTGAAGTAGAAAAGGAATTTCAGGGTTTTTTGGCTTTTGTTTTAGTTGTGTGTAAGATGATTGTATTATTGTATTTCTCTTTGGAAGAACAAGTACTATTTCTTATAAGAAACTATTTCTTATAGGAAATAGTCCCCTTATTTGCTTTTACACAGTCAAGAAGGAGGTAGGAAGAGTATGATGTCTGCTTGCCAGCAACAGCTGATCTGTTTCTGTTTCAGCTTCTGATCTGTCCCTTAATCAGCCGAAGTGCAAGTAACTAAAGAGATTTTAATTTCAAGATATCTGATTTGATCAATGCTCCTAAGCATGTCCCTTCTCATAGCAGTGCCTTTTTTCCTAAATTAATACTAATATGTGGGAATCTGGGGCTGAGAATTATCTGCAGAAAGAACATAAATTAAATTAGGCACTTAGAATATTTTTTTTTTGCTCTGGTGTTACTTCAATTTTATATTTTACTTTTCATAGAATTAAAATTTGTATCCCAAATTCCTGACCAGCAAAAAGGTCAAAAAGACAGCAAGAGCTATGTGGTGTTACCTCAAATTCATGGCACCAGTTCCACCTCTAGAAATCTAGACTATTTCTTTTAGCATCCTTCTGGTGTCAAACATTAATTCTCTGTATACTATCTACTGGAATGAATTGGATAAGAAGATCAAAATGTATTGCAGAAAAGAGCCACAAAGTCCAGTCTTGCCAGTAGTCCAAAAAAGTGCCATAATCAATTTTATCAAAAGCTGAGAAGTCCACGGGAACAAGGAGGGTTGGATTCTCCCCATTAAGTTCTTGATATAGGAGATCAAAGAAGTCTCAGCATCATTTTCTGACCAAATATTTGGCTGAAATAGTTCAAGTCTTCAGTAGCCTTCAGAAATATCTGGAATTGCAACACTAGTCTCTTGTTAGTCAGAAAAAACAATCTGTTTCCCATCTTGTTTCATATACTAACAAAGGCCGAAGGAAAATTTACAAATGTGTATTGTACAGATCTGTCAGAACCTTGGCGAAATCTTTTGATTGGTCTGCAGTCTCTGCTAATATGTATAGAGCCATAAAGACCAGGGATGGGATCCAACAGGGTTAACTACCGGTTCAATGATTTACAAGGTTCAGTGATTTACGATGTGCTTTCCTGCACACTGTGAGTGCATGCCTGTAAAACATAATCAGCATGCTGCGTGCAGAGAAGCAGCCTTTGAAACAGCACCTTTTTCCTGCTTTTTTAACTGCAGCTGTGCCTTGTATGGCAGCTGAAGTTGAAAAAACAGGAAATAAAGGTCAGGTAAGAGCCTGGGTAGGCATGTGAGCAAAAATATCAGCAGACATAGAACCGATTCTATGCTGCTCTTCAGAGCTACAGGTTCTACAGAGGTGGACAGAACCGGTAGAAACCCATCCCTGATAAAAACCCTTTGGAGTTATCTCAGAAGTTCCTGCTAAGAAATTAGGAAGGGAGCATTATTTATTTGTTTAAAACATTATGATTCTTCTTTGCATAGAAAAATCTCAAAGCAATAGAGACACTGTATTTCCAAAGAGTTCTCTGAGATGACCTCACATTTTGTAGCCAAGCCATCAGTGAGTAGGGAGATAAAGTGGAATTATCAGATTATGCAGATTTCCCAAATTGGCAGCCAGTTCAAATATTTGAGTACAAAACCGAAAAAAAAACCTTTGGGAAATTTAGGAACAGTAATCCAGGTATGTAGTTGATTTTCAGTTGGAAATTAAGCAAAAAAAAGTTTTTGTTTCTTTTTGTTCTCATACCACGGTCAACAACACTGAGGCTTGTTAATTGTTACCAGATATAGGTGGAAAGATTCATGAATGTACCATCTATGTACAAGAAGCTTAACTGACTTTTATCTCTCTTGCAGCATGGCTCCCTTAACAAATATCGCAATAGCCATCCACTGCGGGAAAGAGCTCGTAAACTCTCCCAAGGCATCCTCATCATCAGGTAAGGCCACCTAGCCACTTCTGTACTTCGAGCAGGAACACTTGGGTTCTGGAGGAAAGAAATGTTGACTACATCCTAGTCATAGCAAGGAAACATTGGCAGTGGTTCCCTTTCTATTCTGATAGGGTTTGTTTTCCCACTAAGTAAAATTCTGTGAATGTTTCTGCAGCACGCATAAACATGTCACTTCTTTCCCAGATTTGAGATGCCCTATAATATTTGGTGTGATGGCTGCCAGAATCACATTGGAATGGGTAAGTGTGGATATATCCCTCAAACAGTACAGCATATAGTAGTGATTGGGAGTTACATGCAGGAGAAAAATATATCACTATGTGACCACTATTTAGTTAATGTAAAGCGATATTGTTTTTCATCATTCTATTGTATGTATGTATGTACGTATGTATGTATGTGTATGTATGTGTATATATATATATATATAAAGCGATATTGTTTTTCATCATTCTATTGTATGTATGTATGTGTATGTATGTGTATGTATGTATGTGTATGTATATATATATATATATATATATATATATATATAAAGCGATATTGTTTTTCATCATTCTATTGTATGTATGTATGTATGTGTATGTATGTATGTATATATATATACTTTGTGTTACAACACCCTGTTAAGCCCCAATTAAGGGAGAAAGCATACTGCTTTCTTTTCTGTCTTTCGGCTCATCACCAGAGACCATATATATATATTGTATACACAACACAGTTCCCACATTATCTTTTTACTGCATTTTAGGTAAAATACACATTGATCTTCATGGATAAACTTTCTAAAAACGTTTTTAGCCTGTTTCCCAGAATGAGAACACTTTATAATCACTAAAGCCTCTCTTTTTATCAGCATTTCAGCATTTCAGCTTATAGATTTGATTGATATTATTCAAATGTAAATATCCCTTTTCAATTATTACTTCAGAAAGAACCCCCCCCCCAAGTTCCCAAATTCAACTAGTAATTTAGAATGAATTAGATAGCATTCCAGCTTATGTAATAAGGAATCAGTAATAATCATGATACTAAATGTAAAATGTTAAAACAGGAGGAATAGAATTCAAGGGCTTGGAGATCTGAACTCAGTTCTGGGTTGTGGACTTGGCCTCCCTGAAACTTATTCTGGTCAAGCTTATTTTTCCTATCTCCTCTTGAACACGTTTCCAAATTTAAGGAAATTGGACTTGTTTCAAGATACAAGGCAGAGGTCCTAAAGGCCTGTTATGATGGAATGTTTTGAAGAATGGATATGATGGTTTAAAATAGCGGTCGCCAACCAGTGGGCCGTGGCCCACTGGTGGGCTGTGAGAAAAGTTTGGTGGGCCGCAGAGAAATCTCATTCCCAGAGCACCCCCACAAAGCAATTAATCCAGGCTGCGCAGAAACACAAGGCTGCACCGCCCACATGGCCCGCAGGAACCCTGCCCTTACCCGGTAAACTTGCCTGCTAAATTGCTATTTTTCCTTTTTCCGACCATCGTCAGTTCTGCTGTGCCGGGAGATTTCCTAGATTAGCTAGGAAGCAGAAAATGGTTGGATTTCTTGCTTTCTAGCTAGTCTTTAGGTCTTCAGCTCAGCCGAACCTCCCTTAGGACTGAAGGTTTGCTGCAAGCAAATTCAGTGCAGACTCATGGCAAGCAAATTTGAGAAACTGAGCTAGCCGATGGCAGATAAATAGATCTCTGAATGTGATTATGTGAGCTACCCAATCTGCCTGCTTTGCCTGATTTTGGATAAAAGTTGCTCTTTTTTAAAATAAAAAAAATCAATATTTACATGCATGGTGTGTTGTGAGTTAATTTTGTGAGTTTGCTTGCTAGCAAATTTTATGAGTTTGCTTGCAAGCAAATTTTATGTGACAGACTGAGCTAGCCAATGGCAGATAGATAGATCTCTGAATGAATCTGTGATTCTGTGAGCAACTCAATCTGCCTGCTTTGCCTGATTTTGGGTAAAAGTTGCTCTTTTTTATAAAAAAATTCAATATATAAATATTTATAATATTTATATACAAGCCATGCCCAGCCAGTCACATGACCACCAAGCCACTCCCACAAATTAGGCCACGCCCACAGAACCAGTTAGTGGTCCCTGGTATCTAAAATTATGAGTTTGGTGGTCCCTGAGGTCCAAAAGGTTGGCGACCCCTGGTTTAAAACACATTCAATGATTTGTTAGTAATTGCAGGTTTCTAAGGAGAGTTGGTGGCCTATAAAACACCTTATACAAAGGTGAGAAGTCCTTTCTTCACCTTGTTTTTGCAGGTGTTCGCTATAATGCGGAGAAGAAGAAGGTCGGTAATTATTACACCACTCCTATTTTCAGGTGGGTGCTCTGAAGACAGAAGAGACTATTGTCCTTGATCGTTTGATGGACAGTGCCCTAGTGGGCAGTTGGAAAGGATCAGTCCATCAGATGGAAAAGACTGCTGGTCAGGCTATATTATTCTGTGCTAGCATTTTTTACCTAAATTTCTCGATAATACAAGAAAGGGCAAATTCTTATGACCTAGCTAATTTATGCAACCTCTTTATGGTTTGCTTTCTGATAATATAAATCCACATCTATTAAACATACAAGAAGCACAAAGCTGCATCCCAGAGCTAAAGCTTGCTCAGTATCCATCTAGTAACCAAAATGTCACAAGGTACTGCTGGAGTATTCTTTGAGGCCATTCCTAAATCAACAATTTCTTTAAAAGTTGAGTTCTGGCTGCTGAATTCTTTTACATTGAGTGGTCAGTAATCCAGAACAAAAACAGATCTCTTTGGGTCATTGAGCTTGCATGAAAAAAGAAAGATATTTGGTATGAAGGCAGGAGGGTGGCTTTTAGGATTTCTGGCATGCATAGCCTCAGACCTGGTGTCCTTATTCCCCATTGCATTTGGCTTTATAGGTTCCGTATGAAGTGCCACCTTTGCCCCAACTACATTGAAATGCAGACCGATCCTGCCAGTTGTGACTATGTCATTGTCAGTGGTGCCCGGCGTAAGGAAGAGCGCTGGGATGCTGAAGCTAGTGAACAAGTAGTGGCCACAGGTGAGTTTTGGGACCAGTAGCATCCTTGAGCATTCTTTTAACTGGGCCTGGCTTGATATGTGTGTCTGATTCCTCAGCCCACGAGGAGAAGCAGAAGCTGGAGACAGATGCTATGTATCGATTGGAGCACGGCACACAGGATCAGAGCAAGCTTCAGCGAGCTCTCCCTACCCTCCAGAATATTCAGGAGGCTCAAAGTGCCTGGAAGGATGATTTCGCGCTCAACAGCCGCCTTCGGCGGAAATTCAGGGTAAATGATGGGAAATTACAGTAATGGAAGGGAGAAGGATTCCTTGGAATATTCCTAGAATTGTGTTTTTAAAGTTCAGCAAATGAAAACAGAATATAGAAGAACTGCAATTGCATTTCAAGTCATAATACAATTTTCTTTAAAAAAAAAACTGATAAAACTTTTCAACATTGTTGTTTCCCATTATGGTTGTACATCTCATTTTTTAAAAAAAGAATTGTTTCTGTGTTCATCGTTCTTCCATCTTATCTCTATTCTGTTTCTCCTTTCAAGAGCTTTAAAAGAAACCTCCACATTTTTATCTTCTATGGATTGTATGAGCACTTTTTCTTCATTTGTAATAGAAGTATTTTCAAATTCAGGATAGTAGGATTTTATGTTATACAGTACTATTATATTGTTCTATTACATATATAACAATCAATTTTTATATAGTAAGTCATAACGTGGTAACTACAGATAACCAAGCAAAAGACTGAAAAAGAAAATCTTGGATTAAAATTGTGGACTTGTTTTTACTTTGATTTTCTTAAGCTTCTTTGGAATAACTGACCTCTTTGGAGGTAGTATTTAAAAAGGTATAACTTTTCTCCTGTATTGTATTTTTCAAACCTGTTTTCTCTTAGGCCTATGTTTTTTTTCTTTTTGTCTGTTTGGCTTCATGGCAGTAGTGGGTGTGCCTCATGTGTCGTGCTTCTTCTGTCCTCTTTCCCTTCTAATAGGAAGAGAAGAAAGTTCTGCAAGAAGAAGAGAAAAAAGACCTTGCTTTGCAGACAAGAGCAAATTTAAGCATCCCACTTGTGCAGGAAGCTGAAGAAGATCGGCATCTGGCAGCGCTCCTCAAGTACCAGAGTCTTGACTGTACGTAAAGGGGTCTTTGCAGGGGGAAGAATGTGGGGCTCAAGGATGGGACTTCCTCATTCAAGGATGTGTCCTTGACAAAGTGTCACCTGTCAACTCATAAAACATTTCTATGCCTGTTTTAAGAGTTGCTATGAACAGGGGGGGGGAGGAATTTGAAGGAGCAGTGCAGCCGTTTAAAACCAAAAGTGCATTTCATTCTTATCTTGCAAAGATTGCAACTAAGCAGAGTTTCTGCCCATGAAAATCCCTAATTGGAGAAGGTGACTGATGACTCTCAGCTATGAACGTGTTCAGTTACTGTCAGGATTCTGGCAGGCAGTACAGGGTCATAGGTGATAGTAAATTATGTGTCTCAGAATCGGCTTCATACCGGTCATGCCGACATGTTCGCTCCTAATATTTTGAAGTTTTTGAAGCTTGGCTTGAGGCTCATGAATTAATTAGGGCAATTGCCGGAATCCTGACAGTCACATTTTGTTGTCTGCACTGTAGAAGGAGTTGCTTTTAAGAGGTGGGTATGGATTGCTGCCCCCACTTCCCAAACAGTGCTTCTTAATCTCCTTTATTGTATAAGGGTAATATAAAAACTGATTTTAACAAGACATACTGTATATTTTGCTGGTAAATTAATTTCACACCTTTGCAATTGTGAGTGTAATTTTTAATAATTGCTGAATTTTTGTCATCTTCCTTCATGCAGTGATTATTTTTAGGATTTTTCCCTATAGAGGTGGAAAACTGCTCACCCTATATCCCAAATACAGAAATATACTAATAGAGTGAGCTCAGTTTCATAACTAGACCTCTGTTAGTCCTATTTCTGTCATTGTGGCATGCTTACTTCTTCCTTTTCAGCCTACGAAGACAAGCAGAAACAAAAACGCAATGAGATTGTGGATCGCCCATGGTTCTCAAGTACCAAAACCAATGACACCCTGAAAAAGTTGGCATTTGTTGGGAAATCTCCATCTAGCAAGTCCCTTGTACCTCTAAACAGCCTGGGTGTTGTGTGTCGGAAATCTAGGGATACCAAGCAAACTTCCAGTGAAGGGGAGACCTTTGATGCCCCAGCACAAGTCAACAGGCAGGACAATGGAAAAAGTGAAATGTTCTTTGACTCTTCTGGACCTTCAGGCGGCTCCCAAAAGCCTGAGGGGAACCCTCCCTCTAGTTTTGCTGCTTCTCTGGTTGCAGATTATTCAGACTCTGCATCTGGTTCAGAAGCTGAACTTTGAACTGAGTTTATGGATAGAGAGAAAATATGGCCGGAAATGGTGTGCAAATCTTTTTTCCCTCCAAACAACAAAGGTACTCTTTGCAGTTGGTACATGAAGCAATTGGAATATGTGAATAGAAATGTCTGTGAGTCTGTATGTGAGAAAGAGAGAGAGAGAGAGAGCGAGAGAGAGAGCATTCCATGGCCAACTACATTTTGCTGTCTTTTCTTATATCATCTGTACTTGTTCCCCAATTATTTAAACATAAACCCATTGTTTTGTCCCAAGTACCATAAAATAAACAGTGCATCTCCTTAGCCTTTCTTTGTTGTGCTCAAAATATAACAGTTATATGCTATTAATTATAGGAACTGTCTGTACCAGGATGGGGGAAAGATAAAATGAAGGATCATCTAGATTAGTATTTCATAATCCATTTTTGCTCTCAGCTTTTGTTTGGATTACACTGGTATTTACCATATTAAAATTTTCACATAATGGCTTAATTGGGTTCACATAGCAAGCTTATTTGGTTTTAGCACAATCATATTTGTAAAGAACAGCCTTCTGCAGCTGAGTTGTACCTAGTAACTTAACATATCCATGTGTTTTTTCTAGAAGGAATATGGAAATGTTTCCCTTCTGGCAATTTTTTTTATTTCTGAGGATCTGGGATATGTTTGAAAATTCCCATTCAAGTACTAATCAAGCTAGATCCTGTTTAGCTGCTCGGCCCAGCAAGCCAACCAGATGCTGAGTTCAGTTCAGATGCTGTTTGTAAACCATGGTTAAAAACTTCTTGTATAGTACAGATACCAACTCACCAATCCAGATTGACTGCTATTTAGAAACAACTAAAACATGCTGAAGTTATAGCAGCTTTCTATGAATGAAATAGTTATTTGATTTATTTTTTTATTATAAAATAAAATATTTTTTATTATATAAACCTATTCATACTTTTCAATAAAATCCAAAGGAAGCATCCTGCTAAATCTAAGCAATTTTAAAAAAACTTGTAGACCTATAATGACCAGCCCTCCAAGTTTTTAAAGCAGTTGTTTGTAAATAAGCACTTAACAGTTCATCTAAAGACATTTTCAATTCAGTCAGAGATTTAGATCTGAAAAAGATGGTTGGAAAGCCCATCTATAAGTTGCATCTGATGAACTGATTTGCAATTCAGGAAAGTTTATGTCTTAATATAACTTGTTAAGTCAGAAAAGGCCTGCCAGTCTCCTAAGCTGAAAGAGCAACTCTGATGTTCTGTTCAAGGTTCACAAGTCAAATACAATACTGAACATAGCTAGGACTGCAGTTCAGGCTAGGATGGTTTGTAGTCAATCAGATAAGGTATTGCATATGTCTGATAACTGGATCTTGGCAAATACTCTGACAGTACAAACAAAAGCCATGTCAAAAAGTTCTGTCACATTATAGTCAAAGGAGTCAATCAGGATTATTACATGAGCATATTCAAGGGATCTTAAGCTGGGCAAAGAAGCCTCATTCACTGGAAAAACAGTTATAAGTTTAGGAGATACCAATAACATTTTTAATGGAACTGCTGGTGCATCCTCTGTCCAATCAGCCTGAATTCTTTTAAAGTCAAAGGAAAAAGTGTTTGGCCTTTTCATTGAACTCAACATTGCAAATGTTACACCTGCATTCTCAGTAGCATTCTGCCTTAATTATAAGCCACTTGATTGTTTTATAGAAGCTGTACAAATTTAACTGATTTTGTCTGCTTGCTTGAAGGATGAGTATTTTTTTCTTCTTGATCAGCAAATAGTTCTGCACTTAAGGTAAGAGCTATCTCTAGAACAGAGGTCTCCAAACTTGGCAACTTTAAGACTTGTGGACTTCACTATGCTGGCCGGAGAATTCTGGGAGTTGAAGTCCACAAGTCTTAAAGTTGCCAAGTTTGGAGACCCCTCCTCTAGGAAGATAGAAAACTGAGGCATTTGCTATTGCCAGATTAGAATAGTTAGTACAGACATGGAATTAATCATGTCAGACCAGAAAACAAGAACTTCCATAAATAGCAATGCTAATTCATGTTGACACTGTATTATTTCAACCTTGCCAAAGGGCTTAAATCCAATGGTACTGTGGCAAAGCTTTCCAGCTAGAAAACAAAGAGGCTGCCCAGAAATGAAACTCAATTCATGTGAAAAACAAACTTGCCGTTTCTCCCCGCGAAGTGACAAGGCCAAGGAAATTAAAACAACAACTGCAGTAATGTGGTTCTTTAGCCACCGAGAACTAACGCAATGCTTAGAAACTAACGCAATGCTTAGAAACAAATCACGTCTTCCACAATCAAATTGTCCTCCTATGACCCTTGTGGGTTAGCTACGAACAAATGGCTTGGTAGTTGTGACCCACTAATGGTTGCTTTGTTACTGTCGGCATCAACTCCCTTCCAAGCCTTTAATCAAACTTGACAGCTTTAAGACTTGTGGACTTCAACTCCCAGAATTCCTCTTCCAGTCTTGTTAGCTCAGGAATTCTGGGAGTTGAAGTCCACAAGTCTTAAACTTGCCAAGTTTGAAGACCCTTGGTTTAATCGAAAAGCGAATGCTTTCGCAAACATCAATGCAAAGCACTGTCGCTTTAGCTCCCAACTTCGCGGCTAAGCGCTTTGGCGGCGGCGGCGGCGGCGGCGGCAGGGACGCTTTCTATCCCAGCAGCGCTTGAGCAGTTCCGGCTCTGCTTCTCGTGGGTTGAGCGAACGTCGGGCGGGAGGCGAACTAGCTGGAATCGATGGCTCAGGGCAAGCAGAAATTCAAGGCGCGCAAGACGGCCGCTGCGGGGAAGAAGGCAGCGCCTGCTGCCCGCGGACTTCGCAAAGGAGGTATAGCTGGGGAAAGGCGCCGGGGGGCCCTGGACTAGGAGCGCCAGCCTTGCTTCGTCCATAAACAGGAAGCATGGGCTGAGAGTCGCCCATCTTTCTTTTGGCTCGTAGGAAGAGCGGGCTTTTTATACACTCTGGTTAAGCAAAAACTAAGCAGCATATGGATGGTGTGGAGCTTCAGGGGGTTTCGGTTTTATTGCAGCACTCAGTGGTCGTGGCCGTGGCCGTGGCCGTGGAGGTAATAAGCTTCTGTGTTAGCAATGTTACCATCTCGGTCCTAATCGGTGGACGAATAGCAGTCAGTCAGAGCCCTAGTCGTCATTGAAATCGTCTCAGTATTTATGGCAGGGGTCTTCAAACTTGACAGCTTTAAGATTTGTGGACTTCAACTCCCAGAATTCCTCCTCCAGTCATGTTAGCTCAGGAATTCTGGGAGTTGAAGTCCACAAGTCTTAAACTTGCCCGTTTGAAGACCCTTGATTTACGGAGTGCTTGAAAGCTCGTTGCAGCTATAAACTATACACTGTTCTTTAGAAAGCCCCTTTACTTCCTTGAGGCTTCAGTTTAAGTGCTTCTTGGGAGTGAAACTTGCGACAGAAGCAAAGCAGATGGGCCCAGCTTTGAGATATGCTTTACTGTAGGGCAGTCTTTCTCACACTGGGGCAACTTCAAGAGGTGTGGACTTCAACTCCCAGAATTCCCCAGCCACCTATGCCTGGCTGGGGAATTCTGGAAGTTGGTCCATGCTTCTCAAAGTTGCCCAGTTTGAGAAAGACTGATTTAATACATCAAAGATGATGCGTCTTATTGAAGCAGGTTGTGGATAATCCACATACCCCTGAGGCTTCATATTCTTAGGTAGGACTGGATTCAGAAGATCCCTGCAGTTATGAAGTTCCTTGAATGGCCTTTGGTCCACTTGCTGTCTCTGAGCCTCATTTACCTTAGAGGTTGCTCTCAAAGGGGATGTGGGGGAACCATCGTGTACATTGCTTGAAGCTGTTTAAGGGTAACCCAAAAAAACAAAGTGTTATAGAATTGAACCAGAGAAATAGCCTTCATTCAGCACTAGCAGTTACTCTGTTTTTGAAACCACTTTGAGGAGTCCTTGGTGCTGTTGGAACTTGGTAAACTGGGAAGCATTATCAACGGTAGTCTAACATCACTAGCAATGATGATGTTACCTAATTTGGGCAATAAAACATCTGCAAGAAAATAATCAAACTCAGAGAGCACCGAGGACACTTCATTTCAGCCCTAACCAACTTTAGTTAGTGCAAGTTTGCATGATCCTTAGGGTTATTATGGAAGATTTCTAAACACAACCTTTTCAAACAGTCTTCCAATTATTCATTTGTTTTTCAAAAATACTTTGAACAGCAACAGTGGTTGAGTAGCACACGGTGTGCTAAAGAGCTTTTTCAGAGTGTCAGTAAGAACATGTGTTGGACAGATTGTATTCTAAACACCAGCCACTCCCCCAATCTGGTGCTTTCCAGATGTGGCTGGATTATTTCACAAACTGCTATCATGCAGGTTGCAAAATATGGGAAATACCGGTAGGTCTTCCATACGTGGAAGGCATCATGTTGGGGAAATCGAACAAATGTGATACAAATT
This sequence comes from Bungarus multicinctus, assembly GCA_023653725.1. NCBI lineage: Eukaryota > Metazoa > Chordata > Lepidosauria > Squamata > Elapidae > Bungarus > Bungarus multicinctus. The sequence goes on from CM042834.1 coordinate 161,765,347, forward strand.
AATCTAATGTAGGTTTTTTCATGAGACATTGATGCAAGAACAAAATATATATTTAATTATTTGGTTCCTCTCACAGGTCGTGTAATTGCGCCCAAGAAAACTCGTGTGATCCAGCAACAGAAAGTGAAAAAGGTGTGCTGTCGCTCAATCTCAGCTCTTTGTCCACCAATAATTGTCTTTGATGGCACAGAATTTGTTTTTACTACAAGTCTAGGGATGTGACATAATTCATATTTGTATCCTGTTCTGAACTTGAATAGTTTATCCAGTTATCTATGGTCTGATAACTACTGCAATATGTAGCCCTGTAAAAAAATTCAAAAACTTGTGGTGCATACAAAATTTAGCTGCAGAATTTTTAATTAGACAGCTAACTATGAAGATGTTTTGTCTACATTATAGAACTTCATTAACTGTCTTTTTGTTTGTCAGTACAATTAAAAGTGCTGGTATAGATTTTAAGACCCTGTATGGATACTGAAAAAGAGTGCTGTATACTTCCATAGATGTGAAAAATATGCTGGTGCTCCTGGTAGGTGCAGTCTAGCCTTTTAATATATAGGTACCAGAAGCCAAATGGCATCTTTTGTCTGGCCTCTATTCAAAATCATATTTTGCAGCTCCAGCAAATATGAAGATACTGCTATTGTGTAATATCCAAGGTCAGCTATATGAAGAACTCTCACTTTGCCTGATGGCAGAGCTGGATTTGATGATGTATGAAGGGTTTTTTCACTTAAGTATCTACAAAACTTCTTTCCCAGGGTGCTTTCCTTGTCTTAAATTATTGACGTTTTTTCAAAAATCCTTGGAAATATAGGTGTTTTTGGATTCATTATGCTAATTTAATGTGTATTTTATAAAAAGGACAACTAAATAACAGAAAAAGATCCTCCTTCTTAAGGAGTTGAAAAGTACCTTTGTTCATAAATCTAGCAACACACTTGAACATTTACAGGCTTAAGCAATTATTGCTTAATTGTCATTAGTTGCCTAACTATCATTCCATAAACTCAGCCTTTCTCTCTTCCTCTCTCTGCAGAATCTGGAGGTTACCATTCGTAAGAGGATTGAGCATGAGGTGGTAATGAAGGCCAGTACTAAGTTACACAAGAAACTTAGTTTGTTGAAGGCCCCCAAAGTGGAAACAAAGAAAGATCCAGGACACTCTAGCAAGTCTTAACCATGTTTCATGGACTGAGATTGGTGATTGTGGCCTGCAATACATTTAAGTTTTATTGTATCCATGTGATTTTGTTGGGTGACTATCTAATGTGCTCCATGTTTCAGTTGGCAGAGAGGTGTCTTCTACATAAGAATCCATCTGATTAGTTCCTTGCCTGATACTGGATTGTGGGCTTATACAATAGGTATTAGATTGCTTTCAAACGTGGCTTACTCTAGTTTCAAGTTTTCTTCCTTCATTTTGGGGTTTATGATTTCAGTGAGAGTTACTTTGTTTTCATTCTAGTATGACCTGGGCCTGATTTGCTACTGGCTTAATTGTGCTAGACCAGAAAGGAGGATCTCATATGAGCATCCAGTGGAGGAGCATAATAACTCCTGAGTTCTTGCCTGATGATTATCTGTTGACAATCTGCTTTAGTTTAGGGCTAGGGCAGCATGTTTCTAATTGGCCCTTGGTCGTGTGGCACTAGGAAGAATGATGTTCACATCAAAGAAGGGCCACTAGACTCCATTTCCCTGCTGGAAATAAAACTCAGGTCTGTCCATATGATCTAAATTCTGCAAAACAGAGGTTTAGATTGTCTTACAGGTATTTAGAATTGACATAGGGGCTTTTATAGAACCATAAAATTTAATGTGTTTACATCAGACATGGATTCGCATCTCTGTGTTCAGTTTTGAACATAGGAGCAGAAATAACAATCTTGAATTTATTGTTCTCAATTGTGGGAACGTCATCCTTTCTGGAAAGTAACTTGGCAATCAGTTCTCTTCTCTCTGCTTTCCCCAGTTGCCTTCTGATCACTATAACATACGCGTGATGCTTTTCTGCTTGCTGATTCTTGTCCTATTTATCTCATCCCACATCTGCTTATTATAGTTGAACCCTTCTGCCCCCACAAATTGCATAGATAGCTATAATAAACTACAGCAAGGTCAAAATGATGACATGTGTGCACTGGCATCATCTTGCAGTTGCCCACATTTTTTATTTGTGTCATATTGTCTGAGGCAAGTAACAAATTGTGATTTTGACATGATGTCGCTAGCATCACACGCTTGTCATTCTTTGCCCCCTCCATGCAGATATCCGGATGAGTTCAATAGTGCAAGCTGTTAATCTTTCAGTGTATTTTACCATACTTTAAAGTACTCTATAGAATAACTGAGAACTATGGTGTCTTTTCTAATTGGCAACAGACCCACCCCTCTCCTGTTTAAAGAAGTTTAATTGCTGCAAATGTTTGCTTATAAGTAAACTTTGCCTTTGTCTACATTAAAAAAATAATCTAGGAAGTACATTCTTAATTAGGTAAATATATTTAAACTGTACTGTTGGTTATTCTGTACTTTGATTGCATGCTTACTAAATCAAAAGATTAAAGAATGTATAAATCTAAAGTGAGTAAAATAGAATATTTTTATCATGGTCACCGATCAACATAAAAACATATTGTGCAACAAAAACACTTTAAAAATAAAGTAAAAACAGAACAAGCTAAAATATTGCAATTGGTGCCAGGCTATAAAGTCTGCCTAATATTATAAGAAGTATAACAAAATTTAGTTACATTTAAGGAGATTGAGTCTAAAAGATCAAAATTTCTCTGGTGTTTAAAGTGATGTATAAATCTCCTGCAATGTTCTGCTTGTGCATTTTCTGATATTAGCCATTGCAGGCAATAGGTTGCTGGATCCAAAAAAAGGTGGAGTTTTTTGTTTGTTTGTTTACTGAGCAGATAGGACATGAGCAAAACAGAAATACTTTAAAGCTCTACTGAAGAGCAATGCTTCAGTCCATAGGCTGTGTTTGCACTGTGCTTGACGGCAAGATTATTTCAAGAACAAATCCCATCCCCCATCTTCTTTTAGATTGAAGTTTGGAGTGGAGGAAAAAAGCAGGAGAATTTATCAATGTGTCTTAGTCATTTGGAACTGCCACTTGATCTTTTAGCAGCATCCCCATTCTAGTTTGGCTCCTGTCTCCTGAACAGTTTTGTTCGTTTGGTTTTTTAAATAAAATTAGGCTTGGGTTATAAGCATATCCCTTTTCTCTCCCATCTCCCAATAAAGAAACAAGAAGGGGGGAAAAGATGAAGGAATGGGAGATGTTTCTTAAATACATGATTTTGGAAAAGTGGAGGGAGGTACAGAAAACCTGGAAACGGCATGAGGGAATGGAATGGCATGATTATACGTTTTCACAGAAACACTAAGCACTCCAATTTTATTTGCCAACTCTCATTTGCATACTATAAACAATCCTGCAAGTTTTGTAAAGCAAGCAAACAAAAAACCCCAGCAGAAATAGAATTTTGTGATTGTAATGCCTGGGGTTTTTATATTGCCTTGCATTTGAAGTTTGTATCATAATAAAAAGTGGAGGGGATTATGAAATGAGAGAGGAAATAAAAAGAGAACCCAGTTTTGGTCTGGAGATAATCAAGATTTTGTAATGGTCAAAATGTATGCATCGTAAGGAAAGGAGAAGTTTATATGTGATGGTGAATGTACCACACCCAATTTTCTCAAGGCATACAACATCCTTACTGACCTGACCCTCTGCTGTTGCTTGGTGACACTGGAAAACAGGATAAGAAAACACCCATCAAAAAAAGTGCACATACAAAAAAAGAAAGAACTATTTTTCTCTACTTTCATTAACACAAGCGGGTGTCTGAAACTTCCAGATGGGACTTCCAAAATTGCCCCATCAATTTCAGGAAGCCTGGTGAATTCCATCAAGAAGAAAGAGACTCTGAGAAGCAGAAATGTTTTTGTATTTCAAAAATAATGTTTAGAGGCTAGCAGAAACCAATTCCAAAGAGGACTGGAGCAGGAAAGTGTGTGAAAATTAACTTTCCCCATCTTGCTGACTAGGAAATTCTGGGTCAAGTTTGAATAATACTGCTCTAAATCTTTGGGTCAATGATGGCTGGGAATTTTGGAAGCTGAAGTCTAGCACATCTGAAAAGTACTATTTGGGAAAGCTATTTCAACCAACATTTCACTAATACCTTGGCATCCTCAAGATATTGGTGATGTGTCTCTACCACTCTTAATAAGAAAAGTTGTAGTTCAACACATCATGATGTAGGTTGAAGATGCTAGCTTAGTGAGTAAGGCAGCAAATTAGACACCTGGGAAAATGGCTGCATCAAGATTTGCTTCTGGCAGTGCAGACTTATATTGAGTTCCTTCTGAACCTCCAATACAAGTCTACATAGACCACACTGCGTGTGCAATCCCCAGACTGGAAGAAAAATTGAAATTGATGAACTTTTGGAATACATACCTCTAATATTCTATGGCTTCAGAGATTGTAGTGAAAATGGATCGCGGTGGATCTACTTTTGAAGAAAACCAAAATTCTTTTTGCTTCTCTGTCCTACAGTGGAAAATCAATACCTGAAATACAAAGAAGTTCTTGCTGTGGTATGTTTTGGAATGAATATCCTGTGCAGACAGTTCTTAACTAATTTTCTTTAAAAATTGTGAAAGAAATAGCTGAAGGCTGTCAAATTTAAATTCAGAAGCAGATCTGGAGAAGCATTTTCTAGCAGGTAATTTTATTTGCGCCAGGATTTTCTATTTAATTTAGTAGCAATTATCCAAATATAACATTTCACTCACATAGGACAGGGGTCCCCAACCCCCAGGCTGCGGCCCACTACCTTCAACCCTTCCCAGTCGCAGAAGTGATGAGCAAGCGCACACACACATCCCCACTTACACTCCATTTGTATGAGGGGAACCATCCCTTCCCCTCCTGCTGGTCCACAAGCCGGAAAATTATCCCTTTGCTGTCACCTGATTGGAAGAGATATGGACAGGGATGCAATGTAGGGCCTCCTAAGCAAACTTTTAATTCAAATGTGTTTCTGTGTTAGGGATGCAGTGATGGGCAGAACTAATAATTCTATGTGGGCCAAGAGAGAGAAAGACCAGATCTCAGCAGAACATCCTGCAAAGATAGATAAGGCCTCTTCCTCTGCAAAAGATTACTTTGAGATCACAAAATAATTTACTGTAGACTAGCAACACAATTTGGAAGGTATTGCCCTGCTCTCCTGATGGCTGAAGACTGCTCAGTTTTTACCAGCTACGGCCAGAAGAGGTCAGTGTTGGAGACAGAATACTGGATTTGCAGAGTATCATTCTGAAAATGTGTAGAGTTTTTAATGAAATGAAAGGGAAATAAAATATTTTTCTTAAAACCATGTTATGCATATTTGTCCGATGGACCAACAATTTACTGAGGCATGGGAGAATCTCTGGCCTCCCTTCTTCCTTCCTAGGTCCACTCATTGAAATAAAATCATTGGAAGGTTGGAAGAGGCTATGCGGGCTATCGAGTCCAATTCTAAATGCAGTTACTGGCAGTTTCCTGGCTTGTGGACCTGAAACACCAGAGACTGAATCTCAATCTTCTTCTCTTTGACATCCTTTCAGTGCCCTTGAATATTGCCTCCACTCTCTTCTTTATGTTAAACACTGTTAGTTTTTTCAATCTGTCTTCAAAGTAGTTTCTAGTCCTGTCAACTTTAATGTGTTTCTTTGGAATTGGAAGGAACGAACTCTTGTTTCATTTTTTTTAAATGAACAATCAGCTCATTAAGGCCAATGGGAAGACAGTTGCTAGTCCCTTTCCCGGGGATATAGTTTTTTTCTCCATTGTTGGAAAAGGTGATGGGATGGTCTTTCCTAGTGCTCTTCCATGGAAATAATTCTTCTCTGCTGATAGGGAAGCAGTTTTTCGGTTTATTGGAGCCAGCTGTAGCACTGAAATCTTACAAAGCAATCTTATACAGGTCCAATTAGAAGTAAGTTCTACTGAGTTAAGTGGGATGATCCCTGGGGAAATGTCTAAAGGGTTGCAACATCACCACTGCTATTTTAAGTACATCAGGAAATCCCTCCAAAGGTTTCAGTTGTTTGAATCAAAGAAGATAGTTGGCAGTTTTCTTTTTTTAGGCTGCTGTCATGTTTTCCTTCCATTTGTGGAAACCAAAGGGAAGCCTCTATTCTCTGCAGGTCTGGTCTATCACCTATTCATAGGTTAATAAGATGTGTGGACCTTCCCAGTTGGAGAGAGTACAATGGCACAGCAGTAAGGTAGAATGGAAAATCCTTGGCTGACAAAGAACTTCAAAAGGATTTATTTGAAAGGGGGAAAAGGAAATAACATGGCAAATAATATGCAGGATGAGAAGTGCTTGTTTGGTAAGGCAATTGCTCTGTATCAGGAGGGAAAAAAAAACCCTAAAATATGCCTTTGCAAACAAGCATGGTGTTTATGGAAGAAGTATGGGCAGGATCACATAGGTGAAAAAGCTTCTGTAAACATGACATCATCTTCATGCATCTACAGCTTTCAGTATAGCCATTTTTCTAATGCCTTCTGGTTCTTATCATAGAATGAGAGCAATTTCAGCAAATACAATTCAGCCTCGTACTAGCTTTAATGTTTGCTCCTCTACTTTCATGCGTAATTAAGGAGTTAGACTAGGATCAGGGAGACCCAGGTTCAAATTAACTCTCAGCCACGGAAGGCCATAGGGTGAAGGGCAGAATATAAACCTAATAAAGGAATGAATGAATGAATGAATGAATGAATGAATGAATGAATGAATGAATGAATGAATGAATGAATGAATGATGGAAAAAATGGAAAGGATCTTGAAAATCATCTAATTCAACTCATTGTCAAGTGCAGGAATGTACTGCTTCAGCATCCTTGACAGATGACCATTCAGCTTTCATTATTTGTGTTGGTGGGGGGGGGAGAGATCCACCTCTAGGCCCCTCGATTGTGGGGTGCCTCAGGGGTCGGTCCTCTCTCCTCTCCTGTTCAACATTTATGTGAAGCCGCTGGGGGAGATCATCCGTGGCTTTGGGGTGAGATGTCATCTGTACGCTGATGATACCCAGCTGTACATCTCCACCCCAAGCCACCCCAACGATGCCGTGGAGGTCATGTCCCATTGTCTGGAGGCCATGCGGAACTGGATGGGCAGGAACAGGCTCCGACTCAACCCTTCCAAGACTGAGTGGCTGTGGTTTCCGGCGTCCCGATATAGCCAGATAGTTCCATCACTGGCTATTGGGGGTGAGATTCTGCCCTCTGCAGAGAGGGCTCGCAATCTGGGTGTCCTCTTGGATGTACGGCTGTCTTTGGAAGACCATATTACGGCCGTTTCCAGGGGGGCGTTTCATCAGGTTCTCCTGATTCGACAGATGCGGCCCTTTCTGGATCGGGATGCCTTACGCACAGTCACTCATGCCCTGGTCACCTCCCGACTGGACTATTGTAACACCCTCTACATAGGGCTCCCGAATGGGAGCATCCGGAGGCTTCAACTGGTACAGAATGCGGCCGCGCGGGTGGTTATGGGGGCGTCAAGATTCGTGCATGTGACGCCCCTCCTGTGCGAGCTGCATTGGTTGCCAGTGGCCTCTCGGGTGCGCTTTAAAATTTTGGTGTTAACTTTTAAAGCGCTCCATGGCATCGGACCAGGATATTTACAAGACCGCATTCTGCCATTTTCCTCCCACCGTCCGGTGCGCTCCCACAGGGAGGGTCTCCTGCGGATCCTGTCGGCATCTATGTGCCGGCTGGTGACCCCGAGGAATAGGGCCTTCTCTGTGGGGGCGTCTGCCCTCTGGAATGGGTTGCCCCCGGAGTTACGGACAGCCACGGACCTGGGGACCTTTAGGCGTGCTTTGAAAACCTGGCTTTTTGACCAGGCCGGCTTGGGCTGATTTTAGTTTTGGGGTGTTTTGTTTTTATCAAATTTTAGGGTTTTAGAGTATGGTTTTAAATTTGTTTACAGCCAGGGTTGGGTTTAATTTAGTTTTAGTTTTATTGTTCCATATATTTATTGTTTTAATCAGTACGGCTGCGCACCGCTCCGAGTCCTTCGGGAGAGGAGCGGTATATAAATAAATATTTATTATTATTATTATTATTAAACATTTCCAGTGAAGAACAGACCACCATCACCTCAAAGAATTTGGTCCATTATTAAATGCTCTAATTATAGAAAATGCTGGCTAACCATGCCTCATCAAAATATGATTGAATAATGTCCTCTTAAGATGTTTGCTATCCCCTTTATCTTTGAGTCATCTGGAAATCTGATCATCATCACAAAATCATAGACTTAATTCAGGATACAATAACTATATCATTCCTGCATCTTATCAGGAGCTATACCTGTAAAGTCTGTTTGAGTTATGATTGTGAAAAGCTCAGGAGAAGTCTGAACCAATTCTTCAGACAGTAAAAAAAGAAATCACACTTCCTACTCCTTCTCAAAGTTATTAAGACTGTAGCAGTTGCTCCATTTAAAAAGAAGGGAGCCTCAAGAGAATCATGGCAGCAACTGATAGCAGCTGCTCATTTAAAGCGCCCTGCTATTTTCTGGAGCCTGGTAGCTCCATCTCATCTAAATACTATCTTGTATCCATCCTCTCATATATCAAATAGTGTTTAGGAAGAACATTTTGCTACCTTGTATGCCCAGACACAGCACCCATTCCTAGATTTTGAGTTGGAAGTGGCCTCTTTAATTGCAGGGCCCCGAGTTTCATGTTCTGAAATGAAAGGTCTACTTTAAAAATATAAAACAAGGAAGGTTCCAGATTAGAATTATGCCTTAAGAAATGATATGCAGTAATTTGAACTGATGGACATCTGCGCTGCCTTCTTTATTCATGGTGATAGATAATTCCACCAAGATTCTGAAGATCAAGACTTGACTATTAATAATTCCAATCTATAAGGGGTGGGGGGAATGATTGTGGCAATTTTTTGTTGAGCTAAACCAGTAATATGTATACAAAAACATCTGCTGGCTGAATTCCTAGATTGGCTTGATTCTGAACCCATCCTGAGAGATGAACTGTCAGGGCTCAGGGTAGGCAAATTTATACTGTATACCAGTGGTTCTTAATCTGGGCGATGTCGTCCCCCAGGGGGCGATTTCATTTTTCAGGGGGACGATGGAACGAAAAGGGGCAACGCGGGGGCGAAGGAACGGAAGGGGGGCGATATGGGGGCGATGGAACGAGAAGTTTTTGTACAGTGAACTGCTGTATATCTGTCATACAAAAACATCAGATCGCTCGCTATTAGTGGATTGAAATGTGTTCCTCCAGCTACCGTAGGTCTTATTTTTTTTTGAGCCCTGAAAAAACAGCTAGGCTCTCATTTCGGGGGTGACTTAATTCCCCCCCCCCCCGGCATCCTCGCCTAGAGCGCCTGCGGGCAGCCATGCCTCGCTACCACCGTTCCTAACGGGCGATTGTGGTGGCGCACGGAGAGCTCCCTACTCCTGCCCCAAGCACCTTTGCTGCAGACCCGAGACCTTCAGTGCCCACCGCTGTTGCTTTCCCTTCTACCCATGCCGCTGCCACATTTGGAGCTGGAGCTGCCACTTCCGCGTATGGCGCACCGCCGCCGTGCTTGGAGCTGATGCTTCCATGTTTGGAGCACCGCCGCTGCGTTTGGAGCTGCCATTTTCGTGTTTGGGGCATCCCACCATTTGGAGCATGTTTGGAGTGCGGCCGCTCTGTTTGGAGCTGCCGCTTCCACATTTGGAGCACCACCGCCACTTCTACATTTGGAGCGCCGCTGCCATTTGGAGCACTACCGCCACTCCACACGTGGCGGCGATGCTCCAAACGGTGGCGGCCCTCCAAACGTAGAAGCGGCAGCTCCAAACGCGGCGGCGGTTCTCCAAACATGGAAGCATCAGCTCCAAGCACGGCAGCGGTGCTCCAAACGCGGAAGCGGCAGCTCCAAACGCAGCGGTAGCATGCGCAGAAGGGAAAGCAACAGCGGCAGGCACCAAAGGTCTCGGGTCTGCAGCAAAGGTGATTGGCGGGACTAGAGAGCTCTCCGCACTCCGTCATGATTACCTGTTAGGAGCGGCTGGGGGCGAGGCGTGGCTGCCCACAAGCACTCCTAACGGCAAGACCCCCCCCCGCCCTTCCCCCCATTTCACATAAATTGAAGAATTATTCCCCTGTGTTGTGGTTGAGAGGTTATGTTGGGGGAAGGGGCAACGATAACTTCTTCAATGGCTCAAGGGGGCGATTCTTTCAAAAAGGTGAAGAACCACTGCTGTATACTACACCATACTCTGTACAGATAGTCCTTGGGTTACAACCATTCATTCAATGACATTTGAAATTACAACAGCACTGAAAAAGGTGACGACTGGTTCTTGCACTTATGACCATTGCAACCTCCCCACGATTATGTGATCAAAATTTTGATGCTTGACTACCAGCCTGTATTTACAAAAATTGCAGCATCCTGGGGTCATGTGATTGACATTTGTGGTTTCCAGCTGGCTTCCGACAAGCAAAGTCAGTTGGGGAAGCTGGATTAAAAAATGCCTAGCTCACTTAACAAATGCAGTGATTCCTTAACAACGGTGGCAGAAAAGGTCATAAAATCAGATGTGACTCACTTAACAACCACTTTGCTCAGAATCAAAAATTCTTGTCCCAATTGTGGTCATAAATTGAGGACTACTTATACTGCTATAGAATTTGGAAGAAAAGTATTCCATACAACATAATTCATCCCTATTCATGGCTCATAATCAAGTTTGCATTTGATTTGATCTCCAGGACTAAACTAGCACAAAGTTAAAGATTTGAACATTAATAAATAATATTTAAATAGCATGAGGTTACTAGAGTGAAGATTAGAAGTAATTTTGAAGGATGTCTAATTGTTCCAACAGTTGGTTGTTGTTATTGTTTTTATCCCATCTTTTATATATTCTCTCTCTCCCCCCTCCCCCCCCCTCCATCCATCCATCTATTCCCCCTCTCTCTCTTGGATTGGGGCAAGAGAATGATATTAAAATTAAAACTCTATTAACTCACAAAAATGAGGGCATATATCATCAACCAAGTCAAATATTTAAATACAGGGGTGGTGGTCCATGTTTCTGGAGGCCAGTCTATATTTTTTCTGTAAGTTAAAGAAGTCTGGACCCCTCATCATCTTGGTAGCCTTCCTTAGAACTTGCTTCAGTTGTCCCTACTCTTCTTGAACTGTGGTCAAAACTGAACAGCCGTCCAAAGGGCGTTTGACTCAAGTAGAGTAGAGGGGAAAAATTACTTCCCATGATTTGGATTCTATATTCCTGTTATTTGCCTTTTTAGCATCTGCACCACACTGCTGACTTGTGTTTAATATGTGGTTATAGCCAGTTCTGTTTCACTTGGACTACTGCTGTGCCAGGTCTCTTCCACTCTGTACACGAGCCTCATATTTTTGCTATCTAAATGCAGAAGTACGTATTACATTTTTAATCTGTCCATTTTCGCCCACCGCTCAAGTCTGATTAAATCTTTTTAAATTTTCTCTTTTTTATCTACTCTGTTAGGCACCCCTCCCAGCACAAAATCTTCTGCAGACTCTATAATTGTCTCCTCAACTTTCTTGTCTAAATTGTTGATAAGAATGTAGGATAGCATAGGGCTCAGAACAGAGTTCTATAGCCATCCACTTACTACTTTCTTCCAAGCTGGAGGCATTTTAAGGAACATTCTTTGGATATTGTAATTCTTCCAACTGTGAATCCATCTAAAGTCTGGCCCATATTTACATTTTAAGAGGGAAGAAATCATGGGACGCTTTGACAAAAGCATTGCTGAGGTCCACATGCACTATGACTACAGCATTCCCCTGATTGATTTACAAGGCTAACAACTCTATTAAAGAGGGAGTGGGAGATTAGTCTAGCATGATTCATTTGGAACAACCCATATTAGCTCCTGTTAACTGTAGCATGTCTATCCAAGTGGTCACACACATGATGCTTGGTCATCTGTTCAAAGATCTTGCCTAGGATAGATATCAAGCGGACAGGTTGTAATTCCAGGATCCGCCTTCTCCTGTTTTTTGAAGATGGGTATGACATTTGTTCTACCCTAATGTTCTGCGTCCTCACCTTTCCTCCAGGAATCTCAAAAATAATTTAGAGAGGTCCTGCGGCCACTCTTACTTTCTTCACTAGCATGTATCCATCTAGAGACTTGAATTCATTTCAATTAGCCCTTTTGTCAGTCTTAAGCTGCTGTTTCCTCCTTCCTTCAGTGACAAAACTATGACCAGCTAGGGATCTATTTCCATTCATACAAAAATCAGACACTAAATACAGAAGGAGTTAAGAAGTTCTGCCTTCTTATCATCACCCATCACCATTTCTTTCCTGAACAGACTTATGCTGTCTTTGGCTTTCTTTTTATTTCTGGCTTACACTATTATTTTTTATTTTAATATTTTTTTGTACTACTCAACTCATTCTGAATTGTAGCTTTTCTTATGAGATTCTGGAAACTACATCTTTGATGATGTTCTTTCTCTTCCATTTCCTATAAATGTCCCATTTCTCTCCCACGTTTTAAAGAACTCTCCATGTGTCATCCCTGGCCTTTTTTGATTTCTCCCATTTTTCCTTCCTGTGAGAATTCTTTGCAATTGTACCTTCAATATCTTGTTTCATAGAATTTCCCATCCTTCCTGGGCACTTTGTTGAGCCCCTTATTCTATACTCTTTATGTGCATGACTGCATTCCCACTCACGCTAGTAATACTATTGCTAAATTTGCAGATGATACAACAGTGGTGGGACTCATCTCCAGGGGGGGATGAGTCTGCCTATCGAGATGAGGTGGACTGGTTGCTTTCGTAGTGTGGAGACAATAACTTGGTCCTCAATATCAATAAGACCAAGGAACTTATAATGGACTATAGAAGGAACAGATCAGACATCCAGCCCTTACTTATCAATGGAGACTGAGTGGAGCAAGTGGCCAGTTTTAAGTTTCTGGGTCTTACCATAAAAGAGGACCTGACCTGGGGTGCTCGCATTGCAGCCCTAGTCAAAAGGGCCCAGAAGAGATTATACTACCTGAGACTTCTCAGAAAACAACTGAATGAAAACTGCTGGTGACCTTCTACCGCTGCACCATAGAGAGCATTTTAACATACTGCACCTCTGTATGGTTTGCCAATTGCACAGTGGCAGATAGGAAAGCACTCCAGAGGGTTAACGTCATTGCCCAGAAGATCATTGGTTGCCCTCTCCCCTCTTTGGAAGAGCTTTATAGCTCCGCTGCCTTAAGAAAGTTCAAAACATTCTCAAAGATCCATCTCAACCTGGGAACCCCTTTTTTTTGAACTATTAATAAAAATAAGGACAAATAGGCTGAAAAACAGCTTTTATCCTAGGGCAGTAGCTCCTTTGAAGTCTGCTGTATAGTGCAGTGTTGGTGGGGAGTCAGGGGTTTTCGGTTCAATGTGTGGAGGGTGAAGGATGTGTGTTTGTGTTTATTTTCATGGTCATGATGTGCACTGAAGATGGTGTTTGATTTTGTTGTACGAGGTGCAATGACAATAAAGTAAACTAATCTAAACTAAGGATTTGAAGCCATCAGCTCTGACTTACCTTTTCTTGGAGTTGATCAAAACCAGTTCTTCTGAGGTCCAGTATACAGATCTAATTCACCACAATTCCCACTCTTCTGGCTATCACCAATTATCATCAAGGATAATATTATTAATTTTCCCCCAAATGTCAGTCACCTTCAATTCTTCACCAATTCTTTTCTGTTTGCTAGGGATAGGAATTTCCTCCTTCCCCATTCTTGCAAATGAAGTTGTCAGCAAAAAAGGGACAAGAATTGGTTGGGCTGTTGACTCTTGACAGAGTAAAATTCCCAGCAGATGGCAGAATAATTTAAATCTCTGGTAATCATTATTGCATGCCCCCTTGAAAGACTGGCCATTTGATCCTGAAATACTGTATTCCATCTACTGTATGTCTTCTGCTGGTCAGACAGTCTCACAATGGTGACCTTCACTGTGGTTTATTTCTCTCTGTTTTTATTCTTACCCAAATTCTTTCAGCAGAGATTTCTATTCCTTTCCTGAATTTCTGTGCATGTATATTTTTTTCTTTACAGTACAACAGCCCTATCCTTTCTATTTGGCCTGCTTTTTAAAATAAATTGTAGGCTTCCTGTGCTGTGTCCCAATCTTATGCATCATCCCACCAACTTCCCTGTCACATCCTCTTTGTCTTCCTGAGTAAGACTCTCTAATTTCCCCTTTTTCTTTCCTGTAGTCTGTGCACGTGTGCAAAAACATTTGAGTGTTTCATTTTCTTGGAACAATCCTTGGCCACATATTTGGTTCTGGGCTTCTGCTAACCCCTTTTTTCCTAGTCAGCATCACCATTTACATAGCAAATCGTTGAGTTCTGTTTTCTTTTCCTGTGCCATGATCTTCAACAGGAAGGACTGATGAAAAAAACTATCTGTTTTCTATAATTTCTCCTGCAGGCATTATCATTTACAGAGATTCTTTCAAGGTTTCTTCTGGCCAAATCCTTTGTCTCCACATGGATCAAGAGAAAATGATAGATCTTGGTGGGTTTCAATAGTTTTCATAACTTTTCTATCACATCCTACATGCAGGCATCGTATTCATGACGCACCTCCTGCAACATCATACTAAGTCTGCACACGCTGCCTTGGATCCCCTTAAGTGGGACTCACCCATCACCTTTACACAGGTCGTCTTTCTCAGGATGACTCTTGGATTTCTTTGATCTATGAGTGCCCAAGCTATGTTCTAATCTATAGTACTATTTGCTCAGGTGGCTGTGAATCACCCCCAGAAGGAAAGCCTGGCACCGATGTGTGAGTTCCATTTGCATCAAAGGCCTCCTGGTCTTGCTTCTTTGGGTCAGATGCTTCTACATATTTGCCTCTGCCAAAAGGCTTTCCTCCACATTCTCCAGAATTCTCTCAATTTCTCTGCTCTATCCTCCCTAGAGGGTCCAGAACCACTTATTTTTCCTGATGCATTTCAGTGTAGCATCTCCCCTCTCATGTTCCGTCATGTTTTCTTCCAATAAAGGAACACACTTGTACTTGCAAGGTGAGAGCTTTGAGTCCTCTATGGGCAGGAAGACCAATAGTGCACATGTCTTGCAGGTCACAGTAATGCTTCCCTTGCTGTCCCAATGGGTCGGAGTCTTTCCTGCCAGCTTTCCTAGCCAGTCCTTCCTTCCTTGCTTGTTTTAATAAGTGCCTAGATAGAAACTGCTTCTCTGGGTGATGGACTCCTCTGGATTGGAAGAAGATAGGGAACAGTGGGGTGGGGGAGGGGGAGATAAAATGCAGAAAAAGCAGGATAAATGTTCTTCTCCCTTTTTTACTTCCCCTGATGAATTCCTATCAGCTCCTCCATTATTTAAAAATAAGCTGCTGACAAGCCCCTCAAGGTCTTATTAGTCAGATTTTTTTTTTTTTTTTGAAAGATAAAGGGATTAAATTAGAGGAGCCAGTTTGGTAGAGTGGTTAAGACATAGATCTAATCCCACTTTAGGCACCTAGCCAGCTGGGTGACCTTGGGCCAGTCACTCCCTCTCAGCCCTAGGAAGAAGGAGGCAATGGCAAGACACTTCTGAAAATCTGACCAAGACAGCTGTAGAGACTAGGTTAGGCAGTTGCCAGCAATCAAAATTGATTTGAAGGCACAACTGCAACAACAAGAGGATTAGGTTACAGAATCTTGGAAACTGAGCATGTGTATTTTAGCAACTCATTTATTTATTTATTTATTTATTATTTATTTACATTTATATGCCGCCCTTCTCCGGAGACTCAGGGCGGCTTACAGTCTATGGAGCACCATGCTAAGTGCTCGGCAATAGCCTTCATTCCATTGTATATGCCTGCTCATTATTAGGGAAGGCCCTAATTCTACTAACCCCCTTTCTAACTTCCTCTGGGTGAAAAGGGAAATGTTGCTCTTTGTCTGCCTGATGATAATGAAGGAATGCAGAGAAATTTCTAACCTCCAGTATTTTGCAAATCATCATTCCAGTCCCAGGCTCTAAAAGTTCTATTGGGCACAAAAGGACATGACTGGGCTCAGAGTGGCCTCTCACTCGACTCTTCCTTCCAGCTTGACTCACAGCCAATGATGCCCACTTACTGGTACAGCTATTTAATTAGCTCTCTATCTCTATAATGGTAACATTGCCCAGGCTATATTTTGCCATCTTCCCTTTCTAGTATTGCATTAGGTTCCATTTCTTTTCCAAGGAATGAGAAACTATTTTGTTATGCAGAATGGGATACAGAAACTGCATCCCAGTTATTTAAGAAATAGTTAATTGTTTCTTTTTAAAATAAATAAATATGAATGGTTGTGTCTACGTAGGTATCATTTATTTGAATGTTGCTGTAGGTTAAAATATTTCCTGGTTGTAATAAACTGCACAATAAGGAAATTCTCTAATACAATAGTTTTTTTGTTCAACATAGGACAACATGTCACAGTATAAAATATCTGAAATGATTGGAATCTGACCACTTCATTCTTTCGGTAAGTAGATCAGCTTCCAAGCTAGTCTCTGTTTCAGTCTTTGGAATTATGTATCCAAATGCATTTAACAGTATAAATGGTGTCCCTCTTTCTATCCCATTCATCATTAATAAAATAGCAACTTTTGTCCAAAGACAGCAGGAAAAATAAATCCCCTCACATATGGACAGTCCAGATGATTTCTGCAAGACATTAACAGTTGATGAATCTATGACACAAATGGACAAGGGGCACCCCCTGAAATAGCATTAAACTTCAGCTGCAGTTGGCCCATCTCTCCTTGACCAGCAACACCAGAGGTGAAGGTGAATGTAAACTGCATTTAAGGAATATGCAGAGCACAAATTTCCCACCCCTGATTAGCAGCAGCAGATTTGAATAAGGGCTCTCTAGACTAGGGCAGTAATCAAATGAATCCTGAAGAATGACTTGGCAACTGGGTTGGAACACTCGTCTGATTAACACACAATATTAGGAACAGTCAGATGATTGCTCACAGGCTCTCTGGCTAAAGCATTAAGTTCTGCAGTTCTCTTTAATTTGTACGAAACTGGGAACTCTAGATAGTTCAGTTTATGAGTCCTAGGGTCATCCATCTGAGTTGTGAAAAAAGACAATCTCGGCTTGAGATGTCATCATTGCTATTAACTCAGAAGCATCCTGGGGTAAGCCACACACTCTTACAGGACTCAAACAATTTTATTTGGCACCACACAAAGCCAAACCCAAACAAGCCACATTCTGTCTTAACATGCACCATGAATCCACCCTCTGTCTCACCCTGTTTCCATCGGCAGTAAAATACTGATCCACCTTGCATGGCTGTTCTAAGGAATGATTAGACACGTGAGGTGTTATAAAAATGATAACTATTTCTAGCCATCATGATGTGTTGCCACCAAAAAAAAAACAAAAACAAAACCCCAACAAGAAATATTTCCAACACCTTAAACATGAATGAATTAAATATAAGCTTTTCTGGAGAGAAATCAAGTTCATCAGATACATCAGGATGTTAGCCTAAGTTGGCAGGTATGTGTCTGTATACACACATACAAAGAAAAGATATTAGGTAGTGAAAGGGGGGGAGGTTGTAAAAAAAAGTTCAGCAACCACTCTCAAAGCAAATTTTGAAGATATTGTAAACATCCTGGCATTGGTAAGCTAATTAACACCTTTTAGCTGGATACCAGACCACACTGAACCTCTTGGTGTATTGAAATTCAGCAGTTTCATGTTGATGTTTCCTTTTGAAGTCCCTTTTCCAGCAATGGCCACTTTTAAGGTCAATTACAGTTTGAAAGGCTATAATGATTTCCTGTTAGTGTCTATGTATGTTTTTTTGCTCTTCCTCAAATCAGGATTGTGTCTTTTTTTTTTTTTTACATAAGATTGGCTTATTTATCATTTTTATATAAGTCAATCAGGCCTGCCTAAGGCATTTTACAAAATAAAATTAAAAGCAGATTTTGACAAGAAAATTCCTAATCATAAAGTATTTCCTTTAAAAAAAAAAACTAATTTTCAAAAGCTTGGCAGGTGACCTAGAAGTTTGAGTCCACATGGAGTCTGGCAGTTCATAAATAAAGGAAATTAATGAATGCTTGTGGAATTATGATTGATGTTGCTCAACTGAGGATTTCTTTTTTCAAGAACACATACTGCGTTTCTTATTTCAGAGTGCAGATTATTGCAGAAAAGGCATTATGACTAATGCCAAATTCCCCTTTTGATATTGTAACCCAGTCTATTCATCTGTCTTATTAGAATCAAAGGGATATTTGAACAAGCATATTGATTGGATTGGGCTAAGAAGGGATAGCAATGCTTTATTGAGTACGCAGACAGAAGGACAACTCAGTGTGCCCTACACAAACTTTGCTCAGAGAAGTTTGCTTCTGAGGAATGAACACATTTCTACTGAGCTTTTACATTTTCTCGGTATCAGGCTGTCCGCATAATTTCTCTCTCTGTTAACAACTCAATTGGCAAGCTTGGGTTTTCTTACATTCAGTATAAGTCTTTATTTCGTTTTTCGCCGTAAACTATTTAAATGCAATAACCAGATGAACTCAGCCCCACACCCTCGTTTTCTAGGTTCCGATGAAAAAGACCGAAGAGGGTCCGGCAAAGATGAACCCCGGGGAAGTGACGGGCGGGGTAGAGAGACAGCCTGAGCCGGAATGCGGCTCAACCCCCAGCTCGTTACATTGTTGCCATTCCCAGCCGGCATCAGAATGTTGTGAATGGAAGGATCGCGGCGTAGGCCACGCCCACGTAGAACCCTATCTTAAGGGCCTTGGTCTCCCGTCTTGCCTGATTGGCTGGGGGGCTTCCCGACCTTTGATTGACATCCTTTTTTCCAGACAGCTTCTATTCTCTTTTTTTTTAAAGCCCCACAACATGGGGGCGTGCATTGTTCCTCCTTGATTGGCAACCGAGCTCGGCCAATCTGCATAAGGCTCTCTCTTGCACACTGCCCAATAGAAAGCGGGTGAAGAGAAAAGGGAGGTCCAGGGAACCAGCAGCCGTCGAGCTCATTGTTGTGGGAGCTCCTTAAAGGGGCCGCATCCGCCGCCCACAGAAAGAGAAACGACCAACTGACCGGGCTGGGCCCGGGCCGCCACTGGTGGGTTTTCGGGAAGGTACTCAGGAGAGGCCGGGGATCGGCCGGGCCTATGGAGCTTCCGCCCGCTAAGCGCAGGTGCGGCGCCCCTGGGGAGCAACCCGACCCGGGACCGGGACCAGGCGCCGCCGCCGCCGCCTCCTCCCCCCCTTCCGCTTCCACCTCTTCTGCCGTCGAGACGCTTCTGGACCTGAGCGCCCGGCGGGTGGCCGAAACTTGGGCCTTCGAGCAGGTGAGAGGAAGGACAGATCCCCCACGGGGCAGCGCGGCGCTCTTGGCTTCCCCTCCTGGCCGCCTTTGACGTTCCGCGGCTGTGATGCGAAGGAGCGAAGAGCCCCGGAGAGGAGTCTCTTTAAATCGCCTGCCCCGCCGCCTCTTTTAGAGGGAGCCGCTGGGGCGCAAAGCTGCCCGCAAGTCTTCCCCCTCCCCACCCCCCACAAGTGCAGTGGGGGCTGCCGGAGGGCGAGGGAGCGGAGCCACTCCGCGCAGACCCTCGGGAGAGGGATCTCGACCCGCGCTTGAACTCCTTGTTTGAAAGGCTTCTCTCTTCTCCTTCTGCCCCCACCCCACCCACCCCTATCCGTCGCCGGTGGTGGTGGGGGCTGGGGCTGGGAGATCGCTTCCTTCAGGGCTTAAGCCAGAAATGTCAGCTTCTCAAAATCGCTCCCGGGGCAGCCCCTCTGACAATAGGGCCGACGTGCTAAACGTTAGTAGGTGGCGAGAGCGGTCGCGCACAAGGTGGAAAAAGCGCTTCACCTGCTGACTTGGGCACCTCCAGGATACTGTTAGCAGCATGGGAGCAGGGAAAGCCAGGTTTCTTTCTTCCCCTGGTTGGTTGGTTGGTAACTGGAACAAAGCTTAGCTTAAACTGCCACTTTCCCACTAGTTTCCCTTCCATTCCTCCTCCCTGCCCCCCCCCCAATTTTTTTTTTCCTTCAGGGACTGTCCTTTTTCTTCTTTAGCTGCAGGCAAAACCACATTCTCTCTCTCTCTTTTTCTTCCTCCTGCCCCCTTTCCTGTGGCTGGAAACTATCAGCTGGCTATTCATAGTTCATTTTACATTCTCTGTAAACTTATAGCATCCTTTCTTTGGGGTAAAGTTCTAATTGTGTTCAGGGTCATTTTTGTGTGTGGAGACTTCCTTATAAAACAGCTTTTGCAAGGGAAGGGAGCCAGGTGGATTATCCAGACTAGGATAGGTCTTGTATTTGTCAGGTGACAAATGTTTGATATTCCCATTTATTTGCCAGTTGATAACTTTTTCCTTGGAACCCCTCTTCTTTTAATGACTTGCTTGGTGTTTGACAACGTGAAGAGCCACTCCTGTTCTGCCTGCCACAGTTTTTGGTCTGATTCTTACTAAATGTGAGTTCTGATGCTTCTCTTGATGGACTGGACAACAGTGGGAGAAAATGCTTTAAATGAATGAATATCTTTCGGTTTTGCTAACTTGCCTATGTGTTCGGTTCAACTTTTATTTGTGGCTTTTCTCTCTGTGCTCCTCCACAAGTTTTCTTAATTTTTCTTTTCCTGTACCAAACTGTTCCTTCACAAGCTGATGCCCTTCAGTCTGTAGGAAATGATTATGGTATCTCAGTTTTTTGTTTTTTTTTCCCAAGGCCTTTTCTGGAACAAAGCATGAGAAGTAGGAGATAGCTGAAACTAAGTAGACATGATGTAGCTGGGAGATCTGGGGCTAGTCTGGGCAAAACCCAAGTGAAAGTAAAATCTCGATACTCTTACAGGTGGGTGGGGAGAGGCTTGGGTTGCTCCATGTGTATTTGTCTCTTCATCTCTCTCTGCCCCCTTCTTGAAATTGAATAGAATCACACTTACCCATTATTCTTGGATATCAGAATTTAGTTATTTCTTTCCATCAAGCAGAACATTCCTTGTAAGCAGCTACAGTTCATACAAGGAGACACCAGAGCATAATTTCCGTGTTGGGCTGAGAAACTAGTCCAACAAGAGTCGCTTGTCACTGACATCAGCAGGTGAAACTTCCCAAGTCGAAGCATGTGCACACCTGAAATGGGAGAGAATGCAGATGATATCTGGTTTGGAAAGTGTTGTTACTAGTATTTAGCCTGGGAAAGATTCCATCAAAGCAATTTAAAAAGAAGTTTCACCAGGGCAAATTTTCACACTTTGTTTTAAAAGGCCCTTGATACTTCTGATGTAGCAAGGTAAAGAGTTCAGTAGTTCTGAGGGATCCAAATTGCATGATGGTTCTTAAGCAGTTTGGCATAACTTTCCATCTCCAGCAATGTATGCGTTTATAATAAGAATAGAAAGATGACTGCTTTTCTTTTTGCCCCACATTGCACCATCGGTTTTTCCACCAGACAGAACAACTTTATGACACGGAATAAATTGGGTTGGAGAAGAGAATTAGGAAGCTGATGAAACCCATGATTTCTGTATAATTTTTTCAATTTGGAAATGCAATTTTTACTTTGAGTAGAGTGGTTGAATATATTATTGAATCAGAATCTCTTTCAAGAAATCACCTTTTTAACCTGAGGCCTCATTCTAAATTAGTTAAGAGAATTGTCATTATAATTGCAACAACTTCGACTTGAATTTAGCAAAGCGATAGCCATTACCTTTGTCTGGATCCTCACTCAAGTGGTATGTCTGTGTCTGGCTTTTTCTGCTGCAGATATGCAGCTTATATGATGGAAGACTCTTCAATTGAAGAGCATTCCTCGTTTAAAGAACATTATACATTTTAGAAGCAAGTTTCTTGTAAATAGTCTCCTGACATTGCTAGCAAAAAATATATATGAAGTGATGTTTTTGTCCTAAGAGGACTTACTTGCTGTCCAAAGAGCTAGGTGAACTCATTTGCACCCTGGTTCAGTGAGAAGTCAGCCTTGGTATATGCTTATTTGTGTCCATCTTTATGAAACCACAAAATCTCTGCAATGTTTCTTTTATGATATTCTTTCTTTGAACCTATTCTTGTGCTAGCAAAAGGGAAGTAATCCGACTGTAATAAGGGGTGAAGTGGTATTGGCTGAGGTGCAGTTTAGAATACAGAATGTGCCCTTGATAAATCATGTGTTGAAATCAACAGGGATGTTCTCTGGTTCAGACCCAATGAAAGATATGGCCACAGCTTTCATGACATTCATGTTTATTTCATTGAGGTTTGTGCAGAAGCTCTCCTAATTTGGTAGTAATGATTGTACCTTCAGATTAGTCAGATTTGATTCAATATCCCTTTTCGAAGTGGAAGGACAATATGTAGTCAAAATTTAGATTTCCTACTGTCATTCTTGCCATCAATATTAAATATGTGACACCATTCGTTCAATCTGGCAGTGCTCTTTGAAGAAAGAATATGCTCCCTTAGAAGGCACAGAACCTGGGCCTTTGTTTAAGAGCAGAATGTAATTAAAGGATGACAGAAGTATTGATCAGATGTTCAGAAATCTAAAGCTAGTTTAACTTGTACATTATTCTAAGAGAAATATGTAAAATATAATTCTGCAGAAGCATGGAAGAAAATGTTTTTTTCTTAGCTCTAGTGGGCAGGTTGTTTCTGATATTCGCACAGGCGAGCACTGGGAGAACTGTAAAATCTGTAAAAGACTGACCAGAAATAAAAGTTAAAATAAGCAAAAAAATAGTAAGAGAACAACTGTCTGATCTTGATGAACACAAATCACTGGGGCCTGATGGATTAAATCCCAGAGTTTTAAAGGAGCTGGCAGAGGTCATCTTAGAACCACTGCACCATATCTTTCAAAAATCCTGGAGCACCGGGGAACTACCAGAGGACTGGAAAAGAACTGATGTGGTTCCCATCTTCAAAAAAAAAAAAAAACAGATCAAGGAAACTATAGACCAGTCAGCCTAATATCAATACCCAGGAAGATACTGGAAAAGATAATAAAAAATAGATCTGCCAACATCTAGAAACAAGTAAAGAAATAACTAGCAGTCAGCACAGGTTTGTTAACAACAGATCATGCCAAACCAATCTTATTTCATTCTTCAACAAAGTGACTAAATTAGTAGACCAGCAAAATTCTGTGGACGTAATATATTTAGATTTCAGCAAGGCATTCAAAAAAGTAGACCACAACTTACTTCTTAGTAAGCTAGAAAAAGGTGGAATAGATAGCACCACCACTAGATGGACTTGCAACTGGCTGACAAACTGTACTCAACGAGTAGTCCTTAATGGGTCTAAGTCTACATGGAGGGAAATAAGCAATGGGGTGCCACAAGGTTCCGTCTTAGGCCCAGTACTTTTCAATATCTTCATTAACAACTTAGATGAGGGAATAGAAGGGGAACTTACCAAATTTGTAAATTATACTAAGCTGGCAGGAATAGCTAACACCCAAGAAGATAGGCTCAAGATCCAGATGGATCTTGACAGACTAGAACACTGGGCCGTATCTAACAAAATGAAATTCAATGTAAAGAAAAGTAAAGTCTTACACTTAGGCAAGAAAATCCAAAAGTACACATATAGACTGGGTGAAACCAGGCTCAATAGCAGTAACTGTGAGAGGGATCTTGGAGTCTTAGTGGACGACCAGCTAAATATGAGCCAGCAGTGTGCAGCAGCAACCAAAAAAGTTAATGCAATCCTAAGTTGTATTAACAGAGGGATACAATCAAGATCAAAGGGGGTACTAATACCACTCTATAAAGCCTTAGTAAGACCATACCTAGAGTACTGCATCCAGTTTTGTTCACCACATTATAAAAAAATATGTTGAGACTCTAGAAAAATTACAGAGAAGAGCAACCAGGAGGATTAGGGGACTGGAGACTAAAACATGAAGAACGGTTATAGGAACTGGGCATGGCTGGTCTAGAGAAGAGAAGGACCAAGAGAGACATCCAATATTTGAGGGATTGCCACAGAGAGGAGCGGGGGTCAAGCTAGTTTCCAAGGCACAAAAGGCCAGACAGGAAATAATGGATGGAAACTGAACAAGGAGAGATTTAACCTGGAAATAAGGAGAAACTTTCTGACAGTGAGAACAATCAAGCAATGGAACACCTTGCCCTCAATAGTTGTGGGAGCGCCATCACTTGAGACTTTCAAGAAGAGATTGGACTGCCATTTGTCAGAAATGGTGTAGGGTCTCCCGCTCGGGTGGGTGGTTGCATTAGGTGACCTACAAGGTCCCTTCCAACTGATTATCTGTTTTAACAGAGTGTTAGTTGAGGAAATTGCATGTAGAAGAATGAAAGAAGGCTGCTGGCAAAGCCTGATTTTAGAAGGGTAATCATAGCAGAATATTTCAGCACAGGATAAGATGTGAAGGTTCAGTTAAGACATCTGAGCTGATTGAAAAGGAAAGAACTTCACCAAGTCAAGGTGATTACATGGAGAAGATTGCTGAAAGGCAGTGACATATTGAGGCTGGATGTGTGCCTTATGGGTGACGCGATATTCCAGAGAATCCAGTTTTACACAGATTGGATTTGTCAAGTACGGCCTAAGAGGCTTGACAAAGTTTTGGCTTCTAGGGGCATTTCTGTGTATCAAAGAATCAGTTTATAGGAATGTGACAGAATCCTGCAGAAAATTCTGGTTCAAAATTAGTTGGATTATTTATTTATTTGCTGGTAGACATATGGCCACCCTTCCTCTGTTAAGGGTGGCAAGAACAGTGACGTTCATCCATAATCCCCTTCCTCTATGTGTTGAACCTGTAAGCCTGCCAGAGCTATCAAGCACCTGGATTGGATTGGTGATAAAATAAGCAACCAATCTAGCACCTTTGCTTGTAGAATCTGGGTTTTTTTATGTTATAAGTATTAATGTGGGTTTGAGTCCTATAGTTAGGTATGCCAGACCAAGACATTTTCCCAAATAAGTTTATTGGAATGGACTCAAGCCCATTTATCTGATCATTGTCTTAGTGGCAATTCTTCCTACTTCCTTCAAGGCCATTTTCTTTGCCTCTTCATGGTTTTGGTGTTTGTGTTAAGTCCTGCCATTGCAATTTGTAAACTGGGGGGCTATGACTTAGTGCAATGGGAGTGAATCCAGCCAATTTGATTCATTCAAGAAGCAGGGTTTAACTAATTAATGACTTAGAAGAACTTATGGCCTGAATAAGTCTGTGATTGTTTAAATCATCCTTCTCCAGCTTGGTCTGCAACTCCCATAATACCTTCCAGCCAGCACACTATGTAGGAACTTAGATGTCCTGGGTAAGATACTTTCTTGTTACTCTCAACCCCTTGTAGTCCTGTGTGCCTGGGTGTCCTTGGAAGAAAGTGAATAAAAGCTGCAAATTCTTTTGTTTTCTGAGTTGCTTCAAGTGGTAGAATCTTCCTTCAGATTCTTATAAGGAGCAATGCCAGAAGCCTCCAGAGCCTGATGGATATCTGTTGGATATGAGCCTTTCGGATATGAGCTTGTTGGAGATGAATGAGGCTGAATAAGAAATGAAAGCCTGAACGAACGAGGCGAGAATTGAAAAAAGTGTGCTGGAGACACAGTGGCCAAAGACTCTCACAGGCCCAAAGTGCAACAAAGGAGGGATCTATAAAAATGTACTAACTTGAAACCAACATGGCAGAATGAAATTATATGTGGAAGGAAGTTGTAGGAAATGGGGTAAAGCTGAGTAAATATTCAAGTGTTCTAGATCTGCCTACAAAAAGACGGTTTCCCTGTCCTTGGGTTCTTAATCCTCTGCATTCTTCTCAGTGTATGCTATTTCTCCATCTGCTCTCTCTTTTGTTGTCCTTTTTGTAAATATCTTTGCAACCCCAATCACCTCTTGTTATGTTCAAGGATTGCATTCCTCCAGCAATTCATATCCTGGTTAGGTTATGCAGCGCGCTTGCTGAAAACAGATGTCCACTCTATCTCAACTTGTACATTGAGGGAATGGAAGAGCAGTAGAGGAACCATGTAGGCATTTTTCTACCCTCTGAGGATGGTATCACTTTCCAAAGAGTTTTGGCTGGACCTAATGCAGGAAACAGTTCAGGGGCCAAGGAGTGGGAGATCAATTTTATATAATATTTAAGTTAGTTTAAAATCAAAATGTCTAAGCCAACCAGAGCTATCGCCACAAGGAGAAGCTGAACCTAACAGGGGGCTTGACTTCCTAGACAGGGGACTAGCATGGACAGGGGAATTCCCAGGCTTAATTCTTCAGCCTTCTCCCTTCTCTGTCCCTGCAGCCACAATGCTTTGGAGTGGCAGGAGTGCTACTGCTGCTAAAGGAGACAGGCTTAGTCCAGACCTCAGCATGGCTCCCTTTTTACCTCCTGAGCAACCAGCTGTTCTCTAGCCACTGTGTGGGTTTTATGTTTCTTGTCTATAGTGAAGGACACTTGGCCGTTTGCATTCCTCTTTCAGCCCTGCGACAGCCCTGTGGTTTCCAGTATCCCTCCCCATTTCCCGTCATATTCTCTCTTTCTTCCCACGCAACCTTGAAGTAGCTCAATATTTGGCCTTTCTTCTCAGAAGAGCGGAAGGGAAGGAAGGGTTGAATCGCAGATCCCTGCTTGGCTGCATGCTTGATTGGATGCTAAATCTAGCAATTCAGCATGGTTTGTTAATCATATGCCAGAGTGGCAAAATATGGCATAATGCATAGAACAAACCCTGTTTTGACCTTATTTTATAGAAATCTGATCTTTTAGCCATTTTGGAGGCTTCTGTGAAAAGGGAGTGCAAGTTTATCTTGGAACTGAAGTATTTATCTCCAGTCCCAAGATGCCTTACAAGAACACTTGGTTGGCCTATCCCCATAAGGAGAGACCCAGGAAATGCTGCTCTTTGTTCTTCTATCTCATGCTTGCATGTTTTCTCCAAAGTATTTTTCACCATTATGACAGCCACAGCAGGGCTGATCAAAGTAAAGTGGGGGGTGGGTGGGTGGGGAGAAATCAAAGTTATTACAGCAAAGAACTCCATCATAAAAAGCTTTGGGATAGGGAAGCAATGCTATAACTTGGCACTTGAAAGCAACTCTTCTGAAGATCTGTTGAAGGAAATATCATAATTCAAGTAATCTTAAAAGAAAAGGTCGGATTCAATTGATGCATCTGGTGTGGGCTGTGAACAGCTGACAGGCTCATCATGTGGGACAGGGGATGACAACCTGCCTACCAGTGTACTTTTTAACTCTCTGAAGGCATAATGTAGATAAGAGTCAGAGTTGACAAGAGAAAATATTTAAGCCTGTGTTCAGTTGTTTTATAACTTTGGGGAATTTGTTTCGCCCCTCAATTCTATAAAACAAAGTAGTGGTTTTGCTTGCAAATGTTGGTGAGGATGTCTGGGAACTCTCTGTTGCTATTTAATATAGGGTTTGAGGAATTGTATATGGCTCAAAAGTTGTTTACCTTGGATTCGGGGTAAGACTGAACCTCAGATCCCTGCTCAAAGTAGCTGAGAACTTCTAATGGTCTCTTTTCCTTCTTTGTCCTCTTGTACAGGTTGAAGAACGTTTCTCCCGTGTCCCAGAACCTGTACAGAAGCGCATAGTGTTCTGGTCCTTCCCACGGAGTGAACGGGAAATATGCATGTACTCATCCCTTGGCTATCATCCCCCAGAGGGTGAGCGAGATTCTCGTGTGCCCTTTAACCGTGGCTTGAATTTACTACAGTCAGGTGCTGTTGACCGTGTCCTCCAAGTAGGTAAGTAACTTCATTTTTAAAAAAGAAAATCATATTTACATTGGATTGTAGCTGTGCTAAAGCAATCAGTAAGCTTCCACACATTTAAATAAGAGGAGTCAGTCTAATCCGCAATGATTTTTTAAAGAATAGCCATGCTTTTATTGATTGTTTGTAAACCATTAATTATGCATCTGAATTTTTTCTTTGCTATGTAATTGGAATAAAGAAGTAAAAATAAATGGAAGTGTTTTGTACTACCAACTTACATTCATACCTAAATGAACTTTAGATTTTTAATTGCATGTAGTTAGGTATAAAACTGTGGGGTTTTTTTTATGATAACCCAAGATGGAAGTCCATCATCATAGATGTTGTGTCCAAAATAATAGGGCAGCCAAATATTATATTTGCTTTTGTGAGATCAGCAGTTTGCTATATTCCTGTCATACAATCATTCTTGAAGTATTATATATAGAGATAATGACAAAGGCTATAGAGGTTGCAAATTGCAAACCCTTAAATGCTATGCTGAAAATAATCTTTATTTTATTGAATGTTCTTTTGACTTTTCCTTAATTCACTGAGTGGTCAAAGTGTTTTATAATAAAGCCATGCAATTAAAAGAAATCCCCTATAACTTGTATGTCTCTTGGCAATCACACAGAAAAGCCTCAATAATAATATAAAAAAGCAATCAGAAAACATCACTGAAAGTTTAGGAGAATGAACTGAAAATTGGAGACTTAATGTTATTTTCCAGGGAGGGAATCATTCAGCCTGGTGCCTGCAACGTTTCTAGTAACAAGATGATGGTCTAGCTTCTGCTTTTTGCACTAGTTGTGCAAGGGCTGCTCTTTGTAATGCATGTGCCTTGGAAGCTATTTATTACCCTGTATCAGAACTCAGCTGAATTTATTACCCTACATTGACCTCAGCTGGAAAAAAAAAGGATATCTATATATGTAAGTAGAACCTATGTAAATGCTGAATTATTATGCATGTTGGGGATTCTTCACCAATTTTGGTTGACTTTGAAAAAGCTAAGCAGAGTTGACTTGGATGGGAGAGCACTAGGAAATGAAATTCAATGTAGAGAAAAGTAAAGTCCTACACTTAGGCAAGAAAAACCAAAAGTACACATATGGACTGGGTGAAACCAGGCTCAATAGCAGTAACTGTGAGAGGGATCTTGGAGTTTTAGTGGACAACCAGCTAAATATGAGCCAGCAGTGTGCAGCAGCAACCAAAAAAGTTAATGCAATCCTAAGTTGCATTAACAGAGGGATACAATCGAGATCAAGAGAGGTACTAATACCACTCTATAAAACCTTAGTAAGACCTCACCTAGAATACTGCATCCAGTTTTGGTCACCACACTATAAAAAAAGATGTTGAGACTCTAGAAAAAGCATAGAGAAGAGCAACCAGGATGATTTGGGGACTGGAGACTAAAACATATGAAGAACGGTTACAGGAACTAGGCTTGGCTAGTCTAGTGAAGAGAAGGACCAGGGGAGACATGATAGCAGTCTTCCAATATTTGTGGGGCTGCCAAGAGAGGAGGAGGTCAAGCTATTTTCTAAAGCGCCTGTAGACCAGACAAGGAATAATGGATGGAAACTGAATAAGGAGAGATTTCACCTGGAAATAAGGAGAAACTTTCTGACAGTGAGAACAATCAACCAATGGAACAGCTTGCCCTCAGAAGTTATGGGAGCTTCATCACTTGAGACTTTCAAGAAGAGATTGGATTGTCATCTATCAGAAATGGTGTAGGGTCTCCTGCTAGGGCAAAGGGTTGGATTAGATGACCTACAAGGTCCCTTCCAACTCTGATTATCTGTTATCTGAAATCAGATAGCAGTAGAGAATCCTGGGAAGCCACAAAATATTCTGGAAGAACACAGTGGCAAACCACCTGGCTATGTGTGTTAAATGTGTTGAATTTGAGAGACATTAATTAAATTACAAGCAGCCAGTTGCTGCTTATTCCTGCTTATTCCACAAATTCAGATTAAGCAAATCATGGCTTAATGCTATGTGTGATTGTAGTAACTGAGTTTTCAGAACTGGAAAGCAGTGTGCAATTTTTCTATACAGCCATGAATAATTGCTCTGGAAAATTATGATGAAACACTGAAGAGGTAAGTCTCACTTGTGCTTTTAGTTAATAGAAGGAGTCAGCTATTGCTCCTAAACTTGGAAAACTAAACATGGAAGTTTACACCACCATCCCCATCTTAGGAACCATTTAGTTAGTCTTCTTTGAATAAGAACAAAAGTCCTTATATTGTCAGATTCCAGGTTTTATCCTTGTACAGTTAACATGTATAAATGCTGTTTATTGGACCCATTATGAAAGAGGTTACAGGGCAAATGATTGTTTGACTCAGTTAATTGGTCTTCTGCTGAAGGGAGGGTAAGAGATCTCTGTCCATTATGAAAATAGTTTCCATTTTCTCTCACTTTAGAAAGGTTTCTGTTAACCAGTTTCTAGTGTTTTAACTGTAGACAACCTTAGCTCCACTAGTATTAACAATAAATAGAGTTGTTTCTGCACCTCAGCTGTCCTTCTGTTTATGAACTTCTGTAAGTGAGCTCTATGGGATGGACTCCTGAAAAAGGCCAAAATATCTACTACACTGTGTAGAACAAAGCGTCTTTGCTCACGTCCATATTTTGCTCTATATTAAAGAAGTTGGAACACAAATGTTGCTGAATTAGCCTACTGCTATAATGATGGGAGTTCATTTGGGAATTTCTTACACCTCCCTCAGCTGACCTCTGAGTTTGGAGCCAAGAATCTAAAGCAGAAATCTGAGGATGCAGAGCCACATGTCCTCCCTGAAAGCTTTAGGACAAAGCTGTTTGAGGTTCCCTAAAGTAGTTATTAAATTATAATTTGAATGTGAAGAAACATGATGAAATACCATACTCATTGGAGAGTACTTAAATTAACTACAACTTTAATTACATGTCAATGAAATCAAATCTAGTGTTTGCTGTGGCCCTTTCCATTACTTTTTAGAATGCAGGTCCTGTTATGTCACCCAAAAACCAAATGTAGAGTTCATTCAGAAAGTTACACATTCTAGCCCAGAGATGTAATGTCTCTCTCTAAAAAATATCTAGCTGGACATTTTTATTGTTGTTTCAAATATCAGAGTTGATCTTAAAATAGGTTGTAATTCACTCCTATGCATGCCTATTAAAAACTCCCACTAAGTTTAAAAGAGTTTGCTCCCAAGAAAACAGATCTAAAAAAGCAATCTGATTTTTAAAATAAATGTCTTTGAGAAGCATATCGTAAATAAATCAGGCTTGGTGTACCTAATGAGTGTTTTCCTTTTACAGCAAGGTAGTGGTTCTGGTATGTGGTATCTGGTATCCCCTCCAGCCCACATACATTTCTTGAGAACATGCTATTCAGCTGCTTTTCTGTGGCCCATCTAAATGCTGATGGAGGTAGAATCTGTGGGTCATGAGTTGTCTTTCCATTGCGAAGTACTGCAAAGCAGTTGCTAGTTTTTGTCTGTATGTTCATTGCATGAATATAGGAAGCTTCTCAGCTGATTAACACAGGTTGTCTAATAACTCTAGGCCACACAAAGGTGAGATTAATATCAATATTTACATTGATTTCTGTTCCTCTTGTGTCAGCTTGGACTTTTCTTCTCCTATAATATCTTATTCTTGATTACATGCTTGAACTATTCCCTGGAATTCCCAGATTGTGTATGAACTAGTCCCTGAAATACTTCTTTGGATATTAGACTTATTCTACATATCTTGCTCTGAGAGTATAAAAGCCTCTGTCTTCTTAAGTACTTACATTTCCAGAAGTGCTTGGAAGTGCTATAAATATTTCACTAAGAGATGCCTTCTATGAAGATAGTTTATATGGTGGCTGAAGTGCTAGCAAATGCTTCAAAACCTCACTCTTTTGTTTACTTTTTTGTTGTTTTTTTGACTACCTTTGACTCAGACTTGACTCCTAGCCCAGACAAGTCCCTGCAGTTTTCTTGACAAGATTGCAGAAGTGGTTTGCCCTTGCTTTGCTTTCTAGGGCTAAGGGAAAGTGGCTGGCCCAAGATCAAGCAGTTGGCTTTGTATCTATTTCAGGGTTAGAACTTACCTTACCTACTCTACCAATCTGGGTCTCTCTGTTTATATTAATAACTATTAAATTTGCATGTACATTTTTAGATGAATGTTGTGATGCTCTGTAACAAAATGGCCCAGGATAATCCTATAGTTAATATAACATTAGGATTGGCTCTGTTTTTCCCATAAAATATGTTAATATCAAACATGATCTCCGTGGATTTATAGCTGTTTCATGGTACTGATTCTTTTTTTTTTTTGCTTCTTTTTGAATTCATTATATTCTACCTGCTTTAGTTACAGCACTTACCTTTATTTCCTACATGAACAAGCAAGCAGATTTTTAAGCATCTTATCCATGAGATGCAGGACCAGCTGCAACCAATAGGTTGCTCTATGGCAGAGGTCTTCAAACTTGGCAACTTTAAGACTTGTGGACTTCAAGTCCCAGAATTCTCCAACAGCATAGCTGGCTGGAGAATTCTGGGAGTTGAAGTCCACAAGTCTTAAAGTTGCCAAGTTTGAAGAGCCCTGCTGTATGGGGTAAGGGCACAGGTTTCTAGTCCTGGATGGCTAGCACAGGATTGTAGAGTCACATTCCTCTTTCTTTCTTGTCCCCTCCTCACTTTGAAGCTGACACCAAGTCTTTTTCCACTAGTAGTAAGAAAGGCCAACATTGTCATCTTCCCTGCAATACTCCATAAATTATTCAGAGCTCTGGGAAACTCCTAGGGCCTAACAGATAGCATTGTATCATGAAATCCAAGATCATATTTTAGTACAGCTATAAATGTTCAAAACTTGTTTAACAAAGAGTATTTTGTGAAAAGCTGATGAAGTGGCTTAGAGTGGGAGCCTTACAGCCTAGCAGGAAATCCCCAGTTCCTCTTGCATTGCAGCCATAAACTTGTTTAGTGGCTTTAAGCAATCCATTTTTCTCTTGTACTCACCCACCTTCTTATAACATGAGGCTGCTACTGCCTATTTTAGAGTGATTGTAAGAATTAATGTATCCAGCATATTGAACACTTGAAATGTGATTGATAAATAAGATATATAGAAATTAGCAGGTAGATTGCTTAAAGTCTCATGCTATGCCCTGTGATCTTGGTGTTCTTTCTATGGTGCAGTCTGAATGCGTTTACTCAGAAGTTAGCTTCATATGCCTTATGGGAAACTTTGGCAATTAGGTGTTTCAAGATAACTATGTTAGTATTAATTTAGGTAGTTCGGCTAGTAGGAGGTTCAGTAGGTAGCTAGGACTCTATAAAGGCTAAGGAGTTTTTCCACAGCAGGGCACTTTCCATTTTCTATACACCATACTTAGTCAGAAGAAAAAGAAAGATTGCTGTGCAAGAAAAAAGACATACACTCTAGCATTTGATTCAAGACTAGTTTCTCTTGATAGCTCTAGCCTCCATCCATTTGTCTAGTTCTATCTTGAGACCATATGATGGCCAACACAACTTAGGAATTATAGGAATGATTGAAATTTACAGGGTTATGTAAGACTTGTCTAAAATATATTTGACCTTCTCCCCTACTTAGTGCTAATTATAGCCAGGCCATGAACTGAAGGATTTGGTAAATTAAAATAACTAGTTATGCAAAGAGTTTATCCATTACCACTAGATCCAATTAAAAAATAAATTGCTAAATTCTCAAGCTAGATATAAATATAGAACATTTATTAACCAATATCTATCTTGTCTGAGTAGGAAGTAGAGAGGAAATCCAGCATTTAAAACTATGGACATGATGACTAGTAATGAGAGAAGTTGGCAACCAACCTGGAGACAATTAGGTTGAGAAAAGACTTTGGTGTATCTTTCAAGTAAAGTTTGGAATCTTTTACTTTAGCTGAGACAGATTTCCAGTTCTCCAGTGAAATTGGCTCAAAATAATATCAAGATTGGCAAAAAGAAACATGTAATAGAACTCCAATGAGACGATAGAATTTGCCAGTTGTGGTCCTCTGCCTTCAGATTTCATCAAAGCCCATGGTAGAATTATATATTAATTTTTGTAATGGACTTGTGGAATCATTATGTCACTCAACATCAAGGACTGCCAGATTCTGCAATTGATACCTCTTTGGGATGTTCTCTGTGTCTGGTTGTCCATATAAAGACAGGTTCCCCTTAAGTGACAGCTCAACTGCAACTGCTCACAGAGTGCAAATCCTCTTCCATGCCTGTTTCATTTAACTGTATGTTCTAGCCACTCAAAATCTGCAAAGCTGTTATAGTGGCTCAAAACAATCCTTTTAAGTGGACCCAGTTAATTCCCCATGTTGGGCCGGGAATCCTGGGAGTTGAAGTCCACAAGTCTTTAAAGTTAACCAAGGTTGGACACCCCTGAGTTAACAGAACCTTAGCAGATGGTTTTTGTTTCCTGGCCTGAATGCTTTAGGGCAATGATTGGCAATGCAGTATCATGCCAGGGACCTACTAAATTTGACCTGCTCTCTTTTGAGTTTGGTTTGACGTATGAGCCCTTTGGTTTGATCCCATCTATCTTAAAAGTTTACCCCCCTTGTTCACTGGCTTTCAATGGAAGGCATGCTGGAGCCATCACACAATCCCATTTAAAAGTAAGTGCATTTTGCAAAATATTTTGCATCTGGAATTCTAAATCACCAAAGCTAGCAGTCCAAATGGAATCTTTTTTACAATTGTCAAAAATAAACTTTCTTAAAAGAATTTATTCTATTTAATATGAAAAAATGGGAGTATGTGCAACAAAGTAAGCTGCCATGAATTTGACACTAGTAGGAGTGAAAGAAGAGCTGATTACTTTGCCCTATCAATTATCCTTTTACCCATTATAAACTGTGATGTATGGTGAGAAAAGTGTCTGATGAAAGACAAGCTCTTGTCAGCTACAAAAGCTATTCTTAGGTAACAATGGGAAAACAAGGTTTAAAATATTTTGCATCAGGTCCTTCATGGTTTCTTCATATAATTTACTACATTGCATTTCTCTTAAAATTCAGAACTTTCTAAAGCCTAAGCTGGCTTCAGAACACACACACAGACACACAGACACACTTACTCTAACTCAAGCCTCTGGACCTTCTTTAGGGACTCTATAGTCTTTTTGCGTTATGCATTCAAATTATTCAAGTTTATCTTAATGATGCAAGTACTCTAAATGAGGGAAAAGCTAGTTTTGCGAGACTATTTACATGTTGAATATTTTGAATATGCTGTGTGTTTGAAACAGATCAAAAAACCTCTTTTGGGGGAAAAAACCCTAAAATAAAGTTAAAATATTAAAACCAGTGCCCACTTTACAATGATTGTAAGAAGTTTTCATTGGGCCTGTTTTGGCACAACAAAACTTGCATAGTCAGTTCCAAATATGCCCAGGGGATTCTTAATGCAGTTCATTGAAACAAGCTGGAAACGTATCATCCAGACATGGATACTGATACTCCAGTGAGTCAGAAAAAAATGAATCACACTAACATATTATGATACTGTAAATGTTGCTGCTTGAAAGGGGAAAGGGAAAAAAAGATAATGCTTTGCTCTAGTACCAAACCTTGACAACTGTTGACTAACTTGAGAAAATACTGGTTGCTAATATGCAATTGAAAATGGGGATTTGATTTCAGAAAAGTTATATATTTTTGTCTCTAATTATAGAAAGATTTATTTCATCTATAATATACACAGCTCATATAGTCCATTCTACATCTGACCATTTTACAAAATGCTTCCTCAAATTATTATACTATATAATGGATCTCTTTCTAAATCCTGGAACATAAATGTGCAAAAATTGAAATGACAGAGTCCCAGACTCTTGTACTATATAATTACATAATCTGGTTTTAGATCAGGGGTGGGATTCTACCAGTTCGCACCTATTCGCTAGAACCGGTTGTTAACATTCTAAGCAGTTCAGAGAACCGGTTGTTAGAAGAAATTACTGGCCTAATCCTGTAAGGAAGACAGAAGGAAGGAAACATTCTGGTGTTGCTTACAGAAACTGCCTCTCCATTAACCCTTATTACATTCTTGGCAGGACTAGACTTCCTGTCTCTGGAACTTCTCTGGAGTTTTTTTCCCCTCCTTTGCTAGTACTTTGCTTGTGTGGAGTGACCACTCAAAGTTACAATGGCACTGAAAAAAGTGACTTATGACTGTTTTTCACACTTAACGACTGTTGCAGCATCCCCACAGTCATGAGAGGCCAGGCAAGGAGATGCGTGCCTCGATGTGAGTGATATTGAGTTGACCACGCCCAGCCAATAACATGACCACCAAGCCATGTCCACCCTAGTCCCATGACCACCAAGCCACATCCACTGACTAAGCCATGCCCACAGAACCAGTTGTTAAAAAAATTGAATCCCACCCCTGTTTTAGATCCATTATTTTGATTATTTTATAACTTCCCCATATCCAAAGAATAACTGTAAGCAGTGGTGGGATTCAAATTTTTCTACTACTGGTTCTGTGTGCGTGGCTTGGTGGCCATGGCAGGGGAAGGATACTGTAAAATCTCCAGTCAAAGGTGGTATTTGCCAGTTCTACGAACTACTCAAAATTTCCGCTACCGGTTCTCCAGAACTGGTCAGAACCTGCTGAACACCACCACTGACTGTAAGAATAGAGAGAGAGAGGTCCATGGGCTTTATTGTTGCCCTCCCCAATGTGCATATGGTATAATCCCAAATAATAAGCCTCTTGTCACAGCTTATTGCATCAGTTTTTCATACTTGGAGATAATCTTGTTAAAGGCCCCACTGCCAGTGGGATGTGCCCTTTCCTCTTAAACATTCCACTGTCAATAAAAGCAGCAGTAAAACCCTGCAACTTTAGGGCAGCGATTTTTAAGGCAGAAGGAACGCTCATTATTTGGATTTTTACTGGTAGTTGTTGGTACAATTGTTAAGAATTTGAATTTGCAGATTTAAATGCCTTTTTAAAAATATAACCAAGCTTTAAAAAGTTTGTACTCTTGGTAATTAAAATACATAATTATCCAAATATCTCTGTAATATGTTTCTCCTATAGCAAATAATATAATCAGTCTCTTAATTAGAGTGAACCTGCAGTGCTTGGCTCTTATTTATTTGCCAACAAGAACAAATTCCTAATACTACAGAATCTGAAACTCTTGTTTCCTTTAGTAATGTGCTCAGTAAATAATAGTAAGAACTGCATTATGGATATTGCACTATTTTATGAACAATTGAACAGTAATTATGTTTCTCCGTTAATTTTAAATCTTATTTCTTGTTTCTAATTCTGTGTCCTAGTGTTGGATATGCAGACTTAGTCATGTGCCATCTACCTGCTGGTTGTTTTTAACTATATAATCTGGTATCCCCCTAACAGAGAAGTATAAAATGATCGCTAAAGAGATCGAGCCAGGTACAAAAGAGTGGCCAAAAGATTGAAATAATTCTTTTAATAAAAGGGAATATTTTAGAAATGTGATATTCAATTTTATGAAATAAGTATTTCCATCTTGTGTTTTATTTATTTATTTGATTTGTCAATCGCTTACAAGATAATAGGTATAAGTATAAACACAATTATGAATACATAAAATTGATATATATAAGAAAAATAAAAAGAAACAATAGGACAGGGATGGTAGGCACGTTGGTGCGCTTATGCACACCCCCTACAGACCTCTTAGGAAAGGGGTGAGGTCAATAATAGACAGTCTAAGGTTAAAGTTTTTGTGGTTTGGGGAAGAAGCCACAGGGTCAGGTAGAGTATTCCAGACATTGACCACTCTCTTGCTGAAGTTGTATTTCCTGCAATCAAGTTTGTTTGAGTTTATATCTATTGTGTGCTCTTGTATTGTTATGGTTGAAGCTGAAGTATTCATTGACAGATAAGACATTGCAATGTCTAATTTTATATACTATACTTAGATCAGACCGAAGGCGGCATAGTTCTAAGTTTTCTAGGTCTAGAATTTCAAGTCTGGTGGCATAAGGTATTCTGCAATGAGTAGAGGAGTGGAGAATTCTTCTTGTGAAATATTTCTGGACTTTCTCAACTGTGTTAATATCAGATACGTAATGCTGGGTTCCAGACTGATGAGCTGTATTCGAGTATTGGTCTAGCAAATGTTTTGTATGCTCTAGTTAGTAGTGTGATATTACCAGAGAAAAAGCTACGTAGGATTAGGTTAATAACTCTTAACGCCTTTTTGGCTATGTAGTTACAGTGGATCTCTAGCACTTAGATCATTAGAGATGAGTATTCCAAGGTCCTTGACAGAGTTTGGATCATCAACAAGGTCTTGACTATTCAGCTTGTATTTTATTTCACAATAAAATATGTTTTATGTTCACAAGTCCATATTTCTGGTCTAAATTTATTAATTGCATTTGAGTTATTATTTTTTGCATTATCTTGTTGTGTTATCTTTTTGCATCATTATTTTCGCTTCCTTTGAATCATTGTTCTGTATGCTAGTTGGCTCCTCTTTGCATCTGCTCCATTTGGAATTATTTTTCTTTGAAAATGGGTGACAAGAACTGCACTCCTGATGAGCTGTTGTGAGAGCCATACAAAATATGAAAGCTTCCCAAAGCTTCCTGAAATTACTCCACCTTGGGTAACCAAGAGTGACATCTCCATACTTGGCAGCTACATGACACTGTTTGCTTATAGTCACAGTCATAGTTCTTTCTTCATTTATTATTTTCATATGACCAGTTCTTTGCTAATCATTTAAAATGTAGTATTTCCAGAATATGTGGGTTTCTTCCCATTTCTTTCATTCTACTTGATGAAATCATCCACTCACCTTCCTTATCCTAAATCCAGAGGGAAAGAAAAAACTATAATTTCCTGTCCTCTAGATTTCATTATATTTCATCAATAAAATATTAGTCAAATAGGTCCCAAGACTGGTCCTTTGGGAATTCCTTTGGGGACATACATCCTCAGCTGGACTTTTCTTGTACTGTATTATGCAGCTTCTTTGTTGCTATTTTAAGTTGCTTCTTATTCATGTTGACCTGATGTCTTTCTGATGTGATAGAAAACACGTACAGGTAAGTTAATTGAGGAAGTTCAAGACATATTTTGAAACTTACATTGGAGACACATTTGGAAAGATAATCTAATGTACAAAAATTTTATTGGTGTAAATGAATCTATTCCTGAGCATATCCATCTTGAAAAAAGTATTATTCAGGAGAAGGGTTCAATCCTTTATAAACTCAAATAAGGTTAATAGAAATTGTAATGGCACATAATTTTGCAGTTTAAGTGCAAGAATCTTTTAAGAATATACTATCTTTGTATTTTAAAACAGAAGTAAATGTCCAAAGATCATTTACGTAAAGATCCCCAAACATGTCATGTTACTGCACCAAAGTTTTACATATTTTTAGCACAACAGTAAGCTATTTTAGCCATTGTGTCTATAATTGCCAATATTTAGAAATTTGTCTATAATTACAAATATAGTAAATATGATCTGTGATATTTTCAGATCTATCCTATTGAGCCAATATGCCCCAACTTACTTGGAACATATAAGTACAACTTAATTTCTGTTTCTTCCTCCCAGTGTGTTGTATTATAATGTATTGTGCCTGTACAAAGCCTTGGATCTTTGTTTTTCATGTCCATCATGAGGGGGTTGTTACATTTGACTACCTCATATGTATCCCTTCTCTATTTATAGTTATTCCAAATATAGCCAGTGATTCTCTACTCCAGAGGTGTGGGCAAGGTTTACCTGGGTGTAGGTCCAGATCAAGTGGTTAATGTGAGTCACCCATATCAAGCTGGCAGTACTAGCTGAGGATCCTTTCTTTGAAATGACACAGCAGAGTTGGGGGAGGTGTGGCCTTGTGCCCAACTGGTTTGGTGAGGGTGCCCACTTTCATCACATATGACTCACCTGCTTGGTCAGTGCAATCTAGCAGCCCCTCCTATGGCCTTATTCTGCAGCCTCTACCTCCACCCCTGTTATTTCGGTCTCTGATTCTTATCCCATGCCCCTTCCAGAAGTACTGGGTTTGGAGACACATTGGAGAGGAGCTCTGAAAAAGCTTCCAGTTTGGGAGGGGTATGATTTCATCTTCTTCATGCAAAAGCTCACATCTACCGTAGATGACCCGCTGGATTGGCAATACTGTCTCAGTAAGACTTGTATTATGTATTATGACTGAGCTATTTCCAAAACACGCCGAGTCCCCTTGTGGGTCATATTCCTGGTCAGTCTTTCGGTTTCTGTTCACTGCAGAGTTGGTGCTAACGCTTCTATGAATGATGCTCCCAGCATGGGCAGTAGGTCAGCTTTTGTATTATTGCTTCAAGGTTCTAAGATTTGACATCCTAACTACACCTCAGAATCCAATCCATCCAGGCCCACTTTTCTAGTAAAAGTAATTATGCTGCTGTTCTTTTCACATGAACCTTCTAGATTTGTTTGGACTTTTGCTCCGAGTTGTAGGCTCACTGGCTGGTGTTTGTCTTCCTTTCTGAACGCACAGGTTTCCACCTGAGTGGTATTGTGACAGAACCACCCGGCCCCAGTGAGCCAGAGCACAGTTATCATGTCTCCATCAGTTTTGACCGCTGCAAAATCACATCGGTTAGCTGCGCCTGTGACAACCGGGACATCTTCTATTGCGCTCACGTGGTGGCTCTGTCCTTGCATCGCATCCGGCATGCCCACCAGGTGGAGCTGCGCCTGCCTATCTCAGAGACGTTGTCCCAAATGAACCGGGATCAACTACAGAAGTTTGTGCAGTACCTGATCAGCGCCCACCACACAGAAGTGCTGCCGACAGCTCAAAGGCTTGCTGATGAGATACTGCTGCTGGGCTCTGAGATCAACCGAGTGCATGGTATGAAGTTGGGCTGGCCTTGGATCCTGGGGAGAGGCAGGGAATGGCTGTAGTTTGGGGCTCTAGCAGCCAAGCCTTGGTTATTGGCATGAAAGACTGTATGAAAAAACAGAGGAAGAAACTGAGGACTCATTGCCAGGCTTCCTAATTGACAAATGAAAAAAGCCCCAAGCCTCATTCATAATTCCAATCAATCCTAGTCAAAACTGGCTGGGAATTCCAGAATGTGTCTAGATCTCAGTACACTGGGAGGACACCAGGTTGCAGAAGCTATAAACAACGGGCAAAGTGTGTCATAGTTATAAACAGAAACAAGTATTTCATTGTATAATAAGACCATACTGCCATTAGTAGAATAGTGGGATACAAAATCAGCATGCTATCACATTTTAGTACCATCAAGTCATTAATCAGATGTCCATTGAAAAAGGTATACAGGTAGCTTCTTATATGACTTCACTTATTAATTTATATTCTACCTTGATTATTTTTATAAACAACTCAAGGTAGCAAATGTATCTGACTGGCCTAAAGTTACCCAGCTGGCTTTCATGTCTTAAGGTGGCACTAGAATTCACAGTCTCCTGGTTTGTAGCCTGGTGCCTAACCACTAAACCAGACTCCAGTAGCTCTTAACATTCCCTCTTGGAGCTTTTATAAGTTCCTACTTTTTATGATAAGCAAATTTTACTCAACCGCACAGGTTGTGTATTTTTGATTGATTCCATTTCACCCTTAATAAATGTCTTAAAATGTATATAACTTATCCTTTGAGATAATCATGTACTGATATTGCAAATACCTTCTCTTAATAATGGAAAATTTAAAAATTGATTACTATGCATCCCTTCTCTGTGGAGGCATAATAATCATCCATTATTATTATGGAATAGTAATATATGTTCATCAGAACTCATGTGAACAAAATATATTTTTGTCATTTGTTACTGCTTGTCCTTTTTCAGGCTATTTTGCAAGTATAAAGATCATGCTGTTGTCTTAATCTTAGTAAATTGATTCTGTAAAACAGTAGTATCTTTTTATCAATTTCCCACAGATGCCTGAAAAAAATGTGTACTTAATGAATAACGGATGCCAGAAGCATTTCTTCTGAATCATACTGAACATACTTGCTGTGTCTAATATCTAAGCAGAAATTAGGCCTCCTTAATTTCTACAAAAATACAATGCCCACAAAAGGGAATGTTAGAAAATTAGTAGTATGTAGATCTAATGCTTTGGCCATCTCCTCCCAGGTGCCCCAGATCCCACAGCTGGTGCTGGCATTGAGGATGCAAACTGTTGGCACTTAGATGAGGAGCAGATCCAAGAACAAGTGAAGCAGCTACTGTCCAATGGGGGTTATTATGGAGCGAGCAAGCAGCTTCAGTCCATGTTCAATAAGGTAAAAATTGACATTCATTTGTTACCCATCCCATCCCTCTTGCATTAGTGGAGCTATGTCACTGTTCTTCTCTGCTATCATGGAGTAAACATATTTGTGTCTTATTGTGGAGATAATACCACCCTGTCAATAGGAAGATATTTCCACTAGAAAAGCATTTGTGCAAATTGGGGGTTTTATTTTTCAGGAGTGGTGGGGAAGTCCCAAATTTGAGCTATGGTAGGGCTGCCTGTAGATGCTGGATTGAGGTTGCTTCCAGACTTGGGAGGAAGAGCCAACCTGCACTAGGAAATGATCTGAAAGCTGTCCATATGCATATTACTAGGTGGTTTAAAATGTAAGGTTTTTAAATACTAAAGCATTTTAACATCCCAGAAAAGGGAAGTCAAGCTCCATTTGTAGATGGAAGATGAGACTTCCACAGTGTTTCATCATGATTTTATGGTGGCCTTTCCCAATGTACTTCCTTCAGATCTGTCAGATTATAATTCCTATCACCTTTGGCAGCATGACTGTATTTTCTGGAGATGCTAGGAACTTCACATCTGGAAGGCAGCAAATTGGGGGAAGTTGATTTGCTATTTTGATAGGCCACAAAGTTTTGTTAGTTTTTTTTGGGGAGGTGGGGTGTCCCTCTCCTCTCCTAATTGTCAATTCTACCTTTCCCCAGGTGCGGGAAATGCTACGAATGCGAGATTCCAATGGGGCACGGATGCTCATCCTGATGACAGAGCAGTTTCTGCAGGATCCACGTCTGGCACTCTGGCGGCAACAGGGAGCAGGCATGACTGACAAGTGCCGGCAACTCTGGGATGAACTTGGTAAGTGAAGGGCTTGCCCAAAAGAGTGGATGGCTGAGGCTTTTCATGACATTAGGCGAATTTGGTAAACTGATACAGAATTGAGATTATTGTTTTAAAATGCAAGTTTGCAAGAGAAGTTTGAAAATACAGAACCTGAAGGCAAGAAAAGCTGGTTGCTGCTGAATAATGATGTTTAATTCACTTGATACCCTGTGTTTTTCTTTCCTTGTTCTTTTAAAATAATATTACTGATTAGTTCTCCGATCCAGTTAAGCTTTCCAGTTGAAAAAAATCCTGCTTCTTCCTTCAAGTTACTCAATGGAAATAATTCCCCCCCACCCCCGCCCCAATTTTAGATTTGTGGGAAAGTTTCAGGGAGTGGCAGTATGATGAGCTCTTGATCTGAAAAATAGCCATATCAGACAGGAAAACTGGAGGGAAAGATCAAATTGGATAAATCTTCAGGAACTGTAACATGAGGGTTAGGGTTTTCATCACATGACTAATGGTTGTTTTATCAAGTCTTAAAAACTAATCCATAGTAAAATGCAAGTTTTATAGCCATATTTTTTAAAAACAAAATTGTGTTCCAGTAGTTCTTATGCCCTCAAATCCAAAGCCTATCTGTCTATATCATTATGTGGGATGGCGAAGAAAAAGTATGTCATTTCATAGCTATGCTAGATCTAAGCCATCATTCTGTGGACAGAATTTTGCCCTGTCCAAGAGGCTGAATCCTAAGTGTGTGTACAAGAGGGGGAGAGTTACACACAGATTTTATATCTGTTTTTACTCCACGGATTAAAGGTGGCATATGTAATCCTCCCTTCTCCTATTTACCCATAATAATTCTATAAGAGAGACTGGGCTGAGTGAGAGTGGGTGGAGTCATCCATTTAAGCCATTGCATCCCAGGGTGGACTTGATACCAGGTTCACCTGTCCTAACCCAACAGCTTAACCATTACACCACACTATTCTCTCTTTCTTTTTTGTTAGCTTCTTGCATCTTTGTTCTGATGACCAGCCTTCTGAGTCTTGCTGCAACTTGTTTACTAAATAGTATGCTACTTCTTGTATATATGTTTTTCTTCCGTGCTGGAGCTCCTGTATGGGCTCCCTTCCCCCAACCAGAAATCGGTCTGTGAATGGTCTGCTTAGTT
The DNA here is from genome assembly GCA_023653725.1 of Bungarus multicinctus. NCBI lineage: Eukaryota > Metazoa > Chordata > Lepidosauria > Squamata > Elapidae > Bungarus > Bungarus multicinctus. Next base: position 161,809,524 of record CM042834.1, read on the forward strand.
TTCACACCACCGTTATTTCAGTCAGACTGTAACTTTGATTCTGCATCTGACTTTGTGCCTATGCTCACCTCAATATATGTTACTTCTTTTTTTGTTTTTTTAGGTGCGTTGTGGGTATGTGTGGTTCTGAGCCCACATTGTAAGCTGGAAGAGCGGGCAGTTTGGTTGCAGCTTCTTAAAAAGTGGAATAAACTAGACATTTGCCCATTGGAGGAGGGTAACTACTCCTGCGACAGTGTTGGAACCAACAGCAGCTTGCCATCTAATCTAAATCACAGCCCAGGTAGGAAGCCCACACTAGAGTTCCTAAGCCTTCAACATCAGCTCCAACACACTCAGTCGGTAGCTCAGTCAGGGACATTCTCTGCAATAGGGAGATGGAGTTTACAATGGCCTACCTTATAAGAAGGTTGCCTGGATTCTTCATGTACGTAGAATGTTATACAGTTATTAGCTAACCAGTAAACTTGAAGAAAGAGGAATTTTTAAAAAAATGAATGTTTTTCTGAGAGCAAGATTCCATACTTTTTTTTAATAGTGAAAGCTAAGTTTTAGTTTTTCTTTTCAAAGATTTACAAAATCAGATGAACTTGGGATATAGTTTTAATTATACAACCGCCCAGAGTTAATGAGAGTCGCAGGGCATACACATTTTAATAAGAATCTTTCTTATTTATTTCTTATTTAATAAGAGTTGCTTGACAGTGAGATGGGCGGCATGTAAATTTAATTAACATTTATTTTTCCTTATGATATTCACACATTTATTAAAATGTAATATCTATTGATTATACTTTTTATTTGCTTGCTTTTGTATGTGGGGGTGTTTGTGTATTTTTTTCTTTGTTTCTGTGCATGGTAAATTCTTATTTTTTTTATTTTATATTATTCTACATATACGTATTTTAACACTGGACCAATGAATGAAGGTATTTGGGAAACTAAGATTCCATAGTTCTTCCAACCTCTGCTGTGATTGGTTTCTTCCTTGGCAGCTGCTGCTCGACAGACAGTCTTTGGGCGTGCGATCAAGGCTGCTGAGCTTCGCTGGGGGGATTGCCACCTGCAGAAGATCTTGAGCAGTGACTGCTATGGAGTCTCTTTGAAGAGCGGTGGTGATAAGCTGGGCTTTGATCCCCAAGGCCATCCACTCTGGCTGGGCGATGCCTTCCCCATGGCCTGCGCACGGGTTGATGCTTTGCGCTCCCACGGCTACCCCCGCGAGGCCTTGCGCCTGGCAGTGGCCGTGGTCAATGCCATGCGCTTGCAACGACGTCATCAGCTGGACAGCTACAAGCAGCAGAAGAAAGGCAAGACTGGCAGGCAAAGGAGAAGGGTTGGGGGTGGAGGGATAGGAAGGTCAGTTTAACAGCATCTCTGGGGAAAGAATTTTGGAGCCTGGGGAATCCCAAAACTACCCCTGGGCACGTGTGGGTATCTCATTCCAAGGTCAGGCTTCAAAGGAGAGCACGGGATGTATAGGCATGCCTTATTTAGGTAGATAAGCAGAGGTCTTTAAATGTACTAGGAAGAAAGTGGCTCCTCATAGTTCAGAGTGATGGGTGATGGGTTATTCTACTTTAGTTTCATACTTTATTCCTCTAGTAATCATGTATGCCTTCATGTGTTTGGGGGGGGGGGGGCATTTCCCATTGGCTTTCCAATGTAGAGAATTGTTTTCAGATGCCAGAACTGGAGCTGGTGATGTCACAGCAGAGGTGGTATTCAGCAGGTTCTGATCAGTTCTGGAGAACCGGTAGCAGAGATTTTGAGTCATTCGTAGAACCGTCAAATGCCACCTCTGACTGGAGATTTTACAGTATCCTTCCCGTGCCATGCCCACCAAGCCACGCCCACAGAACCAGTAGTAAAAAAAAAAGTGAATCCCACCACTGAGTCACAGGATGTGGATTGACTTCTGAAGAATCATTTCCCCCTTTTTTTCCTCCTCAGAGCTCCTGCACAAAGGCACAACCAGCATTACCAACTTGGAAGGATGGGTTGGGCACCCTCTGGACCCCATTGGTTGTCTTTGTCGTACCTTTCTGGAGGCCTGTCGCATGGATGATGAGGGGCTTGTCTTGTTTCCAGGTATTGTGTTTGTGGGGGGAACAAGGAGACCAAGTGTGGGGTTGGAATGGCCAATCCTTCCCTACAGCTGTGCTCTGTTTATATCACAGTCCTAGCCTATACATGCCACTCAGATTTGCAGAGACCACAATGGTTTCCTTATTAAGGACTGCTTTCACTTGTGGGAAACAGTTCAGAGCTTACTGGAGTGAGGGAAGGTGATTGTTGTGTGGAAAAGTGTCGTTGTGCATACTGAGGTGCATGTGTGCAGGAACCTCTTACTTGAATAAGTTCTGGTTTCAGGGAAGAGGATAGGAAACTGTGGGTCCATTGCTATTGGTTTCCTGTTCTCCGCTCAACTGTCCTCTCTGTTGTCCCGCTCCAGATTCTCCAGCAGAGCCCAAGAAGGCCCTCTATCAGCACATCCTGGTGCCCTCCAGTCCTGGCGAGTCGTATTATATGCTGGCCCTGGAGGTGGCCCTGCTGGGGTTGGGGCAGCAGCGGTCCATGCCAGACGGCCTTTATGCACAAGATAAGGTGGTTCGCAGTGAGGAGCAACTGATTGGACTTCTAGATGAGATGGAGCTGGACGAGCGGCTGGTTCCTGTGCTCCGCAAACAAGTGGCCTTGTTGTTGGATGGTTAGTGAAATAGGCCGAGGCCCTGTTGCTCATGTATTCTGGAGATGCTTGTCTCTAAAGCAGGGGTGTCAATCAAACATGATTTCATTGAGGGCTGCATTGTGGGTTGTGTTTGACCTCAGGGGGCCAGGGCAAGCATGACCAGCTCGACATCACTCGTGTCGGCGCCTGTGGTGGCCTGAGTACTCTGCCAGAGAAAACAGTCTCCCGAGTTCCGTTTCTGGCTGCGACAGCCTCCTGCAACCCTCCGCCAGCAAAAATAGAGCTGGCAAGGGCCGTGCGTGGCCCTCACCAGGTCCATTTTAGGTGGCAGAGGCACCACAGGCCAATCTTTCACTGTTTCCAGGGTGGCCCCACCGGCCAGATCTAAGCACCTCGTGGTCCTGATCCGGCCCCTGGGCCTTGAATTTGACACCCCTGCTCTAAAGACAGGAACGGAGGCACTGTGGGAAAAAGAAGAGTTCTTTCTTTTTCAAAGAAACTGGATAAAATGTCTCAGTAAATAAGTTTCCAGAGGTGCGATCCTCTTGCAGACAACTTGAGAATGTTCTGAAATGGACACACCATTGCTCCTAACTCACTACAGAAAGCGTGTTACTGATCCCCGCATGCAATAAGAGCGCAGTCTAAGCCATCTTGCTTTGGCTTAGTGGTAAAATGGCAAGCTGCACTTGTATTTACGTACTGCCTGCAGAGCCTGACCCTGGACCTGCAGGGAGATATAAATGATGTCAGTGGGCCAGGGCCAGATTTTGAGAAGCTGGCAGAAAGAAGAGTTTGGTAATTGAGGAGGTGTTGGCTTCTTCCAAGAACCTTCTGCATGAATGGGCTTCTGGGATGCTTTTTCTGTCGGGGTGGGTATATTCACAGAAGGATGGGGAATATCGGTAGGTCACAACCCATGTCAACAGGTTTATCATCTGCTTAGGAACTACTCCTTACTTTACCAGATTCCTGTCCTCCTAGGGCGCAGGCATCTGGTTGAATGCTTCTGAGTTGGCTAGTAGTACTGTCGCTGTTCATCATCTACATACCTGTTTCTCCTAGGAGGGCCTTTCAGTGGATTTGGCGAGGTGGTGTTCCGAGAGAGTGTTCCCATGCATACTTTTGCCCGTTACCTCTTCACTGCCATGCTGCCCTATGACCCCGAGTTGGCTTACCGTTTGGCATTGAGAGCCATGAGGTACTCATCTCCCCTCCGCTCCTCCTGCTGTGCTTTCCCTTTTCTCTGCTTTTCTTGCGGCATACTTACCACTTTGCTGTTCCTTCCCCCATTATATGCCTTCCTCCTCCAGGCTGCTATTTCCAGCTTCTGCTTAATGTTGCAGATCGGAGCCCTGAAAGTCACGCTTGCCTGGCAAACAGTTTCTTCTGTGGGGCTGATATCCTGGCTCTGATTCCCTTTCCCTTCTGTCCATGGATTTGCTTGGAGATTATCTTACCTTTCTGAGGTCTGCTCATTCCATCTGTGGGTTGATTTCTAGAACAATGACAGCATGACTTGTCTTTGTCCCATTCTCCACAGGCTTCCTGTATTGGAGACAGTGTTACCAGCCAATGACATCCTGCACCAGAATCCCCTGGACTCCATGATGGCCAATCGCTTCCCTCGCTGGTTTACTCTGGGTCACCTAGAGACTCGACAGTGCGAGCTAGCCTCAGCTATGCTTACAGCTGCTAAAGGTAGACCCAGTCCTGGAGGGGAGAGCAGGAGCCAGAGGTCTTAGGGGTCTCAGCTTCTTCCCTTCAGAAAGTAGAAAGGGCTTGTTCCTCAGAATAGCGAGTGGGAAGACTGGGGCCTGCCTTCAGCTCCAAGACAGGCATCTCTCATACTGTAGACTTTTATTTTGGCTCCCCGCAGGTGACCCCAACTGGCTGCGCATGGTCCTGGGCTCCATCCAGCAGAACATACATTCACCGGCCTTGCTGTTCAAACTGGCCCAGGATGCCTGCAAGACTGCCACGCCAGCCAACACTCCTCCAGATACCACCTTGCTTAATATCTCTCTGGAGCTTGGCCTGCAGGTGAGAGTCCATCTGAGCAAACTATGCCTCTGATTCTTTGGGAAGGGCTCCCTAGGGCTACTTTGGTGTTGTCTGAGAAAGATGATAGACCAAAACACCTGGAGGACACATTTGAGGAAAGCTGCAATAAAGGATCTTTAACAAAAACTTAATCTGTAAATGTTAGAGCCATTTTTGATCTCACATGGTTCAGTAATAGATTCCATTTGATATAGCAATATATCACCCTCCCAAACGCATAGAATAAACTAGGGTACGATCTTCTAGCTCGTTTTCCTGTTCATGCCCTTTTGAAATAAATGGGAAGAGAATTTTGAGGTGGGTTAACTCTGTGCCTCTTTGTTCTTAATGGCTTCTGCCTTATGATAAGGAATGGTTATTGGAAAGAATCCCTGGTAGTTTGCTTTTTGCTGTGTTTTTCCTGGGAATTTCCAATTCTTCTGTGTTGATGTACTTGCTTGGCACTCAGATGAAGCACAGTGTTTCAGTGTGTCTTCCTCTTGGGAGCAGACATATCATGTCTTACCAGGCAATATGTGACATAGGAACTTATTTATTAACGCCTCCTTCCAGATTACACCTTAGCGCAGTGTTTTTCAATCTTGGCAGTTTGAAGATGTGAAGAGTTCAACTCCCTCCCAGCATCAGCATCCCCCCTCCCCCCGGTCACCAGTAAGCTGGCTGGGGAATTCTGGGAATGAAGTCCACATATCTGCTAACTGCCAAGGTTGAGAAATGCCAAGGAAGCTGTTTTACCTGAGAGCCACCCATGGACACAGATGCTGGGTTTCCTAAGCAGCAAACTGTTTCGACTCCGTGCAGAAGTGACTTTGTGTTTTGTGTTTTCTTTGTCATTTTACCCATTTCCACTGCTTCTCCTCTAGGTGATGCGCATGACACTCAACACCATGACCTGGCGACGTAGGGAAATGGTTCGCTGGTTGGTCAGCTGTGCTACTGAGATAGGTGAGTAAAAGGGACTACTAGGTGCGTGCTCCCTCTAGATTGTTCTAAGGTTTCCCAGAGTTTAGGATGGGTCTGGCTTTTCTTCTGCTTGCCTCCACGTGAGTTCCATGCTGGTTTTGGGATTTCCCTTTGGGTGATTTTGTGGCTAACCCCAGTTTCCGCCCCACTTTCCCTGCTCTTAGGAGTCCAGGCCCTGATGAATATTATGCAGAATTGGTACACGCTCTTCACACCTATCGAGGCTACAACTATTGTGGCGGTGACCGGGACCACACATGCCACGCTGCTGAGACTGAGCCTGAGTACAGGGCAACGGGATGAGCTGTGCAGTTGTGCCCGGACACTGGCGCTGCAGTGTGCCATGAAGGACCCACAAAACTGTGCCTTGCCAGCCCTAACGCTATGTGAGAAGAACCACGCAGCCTTCGAGGCAGCCTACCAGATTGTGCTAGATTCTGCAGCCTCAGCTGGCATGGGCCACTCCCACCTGTTCACCATAGCCCGGTATATGGAGCATCGTGGGCTGCCTGTTCGTGCCTACAAGCTGGCTACTCTGGCCTTCTCACACCTCAACATTGCTTTCAACCAGGACACCCACCCAGCGCTCAACGATGTCCTGTGGGCCTGCTCCCTTAGCCAGTCCCTGGGGAAGAACGAGTTGGCCGCCATCGTCCCACTTGTCATCAAGAGCGTGCAGTGTGCCCCCATGCTCTCCGACATCTTGCACCGTTGGAGTCTTCCTCCCCCAGGTCTTCCTTCGATGGGTGGAGGGCGCCGTGGGGCAGGCAACACGGGTACTGGTGGGAAGCTCTTTGCCATGGACAAGGCCCCACTCTGCCAGCTGCTGGAGGCCGCCATGGCTGCTTATATCAGCACCACCCATTCACGCCTCACCCACATCAGTCCACGGCACTATGGTGAATTCATTGAGTTCTTGGGGAAAGCCCGTGAAACTTTCCTGATGGCACACGAAGGGCACCTACGCTTTAGCCAGTTCCTTGACAACCTCAAACAAACTTACAAGGGCAAGAAGAAACTTATGTTGCTTGTACGGGAACGGTTTGGCTAGGGGGCGCTGTGAGGAAACATGCTTTGACTAAGGGGGAGCAATCAGAGGGACATTTCTCCCCCTTGATCAGAAGCACTTGGGCTTGGAGGGTGGGGCAGAAAGATCAGTTTTCCTCGGGGCACAAGTGTTCTGAACCTGTGGCCAGGCAGAGCCTGAGATTGCTGCCTACATTCAGGAACTCTTTGTCTGTGAGCACGCTCCTCCCACCCCCGAAGGAGACGTGAGCGGATGGGGCTGGGCTTCAGGCAGGAGCCTCAGAAGTGAGCAGGGAGGTCTGTGTCTCTGGTGCTGGGCACAGACTCTTGGGAGAAGGTCTCTCTAGTTCTTTCACTGGCCCTGTCAGTAGTGCAGGAAGGATCTGAGCCTGAACTTGTCATAAGATTGCCGATTTCAGTATTAACTTGTAGGGAGGTAGGAATAATTCCCCACCTTGGTTGTTGAAGGCTCTGGACTTAGTATGGTCTTGCAGATGGTGGGCAAGATGATAGACCCGTGAAATTTCACAGCTGCTGTTCTGATCTTATATTTCAAATGCAGTAATGGTGGGGGTTTGACTTAGGTGTGCCAGTTAGAGGGAGATAGTTAGGATCATACCTCCTGTTTTCTAGTTAAAATTGCAAAAGCTTTCTCTATTCTCTCTTTTTTCTCTATGGTCCCACATCTCTGTGCACCTGAAGGAACAACCTCCACTTGTTTAGAAGAAGCTGGGAGCCTAGAATACCTTTACAGAGCTGGGATGTTATCTAAGGCCCTGTTGCCTTTTTGCACCCCTAGCATTCGAGCAGCTGGTTCAAAATCCCTCATGTCTAAGAATTCCTAGGCTAGTGAGCTGATGTTATTCCCCGCTGGGAGAATCAGCAGCAGAGTTAATATCAGACTGCTTGCACAAATGGGACACATTCTAAAGGTTTGCCTGGTTGGATTCTACAACAGAGGTAGATAGACTAAATGTGCTCAGCCAGGGACTTTTCTTGTTTTTCATGGAATGGTAGCTTTGGACGCGACCAGAAGAGCACCAGTCTTCAGCATTAACTCGGTTGCACATTACATTCCTCCCCTTCCTCCAGACCGTCATTTTAACCCCCATAATGGTAACCATGACCTATCACCCCAGAGGAGTGACTCAGTCGCTCACTTTTCTGCTCTGACTGTACAGACAGAGACCATTCCGCCCTCCCAAATTATGTCAGACATGTCTCCTGAACACTCTTGCACCCTCTCACAATTCTGTCAGTATTTCAGCTTTCTCTCAACTGTGCTCAGGGGTCACAGACTGGCTCCAGACCCTGGCTTGCACTGGAGGGGGGTGGGGGGGACAACCCAGGACATTCAAAGGGGCTAGTGTCCTATTCTGTAGCTGTCCCTCTTTAGCTTTGATTCCAGTTAATGCTCCTCAGACTCCTACAACTGAAGGATTCCTATTCTGTCGTCTTCTCCAGCAACCTGTTCCTCTGGAGTTGCTGGTAGATAGGCAGTTCATACCTCAAAACCTCTCCCTTCTTTTGGGCCAAGATAGTGGGACATGAGACATTTTGCCACTCTGAGTAACTCTACCAGGCAATCCAAGAAGTACGTCTTCTCCATTCCTTGGAAGTGCTGAGGATCTTGTGGTTGCCTCTTTTGGATTGTTCCGTGCGTATGGGCATCCTTGAAATGTTGCCGCTTTAGGCAACTGGTTGGGCTGCCGATGCAGTTGGCCCGCCTCTTCATAAATAACTGAAGTTCCCCATGGAGTGGAGGGTGGGGGAGTTCTAAGTGGCCACTCCATTCTTCCACAAACATCCTGCTCCAAAATCCCACTTGTTTTCTGCTGGATAAAACCTACTCAGGAACAAACCACAACAAACTCATGCTACTAATTAGATTATTGTGAAGACAAGATTATGTTTAAAAAGTTAATATATATATATAACTATATATATATATCTATATATATATATATCTTATATGAAGAGGCAAGGGGTCCAGGCGGCTCTCCCTTCTGTGCGCGTGGGGCTGTGTCCTGTGCTCAGCACCTCTCAGTCCTTAGTGTTGGTGGAGATGTTGGTGTGTTGCACAGCTCCACTTTGGAGCCAGCTAGTCAGTTAGTTGAAAAAGGGGGTGGGGGGGGGAGGTTATTTCTTTGTTTTTCTGTATTAAAAAAAAAAATCCTGTAATTTTGTAATTTTTTTCTATTTATTGAATCATTTATTGTATTATTTTGTAAAGGTTTAACATAAACGGCAACTTTTTTTTCCTTTTGGCTTCTCTTTTGGACATACAGTGTGGTCTTTGTTTCTGTTTTTTTCCTTTTCAGAGGGCACAGGAAAGTCTGCTCATCTAAATCAGCCCCGTGTGTCATATCTTCAGCCTAGCAAATGGGCAGAAAAAACACAGGCTGGATACACTCATGGGGTTATGCAATAATTCTTGATTGAAAATCCAAGATTAAGCAGTACGTATTTGAGATAAAGTAGTTTTTTTCTTCCGAGAGAAATATCTAAACACATATGCAGCCTTTTCTTCTTAATGGTACTGCGGATTTAATGTGGAACCACTGGAACAGAATAAGTTTTAATAACGTATTTAATAGTCGCTATTATGATCACTACCATGATTATAGAGGAGGGGAACCTGCCTTTGAGGCTCCTGGGCAGCAGCAAGGGCAGTGGTACCTCGCAGAAGGCCACTGTCATTTTTGTTTGTCACAGTGGCTCTGAAAACATTGGTTCAGGTTGTTGAAAAAATAAGAAGGCCCATCCGATTGTTTCCAATCACCACCCAGGAAGCCCATCTGGGACAGGTCAGCATAGGAGAAACCAAGTAGAAGCCACGTTGCCAAGGGTCTCTTACAGCTACCCTGTCGGTGTATCATGGGTTAGTTGTACCATGATGTCTTCTCTGTTAAGTCTCCCCACCAGACCTGGCATAGACTGGTTTCATCAGCTAAACAATTGCCTACCTCAAAGATTTTTGGCTTCTTAGGAAATGGGTTGGGATGAGGTCTCTGTCAATTCTGCAACAATGTCCTGAAACTACAAACTCTTTGTTTCTAATAATATTCTTGAGTGAAACTCAACAATTCAAGTTTGGGTATTTACTTCCAAGTTACATGGTCCTTAGTCACAGTGGTATAGCAGGTAATGATTAGCACCCAGTTTTAATTATTAGGTGGACCGGGAGCTGCTTGGGCAGAGAAAACAAGCAGTTGGACAAGAATGAATCAGCTATTTTAAATTAATTAAAACATTACTTTAAAATCATTTTAAATGGTTTTTAGGATGCTTCAAAGGCTGCCTAAATGCATTGGTACTAGCTAATAATCATAATTTCCTAAACAGTAATGCCCATACGTTTTTATATAATAACTGCTCTACCCCATATACTTTCAATTGAAAAAAAATCTATTTACTATTTTTAATCAAAGAAAAAAACATTTCCCCAGAATATGATCCAACCACAATAAAAATAAGCAAAAACTAGAAACGGTTAAAATTAAATAAAAGCAGTGGTGTCAATATGCAAAAGGATATTGTATTCATGGTTACAGTAAAATCAACACAAACCTATAAATCTGGTATCTCTGCCATCTAACTTTATGAGTAAGATTTGTAATTAAACAGTTCTGCCATCTAGTTTTACTAACTATCATTTTCAACTTCTCACAACTACTTCTGTGGATTGGCTTGTTTTATTTATTAAATATGTAGATATTAAACTAAAAAAAATAGAGCTGGAGTGAGAATGGGGAAGAGAATTCTATTATCAAACTAAAAAGTTCCCAAAGAAATTCAGTCAATAATATTTGGGCTTGTGCTGTTCCCTTGCCATTGCTAAGAATATTCAAATGTCTTGTTTTGTGAATTAACATTCAACTTTAGTTGCTTTCAGATGGAGGACTAACCTTTTCCATCTATTCTGCAACTCTTCCTTTTTCTCTCAACAGATTTTTTTAGCTTTTGAAAGAGATAGAGTAGAAGAGTTGAAAATTAAAGATGATATGGATTACTTTCTAATGACTTATTTAACGCAATAATCTTGTCTCTTCCATGGTGTAATTAGAAGTTTTGACCTTCCCCGGCCCGGCCCATTTACCACCACATTCATCATTTCACAGTCTTTTGGTTAAGATTCTGGTCACCTTTTTGACTTGACTTGGTCCGCTCTTACAGCATGCACAAAGTCTTAATGTGGGGGAAATGGAACAGTAACCAAAGACAATCTATAAAAGTGAGATGTTTAAATCAAGCAGATTTGCCTACATTTCTTGTTCCTTTTCTTGGATTTATCCACCAAAACTATCATCCCAACTTAGTTTACAAATGTTTATGGTTGTTTCTGGAAAACAGATTGAAGAAAAACCAGCCAATGTCTTGGTGTTTCCTTCCTTTGAACCAAATCTGTCAAGTATCTCTTAAGGCTGAACACTTTAGAGTCTTTGACTAATGAATTCTTCGATCTATGTTCTTCTTCTCATATCTGCCATTGTCTCCAGCCCAAATGAAATATCAGGTTGCCGCAGCCGTCATGATTTAATGATGGTACTGTTTCTTAGTCCACAAAGAAAGTGTTTGGGGCTGAAGGGCAGAGAGAAATTGTGTGTGCACTATATGGAAGATGGGTGAGCACGGTATGTGAGATGATTATATTTACTGCAAATTTCTGATGCTTTGGAGTAGGGTTTTTCCAAATGGTGAACCTTAGAACTATGACAGGCTTCTGTGAGACACTAAAGATACAATTGAACATGTTCATTCAAGGTCAGCTAATTCCCTACATGGAGCTTTCTCTCTTTATCAGAGATTCTATATATATATATATATTTTAAACTAAAACAAATTTTGCACCTGAAAAACTTCAAAAATCCTTGCTTTAAGTTATATGACAAAAGTTGCTTTGGGCAAAAATGTATTGCAGAATCACCATAGCTCATTCTCTGATCTTTGGTGTGGGGCTCACATATTATTGCCATCTGTTTATAAGCTTCCTAATGTTGCTTTTTCTTTTTTCTTTTCCTGAGATAACCTGAGATAACTTTGGCACTACAGGTAGTCCTCGACTTATAACACTTGGTCTAGTGACCATGTGAAGTTTTCAACAGCACTGACAACTGACTTGTTTTTCATACTTACAACCGTTGCAGTATTCCCATGGTCACATGATCAAAATTTGGACACTTGGCAACTGACTCTTATTTATGATGGTTTCAGTGTCCTGGGGTCATGTGATCACTTTTTTGTGATCTTCTGACAAGCAAAGCGAATGGGGAAGCCAGATTCACTTAACAAGCCTGTTACTAACTTAACTGCAGTGATTCACTTAACAAACGTGGCAAGAAGGGCCGTAAAATGGGGCAAAACTCACTTAAAAACTTTCATTTAGCAACAGAAATTTTGTGCTCAATTGTGATCATAAGTTGAAGACTACATGGATGTAGCTACTCTATTTTCTTTCAATTATGGAAGCCACAGTTAATAGTAAATAAAAGCTTGATTTAAAAGCATCATTTTTGGAGAAGGTTACACAATTTAGACAATATTTAGAACTGCTATTAATGTAATTCTTCCATGTTTTGGCAAGAGGCTTTGACCAATCGGCGCAGCTTAATCCAGTGTCAATATATCTCTTTGAGCAGCCCCCTTTTTTTCAAAAACAGACCTGGATAATTAAATTATTTTAAAGTTTAAAACAGAGAAAATAAAAATGGTACAGTTGACAAAACTCCCATTATGCCATATTGCACTGTCACTGTGACACAGAATATACAGTTTTTTTGAGTGATGATGTGTATATAGGAAAGGTTATTGATGGTAGAGAAGCAAAATCAACAATGAATGCCCAGTCAACAGAAACTGACACACCCTCATGATGAAAATTAAATGCAACAACTTCCTGCAAGTTTCACTACATAGTTACTATTTTTGTGCCACTGTTTACAAGTTGAAGTATGACATCAATGAATATGGCAAGTGCTGATGTTAGGACACCCTTTTACTCAGTACCTTGTAATACCTCCTTTGGCAAAAGTAAAGGTATTCAACATTTCCTGTAGTCCTGCTTAAAAAGCGGTTGTTTGTGGATTTTCTTTCCGTTCTTCCAAGCAGCTGAATTTTCTTCATATTCACTGTTTATGTTTTATTTTGAATATGCAAACCAACTGCACATAGGATGAAAAGTAAGGGGATTAATACCGAGTTATGGAGAGGTTTGGTTCTATTCAGTTATGGAATCACTGAAAAGCACAATTTGACTGGGGAGAGGTAGGGTGAGGGATAAACCTGACTGCTCTTTAGAAGGCCAGATCCTGAAGATGAAACTCAAATACTTTGGCCACCTAATCAGAAGGAAGGACACTGGAGAAGAGCCTAATGCTGGGAAGAAGAAGGGGACAACAGGAATGAGGTGGCTGGATGGGGTCACTGAAGCAGTTGGTGTGAGCTTAAATGGACTCCAGGGGATGATAGAGGAGAGGAAGGCCTGGAGGAACATTGTCCATGGGGTCACGATGGGTCGGATATGACTTCGCAACTGACAACAATAACAATATATTTTGAGAGCTGGAAAAGTTGGTTGAAATCCCAAGTTAATTCATTTTCTCCTGCATAGTACATGCATTTTCATTCCAAATTATTTCTAATTTTTTAAAACACCTTTTAGGCAAAGCTTTTGTTCTCTCATGCTGTTTCTTTCTGAGATTTATAGCATGCCAGGAAGTTGGTTAGGTATAAAGAAGTTAAGTCAGCAAGTGAGTCTGGATGCCATATATTTTTCTAGATACTCTGTGACACCACAGGTGATCATGCCCTGATTAGCCAACTCAGGGTTGACTCTAGCTTGTGGTTCCATTTGGAAATGTTTGCATGGTTGTATCTTCCCCAAAGGCAGTTCTGTTTGGATGATACATGCAATAATTCCCTGAACTTGGGTGGGGGGAAAAAAAGGATTGTCCTGGTAAGATCAAGCCATGTAGAAAAGAAAAGCTACGGTTTCCCATCAGGATTTAAAAAAAGATGGTATTTCTACAAGTCTTTCTATTCCAATTGAAAACTTTCACACAGTGTGGTCTGACAAATCTTCTCACAGGGAGCAAGATCAAGATTCCCCATGCTGACTACCAAATGATGTGGCTGTGGGGATCTCTACAGGCTGTCCTTAATGCAGAAGCACAAGGCCGCTCAGGAAATAGATTATTCAATTCCTTGCAACACCGCTGAAGAAGGCAGAGCATGGTTTTAGCCATGTGTGAAAGAAAATGTCTTGGGTTCTGCTGAGCTGGAAATTCAATTCGTTGCCTTCTCCCCTCCCTTGCTCATTTTGAAGGCTGTGCAATCAGGTTCCCTTTTGTAGAGTCACCTGCAGGCATATGAAAGTTGGTTTGTTCCAAATACATGTGAGGGTTGTGGGGAGCACATGGGAAAACATAGGATCAGACATCTCACATCCTTTTTCACTTGTATGCCTTTTGCAATCGGGCAAAACCTGCACAGCGCTAGAAGTCTTCTAAAGGGCTTGAGAGTGCCATGCCACAAAGCCTTGCCTTCCAACCACTTTCTCCCTGGAAACAGCCTCCTCAGTTGCCCAGCAGAGATTGATCCTTGACCAGGTAAAGTAAAAAATTGTTTCTTCGAATGGGGTCCACTATAAGATTGGGATCCCAGCATATTCCAGTTCCCAGTTTATGGAAAAGTGTAATTCCATTCTGGCAAAGGCGGTTTTGCTTTCATTTCAGATCTTTCCCATCTGTTTGATGAATTATTTTATGTTCCTGTCCTCTCCACCAACTTTGAAAACAGAATGTGTGACAAAAGAGAACATAAAAGGGCATTTTATGTATCAGGCCTAATTTAATTGATAAGTTTGAAGCTGCTTAATAAAAATATTCTTTTTAAAACAATATCTAAACAAACATTTTCAAATCTCATTTGTCCTGTCTCTGGAATTGCCTGACCATAGTATTTTAATCTTCTAAAATATTCTTGTCTTACACATGGACTGTGTTTTCATCCTCTACATCCAATTTCAAGAGTCGTGAAGGCATTTTTCTATCCTAAAACTGAAATTATATTTTCTCTGTTTCCAAAATTACATCATGGCCCACAGTGAAATTTCTGAAGTTACTGTGACCAAAATACTCACAGATTTTCACTCTGCTATTTTTGTTTAAGATGTAATCTTCTCTGAAGAACAAATCCAGACAATTTGGTATTTGTTTTCCTGTTAATGTTTTGATATTTGTTTTCATTCTACGAATTAACATGGTTTTACATTTATTTTAATAATCTATTCATTTTAAATCCTTAGTTGAACTTATTTTCATTCAATTAATTAAATCATGACTTAGAACTCCATTTATCTTGTTCAAAATTATGTTACTTTCTCTTGCTGATCTTGGGATCATCAACCCTGAATATTGTGGAGCCTCTTCCCTTCTAAGTGCAGTCCTGCCGATGTATACAAAGTTTCAGGACCAGTAATTCTTGAGGAACATGTCATATGGGAAAGCATCAATCTCTCTAAGAATTTATAAAGGTAATCAACTTACAACAGTTTATTCAGCTACCTTTCAAAGTTATGACATTGAAAAAGTGACTTATGACCGTTTCCACACTTACATTTGCAGCATCCCCATGGTCATGTGACCCAAATTCAGATGTCTGGCAACTGGTTCATACTTATGACAATTGCAGTGCCTCATATGATCACCTTTTTTGCGATCTTCTGACAAATCAAAGGGGAAACCAGATTCACTTAACTGTGTTACTAATCTAACAACTGCAATAATTCACTTAACAATTCTGGCAAGCAAGGTTATAAAAGGGGGCAAAAGTCACTTAACAAATGTCTAAATTTTGGGCTCAATTGTGGTTGTAAGTTGAGGACTACCTGTAGTAACTTCCTTGTAAGTTGGTACATTCAGATTTCTAGGCTGCAAATGAATTTCAACTGCCTATGCTTAAACTCACCCTAGTATGATCTATCCAAACCTGGAATGCATTTGGTAAGCGTATTCAGCCAAAGGCATGCATGACTATGTTGGATGTGGTGCTAAACCATGTTAAGGGCACACTTCCTTCTTAGTGGTTAAAGGGCATGTTACCAGTTAAAGGACATTTATTTTTATTTTTTATTTATTTTGATTTGTCAATCACTTACAAGATAATAGGTATAAGTATAAACTTGAGTAAGAATACAGGAAATAGGTACGAATAAATGGGGACAATAGGATAGGGACGGTAGGCACGATGGTGCACTTATGCACGCCCCTTACAAACCTCTTAGGAATGGGGTGAGTAGTAGTAGTGAGTAGTCGAATAAGATGACCAAACTTCCACTCAATTAAAGATTAATTCTAGTAGCACTTTTTCCAACTATTTTATTAGAGTAAGCTTTCTTGAGCTTCATCAAACACATACAGCCACACTGCCTCCATGATTGTTTAATAAATTAGAATGGCTAAAGGGCTCAGGTCTTTGAATTCATCTATCTAAAGTTGAGAATTCTGGACCATTTGGTCTTTTTAATTAAGTCACCTGAACAGAAGGCAAAACTTTGGGAGAAAACTAGTGGCTGTTCCAAATGGTTTGTCATGAAATTCAGCAGCAGATCACACAAAAAAGGGGGCAGGTCGGGGCTTCAGGGGCAGCATCGAAGTCTATTATGCATGGTGTGTTTGTATGTGAAGGGGGTGTTTAGTTGTGCCAGTGATCTGTCTACCCACCCGCCGCATACTCGGGGCTCTAAGAGCAATTAATTAATTGCATGTGGGTTTAGAACAGATAGTCCGGGCATTTATGACAACCCCCCCCCCCCCCCCCAGGCTATTTAGTTGCGCGGGACTCGGTCTCAAGCCCAGGTCCAAACGGCCTGAGGTTAGCCAGGAACCTCTGTTCAGACGGGGCTCGATCTCCTTTTAATGCTGATTGGTTCTGGCAATTCTCAACAAGCTGAGGAAACGCTTGCGGAGGTTTCTCCCCAAACATGCAGTGCCGTCGTTTTCTCCGATTGGAAGTAAGGAGGAATCTCGGCTGGACTCTTCTCATTCTCGCCGGCTACAATTAAACACCTCCACTCGGCCACCCCGGCCGGGAGCCGCCTCTGGTGCTGCGAAGGCGACCGAGAAAGCGGAGGAAGGAGGGAGGGAGGAGCGTCTGCCACGGTCACAGGCATTTCAGACCAATGGCTTTGTGTCTTTCTCACGAAGCGACGTGGAACCGGAGCTCCGCGCTTTCTTAGTTTTGTCTCAACTGGACAAAGAGACCCGAAGGCCCCACGCCGGGTAGGGCGTGGAGTCATCGCGAGGAGTCCTACCCCCCCCCCCCCACCGTCCGATTTTTTTTTTTTTTTAAAAAAAAAACTTGTTAAATTCTCTCCCTCCTCAGGCCGCACAACGCCAGATGCCGGGCGACGCCAGAGCGGTTCTTTGTGTCTTGACAGCAGAAGTGGCGGGGATCGGCCGCCAGAGGGCGCCTCTCCCACACAAAATTCCCAGCCCGTGCTCTACGTGCGGCTGGCGCTGCTTTCGCCCGCGGCTGTCCCAGAGCAACAAGCCGCTTTTGCTCTTCCGCAGCCCACGCTTTGGGCTCGTCTCATCCGCCGCTGGGGCGGGGCAGCCGGAGTTGCACGCAAGGGCGGCGGCGGCGGCGAGGTGGGATGGGTGGATGGACTGTTAAGGATATTGAAGTCGCTCCGGGGCTGGGTCGAGGAGTGCGGAGTCCCCGGGCTCCGGGCAGCTGCGGCTGAGCTCTCTATTCCGACGTGGCGCTTGATCTCTCTCCGGCAGGAAAAACCTTTTCGGTTCAGAGCAGCCGGACGGATAGGAGAAAACACCTTGGCTTCCGCAGGCCGCTTTCTTCCTTAGCTCCCAGCTGGCGACTTCCTCCCTTTTTGCCCCGGAGCAGGGGGAGGGAGGGGTTGCAAGTCTTTGCAGCTGCTCCTTCCTGTTGCAAGAAATGCAGATCAGGCTGGGATATTTCCCGTTAGAGCACAAATGCAGCCGCCTCCCCATCCACGGCCTATTTTTCCCTATCAGGCTAAGCTGGCTGATGGTTGCCTGGGCTTTCTCGATGCTTCCAGTCTCTGGGCCTCCCTGAAGAGGGCAATACTCCTTCCTGCCTTTCCTCTGCATGGGGGACAGCGGTGTCTCAAACCACCCTTTGGAAAAGGGTCTCAATTGTTTGTGAGTGCAGGGCCTCTCTGGCCAGTGTGTCACTGCAGTGGATACAGGTTGGGTGCCTCAGAATGCCATACTCCACAGCTGTTGTGTAGAGTCAGTAAGGTCCTCTTCCCATTGCCATCCACTTGTGGTAGAAAGTGGTTTGCAGCAGAGAGCATGCAGTGTGGGCCTTAATTTTTCTTCTCCTGACTTCTTTCCAGAGCTGTTCACTTTATAAATGAGCTTGAAAGACAGGAGGCAGAAGGGGAAATTGCATGGAAAGATGTAAACAACCCCCCCCCCCCTTTAATGGTTCTTGCAAGTTGAAAAATGGGATAAACGTATGTTAAATAAATAACAGAAATGTCTCCACACAGATTGTTTGCAACAAAGGGTCCACTGGCTAGCTTGGCCTTTGTGTAGGAGGCATAGGCCTATCAACCGAGTTGTCCATATTGGGATAAGTCTATGTAGGTGTTAGCAGGGAATGAATCATTCCTAAAAAGGCACTGCTTATCATAGAAGCCTGCTTTGAATGTCTTGCCCTTTGAGCTCTAAAACTTTGCTCTCAATTCATCTCTTCAGAATATCATTCCTGGCAGTTGCATTTGGGATGGGGAGAGGGAATTACCTAAAAGATCATTGCCATCATCCCTGACTAATGAAGGTTTCCACCATCCTTGGAGAAAACCAGGAGGATTGCACTTGGTATGAAATCAACACGAATGTGCACAGTTTATATATATATTTATTTATTTATTTTAACTACATTTATATGCCGCCCTTCTCTGGAGACTCAGGGTGGCTTACAGTCTATGGAGCACCATGCTAAGTGCTCGGCAATAGCCTTCATTCCATTCTATATGCCTGCTTATTACTCGGGCTTTTGGCCCCCCCAAGCGGCATTTTTACAAAGTCAGCTTATTGCCCCCAACAATCTTGGGTCCTCAGTTTTACCTACCCCGAGAGGATGGAAGGCTGAGTCAACCTTGAGCCTGGTGGGATTCGAACCTGCACTAATTGCAGGCAGCTTGCACTAAGTGCTAGATGATTAACAGCCTGCACCACCAAGGCTCTTCTCACCATCGTTGGTGAGAAGAGGTCAAGACAAGTTAATCATCTGATCAATTTTGTTGACTTATTTTTTAACCTATGGAGAAATATGGAGCTTTTGTGTGTTGAACTGGAATGGACCTGGAGTCAATTCTTGCTGAGCAGTGTTAATAGCATAGTTTAAAATAGCCTCGACTCATGTATTTCACCCCAGAAGCCTTGTAAGTAATCTGATTAATAATCTGGTCGCTGATTGATAAGTGGGGAAAAGGGTGCTGAAAGATTCTCCCAAGTCTGTACTGCCATCTGATTCCCAGAAAAATGTGTAGCCATCCCAAGTTTTTATTGTGCACACAATTGCCTTTCCTTATTCATGGAATTCTATTAGATCTCTAGGTCAGGGGTCCCTGGTCCGCGGCATGCCACAAACAAGCAAAGCCCAATCCATGAGATGCAGGCGGCATGCAAAACCATGCCACCTGCAAAATCATAGCACGCTCTCCATGGAACCCGGTCCCTGGTGCCCAAAAGCTTGGGGGCCGCTGTTCTAGATAACCTTGTCTTCCAATTGTAACCCTCCTTTTTTATCTTTCCATTTTGTAACTAGCTAGGGAGAAAGGGTAGAATATATGGGATCCCTCTGTCTGGAAGCCTCCTGAATATGTCTTCAAAGCCTCATACCCCTCAAAATTGCTCTTTTCTGGCCTGTGTTCCTGGATCAGGTCCTTGGCATATGGCTGAAGTGTCCAAGCCAGCATTTAATTTGAATGCTGGGCATCATTCCAGGACTTGTTTTGATCACGAGGTGTTTAGGTCAGCCTAGACATTTGCATGGAAGGAAAGAGTGCTCCAAGAGGTGTGCAAAGTGCCCGATTTCCCTCTGGCTTTTGGGTAGTAAAGTATCATTAGGAGTTTAGTACAATACTTCTAGATGGCGTTCACTCCAGACAGACAGCCATCTTCCGTCCTGAAGAAAGGACAGCCTTTGGAGCAGAGATTTCCTTCCTGGAGCTGTGAAACTCCTCAAACTCCCAGATCCTGTTGTTCTGCCCTGATCTTCAGCCCCTTCTGTCAAAAGCCCCATTTTTTCTTCCCTCCACCTCCCCATTTTCTGGTAGATTTCTGCTCGGACTGCTGTAGTGAAAGCATAGAGATACAGTTTGAAGAGAGGTGGGGGGGAACTGCTTACAAGATAGCTCCATTTTCTGCAGGCTTATTTATAGACGAGGCATACATCAAAGGACTCAGAACAGACAAAAATTCTGGAGGTGGGGTGTATCAGCTGCTGGGTGGATGCCTGTCTTCCCCCCCCCCCAATGGAATTACAACTGCTAAACAGGGTCAGCCTGCTGTCCACATCATGAGAGACAAGTATGTGGCTGGGAGCCCAGGATGCTTTGACAAAAGGTCTGGGAGTTTGTATTCACAACACCTCTGATTAGGCAAGGCTATCTTAAAAGTTGGTCCACAGGGACAAGACATCTTAAAATCTTTCCACCCTGGTTTCTCCTGCAGAAGAATTTTTCACACACCTCCTTTCAGGATCAAGGGGTTAATCTGCCATGGAAATCATCCTGATATGTTTGGGTTTCTTTTCCTCTTCAGCAGATCTTTTCTTGTTGTTGTGGGGTGAACAAGAAAGGAAGGCACAGGAGGATTCCAAGTGAAAGATGCTTTGTCTGAAACTCCTGCAAAATTCCAGGGAGATTGTCTGAGAGCCTCTGATTTCTGAACTGGGAGAGCCAATTTGAAGTAATGACAAAGACACCAGGCTAGAAACTGGGAGACCCGTTTACAAAGCCAGCTGGGTGACTTGGGCCAGTCACTTTCTCTCAGCCCTGGGAAGGAGGCAATGGCAAACCACTTTTGAAATCTTGCCTAGACAGTCCTCAGGAGTCAAGGCTGACTTAAAAGCATGTGGTTCATGTGCATACGCACGAGCGCACATGCTCTCCCCCCCACTTGGATTTACAGCTTCTCCCAATCTATTTCCCTGGGGTCCATGTGAGCAGGAAATAGCCACTTTTCATTCATTCCCAAAATACCGGAAGGCACAATCAGAGGGAATTGGGATGAAGAACCATGATCGTTGAATAAAACAGATGATTTCCTTGCGCTGTGATTTCAACAAGAAAAATAACTCCCTCATCATCCTCCCACTTCCTGTCGGGCCACTTATCCAATGTTGAAGCTGTCTGAAAGCTGATCTCAACAGGCAGGCCAACCTCCTCCCACCGAGTTTTTATTTTTAAAGTTCCCCAGCCCACCGTCATTCCGTCCTGGCCTGCTACTTAATGCTTTGGCCGTAAACGTGGGGCGCATGTGTGGAGGAAGGAAGGGCACCTGGCTCCCCAACAGATCCATTCCTGCATTCCTGTTCCAGCATCACCACCATCCACACCTACAGGCAGGGGTGTGGATCCAGGGCCTCATGGGTAAGTGCTGACTCTGGTATGACTCAGAGGGGTGGGATCTTTGGCAGGACTCCTCCCTGCTAATCCTTTAATTGCCGATGAAGCCTGGACTTGCAGCAGAAGAGCATGGGGTGGCTGTAGGGTGGAAAGGGGATTTTTCACTGTGGGCCCTGCAGATCAATCTGGGTTTCTGGGAAGGAGATTTTGCTTTCTCCTGAATAATGACTTTTGCTTCCCCAATGAGGAAATAAAGGAGTCTGATCACCTCCTATAAAAGGCTGAAACCTTTTTGAGTTGGATGGAAATTAATGTTAATTCCATGGACACCTGTGTCTTGTTTTCTTGATAACAAGAAAGTGTTTGGTTTCTTTTAGGACTTCTTGGTGGTGTCCCAACCAAGAACCAAGAAGGTTCAGCCCTGCTTAGCTTTGGGGAAATCCAGCAAGATCAGCTAGGAACTTGCCTGCTGTGAACTGCAGTCTTAACTCTGAGAAAGGACAGGTGACACTTTTCACAGCAAAGGGATCATAGCCATTACCAACAGGTCTGTTTAAATGGCACAGCAAGTCTAAATGCGGCAACATTTACAGTTGGCCACTTTTTACTTGTTTTGTTCCTGTGCTTTTAACACAGCAGAAAAATTCCCAGCGGACTCTGAATTCCCTAAATTCAACTCTCTCCACAGATCCCACTCAAACGTGATTTCCAACTATTTATCTTTTCCATATGCTGAAAAGCACCTATGTATTCCTTTCTGGCAGCCAAACCTTCGAGTTTAGGGCTGTAGCATATTACTGTATAGATATGCCCAGCAAAGTAACTGCATGCGTTTAAGATTCAAATCAAATCCACCCCTTACAAATTATATTAGAACATCAGATTCACATTTTCTGATCCTCCACTTTCATCTCTTTTTTTTTTTTCTTATTTCACAGATAGAACTGAAAAGCTTGCAGAATTTGTCCACTATTCTTTATTTACAATATTGTACTGTACATACTTTACGAATCACCCAAAGAAAGCACAGAAGTCAGGATTTGCAAGGGAAGGTGTGATGTGGGAGATTTTCCAGCTCCTTATTTCCCCACCACCCTCATTCTTCCAGAGCTTTGAAGAAAAGCCTCCATTCTCTGCCCCCCACTTCCCCCTTGCCAGGCTGTGATAAAGGGAAAAAACGCAGGCAATCCAGTCCAATATGGGTTGTGGAAGATGGGGCCGTCTCTTTGAGTTGTTGGAAGTATGGAGAAACTCCCCTGGCAGGCCCAGTTGCATGGAAGAGCAAGTGATAGTGGTGGTGGTGGGGAAAGGCCTGTGCTGGGCCCAATGTCGGGCTCCTGGCGAAACGGGCAGGACTCCTGTTCCTGCTGAACTGAGCCAGTTTTTTCAAAACAACTGAGTATCAGCTCAGTAGGCACGGGAGGCTTGGGCCCTGATGGAGGAAGCAGGACCCGTGTATCCTAGGCCCAATCTCTCTCTCTTCGCTGTAATCAAGCGGCCATTTTGAATCTTGGAGAAGGACCTTGGCTGGGTTTTCCTTCCTGCTCAGTTGGTCCTCCTGGGATCCCCTCGTACTGAAGTAGGACTGAATGCGCAGAGGAGAAGATGGACTCCAAGAGGCGGAACTTAGCCACTGTGAACATGGCTGAACCAAACTCTGTTCACAAGTGAGCTAAGCCCTGCCCTAGGCAGCCTGAGGAATTTCCTCCTCCCTGCCCAGTTATTCTCTTGTACACACACGCGCTTGTCTCTGTAGCTGGTGGCTTGGTGTGACTCGTTGCACTCTCCGGGTTGACTCCTCTCGGCATGTGACCTCTGGAGCTTCACTTTATGGCATTTCCCATCCAGGCAGAGGAGCTTGCCGACAGTTGGAAATCCCTGGCAATGTGATTCTGAACATCAAGGTAAAATCACATCACCAGGAACCCCAGCAGGCAGCAGCAGCAGCAGGAAGGAGAAGCTGGGGGACACCATTGACACCACTAGAGAAAGGAGGAAAAAAAGGAGATTAAGATAGGATGGGTGTCTGTCTTGTAGCTTGCAAAACAGTCTGCCACCTGTAAAAAGGAAAAGGGACCTGAGATGCCCAGACAAACTGGCTGTCATTCCAAAGAGTCCACTCTGATAATCGGGCACCAACCGACAGGAAAGGCCGTTTTGCAGACTCCCAAGTTTCTTCAACAACATTCCTATCTGGATACACATTTGAAAATCGCTTTACATCTATGCTGCAAGGAAGTTGTCTACTTTCAGGCAACTCTATAAAGTTCCAGATTACATTAAAAGTGTTCCTGCGACTGACATTTCTTTTAAAACTTTGTACAGCTAATGCAGTTGTGGGTTTAGGGAATCAGGATAAGCATCAGGTGGTTAGAAGGGAATTCAACATCCTATGCAGCCGTCTAGACAACAATGCCCTGCTGTTATTTAAACCAATAACGGGCTGGGCTTTGGGACTCCCATTAGTGAGAGCAGATGGGACAGTTTTTAACCTAAACCACCACACAGCAGAAAAGGGTTCTGTCTCTTTCCTCTTGTTCTCTCGATTCTGGATGTACATAGGGTAGTTCTTGTTTAAGAAACAAGATACTGGTCCGATTGGTTGCTGTTGGTCAGTACTAGATTCAAGAAGGCCACAAAGGTACAAGAAGTAATACTAGAAACGGATGTTGATAGAGCTTGACCTGGGATGCACTTCATGAAACAACGCCCAGTGCTCCCTAGAAGTCACACTAACCTGAGAGGGAAAGGATGGTTACGCATATGTGGGTAAATATGGGCTGATTCACCTTACAATGGTGGAGAAGAGCAGTTGCCAGTGTGTCAGAGCAGTTCAGACTTGTTGGAGGCAGGCTAAATTACATATTGGGCAACGGGAAAAGCAGAGATGGGTTCTCTGTATCCCAAACAGAGGTGGTATTTAGCAGGTTCTGACCAGTTCTGGAGAACCGGTAGCGGAAATTTTGAGTGGTTTGGAGAACCGGTAAATACCGCCTCTGACTGGAGATTTTACAGTATCCTTCCCCTGCCATGCCCACCAAGCCACACCCATAGAACCGGTAGTAAAAAAAAATTAAATCCCACCACTGATCCCAAAGCCAGGAAGTGAGCCCACTGTGGAAAACTATGGAAAAAGCAGCGGGGCTAATAAACTAGCAGGGAGAGCCTCCTCAAGGGACTTAGGCAAAAGTCCCCTCAGCAGCGTTCTACCAGTAGAACAGCCTCCACCTTGGCCCAGTTTTCTATCTCTTTCCAGGTGAAAGTGAAAGAACAATAACAGGAGAAAGTCACATTCAAATTGATCAACTCTTTGATTTACATGCGTGACGGATCTGCAAGAGTTGGTTCCCAGACTGATTGAAAGTCCTGGCAACCATTATGTAAACATGCTTCCCCAAAATTAGTGAAGAGACGTGGATCCTGCGCAGCTGTCAAAAATAACACCGTAAGGTACAAAGGGAATAACAGCTGAGGAACAAAGGGATGCACTGGTTCTAAATGGAAATGGTTCTGATGATGACCTTCTTCTTAACTCCATCCCTTTCATCTCAATGCGTCTTGCTACAAGATTCGTTTGCTACAGGATTTGCTTACTCTGAGGATCTTTCTTGGAGAAGAATCACTATTGGTTTAGGCAATCTGACAAACCCATCGGAAAGAACACTATGTCATCCCTGACATAAACTCAAAATGCAATTATTTGGATGGAGGCAGTCTATGCTTTCAGCAGAGAACCATCAGATTTTTACACTTATGGGAGAGGGATGGTAAGCAGTCCTCTTTTAAACTTCATTGTAACATTTCTAAGACTTTTGATCTCAAAGTAGTTTTTCCTAGATTGGGAACCAGCTCAGTTTTTAATGAAAAAAATAATGGATACAAATAGGATTTTCCAATCCTCCTTATTTTGGCCGGCACGTTTCCCTGCCAGAATAGTCAACAATTAAGTCTATGGGAAGTGCACTCCAACAGTCAGTTTATTGCCCATTTTAAATAGGAGAACAGCTGTGTGTCCTATTAAACTATATGTTCTCTATTTCAGGAGTAATCAAAAAGTAGATTATAATTTACTGGTAATGATTTGCGGTAGAGGTCCAGACATTTCAATGATTGGAAGAGTAAGCTAGTTAATGTACACTTATGCTTTCCTCTCAGCCTTGGTGTTTTTAAAAGGCCCGTGCAACGCTTCCAATCAAATTTGGAGGAGGTACTTCAAAAGACGGGGGGGCTACTTAAACAAAGCTGCATGAAATGACAGCGCTCACCTTCTTATGCTCTCTTAAGCCACCTTTTCTGAACTGAATCTGAAGCATGCCACAGACCTAATTCCTGACCTATAAAATAAGAATATTAACTGGATGCTTCTGAATTCCACTCCACTCTGTCTCTGGAAGCTTTTTGTTTTCCCTGAGCGTAGAAGACATTTGTCCCTATCAGGAGGTGAATCCTTGATTTGGATCTCCTTTCAGCCATTATTTTGCACATGCACATGAAGGTGAATTTCTTTGTTATAGGGAAAGGATAGGTAATACAGGTCCAAAAAAAGGATAAAAAAGGATAGGTCAATATCTGGAATACTCTACCTGACTCTGTGGTTTCTTCCCCAAACCCCAAAAACTTTAGCCTTAGACTGTCTACTATTGACCTCACCCCTTTCCTAAGAGGTCTGTAGGAGGCGTGCATAAGCGCACCAAAGCGTGCCTACCATCCCTGTCCTATTGTTTCTTTTTTTTCTTATTCATATCCATTTCATGTATTCATAACCATGTTTATACTTATACCTATTATCTTGTAAGCAATTGACAAAAATAAATAAAATAAATAAATAAATAAAATGTCCTGGGGCTGTACAGTTAGTCCTTGGTTTAACGACCACAATTGAGCCCAAAATTTCTGTTGCTAAGTGAGACAGTTAAGTAAATGTGCCCCATTTTACAAGCTTTCTTGCCACAGTGGTTAAATGAGTCACTGCAGTGTTGAAGTGAATCTGGCTTCCCCATTGATTTTGCTGGTCAGTGTTGTGGTTAGCCGGAAGCAGGTGCAGATGGCTGAGGAGAACAATGACTCTGATGAGGGGCCAGGACCATCAGGGAGTGGACTGCTGCCTTCAGAGATTGTGGGGGCTGGCAGCAGTGACGAGAAGGTTCCTGAGGAGCCTGTGCCAAGTACACATGCACGAAGGATTACTCGGAGGAAAGAACAATTACAGCAGCACAGGCAGGGGTGGGATTCTACCAGTTCTGTCCACCTCTGTAGAACCGGTTGCTCTGAAGAACAGCAGACATAGAAACGGTTCTATGTCTGCTGCTGTTTTGGCCCACCCGCCTGCCCGGGCTCTTACCTGTCCTTTATTTCCTGCTTTTTCAACCTTAGCTGCTTTGTGCAGCACAGCTGCGGTTGAAAAAGCAGGAAAAAAGGGATTTTCCAACCACTGCGCACCCGCACGCAGCACTGCTCAGCTGTCCGGGCAGCTCAGCAGATCGTAAATTGCACTTGCATGACTCACGCATGCACGCACAATGCAAAGCAACAGAATTAGTAGTTATACTGGTCGGATCCCATCCCTGAGCACAGGCGACTCGGGAATAAGGCTGCAAGGTAATGGCCCCTCCCTCAAGAGGATAAAAGCCAGGTTTGGAAAAGCGTTCCTTGCAGACAGCAAAGAAGCTCTTAAGCTCAACTGGTGGACATCTTAGTTCATGTTTGGAGAATCTTGTAAATTAGTTCTTATCTCTGGGTTTTTGGCAGCCTTGACAAACAACTTGGCAAGGCTCTTTCTTGTTGGAGCTAATTAGTGGAAAGCAGC
Organism: Bungarus multicinctus; assembly: GCA_023653725.1. Lineage (NCBI taxonomy): Eukaryota > Metazoa > Chordata > Lepidosauria > Squamata > Elapidae > Bungarus > Bungarus multicinctus. Next base: position 161,836,695 of record CM042834.1, read on the forward strand.
CTTCAGAACAGAATTCGTTATTAAACCTTAAAAGGTGGGGCTGCTGCCTTTGTCTGTGTTTGCTCTTTGGGAACCCAGTTGGGAAGTTTGCAAAAGGTATCACATGACCCCAGGACAGTGCAACAGTCATAAATAGGAACCAATTGCCAAGGGTCCAAATTTTGATCACATGACCATAGGGATGCTGCAATGGTTAAGGGGTAAAAAATGGTCATAAGTCACTTTTTTCACTGCTGCTACAACTTTGGTTACTAAACAAACTGTTGTAAGTCAAAGACTACCTGATACTATATAAAGGTTGCCTGATTTTACAGAAACATGAAAAGGGAAAGCATCAGGCTGTGCAGGCATCCAGCTCATGTAGGTAATATTATCCCCACTAAGACCCACGCAATTCCACTTCTGATAATTTCAAAACGTAAATACAATGTGTTGGAATTTTCTGCCCACCTGTCACCTTTTCTGCTCACTGACAAATATTAAAATGCTAACATACAGACAGGAGAGAACAAATGAAGGAATAAATAAACGAATGAATGACAGGTGCAACATGACATTTAAGAAGGGTAATATCAATTGCAACATGACCATTTTAATTATTAGAAAGACCACTTCATCTGTGCAGCATAGTTTGGAAATCACTTTTGTTTTGCAATTCCCAAACTTTGGGGGAGGAAAGTTTTGCACCTTGCATACCTTCCACCTCTCTCTAAATACCAAGTATTGTATATCTTGATGAATTCAATACGACATATGTATATTTTAGCAAGCTTGACATCATTGCTACATCCATGCAGCTTAGACAAGATGGTTCACATTGTCATGTTCCACAAAAATCCTGGTGCAGTTCAACACTGCCAGAGGGAACGAACACGCTGTAAGGAAATTAACATCTCCTTGCTATTTTGGAGGGAGCATCAATGCCGAGCCAACTGCCTGCAGTAAAGCCCACTTGGAAATACAGAAAATAGCAGAGGGGGGTGTCAACAGGAGAGAATCATCAAAAGAAGATGGGGGGAAAGTCTCCTCAACCCTCCTTGTTTCTTAGCAATAATGCTTAATAACATAGCAGGAGAGGTTAGTAAGTGAAACGAGACTCACCTGAAGTGGGACAGGTTCAGACTTTGAGATATTATGCCAGTACTGCTCCTATGCCCAGTTCCTCTGCAGAAGAGGGAAGGTGAGCATTTGCTCCTCTCTCCCTTCTTCCCTTGAGAATTTGTCTCCAAGACTGTAGGAGGCTAGCACAGGAATTGGAGAGGTGGCCCTGCCTCTCCCGGCCCACCACTTCAGCCTAACCGGATAGTGGGTCAAGGGCAAGCAGCATATTCCTGATCAGTTAAAAGCAACCCTAAAAATAGAGGCTTCAAAAGCACCAAGACTGTGTGGCAGCTCCGGAAATTCACTTCCTAGCTGGGTGGGGCCCAGAGGGTTCAACGCATTTACCAGCTTGAATGTTTCCTCCGAGGCTCCTCTCTCCCTGCAGCTGAGGCTGCTCCTAGTTCAGTCTGTAACAGAGATGTGTCCTCCTGTATGGCACAGCCTGGGAGAGAAAAATGACTTCTCAATTGCCCCCCAGTTGGGCTGAGCAAAGCTTGTGTGCCAGGACAGCAATCTGTTGAACAGGCTGCCATGCATTGTGAGACCGTCAGTGTTCCTGAAGTGCTCCAGGTGAGGCTATCAATGGGAGCCATGCTGGAGGAGGCACTGGGTTTGTTTTCACTGATTCAGCTAAAATAGAAACTTTCCGAACCAAAACCTCTGTGATATTTGAGCTAGATGAGGCCAGGAGCACAAAGAAAGTTGCAAAACCACAGCCTCTTCACAAGTTACACAATGTTCTTGTTCCAGTATAATTTCCCATCACATCCCTGCCTGTGACTTCCTCTTTATTGATTCTATTACCAATGCACCGTCTGATTTAAGATAGGGCACAATCAACTGAAAATAAAGGGTGTACCCTATGGAATGAGCAGGCAGTGCCTGTGCTGCTCCCACTTCCAAGGCAGAGCTGCTTGCCTCTAACCGAGCCCAGAATCATACTCATAATTTATTTTCCATTTCTCAGGCATTTTGGCTTTGCGTCAAGAGAATTCCATAGTTAGGACCTCTTCAATCTCCAATCCGGCCTGCAGATTTTAGGATTGCATCCTGCTGTGGGCAGAGAGAATGTGTGTGTGGTGGCATTCTGATGCAGTGTCTTCTTCCAAGGTTTTTAATTAGAATCTACTTTATGGGAACAGCAGCTAAGCATCAAGCAGTGGATCACCATTTTTAATTATTGGTCTCTCTAAATATGTTGAACCAGCTGAAAGAGACCTGTTTGGAGAATGCTAGCCCAGAGATCAACTGATGCTCAGCTAATCCCTAATGAATAAATGGGCGTTTCATAAAGGCAGAAGATCTGCAAACACAACCCCATGTATTCGATTTTAGAATGAGGACTACAATGCTATGACATAATTGCTGCTAATTTGGGACAACTCCTGGCACAGACTTAGGATGCAGGCTTACCTAAACCCTTCACAGAGCCTCTTCAAGAAGTCTTCACATCAAAAAGGGCCATAGTCTGTGTTGTAGCTTGTTGTATTTTAAATAACCCCTTCCAGTGCGAACAACTCCTCCAACTCACCTCAGTCAAGTCCAGACATGCCATGTAGCAGTCAGACCTCAAGTCTGGGCGGAAATATAGGCAGAAGCAGAGGCTGCTTTCCATCTTTTTACATGGATATTTTAAAAGGGCAAAACATGGACCTTCAGGCCTGGCAGTCCTACAATTATAAGGTTTCCATCCATCCCAAATATTTCATTTTACTATGTTTTTTTTTTTCAAAAGCACCTTTTTCAGAGAGAATGGGTTCCATTAAAAGGCAGAAACCAAAAATGGACAATCCCTTAATTTTGCTGGAGTTCAAAACATTTTTATAGGTTGGAATAATGTCCAAAGTGTGAGTTTTGTCCCTTTCTCTGAAACCTCTGATACTAGATAGATCAGCCTTCTCCAGGCTGAAGAGGTATCGCTTGAACTACAAGCCCTGTTATCCCCACCTGCTGGGTGGAGGATCCACTCAGTCTGAAGAGCTCCAAGTTGATGGGAGATTCTTTTGCCGACTGCCTATTTTGGTTTGGTCTGCAAGTCCAAATTGGACTGTTCCTGGTTAACAGGGCCTTTCACTGTGTTCCTTCCAAGCATGCAGAAAGCTGAAAGCCCACTGCAGTTTTGCGATCTGTCAACACTCAGATTTGCAAAACTGAGTCAGGAAGAGTAGCTAAGGCAAGGCAAATGTGTGTAATACCTCAAACATTAACAAGGGGAAAAAGTAGCACCATCTAATTGTGTGAGGGAATATCCTATAAAGGAAAAGATTATTCTTCTTTTGTGCACAATGGCCTTTGACAAGGCCTCTGGGATGGGTCTGAAGACAGGAAGAGCTGCCCATAAATAATGCAATCTTTTCCAAGTGCTTTTCCCCCCTTCTCCCCACCCTTTTCTATGGCAATGGAAGCTATCCCATCGCAGGGCCCACTCTCCGCCTAAAATGTATTATTTATGTTTGAAAAGCATTGCAAGTGTGGGGCAGTCTGGAACATTATAATGTGATATCGAGCAATTCTTTTTATCCAAGCACTTTTAAAATAAAAGGCTCGCTTTTGAACAGTAAATGCTGTTCAGGGTGGGTGAATGAAAACACAGGCACCCCCAAATAAATTTGAATGTTTTCTTAGTTGAACTGTTACGTACCATCTCTAAGTTTTAGGAAAGAACATAGGGAAGGATGGGAGCATTGTTGGGGTGGGGAGTATCAAACAAGTCACAAGGGCAGCCATAAGTGTATAGGACTTTGATCTGGATTTGCAGCCTCCCTCTTGGCTTGAATTGTGCATACTTTAATGCTTCTATATTTTATTTTTATGTGAGAATTGATTTCATGTTGCTCCAGAGCCTGGGAATGAACTGCACCGAGCTAGTAAAATACCTTTCTCACAAAGAGCATTTGTGCAAATGGCTTTTTAAAAGGAATCAGCAGACGGAGAGGGAGGAGTAGCAGAATCCAGATCAGGACTGCTAAAGGAGCCAAATACTATATGAAACTTCAATGTCTAAATCTTTTCCTTCCCTCCATCCCATATTTAATGTTTAAAACCTTACACACTGTTGCAAAAGGACAAGCATGGTTGTTTTCTGGAAGAGCTGTGCATTATCTTGGCTTTCAAATATTTTTTCTGGGGAATTCTGAAATTGCATACCATCAGAGGGGCTAAGCTAGAGGAATCTTGACTTAAATACACGCTTTCTCTAAATATGGTAAAAAATTCTCCATAAAAACCATGTTGCTTCTGAAGACTTTGGGAAGGTAGCAAAAACGAGAAGAAAGATCCTTCTTTTTAAAAAATGGACATATTGTTTTCTTTTTTTAAAAAAAGACAAAAGGCAGTCAGACAGCTGAGAATAGCACAATAAAGTAAGATATAACCACACTCATTTCAATCACAATTTGAAATTATACTACCGAAAGAGATGTGCAAAGCCATAGATTGTCCAATACAAAATTCCACATGGTTGGGTTTTTTTTTTCTCTTTAATTTTTTCCCCTCCTAGTTGAAATTGTCCCTGTACACTGCTACTTAGTCTTGAGGATCAAGGATTAGATAGCTTGAAAAGTATTGTTTCCCCTTTAAGGATAGGGTGAGATTTGCCGGCATCCTGACTCAATCCCAGGAAGACTTCTCCAATCTTTCTCTCCCCCGAGTTCAGTTCTCAGAAGCCCCAATTAGCATTACCACTAGGCATCCTGATCTAAAATATGAGAGTTAGATATCCAACATATTGGGACAATTCAAAGTGAGAAGGATTGATTGGGGAGAAAACAGCTTTCGGACCCCACTCACTAAATCGCAATCCGATTTCAAGAAATTGTGATTTGCAGGATTTTTTCCCCTCTTTCATAAATGACAAAATGAATATTCATTTTGAATATTCAGGATGTTTTAAAAAGTATCAGCTTATTATAGAATTGTGAAATATAGACACTATTTTATGTAATGTGTTATGATGAAAAAGCTATTTTGTGCAATGTATTATAATAGTTCTTATTATAAGAAACTTTATAATTACAAATTAACAAAAAATCATGGCTTGTCAAACTGATTAACCCATACATGGCTCATGCATGATTCTGAGCCATAAAAGAGTTCACAAATGGCTCGAGATGTATTTTGTACTTAGTGAAACCAAATAAACCGCCAAATATGATGATTTGTGAACCCCAATATACAGTAGTGCAGGTGCAGACGGGTTACTGATGGGCTGAAAATTCTGGAATAATCCCCTGTGTAACAGAACATATCTAAGCCAACTTCATGAAATCTGGCCTCTTCAGAACAGGGATGGACTGAAATTTCTAGCTGAGTTGCCAGTGTGGGTCCCCTGGGGTCATTTTAAAGGAGGCATTCAAGCCTAGAAATCTCCTTTTAAAGGATTAAAAATGCAGTTTTGCTTTTCCTGATGCTGGTTAGTTTGGAATTGCAATAATGACAGAAGATGAGGAAGGTCATGGACAAGTCTAAAGGAACTCAGAAAATGGCAACAACAAAAGTAGCTGGGAAGTATTCCCTGTTGTATTGTGCATTTCAAAGCAGCGCCATTGTGTCCTAGGCAGTTTCTAGATGAAAAAAAAAGCCTAACTCTACTAAGCCAAAGATTGTCTCTGAGCAGCTATGAAATACTGTTTTCTGCTCCTTTACCTCCCTCGATCCCAATCAAAATTCCATAGATGAAGCAGCTGAATATAAAACTGCCTGAAGCCAATAGGGAGGGCAATGTTGTTAAAGAAATATCCTTCAGACAAAAGAATAGAAAGCACTCTCAAATTTATTGTCTGCAAAATATCATTGCAAAGATCTTCAGCATCTTGTCATGATCTCCAACAATGAGCATCTTTAGAGGAAAAGCATTTAGTATTTGATTAGTACACTTCAGAAGTTAAGCAGGGGTGCCCCCGATCCCTACTTGGATGGGGATCATGTAGGAATTCTATGGTTGTTGGCTACAACAGCAAATGGTCTCCTGTTGGTTGATCACGAATTGAGTTCAGTTCAAGGGCTTTTTACATTTTATTTGACAGTAGCCCTTTCACCTTGAAAGCATTTTTTATCCTGGCCAGAAAGTCTGAAAAGAATCTAACCCCAAAGCCCAGAATTAGCAATTAAAGAAGAAAGACAAAAAATATTGCTAATTCTGATGTGATATTTATATATATATCAAGAATTATAGGAGCAGCTGACCAGTAATTTCCCCTCAGTATTGTGACTCATGAATTAAGCAGAATTGGACTTGATCATAACTTAGATAAAAGGCTTCCTGTAGGCTACAGAAGGAACATGAAAAAAAGACAATGGCAAACTGCTTCCAACAAAAACGACAAGGTCAACAAGTGTTAAAATGGACTCGGAGGAGGCTTTAGGCTTAGTTAAATGAGGGCACCTTTCCCCCCTCTCGGATGCTGCAGGGTTTCCAGCTATTGTGCTGCTCCACATCTTACAACAAAGGACCAAAAGCAGGGATTCCCCTGGGATGGGACATTTATTCCCAGGTGTCTCCAAGCATTTTTATATCACGAGAATGCTACGATTGCTGATCCTAATAAATTGGATTGCCTTCCGTGAAAGCATGGAGATATTGTGATTTTTTTTTTCCTTTCAGGCAAATAAAGGTGTTGGTTGGAGCAAGTCAGGAAATTCACTTTGTATTGCCGTGTGCTACTATTGCTATTCCAGGGTATTATCAGCTACAAAGTCAAGACCTCTCAGCAGCATGATAGGGCAAGTGGTGATGTGGAATGGGAAAAGAGGATGTGGTGTGGGAAACAGATTTGAAGGAAACATCAGGTGCTACTTTTCAAGCTCCCCCACCCCACCTTTTTCACAACCAGCAAAAAAGACAAGTTTCCACTCTTGAGGTTTGGGATCCTATTCATTTCCTCTGCCGTGAAGGAAGTTCTGCCTATACAGCAGGGGTCTTCAAACTTGACAGCTTTAAGACTTGTGGACTTCAACTCCCAGAATTTCTCCTCCAGTCATGTTAGCTCAGGAATTCTGGGAGTTGAAGTCCACAAGTCTTAAACTTGCCAAGTTTGAAGACCCTTGCCATACAGTCTTGTCAACTACGCTGGATGGTCTCTCTGCCTGCCCATAGCCTTTTCTCCCACACCAAGGTAAGTTGACAAAGGGAGCATAATATTGGGAAGGATTTCTAATCTACCTGCTTACCTCTTTGATAAATCAGCACACACACACACACAAGCGTGATGGGACAAGCCAGGCTGAATAGGCCTGAAATGGTTATGTATATAAAAACAACAGAAAAGGGGAACCCAACCTGACAGTTGCACAGCTGCCCACAAGCAGTTGTAGCAAACTCCAATGTGCACAGGGTCTGTTTTCTCAAAAAGGAGAAGCGAGGGCTCGTTTAACTTCCTTGGATAGCTTTTATCCTGCTTTCTGAGCAAAAAGCAGCATTTACTTTTAGCTGGCACAGGCCAATGGAAAGCCTAGGAATTTGCACGGTTTTTTTTTAGAAATGGTTGAGAATGGCACGGGCGGACCCCGTAGTTTAAGAAAGGGGTCAACCAACACCGGCTCCAATGCTGGTCCTCTGCAAAGGTGAGAAACGGGTGCGACCTACCAACTAACCGCGATTGGCCACCGCCTCTATTTTTAAGCGGTCACATCACCAGCTCAGCCACGCCGGGATAACCCGATTCTCCTCCTCGCACCCCTTGGTAAAATGTTGAATTGACCAAGGCGTCAACCGGGGGCCGAAAGGGAAGCGCTGCTCCTCGCCATCTCCCCGGGCCGTGCACAAAGAGCTGGCAGATCAAAGCGGCAGCTTCTCCGGCCGCTTGGCTTCAGTTTGCTCTTGAAGGTTACCGATGAGAGTCGAGTCACGAGGATGGAGGGTTGAGTCATTGTGGATAAATAGGGAAACCGCGTCCATCCGGGAAAGGGGTGGGGGGAAACGGGGCGTTTGAGCGAGCGGAGACTTCTAGCTCTCTTTCTCTTGCTAGAGGTTGCAGAATCGGCTCTCCCTTCCCTTCCCTTCCCCGTCCAGTCTTGTCGCCTTCTCCATTCAGGATGCTGGGCCCGAGCCATGAGCCTCTACGGCCTTGCCTAAGAAGCGGTGCCCAGATGCAGCCTTATCTCTCTGCAGCTGGCATCTCCGCGGGGCTGGTTCGACGGAAGGCGGAGGAAACCTTGCTGGATGGCATGTGCCAGATCAAAGAAGGCCAAACCCTGCTAAAATTGCGACTGTTGGAGACAATAAAGACTGAATGGAGAAGGCTGACATCCCCCACCCCCCACCCCCATAACTACCGAAGGAAATCTGGCACTTGAGACGCATTTTCTTTATTCCCAGGTCCTGAAGGGCGATGCCATTTTTAAGTCTGCGAGACTTTGCCCACTGCGGTTCTGCAAGTGTTTTTGCTATGCTTCTGAAACCTACAAAACCAGTTTAACTAGAGAATTCAAAGCGCACCATCAGAAATAATTGCTTATTCTTTCATCATGCCTTCAGCAAGGACTATTTCCCTTGCCAACCAATTTGGTTGGCACATTTTCTTCTGAAGCCCACTTTGGTTTTAATGCAGGGATATCCAATGTTGGCATCTTGAAGACTTGTGGATCTCTAATCCCAGAATTCCCCAGCTAATCATGTTTTCAGTCACCAAGATTAGATACCCCTGGTTTCATGTTCTAATGCAGAGGTCCCCAAACTTGGCAACTTTTAAGACTTGTGGACTTCAACTCCCAGAATTCCTGAAACAGCTATGCTGGCTGGAGAATTCTGGGAGTTGAAGTCCACAAGTCTTAAAGTTGCCAAGTTTAGGGACCTTTGTTCTAATGCATAATCTAATCTGGAACAAGGAACCTGCTCTGAATCACAGTGTTGGCCAAGTTCATGTCTCAGAGATGGGCAACTTCTGAGATTTCAAGGGTTCTAATGTGCTCCTGAAAACCATTACTTTTCCTTTCTGGGCCTGGGAACCAGTAAGAGTTCCCAAGTCTGCAAAGACTTGGGAACAGAGGAATTCCCAGAGCTGGAAGCGTAGCCAAGTAGAGTTTGCAGACCCCTTCTCCCCCTCCCTGCCCTCCCATCAGTCACCATCTCCTCCATCTTTTCTGATTTTATGCCAGAAAACTGTTCCCAGAGTGTCAAGATTTCTTGGGTTCGTGTGTCCCAAACAGAAATTATCTAACAGGCCCAAATTCCTTCCTATGTTTGACAGATGTAATGATTAAGGTGGCTTGTTCTTTCAGCAGGATAGCTTTGGGGGTCTGGCTACTGCCCCAGTTCCGGGGTTGTTCCAAAATGGGAAATGGCCTATGATGCCTGCAATATCAAATTGTGTTCGGAAAGACCCAGGTTAAAAAAATCACATGTGGTTAATGAAGAGGAGCAAGGCTGGGTTCTGATCCTACAGAAAATGTTACTTGCTGGTCTGCAGGATCTGATTCAGTATCAGACAACTTCACCTATTTGGATGGAGTTTCAAGTGCAGCCTTAGCTAAGTCTAGGGCCCTGCCCTGTTTAGGCTTTAGGAGCCTCGGTGCCTACCCCTTGTAAGTAATAAGGCTGATAGTGGAGTTGTCTAAGTAAAATAAACCACAGCTGGTGGCATGATGCATGCAGCTCAGGAAATACGTTCAAGTTTTTTTTTTCCAAATCCTGGCACATGGACTAGGTTTAGCCCTATCTAATCAAGCATGGCATCAAAGTGACCATAGCCCTGCAGCCCCTTCCTTCATTAAGCATGCTTAAAAAAGAGAACTGGGACTTGAGCAGTGGAAAGGACATTGTATATTTTTAATTATTTGCTCAGGTTAACCCTGCCAGATGTACTTATGGGCCAATCCTTGCCTATTAGTGGCCTCCATTCTTAATATAAATAAAAAATAAATAAATAAAAGTGCTCTGCTAAAACTCATTTAGGCTGATTAGATCGATGGATAGTCACTGCAGTAGGGGTGTGTGTGTGTTCGTGTGTGCGTGTGCGTGTGTGTGTAGAATTAGACTTCCTTCTGGCCTCTGCCCCAAACATTGCAAGTAACAAGTTGGTTCCTGCAATTTTTGCAAGGTTCAAGGAGAACCTTGGAAAAAACAATGTTTTTCCTACCTGGAAAAACACTGATAAGTCCGTAAGTTTATATGACTCTTCCAAATTCATGATGGAATCAACAGATATACCTATTGCCTTCTCTTCCCTCATATTTATATTATTTAACTTGACTGATCTTAGAAAGCCAAGTAGGGTAAGGACCAGTTAATATTGGATGGGAGACCATCAGTAAATGCCAGGGTTGTGTCTTGATTGAAACATCCCAAGAGAATTAATTGCTGTTGTCAAAAAGAAGTATTTATAAAGTCAGCAGAAGCCATGCTGGATTTCCGGGGGATTTTATTTACCTTGTACAGATTACACCAAATTGAACTATAATGCAGTACCTTTAATAAATGCCTCCTCCTCTGCAGGTATTAATCTTTCCACTGGGGTGGGGAAGGGCTCTGACAGCTTGGTCAACTATAGCATAAACCTTAAGGGAGGAATTGGCACCTGCAACTGTTATGATCAGTGACTGAACTGCAGTAAGGAGTGACTGCTTGCGCTAAACCCCACCCAGTGGCTAGGAGCTGCAGGTGACTTGCAAGGTAGTTCAAATATTAATGCACACCGCCAGTTTGGAGTGTAATTTCAGTAGTGTAAATCCAGGGCACTTCTATTCTCATTATATTTTCTGGCTAGGATAAAAATGATTGTTTGCTGTGGAGAAGGCAATACTGTGTACCCTTAAACAATGGGGCAGCTCAGAAATGTTCCTTAGAATATCTCAGGTCTTGGGGTGTAACTCTGGGAGCTTTGTGTATAGCAGGGGTAACAATAGTTTGTGATACTTTTGAACTGGAAGTTTCATGAGGACAGATGTGGCATAGAAATGCCCTGGTATCTCTTCAGCTGAGCTCTTTGTTCAGCAGATCAAGGTGAATCCAGAGAGGAAGGAACTGGTAGAAGACTACATCTACCACACATTAAAATAGTATTCTTTCACTGGTCCTGAGATCTCCTTGCAAAAGAAAGCAAAAAAAATGGCTGTTGTTTTCCTCAAACAGCTATTTTCCAGGTGTTGTGGACTATAGCTTCCATCAGACCTTTCCTTATGGGAGGTATGCTAAATCCTGGCTTTTGTCAATATATTTTTGGAATTTCTGGAGAGTCGGTGTGGTGGAGGTGTATGAAGCTGTGAATGGGAATTTAATGATGGATTGGCCTCTGTTTGGAATTAAGGCTGGCCTCTAGGGCTATCTTTGAAATGGGTAAAGCCTAAATTATTCTGAAAGGTCTTTGGTGGTTGTGTATTATCTCAGAAAATAAAATTGTCAGAATTATTCCATTAAGATTTTTTTTAAAAAAATTAGTATGTGATTGATTTCTCTTGTGTATAGATTCTTTTTACTGTAGACTAAGATGCATATGTGTGGATTCAATAGATACACATTTAATAGACAAATAAGCATATTTAAAAGCCTTTAGATTGCATGAGCAATGAAGCTCGGTGGGGGACCACAAGCCAGCCACTTTCTTTCAGGTGAAATCTGCCTTGCAAAGCTATGGGATAATTCCATTCTGAGAATGCTGAATTCCAGTTCTGAAGCTTCTAGGTGTGTTGGCCTATAAATCCCACGCTACTACTGTGGTGGCACCAGGTTAGAAAACATTATCTATCAACACCTCCCCAAAAATTCTGGTTGACATAAAATCAAAGTTTTACGTGGACCTTTGATTTAGACTTTGATCTGTCTAACCCAGGGCTCTCCAACTTTGGCAACTTTTAAGACTTGTAGATTTCAACTCCCAGGATTCCTCAGCCAGAAAACTGAGTAGGTAGTGTCTTTTCAACTCAGTGCCTAAATAGTGGCAAAAAACCCGATTCCCAATTTTGACACTAACTTCTGATATGATTTAACACCCCTGAATTTGAAAGACCCAGCTCTGGATGGGTTCTTCATCTGAAGACAGTATGACAGGATGGTTTCTTGAACAAATTGAATGTGCCAAACATGTAAGATCATGTCTTTTAATGAAATATGCTTAATCCCAAGAACTCAAGGCTTGCCCAAAGGACAGGCAGCATAGTTCGGGACAAGTTTTTTCTCTCTCCCATGTAATGTTTTAACTGTCTAGACAAATTCACTGCCACGAAATGTGTTTATGATGGTTGTTGGCTTGGAGAAGGAAATGGTGTTGAATTAATTTGGTCTAAACTGGCAGAGAAATCTTTACATTACCTGATTCTAGCGCAGACTAGAATGCTACCCAATAGCAAGTCTCCAGATCTGAAACTTCAAAAGGAAATTGGCAACTTTTGAATATAAATACCTACATAGGAGCATACATAGAATATTAATCTACTTCTCGCTAAGGTGTTTGTTTTGGCCCTTGTACTCTAGGTGAGGGTTTGCCTGATAGTACAAAAGCAAACAGTCTCTTGTTATAGAAAATGAAATATTTTTTTAAGAACCTTTGTAGTCTAGACTTCTTTCTGACATGCTGTTTTTTGCTGTGCAGGAGAAACACCATTATGTGCTAACCCATACTTGTAAATCCAAGACACAAATTATCAGTTCACTGACAGAACTAGGCTTGCCTTCTTGTGGGAGGGCAAAATAGGGTATTATTCTTGGCACGTGTACATACAACCTTACGACTCCATTCATGTATGACTTCATCTTTTTTAAAAAAGATTTTTATTCCATGATTGCATGGTTCATAAATGCATAAATGCAGTGCCTTGATCGAATTATATACGCAGGACCATATTCTAGAATCCTGGAGCTAAAATTTATATGGTCCTGGATCATCAAAGTAAGATTTTCCATACACTTTCCAATTCTGTAGCTAAAGTATCTGAACATTTTCAGTGCAACGTTCTCTGCAGTATCTGTACCTAAAGGAATATTGTAGTAATTGCAGGCACAGGGAGTATGGGCAGCAGTACAAAATGGTGGTTGCCATCTGGAGCAAATTAAATGTGTCAACATCCGTAGCGCCCTGCTGTGATTTCAATAAGTTGTATGTCCCACAGATTTTGGTATTGTAGGGAGTTGGTATTGTAGGGAGGTAAAAGTGGCTCCAGACATATACTTACTTGGAAGTAAGTACTATTGTTGCCAATGCCCTTTTTTCCAGATGACTGTCCATTAATGTGGCAGGCTTTATTGTATTTTATTATTTTTCTTTGAATGAGACCTACTGAATAAGTCAGCATTTACCCAAATATGTAGCATGAAATACCTGCATATGTTGCTAGGATAGACAAAATCTGTAAGAATGTGGAGGTAATTTCCTTTCTTTCAGACAACTATCCCTGCTTCTGAATTTTGACTCTTGCCCTCAGAGTGAAATCTCCGCTTCCAAGGAAGAAGCTTGGATTAAATGTAGAAAAAGAATGGGAACAAATTTAAATTCTTCTTGCCTTTATATAAACAGTGTTGTCATATCGTCTTAGACATGTTACTATATTTTATTTTCAGCACATTTCTCATTTCTGGGACCAATTCATGCAATAACATTGTGGCTCTCTAATCTAAAATATGTGCCATATAATAGATTACAATTTACTGTGCCTGTTCAAACTTTCTAAAGTTGATTAAGACACTATAATATATATATATACATTCAATATCCATGAGAAACTCTTCAAATGACATTTTGATGGCTTAGCAGGTACACTAGAGAATCATACAGTGTTAATAGACAGCAAACTCCATTGCAAACATATTGTTGTTTTGCATCAACGTAAACATTGTGGCTTTCTCCATAAATTCTTGGGAGCTGGGGCGGATAAAAATTCATGTTTATATTTCCCATTTTCTTCCTTTGGAAGAAGGAATTATCATTTTATCTAGAAAAATAATTCCAGGAAAAAAAAAATCTTAAAACTGTTTTTTTTTAAATCAGGTGTTCCAGAAAATATTTTTATGTAAAAAGATTCTGCTTTGTTCACATGATTTTATGAAGAGTGTAGGTGTCATCTTTCATTTGTAACCCTCACACAGATTCTTGTATTCTTTTTTCTCTACTACAGCAGATCCATTAGGAGACTGGGGAATGCAAAATAGGTATATACGCTTATCAGCCTATTGTGTGGAAGTGCCCTCTAGTAATTTATGCAGTAATATTTGAAAATCAGCTATCTGGCGTAGAAGTTGTGGTGTTGAGCATAAATGAATATATGATGGTCTTTGCCTACCTCAGCTACTAGATAGGTGGTAGTGGACAAGTCACTTCTCCGAAGAACTGAGGATGAAATGCCACTCTATCTTCTTAGAAGGAAAGTGGCCAATGAGAGAGGCGTCACCTGTTCTAGGGACCTGAAGGTGCTTCAGATGCTATTTGTACTTTTGTCTGCTGCGTTTCTGAGGTAAGGAACCACTTTACCTTATAAAATCTCTGGCATAAGCACCAAACTTGCTTAATCTAATTATTATTATTAATATTAATAATCCCACCAACACCCATAACAAGGACTAACACCCAGAACATCTCTTATCCATGGGTGCATGACTACTGTAGTTACTTTGTTGTATCTTCCTACTATATATAGCTATTGATCAGCAAAAGGTTATCAACTCTGGCTTGCATCTCTGCAGAGCTATCTAAGAAAAACCAAGGCTAATAGTTTAGATGTTGTTTCCATTAAACTGAATCGCCTTATTTATTTGCTCTGCTCATATCCCCTCTTCCCTTTTCCTAAAAGGTCTATAATGAGAATTCAAATTATCTCCTCCTTAAAAAAAGGCATATTAGCTTCAGTACATATATAGACCTGACACTTGCAGATTATTCATGGGTTCTTAAGTTTATGACTAAAACCTCAGAGCAAAAAAAGAGCATGAAGCTTTGATGTATTTTCTGAATTGATTGGTCTTCTAAATTATAATTTTGCCATCCTCCCAATCATCCTATACAAACAGGGACTTGATAGCTCACAAAAAAATAATACCAAGCCCAACTCTACTTAGGCTTTCTGAAACTGAGTTTTATCCCATCTTCCCCTGAGTCCCTTTATTAAAGAATATTTTTTCCAGTTATCAAATCTTTTTCAAATAGTTTGCATTTTCTGCTTCAAATCCTTGTCAAGCGTAAGAACTCTGTTATTCCACAGATTCCAGAGAAACTGGCTTGATTTCTTGTCTTGTGAACATCACTAAGTCCCATCCTCCACAGTGACATCAATGTATCCATAGTAACTACTGACGACTGTTCTTCAAAGTGGAAGGGCGGAAGGAGATCAAACAATATGTGGCTTAACAATGAATAAGCTTGGCAATACATGCACACCATAAATTGGTGCCCCAGAGGAAATTGGAAAAATTTTGTTATTTACTAGAGAAAGGCCTTTGGAGAGAAACTGGATAGGTGAGGACCAGAGGATGGCAGGAAGATAGAGCACACTTTTGGTGTCACCTAAGTCACTTAAGATACCTCTGATGAGCTGTTGAGGTACACTTAAGTAAAACTCCCATTTGAATTATGCCCAGTGCCCAGTGACTACAAATTCATGTCAGTGACCCTCAGATGCAACCAAATCTCTATGATGGGTCTCAACTCATGGCAGAAATTATAAGTTGCAATAAGTATTTTGCAGTTTAAATCCTGAAAATGGGAGTCTACACTGATAGCTGGATAGATAAGAAAGAGAGCAAAAAATGCCATTGCTGAAGATGAAGGCATTGTGTACTGAAGATTTCTCTTTCTGACAGAGTATTAAAGAAGGAGGGATTATTCTAAACAAATAATACTTGCTAGTCTTGACTTAAAGATTCCCATTTGACACCATTGCCTATTTTACTTTACTTTATTTAAATTTGTATACCGTCCCCTCTCCCAGAGGGACTCGGGGCGGTGTACAGCCAGATAAAATATACATATAAATACACATACAATAATTAAAATGAGTTAAAAGAATTAAATAGATTGGCCATTATCAAAAGATTAAAAGATTAGGAGATTAAGAAAGGTAAAACCATTTAAAATCAAATTCAAAACCCCACACGTAACTTTAGGCCAGCTTGATGGAATAAGTGGGTTTTTAGTGCGCGCCGGAAGGTCAATAGGTCAGGGGCGGTCCTCATCTCCGGGGGTAATTTGTTCCAGAGGGAGGGTGCTCTCAAAGAGAAGGCCCGAACCCTTGGGGTCGCCAGCCATCCAGCTGGCGGCACCCTGAGGAGGCCCGCCCTGTGGGAGCGCACTGGTCGACGGGAGGCCAATGGTGGTAGTAGGCGGTCCCGTAAGTACCCAGGTCCCAAGCCATGGAGTGCTTTAAAGATGATCACCAGCACCTTGAATCGCACCCGGAAGGCCACCGGGAGCCAATGCAGCTCGCGCAAAAGTGGTGTAACATGGGAGCTCCGAGAAGCCCCCAAAACCACCTGCGCGGCAGCATTTTGCACCAACTGGAGCCTCTAGGTGCTCTTCAAGGGGAGCCCCGTGTAGAGAGCATTGGTGTAATCTAGGCGGGAGATGACGAGGGCGGATGTGACCGTGCGAAGTGTGTCCCGATCCAGAAAGGGCTGTAATTGGTAGATCCTACGGACCTGATAAAATCCTACGGACCTGATATTTTGCCTTGAACCCCCCCCTCCTAAAAAAAAAAAAAAAAGACAGATCTCCAAGACATTGTACAGTGGCTTTCCTGAATGGGCTGCAATTTTAGGAAATGAACAAGATGCACCAGATTTTAAAAAGCTTCCCTTATGACAGGATAGTATTGTTATTTCAGCTACCAACTTTGGAATTTCAAAAGGGCGTCAGATGAGCAAGCAGGCACATCTAATTTGTAGGACATAATCCCACATGATTTTCTTAATTCCTAGGTCTCATTGTAGTAATTTGGAACTCTTGACTCTAGGATATTTTACCATACATGGTGAAAATAGGAACAGCAGTAGATTATGGAAGTAAGGCTGAATTTTTGCACTTATCCTTTCAAGTGAGTAAGACAAAAATAGGATTATTTGGATGAAGATGTTCAGTATGATGGGATTTGAATGCCCAGAAACCACAACTGAGAGGGGTACTTTTTTTAAAATAATATTTTGATATGTTGAGCACCTTATATGAAATTTCTTTCCCTGATTTCAAGAAGCCACTAAACTTACATACTGAGCATTCTGGAGGGGAAGGAATAGCTATAAATCTATTAGAAATTTAGGAAGAACAAAGCAAGTCATTTTCAGCATTCAAAATGTTGATTGTTAAAGAGTTAATTTTTATAAATAAATCTTAATTATTTTCTGTCCTTCACCTGCTGTGGCTTCGTAACAATGAATAGTATTATATTTTGGAATATACCAGAATCAATGTGATATCTCACTATTTAGGGATTCCCCACGCGAGGGGACCACTTAAGTGATATCCAGGAAGGCGGTAGGATTAATGTGTCAGGTATTATATGCCTGTCTACCCACATTCAATCTTACTTACTTAAAGGGATCTACACTAAAACAGTTTACCCACCAGAGTGCTTGCTGAAATTACCTTTAAACCAAAATGGAGAACATAGTGTGGAGCTTTTTGAGCATCTATCATAGAAACGGAAAAAAGCAGTGATGAGCAAACACTCCTTTGCTTTATTCAAAATGACTTTCAGCTGAGCCTTTGTGGAGTCCTTGGTGCTCTCTGAGCTTGGTTGTTTCATGCAGACATTTCATTACCCAGCTAGATAACATCTTCAGAGCACAGTTCAGCCGAGCCCTTGGAAACTGTTTTCCAAGTCACTTCCTAGTTTGCTACGATGGAAGGATACAATTCCTAGTATTATATTTATTGTTCCCTCAGAAATGTAGTTTGGATTCACCCACCCATAACAGACCTCGCTCTCTACAGATTAAGAAAAAAGAGAACAGCTTTGTTTTCTAATGCAGGCTGGATAAAGTATGTGCCAATATTAAAAGTACTTAAGCAAATTGAGCTAAATGAAGGATGCCATCACAAAAAAAAAAAGCTGTGAACTGCCACAAATGCATACCAAAACAGATCGTCAATAATTTGCGTGCCATCTCCAAGAAGCACTTCCAGTAGTACCCAATGCCTGTTTCTGAATCTGCAGAATGACTTTGATTAGGCTTCTTGAATGTTTTCTTGGGAACTTATTGGGAAAATAAGTATTTATCCAACAATTTTGGGGAAATATTCCTCAAAGTACTGTTTAACTGTACATGTTTTCCTCAGGATGGAGCTTATTTTATTCTCACATGTAAGTCTGAACAAGATAAATCAGGAGAGTGAGGGATGGGAGTATTTTTTTTTTTTGCCTCAGCACCCTTGCCTCAAGGGAGAAAGAATGTTTTCTTGGGTGGAGAGCCGATTTTCTCTTAAGAACTGCATTCCAGCAGTAGGTGGGTCTGAAGGCAGTAATGGGCAGGATCACCTCCTTCATTCTTTCTCCAATCCATTTTCCTTTTTGCAACCTTTTCAGTTAATTGCTTTCTTTCTTTCTCTCTCTGCCCCCGTTCTTCCTCCCCCTCCTCTTCCTCATGTCCTGTCCAATAATTTACCATAGAAGGGAGAGCTTGTTCTGCCAGAAACATGATCGTGAGGATCTCAGATAGAGACCTTGTGAAATCAGGCCAGTTACATGCTGTGATCGCAAGTAGTCCACATTTAAATGATTGGCTCTTTCTCTTTAATCTTCTTAGGTGAAATTGCATTGTGTTTTTCATCTGTAAACTTCACTGAAATGAACAGGAATTGCACAGTGCCATATCAGTTTACACTGTGAGCAAATGAATTCTGTTCTTCCGTTTTTATCATCCTGGTTCTAGCATATTATTTCCTACTTTTTATTAATCTGCCACCCGATCTCCTTCTCTCAAATACAGTTCTCATACGAAGCCTTGCCTGTCTGTTACAGGTAGTCCTTGACTTACAACAGTTCGTTTAGTGACTGTTTGAAGTTACGTCACTGAAAAAAGTGACTTAGGACTAGTTTTTCACACTTATGACCATCGCAGCAACCCTCATGGTCACGTGACCCAAATTCAGATGCTGGACAACTGATTTGTATTTATGACAGTTGCAAGGGTCTCAGGGTCATGTGATCACATTTGTCAGCTTCTGACAAACAAAGTCAATGGGGAGGTCAGGCTCACTTAACAACCATGTTCCCTTAACAACTGTGGGAAGAAAAGTTGTAAAAAGGGCAACATTCACTTTACAACTGTCTCATTTAGCAACAGAAATTTTGGGCTAAATTGTGATTGTAAGTCGAGAACTACCTTTAGTTGTCTTAATTTTTCCTGCACTGTTGAAATATTCATTGCCTTTCTTGGTCCTCACATTCTTTGGGCATTTCATTGTGTACCTCTGGTACCAGTTCCTAAACGAACGGGGAAATCAAGAGCCTGAATTCTAGAAGTATTACAAAGCTTAATTTCTTGATTTGTGTACCGTAGTTGC
The DNA here is from genome assembly GCA_023653725.1 of Bungarus multicinctus. Classification (NCBI taxonomy): domain Eukaryota; kingdom Metazoa; phylum Chordata; class Lepidosauria; order Squamata; family Elapidae; genus Bungarus; species Bungarus multicinctus. The sequence continues at coordinate 161,856,212 of CM042834.1, forward strand.
CAAGGCCACAGGACAGCACGTTCCAGCATATTTTCTTCTTCCCAATAAACCAGAATTCCTAGCAGTTGGGCCTAATTGTCTTGTGCTCAAGTGATATGAAGTCTTGTAAAAACAAGCTACGAGTGAAGTCATCTCTGGTCCAGCAACACTTTCAGCTAGGTGTTTCATTATAGTTGAAGGAACGCACAATGGCCTTGTCCTCAGATGCTCCCAACTGCCAGGTTAGCATGTGGGGTGGGTGGGGACAAGTATTTACCTTTAGGCATACCAGTGGAGCAGGAAATGAAGTGGCAGCAGCAGCTGCTTCCTCCCTTTCTTTTTTAGCCCTTCTGCTCGCTCGCTCGCTTCCATCCATGATAGCACCAGGAAGGAAAGGCAGCCCTGGTTGTTGCAACCTGGGAGTGCCAGGCCATCCCTGGAAATTGGAGGTAGGAGGGAAGGCACCATGAATCACTGAATCTGCAGTTCCTGGCTCTGTCTCGAACGTTTCCAGGATGGAAGTGGAATTGGAGCCACAGACCCCTGTGCTAACCTTGGCAAAGGCATAATTGCACCACCCTCATCTGCCAATTGTTTTGATATGTCTATTGAACACTAGATGACACAGAGATTAAGTGTTTTTTATATTTAAAAAAGAATCAAGAGGCCCAATGCAGAAGAGGGGAAAAAAGTTGAAATTGCAAATGACCAGGGCAGGAGAGGAGGGCCTGTTCAGTTCAATGCATTATTAAGAGCACTGCAGGAAAGGCTCCCCTGTTTCCCAAGCAAGCACGCACCCAACCTAGAATGGGCAGGATTCAAAGTTATCTCTGCTTTGAGGGTGTTCAAATCTTGCATGCTCTGCTTGACGGTAATGGATCCAGCTGGCGTTTGCTCCCACGCCTACCCTAGGCTATCTAGCACACAATAGGGGCTTTGTATTGTAGCTCTACTATATGGGAAGGGAGGCTGTGGCATTACATTAAGAAGGGACATGGAGATCAAGGGGCAGCCAGAGCCCAGGAATTCGAAATGGGGAATTATAATTGGAGAATTTGGGGGTCCTAGACTCGAAGAGCAGGCAGCAGTTGTAGCTAGGAGGGCCTTTGTACAATGTTTTTATTGTGTACCAGTGGTGCCAGTTCCTAGACTGAGGGGCTCTACCGACGGTCACTCATGCCTGAGTCACCTTCCTGTTTGACTACTATAATGCGCTTTACATGGGGCTGCTTTTGATGAGTATACAGAAGCTTCAGCTGCTGCAAAATGCAGCAGTGCAGGCACTTCAGTGTTTCTCTAGCACAACACACATTATACCTCTGCTCCGCAAGCTAGTCTCTTTCTGGGTCCAATTCAAGGTGCTGGTTTTACAGTATTATATGGCATGGGCTTGACCTTTTGCAACCTTCTGACAAGAAAAATCAGTGGGGAAGCCAGATTCATTTTACAACTGTGTTACTAACTTAAAAACTGTGGTAATTCACTTAACAACTGTGGCTAGAAAGGCTATAAAATGGGACAAAATTCACTTAACAAATTTTGAGGTCAGTATTGGTTGTAGGTCGATTGTTTGGCCTTCATTAATTGTCAAACCCTTGTTGTATACCACCCGGAGTCACTTGTTTGTGAGATGGGTGCCCATTTATTATGGGTGGTATTTAAACAAAAAAAAAAAAAAACCACAGGTGGAAGCCATCTTAAGAACATACAGGAAGGAAGAAGGTGAGCGTCGTGTATTGTGTCCCATTCAGGACATTTTGCCCCTTGAGAATGAAACTCAAAATGGTGCTGCTTCCTATGTAACGGGAAGGTCTCCTGTAGTCCCTCCATGAACAACAGCTGCGCTAAGCTATAATTGGAGAGTATGATAACAATTAATTAGCAGGGATTTATGCATATGTGTATGTATGCATATGCATTTATTTATTTAATTTCTACCGCCACCCATTTCAGCCAATGCTTTGAGAGAGAGAGAAAGATTATTTCCCCCCTCCCCCTTGAATTTATTGACAATGGGCATCAAGATAGGCTTCACAGTGTTAGTCTTTTGATTATAATGTGAGGAATCCCCCTATAGATGATGGTGTCACATGGATGTTCGATATAAAAATAAGTAAACAAAGAGTGTAATTCTGCATGAAATCCCTAGTGTGGGGTGTGCACATGCAGAAGTGGAAGTGTGGGTGTTTGTACTACACACATACACACACAATACACAAATCTTCAGCCTTTCAAACTTCTGTTACTCCTGTCTCTGTGCTTTTCTGTTTTACTCATTTCCAGCCTTTTTTCCCTTCCAAACCATTCCCTTAGATTTAATCTTTCCTCTGGATTCATCCTTTTTGTTGACTTAGACATCCTTCACAATGTTGGCTCATTGAGCTCCCAGACTGATTCTCCTTCCATTCCTGCATTTTAAAGACCAGGATTCTGCTGCCTCTCTCACATCCCTGTAACACAAGCAGCCACTGCCCAGACTTTATCATAAATTCCTTTGGCAAACATAAAGAGTTTTCAGCATACAATGAGGATAGAGTGTTTGTTTTGTTCGTAATTGAGTTATAACTGTGCAGAAAAAATTGTTTTTTTAATAAATACTGGAACTGAAAACCAGAATAGGCTTTAATCAGGACTAACACTGATGATGTTACCTAGTTTGGGTAATGAAATGTCTGCAAAAAAACAAGCTCAGAGTCACCAACGACTCCTCAGAAAAGGTTTTGTAAAATAAGTTGCCATGTTTTAAAATATCACTAAATTAATTTTTGTCTGGAAACATGGCATGTCTAGGAACAAACGTGACAGAAGAATATCCTAGCAAACAAATGATGAATAAATTTGATATATTTTTTTTCGTCTACATTGGTTATCTTCCCAGTTTTGCTATTTGGTATGCTCATCAGTGTCCTGCTTTACAGGATAGTTGTGTAGGTGTTCTCATTCTGAAGATGCCCTCAATTTCTTAGTTTATATTAGCATGTGTTAATTTCATTGAAATCGGCATCCTCTTTTGTGATCGTGCCCAAATGGTAATCCTATCTCACTTTTTTCTACTCTCATTCTACCAATGCATTCTCTGCTTTAATACTAAATCTCTCTTCATTGATTTCTCTCATCTTTGTTCAAGAAGCCCAACTAGAAAGTCTTTGAAAGTTGTGAACAGCATGAAGGCTTTAAATAACTTCATAAAAACGACATCCACTGAAGTTTTACAGTTAGTGCAAGATTTCAGCACACAACATCTTTTGTCATAGAAGCAACAAAGAAAGTTCTTTTCAATGTTGGATGAATTTAAGAACTGCAGACACAGTTTTGGATGTTTGTTATGAAAATGTCATAATTCAGAACAGATATGTGTTGAATTTGCATTTACAGAGGGGATGTTGAAGTAACTATACTATTTGTTGTTTTGCCCAGTGGTTTCCTGAAGCGTATCTCCGCTCAACCAGATAGGTCGTTAGTTCTCCTTGAGTTGGCCTAGGAATAAATATTTTGCAGTCTGCTCTGTATAATAACCAGATTCTGATTTTGCCTGTACAACAGGTAAGTTGTAAGTGCTATATTTCCTGACTCTTTGGAAATAGTTTATTGCTTTGTCTTTCAGGGCTAAATTATGCAGTTTTAATTTCACAATGGTCTTTAACCATTTTTTTAAAGCAAGTAGTTATGGATAAGATCAGGATTCAGGCAACTGCATGTGAGAATGGTTCTTTCAAATACTTCCCTTCTGTTACAGTCTCAATAAAAATTCTCCTCCAAAGCTGCGATTCTCCCAAGTGGGAAGTTGCTAAACTGACTAGGATAACACGTTCAGTGAGGATCAGTTTTCAGTAGATCTTTGTCCAATTTTATTTTGTTTTTTACATTGGCCTGTCAGTTGCAGCTATATATTCAAAAATGTCTCAAGTTTTCTCCTTTTAAAAAAATGGCTCCCTTTCTGCTAAACCAGCTGAAGTGAGCAAGTTTCATTTCATGTGCAGAATCAATGATTTGGAAGAGGATGCTGAACTCTTTCTTAATGTTTTCCATCAGCCTATTTCTAAGAATTTTAGGCTTCAGATTAAGAAATAGGGGCAGCTGGAGGAACGAAGGGGGAAAAAAACATCCTGGGAAAAAGAATTCTTCGCTGGGGGGGATATATGAGACTCAGCCCTCTGTTTCCATTCATGACCTGTCTGCTTGAAATCACATTTACTAGATTCTTTGTGCTCTACCACTCTTTGGTAGGGACCAAAACCAAATCTGCTGCTACTGCAGCAGCTGAATAGGGTATTCTAAATTATAATAGGACCATCTGTCTGCCACTCAAGGGGCACTCACAAAAATTTCCCTCCAATCTGATGGGACATCATATCATCCTTGATTCCTTGCTTAGCAAAAACCAGAGTTCTACAGTAGTATTATAGTTGCATAGGGTCCCTGCCCACCCCCGGCCAAAGTATCATATTAACGTGATTGTGTATAATATATTAAGAGTGGGACTCAAGCTTTCAGATCATTCAATCCAAGAATAGAATAGAACAGAACACAACAGAACTCATTCTTGGATTTTTAAAAGACATGCTTTGGGTGCTTTTGATAATACCAGTATATATGAACAGAAAACAAAATTCACCTAACTGGCAGAAAAAAAAATTGATCTAAATAAACAGGAATGTAGTTATCCAAAAGTTAACATATCAAAACAATATATAAAATCTCTGTGCCAAATTAGGGTCTGATATGAAGATCTTGAATTCAGTTCTGTGAATCCCAATCTGAAATTTAATTCTGAAGCAGAACAACCCTCTTTCTTGTAGCTCCCTCTGTAGGCCTGAGAGCTACCCTTAGACTAATAATATTCAGGTCATGCGTACCCTCTAGATTCCAAGAATTCGTTTCTGGCATAGCCATTAAAATCTGGAAAGTATAACCCTAAAACCTAGAGCATTCTAGGGAATGCTAGAGAAAATCTAGAGAAATCTAGAAATCTGGGGGGGGGGGGATTTGCTGACAAATCTGTATCATTTGCACCACCCAAACAGTTTGAGAGTCAGCTTTGATTGGGTACCATTTTTGGAAGTCTGTTTCCTTTTCTTTTCAGAAAACCGTCCATGAGATGTGGTTCTATTTTTAGAAGAAAGTTCTAGGCAGCAGATCAAAATGTTTGTCTCCAGTTGCATTAAAGGCAATACGTTTTGTTTTAAAATTTAGAAGCCCATTTTCCCGTCCTTCTCCTCCTCCTATATATATTTCTTCTGTCCTGCCATTTAATCAGTGGTTGCACGGTGGATTGGTTTTTCTGGCACAGTAGTGAGCCTTGTGAATGCTCATACTTCAACATATATATACTTCAACATATATATACGGTATAGAAGTTTAAACAAATAAATAAATAAATAAATATGCTAAGATGGATCTCAAATTGCAACTTCCCCCTCCAGTCCACATTTGGCAAATTTTCTAGATTACTGTTAAGCCACAATTGCCATGTTGGTGCATTCACAAGACCTGCCTATCACATTGCCTAAGGAATAAACTCAGCTCACTTTGTGTTTGCAACATAAAACTATCATATAAGAAAAACAATCCCATGAATGGACTTCTTGTTTTCTTAATGGGACGCATCAGACACGTGGGTTTGCATTTTCACGCAATCATGCAAAGCCAATCCCTGCTTTGAATCGTCCAGACAAACAAATAATTGTAATAGCAATGCGCCATTTTAGGTGTGGCTCATAAAATACTGCCACTGAAATGGCAGAAATTAAAAGTGCTGCCATTAGAGTATACTCTAGAGTTCCCAAATGCCAAGATGGGAGATATTTTCTCTTGTTGAACGGTATGTAAAAAATTTAGCTTAAGAATTTTTTTTATATTAGTCTTCCAACCTTTGGCCTTTTTAGAATTTTCTTCTCATTCTGAAAGGATTAGTCCCAGTATTAACATGCAATATGCTGAAATTTATAATTATGCAACTGCCATTTTATTTTAATTATTTTCAATTTTCATCTGTGATTCTCACAAGACAAACAGAACAAACAGCGAAATGCTGGGAGGAATTAAGAAGAGTATCTTACAAACCCATATAAGTATGACTAAGTTTGCTAAAGACAAGCAGTAGAAGGAAGGAAGCCTGTTGTGCAAAAAAGGCAGCTCAACTTTCTGTGCCCCACGAGTCAGACTTGGTCAGATGGTTCAACGGGGCAATCTCACACTGTCTACTTTAATGGCTGTTGCACTCTGGTTTGTTTTCAACCCAAGAGAATGATTCTGTGAGACGTTTTACATGAGAATCCCAATCTGTATGCTTAAATTGTTTCTTCTCCATCCTAGACCCTAAATAGGATAGTCTGAAACAAAACAAAATGGGACGCTGTGCACAGTGTTCAAGATCACTAAGATAAATGGCACTCTAGATTTTCCAAGGCAGAGCTGTTTGTATGTGCACATTTATCAATCTTGACCAAAGATTAAATTCTCTGGGAATCAGTTTGTGGCTCCCAGAACTTAATTAAATTTCTAAAAGATGTGATAGCTGGGAAGGCCAGAGGAGACAGAAAAGAAAAATGCATAGGCTTAATTAATCTCTGCTTATTGCTACAAATCATGTCCATTGTATTATATACAAACTAATAAATTTGTGTCCTAATCCAACTTTTTGTTGGATGGAAACAAAAGAATTTAATGAATATTTCTTTGGAAGTTAGTGTAACAAAAATTTGCAATATATAGAATATACCATATACATAGTAATATACAGAAGTCTTTGCTCAGGATTCACTTTCATTCATATTTATGGTTGATTTGTTTATGTTCATATTAAAAAGGAACAGGAAAACTACAGGTCATTTAAGGAGCAGAGAATGTTCTGAATCAATGAAATGAAAGAAGAACTGGTAACAGTAGCTGTAGTGACACTGTACATGAAGTATTGCAAATTCTACTCCAACTCTTCAAAGTGCCCATAAAGTACAGGAAATTTGAGTTGCTCTTTCTTGATCAAGATGGTGGCAGCAACATTACCTCCAAGAGAAACTAAATTGGAACAAGCTACTGGACTACAGCAAAGGAAGAAGCTCGGCACAGAGATGGTATTGATTCTTTTTTTCTTTCCCCATGGTAGATAATAAGATTTCACAAAGATACGTCTGGTGCTTGCTAAGTGAAGACTATTAATGTGGAAAAAGGTTGCTCTGGAGTATATAATACAATTATTTAAATTGGGACAAGGCAGTTGAATGAACGCCATCGACATGTGTTTTCTCAAAAAGATAGCAACGAGGAAAGGGAGAATGAATTTAATATTCATTCATAGCCCAACTGGATCCTTAGCAGGTTTGAGCATAACGTCAGGAAGGTAGCCTTTGCTCACCCCTACATATAGTAAAACTCTCTACACATTTTTTTGTGTAAGTGTCATTCTTCAGTGCCATGCAAAACAGGAATTATGGGGAAATGGATTGGGAGAGACCGCTATCCAAGGCAGGGCAATGGTGATTCATTTGCACTCTTGCTAAGCGCCAAAGTCAGTGGAAAATACCAACTCTGCCACACCCAAGGATTATATTCAGACCACTAGGCTACATTCTCTTTAGAGTATTTATGTACAAGGTGAGACCCCACACCCAAATATCACTGAGGCAGAAAATCCAACCAGTACCACTCATGTGAACTTCTCCAGTTCTCCAACTTCTCTTGTAGGCTTCTCCAGTGTAAGCTTTGAAGCTACTGTTATATTACAAAGCTTCTGTTTATTTCACTCCAGTATGTTTTATTTCCACCAACACTGGCTTTTCATTGTTCCACTGTAGGGTCATTTTTACAGTTACAACTTTGTCGTTTAACCTGGGACTCTTCAGTACATGTCATTTCTGGAGCTTAGAGTATGATTCCCATTCCTGTAGCAGGATTCTTAGAAGCTTTCACTGCTGTCCTTTTGCTGTTTTCTTTGTTTACTGCTTCTTTTTCTTTGCTTCCACAAATCTGGCCACTTCAGCCGTAAAAAAGCACATACAATTTGAGAATGGTGAATTGGAAGCATCAGCCTCTGTCTGACTACTGGGTCAGCTTTGAAACCTGATCTGAAGTTCTAGGTAGGGTTCCTTTCACCTCTTCGGGCTAAACAGGGGAGGGGAGGTGGTTCTAAATAAAATTAAATATCCGTGTTGGAAGGCAATTTTTTCATGAAAAGCTGCATTAAAAGATTGTGTGGAAGGATGGAAAGAGCACACAATGGCAGGTAAATTGCTTTGCCTGGCAGATGTATTATTAATTGTGATTTACCAATCAGTATTCTGCCAGTGCTACTAGCCACATGGTCTCTTAGTTCAACACCCAGTTATCAAAGTTAAAGTGAGCATGTGCAGTTTGTCTTGTGACCCTCCAAACAAAATAAAATGGGGAGTTGTTACTTGGTGAAGCCAAGGAGGCAAAGGAAAGGCAAATTTTTGTAGAAAAAGATACGTTCTCCTGCATGAAAAATTCTTATTTTTTGAACAGATTTTGAGAGACACGGAGAACAGAATCTATCCGCCATTGATCTTGGGTTCCTCGTGCTGTTTGCCATTGAATAGCCTCCCATGCTTTCTTGACTCTCCCATTCGTACACTTCATCATGAGCTACACATACAAACACAGTGATTCCCCAATAATCTTGGCCTGGGCTGTTTAGATACAGTATTACAACTATTTGTAAATAGGGACATATGAAAATTGGTCTCTTGGAGAAAGTAGACGGTACAATAATACCATGCCCAACTTCATTCCTGCACAAATACAAGTCAGCTCTTAGAGACTCATGCACTGAGAGGCAAACACTGTGCAGAATCTGACCCCTTAGGAAAACCAATGGAAAATGGAGGTGGTTTTCCTCTTCCATTTGAGACAATGGGAAACGTGACGTATTGTGCAATTTGATCATCATCCTCTCAAACATTTACTTTTCATTCTTTATAGCAATACATAGAAATATGCGAGACATCTGTGAAAGCCCGACGGTTTCTTTCCTCCCCAGTTTTTAGTTTAATATTTACATGAAATTAGTTCTGATATTATGCCTGTGGTAGTTCCATTGTATTTTATTTTGTCTTTATGGGTATGCATTCTCTGAATTTCTAATTTGAATAATGAAAAGGAAGGGAAAACCCAAAACCAAAAAACCCCAAGTTGATTCAGATGCCGCTAGTTCCATTGATTAAAATCTTCCCTCACCAATCAAAATGAGCCGTTAGCTCTTAAGTGGCTGGAAATTCCATCTGATGAAGCTATTCATTAACCTAAACAAAACTGGCAAGTGATGCCAAGCCAGGGCTCTAGAACCTTCACAATTCACAAAGCTATCTTTGTTTGTCATGGTTATTCCAACATTATTCCAACATTTTGCTAATACGTTATAGGAAACACAAAAGGGAGAGCCATAATTGCAAAGTCCATGCAGTATTTTATGAGTTTATATAATTACTATTACAATTACATAGTTACGATGGGCTGAATACACAGAAGGAATCCATGGTGGATAGCAGCTTCCTTTCTCAACTGTTATAAAACAGATTTCTCTTTCCATGTCAATTATGAGAAACATCAAAGTAGATTTGGTGAAAATAACCAGAGAGGACTTTTCTTCAATGATAGAAAATAGAGACTCGACAAGAGTAATATAGTGACCAGCCAGATACCTATTTTTTTTCCTTTTCCATGGTCGTACAATTTAGCAGTAGGCAAACTAAGGCAGTGTGGCAAAGGCGTTACTGTTTTGGTACCTTTTCTATTCTCAAGCTTAAGCAAGGTCTTTACAACTACTGCAGGATTCAGGTTCTGCAGAAACAAGACAATTTGACTTGTCAAGTTTTTGTATTGTTTCTGAAGAGATGGTGCTGGTATTGGAAGAGGTGAAAAGTTAAATGACTGAGCATCAAGAAAGAAGCCCTCATCTTCATCTCTTCTAAAGAAATTGAATTCCTCATTATGACCTTCACTGAGCATAGCCTGCTCAGATCCTCCCATGCTCAAGAGTCTACATGAGACAGTACACATTCATCCATTGATTATGTTTTTCCCAGTCGAGGATATGGATCCTAGATTTCTGCTATATCCAATCACTAGAATGCAACATGGCTGTAAGAAATGAAATGGCGGCGAGACTCTAAGGAATACAAAGTAGTGGTAAGAAATTAGCATTCGCGCCAGAACAGAAGAGAACTCCAAATGCTCAGAGGCAAAGTGTCAGATCATGATCAGATCTGACATCTCTTTAATGTAACTCCAAACATTAAACGCTTTTATTGGGGTTTTTCAAGGGAATGCCCACTATTGTAGGAAAAACATTTCGACACATTTTCCCGCCATAATTGCCCCAAAGATGTTGATCATATGAATGACTCTTAGCTCAAGAAAATCTTTTGGGAGACCAATCCTGGCTTTCCTGCATCGCTTTTATTTTAATTCTTTGAGGAAAGAATAAAGGAAGGTCCCAATGAATAAAAATAGCCTTTTCATGACGCAAATTGGGGCTGCAACTGGAATCTAATCCAAATGAGGCATGTTTTCCTTATACTGTAAGCCTAAATTAAATCATCTAAATCACGCTTGTGAAGAAAGAAAATCTTAGTGACTGTGCCCTACTGAAACAAGCGGTTTGGCGGAGACTGCTTGGATTCTCTATCTCTGTCATCCAAAAAGTCTTGGGTGGACAGTAATGCTGAAAATTTGCAGGGTCTTGTCATGAAGTGAGAAAGGCAAAATTCAGCTTGCCCTGCTGTGCGGTGCCCCTATCAATCCCTGGATATGCCAGCAATGCCACAAGTTTACTATCAGTAAGCCTCTCTGGGCTTCAAGAATGGGAAATATGAGAGGGAGTGGCGCTGAAAATTGCAAAGATCTGTCGTTCCCAGCAGAAGAAATTTCGCGCAGAAAAGAGAGAAGTGAGTCTACAAGGAAAGAATGAATCATTCTCCCAAGGGGTGTGAGCCAGGCAGAGTGTGATTGGTGCCATTTGAGGGTACCCCTCACTGGAAGTGCCCCCACCCAAAACTGATGCCTCATCATGTTCCAATTGTCCTTATATAACTTAGCTGTGGGCGGTTACACAACCTCACAGGAGACTCAACAGAGGCGAAACCATTCGAGATTCCCAGCCAAACATACGTCTCCTCTTCCTGCGTGTGCCTTTGTTTACCAGATTCAGTCAGGAAAGCCGAATTCTTTATACATCAGCTGCCATTTGAAGTCTCAAGCTTCCACATCCCTCTTCTGGCCTGCATGCCATTTCAACCTGAACACACTTTTCACCATATCCTGGTTCTTCACCTTCCTACATCCCATCCCACTATCCATACTGAATATCGAGGCTGGAGAAATGAGCTGTTATTATGGAGGAAAGTGCTCTCCCTGAAGGAGAACCAGCATAGTGCAGAATTGAGGCTATCCCAGTCACCACCACCATTATCCCTGATTTTGCCACTGACTTAAAAAGAAAAAAAATGTATTATGCCTATAGAGATTTCTTCCTCAAGATAAATTTCCTGAAGGACCTTCAATTCTTTCTGCCTATTCTGGAAAGGCACCTCTTGCTTACCAAAGTCAAGAAACCAGAGAGTTCATCTTAAAAAATGTTTCCACCCAGTTGTTGCGACTGACATTGTGGGGTAAAACAAATGTATGTCCGTGACTAACTGTGAAAGTAGCAGCACTTGTTACCTGCTAGGGCTTCGGTTAGAATCGAAAGAGCAAGAATCCAGTTTAACCAACTTTTTGTTCCTTCTGCTGACTCTACCCTGAAGAGGGTGTTAGGCATTGATTTCAACCGCAGCAACCTTAACCAGAGGTGGGTTTCTTGCCGTGCCAGCAAGCCTTGCTTTGGACCCCATCTAACTTCTCTTGAATCCCTCTCTCTGCCTGCCGTAAAACTAGCTGCTCCCTGATTTATCGTCACACAAGTGAATGATTGATGACCCAAGGCCCCTCCATTATGAAATCAAACATCAGCCAGGGATGTTTTGCCATCCTGGGAGAACTTCTAAAGTACATCCAATCCATGCCGCAACACCACACTTGCAGCCAAGAAGCCAGGTTGCAAAACACAAATTTAAAAAAAGTACAAAAAAAAAAGTTATTGCTTACCTAGCACTCAGGACATGCTGTGCAGAAAGGACTCAGCCCAGAGGCCTCTTGCTGTATAATTCCACCTTGAAAGAGAGAAGGAAAGAAAGGGCAAGGAAAGAGAGAGCGCGCGCGTGTGGTGTTTGTGTCCAGCTGCCAAGAATCTGAGCTGGGAACTTACCACGTAAAGTCACTGACTTTTAGTCAAACAAGGGAAATCCTTTTTAAAACCTTGGCCCCGCCCAGGCCAGTAATTATGAGGCAGACAGACGGAGGAGGGGCCTCCTTACTGTAATGTGTGGAGTCAGAATGACACCCTTTCATGTCTGCAAACTGCAGACAACCTTCCCGCTCCTGAGTATTTGGGGCCGAGGCAGTCGGTATTTAGGGAGTCAACATGATTATGGGTTACGAGGGGAGGGGGAGTCAAGGTTATTCTGGGACAAAAGAAAACTTCCTCAGCTCCAGAGTGGATTCCTCAAACTTGCCACACGTTTTGTCTGAAGCTGGATTCTCATCCGGTTTGCTATGTTGTAGAGGTTTTTTTTTTTTAAAAAAAATTAGGACTGGTTCAATTTTTGTTTTTTTGAAACTTAGAAATGGAGATTTTTGTTCTGGGATGGAATGTTATTTTTCTAGCTTTCCTTTCAGGCCCAGCAAGTCTTAAGAAAGAGGAAATGTACACTTGGCCTTCAGGCTCTTGGAAGTACTTTGCATACCACGAGTGTCCTGCTTTATAAAAGGTTGCTGCCCAGCGCTTAAAAAACTCCAGATTTCAGAAGGAAACATAGTCCCATTGGAAAACTCAGTCATCAGAAGCAGTTTGAATACATTGTCCATACATACCTTCCTCTGCCTCGCTTAGTTCGTTACAGTTGTTTGTTTTCTGTTAATGTGAACTTTTGGTTAAACAAAATCTTCAATCTAAACCAGTTGTTGAACAGTTTGGAGAGCTGAATTCAAACAAGGGATGCTTTTCCTGCTGGATCAGTTGCCCTCCAATCTTTCGTTGCTTCAGAATGAACAAAGCCAACCGGGCTTTTAGAGGCGTTTACTACTTTTGCCTTTTTCAAGTGCATGTTTTCTGGGCATTAATCGCATAGTGAGATCTGGCACTAATTATGGGCACAGCCCTACCTCTGATTCATTTCAAATGAGGTTCGTGCAAAACCCGTTCTCACTGGATTATGTATGCTTTTGATACTTGCTTTATCACTTCTGAAAATCTGTTGGTTAAAATGAATGATCCTGGCATGAAGTTACTGGCTCCTACTTTCTTGCTGAAAATATTTTGAGACCTTTCAGGTTTCATGAGTCAGATCGGAATATTTCTGGGCAACAGTGTCAGAGAAAACAACTATGATATTTATTCTGAAGCATCAGTTGAACATCTCAAGATAGATTTGAAAAACTGTAATCAAAAACACAAATGTAAAGTCTGTGACAATCCACCAGGCTATTTTTATACTGTATTTCAATTCCTCTGGGTCGGTCTAACCAGCTTGACACATAACAAAACTCATTTGTAGCAAAGTTTGGGAAGTCTTAATTGAAAGGCCAAGAATTTTTTGCGGCTTAATTTCTGCAGTTCCCAAGATTTTTTTTAAGGCATGATACTAAATTAGAAGTGATTGGGATATGATGCGACTTAAAACATAACATTTTGAGTGTAACCTGTATTTTCTCCCTATTATTACCTATTCCTTCCTATAGTTAAGTACCACCACTGAAATGGGTCTGAATATCTTTAAAAGTTTGTTTGAAAATGGATGCAAAATATAATTTATCCTGCATAGCAAGGAAACGGATACAAGTACAGCTGAGATTGGATGCCTCTCTTTCTCATGTGTACATATACAGATATATCATTGCCACATAGCATTTCTGATTTCTGTGTGGACTCTCTATAATAGAGATAAAATGGCAGGAAAGTTTCTGCCGAACACTGAACCATTTGCAAATGTCTGGAGGCCTTGCCACTTTATAGTGATTTCCTTTCCATGTAATTTTAATACCAGGGTTGCCAGTGCTGGGTTTTTAAATGCAGATCTGAGTTTTTCAATCCCTGTCTGAGTTTCTAGGTTTTTTAACAAGTCATAATGTATGTATTAAATAGATAAACATAATTTAATTTAAAACCGATTTGTTGCATTTTTTGTTTTTAAAAATCAACCGCATCTGGTTTGTAAAGACCAGGGACCTACAAATGGGACAAATCAATTTCATCTTTACATGATGTGCTTTATTTTTTCACTTCCCCTCCTAACTTGTCTTGGAAAGTTACAAAGCAACATGCATGTCCTGGATGGCTTAATGCTGAAAGGATAATTTATCTGCTTTAAAGATATTTTTCCTTAAGGAGAACGCTGCTTCTGGCACTAAACGCCTGGTAACCAGCTGGCCCTAGCCAGGCTTTGAAAATAGGCTTTCAAAGGAAGTTCTCCAGTCAATCTTCAGCCTGCCCATAAAAAGCACAAAGGCTACTATCCCCAAACAAGAAGGGTTAAGAAGATCCAGAATCTCCATTCTTTCCTGCAGTTCAACCACCCTTACCTGCTCCTCCTGGATGCTCTAGTGGGCATCTAGAATGGCAAAGTTGTTCCTGCCAGCCTATAATCCTATTGGTGGAACATTTTGTTATAGTGTTTTTCAGAATGTCCTCTTTTCTCATTACACACGAACATACAGAACATTATACATGTAAGAAATCTCTTTTTATGATAATGACACCTTTGGGATGTCCTACAGGAGATTGCTACAAGGTTGATGCTACACATTGCACAATATGTACAAAAATATATGATGTATTACTTCACAATTCTGCAGAGATTTGAGACAAACATTCCCACCATCCCCATGATTGCTGTGCTGGTTGAGGAAAATGGAAGTTATAGAACCACATGCCTGGAGATTGCCAAATTGGATCAGGAGAACCTATTCTATTACATGTGCCATCCATTTATCCTCCTAAACTAACTTTACACATTACTTGCCCAGCTCCAGCCCACCTAGCAATTTGAAAGCATGCAAAACACAAGTAGATAAATAGGTACCACTTTGGTGGGAAGGTAACATTGTTCTGTGCGCCTCAGCGTATAGTCATGCTGGCCACATGAACTTCAGGTAGCCCTGGCTCCCTCGACTAAGAAACAGAGATGAGCACCACCCTTAGAATTTGACACAACTGGACAGGGAAAACCTTTACCTTTAACAAAATGGGAAGATGAGCAAGTCTAGCACTGGCCCTGCTTATGGGCCATCCATTTTCCCACTGGTTGCGTTTTCCCACTTGTGCTACCAGTCTCTGGGACTCACATCTCAAGTCTAGGCACTCTTCTGCATCCAAATTATGGTGCCAGTTTGTAAATATTGTACATAAAATTTCAAAATAATAATATATTCTAAATAATGAATATATGAAATCTTTCCCTCTCCCTGTCTCCACTCCCCCCACTTTTTCCAGTTAGCACAGAAACAAGCTTGGTTATATCTATTGGGGAAATATATTTGTTGCAAAGTTGTAGTGTGTAATCAGTTCATTGTTACAGCTTTCAAGAGATTTCTAAATGCAGGGGAGGAATGGAAGCTTGGCAGCTAGGAAGTTTTCCTCATACAACAGCAAAGTTTCTGAATTCTGAAGTGAGGGCTGGGGCTCGAGTGTCCTTTTGCACTAAGTATTCTGACAATCAGCAGGAAGAAGCCCTGATTCTCTCATAGTGTCCTAAGCATTTCAGGGTCAGCCACAGTGAAAACAAGCACACACCTACCTAACTGCAAATTGCCTTGAGAGCGATCGAGGAGGGAAAGTAAGGAGGTTAGGAAATGCACAAATATTGGCCAGGAAGAGAAAGTGCTAAAGACATACGATATGCAAAATCAAGGAAGGAAGGCTTAGCTCTTCCCTACCTGAATGCTACTTTTGATCCTATTTAGACTGAACTCCAGCATTATTCTCCTTAGACATGGGGAAGGGGGGGGAGAGAAACCTATACAAATAAAAACAGCTTGCCAGTTATTTCTCTCATGGATCAAAGGGAGGAACTGGACCTAGACTTGCTGTTACCAAGAAATGTTCTTGTCTTTTCAAATGAACTGCAGCCATTGGTAGGAAATGAATGGTTCTTCTCCTGCCTTTGTCCATCCCAATGATCTCATTCCCAGTGGCTTCCCTAAAAAAATAATGGCCACAGTGGCTGAACTCCCATCCCTCCATTGTCCAACTGTGTCCTTTCCCAGCATAGAATCGAGGGCAAGCCCAGGAATTCCTTCCTCTGTGTGTTTTTGTCAGGCTGATGGTCCCCGGCTTGCGTCAACTCTGACTGAGCTCAGATTTCCTTCATTGCGATAAGCGGGGCTGTGCACACATAGAGAGATACACACACCCTCCCCATGGCAACGCTACACACACAGACATTAAACAGTGTTTTACTTCGGAAGTCAGCAAAGCCACGGGACGTCACTGTGGTTGCTGCAGTTATGCGAGGCCTATAATATAACACTTAATTCAGGACAGGTTCCCTGGTGGGGAGTGGCAAAGCTATTTTGTTTTCTCCCTGCTAAATACAAATCTCAGTAATCTGAGTGAACTTTTAGGCTGCTGCCTCCCTTCTGCTCCAAGTCCCTGAATGGCAGGGTTGGTATTTTTTTTTGTCCTTCCCTTAGCAACAGTGTTATTGATAGTGGGGTATTCCCTGTCCCTTTTTTCATCCCCCCAGGAGAGATAGTGTAGTTTTAATTCTTTGAATTTTCATGGAAACCTCACACAACTGGACAACTCCTCAACAAGTCTTCTCTCATTTTTTCTCCCCATCCCCATCCTGATGGTATGAGTTCAGTTCTTTGGGGGGGGGGGGTTGGTTTAGGAAAATTTTTCATGAGGACGATGGCTTCTAGCAAAATCTATCCCCATTGGGAAGAGCTTTGTCTTGGAGTATAGGAGAAACAGTTAAGTTTTAGCAAACAGTGTGCAGGTAGTTCTCATTTAGCAACCACAATTGGAAGTAGCAACTCAGTTGTTAAGTGAGACAGTTTCTGAGTGGGGAATGGAGTGGAAGCAGAGCTAGGTGACATTAGGGTCATTTGTCCCTATTTCCACGCACTTAAACTTTTTGCTTTCTTTTGCCACAATCTTTCTCTTTGCAGATCTGTGTATTTTGTTATTTTCTCTGCATTTTTCTCTCTGCAAAGTCAACTATGCAGACTTTGTTGTGTTTCTTATCAACAAAAGTTCATTCTGGATATTATGAACATTGATATCCATATTATACAAATACCATGGAAAATGCAGGTCATGCATTGATTGATTGGTTCTTTCAATGACTTGCATTTATTAATGGAATAGTCAGGAATGAGCTATCCCATTAATTTTAAAGGCTGATTACATATCACATGTTAGAACTTGTTAGCCAAATTCCAGTGCTGTTTTCTTGGAAAGGGAAAACTATTCGAAAACAAAAGTATTCAGAGAAACACTGCAAACAGGAAGGAGGGAAGGGCATAGCAGGCAATTGCTTTCTCCAGGTACAATTGTTTTGCTCTAAATTAAGGGAACACACCACACCTTTTTTTGGGGGGCAAGGGGCAGCATTCCACAAAGTTGATGGGGTCAAAGGGAAAAAAATAATGAGATTAAATTAAAACTGATTTAATTAATTTAAAAATCATATAGTTGGCATGATTACTCTCCACATATGTAACAATATTCCCCTCCATGATTGCACTGAGAATAACCATTCAATAGAAGCTTTGGTGTTTTTCTGAGAAACCTCAACCTAAATTTTGTGGTTATGGTTAGTCCTGTGCTCTCCTACTCCAGTAGCTTTTCCCCTAAAAGGCATTTCAAATTCACATTATTGTCCTATCTAGCCTATGGTTTACTTTTTAAAAAACCCATTTTTTCTCCATAAAATATCCAGTACAAGTGGCTAATTAACTCTCCACATGTGATCAGTGATAGTCTGATAGAGGCTATATGTCATGGGTGTCAAACTCGCTGCATCACATTTGCCATCACGTGACGTTTCACGACGTTTTCCCCATTTGCGGAGCTGGGCATGGACGTCACATGATGCATCCGGCCTATGGGCCACCAGTTTGACACCCCTGCCATATGTAATTTCTGCTTCTTTTGTTTTCTGGAGGATGAGGGCCAGTGCAACTGTTTGGTAATCTTTTGTCACTGGGATACAGAAACTTTTTTTTTAAATGCAGTCATTTCTATCCATTAGAAAAGAAGACATCATATTAAGATCTCTCACCTGTTATGCATAGGTCTCTGAGCCAAAATCTTGGCTGAAGTGAAATCTGGTCTCTTCATCTAGGCCAAGAGTTTTCATACTTTTTGAGGACACAAAATCTGCTAGTTAAAAAAATATCCCTGGAGCCCCTTATCCTGAGGCAAAGCACTAATGATAGAAAATCAGCTGTGTTTGAATAATTCCCACCACTCCAGTCTCTCATGGAACACCATCAAATTCTTATGGAAACATGGGGTTATGCAAAACAGAAAACTCTATACTGATTGGAGAGATGTATATAGTGAGGACCGGGAATTATTTACACCCAGTACTCTTCAACATGGACAATGATTTGGATGAGGGGATAGATGGGAAACTCATCAAATTTGCAGACGACACCAAGCTAGCAGGAATAGCCAATACTCCAGAAGATAGGCTTAAGATACAGAAGGATTTTGACAGACTTGAACATTGGGTGCTATCTAACAAAATGAAATTCAATGGTGAAAAAAAGTAAGGTTCTACGTTTAGGCAAGAAAAATAAAATATACAGGGACAGTATATGTGGTATCTTGCTCAAAAGTGGAGACTGAGAGGGATCATGGAGTCCTAGTGGACAATCACTTAAATATGAGCCAGCAGTTTGATGCACCTGCCAGAAAAGCCAACACAGTTCTAGGCTGCATAAACAGAGGGATAGTATCAAGATCATGTGAAGTGTTAATACCACTTTATAATGCCTTGGTAAGACCATACTGGGAATACTGCATCCAATTTGATTGCCATGATATAAAAAAAGATGTTGAGACTCATCTAGAAAGAGTGCAGAGAAGAACAACAAAGATGATTAGGGGATTGGAGGCTTAAACATATAAAGAATGGTTGTTGGAACTGGATATGTCTAGTCTTATAAAAGGAAGGACTAGCGGCAGTGGTGGGATTCAGCCAGTTCGCACCACTTCAGGAGAACCGGTTGTTAACTTTATGAGCAGTTTGCTGACCTGGTTGTTGGAAGAAATCATTAGGGCAGAGAACCGGTTGATAAATTATTTGAATCCCATCACTGACTAGCGGTGACATGAAAGCAGTGTCTTGATATCTCACAGGCTGCTACAAAGAAGAGGGAGTCAAGCTATTCTCCAAAGCACCTGAGAAGCAATGGGTGGAAACTCATTAAGAAGAGAAGCAACTTAGAACTAAGGAGAAATTTCCTGACAGTTAGAATAGACAGTTAATCAGTGGAACAACTTGCCTCCAGAAGTTGTGAATGTTCCAACATTTTGTAAATGCTCCAACATTAAAAGGGGGTGTGCATAAGCAGCATGCCTACTGTCGCTGTCTTACTGTCCCCATTTATCTGTATTTACTTTCTTTGTTCATGTTTATGTTCATACCTATACTTATTCTCTCGTACATGTTTGACAAACAAATAAATAAATAAATATTGGATGTTTTAAAGAGATTAGATAACCATTTGTCTGAAATAATGTAGGGTTTCCTGCCTAAGCAGGGGGTTGGACTAGAATGCCTCCAAGGTCTCTTCCAACTGTATTATTCTATTCTATTCTATTCTATTCTATTCTATTCTATTTGGCAATGGCCTTTACAGATGTGTTGACATTGCAACATTCAGAATGACCAAATTAGTTGATTTTAAAGGGTCTTAAAGAAATCAATGGAGGATAAGGGTTTCAGCTACTATTAATCTTGATGGCTAAGTGCTGTGTCCAAAATCAGAGGCAGCTTACCTTCATATCTAGCTAATAGGGAGCCAAGAGGTGCCAAGGTGTCACTCTCCTGTCCATGCTTGTGTGGTTTCGGGAGGCACTTGGTTGGATAATGAATGATTCAGAATACTGGATTTCATGGGCTTTTAGCTTGATCCAGCAGGTCTCCTTTTGTGTTATTTAATTTTTCTGAATTATAATAATTAATGTTACATTTAGTTGACCTGGAGAGATAATTAAAGACAAGTTTAGAGAAAAGTGCTAAACTCTATTTGACCTATAAAGAGATTGATTCACCTGGTAATAAAATGCCAGTTAACGTATTTTGCTTGCTACTTACTTTTTTGAAGACCTGTATCATTTGTCTGTGGTGCAGTGGTGGGATTAAAAAGGAAGTAGGTAAATAAGTAAGAAAATATATAAATAAGTAAGTAAACGGATGGATGGATGGGTGGACAGATGGATGGACAGATGGATGGGCCTCAAGGTTTCCAACTGAATAAAGGGTTCTATTCATTCTTCAGAATGTCAATAGATCCTCCCCAGGTTGACTTCCCTGCTCAATAAAGTTGGGAACCATGGAGAGGAGGGTAGCCTTTCCCCATTTGCACCTAATCATGACCTGGTAACATCATTTTCACCTATATCCCCCAGGAAGTTGCCTTCATCTCCTTTCCTATAGCCCACGAATGAAAAAGCCTCCAGTTGATGCAAGAGAGAAAGTTAAGGTGCCTTTTCCTCTTGTTCTAATTCCCTCCAAGGAGAACCCTAAGGTTGTAAAATTGTTTGACTTGAAGGAACATGAGGTGACAGGTGACCTGAAACAGAGGCAATAAAGACAGGATAAGGGTTGGCAAATGGGGGGAGAGCACATTTCCTGTGGATAGTTTTCTGCCAACTTGAGCATGGTGGGGATAACTTTTAGTAATCTTGAAAAACATTGGAGATAGATCTAACTTTGTGCTCCTCCCCTGTCCCTAGACATTATGTCTGTTAAGCCAGCCTCAGGAACTAGCAACACAATTTGAAAACCTGCCTTGACTGAAC
This sequence comes from Bungarus multicinctus, assembly GCA_023653725.1. Lineage (NCBI taxonomy): Eukaryota > Metazoa > Chordata > Lepidosauria > Squamata > Elapidae > Bungarus > Bungarus multicinctus. The sequence goes on from CM042834.1 coordinate 161,877,279, forward strand.
ATGCCTCATTCCCAGCAGTCAGTGGTAACAAGGCCACTTACTCATCAGAAAAGTGGGAAATGCTTCACCAGAAAAGATAATTTAAAAGCTTCAGATTTCCAGGAAACATGAACTGGCTAATTTTATGCACATAAGCAAATTTATTATAAATATTTGCTCTAGTTGAAATAGGATATATAATCTGTTTTACTCTAGGAGGGGAAAAAATCACTCCGATTGTTGTGTGCCTGCACAGTTGGTGGGCCAGGTACTCAAAGCATTTTTCTTCATTTTTTAATGTTTTATTTTTGATAAACTACATATTCTAAATTTTTAAAGAATAAAGGAAAAAAAATAACACAAAGACAAGTTTAAATGAACATAAAAATATGTTACAAAATTGAATACTCACAGTAAAATATAAATGCACAGTCAACTCTAAAATATGATATACCGTATTTATTCGAGTATAACGCGCAAAATTTTCTACCAAAAAAAGAAATCAAAGTTTGGGTGCGTGTTATAAACGAGGGCTGGGGTTGGGTGGCAGTGGCGGCCGGTCCAATGAGGGCGCAGGCGAATTGTGAGTTCGCACTGTGCCTTTTCCGGGCTGCAGCCGCGCACTGTACGCGAGGGCGAAGAAAAAAAAAACGTCCCCTCGTCGCGTACAGTGGGCAGCCGGAACTGGGGGTGAGAATTCTTATTATCCGCTGTATGGTCGCCGCTTCATTTCCTCGCCTCGCCCACACGTTACGGTAAGCATTGCTTTTGTACAATTCAGTGTTTTGCTTACCGTAATTCAGTGTTCTTCATATTTTAATTGATACTGGGACACTGATGAAAAATTAACTCGAGAAGAATGGGAACAACTCTTTAGTGTATCTGATGATGAATCTGACTTTGAAGCATTTTAAATAAATATTGTTACCGGTAATTTTATTTCGGTATTGTGTTTATACCAGTTTACGTTGTCAATAAATGATTTTTATCATGGCCGCACGTGTTCAACAATGTTTTTTTGTCAATTACAATGCTTGGTGTGAAACAAAATTTTATACTGATTTTTAATCGAAAATTAGGGGTGCGCGTTATATATGTGTGCGCGTTATACTCGAATAAATACGGTAACTAATATATTCTAATATATAGTAAAAGCTTATAATAAATATTAGACATTTGATATTCATTTTCCAATCAAAATATTTTGTCTATTAAATTTTAATTGTACTTGTTTAACTCAATTGGGGTCATAAAAAAGGAGAAAGAGGAAGTTATAAACAATACATTCAAACAATCTTGTAATTTATATGTAGAATTCACATGTATAAAATTAAAATATAATTCTGATATCCAAATTTTGAATGTGGAACAATTCTATGTATAAAATTATAGTCTGAAACTGAGTTCCAAAGAGAATTAAATTCTGTATTACTTTTTACTTTTACTTTTTAAATACGATTTTTTCTAGATCCTGAAACATACTCACTCAGTTTGGTTAACCATTCCGCCATAGAGGGGATTAAAAAGGATATAAAAAAAGCGTATAAAATCCTTGCAACCATCAACAAACACAGTATCAATTCAGGGTAATTTAACATACACAACATATATTTACATTAGTAAAAATATCATAGGGAGAAATGGAATTACAACTTTTGAAATTTGTTCTATTCTGCAATTGTTGAACTTTACAATTTTGTCACCAGATGTAAAAAAAGCATCCTTTCTGTTCATTACATTTCCAGCATATTTTTAGAAAAGGAATTACTCGTTTTAGCAAAGAAGAGTGGAATTAGTAAACCAGTTCTCTCTGAGCACAACATTTGAGGTCCATTTAATGTTCTTTTTCCATTGAAATTTTCACTGTTTCATTTCTGTAATTCTGTAACTATTTTCAAATTTAGCCCATTTAGTTATACCGACCTTGTCTTGTTCAGGCTCTGAGTTATATTTCACTAATAGATTTTAAATTGTGTCTAACACATATTCAATATTACGACTAACAAAATAACAGAGTTGGAAAGGACCTTGAGATCTTCTAGTTCAAACTTCTGCTTAAGCAAGAAGCCCTATACTAGGGGTGTCAAACTCAATTTCACTGAGGGTCACATCAGGGTTGCGTTTGAACTCGGGATGTGGGGGGCAGGGGGCGTGGCCAGTTCAACATCATTCATTGAGATTCTGTTTTCAACCGTGATGGCCTCCTGCAGCCTTCTGCAAGCGAAAACAGAGCGCACAGCCACCCCAGGCCTTTGTTTTTGCTGGCAGAGGGTTGCAGGAGGCTGTCGTGGCCAAAAATGGAGCCCAAGGGCGAGGGGGCCTTGTGTGGCCTCCCTGAGCTCCATTTTTGCTGGCAGAGGCACCCAGGCCGGTCCTTTGCTGTTTTCAGGGTGGCTCCGTGAACCAGATCTAAGCACCCTGCATGGTGGCTCCATCTCCCAGGCCTTGAGTTTGATACCCTTGCCCTATACTATTACAAACAAATGGATATCCAGTCTCTTCTTAAAAGTCTCTAGTGATGGTGCCCCCACCATTTCTGAAACCAAGCCATTCCACTATTTAATTGTTTTGTGTTATAAGATTTTCCAATTCAACTAAGTTTATCAAATATTCCCCCTTACTTCTGTAATCCTTTTGTTGCATTGCTTATTTGATTGCATTAGAACCAATTAATTGTAGAAAAGCACTATGCAGTAAGAGGTTTGAAAGATCTTAACTTTGTCCTATTTTCAGTGCAGTATTGAAATCCGAACAAATTTTGTCTTTTTGCTTAGCAAATTTCTTAGTACCTTCATCTTTGTAATACACATTCTATAAAGGTCAAGGCATTGTTGATAGATAAGTAACTCTACTTATATTTCCCTTCTTATGGTACTTTAACATGTGGCCACCAATCTATATACAGCTAAAACTGACATGTTTGCTTGTGTGTAACCTTCAACGGGGTAAAACAAGGCTTTTTTGTTGCATCATAGGGCAATGATTTTTAAACCCAAATACCTCAAAACATGACTTAGAATAGAGTGACTTGCTAGTCCTGTGTATTTATTTTTAAGGTTGTTTTTCCTTCAGGGATCTTGTGATTTTTTTTAATTATATAAGGGTTGAATAATTAAACCCTTAATTATGCCTCCTTTGCCTTAGATTTAATATAAGTAGAGACATTTTAATAAATGAAATGGGAAATTAATCCTTGTTACTTGCATTTATTTCTGCACACGATAAAGCTACCATTTGCTACACATTTCTGCCAACAGAAGACCAGCTTCTTAAAGTCATCACAGCCTCACTCCATCTCATCAATCAGGTTTCGACAGTTACCTCTTTTTTGGGTCAAAAAGATGCCCACAAAGGTATCCTTTCAATTTTGGGAAAAGATGGCAGTCACACGGTCCAAGCAGGGTAAAATCCTACTTTGCAGTTTCCTTTTCAGTGGCTCAAGAGATATCAGAGCTGGATCTTGCCAATCATTATCCTTTTGTCTAGTCCATCCTTTTCTTTCATTATCACATCCTCAAATTATATGATTTTTGCTACAAGGTAACAGCCAACATGTATTCAGTCCAGGACTGACTGACTAATTCTTTTTGCAGCTCATGCTATTCTTCATAACACCCTTAGTAACTGTGTCCAAATCCATAATTCAAAGGTATCAAACTTCTTTCACCCTGTCTCAGAGTCCAGTTTTTATAGATCTGCATCACCATTAGAACGGCTGTTACTTTAACTATCCCTGAGGATCACAACCAACCAGTGTTGATGATAAAAGAAAATGAGATGATCTGCTTTCATGTTTCCACTATCATCTATCAAATTACTAAGCAATCAGGGTAACATTATCTTGTCTTAACATTTAACATTAACTTGGGTATTTTTTTGCTTTCTATTTTGATTTTCATAATAAAGTGTTCTGAGTCTACTTTGTTTTCAGGAAATATCCTCTGCATGTCTCAGACTGTTACTATTTCAACCTCCACTTTTATTCCAGTTTCCATTGCTTCCAATTACACAATTTTTGTAACATATTAACTCTATATGTGGAATAGCTATCTAGATAATATGCATCCTCTTCTCATTCCCTTTCCTATTCCAGTCCCTCTGTTTCTTCAAATGCAAGTCTCAGTTGTTTTCTGAGCACATAATAATTAATTTCTCAGAATCCTAGAGGAAGAGATAGTTTCTAAGAAATTGAAATTAATTCAATATAATAAGATGAACCATTTTTCTATTTGATGGGAGTGTTGGCTGCTCAATTAGGCTCTCCTTTGCTCTAAGCTAGCTACCTAAGATCCTGAGCCATCTCCTTTCTCTGACTCTTAACACAACTTCCCAGCCCAGACTGTTGAACATCAGAGTTGAGATTATGGAAACAAGGGTGACAATTGTCCAAAGGATTATACAAGCTTTCTGCAAGAGATTACACCCTCTACCCCTTCCCCGTTCACCCATTACTGATTGGGTGACAAAGAAAAGACTATTTTAAAAAAAGTGCTGCTGAGTATCTAGACAGAGAAAAAAGACCTCAGAGCATTCAACTCCAACTGCTCTGGGCTCTTGCACATCCCTTGTACAATTTGATCTGAGGGAATTGCTTTTGCTTTCTAGCCCTTGCGAGTCATGATCAGGAGAAACCTTTGTCTAAAAATAAAGCTTTCCCTGCCAATCGTGTCTGATTCTATAGGGCATGGTGCTCATTTCCGTTTCTTCGCCAAGGGAGCCAGTGTTGTCCAAAGAAAATTTCTGTGGTCATGTGGCCAGTACCGAACGCTCTTGCCTTCCCATTGAAAAGATACTATTCATCTACTTGCCTTTGCATGCTTTCAGTCTAGCCTTTGTCTACTTTGACATTTATCCCACTTTTTATTTTATATACAAAATCAAGTCTTAGCACTAAGGACACTTCTAGCTTTCTGATCTGTCCTAGTCACTCTGTTTTAAAATAAACTAAACCATCTTTTATTTCTTTTCCCACTCTTTCTCTTCTTTTCATGCATAAGATATACATCAAGATCATATCATTGCAGAACTCTTGGAAAGAGTCAGCTAGAGCTCTTGAAAGTATCTGTTTCAGCCTAAGTGTATGGCATGTGCTTAAAACTCTCCTATGAAAATCAGTATCGTAGAGACAGTATTATGTCTTTTTGAACTTTATTATGTATTATGTATACATTATTATGTATTATGACGGTATTATGTCTTTTTGAACATTGTGAAGTTCAAAGTTGTTGTTTTTTTTTTACTCACCACTTTTTTCTTGCCTGTCAGGAATAGCATGAGGAAAGTACCTAGGAAATATCCGTATCCAGTGAAATAGGGGTTAAAACAAATCAAAGGAGTTAATTTTAACATGAGTAATCTTAGCCTCAAAGAGTTGGGAGGAAAAATAGGAAGATATCAGTGACCCAGGAAATATTATAGAAAGTAGGTCTATGCTTCCTGGGAAAAAAGACACACATTTTTTTTCATCTTTTCAATTTGGTTAATAATATTGTTATTGCAATTATTCATTTGCTTGCTCATTGATTTCTCAGATTAATATCCCCCCTTTTCTCCAGGATTTCAACAAAGATTCAGAGTATTTCTTCTGTTATTTTTTTTCTCATTGCAGTAGCTTGTGAGATAGGCCAGAGAGAGTGACTAGCCTCAAATAACCCTGTAGACCTGGAACCTGAGTCTCCACAAACCCCAGCCCAATACTGTCATCAACATCTTCATGCAGCCCAACACACATGAAAAGTCCCCCTTTTAGTGTTGGAGCACTTAAGCTGCATGTGCAGAAGGGTGTGACAGGAAGCTACACCATACTGGAAGTGGCTTATGCAGGTAGTAGGGTACAGTAGATCTTCCATGGGCCAGGAGACTGGCATGAAAAGGGTTTTGCCCTCTTCTCCTTCCCCACTGCCCCTACTATCCATAGGATGGCTTTTTGGCACACAGTGCTGACTTATTGCTGTGCAAAGCAAAGGGTTCTGCCCACAGTAACCTCAGGTGGTGAGTAGGAGTAGGACAGACCTCTAACTCTAAGTTTTCCTTGAAAGGATTTCCATAGAATGACCACTCAGCAGAATTAGAAAAACAACTTCTGCAATGGAATGAGAAAGAATGGGCTTTGGGGAAGATGTTGTCCATTTCTGTCCTCAACAATGAGTGCGGGGATGGTGAGGCAGCAGGATGTGTAGGTGAGGCCTCTGGTTCATAGACACACAACATGGCTACCACCTATTGTTTCCTATATTGGGCTCTTATATTCCAGCTGGGATTCTTTCATCGGCCCATATATTCCCCTGCAAACACTCAAGTACTCAAAGTACTTCATCAGAAAAGAATTAGGTATTCCTACAAAGGCCAAACAAGGGAATGAAGGCAATATCTAAATATTTATTTATATTTCATGTTTCTAGATCACTCATCTCCCTCAGAGAGGGAGTCTATCTAGTTGCTCATCCTCTAATATAGATACTCATTTAGCTTAATACTGGAAATGGTTATAGATCTGATATTTTTTATTTTATACAGTGTAGGCAAATGGGTGGCCTACAAAATAGATTGGTTTCTATATAACCATCTTTCTCCCCTCATGACAACCACTGGGAGAAAAAAAATCAAATTGATTAGAACTAACAATCTATATGGGGAAAAAGACAATATTTTAGGGAGAGCAAAATATGATATGGCCTGTGAACAAGAGGCTACAGATGTAAGAGGACCCAATCCTGCTGTTGAACAAAGTGAGGCAGCTGCCCCAGAGAAAGATCCTGGGTGTTGTGAAAGGGCAGCAGATGGCTAGTTATTTAATTTGTTATTTTTGTACATTTAAATCCAAGAAGAAAGATGAGGAAATTCCCAAGCCTAAGATTTAGAAATACACTTAAAGAAATGTGCAATTTGACCCAAACAGCATTTCCGGAGAGTTTTGAAGATGAGTTAGAGAGATGAATATTTTCCAATGTTGACTGTACACAAAAACATTTGTATTGCTTATGGTGAGACAGATTTGGTAGGCTTATGAAAAAAGTCCAAACTTGCAAAACCTGTTCTCAAATACAGAACGAGTGTAGACACAACTAAGCCACAATTCCCTATTCAAACCATTTTCAACTTCCCCAAGAAAGACAAACAAATATCACAGTTGGTGTCTAATCTTTCCCTGTCACTTCAAGCACCTGAAGAGAGCTGTACACGTCTCAGGAATGTGGTTGAAGATTGGGGTGTTTTATCTTTTGCTTTGTAAACTTTTTGGAGCTTATCTTCTTTGGTGTTCTTCCTGAAGACAGAAGAAGAAAAATAGAGAGAAAGACTGGCTGGGAACTGCGAGAACAAAGGAAAGGGCCAGTCTTGTTTGCCCATCAGATTCTGTAAGTTCTAGCAGAAGGACTTTGCCAGCAAGAGGACTGGCTGGGGGTGGGGGGGTTGTTGGAGAAACACATGTGGGAGAGAAGCGTTTCACATGGCTGTGACTCACTCCTCCAGAGGCGATGCCGCTCCAGACAGTTTCCCCCTTTGGCTTTTGTTTGGTTCTTCTGTGGAGAGTTGGCAGGTTTTGCTCTCCAATTAGAGAAGCTGGACGGAACTCGTCACTCACACCGGAGAAGACTTTCAACTTCAGTGTGTAATACTGGAGGGACCTTAATTTCTAAAAATATGCCTGATCTGATGGGTGACAGAGGAGGCCTGCAGAGGCTTCCAGGGTTCTATCTAGACATCACAGGCAGTGCAGCCAGTCCAGCTGTGTCCCTTCCCCAAATATCTGGGTGGCTCCCAAAGGCTCCCTTCCTGTTGCTCCACTAATGATAAAAGCCGAAGGTAAAAATAAAATAATTTTTTTTGGAAAAGGCAAAAGCAGAGGAAACCACATTTTCTCTTAAGTGCCTCCAACAATTGTAGCACATGCATTTGGAATTAGTTAAAGCGAAGTGCGTGCCTGCTTCTGATCGAAGATGTACACACAGTATTCAGATACACAGGCACAAACCCACAGCAATCAAAGGCACATGACGCAGTTTGTCTCTGGATTTCCCACCTTCTCACATGCACATGGTACACTTCCAAATGCTGGTTGCCGCAAGTCTTCCAGTCACATTCATTTACATGTGAAAGCGGGACCGATCCAAGCCATATTTTTATATCAAAAGGCCTGTGTACTAAACTCTACATCAACTTAAGACTTCTGGGGTACAGGAGCTGAGCTTAGCTACAGTGCCCAAAATGATCCAGGATTCAGGAAAAAGAAAGATGAATAATGAAAGCAAAGCAAACAGGGAGAAGGGGAAGAAGACATCTTCTCCAGCACCTACATGCAATTTGGGATATAAAAGTCAGGCCCAGAGATGGTCCTTCATTTCTGATGCCTATCACAGAGTTCATTCGGATTCTTCCCTTTACCTCAAGGTTCATTCAGTGACTACAAACCTGGAGCTTCCATAGGATAAGAATGTATACTTTACAGCAAACTTCCACCTGGTACCCTCCATGGGGCAGGAAGACTGTTCTAGGAGATTTGAAGTTACCAGGCAATTATTTTCATCCACAATGCTGTCCCCAGAATGCTGAGTCAATGCTTGAGACAGTTGGGCTCTGAGATGGACAAAAAAAAAGGTTTTTGAATCAGCTTATGTGGAAAAAAATTGATGGATCACTACTCAATAGACTGCAAAATGGGTTGCAGCCCTGTCATATGATTGGTTAGTACAGTGCAGATGTTAGGTTTACTTAAAGAGAAGTATTATCCTTGAATTTTGTCTAATCAAACAAATGTGTGTGGTTTTTGTGTTTAAAAAGGGCTGTTGATTTAAAGCCTGGGACACCAGGGCTTCTATTTTAGCACTGCATTTTTGAATCTGAGATTTCCATGAGTAAATCTATCAGTCTACCTCTGATGGACTACTTGTTGCAGCCTGAGGAAGGGTAGCAGGGGAGTTGTTAGTTCTGTTCATGCTTTGATGGCTCACGAAACAGCAGAGATGAAGGGGAACAGATGACAGATAATCAGAGTTGGAAGGGACCTTGTCCAACCCCCCCCACCCAAGCAGGAGACTCTACACCATTTCTGACAAATGGCAGTCCAATATCTTCTTGAAAGTCTCAAGTGATGGCGCTCCCACAACTTCTGAGAGCAAGCTGTTCCATTGGTTGATTGTTCTCACTGGAAGTTTTATTTCAACTGATCAGTGAAATATGAAGACAGCAAAAAGTCACTTTTTATTAGAACTGGATCATGGAAGGAGGTAGATTTCCACTTTCTGAGAAAACTCCAAAGATTACATCACCCCAAAAAATTGATGGTGGACCCTTATTCTCAACTTCTCTGATGAAAATGGAGCCCATAGAATTTAGCACTGCTTGCAAGAGAAGGAACACAATACTCTCCTCCTTTGACACGTAGGAAAGAGTTACGGGAAAGTGGGGGGATTGATTATAAATTTTAGGAAGGACATGGCATGTGCATAGAAAGACATGTAGTGAATCAGTGCTTCAGTCATAATATATGCAACATTTCAAGCTCGCATGCATAAATAGAGTGTTAGAAGAGCCATGATCATCACTGAGAAGTGTGGCAGCCGCACTGTTTCCTGAAAACAAAAATTAGGTTCTGAGCCTGTGAAAGCTTCATTGTTAGCCAATAACTTTTCATCAGGGCAAAACAAACTTGTATGTTTCAGAAATGGGGCATTGGGCGTGGGGAGGGAAAAAATGAGACTGGCACATCTCTAATCCACAGCAGCCTTTCAAAAATTGGCATGTATCAACATGCATGCATACTCATAGATCTTCCCAAATTCTGGTTTCATCTTCTTGTCACATATAACATCTCCAAGGCTGAAGGTGGGAGGCAGATTAGATGAAGATGCTGATGAAGATGCCAACAGGACTTGGAACAATCATGGGCTCCCCTGATTATGTAGTGAATATCTCGCTTACATGGTTTGAGCTGTGGGCCGCCATTATGAGTCAGCACTGATTTAGAGTCCCTGTTTGCTTTACTATAAATACAGGCTTGTAAAAAACTGTTCTCTCGTGAGCTGCCTTGTTATTTCTTCCTTGGCAGAGTCAGGATCCTTAGTTTGAAGCCATACATTGCACTCTACAGAGAGAAGAAACTGGATCACTGGTGGCAGACTGATGGTTTGAAATCCGTATTTTGTGTGTCTGATAAATGAGCAAAAGGTATAAATGTGAAATGTGTAAACTCTGAGGTGCTGTGGCAAGCAATGAAAGTTGTGAGATGTAGCATTTGGGACATTGTCCTAATTTCCTTACCAACCCTTGGAAGGCAAAAAGGGCCTTTTGAGGTTTGTAGTGGATATATATTTTCAAGGCCAGATAAATTCCATTTGTGGCTCATGCTTGGTGAAAAGCTTGAGAACAGCTGATCCAATAAAAGTAAGAGAGAAACTAAAGACTAGAACTTTCAAGTCTGGAATATATAATGTGCTATTTGGAAGATTAGCTCTCTGCAACTGTTATGTTTCGGACAACATGTAGCCTCTTAGATGGCATGACGGAAGCCAGCAAGACTATGAACCAGATTAAAAGGCCTACTGCTATCATAGAGATTTTCCTCTTACATTTTAGCAGCAGGATCATGTTCTCTTAGATGAGGGTCTTTTCCATCAGTTGTTAGGTTTTGATCTGATTTGAACTGCCAGTTCTGGTTTGACAATTCAACCTGATGAGAAAATTAAGTCAGTTTCACATTTTGATTTGAAATTTAAATCAGGCCAATATGATTTTTCTGAATCAGTTAAAGAAAGGTTTCTTTTCATATGCAAAACCCCTTATGAATTATTAAATCAGTGTTGAGGTCTGCAGTTTATATTTGATCTTAATCTTTGAACCAGTTTGAAACATGGATTAAACAAAATTGGTTTCAGAACAAATTAATGAACCTAAACTTTGCATACTGCTATTGTTTACAAACACTAAAACCCAATGTATGTGTTTAAATGATAAACAATGGCCCATCAAGAGCAGTCAGAAAAAGAACAAATATTAAAAAAAGATGAAACCGCCTCCCCTCCCTGTAGAGATCTCCATTGCTTCTCGGTCCATCACTGGGAACCACATCACCATAACAGACTTTACATTCCCACAAGACATTACCAGTATGTAATCAGCCTGAAGTAGAGGTCTCCAAATTTGGCCACTTGTGGACTTCAACTCCCAGAATTCCTCAGCCAGCTAAGCTGGTTTAGAAAAATTAGGAAGCAATGGATATCTGTAAAAGCATGAGGTTCTCTCTGATTTGGGTTTAAAATTAGGAATTGTCTATAAATAGAACTATAGCTGTAACGTGGCATCTCCTTTTTAGGGAACAGTGGACCATGTGTCTGACAATATTCCACATATTTGTTCACTACATGTAAGGCTATACAACCATTCCAGATTCCATGGTTTTAGCCAGCATTCCCTGGTTTCCCTGATTGTAAATACAGGGGTGGGATTCTACCAGTTCTGTGTCTGCTGATGTTTTGGCGCCCCTGCGTCCCCCCCCCCAGGCTCTTACCTGTCCTTTATTTCCTGCTTTTTCAACCGCAGCTGCTTTGCGCGACACAGCTGCGGTTGAAAAAGCAGGAAAAAAGGGCTTTTCCAACCGCTGCACACCCACTCGCAGCACTGCTCAGCTGTCCGAGCGGCTCAGCAGGTTGTAAATGGCACTCGCGTGACTTGCGCATGCGCACGCGACGCAGAGGAACAGAACCGGTAGTTATACCGGTCGGATCCCATCCCTGTGTAAATATCTCTGCAGCCAAGGGCTGGGATCTTGTTGAGATTCTGAAAAGTTTAGTATCAAAAAGTCCATTTGAACCCCTTCCCCAAATCCCCCGTGTTCTTATTATCACTTTATCTCTTCATTCTCATGAAATGAATCAGTTCTCGGCACTGATTTCCCCCCCATCAAAGTCAATTACCCAGTAAATGGGAATATATAAGGAAAAAAGAGATATGCAACATATATAGTAATGTTCTGGCAATAAAATATTCCAAAGATTTCCAGAACCTTTCATTTCTCCTCTGCACCAACTATACCAGCAATTAACAGCAAGTAGTTGTAGTATCCAGCTATTGCCAGCCTGTTGGAATATAATGTCCAAGAGGACCCAAACTGATTCCACTTCAAAGGGCTATTGGAAAACTGTGGGACCACCATTGCAATGCCCATATTGGTGGAATCCAGAGGATAAATGAATTATTCCAGACTTCTACAGAATGCTCAGTCCTCAGAGGCCTGGTTTTGGAGTTGCCTAGTCAAAACTCCAAATCTACATGTTCACGTGCTATATTTTAATTGATTAGCTGAATAAAGGTCCATATATCTGATTGTTTCAAACATTAAATCATATTGCGTGGGTTCCCTTCCATCTGTGAGGCCTCCCCTTCTCTACTGGTCTCTCACATACAAAGGATCCTGTCCAGCCGCCCCCCCGCCCCCCAAAGACATAGGAAACAATGACAACTTTTAGAATTCTCTAAAACTGGGGATAGAGTGAGTAAGTGTTTCCTCATTAGGGATAGCCCTTGGTTGTTGGAGTCAGCACAAATGCTGGGGTAAGAGCACAAATTCTTCAAAAGACAGTTACCCCCTCCCAGCTAAGGGACAGCTGGCTCTCAGGAATCTAAAAAGTCGTTGCTTTTTAGTTTACTGTGAAGCTCGTAACTGGGGTGTGTGGGAGGCACTGCCATTAATAAGGACACAAATGTTCACTGTTTTGTCTTGGAGTCCAATTCCAGTAAAATGTGAAACATGCCCGAGACCACCAAGATGCTGTTCACAAGCTTGAGGAGAAGGGAGAAGAATAATCAGCCTTATACTTGGACACCCAGAGGTCCTTTATTGGCTGAGCCTTCATCAGAAGAGGAAGGAAGCGCTCATAAGAGTATTTATGGCCTGCCTCTTCACAAGCTGTTGCCAGTAACACAGAAAGAACCTCGTAAATTGGTGTCTATTGCTAATAAGAGGGTGGAAAAAGCATGGAGACTTTCTATGATATTCTATCTGAGCCAAAGACCTCATTTTATTCTACTTTCTTATTTATGTTCGGCATAATATAACAGAAACAGAAGCAGTTTCTAGATTCTGTGCATTTCCCCAAATCTTGCACCCCTAAACAGAATGGATTGTTCAAGACTTAGAGATTCTTGCTAACTTCATAAGCCAAGCATTCACAATCAATTTCCCTCAAGCTCTAAGTTGGAAATAAGACTTTTAGGTGTGGACAATATTTATAAGTACAATATATTTCCATCACGATTCAGTTTGGTTTATTGGTTAAGGGGTCAGGCTAGAAACCAGGAGACTGTGAGTTCTAGTCTCACTTTAAGCACAAAGCCATGTGGGTGATCTTGGGCCAGTCACTTTTTCTCAGCCTAGGCAAACCACTTCTGAAATCTTGCCAAAAATACCTGCAGGGCCTTGTCCAGGCAGTCACCCAGTACAACACTGATTTGAAAACATTTTTTAAAAAATACATCAGCCTTCCAATAGGTTTGGAAGCCCTCTTTGTTGTATTGTGTCCCTTTGAAGTTCAGAAAAAGTTGTTGCTAACTTGTTCCATTGTTGAGCTTGAGACAAGGGCTCCCAATTTAAACTGGACTGGAACTTTTGGGTAGATCTGTCATAACTCAGTGATGATTCAGTGCTATTGTAAGTGATGAAATAAATTGCAACACCCATTTCCATTTAGGGATTAGTAAAATCATGTACTTCTGAATGGAGGCTGGAAATTTTTGAACTATTATGTTTGTTTACTCTGTGGCTTTGGAAATGGAGTGACATATAATTTGAAATAAATAAAAATATATGTACATTCATAGGAATGTTGTTGAATATATCATCTCCTCCCTAAGGATACCATTATCTCCAGTGACATACAATATTTTATTAAGAATGTTTCTCACAAGGCCATTATCTGCATTTCCTCTGGTTCTGTTAACCTATAGGCTACCAATAGGTTAGGTGCTAACTTAGATATTGAAGGGCAAATTTATGAGAATGCCCATCTGCCTTTGCCATGCAAGGACACTGAGCTTGATCTCCCTTGTAGCCTCCCAATCCACATTACAAGAAAAAAGACACAGAGCCTTGTTTTGCTCCGGCAACTCAGGTCATTCATCCTCCCCCTATCCTTCTCCTTCTCTCTGAAGCCAATGCAAATGATTGCATCAAAGCTGGGACATCCATGCAGATCCTAAAACAAAAACAAAGCAAAAAAAAATGGAAGGAGAATTGGGCATTCAACAAACGCTCTATTTCCTATCAGATTTAATCTGCTCAATCATACTTTAGCCCTACTTGAGATCTCGATTTTACAGGTGACGAATGGTGTCAACGAAATCAAGATATATGGTAGTTGCCCCCACTTATGTTGCAAGATAAAGTAGTGTAAGGGCAGAAGCCTTGCTGTTCTTATCAGTAACCCCAGGACAGATGAAATGCCATTACTTTGCCCCATTTCCTTACTGCACTAGAGAAAAGTAAAGTTAAACAAGGTGAGGCCCATAGATAAGAGAAAGACAAAGTACACATCCTGATTTCTGAGGAATGAGACATGGAAACAATTATCAATTTGTATTTTGGCTACATTGCCTCATCTGAGTAGAATTTGTTCTGGGTTAATACTAAATCAGAGATCATTCTTCTGTGCAAGGACAAAGTCATCTGTTTCACCACCTAGACTCTCTTGGAGCTTCTCATTCTATAGATGTTAGAAACCTTCAGGGAAGGGGATGAATTATTCAGTTAAAATTAGGACTGAGGAATCAGGTTTTCCTCAGTCTCTTTACTTTTCCTCCTGTGATTTAAGCAGCAGCCCAAAGAATCCAGTTTACATGTCATTCCCTCATTGTCAGATGATGCGTTTATATAGTTAGTTATAGGGCTAAAAACAAATAACGGTGGACAAATAGAAATTCACAGAATGCTAAGGGCAAAGCATTGATTAAGGATGCTTCAAGTTCCTTATTGAAAAATAGAATACTTTGCTCACTCACTTATCAACAATATGCCATTGTCAAATTTCTTCCCTTCTCTCCTCCCCTCTCTCCTCTTCTCCTCCCCTCCCCTCCTCAAAGCACCTCTTTTAACGAAACGTTAAAAGTTTTTACAGGGGTAAAGGCACTTCCACTTGGGAGTTTCTCATAACTCCCAAGGCAACACTCAATGCCTTGGAAGTTGTTGCTATTTGGCAAATGAGCCTACTGACTCTTGTTCAAGTGCAGCTTCAGAGTCATAGAGTGTTTTGTTTTTCCATTCACTACAGGAGATGGCTTTATAAGTTATTTCTGAACTGGTATTTTCAAGAGGAAAAGAGATGGAACTGAGGCGCAGAGAGGAGACAACAGATGAAATTTTGAAACAATGTTAGCCAAATGAAACATTTGCCAAAACCAGATGACAGCCATTCAGATGTTTTAAGGAAATAAAATGTGAAATTGCTGATCTGCTTAGCTAAAATATATAAATATGTCCTAGCATCGGCCTCTACACCCCAAAGTAACTAATTTAACCCCAATTTAAAAACCATCTGGGGTTAATCCCATGCTCTATTTCAGGTAAAGTAGTGGAAAGCAATATTTAAACTAAAATATATAATAGAATGCAAATTATAAAAATAATTAAATAATAGAAGGGTATGCTGAAGATAACAAAGAACAGAGAATAGGCCCTTAAAAATTAAATCCTAATTAATATTTTTTTAAAAAAAGTTCTCTGAAATCAATAAGCCACAGCTAGAGGAGACCATGCACTATTTCCTTGCTTGGATGTTTAGAAAGATTATTAACAAAATGCTGCTGCCAAAGTTCCTAGAGCAGATTTAGCTGTTTTAGGACGAGATGAGAATCTCCCTGCAGGCTCAGTAGCTGCTGTTTAAAAAACAGGAAGCAACTGTAAGAAGGCATGAACAGTTTTCACAGTGGATAATGTAGGCGGTAAATTAAAAAATATTTTTTAAATCGGCGATTTAAATTTTTTTTGCACTGGGCCCTGTGGGTTTTGTTTTTTTTTTAACCTGCATGTAAATGGTCTGTGCTGTGGAGAAGCAATCCAGGGGAGAAAAAACTTAAAAGGCATAGACTGAGAATGAGACTTCGTTTCCTTCTGAAGGAACAAGCACATGTGTGCACAACAACCCCTGCTGACTGGCAGGCAGCCTTGTTCTAACAGCTCCAAAAGCAAGAGATGCCCTTTCTAGGTAATTACTCTTACCAGATGCCAGGATCTTTGGGGCTGGCATGGTACCCAACACTCCCACACACCCAGACGGGATGCATTCCAAAGGACTGAATCAGCAAGGCTCTTTCTGTGTGTGTGTATGTGTGTGTGTGTGTTTGTATGTGCAATGGATGCATTGATGCGCAGGGGGAATTATGTGGAGAGGTTATTGTTTTGATTGTTAGGGGATGTGGCTGAGCAGGCCTCTAGAAGATATACCCTCTGAGACTTTGAAACTTTGCTTATCGCTCAAAAGTTGGAGAATGAATCTCTAGCTTTCTCTCTGATGTACTCTATGACTTAGAGTAATCCAGGTCCTGTGGCGATGTTTACAAACCTTCAGTGCAAGTCTGCGGTGACAACGGTCACCACTCAAGCTCTCCAAAACATGCCAGCAGAGGGCATCTTCCAATGATAGCAGCAGTAGTATTGCAGTCTATGTCATAGAGTAAAGAGTAGGATTTTTGCACTCGCTATTAGATTTATCTGATTTGCTGTGCCCCAACTCTAGAGGGAGGCACTGCTTTTCCTTCTACCATAAAAAAATACTTTAGTTCATTATAATCAATATAAACTAATTTCCCCCTTAATCTCTCAATTAAGACACACAACTGTATGTCTTATACAGTTTATAAATGATTCTCAACCTGTGGCCCACAGACCCCTTGAGGGCCACAATGTCGTCACAGAGGGTCTGCAAAGGCTAAAGAAATGTTATGATTTAAATCTTGAGTTAAGTCTTGGTGGTCTGTGGCCATAAAAGGTATTAAAGGGGGTCCTTCGTGAAGAAAAAGTTGAGGACCACTAGAATACTCATTTAAAATGGAAGGTGGTAAATCAGTTAAATACCTTGAGTTAGCAGATAATAGTAATAGCAGTTAGGCTTAAATACTGCCCAAGATAATCATTGCAAAATATAGGGAGTTGGGGAAAAAACACTGGATAAGCATTCTCTAGCCATCAAATCCCCCCAAAATATGCTCCAAAATAAATTGTGATACTTATTCATATCCTCTGATTTAAAGTGCAGAGTACTCTGATGGAATTGCCCCAGTTTAATTATAGAAAAGTTGTGCATCAGAGTCCTATACACTTGATTAACATCCATTTTTAATATTTATTAGGAAAGGACTGAGATTCCAAACAGCAAAGGCTGTTCAAGTTAGGCTAAGTATGACTGAAATCTATTATTTCCTGAATTAACATTAGTGATCCGAAAGCTCAACTGGATGACTACCAGTTGGGTTCTTCTAAGAGGCAAATGTTCTTAGAGAAACCTCTCTGGTTCTGAACAGTGTTGTAGTTTAGGTCACAGCAATGCACTACTGTAAGCAAACTTTATAAAAAGAAAAATATGTAGGCATATAAAGATGCAATTCAAAATTCCAGGTGAGATAATACATATTCTCTCTTTCTCCTTCTTTTTCACTGAATTATAGCATGTTTAGTGGAAAGTGTTATCTGGCCACAAGCCCACCAGTGAATCAAAGGATTCAGCAGTGATCTAATACAGTAGTTTTTTGGTAAGTGTAACAGTAGGGAGAAAATTCAGAACCTCTAATCTTTCCAACTTCCTCTGTTGTACATTACTCTTTTGTTAATCACACCTTGACAAAGTGACTAGTTAGATGGCATCACTGGAAATCTGTAAATACTGATAATTACGTTTAAAGCCAGATGAGGTCTTATCTGCCTTGTAAGTCAAGATTTGCACTGCAGCACCTCTAGGGTAATGTCAGCAATCTTTTCGGCTTCTTTTATGCAGTTGTTTGGTCTGTCAACATGTTTTTGGATAGTGTTGTTGGTGTGAACAAAGAAATATACTTGAGAGAGGGCAGGAGGGAGAGAGGGATTATACAACTTCTGCTTGTTTCCAAGTCAGAAATGTTCCATGACAGTTTAACTATGTCCCTCTGGATTTGTGTTTGAACATGGTATGATTTAATCATGTTTTTGATCCAAGACCTTGTCAATGTTTTTTTTTCTGAGCAGTTTGACTCCATTAATAGGCATGGATTCTCTCTGATTCTCAGCACAATACATCAGATACCACTCAGTCAGTGGTGATTCCATCACAGCAAAATAAAAGCAGGCAGCTTTCAGAACTATAAAATTCATCCATCCATCCATCCATCCATCCATTCACTGTACTTCTTTGCCACCCATTTTTGAAGGCTCTGGGCAGCTATGTCCCCCAAATGTGAAATACATATTTAAAAAGAATAAAAAAGAAAGAAATTGAGGCACTACGCATCCATAAATGTTACTTCCCATTATAATGCATCTCCTGTGCAAGAGGGAACAAGTGGATCTTCACAATTTTCCTAAAGTCAAAAGGAAGAAAGTTGGCCATATCTCTGCTGGGAAGAACTTCTGAAGAGTTGGAGTACCTATTTAAAATGGCTACTTCAGAAGCCCCATGCACTCCTATAGGGATTGGACCTGGAGGGATTTGGCCATATTTTATCTTGTTGGATGGACTGATGAATGCAGGAGGAAATGGTCCTCCAGATAACCAGCTACAGAACCATGTACAGCCTTAAGAGTCACATTTCAATGTGCTGAATCACTCCTGGAAGCCAATTGATAATTGATACATCTCTGAAACTGTAGTATCACCCAAGTAATTAGAATATACCCATTAGTGTCCAGGCTGTCTGTTCTTACTGTAACTGTAGTTTCCAAGTATGTCATCAGTCATTATTGGAAATGGCTGAGATAGGGTGGAATGAATGTTGCTGCAATGTAATAGTTAAATTAACTGATTAAAAGAAACAATACTCATTGTTGCACATCTGTGAAAGTAATAGAAAGAGGAAGGATTTAATTTTGAATGACAGTGGTCAGATCTTGTGAAGTTGATGAATACATACAGGGAAGTGAAAGTGTTCAGTCTTGGAGTGAATAGACTAAAATTCATGTAAAGTATGAAATGATGTCTTAACTGATTTTAATTTTTTTTGCAAATGAAAGTTGGATTTCCTAGGATGAATCAATTGAACTGAGATAATGGAAGAAGATTAATTCGGGGCGAGAAATGAGGAACATTCTGAATGAAATCAGTCCAGGGGAAAAATATTGAATATTTATTTAAATATTTTCACATGTTTTATACTGGTTTAGTAAAAAAAAAAAACCTAATCCAAGACAGCAGTCAAAAAGAAAACACAAAGTTTTAATATTAAAAGCACAAAGAGCAGAGTGATTTTGATGGAAATACCAAAGTATTTTAGAAGTAGATGAAAGGGCTAAACATGCAGCTGTAAAAATGGAATTAAGAATGCTTTTTGGATTTCGTTGATTAATCATCATCGTTTCCTAACTTCATTGTGAATGCTATATAAGAGTTTGATAAACTATCAGATTATCCAATCAAGTGGAACAAGTCCAATACACTTTCATCAGGATCTAAAGTACATTTGAAAATTTGTAAAACAAATACATAATATATTGCTTGAATTGTTTTAAATATATCAAAACATTATTACCAGAGAATAACATGGTTAAAAATTCCTATATTCTGTGCTGCAAAATGCATTTGGAGGATTTTGGAAGTTTTAATTAGATGCTTGAACACATGAAAGGTAGAAACTGGGATAATTCAAAATTGGGAATTGCAGGGCAGTAGAGCCCTTGGGCGGATGATGATATTTGCTTTAGATCAGCTTTCTGTATTGCTAATGAGTTGCAAAGCATTTGATGAATTGCCAAAATAACTGGGTTGTTTAAAATTGCTGAATGGCAGTATATTCAATTAAAGCTTCTTTTGAATTTATAGTTTGGACCTGATGCATAAGCAGGGTCTAAAATTCTTAATTCACTCTCATGATTAAAAAGTGTTCTAGAGGATTTCGACCTCAATTAGCCCGCTGTGGGAGCATATCATCCAGAAGATATTGCTAATTTGCAAGAAAATTGAAATAAAGAGTTGAAGTGACCAGTTTTATTAAATCAATGTTAACAATGTAACAAATTATTAGAAATATTGTATTAAAATGAGATTATTCACAAGAAATTCCTTTTCCAAGTTCTTTCGAAGCTTCAATAGATGCTTAAGAAAGACTGACAACTTTTTATCACTGCAAACGTTGGGCACACATGATTTGACCTGTTTTATGACTGTCCCATTTTACTTTAATATTATTTATTTTATTTGGGATAGAGAAACATGTTTTAAAAGTATTAATATTGTGTTGAACAGATACTAAAAGTATGACATTTATCAATTTATGAAAAACTTTGGATTTATCAAACATAGAATGTAGTCAAAGATAGAAAGATATTGCTACTCTGGGCTTAAAAACTGGATAGAAGAGATGTATTTATTCACTGCTTTTGAGTTGGCTTTTTATTGATATAATGAAAGGTAGACCAATGTTGTTTTTTTGTAGTTAAGGTTCAAGTGACATTATATAACTATATATCTATAATTTATATATAGTTATAGTTATATATAGATATGTCAGTCTGTCTGTCTGTTTCTCTCTATATATATCTATCTAACCCGTTATATTAGTATTAGAAATAGTTAGTATTAGAAAGAGAAGTAATGCCACCTTTCTTTCTTTCTTTCTTTCTTTCTTTTTTCTTTATTTCTTCAGAATCCTCCTCACCTTTTCTGCAAAGATTTTACAAGACCTTATTCCATGCCCTATGTAGGAATTGACAATGCCCACAGTATCCTGATGGTGTTAATGGAACTCCCAAAGGAAATAATTGTTTTAATGGTTGAAATTTGGTGATTTTTTCAAAATTTGTTTGATTCAGAGTTCTCACATGAAAGTTCATGAAAATTCAGGGGGAATACCTATACCTCTTATAATTATTTATTTCATTTATTTGTTAAAACGGTATATATAGCTGCCCACAACACTTGACTTTCTAGCTCAAACATCTGGAGGAACAGCCAGGTATTATTATTACTTTTGCCTCATAAAAACCAAGGTCAGGGCCATCTAAATTTGGGGGGGTGGGAATTGCTAGAATCTCCAAACAAGCTCAGATAATGAAAGTATGACTCCTCGGTCTATAAGTAAGAGGATACTGCTGGGGAAAATGGGACCTGTCCTGGAGTATGCCCACCCTGATGGTTCTGGTAGGGTGTGTAGATAGAATCAGAGGCAGGCAATCCCACAAAGCTTTATCTTGTTGATCACCTGAAATTTGGGTGAGATTGAACAACCTTGGAAGATCTCAGGAGTTTTTGGTTTTACATCTGGCACCTGAAAAAGTTGCCAAGTTTCTGAAACTAATGTTAAGCATTCCCTTAAGGTGAAACACCCACAGTTTGCTTCCCTGGTTACCCTGAGCTTTCTCTTTTTCTGTTGTTTTGCTGATGAAGATTGAGCAATATTTAGCAACTGAATCCATAGAGTGAAAGTTGAGCACCACAACAGGTGAGATGGTGACTCGATCATAACTCATGAGTAGATAGGGACTGAACTTTCTGGTGTGTGTTCTTCCTCCCCCTTCCCTTTTTTTAAATTGGTGGCTTATTGATGTTTTGTTTCCTGCCAAAAATTGGTAAAATGTCATACCTCAATGTAATGTAGTGCTTGGATGATAAAACTTAACAGTTCCGTTTCTGGGAAAGAGGCTTGATGGACATATGAGACCCACAAAAACGTTATTGGGACTTCTAAAGAGGATCTAACATTATTCATTTTTTTAGGAAAGAAGCTGTAAGGGGACCAACTAAGAGTTTACTGCAAATTGTTCTTAACCCTTCCCATTTAATTAATTACAACATTAATCAAGATAATTACTATAACTTTCCATCAGTCCTCTGGCTGGGGAAAATATTTGGAGGACTACAAATTTGGTATCCTGATTCTGAGCTGTATTCTACCTTCAGTAACAAGGCTGATGACCTGCATTGTCCTTAACAATCTTAAAGCAGGATAAATTAAGAAAAGCAATTGATGGATTTTCTCAGCATTGCTTCCCCATTCACTGAGCATCACCTGTGAGGGGAAGAAACTACTGTCAATCACTCTTCTTAATGTGAGCTGGGAAAGAAGGGCTGTTTTGACAGATAGCTACACCTGTCAAAGGGAAGAGGTTTCTGCTTTACCAAAGAACTCCTGCATACCTCACTGATCAGAACATTTAATTGACAGCAAGGGGAGAGCTCCTTCCTTACTTCACCTTCCTACCATTTTAACTGTGATCCTGTCAGCTGTTTTCCAAGGAATTTTTAAAATTGGGGTTACTGTCTTTTGCAACAATATTGAGCCCATTTTTGAAAGTAGCCTGAAAAGTATCTGACAGGGGCTTGGCTGCCCATGAAGGGAAGCAGGAGGTCTCCCAATTCAATATACTTCCTTCAGGGCCCATCAGCTGTTTTTCAGGCTGGCTGGTGAGCGCTGGTGATCAAGATACAGAGATACTCTTTGGTCTACCAAGTCTCCAATTAGAGTAGAAGCAGGGAGAAGGTTTATCTGCCAGGTGCACAATCAGAGTTAATCTGTATAATCAGAGACTTAGTGGGTACATAATAATATTAATTAAATTCAATATTAATTGCTGGCAGTGACTTTGAACCTGAAGAGGGGGGAGGGAGGGGAAGAGATTTCAGAAGGAAATCAGATATGGCTTCATCCCAAATGGTGATGGAGGACAGGGCCCAGCAACCAGAGGAAAGGGACATCTCCACAATGGTCAAGTAGGAGCTAGAGCTTTAAGACTTGTGGACTTCAACTCCCAGAATTCCTCCTCCAGTCATGTTAGCTCAGGAATTCTGGAACTTGAAGTCCACAAGTCTTAAACTTGCCAAGTCTGAAGACCCTTGAGCTAGACAGAATTCAATACCTTAGCACATCTTCTGCCATGTTGTAATGATGTATCCTCAATGTGGATAGTGTCAAGATAGATGTATCAAGAGAAGGGGGAATCTCCTGCTGAAGATGACTTTAAGCTGCTCCTGTTCTTGGCTGAAAATGAGACAAAATCTATGTCAACCACAGGGCATGTTATTCATCGGGACATGTTTGTGCCATAGTACAGGAATGTGATGTGTTCTTTTTCTTTTACACACACACACACACACACACACACCAATTCTGTCTGCAAAACTCCAAACATGTCATTTTTTTAGTCCACACAGAATGTACCCCTCTCTTTTCTTTTTTCCTGGGTGGTTGCTAAATTGGTGCAAATTGAGGACAATGCTTTTTCTTCAACCCTTCATCTTGCTGGGGAAGTGGCCACCCAGGAAGTAGTCAGGCTGCCCTGAAGCATGAAACCCATTTAGCAATGATTTGGCAGGGTGGAGCTTCTTTGGGAATGCTAGGGAGGGAGGGAGGGAAGAAAACCACCTTTATCTTCCCTCAGAGAGCCAAGTTGGGCTTGGCAGAATCAAAAGGACAAAGTGGAAGTGGAAAGAGGTTGTTATCTTGGAAAAAGAACATTTTCTGTTGTCATCTCATGACATCTTCCTGCTGCATCTAATGCAAGCCGCCTTTACTCCTTTAGTCTATTTACTGGTCTATGAACAACCACGTGCAATTCCTTGTTTTACCCTAAGAGTCGATAACATCTAAAATTGCAACAAGGAGTTCTAGGGCTGGTCTACATAGCAGT
This sequence comes from Bungarus multicinctus, assembly GCA_023653725.1. Classification (NCBI taxonomy): domain Eukaryota; kingdom Metazoa; phylum Chordata; class Lepidosauria; order Squamata; family Elapidae; genus Bungarus; species Bungarus multicinctus. The sequence continues at coordinate 161,901,049 of CM042834.1, forward strand.
CACTCAAACTTATTCATTAAGCTGTGACGATTAGCTATCCCTAAGTAGTGGATGAATTGGAGAATTTCATGTGGCCTTTATCCTCTAGGCTAGAGCATGTATTTCTATACACATATAGCAGGCATGTCTCTAGCTAGAAACAGCTTATAATTTGAAAACATCCTACTTTCTATGGCTTAAGCAAGACAAGTTAGGTTCTGGGTCATTTGCCAGAGGAGATCTTCTTTGGTCCTGTTTTTAACCCTATAAAGGCAGCTAGATCTGGCCCTTGCCAAGATATCCGTTCATAAAGAGCGGTCTCTTCCCATGAGGGAGGGGAGCCTTCTGTTTTACTTGAGTGAACCCTTGGAGCTTGTAAATGCTTTGGGATCTGGGGTGATGAAAACAACTAATGTGACTGCTAAGTAATTACTATCATTATAGTAATCTGCTGTGATCAAGGGCACTTCCTTGTAGACAGCCCTTATGAAAAGGACATGCCTAACCCAGATTTGGTTTTTCTAGACTAATTCCTCCTTGGGATACGATGTGAAAGAACAACGAAGGCAACCCTGGAAGAAGGAGAAAGAAAGCAGTTCCACCTCCTATGCTTTTGGTGCCCAAGGGCAGATCTGGGGGGAGCCCTCTCTTTCTGCCCTAGCATGTTGCAGGATTAAACAAATAAGCGGGACTCTGGCCAAGAGAAAAGCAGCTTGTCAGTTGCCACCCTTTAATTATAGGAAGGTGAAAGAACGAAAGCGTCTTAGCTCTTTTATGGGATCAGACGGGTTTTTGCATGCAGCAAGCCAAACTATGGTTGCTCAACTGAGAAACAAAGAGTGACCCAAGAAAGTCAATGTTCTGGTGGCATCTTAAGCTTGGGCTGAACTAAGAGGGCCACCACTATGATTGGTTGGCTTCGGGTACTGAAGAGCATCTCCATGGTTTACAAGGAAGATGCACCCTTGGAAAGGATCAAATTTTTCACATAAGTTTATTTCAGTTGCTAAGGCATCCAGTGCCTAGATAGTCAGAACAGCAGCAATTATTGATGTAGCTCAAGAAGGTTGTTTAGAAATAAAGCTAATAATTTATCTCTTTACATGATTTATTTCTTGTCTAAATTTTTTTAGGACTCTAAATAATGGGTAACACGGAACATTAGTAAAATTTTGTCTCCAAATTCCAGTGGCTTTCCTGTACACTAGTTTCCAGAAAAGCCACATTTTTACTAGCTTTTCAAAGGCCATGGGAGTTACTCTCACCTTAAGGAGCAAAGATGGATATCCACAGAGGATACCTGTTAAAGCTCCTGTCTGTTACACTTCACAATAGGAGGGTAACCTCACCCGGTCCTGTGAATATGAAATACAATTCCAGTTGTTGACTGTTATCTACAAGGCTTTATATGACTCAGAGTCCTGGGCATTTTTTTTCCTTTAAAGACAGATAATTCCTGGGAACTATGGAGACAAGTCCTTGTGGTTTTCTAGGCAACATTTTCAGAAATGGTTTGCTCTTGCCTTCTTCTGAGGGCTGAGAGAAAGCAACCGGTCTAGATCATCTAATTGGCTTTGCTACCTAAGGGAGGATTAGAACTCAGATTTCCTGTTCTTAGTCTACCCACTTTAACCACTAGATATCAGAGGCTCTTATCTGTTTTATTTTACACACCTCTTTGAAAGTCTGGAAAACCTATGGATCCTTTTTGAGAAACATGTATTTAAATGTGTGTGTATGTATATTTGTATGTATGTAATGTATGTATGTATGTATGTATGTTTGCATGCTGTACTACAAAGGAAACCAATTCTATAAATATATTCAGAATGGATTTTGCATCTATTCAGTCTAATAATCTTTGATCTGTTCAAGTTCTGAATCATATCTTACTAATAGATTTAAAATTGTACCTAGTAAATAGTCAGAATTACAAGTTATAAAAATTTCAAATTCAGTCAGATTTCTCAATATTCCCCTGCTCCTTGCTCTTCCAATTCTTTTGTTGCATTGCTACTTGTTTGAGAATATGGGAGCCAAGGGAATGTGAAAGAAAATGGGTGTGACCAAAAACTCAAAAGAGTTCTTATTTTTGTACTCATAAAATCTTGAAATTTAAACAGATTATTGTCTCTCCCTTGAACAAATCACCAATCTTTTAAAGGCTGTCTCCCCCAATTAAATTCTGCCTGCATGATCCAGACCAATAGGAAGGTACCTATCAGGAAGTATAAAGGATGAGACAGAGAGGTGGGCATTCTCAGTGGCTGCTCCCTTCCTTCAGAATAGCTTACTCCAAGGTGATGTGCTGCCCCTTGTTGAAGCCGTCTGGAAAATAGCTAAAATCTAATCTCTGGTGCAGTGTTACCCAAACTTGGTGCCGTTAAGCTCTGAGGATTTCAACTCCCAGAATTCCTCAGCTAGCAAGCTGGCTGAGGAATTCAGGGAGTTGAAGTCCAAGACCTTAAAGTTGCCAATGTTGAAAAACACTCTTCTGATGATTAAGCAGCTACAAGAAGGTCCATGCCATTACTATCTGTTACTCTTTATATGGTGTTATTGCCTTGTATATTACATTTTTTCTTATACTGCAGTGATTTTGTATATCACCTGGAGCTTCTGGATTGAGGCTGGTTACAAATCTTACAATTAAAAATAAAATGAAGCGAACAGAATCAACATGGGAGACAGAGTCTCTTAGGTATCCCACTCTGAAGCCAAAAAGAGCTTTACCTGCTCTTGAACTACACTGAGAAAAATATGACTAACAAACACAGTTCCTGCAACAGAGACGTAACATGGCAGCACTGAGTCTGCCTATAAGCAAACAAGTCGTTTTATTTTGTACCATCTAAATTTCCAAATGACCTTCAAGGGCATCTCTGTGTGTGGTGAGTTATCCCTTTTTTAACTTATGTCCTTTACTGCCTTGCATATCTGAGGCTTGTCCAAATGGGCCCAATTGGTTTCCTCCCTGCTGTGCCATCATTACTCTTGTTGGGAAATGGTGCAGGAGCTTAGAGTCAGTTAGCTAACTCCAAGGAACTGGGTTTGGCTAGTCTAGAGAAGGACCAGAGGAGACATGATAGCAGCCTTCCAATATTTGAGGGGCTGCCACAGAGAAGAAGGGGTCAAGTTATTTTTCAAAGCACCTGAAGGCCAGACAAGGAACAATGGATGGAAACTGATCAAGGAGAGATTCAACCTTAGAAATAAGGATAATTTTTCTGTCAGTGAGAACAATCAACCAATGGAGCAGTTTGTCCTCAGAGGTTGTGGGAGCTTCATCTTTTGAGACTTTCAAGAAGAGACTGGACTGCCATCTGTCAGAAATGGTGTATGGTCTCATGCTTGGGTGTGGGAGGTTGGACTAGATGACCTATAAAGTCCCTTCCAATTCTGTTAATCTGTTAAGATGCAGAAGGATCCCCATCTTATCATAGGATATTTTGTCATCCTCAGTAGAATTAAATTTGAGAACTATTATGATTGGTCGCATAGTGAGCCAAATGTTCAGACTGGGTTTGGCATTTTTGTCTACCTATTGAGTCCTTACCAAGGACCTGGGATAGGCAACTCTGGATGTTTGTTGGTGTTACAGATATCGCCGCAGGATGGAAGCACTTCTTCTCCTTCTCCTTCTCCTCCTCTTTTCTTTTTCTTATTATTACTACTACTACTATTATTATTATTATTATTATTTTACTTTATTCACCAAACATGAAAATTAGTCAACTGAACATTCAAAAATGCATCACAAATACCATTGACCGGTGCTAATGGTTGATACCGCTTGCTCCCAGCATCCTAGGTACCAATCAAGTACCTTCTTAAGATGTACAATGGTCTGAGTAGCGCAGTTTTTTGCAGGAAGCTGCAATTTCTTGAAGTATTTTATAAAATTCTTGGACATGGTACCAAGTGCCCTGATGATAAATTATTATTATCATCATCATCATCATCATCATCACTACTACTACTACTATTACTACGGTATTACTATTATCTTTTATTCATTAAACATAAAACTCAGTCAACTGAACATGTAAAAATGTATCACAAATATCATCATTATTATATTTATTTGTTGCCTAACTCACCATGGGGCTACTCTAGGCAGCTTACAACAATAAAAAAATAAAGAAATAAAAAGAAACTTTAATCAAAAATGAAAGTGAAGTAATAATAGGACAGTAAAAAGAAAACAAAGAAAATACATCAATATGACTAGTAAAAAAGATGGGCAAGTGGGGAGCAAGGAGGGTGGTAGAGTCTGCTGTCAATCTAGCATCCACCTCCAGGGTCCCGAAGCCAATTTGCAAAGCTGGGTCTTTAGACTCTTATGGAAGGTAGGAAGTTGGGGGCAGATCTTAGCCTGGAAGGCAGGATGTTCTAAAGGTGGATGCTGCAGCACAGAAGGCTCTTCATTTGAATCCAGCCAGTCAAGAGTTCTTTGACCAAAGGGATCTACAGTGTGCAGGCCTGAGTAGGACAGCCTACACCCGTGATGGCAAACTTATGGCACACATGCCCAAAGTGGCACATGATGCCATGTCGCCTGGCATGTGTGGCCTTGCTTGTTTGTCTTCCAGGTTTCTGGCATGTATGTGTGTGCAACGATCAGCTGTCCTTCATGCACATGGCAGTGCTGAAAACCAGCATACGCATGCGTCCGAGCCAGCCGCTTGTTGGTTTTTCCGAAGCGCGATCCCTTCGCACACACAGCAATGCCAAAAACCAGTCTGCACATGCATGCTGGTCAGTTGATCGTCGGGCGTGCATGCGTGCTAGAACCCGGAAGTTCGGCCTGTGCGTGACGTTTCCACGAGGTTCGCCATCACTGGCCTAGACTCAGTGGGATAATATAGGATCTATGCCTTTAAGCAGTTTAAAGGTCATAATAACACCTTGAACAGCACTTGGAAGCAGACTGGTAACCCGTGGAGCAGAAGTGTAATATAAGCCATCCTAGGGGGTCCAAAGACTGTACCAATTGAAGAATTTTTAGCATAAATTCTTTTTCACATTTTTACATTTCATAATAGCATTGGGATGCTTCCTATCAGTCAGAAATAGTCACATATCAAGAATGAGAAAACTACACAAGATTCAAGTCCAATTAAAGGAACTAATTGCAAGAGTCAAGCTGATACAGAAGGACTTGGAAAGGTATCAGTTGAGCATTTATACAAATGAATCCAGATGCACAATTAGGAAAAATGGAAGTGCTCTAACCAAGTTTTAACTCCTTATTTGATCACTACTACTTTTTTGGTAGGAATAACTGTCAAATACTTTGGTATGAGGTAGTATGAGCTGCCTTTATTTGGGATGCCATTCTAGGGCTGTGCAAAACAGTAGAAACAGAGGCTTTGCAACACGCAAGGAAAACAAATGAAGTACATTTTTTTTCAAGTGCTAAAGCAGACCTTTGCAATGCTCATATGACTGCTCTGCAACCTTGCTTGGAAATGTGCACATGCCTGTGGAGACAATCAAGAGTGTGGCTAGCACGTCTGGGATGCAAAAATCCAGAAAGCAAAAGATATGGGTAGGTGGGTGCTTTAATGCTTTAATATACAAAATAAAAAAAATAAATAATCAGAAAAGTGACCCAGTGGACAATTTAATCTATAACTGGTCTATAAAGGTAATTCACACTGTTACATGCATCTAAATGCAGACATAAAAGAATAAAGTCACTATGCCTAGCCTGTTACCAAGTCACCATGTCATGCTGTAATTACAATTATAAGGATTTTTTGGGTGGAGAGGGAGGTTAGATGAAGACTACTCCAGCTTGGCAAACTCCAAATATAATAGGAGTCAGCAACCTTAAACACTCAAAGAGCCACTTAGACCCGTTTCCCACAGAAAAGAAAGCACCGGGAGCCACAAAACTCTTCCCATGCCTGACTATTTCCTGAGCGGCCACAAAACTAGCATATATAGTTGAATTAAAGATTCTGTTTTCTTCTGAAACTTTTCTTTTCTTGGGTTCATCCATGGTTAGCCTATGGGGTTTGAAAAGCTCAATAAATCACGTGCCGGCGTGTGTTGCACATTGGCAGTTGTGGTGCATATTTTGAGAGACAGGGAGCCACAGCAGAGGGATGAAAGAGCCACATGCGACTCCAGAGCCGCAGGTTGCTGACCACTGGCCTATAACTACCTGACTTCATTGCCAAGTATTGCCATGCAATATATCAGCAGGCCACCATTATTGAGAAAACCCTCTTTAGGTATCTTGAACAAAAGTGGCCGTGGAAGACAGGTTATCAGTCTCCTCAACAGTGTATGGGAATAGCAGAGGAAGCCATGAAATAGCGATCCTTGTCAGAAAGATGGCCCAAGTTACATTTCATCCAGAAAAACGTTAAAGCTGAACTCAAATCCAGATTGCCAGTTCTAAACCTTTTATAGTGGTGCAGAGCCCCACAACCCATCCCTGTCCCTCTCCACTGCAAAAATAGAACCTGCTTCCATTTTGTCAATATATAAGGGTCCTTTGGCCCTATCTGCAAAGTATTTCAGTCCCCACAGGTAGCCACCAGACATCTGAGATGAGGAAGCAAGCTTGTTCAGCCATCAGGCAGACCGACAGAAGCTACAGATAGCCCTGATATAATTTCATGGTAACTATCATTTTTTGGCAGCAAGCAAAAAATCTAATGCAGTCCTAAGTTGCATTAACAGAGGGATACAATCAAAATCAAGAGAGGTACTAATACCACTCTATAAAGCCTTAGTAAGACCATACCTAGAGTACTGCATCCAGTTTTGGTCACCACATTATAAAAAGATGTTGAGACTCTAGAAAAGAGCAACCAGGATGATTAGGGGACTGGAGACTAAAACATACAAAGAACGGTTACAGGAACTGGGTTTGGCTAGTCTAGTGAAGAGAAGGACCAGGGGAGACATGATAGCAGTCTTCCAATATTTAAGGAGCTGCCACAGAGAGGGTCAATCTATTTTTTAAAGCACCTGCAGGCCAGACAAGGAATAATGGACAGAAACTGAACAAGGAGAGATTTAACCTGGAAATGAGGAGAAACTTTCTGACAGGGACAACAATCAACCAATGGAACAGAAGTTGCCCTCAGAAGTTGTGGGAGCGCCATCACTTGAGACTTTCAAGAAGAGATTGGACTGCCATTTGTCAGAAATGGTGTAGATTCTCCCGCTTGGCCAGGGGTTGGACTAGATGACCTACAAGGTCCCTTCCAACTCTGATTATCTTTTAAATCTGTTATCATGAAAATAGACTTACAGCAGCATAACACAAAGAAAGAGGATTCCCATACAAATAATGGAGCCCAGGGAAGCTGATGACTGAATGCCTCCCTAGAAATAAGGAATAAACAATTTTTCACAGTAAAAAGATGAGAAAGGTTTTGACATGTATATATTTCTCAATTTTCCCCCATAACCATCCTGCAAGGGCATGACACTATTTTTTAACATAATTGCTTTTAAGACTTCTCAGTAATATAATTAGATAATAGAAGCCCTTCCTTTAGCACAACATTCTTTAGCTTGTAGTCATCAAAGGATACGCAACATATCAGCAATAACTAAACAGCAATATTTTCTTTTCAGATTTATATAACCGTGCACGTTAGCAAGGCACATAGTACATGAAAAGTGGCTGGTATTAGCTACTTAGAGGCTTACAAAGGGCAGCAAACCAGGCAGCGGCTCTCTCAGTCTTATTATTTGTCATTGGCTTTGCCTGCAACCTAACATTATTTGACCCCTCCGGGCATTAAGATACTTATCAGCTGCCTAGAATAGACAGGGTTTCAAAAAATAATCAAGAGAGAGACTATCACCAAATCTGTGACACTCCCTCTGTCTGTTCTGATTGCCAGTTTTTCTGGGCAACAGCCCTATGTTTGAATGGCATACCTCCTAGCTCCTTTTGCTACTGGAATACAACCGATGCCAAATTTTCCAAAACACAGGTATGCCAAGGCCTCACAAATCCAAGGCTAGCTCCAAAAAGGAAGTAGTTTCAGTGGGAAGACTCACCAGCATACATTATTCCAAGTACCGGTGGATCTACCATGGCACCAACATGGGACTCCATGCAGCAGCCCCAACTAAAGTCTTTCAAGATGCGTCCTATAAGTTACCCCAGCACATGGTGGTGCCATGGTGGAAAATCCAAGCCAAGGGATATTCCTCCCAAACATCAGTTCACTCAAGGCAGCCTGGAACAAATCTGTGGATCTTATCCTGTTTGATAGGACCATGAAAGGTCTGCAATACCTGGAGTAGGGCCTAAAGCCCTGAAGAGAGATGGGGCTTATTGGAGGCTGGTTAACTGCTTCCTCCCCAAACAGGAGAGATTGAATATCTCCCATCTCATGATTAGTTTTGGGGAAGAATGACCCATCATCCAAATATGAAATTGGAAGAACTTTGGTCTAATGGACTTTCCTTGTGTGCTGTTTCAGAAAGAAATGCCACCTGTCCCTTTTGTTAAAACAGCTGGATTAGAGGCCTAATCCAGGAGATAGCAGCACAGTAGATTTTCCCTGAGTCCAGTGTGCCTGCAAATGACTGGGGCTGGGTATATGTTGTGTAGGTCCAGAGGGTTAAAACTTTGCACTCTAGGGAGTTTCCCTTCATAAATCTCTCTGGAACAAATCAGTTTCACTCTCGTGGATTTCCAAGGGGCTTGAACAGAAAAAAAAAAACCCACCAGAAGATTGTGCTATGTGGCTCAGATCTGTCTGCTGCTCTTAATGGCGCCCAAAATCTGCTGCCTCAGGGGACTGACTCACTTACATCCCAGCAGGGCTGCCTCAAAGTCTGCCTAACCCTTGCAAACCACAGGACAAATGTGCTGATTCCTTGCACGGCTCTGTTCCTCCAAACCACCAGGAGAAGTGCAGTATCTGAGCTAATGGCACTCATGGTTTGATAAGAACACCTGGCAAGGTGATACTCCCTCCTACAAAACAGAGCTGGCTGAGCTTGTGGCTATTATCAACAAGTCAAAGCTAGATCTTATGGGCAGGATCCCTGCAATCTCTCCCCAGCCCTTCACTGTGCTCTCTGGAGCAAAATTCACCAGCAGGCAGCTGCCCATCTGCAGAATTTAATGGAGCATGCTGGCAAGCTGCCAACAGAAGGGAAGTTCTGGTGGTGTACTATTAAAGGGATTAAAATTAATTCCTTAATATAAGCAGCCATATATGGTCAACCATGCAATAATAGGCTGTGGAATGAACCATACACACCCAGAAGCACAGGGAGTCCCTTCCGCTGAGAGCTCCTTGTTGATTTCCTGACGGGAGGGGCAGGCCCTTCTTTTCAATAAGCAGCCACGGCCTAGGCGCAGTCCTCCATGCAGAGGGCAAAGGAGGGGGCTCCGGAGCACAAAAGAGGAACCTCATTTGTGAGGCTCAAGGAAACTCCCCCCCCCCCTTTCCCTCTCCCCTCTCTTCATTTTGTTTGCCGTTGCCTAGCGACCCAGTGTTTGTTAATACTCCAAAAGGCTGCCGCGTGGGGGTGACTCATAGCGGCATGAGTCATAGGGAACAGAACCATCTCGCCTGGCCGGCAGCCAAGTCCAGGCCTTGCCAGTCGGTGGCCCAGCCCGTGCAGCTTCCCGCCCATGCAGCTTCCCGCCGCTGCTCTGAGCGGTGCCTTCTGCTCTCATTATTTCAGCAAGCCCCGTTTCTTCATCTTTATGTTTTGCATTGCATTGCTTACTGTAATGCTTGGAATCCACACTGTGGAGAAGAGAAAATTCCTCACCGATCTTTCCAGGCAGCTATGTAAATACCTGCCCTGATCTAATGCAACCCCTAGAGATAATTCAACAGGTTGCCACAGATTTCCAAGAATAGTAATTCTGGAATAACTTTAAAATACTCTTCCAGGGCACTGTATCTCCGAGCAATTTACTGTTCCTTTCCGCCAGTCTCAACCAGTAATTCAGCTGTAGTTCTGCACGTCATTCCTGTCATTTTGCCTAAAATGTCCATAAAATCTGCACATGCATGTGTAGATGTTGTACTTTTAAATCTGGCAGTAAGATTTCCATTGGTCCAGTTTCCATAGTAAGTCTAAACCATACAAATGCTAATCCAATCCTTTGGCTAAAGTGGAGAAGTTTGGTTATTCAATGACTCTTTTTCCAACTTTTTTTTTTTCTCTTGGAGGACCCAGTAAACAAGCAATATCAGTTAACCTCTTTTTGGTGTTTTCCCTTCAAAACTCTTATCTTCCCAATTAAGCACATTGTCAGAATAAGCTCACAAATCTAAAGGCTGAACTGCTCCAATTTATTTAACATTCTCGTGAGCTTCCAAAACTAATCCTTACACCAGTTACAGTACAGCACAAATCCAACAGAATGAACTATAATCCACCAAAAGCTTATGTGGTGATAAATTAAAACATCAGTATTGGACATAATTCTATTTTTTATTTTAAATTACACAGACTGCCTTTGGGTATTTCTATTTTCTGTCACCTTATCTTTTCCACTCTCTTGCATTGTTTTTATATACATATCTGAGTCTCAAATGCCTGTTGATGACTTAAGTATTTAGTCTCATTTAAACAAACATTCTCTGTTTCTAAAGAGTACTGGGTACTGCAGTTTTGTGCCGAAACATCAATTTAGTATTCCTAACAAAGAATTCCATGCTTTTCCTCAAACCAGTGTTACATTATTCAAATCAAAATTCATAGGAAATGAATAGGAAAGTAAATGAAAATTTTAGTACCTCCCTGTGGGCATCATCTGGTCATCTAGATCTTTGTAGTTCAGATCTGATAAACTTATATAATTTGCTTTGCCTGTTTTTTTCCCTGACTTAAAACATTATGACCCAACAATATAACCAAACAAATGGTTGTTTCCAAAGGATCATAGAAAAGAAAGGGACCTTAGAAAGTTGGAAGTGATAAGAATGTGACATACATTACTAGGTACATCCATTGTATTTAGCACCCTTCAGTACCTCTCAAGTAATACATTTCCCCTTAAGCCACATAGTATAGCTCCTCTTACTGGCCAAATGCCGGAGCTGCAGTACTCAAGAGAGAAGAATGGAAGAGGGATGACATATATGACAGGACAAAGAACAAAACGGAATAGAAAAATGGATCTTCGCTCTGGCTACAAACCTCTTGCTAATTGTGATTTTATGTCTACATGGGGAGAGAAAGTAAATCCAATTCTTTCAAATTCCCTCATGGCAATTTGCAGTGAGAAAGAAAGAAAAAAATATATCATGTGAGCCTTTGCTCTGGAATTGCAAAATCTTTCTCTCCTTCGAATATTGCTCTCCGAAGGAATAGGGAGAAAAAGATGTCAAGCCTGGATCTGCGCTGCACATCATTTTGATACAATGTCAGATTACAGCCTCAAAAAAATAAAACAAGGTTATCATCAATCCCCAGGTATTAAATTTGTAGCAGCACCCCTCTTTTCAAATTTTGGTTCTTAGTAAAAAGATAATCCACAGCACTGAAATTAAAATAGGCATTTTGCGGCCCACTTGGTTGGTATTTCAGGTAAGAAATTTCAAATATATTAATGCATCGGTGCAGTAAGAAACCAGAAAGAGGATTATTCTGTTTATGGAATAAGTCACTTTATTCACCACCCCCTCTGCAGAAACTATGTAGGGATTTCTGCGCAAGAAGGCCTCTTTTTGCCCTAGCAAAAACAATGGATTTAGGTGCAGTGCTCCAGATTCTCATCCTGGGCATGACTGTATATGTCATCCCTCTTCGACCCTTCCCTTGAGTGCTGGATCTCCAGCATTTGACCAATAAGAAGAGCTATGCCATGTGGCTTAATGGGTAATGAATTACTTGAAGAATGCTGAAGGGCCTTATATATGGCATCCTCATTGCTTCCAACCCTCTAAGTCCTTTCCATCTGTATGGTTCTCTGAAAATGCCGTTTGATTTTCTGTCCAGATTATTTTGATCTGTTGGAAAGCACCATTTACACCACCTTGAAGATAAGCATTATTTATCAGCAATACGGAATTCTCTTCTCTTGTGAGTTCCATTCTGTGAAACAGGCTCTGCACTACAAAAGCTTCTGACACGTTTGCAACAATAAATCTATTTACACCTTCTCACCTTGAGGATCATTCTTTCAAATTAGTGTCCCAGTAGCAAGGCGTCTGGCCCAAACATATAATCTCCATACTAGAACTTGTCATTCCCCTCCACCTGAATTCCGGGATGTCTGGATAGAGCTTGTTCATGCGCCCCCTGAGAAAAAGTTCCATGCTGGGCAGGTAGCTAAGCTGCCACCATCTCTTTTGGAATGGGACATGTCCTCCCCCGCTTTCCCTCTTTGGAATCAGAACAGAAAGATTTTTAAGCAAATGACTCCAGTTTCCCACTCAATCAGAGTGATTTTAGAATTCCTGAGGCTATTACAAATCCTTCTCTGGGCTAACAGTTAATACAGGATGTTTATTTTAACCAATACGACATTGTGGGTTATTCCTGACACAAGATAGCTTAAGCTAAAGGTGGCCTAGGCCTACATACAAGAGTTACCAGTCATTAATTGACAAGCAGACGAAGAAAGAAATGGAAAATGTGAGCAAAAGTAAAACTACTTAATTAAGCAAAACAGGACTGATGCATCTGTCTGGCTTTTCCTGCCAACTTTACCCTGTTGGTTCCAGTTCTGCCAGGACTTTCAGTCAGAAGACCTAAGTCCCAAGCCAAACCAAGAAATTTGCTTAAACAGTCTCTTAACCACTCTGAGCACCTACAAGCAATACAGTGTTAAAAGAGAGAAAAGAAAGACCTAATCCATCCTGTCGTCTTGTAGGAAGTTAGCACCCACCCCTCTCCTAGAAAAATTGAAAGAGCTTAGGAAATATTTAAAAGGCAGAATATTATATCTCCCTGGATGAGAAAAGGAGAAATATGTTTTAAAGACAAAGCAGCTTCCTGCAGCTCCCTGTCCCCCACCTTCAGCTCCAGGTTGATGGGATTAAGGATGGTCCTCAGGAAATGATAGGATTACCCATCTCACCACATGGTCTGGGAAGATTGCATTAGCCAGCACTCAGGTGAAGCCATGTGGTCCAGACCAAGCCTACAAAGTTAAGACCCCCGCCCCTGGGAGTCTGACAGCCAATGGGATTCATTTCTTGCACAGGAACAGGAAACACTAAGGTGGGGCCCAACAGAGGTTATATAAGGGTCTCTCAGCATCTTGGTCGGCCCTTCTTCCCTTCTCTTCTCACCTTGAAGCATGTGATCATCTTTCCTTCTCACTCTGGAGCTCCAGGCCATGTGGCCCTGTACACTATTAAACTTTCCAAGCAGCCTCCATGTTTCCAGTGTCTTTTTCCCCACTTGGAACTGAACTCAGAAGGATATTTCTTTCAACAGTCTCTCACAGAAGAGGAGAGTGGATAGATACTTAGCATCACCGGCTAACCTGCAAAGGTGGCTGATCTCAGAAAAACATCAGCAGAGTTGGACTCTGCATTCAGATGGTAATCGAAGGGTTTCTGGCTAGACTAGGAAACAAAAAAGAAAAATTCCCAGAAGGCAGTGCAAATCATCTTCATCTTTATTGAATGTCCATGTTCTCTTTCTATTGATTCAAACAAAGTGGTTTACAATAAAAAGAATGAAATGAACAATGACAACATAGCATAAAATTGAACACAGTATAATTAAAATCAGCATCCACAGTGTCAGTGATATAATTAACAGTTTAAATCTTGGCAAAAAGATGGATTTTCACCTAAATCCTGGGAGAATTTTATTAGCTTATCCTTGGTCAGTTCAGATATTGGATAAAGATATTTAAAAGAAGTTTAAAAGTTGTATGTCTCCTTAAGGTACATATCCACACTTTCAGTATTTACTGTGTTTGGGTGTGTAATGTTCTTTATTATGCTGTCTTTATTTTTAATACATTATATAATTTAATAAAAATAAACATTAAAAGTACTGAGAAAAATTAGTTGAGCTGTTTTGCATGCTTTCAATATATATCTGTTATATGAAAAAAAGATCCAACAAATCTTTTCTTATTTTCTGGCCCTAGAAAGGGCATAGAAAACAAAGAACCACATACAGTGATTATCTTAATTAAAAATTGCTTAATAAAAAATGGTTTTTAAGGTCTTTACGGAATATCATCAATCCTTTGGATTTTCATGTTTTGCATTTCTGGATCCTGGTCTGAAACCTGCTGCAGACATTTCCATTCAAGAATCATTGCCCCCAAGAAGCAGATCATAAAGTTGCCACAAGTTAAGGGCTGAATGAACCTTCTAGGCAGGTTCTGAGAACAGCTCCATATCTGCCATTCTCCATCTAGCTGTGCAGAATTTAAGTCATGTGTTATCCTGACCAGATTTGTTATCTCCAGCAATAAGCCAAGCTGGTTCATTGCCATTTTCTGGCTCAAAATTGACATGGCTACCCCTGTCATTTGGGTATTCATAAAATGCTCAGTCAAGGAACGTTTTCAGATGGCCTTGGGGTTCATGGATCAGAACACTTAAATGTTGCTACTGCTGTACTTAAATATCACTTTGAATGATGAAAGCTTTGGAACTGTTTTTACAATACAATACCTAAATAAATAGTTTTGCCTGATTTTATGCCTATGCCAGTCTTCCCCAGTCTATTACATTCATTTTGGGCTTACGGGAAATTATGTCCAGTCCACTAGGAGGCAATTTGTAGCCGATTAGAGAAACGTATTTGTCCAACCTAGCTTCTGACTTCTATCTGACTCACTCACAAGTCATTTCAGTCCACTTTTCCAGCTTCCTGTGGAAGTTTGACATTGTTTTCAGTCCTTTTCCTTTATTTGGAAATTATTTTGGGCAAAATGATCAATCTGGGATGACTCTCATAACAAACTTCCCACCACATCTCAGAAGTAGAGATGAGCTTTTCCCAGAGTTCTTTTTGGGGTTTTCCTTCTCGCTGTTGCAGAGAGAACTGGAGGGAAGAGGTGAAGGGAGGGAGGAAGGATTGCATGGGTGAAGCAGCTGATCAAAGCCATGAGATGTGGCCTGATGAGTCATTGTCTGAGAAAGCCCTGGGCAAAAGCTGAAGCAGAAGAGAAAAGGGGCCATGTGGCCTTTATAGGGCCAAATTTGACTTCGCAGGCAGATAGGGAAACACATCCTGATTTCACACGCATCTATTTTTATATACTGTGCCAGTTGATTCTGTTGCATGTGTTTGTCAGGCCAGCCCATCATCCAGAAGGATAGTCTTGAGTATGTCTATGCCTCCAATATCAAGAATTCTGGAGGCTTGTCTGATCTGCTTCTTCCCTGTTTTCTTCCCCCCAGTTTACCTCCAGCAACTGAATTCCCCTAATGGAAGACATGATGGGGAAGGATGGCTGGTAAATGAGTCAGACCCAATCAATGTGCCAGTGAGTCACCAGCTGGGTGGGTAAGGCGACAGGATTCCCACTCTGCATATACAAAGGCTCTTTGATACAGCTTGCCACCGTCTTCCTTCTTATTTCAAAGCACTCCTCCCTCCTCATCCCTTCTCGACTGCTCCATCCTTCCTATCGGAGCTGCCAAACTAGCAGTATGCTGACAATCACAGCAGGTATGCTATGCCTACACTGTTCTCACCCTCATCTGCCCAAATTGCAACTGATTAACAGATTGTGTACCATTGAAATGCACAGGATCATGCAGCCAGAAGGAAGATAGCCTTTTCTGGCTATGTACTACTACGGTACATTCCACTCACAACCTGGTTATCTCCAAATTATGTCAAACAGTGATATTTCCCAGTGGTATTCCCAGGGAGCTGGAAATTCTATGTTGTGGTCCCAGCTTTTCTGAAGAGTACCACATTCAAGACAAATCTAGTTTGACTGAGTATGGATTATGCCAAAGTTTATTGAGTGGTGGCAGGTCGTGAGACGTTGGAGTAGGATTGCTGATTCTGGGAAGAGAATCTCGGACCTTAGTACATACCACGTCATTTGAGGAGGGTTTGCTGTTGGTGGGAAGCGAATCTCGTATTTTAGGTCGTACAAAGTCAGTTGCGTAACTAACGTTTAGAGTCTGTGGTTGAGATTCATCCCTGTGCTTCCCTGGTTGTGGGAGACTGCTAGGCAACTGAGGCAGTTCCATCTGCTCGTTTTGTAGTGGGTGCTGCTCATTCACATAGGCTTTGACCCGTGTGTTTGGGCTCTCTTCTCCCAACTCTTTGAGGTCGAAGTTGAAGGGGGCATTGTCTGCCATCTTCCTCCATGCTGTGGCCCGTGCCATCTTTGTTGCAGAGTCTCTTTGCCGTTCGGCCAATTCCAATTTGGTCTGAACTTTGGCCAGTTCTGCTTGTTGGTTGGCCTGGGCTTTCACCATTTCTGCTGCTTTAGCTGCTATTTCTGCCTGTTGAGCCGCTATTGCCACCTTCTGCTATGTTACCTCCTCTGTGGTGCGTAGACCTGCATCTGCTATAGCAGCTTCTACTTCACCTTCCGTAGCCTAGTCAGCATAACTTGCTGCTTTGGAGGCCTTAGATGCACTGCTGCAATGGGAGGATACTCTGGAGGGATGGTGAGACCCAACAGCAGAGAATTGGCGCGAAACACTGGAACCTGCTGACAATCAAGCTGGTTTGGGATGGAGGGAGGAGGCTTTCCCCAAATGGTGGGAAGAAGGTGCTTGTGATTGAAGACCTATGTTGGATGTGGCCCTCTCTCTTGTTCCTTGTTCCTTTTGAGGCGCATCGAAGTTCGCTGCCTGGAGGGAGTTTCTGCCTTCCCGAACACTGTCTTCATGTTCGTTGTTCACCTCCTCGAAGCAGTGAATGTGTTCTTGGAGCTTTGGGTCTTCCAGGTTCGTATGTATTTAAGCTTATTTTCACTGTCCCTCCACCGTGCAAGATGCTTCTCTAACTCCTTCTGCATTAGGAAGAAGCTCTCGAGGGGCAACTTGCTTTTGGGGGTGTCGCAGATCTTGACCAGCTCTGACCATGCATCTGCATGACGGCAATACTGCCTGTTCCAATCCTCTCTGAAGCGTGTCACCACGGGTTGGGTAAGCTTCCTATGCCATCTGAGGTTGTAGGCTTTCTGAGGTATTGCTGCTTCTCCAGACATCTAAAACTGGTTTTTGGGAACCGGACTCCACGTTTATATCTAGGGTGGGTGGAGGTTCGAGTCTTCTGGTACTTCAGGGACATCTGTCATGGCTGAAGAAGTTGCCATGGTTCAGAAAGTAGGAGTTTCTGCTAAATTTAGTAATTGAGCACATAGGTGGTGCTGCACAATATGGCTGCTTTTAGGGTGCATTGCGTGTTTGCTACACAAGCGGGCGGGCGCTATAGGAGGCATTGCTGCTGACTCTGAAGACGTGAGAGCAAAACGCAGGGTTGCCTGTTAGTGTTGCTTGCTAGGTCTGGAAGACACTGCTGCTAAGCATAGGTTAGGCTGCAGGTAGTACTGGAACCTTGCATTAAGTTGCTTAATGTTGCCACAATAATTAAAAAAAATCATTGGTTAAACACTGGTTAAATTTGGGAAACTTCCTATAGTTTTTATAAAAATTTATAAACAAGTTCTTATAAAAATTTGCAGACAAGTCTTTGAATTCTCTGGGAAATTTCTCCTAGACACCAGATGGTGACGTGGGCTGCTTTGCTTAAGTCTGTAGTGGGGGTGGGGGTGAGCCCCAAAGGAATTTATTGCTTCCTTGCTGGAAGAGAAATTCATCAAACAAATACAGCACTCCAAAGCTTGCATGCAGTGTTATACTTTTAAATTTTCTAGTATAGATATAAGATGATAAACTCTAGGCTTTTAATCAAAAAAGAAATTGCTCCTTTGTTCATATAGCTGCTTGAATTAGCTTTGCTTCTTGGGAGGGGGGGAATGGGCTCCTTTGCTTTGAAGACGGTCTTTCAGTAATGAATTACAACCCCCAATAAAACGGCCAGAGAAAAACAGGACCCTTCTTAATTGCATTTTCGAAGCAGGCCAGAACTTAAGAAACGCTGAGCTTTCAGTTTGAATGAGCAGAGCAGATTTAGCTTTCCTTTTAGAACACAAGAAGAGATTACTTTTGACTCTTCGTCTGCATTTGAAAGGAGGTTGTAGGTAGTAACTGAGGGAAGACATGGGTACATGGGTCATACCTGGCTCCTCCCTTTGTTTGCACAATTAGTTCCTTTTAAGTTAGCAGAGATGTAACCTGAGACAGAGAAGCTTCTCTTGATGAAGAGAGGGGAGGGGGGATTTGCCCCTTCCTGCATCCACCATGAGGTTTGAGGTAGAGGCACAAAGGAATAGCATGCACATTTACTCCTGACTTCAAAATATCTTTGTCTTTATCACAAAATCAAGATTAATGATCTTTCTACTGTTCTGCTTATTACTGTCTGGGTAGCATAAAGCAGACAGAGTAACTCCACAAAGCATCCATACAAAGTATTTTTTATTGGTTCATCAGGCATCCTTATCAACTCACATTTATGATGAGGTTCTTCTTAATGTCCAATCCTTTGCATATCCGAATTGTGGTGTAGGAAGATAATAAGGTCTCAACCCCATGATGATTGAAGCAGCTGCATGGTATGGTGGATTCAGGCAAGAGTGAGGGAGCCTCCCCCAACCCAACAACGGTTAATTTAGTGACCAATCCAGATTACAGATGTGACCACTACATTTCCCAGGATACCTTAACTACATTTACCATGATGCATTCCCTTAAGGGGACAGCTCACAATTCCTAACTAACTATCCCAAATCCCATTAACTCTAAACTGTCTAGACAGCACAGTTATAAAATAGAGGAGGGGATAGAAGTTGCGATGTAAAAGAGCTGTAGAACTTTCCCCCAGGCCCCAAACTATTACACACCAATTTGTTTTACCTCTGGATGAAATGGATTTTTTTTCTTTTGTTTGGTTACTATTTTACAATGGCTATATCTTATTAAGAAAAAGGCAGCTGAGAATAGCAAATACAATTTTAAAGTATATGGTTTCATGGATCTTCTCCCAACGTCTTACAGATTCAAAGTTTATATCTAAACAGAATTATTTATTAGATTTTACCCAACCTTTCTATTTGGACAAATACTTGGGGTAACATGATATCTGTAGATAGCATATCCAAGCAGCATTTCGAGATGTAGTCCTTGTTTGTGTGTCTCATGCAGAACTTCTTAGTGGATGAAAAAGCAGAGGAGGCATTAAGCCATTTGTCTCCAGACATAAATTTATTTTAAGTCGCAAGCCTAGAATGCAGGTAAAACTTTGGGATGGGAAAGCGATAAGGAGTATTTGTTGTGGTACTACTTTATATCTGAAAGAAAGAAAAAGATGCTGATTTTTATAAAAATTGTGCAGATTAATCTAATACCATTCAGTAAATTTGAATTAGGTAGAATTTCATATAGAAAATGTCTCCAGACATTGGTCTTAAAGCAGACCAGAGATCTACCATCCTGCCATATAGTTCAGAATCTGGATACTAAGAATCATATCTTTGTCTTGATTTTTTTATTATTTCCCTTGCAACTTGAGGGAAAATGCAAAAAAAACCCCACCACATCATATCACTGAGTATTTTATATTTTCTGCGTACAGGATCTCACTGTGAGAATACCAAAATTCAGCTTAAACTAACAACGGCAGAATATAATTATTGAATATTTGGGGCAATCTGCAGTTTTCCAGTTTTTGGTAAAAGTTCTCAGCAGACTCAGTTGATAGGTCATTGCTGATTTGTAGTTCAGCAGCAACTGAGTTACATAGCCACCCAGAATTGATTTTTGTGAGATGGATGGTTATATAAACATGATTAGTTAATTAATAAATCATCTGCACAGACCATCCCATTCTGTTCCTCAGACTGATCGTTCAATGGAGATGTGGTAATGCATTTTATTGCTCTTCTAGAGTAACAGTAAAACAATAAAATGTGAACTATACACACCAACCTGACTCCTGGAATTCTTCCACATCAATTTTAAATACAGTCACTAATGTTTAGATATTTACTTTGTTAAGATACATAATCACAATGAACTTTGAATCCAGATGCTAGACAATGAATGAATCTTCAATCTCTTCTTTCAAGTCTACAGTTTTATAAAGTTTTCAAAAGAGGAAGAATTGTTATGCCTACCTCACAGTTTAGGCATGCAAGTTTCTTCATAAAATAATGTTGTATTGTGGAGATACCCTACAAATTCTGAGGATCTTGCACAATTTTGAAAGCAACACAGGAGGGGAGTTTCCGCAGAAATATGTGAGCTATTTTTGATGTGAAATTTATAGAGAGAGATAGCAGACTTTATATCCGGCCACTGTTGATCGTACAAGGACACCTTGTATCTTTATTACTCACTCCCTGTCCTTATGCCTCATGGCACTGCTTTTCTTCAGCTTTGGCGTCACACTCTGCTTACTTTCTTGGCACCTAACTTTCCTTGGATAATTAGATTTCTTGGGAAGAAGCCCAACCTTAGCTGCAAAGGTTGAGGAGGCCCATGGGCAGGAAACTCCCTTTGAAGGTGAGTCACGAGGGTGGTGTTATATCCGATGGACCTCAGTTTGCAAGCACAATATGGGAGGAAGGGAATTAATGAGTGAATCAGAAGTATATGGGGTCTCCCTATGCATACAGGAGTAATCAACAGAACCAAACTCAGGATTTGCCGGAGGTTTATTACCCATCTGCTCTCAATTGCCAAGGTCAGCAACTTAATGCTACCATGTTTTTTTTTCCTTAAGTGCCATATATACTGTATAGAAGCCTTTTTCCATGCAAAGATAACCTCATCAGTGGAGGTAGTCTGCTCAAACAGGAGCCAATGGAGGAGGTGTTGAATTTCTTCTGCATTTGGTCTGATGATGGATTCCCATTTGGAAGGCTAACACTATGCAAAAGTCTCCGTCCTCTGTCTTTTAGATTTTTATTTGTTCATGTGTCTTCCTTTTGTGCGGCTTTTCTGCATATCTACCAAAGGTTCTGGATGAGCTGGGACAGTTGTTCCATGGAAAATATCCATTGTAGGACATTTTAACATTGTAGGACATGTAGAGCTAAGCAGAGAGAATGTTTTAGCAGAAGCTTTTATCTGGGTTGGACCTATCTTCAGCTTCCTGGAACCAATTTGGAAGAAAGAAATATCTCCTAGCTGGCAGGGTATGCTGGGTTGTTTAGCTGAAATCTTCTTTTGGAGTTGTTGAGTCCTCAGGATGAAGTCTTTAGGAGGGAGTGGGGAGGAGAAGGGACGACCAGCCTATATTATGAAGACACCAAGAGAGTAAGAGCAGCTGGGGATGATTCATTGTCTTCCAAGCCACAGGTTGGGGATACATGACAGACTGAAGCTATTGAGTTTATTAGCTTTTATTTTCAAAAGCAGTTTGTAGGAGTGAAGGGCCTCGTTTATCAAAACCATACCCTTCTATGAATTGCATTAGAACTAAAATTAAATTCCTATGTTTTCCCATTCATATATCCTTTTTATTTAGAAAAAAAGCTTGTTTATACAATATCATTTTATTTTTAAGGATTGCTTAAGTGATCCAGTCAAGAGTTTAAATTCCCCTAACAGTGAATGAACTTTCGGTTGAGTTCATACTATTGTGAAAACTATTTTTTAGGGTGAAGTAAGTGTGTGTGTTTTGTTTAACTAGACAGTAGCAAAATTTCTTAATTGCTGTGAATGAAAGTTTCAGTGGACTAGAAGACAGAATTTTTCCAGTCAATGAAATAGCTAAGAAATATTCATGCAGCAGACATATGTAACCCAGTCATCCAAAAACAATTGTCCCAAAGTTCTGGTAATTAAAACAAAAACACAAAACTCATTTCACTGAGTCCTGATGGCAGCTTTGATAAAGGATGAAACTTCCTTTCAGCAGATAACACATTCTGGGTTCAGTTAAGATTGACTTTTTACATGAGGTTGCTGAGAATATTTAATTTAATTTCAATCAGAATAGAGCAGGAAGGAACCTTGGAGCTTTTCAACCCTCTGCTCAAGCAAGAGATCCTATACCATATTTCAGATAGGTGGCTGTACAGTCTTTTGTTAAAAGCTTCCAGTGATGAAGCACCCACAATTTAGGAATGCAAGCTATTCCACTGGTTAATTCAGGAAGTTTCTCCTTAATTCCAGGTTGCTTCTCCGAGTAGTTTCCGTCCATTGTTTCTTGTCTTGCCTTCTGGTGCTTTGGAAAATAAATTGACCCCCTCCTCTTTGTGGCAGCCCCTCAAATACTGGAATATTACTATCCTGTCACCCCTAGTCCTTCTTTTCTCTAGACTGGCCACACCCAAATCCTGCAACCATTCTTCATATGCTTTTGTCTCCAGGCCTTAATCATCTTCGTTGCACTTTTTCCAAAGTTTTTGTAATGTGGTGACCAAAACTGGAAACAATATTCCAGGTGTGGTCTTACTAAGGATTTATAAAGTGGTATTAATACTTCATGCGATTTTGATTCTTTGCCTCTGTTTATACAACCAAGGATTGTATTAGCTTTTTTGGCTGCTGTCTCACGCTGCTGGCTCATGTTTAAGTGATCATCCACTAGCTCTCTAAACTCCCTCTCACAGTTACTGTTTTTGAGCCAGGTTTCATCTAATCTGTATTTGTCCCTTTGATTTTTCCTGCCTGGGTGTAAAACCTCGCTTTTCTACACAATAAATTTCATTTTGTTGGATAGGGCCCACTGTTCAAGTCTGTCAAGATCAGAGGTGGTATTCAGCAGGTTCTGACCAGTTCTGGAGTACCGGTAGTGGAAATTTTGAGTAGTTTGGAGAACCGGCAAATACCACCTCTGACTGGAGATTTTACAGTATCTTTCCCCTGCCCTGCCCACCAAGCCATGCCCACAGAACCAGTAGTAAAAAGATTTGAATCCCACCACTGGTCAAGATCCATTTGGATCCTGAGCTTGTTTTCTGGGTGTTGGCTATTCCTGCCAGCTTGTGTCCCTCTGCAGTTCCCCCTCTAGTCCCTCATCTAAGTCATTTATGAAGATATTGAAGAGTCCTGGGCCTAGGATGGAATCTTTTGGTACTTTATTTGTTTTAGATGTTCACAGATACTGTAAAGTTGATAAAATATGTTTTTCTGGTTCACGACTCTTTCTGAAAAAGTATGTGGGTTTTGTCTCAGACAACAACTCTGTAGTGATTAGCAACCAGAATGGAATTTAAAATTCACTTATGTAGAACAGTGGAGAGAAAGTGCATATTGTTGGCTACATATACAATGCTTTTTAGTAACATACAGAAGGTATGAACTAGCTTACCATATTAAGTTGCAGTCAAGATAATAGGAAGGACAATCCCTGTAAGGTTTGGTACATTTTGGCAAATACGTTACAGGCCCAGTTTTATCAAATGTGTAAGCATACATACCATCCAAGTTAGAATCTACTGGACTGCTTTACAAGCCAACAACCTATGCATCCCACTAAATAGTCCAGGCAGGGCTTTGATGACACATACTTAGGATGTATTTTGAAGAATACAAAAGCAATACATGATTTAGTGGATGGAAGCAATGGAAGTGAAGATGATTTCCAAGGATAGATAGATGTGTGAATTGATTAATTTATAGGTAGTTCTCAACTTACGACCACAATTGAGCCCAACATTTCTGTTGCTAAGTGAGACATTTGTTAAGTGAGTTTTGTTCCATTTTACAATCTTTCTTGCCAAGTTGTTAGAAATGAATCACTGTAGTTGTTAAGTTAGTAACACGGTTGTTAAGTGAATCTGGCTTCCCTATTGACTTTGCTTGTCAGAAGGTCGCAAAAGGTGGTTACATGACCCCAGGACACTGCAGCCGTCATAAATCTGACTCAGTTGTTAATTATGATCGTGACCTGGGGATGCTGCAATGGACATAAATGTGACTAGCCCTTATGAATTTCTTCAGATGAGACTAAATAGCATAATGTTGATTTATACCATGTTAAGATAACACAGGAGTAATCTGGTTTTGTGTTTAAAGCATGCTAGAAATTGTAAATGTTAGTCCCACCTTAGTCCCGCTGCCATCTGGATGATCTTGGAACAGTCATTATCCCTTAGCCCTAAAAAGCAGGCAAGGGCAAAGCATTTCCAAAATTTGTCAAGAAACTTTTGCAAGGATTAGCCCAGGCAGTTGCTAACAGTCAATACTAACTCAAAGGCACACACAAACACACACACACATACACAAGGATCCATTATTACCAAGAATATCTCTGTGCACATTAGAAATTTTTAATGTTTTTATTTAGTGAATTTCAAAATTAAGATTCATTTTTATATCAAGCAGACATAGTAAATTTAGGTGCATTAAGATTTGGGCATACTGTAGCATAATTCACAAGATAAGTTGATTTCTCTTGTGTTTGATTTTTACCATGTGGTTTCCCATGTTTTCTTCCCATTCTGATCCTTCATAGGACCAATTTTACTTGACCTTGACCATAAAACTGCCTCCTTTATTCCTTATGATTATATTCTCTAGGCTATTTACAGTTACATCATTCTAAAGTTAGTGCTCTTTATGCCCCATTGCAGAGAGATCTTCCTGACTAGTGTTACACTTGAGGAGTTGGGAATCAGATTCTTCAAAAGGAATACTTGGTCCATGGTTAATACATCCCACAATAAAGACATAGCCCCTTGTGGTCATGATTCAGCCTGCCATTTAATGAAACAAACAAAATTCCAGATTCAGCAGCTGGGAAATATCATTTTGCAACTGGCAAACTGGACCTACTCATATTTGCTCTTAGGGGCACAATGACTCAGCAGTTAAGGACACTGAGCTTGTCAGTTGGAAAGTTGAACGGCCTGGGTTCGAGACCCTAAGCATTCACAATGGGGTGAGCTCCCATTCCTTGCCCCAGTTCTTGCCCAGTTCGAAAGCATGCAAATGCAAGTAAATAGGTACCACTTGGATGGGAAGGTAATAGTATATGGTGTACTTCAGCGTATAGTCATGCTGGCCACATGGCCATAGAAATGTCTTTGGACATGCTGAGTTCCTTGGCTAAGAAATGGAGATGAGCATCGCCCCCTAGAGTCAGACACAACTGGACAGGAAAATCTTTACCTTTAATCTAACTGCTCAGATCTACGTTATCAAAAACTCCAGTGGAGAGAATTTAAATATAAAGAGAATTTGTATAAGATGTTTTACAGGTGGCATTTACCCCCAGCAAGAACAGCAAGAATATTCAAGAACAAATCGGAGAAATGTTGGTGGTGTCATCAGATACCTGGCTCATATTACCATATGTGGTGGATGTGTGCAGAGGCTAAAAGATATTGGACTAAAAGCCACACATGGTTGGAAAAAATGACAAAAAAAGCACATAGATTTAAAACCAGAGATATTTTTATTGGGTATTATAACTGAAATATACAGTAGAGAATTGATATATTTGATTGTAAATGTATTAACAGCGGCTAGTATTGACCCCTTCCCCTCTGTGGCAGCCCCTCAAATATTGGAAGACTGCTATCATGTCTCCCCTCATTCTTCTCTTCACTAGACTAGCCATGCCCAGTTCCTGTAACAGTTCTTCATATGTTTTAGTCTCCAGTCCCCTAATCATCTTGGTTACCCTTCTCTGCACTTTTTCTAGACTCTTAACATCTTTTTAATATAACCTTTGTCCTCCAATTTCTGCCTCTGAACGTATTGTTTGTGACTACTTTCCTTTGAATGCCCTTTAATTAGTCAGTTAATTAGTCATCTGCAAAAATCGACTTAAGTTTTCCTTTAGTTATTGTTTTCTTCCCTTTACCTAGCGTATATTAAATTACAGAGTAAAGCAGGGGTCTTCAAACTTGATAGCTTTAAGACTTGTGGACTTCAACTCCCAGAATTCCTCCTCCAGTCATGTTAACTCAGGAATTCTGGGAGTTTCCTTCAAACTTGGCAAGTTTGAAGACCTTTGGAGTAAAGTGATGAGTGACCTGTAGCTAATCTCCCAAGAAAATGAATTATTTAATTAAGCAGTGATGGAAAGGTTAATTCATCAAAGATCCTGCTATTGGATGCAACAGTTGTGCAATTGTGCTTTTCTGCAAAACATGACCTACAACTCAAACATACACAAAATTGGGAGGATAACCTTAGTAGCCATGGAATTCATCAGGGTGGTAATGACAGTATATTGGTTTTCTCCAAAAGGGAGGCAATTGCAAGTTAAAATTTTGGAAGAAACCATGAATTCAATTATTTCAAATCAGTTCTCATAATCCTAAAAGCAGAAAAGTATTATAGTGAAAACCAGAAAATATCTCCTTAATTTAGATGCCTGCAGATCACCAAAGCTGTTATGTCCAAATTGAGACCAGATGCAAATAATAGCTGTCAGAGAAACAGATAGGTGGATTACACTTGGGGGGAAAAGATTAAAAATGCAATTAGAAAAGAATAATGCAAAAGAGGAGAGACTGGAGAGGGTAAAAGATGGGGAGGTGGGTGAGACTGAAGAAATGTCTCCAATGAAGAAGCATGTTTCCAGCAGGAGCTAAGTTTACCTGTATTGTCTTATGACCCGATGGTTTCTGACTGCCATTGCTGGCAAGGAATTAGAGGAAACTTTCTATGTATATGAAAGAATAGGTCTGGATTGCTGAGCTGATTTCGCTATTCCTGTTCTCCATTCTGCAAAATGAACTGATGCCTTTTTCAAAAAGAACTTGTTGATAGCTGTGTGCTGCCTATGATACGTGACATTTGCTTTCATTGAAAATATATTTCCTCTATTTTCATGTGGGGATCGAAAGAAAAAAAGTTTGATGCCAGCAGTTTCAGGGGAATATAGATTTGTTGCATGCAAACAATGGATAAGACTAAGAGCCAGCAAAACGGCCTGAACCGATGTTTCTCATGAAACCAGCAGAGATCTTGTCAAGTCTGGGGCCTTTTTCTAAGTGACAAAAACACAGTCTAAGCATAGCAATGGAAGCAGTGCTTGCTTCTCTGATTGTGGCAGGAAACAGAAAATATGAGGAGGGCTGAGTGAAGAGCAGGTGTCAAATGCCTTAGGAATGTTCCAGCAAACTGGCCAAAAAACTTGAACACTGAGTTTCCTTGCCCCCACCCCCCATCCCCACCTCCCCCTTCACTCTCTCTGCTTTGCTAAGTGGAGATAAAATGTTTTTCCCAAGGCAAAACTTCATATATTTTGGTTCCAGGAAATGGATTCTTCCAGCTGTTGACCCCCTCTCTCCTTATGTTAATTGGACTAATTCTGAAAAGCTCTTTCTTCACACACAGGCTTCATCCAAAATTGAGAGGCACTGCAGGGAGAAGCAAGAAATCATCCTGGATTGATTGGAAAATAAAGGATCACAAGAAGAATGAATTTAGTTGGGAAGGTGTTTCCCATTCCTCACGGGCCAAATACATTTTGATCAGCTGGTCAGGTCATGCAAAAGAGAGAAGCGAAAGAATAAAAGGCAATGTTTCATCATAGTCAAAGCAGGAATAATGAATAGAAAGAGATGGTTTGGGTTTTTTTCCCAATCATTGAAGTAGTTTGGCGAGGGGGAGTAATGTTTTTATGCATTTCAGATATATTTGCAAAATAATTGGCCTAGTCTAAAGCCCTGAGTTTTTCTATGAGCAGTATTTCCTCCTCTTGCCCTTTTGTATCCCCCTTGTGTGGCCAAAAGCAACTCGCAGACCAAGGAGTACCTCAACCTCAACTACTACAGAGGCTAAATTGAGAAAATAGAACTGCGTAGACCTTGATTCTAAATATCCCTTGATTGTAGAGCTCACTGAAAGGATATAAGATTCATCAGGACCTCTGAGTGAAATATTTTGTTCGGGATTGTTGTTATCATATATACCAATCATAGCGTTACTTTAATGGTAAGCAATATTATATCAAGTGCAGAAAAGGAGTGAGAAATCACTGGCAAAAGAAACTAAAAGCAGCAAAACAACAGAAAGGGAAATGTAACTAAATCTTATTTACACAAACATCATTCATTATAACCATTCATCTCTTTCTTGAAAATTATCCTGGCTTCCATCATGATCGCATATTACTTTATATGTTGCCTTTTGTTGTTTAAACAATGCCACCTCTCTCGTTTTCAAGATCTTATCAATTCCAGCCAGGCATAACCTCAGTTTTCCCCTTCTTCTTTATTCAAATTTCCCTTCATAGATTGGCTTTGCTATTCAATCTTTAACCTCAGGGTACTTTTTATATACATTAATTTTATATTCACTGTACACTTATTAGCCATTCATTCTTGATTCTAACTTTTCTTGTTTTGCGAAATACACTTCTTAAAATATTTTACTCCCACTTCAAGCAATTTACTTTTATATATCTTCCTACGTGAGTAAACTTCAAACAGTATACTATATTCCATTTTCTTTATCAACCATAACTATTTCGTCTTGGATATATTAATTTGCATCTTGCCTAACACGTACTTCAAATCATGTACATTTTTAGATAAAAATACAACACAGTACAGATAGAGTCAAAATGCCCCTGACCAATAGACCTCTGATATGTGACAAACATTCCTCAAACGTGTAGCCATAAATATCTTAAATAACCAAAGGAATCTTGCATAACCTTATCTTATTCTTCTGTGGTTCTGTATGACCCAATAGCATCATTTTACTAGGCATGTTGGTCAGCAACTGCTTCTTTGACTTTTTCTAAGTTCATACATGTCATCAGAGATAGTATCAAATCACATTGACTTCTTTCAGCTCTTTCTAAAATTGTACCAGGATCTTCTTCAAACATCCTTCTGCAAACATCCTTCCCTTGACACAGGATTAAATTTTATTGCTTGCATCTTCAATAATTGGAATTATGACAACTGGGCTGCAAAAATCCAGAGCGCCATTAGATGGCAGACAGATACAGAAAATGAACTCTTTTCTAAGTTAGCAGTCACCCAAATTGTCATAGCCCAGATCCACTAGTCCTCAAACCCTGGAAGGTTGTATAGCAACTTATGCATCTATGCTGATCATCTCTGGAGGCTTTTTTTTTTATGCCCCCACACAGCTTGATAGATAGCTGAGACTTGGAAGAGAGAGAGCTTTCTCCATTGTGCTGTCATGATTAGCAAATCCTACCTTTTCATAGGAGTCACTTAATTGCTATGCTAGTGTAACTTGCTTTTAACATTTGAGGCATTTTCTTTTTTAAACTTCTGGTTCTTTTAATACTATTTTTATTCAGTTATTTGTGAGTGAATGGATGCAGGATTTTAATGATCTTTGAAAGATTGTTCTAATACTTGAGGGGTTGTCACGTGGGTGTGGGGGTGTGGGGTCAACCTATTTTCTAAAGCACCCAAAGGCCAGATAAGGAATAATGGATGGAAACTGGTCAAGGAGATATTTAACCTACAAATAAGGAGAAATTTTCTGACAGTGGAAACAATCAACCAATGAAACAGCTTGCCCTCAGACGTTGTGGGAGCAGGAGCTTCATCACTAGAAGCTTTCAAGAAGAAATGGGCAGCCATGGAGAGCCATCTGTCAGAAATAGTGTAGGATCTCCTGCTTGGATGGGGGGGTTTGGACTAGATGACCTACAAGGCCCCTTCCAACTCTGTTATTCTGTTATTCTGATGTTATATTTCATAAACCTCACTGGAAATTATATGTTTCAGAGCAATCTATAAATTGATGATCTAAAAATGAGATTATATGAAAAGGTATATGGAGAGAAACATAAAGCATGAAGAACACCCTGCGCCTATCTTGCTGGGTATAAATCCTGGAAGTTGTAGGATCAGGCTGAGGACAGGATATACTGAATATTAGAAAAATCAAGGCTGTTCCAATCATAACAAATATCTATGCAGAGGAAGAGATCAGAAGGCACATGCCAATTTTATTCAATCTTTGTGTCCCATCATTATGGAGCCAATAGCGAGCTTGAAATAAAAATTGTTTTCTTTCACTTTCTCTTAGTGTTCTTTGCAAAGGACTACATCATTTGAGCTGCAGTTATTTAAACATTTACTGGGTTCTTCTACTTTCTACTGGCCCTTTTAAATGAGTAGTATCTTAGGGATTTCTCCTATTTCTCTCTTGCTGTGACTCTCATGAAGAGTTTGTGGAACGGTTGTTGTTTATTTTTGTTGACCCTTCAAAGCAGAAGGTAAACAAGATAAATAAAAGAAAATAACACTCTGAAGGAAAGACTGATGCTGAATCAGTGTAGAAAGTGTGGTTTGCACAAGACGAAGTTGGGAGAGGGGAAGAGAAGAGGAAAGTGTGTGGGTTATGGTTGGAGAGAAGGCTAAATATAGCCCAGACCACAGCAATGTTTTATGTGGCCCATCTGGGGTTTTAGTCTTAAATTAAGTTCTGTTTGGCAGCGGGAAGTGGAAAACCCGAGCACATTTGAGTAAGAAAATTGTTTGCCTATCAAAGAGGCTCATTGTGCCCTATGTCTGTTGGTTTGTGAAAGAGCCATGGAGGTATGAGGGTGGGGGAGGGGGAGGGGAGGGAGGGGGAACCCTCCTAATGCCTTTAGCATCCGAGGGTTTGGCCAGACTGAAGTTCAAGGAACTCATAGTAGGTGCAACCCGTCCATCACCCGTCCATCAACATTGCTCCTCTGAAGAACTTGCCAGATGGAGAAAACTTAGGGGCTGGCAAGTTTCTGACTCAATTTAGTGAAGTAGCTTGTTATTCTTCTACATAGACATACTACGGAGT